>CM066049.1:26712364-27973997 GCA_033557465.1 Ichthyophis bannanicus
AAACCGCGCGGATGCCGAATAGTGCGGTATAGAAAAGCGTTAAATAAATATATAAATAAATAAGGGCAATGTCAATGGCCTCTCGATGCTTAGCAGGACAGCTACCTTTTGAGGGCCGGCTTTTTTGTTTAGTTACCTAAGATCCATGGGAGGAAGAGGAGGCTCTTGAAGATGTCGATGCAATGGATCTGGCATCCAAAGAAAAGAGAGTACCGAGCTTTGCAGCCCGGTTCTGTCTTCCTCTCTTAGTCATCTCCATACAGGAGAGACATTCAGATAGAGAATGTTCAGGCCTTAAACATTTAAGACACCAATTATGGGTGTCAGTGACAGAAATGGTACCGCCACACTTAGTACATTTTTTAAAACCACTAGTTGGTTTTTCCATGTTTCAGGAATATGAGGCCTAATGCCCAAAATGGCGCCTAGCCCTGAAAAAGAAAAGTTTCTGAAGAGAAACAGTTCAAAGTATAACATTTTTGAAAAAAGAAAAAAAAAGAACCGGCGGTACCGGTAGGCATCGTGCGGAGGCAAACGCAACCACAAGAAAACAATTTTAAAGCCGGAATTTTCTGCGGTAACAGGGCATGGGTCCTGTCGGCTGTGTGGAAAATGAAGAAATGAAGAGGGACAGTTGGAAAGGCAGCGCGCATGTGCTGAGGGATGCTCCCAAAAGCATTCCTATTGGACGCTGGGGAGCGTTCCCATGCAGGCTCCGTCGGTACTGACGATACCCATAGGTGAAGACTAAATTCCTGCTTGTTCCTGGAGATACAATGCACAACAGTCAAATGGTATGTGCACCAAGATGTGCACCAAGATGAATGAATATTCTTTTGAATATATTTTGACTCACACAGGTTACATTAGTTTACACCAATTATTGAAAGTTTATTTAGGGCAGGGGCCATCATTCCTTGTAGTGGTAAACACTTTTCCATCAAAAAGTAAAACATATACACCAACCTGGCATCCTTAACTCTCATGAAACAGGAGCTTTATTACACAAGTGGGGAGAAATTCAGGGCTGGGTTTACTCTTTAGGTGCCCACAGATAATGAGGAGGAGAAGGAAATTTCCCCCCTCCCTAGTATCCCCCTGCACATCTGCTGCTTATGTGATGCCACCTCCTCCCCCTGCACATCTCCTACTTACGTGATGCCCACCTCCTCCCCCTGCACATCTCCTGCTTACGTGATGCCACCTTCTCCCCCTGCACATCTCCTGCTTACGTGATGCCCACCTCCTCCCCCTGCACATCTCCTGCTTATGTGATGCCACCTCCTCCCCCTGCACATCTCCTGCTTATGTGATGCCACCTCCTCCCCCTGCACATCTCCTGCTTATGTGATGCCCACCTCCTCCCCCTGCACATCTCCTGCTTATGTGATGCCACCTCCTCCCCTGCACATCTCCTGCTTATGTGATGCCACCTCCTCCCCCTGCACATCTCCTGCTTACGTGATGCCCACCTCCCTCCCCCTGCACATCTCCTGCTTATGTGATGCCCACCTCCTCCCCCTGCACATCTCCTGCTTACGTGATGCCCACCTCCTCCCCCTGCACATCTCCTGCTTATGTGATGCCCACCTCCTCCCCCTGCACATCTCCTGCTTATGTGATGCCCACCTCCTCCCCCTGCACATCTCCTGCTTATGTGATGCCACCTCCTCCCCCTGCACATCTCCTGCTTATGTGATGCCCACCTCCTCCCCCTGCACATCTCCTGCTTATGTGATGCCACCTCCTCCCCTGCACATCTCCTGCTTATGTGATGCCACCTCCTCCACCTGCACATCTCCTGCTTATGTGATGCCACCTCCTCCCCCTGCACATCTCCTGCTTATGTGATGCCCACCTCCTCCCCCTGCACATCTCCTGCTTATGTGATGCCACCTCCTCCCCTGCACATCTCCTGCTTATGTGATGCCACCTCCTCCCCTGCACATCTCCTGCTTATGTGATGCCCACCTCCCTCCCCCTGCACATCTCCTGCTTATGTGATGCCCACCTCCTCCCCCTGCACATCTCCTGCTTATGTGATGCCCACCTCCTCTCCCCTGCACATCTCTTGCTTAGACTACTGCAACCTGCTCCTCACTGGTCTCTCACTAACTTATCTTTTTCCTCTTCAATGCATTCAAAACTCAGCCACATGGCTAATCTTCCACCAGTGTCACTATGCCCACATAACCCCTCTTCTAAAGCCACTTCATTGCCTCCTCCTTGTTGTTAAGCGCCGTCGAGATGGTGTCAACACATGGCGATCCTATGGATAGTTGTCCTAAACTGTGATCAGTGTTCAGTCAGGCGGCTCATTGTTGACAGAGTGGCACCCATAGCTGCTGTTATTGTATCAATCCATCTCACTGCTGGACTTCCTCTTTTGCATTGACCTTCTACCTTGCCAAGCATGATGTCTTTCTCTAATGATCTTTCTCTTCGCATGATGTGTCCAAAGTATGAAAATCGAAGTCTTGTCATCTGAGCTTCTGAAGAAAGCTTAGGTTTGATCTCCTCTACTACTGACTAGTTTGTTCTTCAGGCAGTCCACGGTATACACAGTATTTGTTGCCAGCACCATAATTCAAAGGCATCAATTTTCTTCTTTTTCACTGTCCAACCTTTGCATCCATATGACATTATTGAAAATATCATTGCTTGGGAGGCGGGGCTAACTGCGGTAGAAGATGGCTGCCTGAGAGTCCTGCTCCTGCCCGATACCCAGAATCCTGGCCACCCTAACCGGCAGTGCTTAATTTGGAAATATCATATCACTGTCCATGGGTGAGTGAGATGGCTGCGTTAAAACCTGCTAAGCTTGATTTCGCTACGGCGTCTGGACACGCGGTAAAACGGACGAAGCAAGAAGTTGTCTCTCCCCAAAAGATGGAACCCGAAAAGATAAGTGCTTCAGGCGTATGAGAGATTTTGCAAGAACTCCAGAGTGTGAAAGAGATGATTTCCTCCAACAGTGAGACACTAGTGCAAATGCAATCAGACATGCAAGAAGTAAAGGAGCGACTGACGGGAATCAATGAGAGATTGCACATAGTGGAAGAAATGGTAGAGAAACACGACGAGCTGCTGACGCAGATAGGCCCGTTGGGGAAGAAAGTAGTAGCACTTGAAGATCAAATAGAAGACCATAGTAATAGGGCTCGGCGCAACAATGTTAGAATTACTGGGATTCCCGAGGGAAGAGAAGGGTCCTGCATGGAGGACTATATACAAAAAATGATACCGGAATTGTTGCAAATCTGCTTTTCCTCCCCTTTTGAAGTGGAACGGGCGCACCGAGTCCCGCAGCAGAGGACTGGGAAAAGTCAGCACCCACGCCCTGTAATCATTAAGGTG
Organism: Ichthyophis bannanicus; assembly: GCA_033557465.1. Classification (NCBI taxonomy): domain Eukaryota; kingdom Metazoa; phylum Chordata; class Amphibia; order Gymnophiona; family Ichthyophiidae; genus Ichthyophis; species Ichthyophis bannanicus. The sequence goes on from CM066049.1 coordinate 26,715,722, forward strand.
CTAAGATACCCGCAAGTGCTTCAGATACTTCAAGCGGCGAAACAGAAACCAATGCTTCAGGTCGACGGCTCGAAAGTCGCTTTCTTCCCGGATTTGTGCAAGAAGACGGTTGAGAAAAGGAAAGCATTGCTTGCATGCCGGCCAGAGCTCCAGAGACTGCAGGCCCGTTATGGCCTATACTACCCTGCACGGATGAAAGTGACTCTAGGCAATAGCACGCAGATCTTTGACTCTGCAGAAAAGCTAAAAAAGTACTTGCAAGAATATAGTCATATGGAGGTGGGGTCATAAATTCTCACATAAAACGCAAGTAAACACAAGATGATTTTAATGGATAAGTCCGATGCGTTGTGAGATCTAATTGCTGTATGTCTGACATTGTATTTGAATGTGTTGCAGCCGGAGAGAAAATATATGAGATGCTGACATACCTTGTATATATCTAAGTGTGATGACTTGAGGTATACGATGTAATAAGGATGGTTAAAGAAGTAATATTGCAATGAATAGATGGTGGGAAAGGACTTAGGGCAGTAGGACGAGAGAGGGGAGAGGGGGGAGGGGCGGGTACGCTTCACTGTTTAAGATAAATAGTTTGGTTCTAACTGTATAGTAACAATGAATACCTTGTTAAGAATTGTATCCCAGTTTATTTTAGCTGTTGGGAGGGAGACGAGTGCCATCACCGGGGAGACGAATGATGCCTATAATGACTAGTGGAAGTGTGCGAGTGGTGTCCCTTAACGTGCAGGGAATCAACAATCCAATCAAAAGGAAGAAAATTTTGAAGTACTGCAGACAGCAGGGCGCTGATATCATATACTTGCAAGAGTCCCACTTGACCCTGGCCGAATCCTATAAAATAAATGGAGAGGGTTATCAAACCGTATTGGCGGCTCCTGCGTGGAAGAAAAAAGGTGGAGTAGCCATATTGGTTAAGAATGTGTTGCAACCTGCGATAACAGAAAAGGCTATAGATCCAATGGGGCGCTGGGCCAGAGCGACAGTCCTGATAGCTGAAACGAAATACACCCTCATGACCGTCTATGGCCCTGTACAGGATGATCCTTGCTTTTTTGAACTCGTGGCAAAGGAACTTTTGCAGGCTGGAGCAACTAATATAATTTTAGGAGGGAATTTTAATCTCCTACAAGATCTCTTGCTTGATCGTACACCTTATAAGCAGCAACATAAACCGCGAGCTTGGGGAGTTGTTAAGAGCCTGAAAGATGAACTAGGGTTAGTTGACCCGTGGAGGCTCCTTTATCCGGAAGACAGGACATATACTTACTATTCTATGCCCCACCATACACAAACGCGCATTGATTTTTTTTTGGTCTCCAAAACATTAATGCCGCGAATGGGTGCGGCTGAGATACTCCCTAAAGTAATCTCTGATCACACAGCAATAAGACTGGACCTCAAACTGGGACAGAATAGAAGATCGCCGCTGAACTGGTACTTTGACCGGTCGTGGCTTCAGAAGACCGAGATGGTGGAGGCTGTTCGACAGGATATTAAAGAGTACTTTGTGCACAATCAATTCGGTGATACTCCAACATGGGCCTGGTGGGAGGCTTTTAAAGCAACTGTACGAGGCAGGTTCACGGCCTATAGTATCCGCGACAGAAAAGTCGCGTTGCAACAAAAGAAGGACCTCGAGAATGAGATACGGGCGGGTGAGCGGCTCCTGGCCAAACGTTCGGACCCACTTGTATTGCTGAGGCTTCGGCGGTTGAGATGTCAATATAATTCCATCCTTACTGAAGAAGCAGTCAAACAGATAAGAACTCAACAGGGAGTGTATTATCATGAAAGTAATAGAGCGAGTGCTTTGCTAGCACGCTCATTGAAGGCAAAGAAAACTCGAGCTCGTATTGCCGGATTGAAAGATAGCACAGGAAAATTGTGCACGAGCGATGAGGATATATTAGAACAATGTGAAACCTACTACTCCCAATTATATCAATCGGAGGGCAACTTCAATGAAGAAGCATTTGCTAGGTTTATGGCTGACATTGAGCACCCGACACTCACTGAAACTCAGAGAGGGGAGTTGGCCAGAGATATTGAGTGGAGGAGTAGCCTAGTGGTTGGGGCAAGATACTTCGGGCCGGAAGGTCGGGGGTTCAAATCCCACTAGAGGACAGCAACCTTGGGCCAGAAGGACTGGGGTTTCTAGTCCCACAGGTGCTCCTTGTGGTCTTGGGCAAGCCACTTAACCCTCCATAGCCCATGTTCCCTGTAAAATAGTTCTCTGTGTGCTGTGCTTTCCTGTCTAATCAATGTGTTTATACCTCAAAAATTTCCTGTCATGATTTGACAATTTCCAATCTGTAATCAAAACCGCTGCTGATCGCTGGAAGTAGCGGTATACAAATGTATACTAAATAAATAAAATAAATAAATATTACTTGCAAAGAAGTTAAACTTGCAATGTGACAACTGTCTAAGGGGAAGGCAAGTGGACCGGATGGTCTGCCTGTTGAGTTCTACACAATCTTTTCGCAAGAATTGATTCCTGAATTATATCAATACTTTACTGAACTAAAGAAAGAATGCCCTAACGTGGGATCTCTAGCGTCTGCTACCATCGTAATTCATCCTAAACCGGGGAAAGACGATCAACTAGTAGGAAGTTATAGACCAATTTCGTTACTGAATGCGGATTATAAGATCTATGCCAAGATATTGACAAATAGACTCCGAACAGTAATGTCAACACTAGTCAGGCCCGATCAGTGTGGATTCATGCTCGGACGGTCGACGACGGATAATGGTCGTCTGTTGGCACATCTTCTCCTCCGAGTGCAGTGTCAAAAAAGGCCAATAGTAGGGCTTGCACTAGATGCCGAAAAGGCATTCGACAGAGTGGAGCTCCCCTACCTCTTTAGGGTTATGGAATGGTATGGCATCCCACAGGAATTTCTTGCCAATGTCCAACTGCTGTATACGAGACCAATGGTGCGAGTGGCGGCGAATGGGGGACTCTCCGCTGTGTTTGACCTTACAAGAGGAACGAGACAAGGCTGTCCATTGTCGCCCTTGCTCTTCAACTTGGCTCTAGAACCCTTGATAGCAAAGATACGGCAGCGGGTAGATATAGAAGGGGTACATATAGCAGATCATCAAATCAAACTATCAGCATATGCTGATGACCTCCTTTTATTCCTAGCTCCGAAGTCGCTGCCAGTTGCATTGGAAGTTATCTCAGCCTACTCTAGAATCTCGGGATACAAGCTGAACTTGGCTAAAACTACGTTAATAACATTGAATGGACAACTGCCGCCTTCGTTCATTCAGACCTACCCTTTTCAAATAGAAACGACCTCCTTTAAGTATCTAGGAGTAAAGTATGGAATCACAATGCAGAGCACGCTGCAACACAGTATGGCGCAATGTGAAGCAATTGTTAGAGAATATTTAAACAAATGGTCGCCATTAAACCTGACCTGGTGGGGCAGACTTGAAACCATCAAGATGGTTATAGTGCCTAAAGTTAATTATATTCTTTCTATGATTCCGGTGCTGTTTGAGCGGAGCTATTACAAGAAACTTGAAAAGCTTTTGACAATGTTTCTCTGGCGCAATAAGACACCGCGGATTGCGGCAGGGAAGCTCAAATCCCCCACTAAATACGGGGGTGTACATTTTCCAGATTTTTATTGGTATCACATGGCAGCCCAGTTGAAGCAAGGTGCACTGTGGAGTGAACTGGAAATTGAGGCAGAGGCTCCAATATGGCTACAAATTGAAGCGACTCTGAGTACAAATATGCCTTTGTGGCTGAGATTAGGAACAGAATCTCCTGTGCCTCGTGTGGACAATGTAATCATGAGAGATACGCAACGTGCTTACCAAGTGTTAGAGACTAGTATGCTAGATCGACAGGAGTTCTCCGAAAGTACCTTACTGTGGTATAATGCCAAATTCCAGATAGATGGTGATAGTTTCCTGTGGACCCCCTGGCTGAAAAGGGGCATATATCACTTGGGGCAATTGTTGCATAATAAAAGCTTTAAGTCTTTTCAAGAGCTCCAGCGTGAATTTGGATTGCCCCAAACCTGCTTGTATCAATGGTTTCAGCTTAGACACTGCTTACATAAGGCGGGAGTGATGGCTACTACGACTGGTCCTGCACCCCTTTACTACAAAAAAATTCAGGAGATTAGAATTGAAGGCAAACTTCTCTCGCGGTTTGTTACCCTGCTTAGGGAAGGCGAGCGAAGGAGATGCTCAAAGCTTCACACACGTTGGGAGTCTGAGGTAGGAGCACTTGCCGATCCAGAGTTATGGGATACGCTATGGCAAAAGCAGATAAGAATAACTAGAGCTGCTTCCCTTACGCAGACCTTGTATTTCTTGACCCATCGTGCTTACTTAACACCGGTCCGTATAACTAAGTGGTCCACAACAACGGAAGCGGTTTGCTGGTCCTGTAAAATGGAACGGGGCACGTTGGCTCACATGTTGTACTACTGCTCTATATTACAACAATACTGGAGGCGTGTCTGGGGCAAAACCACCCGAATGCTAGATATCAGGGAACCTCTAACATATCGGATTATCGTGTACAAGTCACTGGCAGATATCCCTGATTTAAAAAAAAGAGATTATGCGATATTTGATCTGTTGATGGCTCTCGCACTTAAAGCAATAATGTGTCATTGGAAGAATTTTGGGGAACTTACGGTGGATTACTGGTGGAGCCTGGTTTGATATCATTATATGTGTGAAAGAGCGTATGCAAACCACAATCCAGCCTTCAAGTTTAGATCTCAAAAGTGGGACGCCCTCGACCAACAGTTGAATCCTTGAGAATGGATTGTTCGGGCCCTGATGGGGATGGCACTCGTCGTATGGGGATATTTATTTATTTATTTATTTACATTCTCTTATATACCGCGCTATTCTGCATCAGTGCGGTTTACATTGAACAAACTGAAATTACATTGAACAGGGCATTATAACTTGGAGATAACTATTTTACAGGGAACATGGGCTATGGAGGGTTAAGTGGCTTGCCCAAGACCACAAGGAGCACCTGTGGGACTAGAAACCCCAGTCCTTCCGGCCCAAGGTTGCTGTCCTCTAGTGGGATTTGAACCCCCGACCTTCCGGCCTGAAGTACCTTGCCCCAACCACTAGGCCACTCCTCCACTTAACAACATATTAGGATAATAGAGGTGAGAACACTGCTAATGAGCTAGCGGTTAGGACATGTGGTTGTTAGATTATATGTAGGAATGTTTCAATGTAGTTAAGTTTTTTTGTGTCATGTCCATTGTTATAGTTACTGTGTGTAAAACAATAAATAAATTTAAAAAAAAAGAAAAGAAAATATCATTGCTTGAATGAGTTGAATCTTTGTATGGAGAGAGATATCTCTGCTCTTAATCTTGTCTAGGTCCCTCATAGCCAATCTGCCAAGAGCAATGCGTCGTCAGATTTCTTTATTTATTTATGCCATCATTTGATATACTGCTAGGGCCAGAGCATAAAGCGGTTTACAATATAATAAACGTAAAAAGCTACAAAGGAAGTAAAGAAGAAAGGAACGCCAATCAAAATAAAAAGAAAGAATAAAAGGACAGAAGAGAAAAGACAGAAATAAATGGCAGAGGAGAGGGGGCGAGACAACAGACATGCATAGTAATCTGACAGCATCCCATGAGACTAACTACAGTGGAGATGGGTTGTATGAGTGGATATGCCAAAAGCTAGCTCAAACAAATGCGTTTTTAAGGCAGTTTTAAACCTGGGGAAGGAAAGCTCAGAGCGCAGAGAGTGCGGAAGTGAGTTCCACAGGACGGGGGCCAGGAAGAAAAAGGCAGCACACCTTGGGTGCATTCCAGGTGTGCCTGTGAGACCGAGGGGAGAGATAGGCAGTGAGTGCGAACAGACCGTAGAAGCCAAGGGGGGGTGATGAAAGTGAAGGAGATCAGCCAAATAGCGAGGAGTAGAGGTGTGAATGACGAGTATGTTATACTGGATTCTGTAACGGACTGTAAGCCAGTGTAAATGAGCCAGAAGAGAGATGTGTCAAAACGAGAGGAACGTGTGAGGATGCATGCAGCAGTGTTCTGTAGCAACTGCAATCTGTGCAACTGATGTTGGGGAAGGCCAGCCAATAATCGACTGCAATAATAAATTCTGGAAATGATCAGAGACAGGAGAAGTATGGACAGTGCCTCAGAGGAAAGGAAGAGACAGACAATGCAAATCTGATGCAGGTAGAAGAAACAGCATCAGGAAACAAAGGAAATGTGTTCTGCAAAAGTCATGGAAGAGTTCAGGATTACCCCGAGATAATTAAAGGAGGGCACCAGGGGTACAGCAGTAGAAACCAGAATGGGGACTAATGAGGGAGAAGGGGATTAAAAAATGATCCAAGTGGCAGAGGATTTGACTTGATTCAAATGCAGATAATTGGCAGATAGCCAGGAATGAATTTGATCTAGACAGGAGTTCAATACAGAAAGGTCAGGAGCCAATGAAGGGGTGTGGTGTAGAAGACGTATGTCATCCACATAGTAAGTGGAGACACCAGACTGCTGGATCAAAAGGCAGAGAGGGGCCAAGAAAGTATTAAACAGGAGGGGTGACAAAACTGAATCCTGGGGGACACCACAGGGCAGGGAGATAGCAGGAGAGGCCGAAGTACCAGAAAAGACAGAAAAAGAACATGCAGAAAATAGCGAAACCATTTGAGTAGAGTACCAGCAACGCCAAAGTCTGATAGATGAGAGAGGAGAGTTTGATGGTCCACCAGGTCAAATGCAGAGGAGAGATCAAGAGAAACCACAATAGTAAAGTCACTCCATTCGTGCACAACATAGAGTTTAACAATGAGAGAAGAATTGACTCAACATTATGACCTTTTCGGAAACCAGACTGACGTGGATGAAGTGCATTGACGGCAAAGAGATGTGTAGACAGCTAAGAAAAAACAAAGCATTCAAGAACCTTAGATAAGAAAGGAAGGTTAGACACTGGACGCCAGTTGGCCGGGAGGGAAGGGTCAAGGGAAGGCTTCTTGAGGATAGGGTGAGCAAATGGGAAAGAAACCAGACGACAGGCTAGTGTTGAGCATAGCAAAAAGTGGAGGAAGGAGAGAGTGTGATGGCTCAAGGAGCCAAGATGAGGGGATGGGGTCAATGGAACAAGTGGTCTTACGGGTGGCTGATAAGGTGGTGACTAAAGGATGACCAAGAGTGTGTGATAGAGGAGGAAGGAATGGGTGGGGATAAAGGAGAGTACATGGGGACAGGGGAAAGAGGACTGTGGCAGGAAGGAAAGGAGGAGCGAAGGGAATGGACCTTGTCTGAGAAGAAATTGGCCAACACAACAGGGTCCGGGACCACTAAGGAAGAGGGGGAAGAAAAGGTAGGAAGAGACGAAAGAGCCCCAAACACCAAGTAAAGCTGGCGAGAGGATTACAAAGCTGAGGAAATGAGACGGGAATAGTAATGGTGCTGGCCTGGTTGATTGACAAACGATATTCTTGGTGATGGTGGTGAAATACAGCCTGAGTAGTAGTGGAAGGGTGGGAATGCCAGGTACACTCTGCACAGCGCAAGTGTGAGCGAAGGAGTCGAAGAACCGGATGGTACTATGCGTGCTGACAAGGGCGAGGAACAGCGGGGAAGGAACGAAGAGGCACTAGGAGATCAAGTGCAGTGAAGAGGGTTCAGGACAGGGTACCTTGTAACTGCCCTCTTTAATAGGACTTATCTCCCTCCCTCCCTCCCCAGCACCCACCCACCCCTGGGGTAATTGTAGCTTTATAGGTACTTGCACATCTTAGAGGAAAGGGGCTGCTCTCAGGTGCAGCTCGTTATCCAAATCAGTCATACACAGAAGACCTGAGATTAATTACTTAAGCTTCAGGTACACAAGGTGTATTAGGGGTATTAGATACACTTTTATTGGTATAAGCATCCACACCAATCCTTATTATATACAGAATTTAAAAGACCTAAACACAAGCTTTAAACTAAGATGCAGACAGAAGTCCAGCAACGAGATGGGGGTTCTCTGGTCTTTTGCATTGAGTCTTTTGCATTGAGTGTCACATGTATGATTTTCTCCCAGTTGGTGAGAGGTCTTACGTATGCACTAAGTGCAAAGAACTCTTTGCTCTCAGGGAACGAGTCCGTTCTCTAGAGGCTAGAGTAGCAGAACTGGAAGACATAAGAAAGACAGAGAAGTACATGGACGAGACCTACAGGGATATAGTCCTGAAGTCCCACCTCCAGTCTGGCAGCATCCCTGTTGCCATGGAGGAGAGAGGTCACGTGACAGGAGAGCATCACCCTGGTGTGGCAGAAAGTGATCCTCTAACTAGGACCTGTCCTCCAGGTGATGTAAAACCCTCTCGCACCGAGGACGTTTCTCCAGGGCCATGTCCCCATGAGGGGAGGGTCAGGACAGCTGTTATAGTTGGTGATTCAATCATTAGGAATGTAGATAGCTGGGTGGCTGGTGGACGTGAGGATCGCCTGGTAACATGCCTGCCTGGTGCGAAGGTAGCGGACCTCACGCACCGCCTAGATAGGATCATAGATAGTGCTGGGGAGGAGTCTGCTGTCTTGGTACATGTTGGTACCAATGACATAGGAAAATGTGGTAGGGAAGTTCTGGAGGCTAAATTTAAGCTTTTAGGTAGGAAGTTGAAATCCAGAACTTCCAGGATAGCGTTCTCCGAAATGCTTCCTGTTCCACGTGCAGGACCCAAAAGACAGGCAGAGCTCCGGAGTCTCAATGCGTGGATGAGACAATGGTGCAAGGATGAGGGTTTTGGATTTGTTAGGAACTGGGGAACATTCTGGGGAAAGGGGGGGCTCTTCCGAAGGGATGGGCTTCACCTTAATCAGGATGGGACCAGACTGCTGGCATTAACCTTTAAAAAAGAGATAGAGAAGCTTTTAAACTAGAAATTAGGGGAAAGCCGACAGTCACCCAGGAGTGCATGGTTCGGACAAAGGTATCCTTGAAGGATACTACCAAAAGCAGTGAAGTTCCAAAAGGGAGTATAGTGGCCCAAATGCCCTTGAGTAAGGAGCAGACAGAGCATAAGGATTCCAAATTACCCCTGCCTACCAATAGCCAGATTAATATGAATAAAATACAGTCTCTAAAATGCTTGTATGCCAATGCTAGAAGTCTAAACAATAAGATGGGAGAGTTAGAATATATAGCACTAAATGAGAGGTTAGATATGATTGCACTCTCAGAGACATGGTGGAAGGAGGATAACCAGTGGGACACTGTGATACCTGGATACACACTATATCGTAATGATAGAGCTGATCAAATTGGTGGAGGGGTTGCGCTCTATGTTAGAGAGGGCATTGAGTCAGAAAGGATTAAAGTTTTGCAGGGAACAAAATTTGCTGTAGAATCTCTATGGATTGAAATTCCATTTATGAAGGGGAAGGTGATGGCAGTTGGAGTATACTATCGACCGCCTGGCCAGAATGAACAAATGGATGATGAAATGCTCAAAGAAATCAAGGAAGCTAACAAAAGTCACAACAGAGTAGTAATAATGGGTGATCTCAATTACCCCAGTATCGACTGGGTCAGTGTCACAGCAGGACAAGCTAAAGAGATAAAGTTTCTAGATGGAATAAATGACTGCTTCTTGGAGCAGCTGGTTCATGAACCGACCAGAGGGGAAGCCATACTGGACCTAGTCCTTAGTGGAACGCCAGATCTGGTGCAAGAAATAAGGGTGTTGGGACCACTTGGCAATAGCGATCATAGTATGATCATGTTTGATTTAATTAGTGGAGGACAGATAGTAAAGGCATCCACAGTACTACCTTTTAACTTTCAAAAGGGAGACTATGATAGAATGAGGAATATAGTTAGGAAAAAACTAAAAGGAGCAGTTCCAAAGGTTAAAGACTTACAGCAAGCTTGGGTGTTATTTAAAAATACTATCCTCGAAGCCCAGACCAGCTGTATTCCACGCATTAGGAAAAGTGGAAGAAAGTCCAAAAAACTGCCAGCATGGTTTAAAGGTGAGGTCAGAGAGGCTGTTGCTGCCAAAAAAGCAACCTTCAGGAAATGGAAAAAAGAGCCAAATGATGAAAACTGGAAACAGCACAAGCACTGGCAAGTTAAATGCAAAGCACTGATAAGGAAGGCAAAGTGGGAATTTGAGAAGAAACTTGCTACGGAAGCAAAAACACGAAATAAAGACTTTTTCAAGTACATTCGTAGCAAAAGGCCTGTGAGAGTCTCAATTGGACCATTAGATGATAGAGGGGTAAAAGGGGCAGTAAGAGGAAACAAGGCTATAGCAGAGAGACTGAATGAATTCTTTGCTTTGGTCTTTACTGAGGAAGATGTAGGGATGTTACCCAAGACTGAAGTGGTATTTAAAGGTGATACTGCAGAGGAATTGAGAGAAATATCGCTACACCGGGAAGATATATTACAACTATTTGATAAACTGAATAGTAGCAAATCACCTGGACCGGATGGTATACATCCCAGTGTGTTGAAAGAACTGAAATATGAGATTGCAGACCTGCTATTGGTAATCTGTGAACTTTCATTAAAATCATCTGTAATACCTGAAGATTGGAGGGTCGCCAACGTAACACCAATTTTTAAAAAGGGTTCCAGGGGTGACCCAGGAAATTACAGACTGGTGAGCCTGACGTCAGTACCAGGGAAAATGGTAGAAAACCATCATAAAGAACAAAATTACACAGCATGTAGATAGTCATGGCCTAATGGGAGACAGCCAACATGGCTTTAGACAAGGAAGATCTTGTCTTACAAATCTGATATGTTTTTTTGAAGGTGTGCATAAACAGGTAGACAAAGGTGAGTCGGTTGATATAGTGTATCTGGACTTTCAGAAAGCTTTTGACAAAGTCCCCCCTCAGAGACTTTTGGCGAAGCTAAAAAGTCATGGGATAGGAGGCAGTGTACTATTGTGGATCGGGAACTGGTTAAAAGATAGAAAGCAGAGGGTAGGGCTAAATGGCCAATATTCCCAATGGAAAAAGGTGAATAGTGGAATACCCCAGGGATCTGTACTGGGTCCGCTGCTTTTTGACATATTCATAAATGACCTGGAAAAGGGAATAACTAGTGAGGTTATCAAATTTGCAGATGACACAAAACTGTTTAAAGTTGTTAAAACCCAAGAGGATTGTGGAAAACTGCAGGAGGATCTGGATAAATTGGAAGACTGGGCATCCAAATGGCAGATGAAATTTAATGTGGACAAGTGCAAAGTTATGCACCTAGGAAAGAACAACCCAAACTATAGTTACACGATGCAAGGCTCCACATTAGAAACCACCACCCAGGAAAAAGATTTAGGAGTCATCGTGGATAACATGTTAAAACCCTCCGCCCAGTGTGAAGCGGCGGCCAAGAAAGCAAATAGAATGCTAGGTATCATAAGGAAAGGGATGGAGAATAAAACAAAGGATGTTATAATGCCTCTGTATCGCTCCATGGTACGACCGCACCTTGAATATTGTGTGCAATTCTGGTCACCGTATCTTAAAAAGGACATAGCGTTATTAGAAAAAGTACAGAGAAGAGCCACCAAATTGGTGAAGGGGATGGAAGGCTACTCCTATGAAGAGAGGCTAAGAAGGTTAGGGCTCTTTAGCCTGGAGAAGAGACGGCTGAGGGGAGATATGATAGAGGTCTATAAATTAATGAATGGAGTGGAACGGATAAACGTGGATCAATTGTTTACGCTATCAGAGTATAGAAAGACTAGGGGACATGTAATGAAGCTACAGGGTAAACTATTTAAGACAAATAAGAGAAAATATTTTTTCACTCAACGTGTAATCAAACTCTGGAATCTGTTACCGGAGGATGTAGTAAGGGCTGTTAGTATAGCTGGGTTTAAAAAAGGTTTGGACAAGTTCCTGGAGGAAAGGTCCATAAACCACTATTAAAAAGGGACCCAGGATATCAATGCTTGACCCAGTACAAGCAGTGTGGAACCTGTGTCCTTTGGGGATATTGCTAGGTACGTATGACCTAGATTGGCCACTGTTGGAAACAGAATACTGGGCTTGATGGACCTCGGTCTGACCCAGTATGGCATGTCTTATGTTCTTAAGAGGGTATATAGTTCCAGATAGAAACCTGGGAGTCAAGGGGGCAGAAGGGGAAAATCCGAGGGCGGGGGGCTGATCAGCTGATGGAAAGATCTATAGAGTGCGGGGAGGAATGCGACACCAGGCTTGCTGATGTGGAGAGGACAAGGAAGAGGGACTGGAGAGAAAAGAAAGTCTTAGAGAAAAATGGATGCAAAAATGAACAGTCCACGGGAGTGGGCATGATAAGAGTGATGATGATAGTAAGGAAAAGGCGGAAGGGGTGATGATGAGATCCAGCGTGTGACCTGCTTGTTGTTTCTTTATTGATAGTTGATCCAAGTAGGTTAAAGTTCTCCACTATTTTTCAATTTCTTCTCCCTCAATGATGAACTTATTGATTTTGCCAGTTGTCAGGATCTTTGTCTTGTTTACATTAAGATGCAGGCCCATTTTAAGATATTGAGAAGCAAATGTTTTAGATCGTCTTCACTTTCAGCCAGTAATGTGATATTATCAGCATAGCAAAGGTTGTTGATGAGTCTTCCACCAATCTTCATACCTCGGTTGTCTTCATACAATCCTGCTTCTCTGATGATTTGTTCTGCATATAAATTAAACAAGTGCTAGCCTGGTGTGAACATCCTCATCCTCCAGAGGTATATAACCAAACTAGGTGCCTAGTGGCTGTGGTGAAACTTTTGGAAGCTGAGATTCTCAAACATATTGTAGATGTACTACTCTGTTTGTATTGGATGGGATCTGCATTTATCAACTTCTGCTAAGATAGCAAGCTACAATTGCACTTGAGGTGATAAGCGGAGAAAATGGCACCATTTGGAAAGCAGTGATGTTATAGTGGGAGATCATTTTGCATCCAGTGATCACCAGATGGTATGGTTCAGTATTAGGACTAGGGCTGATAGAATCCATTCAAAAGCGAGGATCTTAGATTTTGGAAAACTAACTTTGCCAAGATGGGCCAATACCTCAGGGAGTCAGCGAGATGGCAACAGCTGGCGGATGTAGAAAAACAGTGGGCAAAACTGAAAGAGGATATTTTAAGGGCAACCAACCTCTTTGCTAAAATGGTATATAAAGGTAAAAGGAAAAGGAGACCGCTGTGGTTTTTGAAAGAAGTAGTTGAAAAGGTGAAGAAAAAGAGGGAGGCCTTCATGAAATACAAGAGATCACATAGAGAGGAAGACAGGCATCTATATTTGGAAACATTTAGAGAAGCTAGCAAAGTAGTCAGGAAAGCAAAGATTCAGAAAGAGGAGAAAATAGCCAATGCATTAAAATGGGGGGATAAGACATTTTTCAGATATGTTAGTGAAAAGAGGAAGGTCAAAAGTGGTATTGTCAGACTCAAGGGTGAAGGGGAAGAATATGTAGAAGTTGATGAGGATAAAGCAGAATTGCTTATCAAAAATTTCTGTTCTGTGTTCATAGATGAAGAACCAGGAACAGGACCTCAGAAAACACCCACAAACAAGAACAGAAGCGAGGGGAATCTTGAACAATTTTCAGAAGACTGTGTTCGTGAGAAACTAGCTCAACTTAAAGTAGACAAAGCGATGGGACCGGATGGGATACACCCTAGAATACTGAGGGAACTTGGGGACGTTCTAGCAGCTCCACTGACTGACCTTTTCAATGTCTCGTTGGAGTCAGGAGTGGTGCCAAAGGACTGGAGAGAGGCTCATGTGGTCTCTTTATACAAAAGCGGAAGTAAGGATGTGGTTGAGAATTACAGGCCGGTTAGTTTAACTTCGGTGGTGAATAAAGTATTGGAAAAGCTGCTGAAAGAAAAAATAGTGAGGTTTCTGGAGTCCAGCAGATTACAGGATCCGAGGCAGCGTGGATTCACCAGAGGCAGGTATTGTCAGACAAATCTGATTGATTTCTTTGACTGGGTGACCAGGGAGTTGGACCATGGGAGAGCCCTAGATGTGGTGTATTTCAAATTCAGTAAAGCCTTTGACACTGTTCCTCACAGGCAACTTATAAACAAACTGAGCACCCTAGGGATGGACCGTAAAGTTACTGCTTGGGCTAGAAATTGGTTGAGTGGGAGGCGACAAAGTGTACAGGTAAATGGAGCTCATTCTGAAGAGAAGGAAGTTACAAGTGGTGTGCCCCAGGGATCTGTCCTTGATCCAATTCTTTACCATCCATTGTCTCAGAAAAATCCAAGTTATCAGTGCCCCTGTTTAATGTACATTACCAACTTGAAGTTACAATGTAAACCGCTTTGATTGAAATGATAAAGCGGTATAAAAAACCTGTTAAATAAATAAACCGGATGGAGTCAGTATAGAGGGTGGCTACTAAAATGGTTATAAAGCATATGAGGACAGACTTAAGGATCTTAATATGTACACCTTAGAGGAAAAGCGGAATAGAGGTGATATGATTGAGACGTTTAAATACCTCTGTGGCATAAATGCACAGGGAGAGAGCCTCTTTCGATTGAAAGCAAGTTCTGCTACGAGAGGACATGGGATGAGGGTGAAAGGGGATAGATCCAGGAGTGATATGCAGAAATGTTTCTTTACGGAAAGAGTGGTGGATCCGTGGAATAGTCTCCCAGTGGAGGTGGTAGAGATGAGGATAGTATCTGAATTCAAAAAAGCATGGGACAAACACAGAGGATCTCTAAAGGAAAAAAGGGGACTGTTGTAGTTGTTGATATGGAAGGCCAGACTAGATAGACCATGTGGTCTTTTTCTGTCGTCATTCTTCTGTTTCTATATTGTACCATGTAGTGCTGATGAGCAGATATGCAGGCTGAGAGTATTGCCCCTTGGAAGACTTCAATGGCCTACAAGTTTTCAGAAATGGTTGTATGGTAAATGGAGTTTGTCACATCTTAAGTTGTTCATCTTTAAGCAGGCCATGTATGCAAACTTCCGTATTTTTGGCCTCTGGCCTCCTGATGTTTAAGCAGCACTAGACGTGGTTCCATTTCTCTTCAGAGATATAGTGCTACTTTAGCAAAGCACTGCATGAATCTTGGCTAAGAAATACCTTCATGTTCCTTGCTGGGGAATGGGAAGGTCAGATGGAATTACTGTAGTGTGTTCATCTTCCTTAAGGATTCAGGCAGAATATGATTGAGATCTTAATTTCTGCAGTGCACCCATGGACATGCCAGAGCTTGGGAAAGATGGCAGTGATTGCAGTGTTTCAAGAACCTGTCCTGTGTCTGCATGCTTTTGGGAGGTTATTTTTTCTGGTTTTATTTTGGGGGGGGGGGGGGTGTTTACTCTCCCATTGATTTTAATGAGAAATTTGGATATCTTGGTGCTTTCTGTTTTATTACAAAATTTCTTAAATAAAAAAAAAAAAGCCTTTGGCACATGGAACTCCCAGGCCTCTGTGGGCATCTGGCGTTTCTCCGCCCAGCAGATGCTGGGATTCCTTTTCGGAGTATGTATGCATGTGGTTGTTTTTTTCCTCATGATCTCTTTTTAAACTTGTCCCTGCTGCAGTATTCAGCTGCATAGCTGCATGGCTTGTTGCAGCCCATGACTAACCCCCCCCCCCCCCCCACCTTGTGCGGTTGTTTCCATGGCTGCTGCTTTTTTTTGCCTCAGTTGTGACTGGGATGCCTGGGGTACTTCTTTTGCCATTTTGGAACTCTCCACTGGGGGCCTGGAGCATGATACAGTTTGTGGCCCGCCTCTCCTTTTTTCCCATTGTTTCTCCCATGGGGGTGTACTGTGGCGATGGCTGCCTGGTCCTTGTGGCCTCAGGTATCTCTCTTATTTAACTGGCTTGTGCTGCAGCTCCTAAAACAGTTCACGCCCTGTTTTCAGTCACTGCTAGCTACTTGACAATCCCCTTGTGGGATTCAAGGCCTGGACCTCTCCTATGGGAGACTTGGGATCTACGAGTGCATCTGTCAGATGGAGGGTGATGGCCCCCCACTTTGCCCTTGCACTTATTCAAGCCTCTGAGAGCTCAACTCTTATCTTCTATGGGGATTGGTTGAAGGACTCGAGAGAAAATACCTTCATCAGAAGGAAAGTCTGAAGAGGGTGGGATTTTTTTTTTCTTTTTTCCCCTGTTGAAAGGCTAATTTCACTGAAATCCACCTATTTTGTGGATGGGTTCTTTTTTTGATCTTTCAGGATGCTGTGGTGGAGCCTGTTCTCGGGTGAGGTTTGCAGGCAGGTCCCCTTTTTATTCTTGGAGGATTTCTGGCATCCTGTTCCATTCACTCCTCTAAGAACATAAGATATGCCATACTGGGTCAGACCAAGATCCATCAAGCCAACAGTGGCCAATCTAGGTCAAAAGTATCTAGCAGTTTCCCCAGAAGACACAGGTTCCACGATGCTTGTATTGGGTCAAGCAGTAGATATTCTGGGTCCCCTTTAATAATGGTTTATAGACCTTTCCTCCAGGAACTTGTCCAAACCTTTTTTAAACCCAGCTACACTAACAGCTTTTACTACATCCTCC
The DNA here is from genome assembly GCA_033557465.1 of Ichthyophis bannanicus. Classification (NCBI taxonomy): domain Eukaryota; kingdom Metazoa; phylum Chordata; class Amphibia; order Gymnophiona; family Ichthyophiidae; genus Ichthyophis; species Ichthyophis bannanicus. The sequence continues at coordinate 26,732,278 of CM066049.1, forward strand.
GGAAGCAAATTCCAGAGTTTGATTACACATGGAGTAAAAAAATATTTTCTCTTCTTAGTCTTAAATAGGTTACCCAGCTTCATTGCATGCCCCCGAGTCTTTCTATATTTTGATGGCGTAAACAATTGATCTACATTTACCCGTTCCACTCCATTCATTAATTTACTTCATCCTGGGCAGCAGCACATAGGGATTTAGAGTTCTAAGGTCCTTTTCAGCTGTACCCTTGGCACCAGGGCAAGTGGGATCAGTTTTTGGTCACAGCTATAACACATGCACATCTGTTCTTGTGGAGGAAGAAGTAGTGCTTGAAGAGTCTTTTTAAGAACACCTTTCAATTACTGCCTTAGGTTCTCGGACAGTTCTGAATGCGGACCTGGTGTCGAGCCCTCTGTTAATGAATCCAGCCATTGCCAAGCAACCCAGTGGCTTTGAGGTTGGAAGAGGATCACCTAGAGTGGCTGGTACCCTCTAAGACTTGATGACTCTTTCAAGTGCATGCTTGTGGGGTTATTAGTCAGATGATAGTTCTGACTCTATGCTTGGTCACCGATGCTGCCTCCAAGCTTTAGCTGAGCACATTACCTGTTTATGGGCCTGGTGAAATAGGGAAGTCCTTGGGAAGGCTTGCCCAAAGAAACTCATGGAAGATTGGCCTCGAGATGTCAGGAGTGCCTCTTGTAGAGCCCTTTAACTTCTAAGAGTTCGGATAGAGACTTAGTCCTTTGGGTCACAGTCCAAGGAAGAACAGTGCTTTCAGAGATCTCTGCATGCTCGAGTTGCCACCAGGGCTCCATTGGAGCCAGTAGTGCTCCTTCAGAGGGACTGCTGGAAAACACATGGGGGGGGGGGGGGAGGAACTGGTTTTGGGTATGGCTCCATTTCCCTCTGAAGAAGACCATACCATGGTATATCAACCATACCATACCAGAGACAGGGGGTTCTCGGTCAAGGCTGAAGCTTCTGGCAAGATGCTTGCCTTTTAACCCTAAAGTCACTGGTTCAGGCCTGCCTTAGATTGGGGGAGGGGGAGGAATTATGTTTTCAATTATGGCAGTGCTTCTGCGAGACAACCTTGTAGTGTCTCCCTGCAGCTTCCCCCTCAAGCATGTGATGTTCAAGGACTCTCTTCAGTATCTTCTGCAATTAGAGACTATTTTATCTCTGCTCGCCACAGAATAGGGCCAGGAAAATTATACCATCTGCATCATAGTACCTCAAGAATGGAGGTTGTTCCTGGCCTATCCTGGACCTAAAGGCAATTAGTGCTTATCTCAGAGTCCCCCCTTTCCATATAATGACCATTGGGTCTATCATTGCATCAGTTATGCAAGGGAGTTCCTTATTTCCCTAGACCTCACCAAGGCACATTTCCACATTTTCATGTGGGAGCAATAGCAGTGACTTGGTGCTTCTGTATTCTGAGCTGCTATTTCTAGTTCTGGGCCCTGCCCTGCCCTTTTGGCTTAGTCATACTTCAGAGACCATGTTGCTGCCAGCAGTGTGTTCTGTACAAGCAGGGAATCCAGGTTTACCTTTTATCTGGAGGACTGGCTGATGTGGTCCAGAGATGATACAGCCCTGTGGTTTCCTGACTGGAAAGGCTGGAGTGGTGATTGCCCTCCCCACCACCCCCAACAGCCTGTTTCTCTCTCAGGAGTTGGAGTACCTCGGAGTTCTGTTATTTACTCTCCTGGAATGAGTTTTCTTCATAATAGAGGACTCTCAAGCTTTATTCAGTGCAGGACATTTTGACCTCTCTCTGCTTCATAGTCCTGGGACTTCACCAGATACTTGGGTCCCCAGCATTGCTCTTGGAACCAGTTCCTTGGACCCAGGCTTGCATGCACCTGCTGCAGTAGCACCTGAAAACCTTCTTGTCTCCTTTTTCAACGCTGTTTGACCAGACTCTTCCTCTCTTCTGGGAGATCAAGAAGCAGTTGAAGTGGTGAATAATCCAGATGCTGTTGAAATTCCTGGATTGAACAAGTGCTTTTTTTTTTTTTAATTTATATATTTAACGTTATTCAAAATTCAAATCACAAAGCACTAAGCATTATACAGGAAAAAAAAGGAAACAACCAAACCTAGCCCACATCAAGGGGGAGCACAAGCAAGGATCAGAGATGAGGCCCTATCCATCTAAACTCTAATTATTTCTAACACTGCTAAATGCAAAGAAAATAGGCAAACAATCATAAAATATTATACCTGCTATACCTGTTGTTGTTAAGTGCCGTCGAGTCGGAGTCGACTCATGGCGACCCTCTGGATAGCTATCCTAAATTGTGTTCGGTCTTCAGTCAGGCGGCTCATTGTTGACAGACTGGTACCTGTAGCTGCTGTTATTGTATCGATCCATCTCATTGCTGGCCTTCCTCTTTTGCGTTGACCCTCTATCTTGCCAAGCATGTCGTCTTTCTCTAATGATCTCTCTCTTCGCATGATGTGTCCAAAGTATGAAAGTCGAAGTCTTGTCATCTGAGCTTCTAAAGAAAGCTTAGCTTTGATCTCCTCTAGTACCGACTGGTTTGTTCTTCGGGCAGTCCTTGGTATACACAGTATTCGCCGCCAGCACCATAATTCAAAGGCATCAATTTTCTTCCTGTCTGTCTTTTTCACTGTCCAGCTTTCACATGCATATGATGTGATTGAAAATACCATGGCTTGAACAAGTCGAATCTTTGTATGGAGAGAGACATCACTGCTCTTGGGAATCTCATCTAGGAGGAGGAGTGGTCTAGTGGTTAGGACAAGGTACTTCAGGCCGGAGGGCCAGGGGTTCAAGTGCCACCTGGGGACAGCAATCTCAGGTCAGAGGGACTGGGATTTCTAGTCCTATAGGCACTGCTTGTGGTCTTGGGCAAGCCACTTAACTCTCCATTGCCCATGTTCCCTGTAAGTATTAGCGTATGTGTCTCATATCCTCTCGTGTTAAATGTATCCCACAATTGACCGCTTTGACCCGGTGAAAAGCGGGATATAAATACAGCTAAATAAATAAATAAATTCTGCCAAGAGCAATGCGTCGTTTGATTTCTTGACTGCTTGTTGCTTCTTTATTGATAACACAGGTACACTACCAAAAAACTGCCTCCAGTTTTGCAACTGATTCCTATAGATTTTGGGGTGCTGAATCCAGGAAAAATAGCCAAAATGTTCCATCACGTCACGTTTTCTTGCAAAATTAGATTTCTTACCCATATAAGGAATGTTCACATAATTTCTTTTTAGCCGACTGCAGTTTATTTTCTTGGCCCAAAATAGAGGTTGTAATGGTTAACTAACTAGAAACACTCCCTCATGATATTTTAGAGTGTTTTGTATTCATTTTATACATTAACAGGACAATTGGGAGGCGGGGGGCTAAATCCAGTACTCGCGCTGGCGCATGTTCTTTCCTGTTCGCCTCGCCTCGTTCGCTCGCTCAAACACGGTGGTTGCGACATGAACGTTCCTGTCAAATTTCAGTTTCTTGCAAGTTCATTATTACCTTTTGTTTGCTCAGTCGTAATCCAGCTTTATTCCGAAGTGGTTCACTACAGTTGTAGTTTGCAGTGCTGTGTATTTGTGATGGCTCACAGAGCCAGAGGTTGCGTCAACTCTCCGGACAGTTTTTGTTTTATTTGTGGGGAATATACCGTGAAAAAGCGGCAGAGGAACATTTCTGCATTTATTAAAAAAGTATATTTCGCCTATTTCGGTTTGAAGTTAGGCAATCAAGACAAACCGTGGGCTCCTCACAAAGTGTGCAAGACATGTGAGGAAGATCTACGCTTATGGATGAAAGGTAAAAAACAAGCATTTCGTTTCGGAATACCTATGATGTGGTGTGAACAAAGAGACCACAGCAGTGACTGCTATTTTTGCTCTTGCATTGTGAAGGGATACAACTTCAAAAATAAGAACGTAATAAGTTACCCCAACCTTCCCTCAGCAATTAGGCCTATGCCTCATAGCAACGAAGTACCTGTGCCTGAACCACCAAAATCTTTGGATCATATTTGTGTGGACGGTTCTGATCATGATGAGATTCATCAGATGCTTTTCCCGATGAGTCCAGTACTTCCGAGTTTGAAACTGAACCAGATCCGAAACCTGAACTTTTCTCTCAAGCTGAATTGAATGATTTAGTCCGGGATTTAGGACTCTCAAAAGATGCTGCCCAACAGCTAGGTTCTCGGCTTAAACAGAAAAATCTATTGTCACCAGGAACAACTTTTTATTGGTACCGCAACCGCGAGACACAATTTTTGAAGTATTTCAGCAAAGAGGAAGATTTGGTATTTTGCAACGATATATACGGAGTGATGGAAAAGTTTAAACTCAAGTATGATCCTGCTGAATGGCGGCTGTTCATGGATTCGTCAAAAGACAGCATAAAAGGTGTTCTTCTTCATAATGGCAACACATTCGCTTCAGTTCCTATTGCTCACTCTGTTATTCTCCAAGAAAAATACGAGAATTTGGCCCTGATTCTTCAGAAGATTCGTTATGATGAGCATAAGTGGATGATTTGTGGAGACTTTAAAATTCTATCCATGCTATTAGGGCAGCAATCCAGTTTCACCAAATATCCCTGCTTCCTTTGCTTGTGGGATAGCCGGGCCCGCGACCTACACTGGGGGAAAAAAGACTGGCCAATTCGGGAGTATTTGAGACCCGGTGAGAAAAATGTTCTTCATGAGAGCTTGGTACCTCGTGATAAAATTCTATTACCACCTCTCCACATTAAGTTGGGTCTCATTAAGCAATTCATCAAGTCCCTTCCAAAAGATGGTGAGTGCTTTCGGTACCTTTGCTCAAAGTTCCACCGACTTTCTGAAGCAAAGCTAAAGGAAGGAGTGTTTGTTGGCCCTGATATAAGGAAACTCATTTCAGATGGAGCATTCGCTGAAACGATGTCTGAGAAGGAAAAAGAAGCCTGGGATTCCTTCAAGGATGTTGTTCTCAAATTCTTGGGGAACAGGCGGGATGAGAACTATAAGGATATTGTTGCCAGGATGCTCAATGCCTTCAAAGAACAAGGCTGTAACATGAGCCTGAAAGTCCATTTCTTGCACTCCCATGTGAACTACTTTCCCGAAAACTTGGGGGCGTACAGTGAAGAACAAGGTGAAAGGTTTCACCAGGACATCAAGGACACAGAGAGAAGGTACCAAGGAAGATGGAACACCACTATGATGGCTGATTTCTGCTGGTTGCTGCTGCGGGAAACCCCAGATGAAAAATACGCCAAGCAGCGCACCAAGAGAAGCATTCGGGGGAAGAAGAAACGGGCCCACCAGGAGATTGATTGACCCAAGAATGACTTTAAAATCTAAACTGTGTTGACAAATATCGTGTTTTTACTAAACTTTGAAATAAAAATTTGCTAGTTATTACCACAGTGTCGGATCTCATTTATTAGAATTTTATTTTCACACCATCGGGTGTTTGTCTTCATGTATTGCAATGGTGCGGTTTGCGTTTTCTATTCTTACATACATACCTGTACAACATTTTTTGCACATTTCTTTGCTTTGCTTTGTGTCTAACCTCGCTCTTATATGCTCAATGTTTGTGCACATGTATGTGGCTGTTTTAAGTGCAGACAATTTTGCTACCATCACAGTGTGTTTTGTTGACATTACTCTATTCTTATGTGCTGCCTTGTTACAATTTTCTTTATTCTTATTTGAATAACTACTAAACAATTAGTATAAAGAATTCATCCAAGAAACTTTTAACTCGATCGCACTCAATCTGAAACGTTCACCTCAAACTGCTAACCCAATGTAGCAAAAAATCTGTACGTGATGGAGCAAATTGGTTACCAGATTTGGATTCAGCGCACAAAAAAACGTAAAAATCAATCGAAACATTAGAGGCAGTTTAAAAAAAAAATTTTTTAGTGTACCTGTGAAATTGATCCAAGTAGGTTAAAGTTGTTCACAATTTCAATTTCTTTTCCTTCAACGATGAACCTGTTGATTATGCCAGTTGTCATGATCTTTGTCTTCTTTACATTAAGGTGCAGGCCCATTTTGAGACTATGTTCTTTGATTGTGAGAAGCAAATGTTTCAGATCATCTTCACTTTCAGCCAGTAATGTGGTATCATCAGCATAGTGAAGGTTGTTGATGAGTCTTCCACCAATCTTCACACCTCTGTTGTCTTCATACAATCCTGCTTCTCTGATGATTTGTTCTGCATATAAATTAAACAGGTAGGGGGAAAGTATGCAGCCTTGTCTTACACCTTTGCTTATTTTAAACCATTCTGTTTCTCCTTGTTCTGTTCGAACTGTTGCTTCTTGATCAACGTACAGATTGCGCAAGAGAACAATCAGGTGTTCTGGTATACCCATGCTTCTTAATGAGGCCCAGAGTTTCTCATGGTTTACACAGTCAAAAGCCTTGCTATAGTCGATAAAGCACAAATATATATCCTTTTGGTATTCTTTAGTCTTTACAAGGATCCATCTCACATCCGCAATGATGTCTCTCGTTCCTCGCCCTTTCCTGAACCCTGCTTGCACTTCAGGGAGTTCTTGTTCTAGGTATGGTTGTAGTCTCTTTTGAATAATCTTCAGTAGAATCTTGCTGGCATTTGGGATCAGAGCGATTGTTCGATAATTTCCACAGTCAGTTGGATCACCTTTCTTTAGTATTGGTATAAACACAGATCTTTTCCAGTCAGTTGGCCATGATGTTGTCTTCCATATTTCTTGGCAGAGCCTTGTAAGTATGGTAACAGCTGCATCAGATTGCTGCAATACTTCTATAGGAATGCTATCAATGCCTGGTGCTTTGTTCTTTGATAAGGCTTTCAATGCTGCTTCAACTTCTTCTTTCATCACCAATGGTTCCCGATCATAAGGTACAGGTTGAAATGGCTGTTGGTCCACTTGATCTTTATCATATAAAAACTCTGTATATTCCTTCCACCTTTTCTTGATCTTCTCAGCATCATTCAACATAGAACCTTGAGCATCTTGTAACATTCCAATTTGAGGCTGGAACGTTTTCTTTAACTCTCGTAGCTTCAGGAAAGCCTATCTTGTTCTTCCTCTAATAGTTTCTGCTTCTATTTCCTTGCAAGTGTCATTGTAGTACTTTTCCTTGTCCTGTCTTGCTGCACGTTGGAAATCTCTGTTGAGTTCTGCGATTGTCTTTCTTTCTCCTCTGGCTTTAGCTTCTCGGCGTTTCTGGGCAATTTTCAGAGTTTCTTCCGTCATCCATTTTGGCCGTTTTTGCTTTTTCACCTTTTGTAGAGACTTCTCGCTTTCTTCCAACACAACCTTCTTGATGCCATTCCATAACTCTTCCGGAGCTCTGTCATTTGTATCTAAAGCAGCAATACCTAGGGGGTCAAATTATTAAGGAAATTTTCTAAGGAACCAACTTCAGTAAAGACATACTTAGTACCCCCGATAGTGACCAGGCATTTACAAGGAAACTTCAGGAAAAATGTTGCACCAGAGGCTATGACCCATGACTTTAAAGCCAAAAAGGCCCTGCGTCTAGATTGAGTTTGCCTGGACACATCGGGGAACATATAGATTTTCCCTCCACAGAATTCAGCATTTTTATTTCGAAAATAAAGCCGCATAACTGTATTCTTATCAGTTTCAGAGGAAAAAGATACCAAAAGAGTAGATCTTGACGAAATCAACTCCTGAGAAGATTCTATAAATTTAGTCAAATCCAACGAGTCTGTAGCTATATCTTTATCTTTATTGAATTGCTTGATTGACCGCCCAGGCCGAAGCATCAGGGCGATGTACAATATGTTTATGTTTATTAAAATTTGATATACCGCCCGTTCAAGAAGATCAGAGCGGTTTACAATATAAATATCACATAAAAACAATCAAAGAAAACAAATAAAAACAATCATAAAAACCATAGCCAGAAAAGAGGAAGAGAAATACAATCTTAATAGGAGAGAGGGGGGTTAAAGAGCACAACATAGACAATGTAAGAGATAGCTCATAACAAAGGGGAGGGAAGGTCGAAGGCAAGGGAGAAGAGGTGGGTTTTTAGATTACATTTAAAGGTAGGATGGTGAGGTTCAAGCCGGAGGGAGGGGGGAAGGGAATTCCAGAGGGCAGAAGCTGTGAAAAAGAACAAAATGACAACTGCAGAAAATAAAAGTTAGAAAAGAACGCCAAAGCTGATAGGACAGAGAGAGAATAGCAGGCTAAGACAGAAGGCAAAAAGAACCAGGGGGAAGGAGAAGGAAAGCAGGAAAATGGACGAGGTGAATCAAGGTGGTTGGAGGGCAGAACTGGTGGATGAGGTGCCGTCAGTGGAAGGAGCAATGTCAAAGGCCTGACAGAAAAGGTGAGTTTTTAGGAGGCTTTTAAAGCGAGGATACGAGGGTTCGATGCGGAGGGGAAGAGGGAGAGAGTTCCAAAGGGCGGGGCCCAGGAAAAAGAAAGCAGAGTGGCGAGTTGATTCTAGGTGAGCGTGAGAGGGAGAAGGAAGGAACAGACGACCACCAGAAGATAAGCGGAGAAGTCGGGGAGAGGGCTGGAAACGGATAGTATTAGCTAAGTATTGAGGGATATCGGAGTGAAGGACCCGGTGAGGGATAATGAGAATCTTGTAAATGAAACGAAACTTGATCGGGAGCCAATGTAAGGCCAGGAGACAGGGGGAGACATGGGATCGAGCAGGAGTGAAGGTAACCAGGAGGGCGGCAGCGTTTTGAACAATCTGAAGGCGACAAAGTTGGAAAGAAGGGAGACCAGCATAAATAATATTGCAATAATCCAGACGCGAAACTACCAAAGACAGCACAAGAGTGATAAGGGAGGAAGGGGGAAGTGACGACCGGACAGCTTTGATACGACGCAGGTGAAAGGAGGAGGAACGAATGACAGAGGAAATGTGAGTGTGGAAGGAAAGTGCGGGGTCCAGAGTGAGGCCTAGATAACGGAGAGAGGGAACCAAAGGGATAGAAGAAGGACCCATGACGGGAGATAGCAGGGGGGCAGGCAGACCGAAGGAAACCCACATAGCAGATGATTTAGCGGGGGGATATAGATGGAATGGCAGTTTGTGGCACTCCAGAAGCTGTCGGAACCATCTGCGGCAAGTAATACATTTTAGTAATTACAGGTTTGGTACTAGCTTGTGTCACATGCCCCCTCTGCACACCTGTAGGTTAAGCAGGGTACTGCACTGGGGCCTTAATATAACTGGCCTTCTGGTAGTTGTAGTTGTGCTGCCAGTTAAAAATAAGTCGTGGAATCGATGGTAAGGTTATAAGGGCTTTATTTCCCTTTCCCAAAAGGACTTCTTATCATGTACAAAAACAAAGAAACATAACCCTTCTTGGGCATATAACAAAAGGAAAAAACTGTAACCAAAAATAGCTTCCTTTCAGCTTCTTAACCAGAAACAAAATGTATTCAAAACACAGACTTGCAGAGATAAGAATAAGCCTTCCTTTCACACTGTCAGGCTTCTTACTTCTCTTTACCTTAGTGAGAATATGTTGTCAGCCACAGAAATACTACAGTCCATCTGCTCAACATTATTCTCCACTTCAGACGGTTCACATTGCATGAATTCTTCAGCAGGTATTAACACATCTCTACCTTCCTCATGTGGGAGCTTTTCAAACAGTCCATCTTGGCTGTGACGTACTTTCCTTTCTCCGAGAGTAAACTGATTGCTATTACCACATTCACTGGGGTTCTGTTGGTAAGAGCCTCTCCCTTGCTGGTGCCTGGTAGGTAAGCTAAAATATTCTCTTGCACTCCTATTAGAAGGAATTGATTCACCTCTAGCCTCTGCTTGGCTCAGGACCCTGTGGATAGCTGGAGCTTTGAACGGCAGCCTTTCTGAGATTCTGTTCCTTACGTTTCTCTCAGAATGATTAACTTCTGCAGGTAAAAAGCCTTTAACTTTCTCTTGCTTATAATAGGGGTAGTGAAGCTTCTCTGCTTCCCTTAAGCTGGCTTCATATGGCTTTTGTACTTCAATGAACTGTTTCCTATAGCCAAGCCCTGTGCTTCCCCTCTTAGGATAAGAGTAAAACTTCTCGGCTTGTACCTTTCTCCTCCTGGCTCCGTTCCAACCTGGGCTGTTATACTCAATCTCACTCTCTGCGTCCAGCTGTCTTTGCCTCTCACTCAAGCACTCATTGGACTCACTCAGACCTCCGTTCAGGCTTCCAAAGTGGTAGTCAGACATGCTTTCTTCACAGCTATCTCTCCAGCTTCTCTCGTCCTCTCTGTTCACCCAGTTCCTTCTGTTTCTGCCTTTGTTCTGAGTCTTAGGCTCCCTTTGAGACTTGGACTTAACCTTCCTCTCCCTAACTGCTTGTGAGCTGTGCTTATCTAGGAATCTCCGAGCAGCACCTCCCCCCAGCTGATTTGTATCAGGTGAGAATCTCCTAGCTTCTCTGCTGGCTGGGTGTGTCTCCCTAGCTCGTGACCTCATTTGCTTTCGTTGCTCATGGCAACTTTCTAACATGTGCTCTCCCCAAACGTCAGTGTCTTCCTGATCTGCTATTTCATCTATCTCCATAGGGTCCGCTAGTGAGTCTGCTCTGTGACAGATTCCCCCCCCTTAAAATATTACGGGCTGCCTCAATCTCAGACGGACAGCACGTAATACGAGATAGTGCATCCACATTCCCATGCGTTTTCCCTGCTCTATGTTGAACAGTAAAATTAAAAGATTGTAGCGCTAGGTGCCACCTTGTTAACCTCGCATTATTATTTCTCATCTGATGGAGCCATTTTAATGGGGCATGATCTGTTACTAGCAAAAACTTCCGTCCTGCGAGGTAAAAACGGAGTGCTTCAATGGCCCATTTTATAGCTAGGCATTCGCGCTCAATCGTGGCATAATTTCTTTCTGCCTTGGAGAGCTGCCTGCTAAGGTAGGCTACCGGATGCTCGATTCCTTCAAAGATTTGGCAATTCAAAAGATAATTAAAAAGCATAGCAATGTTCTTAAGGCAGTGCCAGAGTTAAAAGGTAAGAAAGTCCGTTGCGTATGGCAAAGGGACCGTAATCTTAAAGAAAGATTGAGTCCCGCAGAGATTAGATCGCTGGAAGTCTTCCCTCCTTTGACAGCAAAGGGCCACAAAGCTTGTGGCAGTTGCGAGATGTGCGATCTTGCCTTATGCGTTTCCGAATTTCATTATGGGGGACAGCGAATCTTTTTGCAGTCAGCTACCACATGTGCATCGAGTAGGGTTGTATATGTGATTGTGTGCCCTTGTGGTTTAGCATATATAGGTAAAACTTCCCGCATATTTAGGATAAGGTTGAGAGAACATAAGAGTAGATTGAAACATAAAGTTTTGGAGGCTCCGATTGTTCGACATTGCGTGTCCAAAGGACACGAGTTTAGAGATCTGAAGTGTCTTTGTTTAGACCAGGTTTGTCGAGGGTACGGTAATAGAACCATTGATGCAGAATTGTTAGTTAGGGAACAACGTTTTATATTTAATCTTGATACAGTAGAGCCCCATGGTCTTAACATGGGGATAGATTGGACTGTTTGTCTCTGACGATCTGTTATGAATATATTAGATTACAGCGAGTCTTGGCCTTTGGCTTTACACCCAAAGGAGGACTTTGTCATAAAAGTGCACACTTTTAAAGCAGTGATTAGTCAATAGTAGGTTTTAATTAGCAGCTTGAAGAAAACATATTACCATGGTCGGAGATTTAAATGAATACAGCGAGAACGGGGACAGTAGATTGGCATCATGTAACTAGATTGTGTAATTCTGGTTAAAGCATTACAGATTAAGCCCTTGTAGGGAGGAGAGATGGGAGGAGCTTATGACATTCGTAGAACGTAGGGTCTTTAAAAATGGTGGATTGCAGCCTGTATCCGCATGCGCGGCGTTTTTCTCAGCCCGGTAAGAGATTGACATATTAATTATTGAGCGAGGCTGAAGTTTCAAAAGAGAGCGTTGGCAGCATACCTGGTAAGGTTTTTAAAAAAAAGTTTGTATAAATGTTAGGCATTTTAGAAGTTTAAAGAGAGAAAAGATAGGATTTAATAAAGTGTATTTGTTTTTAGGTAGTTTGTATGACGTTATGAGACCAGTTATAGGATCCCCTGAGGAACCAGCAATGTGAAACGCGGGAGTGGTACCTGAGGCAAGCGTCGGGATCAACAAACCACAGTTAAGAAGTTCAGCCCATTGTTGTAAAACATTAACAAAAAGCTGGCAACAATTTAGAATAGGGTTATTTCATTGGACTGACTCTTATATTGTGAAACGTCATAAGGTCATTGATGCGAAAAGGCACTTATCTTTCCAGGACGTGAGTCGGAAAGTAGTGCTGTGTAAGTCTGAGACCTTGTTTCATAGAAGAGTTGATATTTGTTTAAACAGAAGATGTAAATTTTCTAAAAAGCTTATTTAAAGTTAGTAGTGAACGACTCACCTTTTAGTGATTGCAGTATTTTCGTTTCGGACAAGACCGAACAGTAGCGTGTATATTCAAAGATTTGGGACATCACTGCCCCTAATCCCGTGTCCGATGCATCTGTTTGAACTATGAATGGCAGGTTAAAATCTATACCCCGCAGCACCGGGGTGCTACAGAGTTTCCCCTTTAAGGCCTCAAACGCTGTTTCCGCCTCTGGAGTCCACTGTACTCGGTTAGGCGCATTCTTTTTCAACATTGCAGTAAAAACTATACTTTCCTCCGCGAAGCGGGGTATGAATCGACGATAATAGCTGAGTAACCCCAGAAAGCTTCGGACCTGTTTTTTTGTGGTAGGTCTAGGGAAATCTCTGACACTTTCTATTTTACTCGCTAATGGCTTTACCAGCCCTCTCCCTATCATATGGCCTAAATATTTGGCCTCTTCCGTGGCAAACATTTTTCTGGGTTGAGGGTGAGGCCAGCCCTCCATAGTGCTCTCAGCACCGCTTCCACTCTAGCCAGATGTTGCGCCCAAGTTGTGCTATAGATGACCACGTCATCCATATAGGCTAGGGCGTATTCGTGGTGAGGCCATAAAACGTGGTCCACCAACCGCTGGCACGTGGCGGCTGCCCCATGTAAGCCAAATGGCATCCTTCTGAATTGGAATAACCCAATTGGTGTATTGAACGCCGTCTTGGGCTTAGATTCCCTTGTTAAGGGAATTTGCCAATATCCCTTACTGAGGTCGAGGGTGGTTAGATATTTGGCTTGTCCTAGGCGATCCAGAAGATCGTCTATACGGGGCATGGGATATGCATCAAATTGTGAAATTTCATTGACTTGACGAAAGTCAATGCAGAACCGTAAGGTTCCATTGGGTTTTGGCACAAGTACAATAGGACTGGACCACGGGCTGCGCGATTCTTCTATTATGCCGGTGGCCAGCATTTCTTTTACTTGTTTAATTACCTCTTGTTTACGGGTTTCTGGCATTCTATATGGCAGTTGCCATATTACTCGTCCGGGCACTGTGATAATTTCATGGGCTACGAGGTGGGTCTCGCCTGGCCGAGTTGTTAGCACATCAGTGAATTTTCCCAACATTTGCATTAATTCTTTTTGTTGTTGGGGCAACAGCTCGGTCCTATCCTCGGGGTAGGTTGTTTTTCCCAATCCTCGATCTGCGGGCCCAGATCCTCCTCACTTCTTTCCTCACCTAAGGCTGTTAAGTTTTTAACCTCTCTTTCTCCTGTGAAGCCGAATCCCCCCGCCCCCTGTTTCGTCGGTGGCAGTGAGGGTACTTCCTCCACCGAGGGGAACCCTACACGCTCGCAGATCAATTGTGCGATTCGGTCACCTGCGTGTATCTTAAAATCCTTACTTCCAAAATTAAATAACAGGACTTTTATGGGGCCCCGATAATCGGGGTCAATGACTCCTGCTCCTACATCTAAAGAGTACTTCACAGCCAGCCCTGACCTGGGCGCGATGCGCCCATAACATCCATCCGGGATTTTTATCTGGATTCCGGTGTCTACCAATGCTTGTCCCCCTTTTTATAACAAGGGCGTCTTCTATACTAAAAAGATCATATCCCGCGGCTGCCGCGGTAGCCCTTGCTGGACCCTTAGCCTGAATATTAGTCTTACAGAATTGCAGTACAAATTTTGGCTTATCAGGCGATGTTGCCTTGAGAGGTGGCTGCTTTTGGGAGTCTGCCTTGCGAGTCTTCCCAAACAGAGGACTAGGAATGCTAGCCGCTAAGGCCTCAGCTCCTATTTCTACTTCTGCCAGCTGGCAGCGTGCGGGTGTAGGGGCTAGCACTTTCTGAAGACCTCTCTCCATTTCCTGGCAGAAGGGTGCCCAATCCCTCCCGAGGACAACGGCATAGGGTAATTTGGGGACTACAGCTATTAATATTTGCCGGGTGATCCCTAAACCCTTTATGTTCACTTCATGCAAAGGATAATGGGAAGCCTCTCCGTGTATGCAGCGTATGCGCACCTGGCCCGCTGCTTGATTCGGGGTCGCCGACCGCTGGTTCTCGATGGTTTCCCAAAGTTTTTGAGAAACCATACTCTGATCGGCTCCCGAATCAAGTAACGCCAGGGCCTCTACCCCCTCCACTTGGACCATCTGGAGAAATCCTTCCGGGACTTGTCTTTCATCCCCTGTTACCAGGGCAGTTTTTACCCTACAATTTTTTTGATAGTGTCCTGTCTTTCCACATCTGTAACACTTCTTATTACCAGATATACCACCAACATTATCATACATATTTCTTTTATGCATCATAACATTTTCCCCCTTCCTCATTTTATCAGGATTTTCACCGTCAGTTATTTTTAACACGCCAATTCTAGAGGTGTCAGCCCTTTTTGCTTCATAAAATACCTCTGCCATATTGGCTGCCTCTTCTGGATTACGGCAATCCTGTAAGGTTAGGAAGGTCTTTAAATCAGGGGATACAGATTGCATAAATTGCTCCAATATTATGTCGTCCATAATGGAGTCTACTGACCTCCCTTCGGGGTTAAGCCATTTATACGCCAGGCTTTTTAACCTCTGGTATAAGGCTCTGGGAGTCTCCTTACTTTGTATTTTTGCCTCCCTAAACAGGTGTTTGTAATGTCTGGGCGTAAGGCCCAGCCTATCTCTTATAGCCTTTTTTATTTCTAAGTAATTAGTGGCTAAGGTAGCAGGCATTCCCTTAAATGCTGACAGAGCCTCGCCAGTCAAGGTCATGGCAAATCGCATGGCCCACTGCTCTGATGGCCATTTGAGGGTTTCTGCTATCCTTTCAAAGGATTCAATGTAATCATCCAAATCATCATATTGTGTAAGCTGTCTCACAGAAAAATTATGGCAACTGTTCAGTTCTACTTGCGGCATTGTGGGCAAGTTTGCTGCTTCAGTTTCCTGTGGCTTCTTTACAAGAGCTTCCAACGCTTCCAATAAAGGCTGCTGCTGTTCTTTCATAGCATCCATATATTGTCCTTGGAGTTGTTGCATAAGCGCTGCTTGTCTGTCCCACTGCGCTTGCATCCATGTCTGTACATCGTGCGGATCCATCCTCCTGGAGCTGAACCACCTGTAAAAGAAAAAGAAAAGCACACCAAGTGCGGTATTTCTTTTGCACACTTCCTGTCTAGGTATAGCGCCCCCTTTCTCACGGTGTCCTTCTACCTTCCCGCCCAGGTTACCGTTACCTGAGGTTTCTGGTAGAGTTCAGCATGTGAGAAAGGTCTCTGCTTTTCTGGCCGACCTGCCAGCGAAATCCTCCTCAGATAGTGCTTCTGTGTGGTCACCGTTCCTCCAGAGATGTCTTTTTCTCTTTGTTTCTTCCTTTTTTCTCAGAAGAAATCACGTGGTACAAAAAAAATATCCTAAAATACTATGCCATTATGTCACATGCCCCTTCTGCACACCTGTAGGTTAAGCAGGGTACTGCACTGGGGCCTTAATATAACTGGCCTTCTGGTAGTTGTAGTTGTGCTGCCAGTTAAAAATCAGTCGTGGAATCGATGGTAAGGTTATAAGGGCTTTATTTCCCTTTCCCAAAAGGACTTCTTATCATGTACAAAAACAAAGAAACATAACCTTTCTTGGGCATATAACAAAAGGAAAAAACTGTAACCAAAAATAGCTTCCTTTCAGCTTCTTAACCAGAAACAAAATGTATTCAAAACACAGACTTGCAGAGATAAGAATAAGCCTTCCTTTCACACTGTCAGGCTTCTTACTTCTCTTTACCTGTGACGCTGCAGCAGTACCTGAAGCCATGGAAATAAATACTGACCCGGTGGCAAGACCTGGTATTGCAGGAAGAGGCAGTAAAATTCCTTCCCAGCACAGATCACAAGGGAACAATCAGTCAGATCAGCCTAACCCGGGGGAAGGGAGGAGCGAGGTCACTGATTGGGCACACCCTGCTAGGAGGTGGGCTTCCCAGGACAGACGTACCCTGTATAACAGGAAGAAGGAAAATGAAAGAAGAGGCAGAGAAAGAGGCAGAGAAGGAAGAGGAGGAGAAATAGAGACCGAGAGAGCAGCAAAGACAGAGAAAGCCAGAAGGCAGCTGGAAAAGCAACAGAGGCGTATGGGGAGAAGAGTTGGAATGAAAATCCCAAGGAGAGAAAGAACCAGAGGACAAGCTGGTTAGAGAAACAGAACTGGTTGAGAAGCCAGCCAAAGGAACCACAGAGGGGAGCATTTACCAAACCAGGATACAGATACCAGAGAGGCTCAGTGCAGCAGGAAACCTTCCAGGACTCAGAGGAGGGCGTGGCACAGAGAGACCCAGGTGGGAAGCCTAACGGTTTGGAACCAGAAGCTCAGCCGTGGAAATACTGGCAACCGGTTGAAGAATCTCCCTGCATTCCTCATCAAGGTACTTTTAACTGCAATAAGAGTTTTTATGACAAGCCAAACTGTGTTATTGGTAGTTCTGAAACCCAGGGAAAGCCTAGGTTCTATCCAGACAGTTGGCTACAGCCAGAACCTCCAGCAATTAAACCTTGTGTCTCTTTTAAAACTCCTGAAGAAAGCAGTAAAGAAGCTAGCCTTAGAAATACTGCAGATATCTTTACCAGAGATATTTACCAGAGGATTTTAGAAGCATCCAAAGGGGAATTGCCAAAGGAAAAACCCTCTGCCTGCCTATGATGTAAGATTTCCAGCACTTGCTGATAGAGACAAGTGGGGGAGGGGTAATTACAGCACCGTGCCTGAAGAGAGTGTGTGTAACGGTAGAATAGCTGTGAATGAAGTAAAGCCTCCCAGTCTCTGTATACCACAAGGAGAAGCAGTTTCCTCACCTGTTCCTCACAGCCAGCAAGCTCAAGTATTATTAAGAGGGCTTCAGGCTTTCTTAGAAAAGCATCTTGTTCCTGAGCAGACAGTGTCAAGCCCAGACCCCCAAGCAACGCTGTTAAATCCTTTGCCTATATTAGACCAGCCCATGGACTGCTCGACCTGCCTCATAGACAAGGTTTAAAGGGAAGCAAGAGCTTGTGTAGTGATCTGCTATAAGAAGTGCTATAGTACATGTTTGGAGTGCATGAACCCAAGAGCTTATGAGGATAAGAAAATAAGCTGATTGTTTTCACTCAATTGTACTGCATGAACTTTATAATTTCCTGTTTGTAGCTGGATAAAATATAAGACCCACATGCCAGGAATGTGGCTGTCTTGAATATAAGTTTAAGTTGGACATTATTGAAGAAGCAGTCTCTTTTCAACTTTCTGTTTGGCTATAAAATATTAACCTTCAAAACCTGTACAAAGTCCTATCTTTGGAGCGGGAGAGAAATAAACCCTAATAAAGAAATAAATTTTCTCTATTCGTGCCTTGCCTGTTCACTCGGTCACCCACAACTACAAGATGACCTCCAGGCTAGCCCTACCTTAAACCCTCAAGGTCAAGGTACGGGCACTAGGGGCGCTACATACCTTAGTGAGAATATGTTGTCAGCCACAGAAATACTACAGTCCATCTGCTCAACATTATTCTCCACTTCAGACGGTTCACATTGCATGAATTCTTCAGCAGGTATTAACACATCTCTACCTTCCTCATGTGGGAGCTTTTCAAACAGTCCGTCTTGGCTGTGACGTACTTTCCTTTCTCTGAGAGTAAACTGATTGCTATTACCACATTCACTGGGGTTCTGTTGGTAAGAGCCTCTCCCTTGCTGGTGCCTGGTAGGTAAGCTAAAATATTCTCTTGCACTCCTATTAGAAGGAATTGATCCACCTCTAGCCTCTGCTTGGCTCAGGACCCTGTGGATAGCTGGAGCTTTGAACGGCAGCCTTTCTGAGATTCTGTTCCTTACGTTTCTCTCAGAATGATTAACTTCTGCAGGTAAAAAGCCTTTAACTTTCTCTTGCTTATAATAGGGGTAGTGAAGCTTCTCTGCTTCCCTTAAGCTGGCTTCATATGGCTTTTGTACTTCAATGAACTGTTTCCTATAGCCAAGCCCTGTGCTTCCCCTCTTAGGATAAGAGCAAAACTTCTTGGCTTGTACCTTTCTCCTCCTGGCTCCGTTCCAACCTGGGCTGTTATACTCAATCTCACTCTCTGCGTCCAGCTGTCTTTGCCTCTCACTCAAGCACTCATTGGACTCACTCAGACCTCCGTTCAGGCTTCCAAATTGGTAGTCAGACACGCTTTCTTCACAGCTATCTCTCCAGCTTCTCTCGTCCTCTCTGTTCACCCAGTTCCTTCTGTTTCTGCCTTTGTTCTGAGAGGCTCCCTTTGAGACTTGGACTCAACCTTCCTCTCCCTAACTGCTTGTGAGCTGTGCTTATCTAGGTATCTCCGAGCAGCACCTCCCCCCAGCTGATTTGTATCAGGTGAGAATCTCCTAGCTTCTCTGCTGGCTGGGTGTGTCTCCCTAGCTCGTGACCTCATTTGCTTTCGTTGCTCATGGCAACTTTCTAACATGTGCTCTCCCCAAACGTCAGTGTCTTCCTGATCTGCTATTTCATCTATCTCCATAGGGTCCGCTAGTGAGTCTGCTCTGTGACACTTGATATCGTAAAACCTCTATCAAATACTTATCAAATAAAATCTGCGGAGATAATAATCGAGTGTAAGGAAAATTCAAACATCTAACATTCACTGCCCGCAGACTATTCTCTAGCATTTCTTGCTGAGTGTGCAGTATAAAACTATCTTTAATAAATGACAAATTTGTAGATTGTAACAAAGAATATTGAGCATCCAGCTTCTGACACTTATTATCTAAAGCAGCAATCTGAAGGTCATGTTAGCCACTGAATCTCGTGAAAAGTCAGTAATCTGAGTCACAACCGAAGATAAGGAAAGTTCAATGCGTGAAAGAACACGCCAAATATCAGTCAAAGAAATACACTGGGTATCCACAGGTATATCTAGAGAGCCGTCGTGTCAAGCCCTATCAGAAACCTCTGGAATCTGGAGGACTCGGGGCAGAGGAACTACCACAATATCTGACAAAGAGACAGAGGGAACCACTGGAGATGCTACATCCTGAACCTGAGGCTGCTCCTCCGCCAATGGTGAAGAAGTCACAGGACGGCTATCCTCTCTATTAGCAAGTGGGGCAGAGTTCAAACCCCCCAATGAAATAGAGGAGCTATCGAGAGAAGGTGGAAAATTGGAGACGGCAATAGGCAACTTTCCATTCCCAGAAGCAGAAACCACATGCTTATCCATAGGGCCAGAGATCTTAACAGCCTTAACAAGGTTGATATTACTCAGCTTCTTCTTACGTTTACCCATTCCAAATCTCCAAACTCGTTGCTCCTCGTGCGCCGAAGGGGCAAAAAAGTGGCCTAACAAGCCCCTTTAAATGCGCCCCTTCAAACGCGACCGCGCAACCGCGGTGTAGGCTGCGAATTTAAAGTCCTGGAGATGACGTCGGGACAAGACGCTGCGTCACACCGCTGCTCCGGTAAGTCAGACTGCCCCGAACAAACAGGAGAGACGCAGGGCACGTTCGGGCAGCAGCTCAGCTCCTCGCTCACACTCCCGATATGCAGATCACACCAACCTCCTTTTAAAGTCCCGGAGATGACGTCGGGACCAGACGCTGCATCACACCGCTGCTCCAGGGCACATTCGGGCAGCAGCTCAGCTCCTCGCTCACACTCCCACAAGTGCTTCTTTTGAATGCTGGCCTGAAGGGCTGGTATGCACACTCCATGGGCCAAGTAGGCCCTTGGGGCTCTGGTCATCTCATGAAGCCTCCTGGACATGCCGCCTCTTGAATGTAAGAACTAGCCGCTTAGCCCTGGAGAGATTCAGACCTCCTGGTGGGAAAGATTGTCTGCCTGTCTGAGGTTTTTGACATTGCCATGTCAGTGGCATAAGTCAACAAGTAAAGTGGATCTTGCAATGTCAGAAGCAAGGGATTTGATACAGTAGTTAGCATTGCTGTCTTTCAAACAGTTAGCCTGGGTTCCCAGCCAATGCAGTCTTTGTTCTTAGAATAGATTCATATCATGGGGCTGTGTGTTAGCTACAGAAGCATATGGTTGCCCTGCCTGTAGCATTGACAAGGTGTACATGCCAAATGTCTGTCTTTTTTTTCTGAGTCTTTATCTTTATTGCCAGATTTGATTAACCGCCCTTCGCAACATCATAGCAGTATACAGAGTGCAAATAGCAGAGGCCAAGGCCAGAATGGAAAATAACTAAAGTTTTGACAGGAAAGGAACACAATTGCACCAGAGGGAAGAGAAACAGAAAGGAGAGAAGATTAGGTAATCATTACAGGTCAGAGGAAGGGAGTTCATAGGCCAGGGAAAAAGGTGTGACCTAAGGAGGGCCTTAAATTTGAGGCAAGACTGTTCTTGGCAGAGGGAAAGGGGGAAGGAATTCCAGAGGGAGGAGGCCAGAAAAAAAAGAATGCAGTGTGATGGGTCTGCTCCAGGTGGGCCAGAGTGGGGAATGGAAGGTGCAAGCGGTGGCTGTGAACTGAGCGGAGGGTGCAAGGAACTGAACGGTATTGCAAGAAATCAGCCAAATACTGTGGGGTGTGGGTGTGGAGGGCTTTATGAGTAAGGATCAGAAATGTAATCTGCTATTAGTAATCTGTGAACGTTCATTAAAATCGTCTGTAAGACCTGAAGACTGGAGAATCGCCAACGTAATGCCAATTTTTAAAAAGGGTTCCAGGGGTGATCCAGGAAACTACAGACCGGTGAGCCTGACTTCAGAGCCGGGAAAAATGGTAGAAACCATCAGAAAGAACAAAATTACTCAGCATGTACAGTAGATAGTCATGGCCTAATGGGAGACATGGCTTTAGACAAGGAAGATCTTGTCTTACTAATCTGTTATGTTTTTTTGAAGGTGTGAAAAACAGGTAGACAAAGGTGAGTCGGTTGACATAGTATATCTGGACTTTCAGGAAGCCTTTGACAAGGTCCCTCATCAGAGACTTTTGGCAAAACTAAAAAGTCATGGGATAGAAGACAGTATACTATTGTGGTTGAGGACCTGGTTAAAAGACAGAAAGCAGAGGGTAGGGCTAAATGGCCAATTTTCCCAATGGAAAAAGGTGAATGGTGGAGTACCCCAGGGATCGGTGCTGGGTTCGCTGCTTTTTGACATATTCATAAATGACCTGGAAAAGGGAATAACGAGTGAGGTTATCAAATTTGCAGATGACACAAAACTATTTAAATCCAAGAGGACTGTGAAAAATTGTAAGAGGATCTTGATAAATTGGAAGACTGGGCATCCAAATGGCAGATGAAATTTAATGTGGACAAGTGCAAAGTTATGCACCTAGGAAAGAACAACCCATACTATGTTTACACAATGCAAGGTTCCATATTGGAAACCACCACCCAGGAAAAAGATTTAGGCATCAGCATCGTGGATAACATGTTAAAACCCTCTGCCCAGTGTGCAGTGGCGGCCAAGAGAGCAAATAGAATGCTAAGTTATCATAAGGAAAGAAATGGAAAATAAAACAAAGGATATTATAATGCCTCTGTATCGTTCCATGGTGCGACCGCAGCTTGAATATTGTGTGCAAATCTGGTCGCCATATCTTAAAAAGGATATAGCGTTATTAGAAAAGGTACAGAGAAGAGCCACCAAAATGATAAAGGGGATGAAGGCTACTCCTATGAGGAGAGGCTAAAAAGGTTAGGGTTCTTCAACTTGGAAAAGAGACGGCTGAGGGGAGATATGATAGAGGTCTATAAATTAATGAATGGAATGGAATGGGTAAATGCATATCGATTGTTTACGTTATCAGAATATAGAAAGACTAGGGGACATGCAACGAAGCTACAGGGTAAACTATTTAAGACAAATAAGAGAAAATATTTTTTCACTCAATGTGTAATCAAACTCTGGAATTTGTTACTGGAGGATGTAGTAAAGGCTGTTAGTGTAGTTGGGTTTAAAAAAGGTTTGGACAAGTTCCTGGAAGAAAGGTCCATAAACCATTATTAAAAAGGGGACCCAGGATATCAATGCTTGACCCAATACAAGCATTGTGGAACCTGTGTCTTTTTGGGAAACTGCTCGGTATGTATGACCTAGATTGGCCACTGTTGGAAATAGGATACTGGGTTTGATGGACCCTGGTCTGACCCAGTATGGCATATCTTATGTTCTTACTTATAGCTAATGCAAAATGAGACCGGCAGCCAATATAAATGACTGAGACGGGGAGTAATGTGGCATAACGGGAGGTGTGGGAAAGAATCCTTGCTGCAGTGTTCTGGATCAACTGAAGGCGGTGGAGCTGATGTTGAGGAAGGCCCACAAAGATGACATTACAATAATCAATTTGAGAAATTCCCAAAGAGTGCAAGAGGGTAAGATATCATGGACTGCGTGGATTTGACGAAGGAAGAAATGTGAGCTACGGGATGTGATCCATGACAAGAGAGGGTGGAATCCAAAGTTACCCTGAGGTAACACAAGAAGGATACAAGGGGAACGGGGGCACCAAGGAGAGTTTGTGAGAATGTCGGGGGAGGGGTATCGAGAGAGAAACATAGTGCTGAGGTTTTGGCAGGATTAAGGCAGAGGTGGTTAGTTCCTAGCCAGATGGCGACATCACACAGGCAAGCGTTGAGGGAGAAGAGGTCTGGGTTCAGAGGAGAAGTATGGTAAATCAGGAGGACATTGTCTGCATAGTAGTGGGCTGAGATGCTATGCTGCTGTATCAGTAGGGTCAAAAAGATGTTGAAGTGCAGAGGTGTGAGAACAGAGCCCCGAGGAACCCCAGAGTGCAGAGGAGTAGGCGCGAAAGAGGAGGAGTTGAAAGACACAGAGAAGGACTGGGAAGCAAGGAATGAGTGGAACCACCGAAATACAGTGCCCTGAAGACTCGCTTCCCAGAGACGAGAAAAAAGGACAGTGTCATCAACAAGGTCAAAAGCCACAGAAAGATCCAAGGAGACAGCTATGAACTAATGCCTCGATTGTGAGATGAGTGTAGTTAAGACGTGCAAGGAGAATAGTTTCAGTGCTATGGCCTGGGAGGAAACCTAATTGCCGTGGGTGGAGGAAGTGAGTGGAATCCAAAAAAAAGAGGAAAGCTATGAAAATACTGCCTTTTCAAGAATTTTAGATATGAAAAGGAGATTAGAGACTGGGCAGTAATGGGTAGGATCGCTGGGGTCTAGGTGAGGTTGCATGAGGAGGGGACAGACCAGCGCTTGCTTCTGTGGCTTGGGGAAAGTAGCAGAGGAGAGATAAGAGTTGGTCATGGTGAACAGAGGAGGGAGAAGAGCAAGAGAGTGTTCCAGGAGCTAACTGGAGGGAATCGGGTCAAGGGCGCAAGTAGTCTTATGGGAGGTAGAGATAGACGAGGAGTTCGGGTGAGGAATGGGGATAGGGAGGGAGAGGCTGGGGGCAAAGGAGGAGGGGGAGAGGAGAAAGAAGGGGGAATGAGGGTGAAAGAGGAGCAAAGGTTGGCAATTTTGGTGGCAAAGTGAGTGGCCAGCTGTGGGGCGCTAGGGGTGGAGGAGGGAGTGCTGCAGGACGAAAGCTAGTGTAAAGTAGACAAAGACCAAAGCATGGAGTAAAGCTGGTGGGTGGAGTGAGTGGCTGAGGAAATTAGGTTGGAGTAGTAGACTTGAAGTCAAAGATGAGTGAGCAGTACTATGGTTTCAGGTGAGTGAAAGCTTGGTCCTCAGGTGCAACTTTTTACTGTGGAGTTGGCACCTTCTAGTGTTTGACTTCATGGCCACTCTAGAGAATGCTGTTGTGGGAACTCTCAGCCATGGGAAGGTTCTGTAGATGGCAGGCTTGCATGCCCTTCAGGAGTAGCCTTGAAGGGACATTGTATCTCCTTCCCTGGCTCTTGTTGAGCCATCTGCTGTGCAGGTTTTATTTATTTATTTATTTATTTAACATGTTTTGTATCCCGCCTTTTCCTTCAATCAAAGCGGTTAATACAGCACAAAGTTAAACAAAGGTGAGGGAAACATACATTGCATTATCATTACATCACAACAAAACACTAGGAGTACAAACAGGGAACACAGTACATAACTTACATTACATTACCTTACATTAACTACAAACAGCATATCGCTGAACAGAATGAGCATATAGCAGCAGATAGTGGGTCTCGCACGGTCCACCGCCTAAGGGCCACGCCAAAGGGCCCTCTTGCGAGGCCCTCAGGCGCGGGCCCGCAAGGCACGGGCGCGCCATTGCTGAAGGGATTTTAAATGATTTGAAAAGTGCTCAGATTGGCTGCAGTTTTCTCTCACACACAGTTCCCAACTAAGTAGGCACAGCTGATTCTCACTCACTGCTCACAGGATCGTTGGAGCCTTTGCTGAAGGGATTCTAAAAGATTTGAAAAGTGCTCAGATTGGCTGCAGTTTTCTCTCACACACAGTTCCCAACTAAGTAGGCACAGCTGATTCTCACTCACTGCTCACAGGATCGTTGGAGCCTTTGCTGAAGGGATTCTAAATGATTTGAAAAGTGCTCAGATTGGCTGCAGTTTTCTCTCACACACAGTTCCCAACTAAGTAGGCACAGCTGATTCTCACTCACTGCTCACAGGATCGTTGGAGCCTTTGCTGAAGGGATTCTAAATGATTTGAAAAGTGCTCAGATTGGCTGCAGTTTTCTCTCACACACAGTTCCCAACTAAGTAGGCACAGCTGATTCTCACTCACTGCTCACAGGATCGTTGGAGCCTTTGCTGAAGGGATTCTAAATGATTTGAAAAGTGCTCAGATTGGCTGCAGTTTTCTCTCACACACAGTTCCCAACTAAGTAGGCACAGCTGATTCTCACTCACTGCTCACAGGATCGTTGGAGCCTTTGCTGAAGGGATTCTAAATGATTTGAAAAGTGCTCAGATTGGCTGCAGTTTTCTCTCACACACAGTTCCCAACTAAGTAGGCACAGCTGATTCTCACTCACTGCTCACAGGATCGTTGGAGCCTTTGCTGAAGGGATTCTAAATGATTTGAAAAGTGCTCAGATTGGCTGCAGTTTTCTCTCACACACAGTTCCCAACTAAGTAGGCACAGCTGATTCTCACTCACTGCTCACAGGATCGTTGGAGCCTTTGCTGAAGGGATTCTAAATGATTTGAAAAGTGCTCAGATTGGCTGCAGTTTTCTCTCACACACAGTTCCCAACTAAGTAGGCACAGCTGATTCTCACTCACTGCTCACAGGATCGTTGGAGCCTTTGCTGAAGGGATTCTAAATGATTTGAAAAGTGCTCAGATTGGCTGCAGTTTTCTCTCACACACAGTTCCCAACTAAGTAGGCACAGCTGATTCTCACTCACTGCTCACAGGATCGTTGGAGCCTTTGCTGAAGGGATTCCAAATGATTTGAAAAGTGCTCAGATTGGCTGCAGTTTTCTCTCACACACAGTTCCCAACTAAGTAGGCACAGCTGATTCTCACTCACTGCTCACAGGATCGTTTTGGGACCCATCTGGATCTAGTGGACCTAGATTAGCCTTGGGGGCTGTAGTACAGGAATCTCTTGAACCAGCTTCCCGTTTTTTCTAATTCTAAATAAGTGCCTACTGGGGAAGGGGCTCCTGGTATTGGAGGATCTGTCCCACCTCCTTACAGCTTGGCCCTCGAGAAACAGTCTCTGTAAGAAGAGTAACCTGGAGTGGTGATGGACACCTTGTTAGGGCTTGGAACACCTCTACTTCATAGCTTAGGTGAGAGGCCTTCTTGCAGTCCAGCCTGGACAACGGCTTGGACCTCAATCAAGGCTTGATTGGTGGGTCTGTTGGGCACTGCAGGAGTCACATCCAAAGGATTTCATGGGAGGTGCTCCCTGGTGTCTCCTCCCTTCTTGGGGGAGGAGGGGGAAGGTTGAAGCAGTTCCAATTATCTGTGTGCTAGAATTATCTTTCTGGTGTGGAAGACGCCAAAAAAGGCCTCCCTTTGAGTCCATTCCTAAGGCCTTTCTCAAGATCTTGGCCTATAAGGTTTTCTTGGGAGTTGTGGCATCTGCCAGGTGGGTGTCCAAGCTACAGGCCTTCTCTCACATAGACCCATCTTGGTCATCTCGACCATTTCTCTCTCCTTACAGGCTGTTCCATCCTTTCTCCCAAGGTTGCTTTCCTTTCATCTTAACTAGGCTATCGATCTGCCTTCCTTCTTGCACCCCTTGTTGCGTCTGAGGGATATACAGAGAATGTTGATCAGATACATGGAAATTGCTAATTCTTTCCACTGCTTGGCACATCTTTTGTCCTCAGCAGGCCAAGGAGATGACTGGCAGCAGCAGAGTCTATCTGTGGGATTGAGGAGGCCAGCAAGTCAGTGTATGCTCTGGCTGGTAAGCGTGTGCCAGAGTAAGTCAGTTTTTCAATAGGGTTGCAGCCTCCTCTTGAGTGTAATCCACCTTGGTGTCTCTAGAGGACATTTTTTGTGAAGCACTACAAGTTGCTTGTGGGGATTTTTACAGATGGTGCCTTTCACATGGCAGTTCTGTCTTGAGCACAGTCTTTCTCCCACCTTGGGAATTGACTGCCTGAGCGACTACCATACGTTGTCTGGACTTGGTTTAGCATGATGATAAGGAAGAAGAATCTCGCTAGACCACTGGAACAACCTTTATCTTTATTGCTTGATATACTGCCCAAGCAAAGCGTCAGGGTGGCGTACAACATTAAAGGCAAGCTACATTAAGGAAATTTGAAATGAACGGCATTGGTAGATAGGACAGAGAGAAGAGAAACGAGATAAGAAGGAGACTACAAGAGACAGAGGCAATTTAGGCAGACAGATGAGGAGTGCCTTCAGGGAGGGGAAGGGGAAAGTCATACCAAAATCTGCAATAGAGCAGACACCCAGGAAGGTGTAGATAACATGAGGAGGAATCTAGTTAAGCTTGAAGAATGGTCTAGAATTTGGCAGCTGAGATTTAATGTTAAAAAATGCAAGGTCATGTATTTGGGCTGCACCAATCCAAGGGAGCAATATAGTATAGGTGGTGAAGTACTTTTGTCCACTAAAGAAGTGCGGGACCTAGGCGTAATTGTGTCTGATGATCTTAAAATAGCTAAACAGGTATAAAAGGTGATGGAAAAAGCTAGAAGGATGCTTGGGTGCATAGGGAGAGGAATGGCTAGCAGAAAAAAGGAGGTGATAGTGCCACTGTGTAAGTCTTTGGTGCAACCTCATTTGGAGTATTCTGTACAATTCTAGAGACTGCACCTTCAAAAGGCTATAAACAGGCTGGAGTCTGAACAGAGGGTGGCTACTAAATGGTTAGTGGCCTTCATTATAAAGCATATGAAGGATCTTAATATGTACACCTTAGAGGAAAGACAGGATAGAGGTGATAAGATTGAGACGTTTAAATACCTCCGTGGCACAAATGCACAGGAGGAGAGCCTCTTTCGATTGAAAGCAAGCTCTGCTACCAGGGGACATGGGATGAGGGTGAAAGGGGATAGATTCAGGAGTGATATGCGGAAATATTTCTTTACAGAAAGAGTGGTGGATCCGTGGAATAGTCTCCCAGTGGAGGTGGTAGAGATGAGGACAGTATCTGAATTCAAAGAAGCATGGGACAAACAGAGGATCTCTAAAGGAAAAAAAGGCACTCTTGTAGTGGCTGATATGGAAGGACAGACTAGATAGGCCATGTGGTCTTTTTCTGTCGTCATGTTTCTATAGTGAAGCTTTGAAATGAGGGAAGAATAATTCAGACCGGAGTGTATGGGGCAATGAGTTCCAAAGAGCGGGTCCCAAAAAGAAAAATGCAGAGTGGCCGGTGAGCTCAAGATGAGAATGTGTAGGGGAAGGGAGAGAGAGGCCGTTCATGTGTATGGGTCGGAGTAAACAGGATGAGACATGAAGGTGAATGAGGTCTGCAAGATACTGAGGAGTGCTTGTGTGGGTGACTTTATGAGTGAGGATAAGTATTTTATAGATGGACGAA
Source organism: Ichthyophis bannanicus (assembly GCA_033557465.1). Classification (NCBI taxonomy): domain Eukaryota; kingdom Metazoa; phylum Chordata; class Amphibia; order Gymnophiona; family Ichthyophiidae; genus Ichthyophis; species Ichthyophis bannanicus. Next base: position 26,760,578 of record CM066049.1, read on the forward strand.
AATTTGATGGGGAGCCAGTGTAAGCGTATGAGTAGAGGAGTAATGTGATCGAACCTGGAAGAATGGGTAAGGGTAATGTTACCACAAATGGTATTTACAGGAAATTTTAACTTACATAAAAATATTACAAATAAAAGTAGGCGATGACAACCCTACATGGCCATGTTCAAGCACCTGGCTGCTTTAAGGGTCGTAACAAAATTCTAAAAACAAACACAAAAATAATCATTATAATAGACTCATGTTTGATACAAAACCAAAGTTGCTTTTAGTAGTGTCATACACAAATCTATTGCTACCCATGACTCTTAAATGGAATGGAACAGGTATACGTAGATCAGTTGTTTATGCCATCAAAGAGTTGAAAGACTAGAGGACACTCAAACTACAATGTAACCCATGTAAATAGCAAGTTGTTCCATATACTATTGTACCACTGTTGTATATAGTTAACCAGGATATCCTTTATCAGATAACCCTGCACTGTATTTAGTTTCCCCTATTTCGCCAAGTTATACTTCCTGTTAAATGTAACGACCAGACACGTGTAAACTGTCGGATGTTTTCTGTTCAATGTAAACCGCGCTGATGTCTAATAGTGCGGTATATAAGAATTGTTAATAAATAAATAAATAAATAAATTTAAGACTACTAATAGAGAATATTTTTTTACTCAACGCATAATCAAACTCTGGAATGTTACTGGAGGATGTAGTGAAGGCTGTTAGTGTAGCCATGTTTAAAAAAGGTTTCGACAAATTCCTGGAGGATAGGTCCATGAACCATTATTATTTATTTATTAGTATTTAGCTCATGCTGTTCCAGGGGACGATCAAGGTGAGTTACATTATGTATTTCCCTGTCCTCAGAGGGCTATTACAGAAGACCTACTCTGCTTGCCTAGAACAAGTACTGTGGAACCTGTGTGCCTTTTTGGGAACTGGTCACTGTTGGGAATAGGATACTGGGCTTGATGGACCCTGGTCTGACCAGTATGGCATTTCTCAGATAGGGGGAAAGTATGCAGCCTTGTTGTACACCTTTGCTGATTTTAAAACATTCTGTTTTCCTTGTTCCATTCAAAATGTTGATCAATGTAAAGGCTGTGCAAGAGAATGATCAGCTGTTTTGGAATACCCATACTTCTTAATGTGGCCCACTTTCTCATGGTTTACATAGTCAAAAGTCTTGCTGTAGTCAATAAAACACATATAGATATACTTTTGGTAATCTTTAGTCTTTGCAAGGATCCATCTCACATCTGCTATGTCGTCTCTCTTTCCTCGCCCTTTCCTGAACCCTGCTTGCACTTAAGGCAGTTGTTGTTCCAGGTATGGTTATAACCTCTGCTGAATAATCTTGATTTGAATCTTGCTGGCATATGGGATCAGAGCAATTTTGTGATAATTTCCACAGTCAGTTGGACCCCCCCCTTTGGTATAAACACAGATCTTTTCCAGTCAGTTGGCTATGATGTTATCTTGCAAATTTCCTGGCAGAGCCTTGTAAGCATCGTTACAGCTGCATCAGATTGCTGTAATACTTCAATGCGAATGCCATCAATGTTTTGTTCTTTGATAAGGCTTTCAATGCTCCTTCAACTTCTTTCATCACCAATGGTTCCGGATCATAAGATACAGGTTTCAATGGTTGCTGGTCCACTTGATCTTTATCATACGATCTGTATATTTTTTCCACTTTTTATTGATCTTTTCAGCATCATTCAACATGGATCCTTGAGCATGTTGTAGCATTCCAATTCGAGGCTGGAATTTTTACTTTAACTCTCATAGCTTTAGGAAAGCCGATCTTGTTCTGTCTCTAATAATTTCTGCTTCTACTTCCTTGCATGTGTCTTTGTAGTACTTCTCCTTGTCTTGTCTTACTGCACATTGGAAATCTATATTGAGTTCTGCAATTGTCTTTTTCTCCTCTGGCTTCAACTTCTGTACATTTCTGGGCAATTTTCAGAGTTTCTTTGCTCATCCATTTTGTCCGTTTTTACTTTTTCACCTTTTGTATAGATTTCTCACTTTCTTCCAACACAATCTTCTTGACGTCATCCCATAACTCTTCTGGAACTCTTGTCATTTGTATCTAAGCAGCAAATTGATTTTGCAGGCAGTCTTTAAATTCTGGTGGTAAATTCTCAAGGCCATATTTTGCTACATTCATGAGTGGCTTGCTCTTTTTCAACTTTAGCTTGAATTTGCATACTAGTAGTTGGTGATCTGTACCATAATCAGCTCCAGGTTTTGTCTTATTTTCCAACCACTTTGATCTTCTTTGTTGCCAACATTTGTGTTCCAGTCACCATGTCTTATTGTATGTTCTGTCAATTTCAGCTTGTACTTGTTCATAGAACTCAAACTTAATCCTCTTCCGCAGCTGCTGTTGGGGCATATGCTTGAATTATAGCTATGTTGATGGGCATTCCTCATAAATAGAAATTAAGCGTTCACCAATTGCACTGTATTTCATAACAGTTTGTGCAAGTTTCTTCTTTATTATAAATGCAACACCATTTCTTCTTTGTCTTTCATTTCGAGCATAGTAGATAAGAACATAAGATATGCCATACTGGGTCAGACCAAGGTCCATCAAGCCCAGTATCCTGTTTCAAACAGTAGCCAATAAGTACCTAGCAGTTTCCCCAAAAGACACAGGTTCCTCAATGCTTGTATTGGTTCAAGCAGTGATATCCCGTGTCCCTTTTAATAATGGTTTATGGACCTTTCCTCCAGTCTTGAAGGACTACAAAAGGGGACTGCTACTTCTGGAGAGAGATCTGCAATAGTGAGTATATACTTCTGGGAATTTTTCTGAAGGGAATTCTTTGGATTAAAGTTAATTAATCTGTGAACCCAGTGTATTTGTTAAATCAGTCAGGGCCTAGTAGCAGCAGTTTAAGTTTAAATTTAAAACACAGAAGAGAGCTTTCTGGTTAAATTTAGAACCCAGCAGAGAGCTTGAGGTATAATTTTAATACTCGCTCAGGGCCTACTAGCAGCAAAGTGCTTTAATTTAAATCAAATCAGAATATAACTTAGCATAAAAGGCAAAACAGGGCCAGTATTCTTTGAGCACTAAATAAATTATTCTAGAGACCTTTACAAAAAGGCCTTATACCTAGGGGGCAAGAGACCTGTGAAACTTTTTAAATAGGTGTTAAAGCCAGGTGGCAGGTCAAAAGGCCATTTTGAAAGACTCCTTCTATCCAAGCAAGGACTGTTAATCACCCAGGAAGTTGGTCACCGCTTATTTTATTTATTTATTTATTCAAACTGTATTTATATCCCGCTTTTCACCGGGTCAAAGCACAGGACAGGGTACTGTGTAGCAGCCCTCTTAATAAGTCTTATTTCCCACCCACCCCGGGATAATCGTAGCTTTATAGGTACTTACACATCTTAAAGGAAAGGAGCTGTTCTCAGGTGCAGCTCTTTATCCAAATCAGTCATACATTAAGGACCTGAGATTAATTAAGCTTCAGGTGAACAAGGTACATTAAACATATTAGGTACACATTCATTAGTATATTTTTATTTATTTATTTTTATTTACATTCTCTTATATACCGCGCTATTCTGCATCAGTGCGGTTTACATTGAACAAACTGAAATTACATTGAACAGGGCATTATAACTTGGAGATAACTATTTTACAGGGAACATGGGCTATGGAGGGTTAAGTGGCTTGCCCAAGACCACAAGGAGCACCTGTGGGACTAGAAACCCCAGTCCTTCCGGCCCAAGGTTGCTGTCCTCTAGTGGGATTTGAACCCCCGACCTTCCGGCCTGAAGTACCTTGCCCCAACCACTAGGCCACTCCTCCACTCCATATGTATCCATAGCAACCCTTAGTAAGTAAAGAACTTAAAGATCTAAACACAAGCTTAAAACTAAGATGCAAACAGCAGTCCAGCAGCAAGATGGGGGCTTTCCAGTCTTTTGCATTGGGTGTCATATGTATGATTTTCTCCCAGTTGGTGAGCGGTCTTACGTGTGCACTAGGTGCAAGGAGCTCTTTGCTCTCTGGGAACGAGTCCGTTCTCTAGAGGCTAGAGTAGCAAACTTGGAAGATATAAGAAAGAGAGAGGTACATAGATGAGACCTACAGGGATATAGTCTTGAAGTCCCACCTCCAGTCTGGCAGCATCCCTGTTGCCATGGAGGAAAGAGGTCAGGTGACAGGACAGCATCACCCTGGTGTGGCAGGACGTGATCCTGTAACTAGGACCTGTCCTCCAGGTGATGTAAAACCCTCTCACACCAAGAAAGTTTCTCCAGGGCCATGTGCCCATGAGGGAAGGGTAGGACAGCTGTTATAGTTGGTGATGCGATCATTAGGCGTGTAGATAGCTAGGTGGCCATGAGGATCGCCTGGTAACATGCCTGCCTGGTGCAAAGGTAGCGGACCTCACACGCCCACTAGATAAGCTCTCAGATAGTGCTGGGGAGGAGTCTGCTGTCTTGGTACATGTCGGTACCAATGACGTAGGAAAATGTGGTAGGGAGGTTCTGGAGGCTAAATTTAGGCTTTTAAGTAGGAAGTTGAAATCCAGAACTTCCAGGGTAGCATTCTCCGAAATGCTTCCCTTTCCATGCGCAGGATCCAAAAGGCAGGCAGAGCTCCGGAGTCTCAATGCGTGGATAAGATGATGGTGCAAGGGCGAGGGTTTTGGATTTGTTAGGAACTGGGGAACATTCTGGGGAAAGGCAGGGCTCTTCCGAAGGGATGGGCTTCACCTTAACCGGGATGGAAACAGGCTGCTGGCATTAACCTTTAAAAAGGAGATAGAGCAGCTTTTAAACTAGATAATTTTTCTCTCACACATGATACTATGCCAACCATCCTAAAGAGAGCCTCGATTAGACCTATTCTGAAAAACAAAAAACTAGACAATCTTGATCCCTCTTCATATAGACCTATCTCTAGCCTTCCAAGATTATAGAAAAAATAGTATATCAACTTCAGGATCACATTGAACTTCATGCCCCCTTAGATTCACACCAATACGGCTTTAGACCATACCATAGTGTAGAAACACTTCCTGCAGTTATCTTTGATGATATTCTAAAATACATTGACAAATCAAAACAAGCAGCATTACTTATATTTTTGGATATATCGGCTGCTTTTGATTCAATTAATCATCGTATCCTTTTTGAAAGACTCAAAGATTGGTATACATGGCACTATTCTTGCATGGTTCCAATCATATCTATCATATCATGTCAATTGTAAATAGTTTACCCTTGTTGTTCTTCCAAGTTCTCAACTCCTGTTAAATGTAAAATATACTACAGTTTCCTGTATGTATATGTTATGTTTGATGTAAACCGCGCTGATGGTAAGAGTGCGGTATAGAAGAAATGTTAAATAAATAAAATAAATAAATAAATAAATCTAACTGATCGATCGCAACAGGTAAAAATAGGAAACCATACATCTAAAACCTATACGCAAAAACAAGGAATCCAACAAGGTTCTGCATTGTCAGCTCTACCTCTTTAACATATATTTACAACCTATATGCCACATCATTCAACAGTGCAAATTAAAATATGCAATTTATGCTGATGATGTTATGATTTATCTCCCTATGGACATAGACTCCCTGGACTTCTCCAATATCAAATCATGCTTCACTAAAATGATGCAATGGCTAAAATGAACATAATCTACATATTAACTTCAAGAAAACAGAAGCATTATTTGTTTCTAGAAATCAAAAATTTACCCCTCCAACAGAAATAAAAATTGAAAACATAAGCATCCCCATAAAAGATGAAATAAGATACCTTGACATTATCATAGACAGAACGTTAAGTCTAACAACACACATCAGGAATACAACAAACACAATATATAATAAATTAAGATATCTTAAACATCTAAAACCATCATCATCAAATCTGGACTTCAGATCAGTCCTTCAAGCCCTGATCCTGCCTCACTTAGATTTTAGTAACATAATTCTTCAAGGTATTCCAAAACATGCTTTACACCAACTAAAAGTAGCACAATATGTTGCTGCAAGAATGCTTATAAATGCAGGTCCAACTGAACACATAACCCCTATACTGTACAAACTTCACTGGTTACCTATACAAAGTAGGATAAAATATAAAGTTATCATAACAACGTTCAAACTGATAAGAGATATAGCCCCATCACATCTAACTGATCTACTGACAATTCATTCAAGGACCAGAACAGTAAGACAAAGGAACCTGAACACACTACTTGTTCCAAACAACTTTTCAAAACTCAATAAAATTACAACAAATAGGGCATTCAGCTTCAATGCTCCTTTAATATGGAACGCTCTGCCGGATAAACTCAGAGATATCACAGATCTTTCAGCATTTCGAAAAGATCTTAAAACTCACTTATTTATAGAGCACTTTGGAGACTCATTCCCAATAGATGAAATATTTCCCACTTAAACTCATGTAAAATAGTTATCTCCAAGTTATAATGCCCCGTTCAATGCCCTGTTCAATGTAATTTCAGTTTGTTCAATGTAAACCGCACTGATGCAGAATAGCGCGTTATATAAGAGAATGTAAATAAAATAAATATGTATACTCATATTCATTTATTCACAACTTACTTTTTCCTTTTTCTTACTCTATCTTACAATTCACAATTCTCCACATTATCACATTTACTCTTTACACTAATAATTCTAGTGAACTACAATACATTTTTCCCTGCTCAGATAAGTTGATAAGATTTTTGAAATTTGTAAATATTTAAATCTGTATATATGTTTAAACTATCTATATACCTAATCAGCATTTACTCAGCATTGTAACCCTCAAATTACCATTTTTATTATATACAATTTAATGTTCACTGTAATTTCAATTGTTTGAATAAGTTTCAATGTAATGTTCACGTTTTTGTTCTATGTAAACCGCTTTGATTTTTCTGAAAGGCGGTATATAAAACCGTTCAATAATAGGGGAAAGCCGACAGTCGCCCATGAGCGATTGGTCCGGAAGAATGTATCCTTGAAGGATACTACCAAAAGCAGAGAGGTTCCAAAAAAAGAGTAAAATGCACTTGAGTATGGAGCAGACAGAGCTTAAAGATTCCAAATTACCCATGCCTACCAATAGCCAAGTGGCCCCAACACCCTTATCTCTTGCACCAGATACGGAGTTCCACTAAGGACTAGGTCCAATATGGCTTCCCCTCTGGTCAGTTCATGAACCAGCTGCTCCAAGAAGCAGTCAGTTATTTCATCTAAAAACTTTCACTAGCATGTCCTGCCGTAACACTGACCCAGTCAATACCGGGGTAATTGAAATCACCCATTATTATTACTGTTCTGCAACTTTCATTAGCTTCCCTGATTTCTTTGAGCATGTCATCATCCATATGTTCATTCTGGCCAGGCGGTCGATAATATACTCCCACTGTCATTGCCTTCCCCTTTATACATGGAATTTCAATCCATAGAGATTTTACACTTTAATCATTTGTGACTAAATGCCCTGTCTGACATATAGCGCAGCCCCTCCACCAATTTGATCAGCTCTATCATTACGATACAGTTTGTACCCAGGCATCACAATGTCCCACTGGTTGTCCTGCTTCCACCATGTCTCTAAGATACCAATTATATCTAACTTATCATTTAGTGCTATATATTCTAACTCTCCCATCTTATTTTTTAGACTTCTAGCATTTCTATACAGTCATTTTAGAGATTGTATTTTATTCATACTAATCTGGCTATCGGTAGGCAGGGGTAATTTGGAATCTTTAAGCTGTCTGGTCTTTACTCAAGGGCATTTGGGCTACCTTTGTCTTTATTGGAACCTCTCTACTGATATGCTCTAACTTCAATCTTGCTAGTATCCTTCAAGGATACATTGTTCGAAGCATGCACTCTTGGGCGACTGTCAGCTTTCCCCTAATATCTAGTTTAAAAGCTGCTCTATCTGCTTTTTAAGGTTAATGCCAGCAGCCTGTTTAAATTCTGGTTAAGGAGGAGCCCATCACTTCGGAAGAGCCCCTCCTTTCCCCAGTTCCTATCAAATCCAAAACCCTCATCATTGCACTATTGTCTCATCCATGCATTGAGACTCCGGAGCTCTGCTTGCCTTTTGGGTCAGAGAATGCTACCCTGAAAGTTCTGGATTTCAACTTCCTACCTAAAAGCCTAAATTTAGCCTCCAGAACCTCTTTACCACATTTTCCTATGTCATTGGTACCGACATGTACCAAGACAGCAGACTCCTCCCCAGCACTATCTAAGACCTTGTCTAGGTGGTGCGTGAGGTCTACAACCTTCGCACCAGGTAGGCATGTTACCAGGCAATCCTCATGTCCACTATCCACATGCCTAATAGTTGAATCACCAGCTGTAACAGCTGTCCTAACCCTTCCCTCGTGGGCACATGGCCCTGGAGAATCCTCCTTGGTGCGAGAGGGTTTTACATCACCTCTGACGTTGGACACAGCCATGGATTTCAAATGAGAGCCTGGATCTGATGGATAAATTTATTTACATTCTCTTATATACCGCGCTGTTCTGCATCAGTGTGGTTTACATTGAACAAACTGAAATTACATTGAACAGGGCATTATAACTTGGAGATAACTATTTTACAGGGAACATGGTCTATGGAGGGTTAAGTGGCTTGCCCAAGACCACAAGGAGCACCTGTGGGACTAGAAACCCCAGTCCTTCCGGCCCAAGGTTGCTGTCCTCTAGTGGGATTTGAACCCCTGACCTTCCGGCCTGAAGTACCTTGCCCCAACCAATAGGCCACTCTTCCACTCCTAAATCGAGCAGGTCCCAGAATTCAAATACCTGGGATTGCTGGTGCAGGAGAAGAAGATGGCATCCATCACCAATGTCCACCAGGATTAGCCAGGCAACAGTAGCATTTACCTCACTCAAATGGTGCCTCTGGAAGAAGGCCAATATCCCCACCAAGACCAAAATTCGCCTTTTCCAAACATTGATCCTGCCAATTCTTCTATACGGATCAAAAACATGAACTCTGCTCAAACCTGACATGAACAAGCTCAAGGTCTTCAAATGTAATGCCTGAGACAAATTTTGGATGTCCCTCTTCATGATCACTATCGAAACAAGACAATTTGGACAAGGTGCAACCATTAACCTTCAGTCAAAGAACAAATCCAAAACCACAGACTTGGCCATGTTTGCAAAATAAACACCAGTCGGTTGCCATACAAACTCCTCACACCTAACTAAAGAGACCACTCAATAAAGAAAGAATTTTTTGTCGGAACTACTGCCATGAAAACTTGCGTCCTCTCGAAGCAGACTGTTCCTTTTAATCAAGAAATTGAAAAGGGATAGCAACCCCCAAAGTACCCAAAAGGATATCACAAACCCATGGGGTACAAACAAAACGTGTAAGTGAGTTCTGTGTTTTCGTTTAAAAAAAGAAGCTTTTTCTTTCACTCCCCGATTCAGCTGCAAATAATAACCGAGGGTACTTAGCTCAAGTCCAGGCTCCCAAGGCTCGATAAAGATTTCAAAGCAGCAGGAGTGTCACCATGAAAGAGGGGGATCATCCACAATCGTCAGAAATCTGTAATCCAAACAGTATGTTCCAAATAGTATGTTGACCCAACGTTGTGTTTCGAGCTTGTGTGCTTCCCAGCCCTTCTTCAAAACAATTACTGACGTAAGAGGGAAAAGAACCCGTTATCAATTTAAACACTCACTGAGTCATCTGGTCAAACACTTGGCCAATGGGAAAACAGGCTAAAATTAAAGGTATACACATTCAAATAATACCCCACCAGTCCAATGAGGAGTTTAAACCCGCCGGGGCTAGCGATTGTAAAAGGAATATCCAACGCTGCTCACGATAAAGGAGATTTGCCCCCCGGTCACCTCCACGAGGTTTTTCTGGAATAAAATCTATAATTCGCCAACGTAAGTCCAAAAAAGTATGCTGAAAATCCTCACAGTGTTGTACCACTGGAGCTGTTAACACCCTCGTAGTTATTCGGGATCGATGTTCTTGCAAACGCTTTCTCATAAGGCGAACGGTCTTTCCAATGTATATCTTTCCACAAGGGCAGACCAACAAATAGACCATGAAAGAGGACTGACAGGTAGTATGCCATCGACTATAGTATGTGCGCTGAGTATTCGGATGAGTCCAACCCACCCCCTCTAAGGTCGATGCACAAAAATCACAAGATTGACAGCCATAATGTCCCACTACCTCAGGAGGAGAAGAGCGCTCCATAGTGCGAATAAGCTGATCTGCCAAGTTCTTACCTCTCTGAAAACCCAACATCAGAGGTCTATCAAAACACGTGTACAGAGATAAAATGGACCAGTGTCTCCTAAGAATTGCAACCACATCCCGAGTGTGGGGCATAAAAGGCAGAACTCCCACAAATGGTGTAGACGACCCCAAACCATCCTCTGGTACTGGGTTGTCATCCTGCCACCAGTCGGGGTGGTTGAATCGAGCTCTACAGTAGGCTTTATGAATGACCCGCTCTGGATAACCCCGTTGCCGAAGTCGGAGTTTTAAATCAACCGCTTGTGCTTTAAAATCCTCCAGCGTTGAGCACAATCGTCGCAAACGTATAAACTGACCTACTGGAATCCCCCTACGTAGGGAGCTAGGGTGATAACTCTTAAAGTGTAGTAAGGTATTCCGTTGCACGGTCTTCCGGAAGAGCGTAGATCTTACTCTCCCACGATCCTTAAATAACTTAAGGTCCAGAAATTCTATAGACCAAAAATCATATTTCGGTGTAAACTGGAGATCAATGGAGAGGGAATTCAGCCAATCAAAAAACTTTTTTAATTGGTCCTCAGTGTCCGTCCAAAAGAAGAAGACATCGTCCAAAAATCTCTGCCACATACGAATATGTCGATACCACCTTGACGGATAGATATGTTGAACCTTAAACTGATGCATATAGAATGTAGCAATCGAGGGGGCCACTGTGGCTCCCATGGCAATCCCATAAATTTGCTGGTAATAAATATCCCCGAACCGAAAAAATTTTTTTGTAAGCACTAGGGATAATAGATCCAGAAAAAAAGATTTTGGTAACCGTTCCGGTAAATTCAACGGGATAGAACCAGCCATTTCTAATGCAGCTCCCTGATTAATATTGGTATAGAGCGCCTGAACGTCCAGGGTAACCAAATACCAAGTGGACATCTCACCGTCCTGTGAATGTAAAGTGGACAAAAAATGAAATGAGTCCCGGACATAAGAGGTTATGGTAGGCAGAAGAGGGCGAAGGAACATGTCACAAAACTGTGATAGCGGCTCCAAAACGGACTCCCTACACGAGACAATCGGGCGGCCCGGAGGTCGGTCTAGATTTTTATGTACTTTCGGCACCATATATAAAATAGGTGTAACTGGAAAAAGTTTATTCAAAAATCTAAACTCTTTATTGGTTATCCACTTCTGCTGCAGTGCCTGTGAAGTGCAACAGTTGATTACTTGCTGAAGTGCAACCGTAGGGTCTGCATCAAGAGGTTTATAATATTTTCGGTCATTAAGATGGGATGAGTGGTCTCTTTAGTTAGGTGTGATATAATTGTGGGATACTCTTCTAGGTTTACTTTTGATGATACAAACTCCTCAAGCACCAAAGAAAACGTGGCTCAAACACATCGAGGAAAACTTAAGGAACAGCAACTGGCCATCAACGTGCCAGAAATCTCACTACTGATCGCCAAGGTTGGAAGTGTATTGTGAACAACATATGGAATCCAGCGGCACCAATAGCAGCATATTAGGTGAGAGGATGACCTGCTCCCAAAGTATCCGCTGCTTGTAATGTAACCCATGATGTAATGTAATATAACCCATGATGCACAGCCTGCTTGCAATATATTTATACTGTGTGTAGTTATGCTGCATAGCCTGTAGTAAATGCTGCTTGTTTGTGTTTGTCCTAACTAGATCATAAGCTCCTTCTGTGTTTGTATTGACTAGATTGTAAGCTCTGATGTGCAGTTGTGTAGTAGTAATGGGAGACAGCCAACATGGCTTTGCCCTGACTAGATTGTTGCTCTGTGTGTTTTTTGTCTCGACTAGACTGTAAGCTCTCACGAGCAGGGACTGTCTCTCTTACATGTCTGTACAGCGCTGCGCACGACTTGTAGCGCTATATAAATGTTCAATAGTAGTAGTAGCAAATGTCAGCTAAGGATAAAAGAAGAATAAAACTCCCTCAAAAAAAGCCCTGGCTAGTATTATTGATTCATTGTATTGCCAGTCTTTTATGTTGACCCTTTGACCTTGCCAAGCATGATGTCTTTCTGTAATGATTTTTCTCTTTGAATGATGTGTCCAGAGTACGAAAGCCAAAATCTTGTCATTTGAGCTTCTAAGGAAAGCTTAGGTTTGATCCTCTCTAGTACCAATTGATTTGTTCTTTGGGCAGTTCGTGGTATACACAATGGGCCCCATTTTCGAAGGTATTTACCCATGTAAATACCTTAACCAGGATTTTCCAAAGGCACCAAACATGGGTAGTGCCCTTAAAAAATCCTGGCTAAGTCCCTAATGCACCCAGATGCTATGTGATTAGCGTCAAGGCGTGTTGGGGGCGTTCTGGGGCGGAGGGGGGGTGGAGGAAAGGGCTAAGTGGGTAGCAGCAATTTTCAATGCTACCAACTTAGCCCTCTGCGCCTTAAAGATAGGCCAATTTTTAAAAAGGTTTCCAGGAGTGATCCGGGCAACTACAGACCAGTGAGCCTGACGTCAGTACCAGGAAAAATGGTAGAAACCATCATAATGAACAAAATTGCTGAACATGTAGATAGTCATGGCTTAATGGGAGACAGCCAACATGGCTTTAGACAAGGAAGATCTTGTCTTATTAATCTGTTATGTTTTTTGAGGTGTGAATAAACAGGTAGACAAAGGTGAGTCGGTTGATATAGTGTATTTGGACTTTCAGAAAGCCTTTGACAAGGTCCCTCATCAGAGACTTTTGGCAAAACTAAAGAGTCATGGGATAGGAGGCAGTGTACTATTGTGGATCAGGAACTGGTTAAAAGATATAAAGCAGAGGGTAGGGCTAAATGGCCAATTTTCCCAATGGAGAAAGGTGAATAGTGGTGTGCCCCAGGGATCTGTGCTGGGTCTGCTGCTTTTTGACATATTCATAAATGACCTGGAAAAGTGAATAACGAGTGAGGTTATCAAATTTGCAGATGACACAAAACTATCTAAAGTTGTTAAAACCCATGACGATTGTGGAAAATTGCAAGAGGATCTTGATAAATTGGAAGACTGGGCATCAAAATGGCAGATGAAATTTAATGTGGACAAGTGCAAAGTTATGCAACTAGGAAAGAACAACCCAAACTATGGTTACACAATACAAGGTTCCACATTAGGAACCATCACCCAGGAAAAAGATTTAGGCGTCATTGTGGATAACATGTTAAAACCCTCGGCCCAGTGTGCAGCGGCGGCCAAGAGAGCAAATAGAATGCTAGGTATCATAAGGAAAGGAATGGAAAATAAAACAAAGGATATTATAATGCCTCTGTATCGTTCCATGGTGCGACCGCACCTTGAATATTGTGTGCAATTCCGGTCGCCGTATCTTAAAAAGGATATAGCGTTATTAGAAAAGGTTCAAAGAAGAGCCACCAAAATGGTAAAGGGAATGGAAGGATATTCCTATGAAGAAAGGCTAAAAAGATTAGGGCTTTTTAACCTGGAAGAGAGATGGCTGAGGGGAGGATATGATAGAAGTCTATAAATTAATGAACGTAGCTCCATCCACCCGGAAGTGATGCATCGCGGACCCTCAGGTCTCTCTGCTTGCCGCCTGTAGCTCCCTTTCCTGTTGCTGCAAACTGCTGTATTCTGTCTGCTATCTGCTGCCTGCTGCTTATTGTTGCTTTGTGCTGTCTCCTCCAGGTCTCTCTGCTTGCCGCCTGTAGCTCTGCCCACCCAGAAGTGACGCGGCCGCGGACCCTCAGGTAGCCAAACTATCCTCTCTAGCTATTTAAGGAAGCTGCCTGCGGTGTCTGTTGCTGCGGCAGCGAACGACAGGGGCGCGCGCCGAAGGAGCGCACCGAAGGAGCACAACATGCTCCTTAGGTGCGCTCCTTGGGGCCACTCCGGGGGCCTTAAGCTCTACCCAAGACGTTTAATTTATGTTCTTCAGTGCCTCATAGTTTTCTCCTACACCACCCTTTCAGCCATCTATTGCCCTCCGGGCCCATCTCCGGTAAGTTTACATTCTTTTCAGACCTCTCTGCCTTACGTAATCCCTCTGTTCTCCAATCACCCCCCTCTACCGGTAGTTCTCCACCTTGGTCCAATTCCACCTCCCATGACTACTATTCCTGTGGTTTGGGGCAACCGCCTCCTTACTCACACCGGTCCCCCATCTACCCGCGTGCCCCGCATTCGTGATCCCTGTAACCTTCAGTTATGCTTTCCCCCGGTCTCCACCTGGACCTCCGACGTTTCCTCCTCTCCTCCATCTCAATTTAGTTCCCTATGCATGGGTACCCTCAACTGTCGTTCATTACATACCAAATATCTTCTGATTCAGGATTTAATCACTCAAAACTCCTTGGATCTCCTTTGCCTAACTGAGACTTGGATTAAATATGGGAAGCAGCCCCTCCTTTCCAGTTGCCTTCCACCCAACTACTCCTCCTTCTCTGTTCCCCGTATCGGCTGGAACGGGGGAGGAGTCGCCTTACTCTATCATTCCTCCCTCTCTATCATTCAGGTTCCATCCTCCCTTCTGCACTACGCCGAATCTCTTCTTTTTTGCCTTCAGTCCTCCCCTCCCATCTATTTCCTTCTTCTCTACACCCTCCCCCCCTCTTTACCACCCCACCTCTGGGAAGCTCTTACCCTTACAGTAGCCGATATCTCCCTACAGTTCCCCCACTTGATTATTCTCGGTGACTTAAATGTTCATTTCGACTCCCCCTCATCTGCCAAGGATCTCTCCTTTACCACTTTACTTCAAGATCTCTCCCTTCAACAGCTTGTCATTTTCCCAACCCACACTGCCGGCCATATCCTCGACCCTGTAATTATTTATTATTTATTTATTTATTTAATGTTATTTTTATACCGCCTTATCAAACAATCAAAGCGGTTTAACAAACAAGAAATACAAAGGCAGTGAAAATATGTACAGGCAGTAATGACAATTATTCCATCGTCTCCTCCTTTTCATGTCTCTGTACCTCTAGTGAAACCGCTCCCCTGGTCTGACCACTTCTGCATAACTTTCACACTAGAGTATCATGCCTCCTGCCCTTCTTCTTCCTCCACGACTCCTCTTGCCTCTCTGCCCTCCATTCTTCTGCACCATCATATCACTCCTTCTGCTCTCCAGCTTTTCCCTCCAGCTTCCAAACTCCTCCCTTCAGACTTCCCTGTTCTCTCCCCTAGTTCCCAGATATCTGTTTTCAACTCCTCACTTTCTGCGGTCCGTGATAATCTTGCCCCCCTTCAGTCATTTCATTCAAAACGTTCATCCCCTCATCACCATTGGTTCCATGCAGGGCTTCGCCTCCTGCACACTCATCTCCATAGATCAGAACATATCTGGCGTAAACACCGTACCTCTCATACCCTTACTCAATTCTGTGAGCTTCACCAACTCTATCGCTCCTCTGTTCGTCAAGCCAAACTCTCTTTTTTTCTCAAATCTATTACCACTGCTACCAATCCATTTCGACAGCTTTTCTCCGTCCTCCGGTCACTCACCTCACTTCACTCTGGTCCTTCCCCTGCTCTCCCTCCTCCCATACCCTCCCCCTCCCAGCTAGCGCTACATTTCACCAGCAAAATCCAAGACCTCCGTGCCAGTCTTCCCTCCTGCCCCTCTCCTTTGTCTTCTCCGCCACCCCTTTCCCCTTCTTCTCCCTCCCCTCCCTCCCTCTCACACAGGGTCTACTTTCTACCCCATCACCACCACTGAGCTACTGCTGTCACACACCTCAGCTTGCAAGACTACTTTCCCCCTTGACCCCATCCCTACTAGATGGTTCCTTGAACCATCACTAGGCCTAATCCCTCCCATATGCACTCTAATCAATTCCAGTCTCTCTAGTGGTATTTCCCCCTCCCCATGGAAACACACCCTTGTACGCCCTATCCTCAAAAAACCCCTCCTTGACCCTTTGGTTCCCGCTCATTCCCGCCCTATTTCCAACCTCCCTTTTCTCTCAAAGATTCTTGAGAAATTTGTCTTTGACCAGTTTTCACAATATCTACAATCCATCATTCCTTCATTCCAGACAATCTGGTTTCTGCCAAGGCCACAGTGTGGAAACAATTCTGACTGCTTTCCTTAATGACTTACATACCTCACACGACCGGGGTGACATCACGGTGGTGGTCTCTCTAGATCTCTCCTCCGCTTTTGACCTTGTTGATCACTCTCTCCCCTTCTCTCATGACTACGAGATGCTGGCTTCCATGGTGCTGTCTTACATTGGTTTCACTCCTTTCTTTCCTCTTATTTTTTCTCTATAGCTCCCTCCTCAGGCTCTCCCTCCCTCTCCAATGCTTCCCTTCTTCCCTGTGGTGTCCCTCAAGGCTCTGTCCTGGCACCCTTATTGTTTAATCTCTTCCTCACACCACTGGCCCTTTGTTTTCAGCAGACTGGTCTGTCCACATTTTTCTACGCCGATGATATTATCATCATCCAACACACTAATCCACTTCACCCTGATATCACACCCTTGAATGCATGCCTCACTCTTGTCTCCAATTGGCTATCCTCTGTCTTCACCTCAACTCCGCCAAATCTTCAGCCACCTGGTTCACGTTTAGATTTCCTTGCCCCTCTCTTGCTCCAAGATCCCTGTTGTTTCCTC
The DNA here is from genome assembly GCA_033557465.1 of Ichthyophis bannanicus. Lineage (NCBI taxonomy): Eukaryota > Metazoa > Chordata > Amphibia > Gymnophiona > Ichthyophiidae > Ichthyophis > Ichthyophis bannanicus. The sequence goes on from CM066049.1 coordinate 26,777,439, forward strand.
TTTGAAATATCTAGGTGTCTTCCTTGATTCCAATTTTCCTTCAGAGACCACATATCACATCTAGCTAAGACATCCTACTTCTTCCTCCGCCAAATTCGATCCTTCCGTCCGTTTCTATCCACCTCAGCTTTAACTACCCTCACGCTATCCATAGTCCTGTCACGATTAGATTATTGCAATTCCATATTTGCTGGCATTACCAAAACTCAACCCCATCAGTTACAACTTATTCAAAATACTGCAGCTAGAATTATTTACCATGCTTCCCGTACTGACCATATTACTCCCCTACTGCTTTACCTACACTGGCTCCCAGTTGCCTATCACGTTCAATTCAAGATATTAACCCTGGTCCACCGTGTCCTTTACACGCACACCTCACAAAACTTAACCTATCTTCTCCATTTTCACACCCTCTCGCGTAGTCTCCGTTCCCTTCATATCAACTGCCTTCACCTCCCCTCACCGTCACATGCGCACCTACAATCCACTCGTCACTCTGCCTTCTTTTTCTACGGTCCAGTTCTCTGGACCTCTTTGCCCACCACACTCCGTTTGAAGAAAATTACATCACATTTAGGTCCCTACTTAAGACACACCTTTTCATCACCGCATACAACCTGCCGGCCGCATCCAATTGACCTGGTTTATCTATGTACATGTTTGTCTTGTCATCCACTTGCTTTTGTCCTGATTTTTGCTCTTCCTTTCTTCTCTTTCTTGTCCTGAATATGTAGTTCCTTTCCTGCTATGGGGCCCTGTGCCCCATCCCAATTTTGATTTATATATGTAAACCGCCCTGCTGTAACGAATGGCGGTATATCAAGCCAAATAAACCTAACCTAACCTATCAGAATATAGAAAGACTAAGGGACATGTAATGAAGCTACAGGGTAAACTATTTAAGACAAATAAGAGAAAAGATTTTTTCACTCAACGTGTAATCAAACTCTGGAATTTGTTACCGGAGGATGTATTTATTTATTTTATTTATTACAGGCTCTTATATACCGCTCTATTCAGCATCAGCGCGGTTCACAATATAACAACAGACCAGAACAACAAACTGTTTGGTTTTACAGAGAACAAGGTCAGAGAACTTGGATAAAACATGGGACGGCATTTCTGCAACTATTTACATGAGTATTTACAAGTATACACAACAGAATTTGTTATTAGTTATAGGGTAAGGATCGAGATTGGTTAGCTGGTCAAGTAATATTGGGGGAAAAGGTGGGATTTGAGAGCCTTTCTAAAAAGGGATAGATCAGTGATAGCACGAATCTCTGGAGGTAGGGCATTCCAGCACTTAGGGGCATAGAATCTGAAGGCCCTGTTAGATGTCGTTGATAGGCATTTTGTCGCTGCTTTAGGGATAACTAGTGCATTTGTTGATATCGTTCTCCTGGATCTATTGGGTGGAACAGTCTGAACGAGGTCTACTAGGGAGGAAGAGGTGATGATTTTAGTGGCCTTGAAAGTTAGTAGTAATGTTTTGAACAGTATTCTGCCATGTATGGGGAGCCAGTGGAGTTGCTCTAGGATGGGTGTTATATGGTCCCTTCTTGATGCTCCGTAGAGGACTCTAGCAGCGGTATTCATGGCGAGTTGCAATGGGTTTAATGTGGAGTGTGGGAGGCCTTGGAGAATGGCATTAGCATAGTCAAGGTGTGGTAGGGTTAAGACTTGAGATATCGTCCGGAAGTCATCAGGATCAAGCAGGGGGCGAAGATGGCGGAGTGTCCGGATCTTGAGGTAGATGGCTCTGACTACGTTGGTTATATGTAGTTTCAAATCCATGCGCTGGTCCAAAGTGACTCCAAGGTAACGAATGGAAGGTTTGGATTGGAGCTCAGCTTCTTTGACCTTTATATGGGATGGGGGGGGGTGAAAAGTGGGTCTCTAGTGATGAAAAGAACCTCGGTCTTTTTGTGTTGAATTCGGAGGTTCTGGGATTGAAGCCATTCAGATACTGCATCAAAACATTTGGCTAGCGGGGAGAGGTCCATATGGGCTGTGGAGAAAGGCATGTATAGAAGGATGTCGTCAGCGTATATCAAGCATTCAACATTGAAGGACCTAATGATATTGCAAACAGGCTGTATGTATATATTGAAGAAGAGTGAAGATAGGGATGATCCTTGTGGTACGCCTTGTTTTTGGTGGTAAGGTGCGGATGTTGCGGTTCCTGAGGTAACGTACTGCCATCTCTGATCAAGGTATGATTTACACCACTCCAGGGCAGTGTTATTGATGCCTTTTTCTTTTAGTCGCCCTATTAAAAGATCATGATGAACAGAGTCAAAAGCCGCGGCAATGTCTAAGAAGATAAGAGCAAAGCCTTGGCGGATGTTATCAATGCCTGTGATGATGTTGTTGCATAGAGTGGTTAGGAGGGTTTCAACACCGTGGAACTCTCTGAAGCCATGTTGGCATTGGTCAAGAGGGGAGGCAGTGTCGATGTGGTCCTGTATTTGTCTTTGAGCTTCCTTTTCAATTATTTTAGCTAGCAGGGGAATGCTAGCTATGGGTCTATAAGATTCAACCTTTTGTGGGTCGAGTTTGTGGTTTTTCAAGAGGGGTCTGATGGATGTTCTCTTGAGGACTGGTGGGAAGGAACCAGTTGTAAAGGATAAATTCATCATTTTAGTGATGATGGGGCTGAGATCTTGGCGTAGTTCCTTTATCCAGTGGGCTGGGCAAGGGTCAGTTTGTGCGGTGGGTGGTAGTGTTAAGAGCAGCGATGGTGACTTCAATATGTTTTCTGGATGGTGTGGAGAACATGGATAAGCTTGATATACATACGGTGACTTGAGAAGGAATTGTTGCAATGTTGTTGGTTTGAAGCAGCTTGGATTGCAGGTAATCGGCGAACGCTTGAGGATGAATGGGTTCAGGATGTTCTGGTGAAGGTTCTTTAGATAAGATTTTGACTAGGTTGAAAAGATCACGTGGTTTATTTAGCGATCTTTTCAGCGTATCAGTATGGAATTGTCTCATCTTGGTCATGACTGACTCTCTGTGCAAAGATAGGTGTACTCTATAGGCTGCTTGGTCTTCAGAAGAGTGTGAGCGACGCCATCGTTTCTCCAATTTTCTTAGGTGTGTGAGGGAGGCTCGTAGGTCAGGGGAGAACCAAGGAGAGGATTTTCTTTTCTTTAGGTTGGTGTCCTGTACTGGTTGTAGTGCAATGGTGCTGATAGTGTTGTTCCAGGATGCGATCAGATTTTCGAGATTGAGAGAGGTGTCATGTAGGAGAGGGAGGGTTTCTGTAATTATATGCTCTTTGTTGAAGGTTTTGAATTTCCGAGATGTTACTTTTGTTGAGTCAATGGAGTTTTTGTTGATGTATGATGACTGTTTGCCATTGATGAGGATGGGGAAGGTGATTAGGTTGTGGTCTGACCAAGGTACTGGGGTTACAGAAGTGTCGAGTCTATTGTTGGAATCAAGGGCTGTCAGAGGAGCAAAAATCATGTCAAGGATGTTTCCTCTCTTGTGCGTGGGGGCTTCAACAATTTGTTTGTATCCCAACTCGTTGATTGCTTCAAGGAGGGCTGAGGCATGGCTAGGATGCAGTGTTGGGAGATTGAAATCTCCTAATATCCAGTTGGGAATGTTGGGCTGGCGTGTGTTGGTTGCTAAGTCCAGAATGTTAGGAAGGTCATCCATGGAGGGTGAGGGTGCTCTGTAAATTAAATTGATGGAGCATTGCTCATTCGTGATGGTTAAGACGTCCATGCTGTTTGAGCTTGTGGAGTCCACAGTGTGGAAGTTTAGGTCATTCTTGGTAAGTATGAGAATGCCTCCACCTCTCTTGCTCTCTCTATGTTGGGAATGGACGGAGAAGTTGGGGGGTATGAGTTGGTTAAGGATCACATTATCTGTGTCGGATAACCAAGTTTCAGTTATCATGAGGATGTCTAGATTGTAGGAAGAGATTGTGTCAGTGATGACTGGCCATTTCTTGCGGATAGACCTTGCATTTATGAGGGCACAGTTTAAGCAAAAGGGTTGAAGGGGTTCCTTTTGTTTATTTTTCTTTGGTTGTTGAAGAGCTATATGTATTAGATGAGAGTGGCGTGTGGGGGGCATCTATTCTTGAGTTGGGATAGGGAGATTCAGCCCTTCTTTTTCCATGATTCTGAAGTATTGGAATTTGGTGAGCTGTGTGATATAGTGCAAGGGCTTCGTTGAGCAAACATAGAAGAAGGAAAAGGCAGATAGCTAGGGTATTGAATGGTAGTGCCATTGGGGTTTTTGTTGATGTGGATGAGGTAACTTCTGTGAGGGATTGGAGGGGATATTATGTTTGTTATTGTGGATATGCTATTGTCAAAGGAGTAATTGGCAATGGGCTTCTGACAGTGGTATTGAGTAGCTATATATTATGGAGAGTAAAGGCTGTTAGTATAGCTGGGTTTAAAAAAGGTTTGGACCCATTCTGGTCTCTAAGATGTATTATCTGACTGGGAAGAAGGTTACGGCCGGCGCTCCTGGTGGTTTTGATACCCTACAGGGAGGAGCCGACCTTGACCTTACCAAATTTCTGGAAGATTCCCAGGATACTATTCTTACTCGGGCTACCTTGGTAGTCACGTTTGTATCTGAGTATGATAAATCAGCTGTCTTTAAATTGTACTTTAAGCGGTCATCTATTCTATTTTGTGGTGATAAGGTACAGATGTTCCCTGATGTTTGTAGGGCCACTCAACTTAGGCAACAGGCTTTTCTAGCTATGAAGCCTAGGGTTTTGGCTCTATCAGCAAGTTTTTTCCTCCGATACCCTTGTAAATGTATAGTTACATTTCAGGGGTCTAAATATATTTTTCTTGATCCTTCTCAGTTACAGGTATTTTTGGATAATAAACAATCTGGTACACTTACGTACCAGATTGTTTATTATAAACAATAATAAATAATAAATAAATAATAAACAATAAATAAATAAATAATAAATAAATAATAAACAAATAAATAAAATAATAAATAATAAATAAATAATAAACAATAAACAAATAAAATAAATAAATAATAAATAAATAATAAACAATCTGGTACAATACTACCCAACCAGCGATGAATTTAATTAGCACCACCTAAGAATCACCGCCCTTTTGCAGCACATACTCACAAGGTCTCAAGTATTCAAAACGGATTCATCATTTATTGTGCAATTCAACAATGTTATAGGAATTTTACCTCTTGTATATAGCATATTTCATGTAAATAGTTCATGTATATAGTTCAGCCCCTGTTATCCAAGTTTATATTCCTGTTCGATGTAAAACCAAACAGAATGTGTGTATTGGTCACTTTGTTATACTGTAAACCGCGCTGATGCCGAATAGTGCGGTATATAAGCAACTGTAATAAATAAAATAAATAATAAATAAGGAGAAGAGGGGGATATTAGGTTGAGCTGTCTTATTAGTGAGAACTTTGTTCTTGAAATTTCCTTTGTTCTTATTTGCTTTGTAACTCTCCCCCTTTAGTGGGCTACGAATAGATTGCCAATGTGCTTTATTTTATTCATTTCAGGATGGTTTCCTGTTTGTTTATGGTATGCCACTGGCACCTGGATTACCTATGTACTTTTGTTGTAAGTATGTTTGAAAATTTTCAATTAAAAAAAAAAAAAAAAAAAAGTTTGGACAAGTTCCTGGAGGAAAAGTCCATAAAACATTATTAAAAAGGGACCCAGGATATCAATGTTTGACCCAATACAAGCATTGTGGAACCTGTCTCTTTTGGGGTAACTGCTAGGTATGTATGACCTAGATTGGCTACTACTGGAAACAGGATACTGGGCTTGATGGACCTTGGTCTGACCCAGTATGGCATATCTTATGTTCTTATCACTGCTACCTGTTTAGCCTCAGTGGCATGTCCAAGCAAACCCGGATTTTCACTTCAGTCACCGCAGAAGTGAAAACCTGGGTCAAGGGGGTCGGCGGGCAGGCTATGTGCTGATATGGCACATAACATGCCTAACTGAAAATCGGGCCCAATATTCTTTGTCAGCACCATAATTTTAAGGCATCAATTTTCTTCCTATCTTTCATCTTCATTGTCCAACTTTTACATCTATATGACATTATTGAAAATACCATGGCTTGAACAAGTCAACATCCCTGCACTTGAAAATCTTATCCATATCCTTCATAGCCATTCTGCCAAGAGCAATACGTTGAGATTTCTTGACTGCTTGTAATTGATTATTGATCCAAGCAGGTTCAAATTGTCTACTATTTCTATTTCTTCTCTATCAAGGATGAAGTTATTTATTTTTCTAGTTATCAGAATCTTTGTCTTCTTCAAGTTAAGAAACAAGTCCTTTTTAAGACTATGCCCCTTAATCTTGATATGTGTAAGAAAAAAGCCCCAGGGGTTAAACTCAACAATAATCTCTAAAGGAAAAAAGGAGAATGGAAGGACAGAATAGATAGGCCATGCGGTCTTTTTCTGTCGTCATGTTTCTATGTTTCTATAATCAAAGAAACTTGAGAATAACCCCGTGTGAATAGTTGAACCAAGAAATCACCTAAATCTTTTTAATCTTTTTGTTGGATGCACCATCAGGAGAGAAAAATATCTTCATCCCAAATGAGCTGAACATCCATTTTAATCAATAAAGAGTTCCTTCAAAATTATCTTCTAAAATTCATCAAAGAGGAATATATAGACTTATGCCCTTGTGCCTGACCAAATGGCAAATCACCCGGCTGTCCTTCAACATCTCCCAATCTATGACATGCACATTTCGAGCTGTGATGCTCTGCTTCAGGTGTATTACGTCGATAGTCACCAGCCAGCAGTACAGGACACAATGGTAAGGGCCGCATTCAATTAGAAATGCAACAATTTAAGCAACCACCACCAGTTCAAACAGCTGGCTGATGAATGACATCAGCCAAGAGGAACCACCAATCAGGAAATGATGATCCCCATTGAAAGGGAAAACCTTTGCCATGATTAATTGGATGCTGTCAGAACAAACTCAGCCAATCTTTAAGTTCAGTCCATGAGGACTCACTGTGTTTAAATTATATATCAACTTCTGCTCAGCCCATTGGAGTCTAGTTACACTGTCACTCCCCTGAGAATCATCTGAAATGTGATCAATCACCCACCAACGTAGACTAGTAAAGTCATGTTGGTTTAATAAATAGTGATGTACAATGGGAGCCAAGAAGTATGTTCAGCCAGTCGAGCCTTTACAGGACGGGTAGTCCGAATGATGTATAATAAATCACAAAGGCAGCATAAGGCATAAACTACAAAAGATGATAAACTAGTATGTCATATGATGGAAAACTGATGGCCTGTGTCTGAACCTGTCAAAATGTCACCCTCCAATGTAGATCTGCAGTAAATGCATGTAGTGCAAGCAAAATGACCCAATCTATCAGAACATTTCTGTGGTCTGTCACAAGTAATGCTGGTTTTACCAACATGCCACATAAGTTGCTTACCCTGGTGTAAGCAATGGTGAGGGGGTTGTTAAAACAAGAATGGAGTCTTAACACAAGCCAATGTTTTTTTCAGCAATGATGTAACCTGTGAGGTATTCTGCATGTAAGAGATTACTCCCACTGTGAAATCACTGTCCTCAGATGATTTATTCCCTGAATCCTGAGACAAAAGCCATAAGAACATAAGATATGCCATACTGGGTCAGACCAAGGTCCATCAAGCCCAGTATCCTGTTTCCAACAGTGGCCAATCTAGGTCATACGTACTTAGCAGTTTCCCCAAAAGACACACTCATGATGTGTAAACCACGCTCTATATAAAGCACTTCTATCTTGGCAGGATATCCATGGTCATATAACCGTTTCTGTACATCCCTTGCATGTAAATCCCTTGCATGAAAATGAACTCTTCTAAGGTTGAACAAATATGGTGAAGTGTCAAAAATTGGCCTTAAGGGAGCCCATGGCATAAAAGGCCCAGATGATGGCTATGATAATGCAACAAACTGTTACACTGGACCGATTTCTAAAATAACGTGGTATGAAGGCCCCTTTGATATCTTATAAATGGTAATGTCCAAAAATTCAATGAAATCAGCCCCAATATGTGCTGTGAATTGTATGTTAGATTTTCAAGTATTAAGCCATGATAAGAACCTTTGTAAATCAGCCGAAGAGCCCTTCCATAAAAAGAAAATGTCATCCAAAAACAGACACCGGAAAATAACCTGTGTAAACCAGTCAGAAACATAAATCAGAGATTCCTCCATGTTGGCCATATATAAAGTAGCAATGGGAGGAGCTACAGCTGCTTCCATAGCAATCCCAAATGTCTGGAGGAAATAGACCCCAACAAACAAAAAATAATTGTGTGTTAACACCAGATGAATCAAATCCAATAAAAAGGATCTGGGGATTCTTGAAGGGGCAAATTCAAATGTCGTCTCCAACAACTGCATGGCCTCAGTCTGATTAATGCTGGTATAAAGGGCATTGACATCTAAAGTGACTAATGTCATATCAACAGGCAATTCTCCTGTGAAAGTTGAAACAAAAAAAAGAGATAAATTCCCAATGTAAGAACGAACCCTAGCTGCCTCCTGTTTCAAAAAATGATCATAAAACTTGGAGAGGAGTTCCAATACAGAGCCCCTACAGGACACAATCGGTCTACCAAGAGGGTTTGCCACTGATTTATGAATCTTGGGAACCATGTAAATGGTTGGAATCTTTGGATGAGAAACACATAAAAATGCTTTCTCCTTGGTAGTGATCCGCTCAGCCTGATGTGCTTGTGTTGCCAAAATATGAATATATCGTCGCAAAGGAGGAGTAGGATCAGTCATGAGGACCTTATAATAACGTGTATCTTGCAATTTGTAGTTGTAATCCCTCATAACAATCCTTAAAAGACTGAAGCCCTTCCCCTTTGTCAGCACCACAAATTACAAGGTGCTCAGATATTTTAGATCATCTTCACTTTCAACAAGTAACATGGTATCATCAACATAGCAAAGATTGTTGATGAATCTTCTACCAATCTTCACACCTTGGTTGTCTTCATAAGTCCTGCTTCTCTGAAGATTTGTTCTGCATATAAATTTAATTTAATAACAGCACTTGTATTCCATCCACATTTACAATCTGCAGATGTACAAAGTGAATTACAAAATTAAATTTAAACAAGTCAATTTGGGGTCACTCTGAGCTGCGTTTAGCGGGGATGGACGTCCTGGTCGGAAGTCCATCCCCGCCAAATGCCGAAACCGTGTCCCCTGCCCAAAGTTCCCTGCACATACATAGGAGAAGTACGGGGAACTCTGGAACGGGGCGGGCAGGGGCGGGCCAAGGGAGGAACGAGGGCAGGCAGTGGGTGGGGATGCAACCCTGGACATATAAGGCTGATCCTGAGGTTATCCCTGTACGTCTGGGATCACCAACATGGATAGGGGACTTATTCTACCTCGGAGGTAGAATAAGTCTCCCTGGACATTGGGGAATGGCAGTGCAGGGCCAGGTCAGTGGGGCGAGGAGGTGTAAGAGCTTCTCCTCAGCCTGACCCTGCCTTTGGAAGGTCACATTATGGTTCAGGCTGTGGGGAATGAACTTTGTGGTTGTGGCCGGGGATCATGGCTCCTTAATGGCAACAGGACAACACGCACCATGCAGGAGCTGGGGCAGGCCTGTGCAGGGAGAAGCTTGTATGTGGACATCCAGTGGCACAGAATCGGGGTGATGGCCTGCCCGTCCAGGCACATGCCGGTTATCTAGACCCAATTCTGTTCCCGCAGGAACATCTAGCTCTCACGAGCTCAGAATCAGGTACTAGACCAACCAATCCAGATCTTGGACCTACAGGCGGGCAGGACGTTCCCCCTTTGGAATCAGGCTCATTAAGTATAATTGAAAATTTTATTCTATAGCCATGACTTTAAAACTTTTCAAAATTGCACATAATCCTCAATGTCCCTAAATTGTAACAGGTAATTCATTTCACAGTTTTGGAACCACGGCCTTTTTTGTCGAAAATCAAAGGCTGAAAGCAATATCAACGTGCAATGAGTCGCTGAATGAAGCGATTTAACTGATTAACTACAACACAGGTGTGGGGAAAGTATGCAGTCTCGTCATATACATTTGCTGATTTTAAACCATTGTTTGTTCTTGGCAAAGTCCAAAGGCTTTTACTCTGTCCTCATTCTTCTTGATCTCTCTGCTGCCTTTGACACTGTTGACCATAACCTTCTTCTTATCACCCTAGCCTCACTTGGATTCAAAGACTCTGTACTATCTTGGTTCTCTTCCTATCTATCCCATCGCTCTTTCAGTGTGTGCTTCGATGGCTCCTCCTCCTCTTCAACCCCACTACCTGTAGGAGTTCCTCAGGGTTCTGTCTTAGGTCCACTCCTCTTCTCTTTCTATACCCAATCCCTTGGCACCCTATCTCTTCCCATGGCTTTCACTATCATCTCTATGCCGATGACTCTCAAATCTATCTTTCTGCACCTGTTATTTCTCCTGATATCCAGTCTAAGATCTGTGATAAGGAAGCTTATCATAGCTCAGGAAGGAGCTATAGAAAAGGTGAAGTGACTCTGAACAAGCAACCTGTCAGTTCTGGTAGAAATAAGAAAACAGAATTTTCCCATAAAAGACTACCAGTCCCAGAATGCACCAGGTTTCCAACAGCCATTAGAGGAGCTGAAGTGGGGAAACGTGTGTTCAATCAGGAGGGCTATGAGGTAATCCCTAAGCACTCATCATCTCAAAGGGCAGGGCCTGATTCAGCACAGCTGCGCTGTGCTAGGGTGGAGCACTCATCTAAGCTGAATAAAGGTAGAGTTTATTCTACAGAGAATTATCCTCAGTGTCTTGGACATCCTCAGAATCAGCTTGGATATCCTCAGCTTGGACGTCTTCATCATCTGGAGGATCATCAGAAGCAGAAGCCAGAGCGGATGGACAGAGAGGGCAAGAAACCCTTTGGAAGAAAGAAGAGAAAAGCATTTGGGAGGTCTAAAGGAGTCCAGAGCAGCACGTATACTGGGAGGCGTTCCAAAGGCCAGCATACACATTGGACTGGGGAAAACCAGAGGAGTGGTGCTGCAGAGCTAGGAATCTCCAGACGGTACCTGTGAGGGAGACGGCTGCACTTGGAAGGGACCCTAGGACCCGTGCCAGAAGGTATGTGAAGAGAGATCCAGTGTCCAGGGATCTGGATTGGAAGGCTGGACATAAGAACTGGACTACATACTGGCCAGGCTATTTAGAGAGGAACTCTAACAGCAAGGGAAGCTCAGGTATGAACACTGATCTATGCCCTAGCTATACCCTTGAAAGACAGCAGGGAAACAAGTATTCTCCTGAGAGTGCTCCATTGAGAAATTCCTCTGTGCCAATCCATGATATTGAACCCATGATTGTTGAAGAAGGGGGAGAGGTTATAGATTCAGGCTGTGAATACATGGATTGCTCTCTGTCTAAACTCCTTTGGTAATTTACTGTTACAAAGTACAACAAGCATCACAAAGAAAATACAAACTTGTTCTTTAATCTACTCAGAAAAGCTCCTGAATAGGATTTGAGCCAAGCAGTAGAAAGTAAGCCAGCTAAGGGGTTTCAGCTGGATAACTGCTAGCAATTGAGCCTTACCTAATTGCTTGTGAGCTCTGAGGAAATCACTTCTGAGTCTATGTGTGAAGATATAAGAAGTTAACCTGAAAAGAACAGTTTTTCCCTACTTTGTGGGTTTTGTTTGTTGATTAAAGCACTGCTAAGAAAATATTAGCTAGAGCCTACAGAAAAGACCAGTTTGTTACCAACCAGGTCTTTATTTTTTGATTTGATTGCCTGACAAGTTCAGCTGTTGTTTTCCTGATTTTGTTTTTCTAAGTTTAACACTGAAAGCAAGTATCCTGTTTTATGTGCTACCAAGCATATCTGTGTTGGGAGAAATAACCCCATAAATAAATATCTTATTGGCTTTACACTCAAGCACAACTAATTATTGTGAGCGGCTGTGTCTGGTGTGAATGGACTGCATTTCCCACAATCCCTTGCAAATCATATTGATATATGCCTTTGCCAAGACTGTGAACATTCTCACCCAGGCACCCGTCTGACAAGCTTTAATAGTAGTTTTTACATATAGTGCCACTCCTCCTCCCCTACTTCCTACTCTGTCCTTTCTGAATAAAGTATAGCCAGGTATAGTTACATCCCAATCATGGTTTTCTGTGAACCATGTTTCTGTAACTGCCACTAAATCCAAGTCAGCCACTCCCACCAATGCTTCAACATCAGGGATCTTATTTCCCATGCTACGGGCATTTATACACACTGCTTTCCATATGTTACCCCTGTTACCCATTTCCATAAAGTTATTTAATGTATCACCTACCTGGGGGCTTTCACTTACCTGGGGGCTTTCTTCACCCATCCCCAACGAATCTAGTTTAAAGCCCTCTTCAGTAGATTAGCCAGTCTACTACTGAAGACGCGTTGACCTTTCTTGGACAGATGGATGCCATCTCTGCTCTGCAACCCTTGGAACAGCATCCCATGGTCTAGGAAACCAAAACGCTCTCGATGACACCATCCACGCAGCCATGCATTCAACTCCAGGATGCGAGCCTCTCTGCCTTGGCCTTTACCCTCAACAGGGAGGATTGAAGAGAACACCACCTGTGCACCTAACTGCTTCACCCTCTGTCCCAGAGCCATGAAGTCACTTTTGATACGTTCTGAGGTATACCTGGCAGTATCATTTGTTCCAACATGGATTAGCAACATTGGGTAATAGTCATTGGGCCTGATGAGTCTCGGCAAACTCTCCGTAACATCTTGGATTTTGGCACCATGCAGACAGCATACCTCTCTGGACATCAAGTCTGGTCGGCAGACGGACGCCTCAGTACCCCTCAGAAGAGAGTCTCCAACCACCACTACCCTTCGTTTCCTTGTGGTTACTGATTCTGCAACTTTGGGGTACTTGAGCTCTGGTTCTTCCCTTTCCAGGGATGCTTTCACCTCCTCCTCTTCCAGAGCTGCATAATGGTTCTTCAATTCAAGGGCTGGAGAAGTTGGATTGGTGATTTTGCAGGCCCTAGTGACTTGTGTCCAAACATCGACATAAGAGGCGGTTAGTGAATTCTGGAAGCTCCCACCTGAGTGGGTATCGGACTCAGAGTAACCACTTGGCCATCAGACTATATTAGATCTTTAGTACTATCCTGAGAGTCTGGCCATATCTCCTCCAGGGAGTGGGGCTACACTGAGATTCAGATAGCAGATCAGCAGCGATAGATGGAGGCTACCAGTCTTTTGCATTGAGTGTCACATGTATGATTTTTCCCAATTGGTGAAGTGTCTTACGTGTGTACTAGATGCAAGGAGTTCTTTGCCCTTAGGGAACAAGTCCGATATCTGGAGGTTAGAGTAGAAGAATTGGAGGACATAAGCAAGACAAAGAGGTACATAGATGAGCCCTACAGGCACATAGTACTGACTTCCCATCTCCAATCTGGCAGTCTCTCAATTGCCATCGAGGAGAGAGGTCACGTGAAAGGAGAGCATCACCCTTGGTGTGGCAGGAAGTGATCCTGTAGCTAGGACTTGTCTGCCAGGAGATGTAAAACCCTCTTGCACCAAGGAGGATTCTCCAGGATCACGTGCCCATGAGGGAAGGGTTAGGACAGCTGTATAGTTTGCAATTCAATCATTAGGCATATAGATAGTTGGGTTGCTGGAGGATGTGAGGACCACCTGGTTACATGCCTGTCTGGTGCGCCACCTGGAGGAGGTTTTAAATAGTGCTGTTTTGGTACATGTAGGCACCAATGACATAGGAAAATGTAGGAAAGTAGGTTCTGGAGGTCTAATTTAGGCTTTTAGGTAGGAAGTTGAAACCAAGAACTTCCAGTGTAGCATTCTCTGAAATGCTTCCCCTTCCAGTTGCAGGACCCAAAAGGCAGAGAGAGCTCCAGAGTCTCAAAGCGTGGATGAGACGATGGTGCAAAGAATAGGGTATTGGATTTGTTAGGAACTGCGCAACATTCTAGGGAAAGGCGGCCTCTTCCAAAGGAATGGGTCCCACCTTAACAGGGAACCAGGCTGCTGTTATTAACCTTTAAAAAGGAGATAGAGCAGCTTTTAGAGGAAAGTCAGCAATCACCCAAGGAGCGCATGGCTCAGAAAGATGTGTCCTTGAAGGATACTAGCAAAAGAGGGAAGTTAGGGCATCCCGACAGAGAGGTTCCAGCAAAGATAAAAGTAACCCAGATGTCCTTCAGTACAGAGCCGAAAGATTCCAAATTATACCTATCAACTGATAACCACATTTATATGAATAAAATACAACCTCTAAAATGCCTGCATGCAAATGCTAGAAGTCTAAAAAAATAAGATGGGGGAGCTAGAATATATAGCACTAAATGAAAGGTTCAATATGATCAGCATCTCAGAGACCTGGTGGAATGCACTGGCTACCAATCTCCTCACGAGCAAAGTATAAATCAGTGCTTACCATCTTCAAAATTAAAAACATCTCATCAGGAATACTACAGGAACTCATTGAAACCAAAACAAGCAAAAGACCAGACAGAAACAGCACCAAAAACAATATACCAACACCTAATCTATTCATAAGAACAAACAAATCCACATCCATGTGAGCCTTTTCTCTGGCAGCCCCTGCCATCTGGAACGTCCTCCCAGATAACCTAAAAGCAACAGCAGATATAAAGGATTTCCGGAAACTACTAAAAACTACCCTGTTCATCGAACAATTCAATGAAGACCACCAACCCACCCTAACCACACTACAAAACGAGTTACACAAGAAATGACATCCACAACTTCAAAACACCCAACCACTCAAGAAAACTGTATATAGCCCAATGTAGATAGCTTAAACTGTATATATTGTACGCCAAATCAAAACCTACCTAGCCATATACTCATGAATACTAAACTTAAAGACACTGCATGCTGACACCCCCGTACTACCCTACTTGATTGTTTGCAGCGAAATCTGCTTTGATTCAAGGATAAAGCGGGATATATATACTTTTAAATAAAATAAATACATTGCCCAACACGTCTCGCATATAGTAAACCAATCACTCCAACAAGGAACCATGCCCGCGCAACTTAAGAAATCCATCATAAGACCGATACTAAAAAACAAAACACTCAATAAGGACGACCCAGCATCCTATCGCCCAATATCCAGCATAGCCCTCCTAGCGAAGATTATTGAAAAGGCACTCCTACAACAACTGCAAGACCACCTGGACGACAATGAAACCCTAGATAATCACCAATATGGCTTCAGGCAACATCATGGGGTTGAAACCCTGCTTATTGCACTACTGGACAACCTACTCAAGGGCCTAGAAGACAAAAAGAAAATGTTTATTCTCATATTTATTGACATTTCAGTGGCATTCGATACAGTACACCATCGAACCCTCCTGAACAGAATTGAAGCAATAGGAATATCGGGAACCCCCCTAAAATGGTTCTCATCATATATAACAAACAGAATGCAACAGGTCCAGTTCAACGATGAAAAAGCAGAGGCGTTCCCCCAAACCCAGGGCATACCTCAAGGATCAGCTCTTTCCTCTCTTCTCTTCAACGTATACATGCAACCGATTTGCGAAATTTTCCAAAAGCACAAAATCAACTACCACATATATGCAGACGATATTATGCTGTATACACAAATTGACGCAAATAATCCAAATTACATCCAACTAGAAGAATGCATAAGCGAGATGCAAACCTGGCTAAAACGAAACATGGCTATAAACCATAAAAAAACTGAAGTGATGTACATCTCAAGAAAACCGGATTTCAACCCGCCTGCAACAGTCACCCTGTGCAACAATACCTACCACACGAAGAAAGAAATAAAATATCTAGGGGTAACGCTCGATAGCGACCTAAAGATGGAAAAACACCTCCGCATAGTAAACAGGGCTATCTTCCACAAACAGAGTTCTGAAACCACTACGGAGCATCATTGAATCTCATGATTTCAGGACAGTAGCTCAAGCTCTTATCACACCTCACTTCGACTACTGCAACGCCATTTTACAGGGCCTTCCAAAGAAAACCCTAAACATACTGCAAATGACGCAAAACGTCGCGGCTAGAATCATCATGAAAAAAGGTTTTCCTGAACACATCACGCCAGTGTTAATCGAACTACACTGGCTCCCCATTGTAGCTCGCATAAAATACAAAACCCTAATAACCACATTCAAACTCATCCATAACACAGCACCATCTTTCCCCTCCAACCTAATCAACACACAACCTCTCAACAGAAGCAGAAGAACCACCAATTTAAATACCCTTTGCGTACCAAAAAATATAAGATCTGTCAAAACCGGTACAAGTAACAGAGCATACTCCTACACAGCACCCGCACTCTGGAACCAACTCCCGCCTGAGCTACGCTCTAACAACGACCTGATGGACTTTAGGAAAAAACTCAAGACTTACCTATTTCAGATTTACTATAACATGATCTAGACAGTAAGAACTAACCCTTGCCACACACAGAACTAAAGATGTACATATGTGCAAAAATGTCTATATGTAATTAATCTCCTCCCATCTTACGGAAGGAAAATCAAGTTACCTAACTACTGTGTGTCGTGCTTATCCTGTAAATCACTTTGTATATATTGCAATTTTTCTGTCCTGATCAGACAGCTCCGTCATGTAATCAAATCCGCTCCTGATCGCTGGAAGTAGCGGTATACAAATGTATGCTAAATAAATAAACTAATGGGACACTGTGATACCTGGGTACAAACTATATAGCTATGACCGAGTAAATCAAATTAGTGGAGGGGGTTGCGCTTTATGTTTTGCAGGAAACAAAATACACTGTAGAATCTCTATGGATAGAACTTCCATGTAAAAAGTGGATGGTGACGGCAGTGGGGGTGTACTATCGACCACCTGGCCAGAATGAACAGATGGATGAAGAAATGTTAAATCAGAGAAGCTAACAAAAGTTACATCACAGTAACAGGTGATTCCAATTATCCTGGTATTAACTGGGTTAATGTCACAGCAGGACATGCTAGAGAGAGAGTTTCTAGATGAAATAAATGAGCAGCAGCTGTTTCATGAACCAACAAGAGGGGAAGCTATTTTGGACCTAGTCCTTAGTGGAACACAGGCACATTGAAACATAGAAAAATGACGACAGAAAAGACCACATAGCCTATCTAGTCTGTTCTTCTCTATCAACAACTAAAACAGTCTGCTTTTTTCCTTTAGAGATCCTAAGTGTTTGTCCCATGCTTTTTTGAATTCAGATACTGTCCTCATCTCTACCACCTCCACTGGGAGACTATTCCATGGATCCACCACTCTTTCCTTAAAGAAATATTTCCGCATATCACTCCTGAATCTATCCCCTTTCACCCTCATCCCATGTCCCCTTCTAGCAGAACTTGTTTTCAATCGAAAGAGGCTCTCCCCTCTGTGCATTTACGCCACAGAGATATTTAAACATCTCAATCATATCAGCTCTATACCGTCTTTTCTTCTAGATCATTAAGTCTGTCCTCATATGCTTTATAATGAAGACCACTAATCATTTTAGTAGCCACCCTCTGTACTGACTCCATCCTGTTTAAATCCTTTTGAAGGTGCGGTCTCCAGAATGGCACACTATACTCCAAATGAGGTCGCACCGAAGACTTATACAGAGGCACTATCACCTCCTTTTTTCTGCTAGCAATTCCTCTCCGTATGCACCCAAGCATCCTTCTAGCTTTTGCTGCCGCCTTTTCTGCCTGTTTAGCAACTTTAAAATCATCAGACACAACCACGCCCAGGTCCCGTTCTTCTTCAGTGGACAAAAGTACTCCATCCCCTATACTATATTGCTCCCTTGGATTGCTGCAGCCCAAAAGAATGACCTTGCATTTTTTAACATTAAATACCAGCTGCCGAATTCTAGACCATTCTTCAAGCTTAGCTAGATCCCTCCTCATGTTATCTACTACTACTACTACTATTTAGCACTTATAGCGCCATGCACGCAGCGTTGTACAGACATACATACAAAAGACAATGCCTGCTCATTAGAGTCATGCTCGTCCAAGCTTACAATCTAGTCGAGACAATACAGAGCATTAGACAATACAGAGCATTAGTCAATTCGGTGCAAAGCACAGCATGGTCTTTACAATTCGGTCATGAAGACTGACGGAAGTCAGGTTAAGATTAAGGATAGAAGTCAGGATCTGAATGCGACAGTGAAGAGGTGGTTCTTCAACCTGGATTTGAAGAGGGCCAGGGAGGGTGCCTGGCGTATAGACACAGGTAGGCTGTTAAGAACATAAAAACATAAGATATGCCATACTGGGTCAGACCAGGGTCCATCGAGCCCAGTATTCTGTTTCCAACAGTGACCAATCTAGGTCATATGTACCTAGCAGTATCCCCAAGAGACAAGTTCCACAATGCTTGTACTGGGTAAAGCATTGATATCTTTGGTCAATTCTTAATAATGATTTATGGACCTTTCCTCCAGGAACTTGTCCAAACCTTTTTTAAACCCAGCTACACTAACAGACTTTACTACATCCTCCTTGATTACACGTTGAGTAAAAAAATATTTTCTTTTATTAGTCTTAAATAGTTTACCCTGTAGCTTCATTGCATGTCCCCTAGTCTTTCTATATTCTGATAACGTAAACAATTGATCTACGTTTACCCGTTCCACTCCGTTCATTAATTTATAGACTTCTATCATATCTCCCCTCAGCCGTCTCTTTTCCAGGTTGAAGAGCCCTAACCTTTTTAGCCTTTCTTCATAGGAGTATCCTTCCATCCCCTTTACCATTTTGGTGGCTCTTCTCTGAACCTTTTCTAAAATCGCTATATCCTTTTTAAGATACGGCGACCAGAATTGCACACAATATTCAAGGTGCGGTCTCACCATGGAACCATATAGAGGCATTATAATATCTTTTGTTTTATTTTCCATTCCTTTCCTTATCATACCTAGCATTCTATTTGCTCTCTTGGCCGCCGCTGCACACTGGGCCGAGGGTTTTAACATGGTATCCACAATGACGCCTAAATCTTTTTCCTGGGTGGTGGTTCCTAATGTGGAACCTTGCATCGTGTAACCATAGTTTGGGTTGTTCTTCCCTAGGTGCATAACCTTGCACTTGTCCACATTAAATTTCATCTGCCATTTTGAGGCCCAGTCTTCCAATTTATCAAGATCCTCTTGCAATTTTTCACAATCCTCTTGGGTTTTAACAACTTTAAATAGTTTTGTGTCATCTGCAAATTTGATAACCTCACTCATTATTCCACTTTCCAGGTCATTTATGAATATGTCAAAAAGCAGCGGACCCAGCACAGATCCCTGGGGTACACCACTATTCACCTTTCTCCATTGGGAAAATTGGCCATTTAGCCCTACCCTCTGCTTTCTATCTTTTAACCAGTTCCTGATCCACAATAGTACACTGTCTCCTATCCCATGACTCTTTAGTTTTGCCAAAAGTCTCTGATGAGAGACCTTGTCAAAGGCTTTCTGAAAGTCCAGATACACAATATCAACAGACTCACCTTTGTCCACCTGTTTATTCACTCCTTCAAAAAAACATAACAGATTAGTAAGACAAGATCTTCCTTGTCTAAAGCCATGTTGGCTGTCTCCCATTAGGTTGTGACTATCTACATGCTGAGTAATTTTATTCTTTATGACGTCAGGCTCACCGGTCTGTAGTTTCCTGGATCACCCCTGGAACCCTTTTTAAAAATTGGTGTTACATTGGCGATCCTCCAATCTTCAGGTATTAGAGATGATTTTAATGATAGTTCACGGATTACTGATAGCAGGTCTGCAATCTCATATTTCAGTTCTTTCAACACCCTTGGATGTATACCATCCGGCCCAGGTGATTTGCTACTCTTCAGTTTATCTAATAGTTGTAAGATATCTTCCCGATGTATCGATATTTCCTTCAATTCTTCCGCACCTTTAAATACCACTTCAGTCATGGGTAACATCCCTACATCTTCCTCAGTAAAGACCGAAGCAAAGAATTCATTCAGTCTCTCCGCTATCGCCTTGTCGCCTCTTAGTGCTCCTTTAACCCCTTTATCATCTAATGGACCAACTGACTCTCTCACAGGTTTTTTGCTACGAATGTACTTGAAAAGGTCTTTATTTCGCGTTTTTGCTTCCGCAGCAAGCTTCTTCTCAAATTCTCTCTTTGCCTGCCTTATCAATGCCTTGCATTTGACTTGCCAGTGCTTGTGCCATTTCCAGGTTTCGTCGTTTGGCTCTTTTTTCCATTTCCTGAAAGATGCTTTTTTGGCAACAGCAGCCTCTCTGACCTCACCTTTAAACCATGCTGGCAGTTTTTTGGACTTCCTTCCACTTTTCTTAAAGCGTGGAATACAGCTGGTCTGGGCTTCCAAGATAGTATTTTTCAACAACACCCCAGCTTGATGTACGTCTTTAACCTTTGCAACTGCTCCTTTTAGTTTTTTCTTAATTGTTTTCCTCATTTTATCATAGTTTCCCTTTCGAAAGTTAAAAGGTAGTACTGTGGATTTCCTTACTATCCCTCCTCCACTAATTAAATCAAAGGCGATCATGCTATGATCACTATTGCCAATTGGCCCCAACACCCTTATCTCTTGCACTAGATCTGGTGTTCCACTAAGGACTAGGTCTAATATGGCTTCCCCTCTGGTCGGTTCATGAACCAGCTGCTCCAAGAAGCAGTCATTTATTTCATCTGGGAACTTTATCTCCCTAGCATGTCCTGACGTGACACTGACCCAGTCGATACCGGGGTAATTGAAATCACCCATTATTATTACTGCGCTGTAACTTTTGTTAGCTTCCTTGATTTCTCTGAGCATTTCATCATCCATTTGGTCATTCTGGCCAGGTGCTCGATAGTACACCCCCACTGCCATTGCCTTCCCCCTTTTATATGGAATTTCAATCCATATAGATTCTACAGCAGATTTTGTTTCCTGCATAACTTTAATCCTTTCTGAGTCAATGCCCTCTCTAACATAGAGCGCAACCCCTCCACCAATTTGATCAGCTCTATCATTACGATATAGTTTGTACCCAGGTATCACAGTGTCCCACTGGTTGTCCTCCTTCCACCATGTCTCTGATATTCCAATCATATCTAACCTTTCATTTAGTGCTATATATTCTAACTCTCCCATCTTATTCTTTAGACTTCTAGCATTTGCATACAAGCATTTTAGAGAATGTATTTTATTCATGTTAATTTGGCTATTGTTAGACATGGGTAAATTGGGATCTTTAAGCTCTGTCTGCTCCATACTTGAGGGCATTTGGGCTACTTTACTCTTTTGTGGAACCTCTCTGCTTTTGGTAGTATCCTTCAAGGATACATTCTTCCGAACCATCCGCACTTGGGCGACTGTCGGCTTTCCCCTAATATCTAGTTTAAAAGCTGCTCTATCTCCTTTTTAAAGGTTAATGCCAGCAGCCTGGTTCCATCCCGGTTAAGGTGAAGCCCATCCCTTCGGAAGAGCCCCTCCTTTCCCCAGAATGTTCCCCAGTTCCTAACAAATCCAAACCCCTCATCTCTGCACCATTGTCTCATCCACACATTGAGACTCCGGAGTTCTGCCTGCCTTTTGGGTCCTGCGCATGGAACAGGAAGCATTTCGGAGAATGCTACCATGGAAGTTCTGGATTTCAACTTCCTACCTAAAAGCCTAAATTTTGCCTCCAGAACCTCCCTACCACATTTTCCTATGTCATTGGTACCGACATGTACCAAGACAGTAGACTCCTCCCCAGCACTATCTAAGACCTTATCTAGGTGGCGCGTGAGGTCCGCTACCTTCGCACCAGGCAGGCATGTTACCAGGCGATCCTCACGTCCACCAGCCACCCAGCTATCTACATGCCTAATGATCGAATCACCAACTATAACGGCTGTCCTAACCCTTCCCTCATGGGCAAATGGCCCTGGAGAAACTTCCTCGGTGCGCGAGGGTTTTACATCACCTGGAGGACAGATCCTAGTTACAAGATCACTTCCTGCCACACCAGGGTGATGCTCTCCTGTCACGTGACCTCTCTCCTCCATGGCAACAGGGGTGCTGCCAGACTGGAGGTGGGACTTCAGGACTATATCCCTGTAGGTCTCATCTATGTACCTCTCTGTCTGTCTTATGTTTTCCAAGTTTGCTACTTTAGCCTCAAGAGAACGGACTTGTTCCCTGAGAGCAAAGATCTCCTTGCACCTAGTGCACACGTAAGACCTCTCACCAACTGGGAGAAAATCATACATGTGACACTCAATGCAAAAGACTGGAAAGCCCCCATCCCACTGTTCCAGGCGTAAGGTGCAACAAGGTGAAAGGAGCAAAGTCGGGAGTTAGTGGTGCAAGTGAAAGGCGTAGATAGAGTAGTTACTCACCTGTAACAGGTGTTCTCCAGGAGCAGCAGGAATCAGTCCTCACATATGGGTGACGTCGGCGCCGACGGAGCCCTCGTGCGGAGCATTTCCCCAGCTTTCAAAGAAAGCCTTTGGGAATTGCAGTGCGCATGCACGGTCCCCTTACCACCCAAGGGTGCCATCTTGCTCAGTCTGATGACATAGCTAAAAGACAGCAAAAAATTAGCAAAAATAAATCATACGACTGCAACTCCAAGGGGAGGAGGGAGGGTTGTGAGGACTGATTCCTCGCAATAGAGGCCTTAGAAGCCGCTTCACCTCGCCGTGGTCCTCCGAACAAGATAAACAGCCGATCTGACTTTCTCAACGAGGCTGTCCTGCTTACATACCGCCTTAGAGCCCGACTGACGTCCAGCCGATGAAGCCGCCTCTTGCCTGTAGCCTTGCCTCCCCTCTCGAAGGCTGGCAAGGAAACCACCTGATTCACATGAAACATGGACACGACCTTCGGCAAAAAGGATGATACAGTACGCAAAACCACCTTATTATCGTAGAAGGACAAAAAGGGCTCCTTACAGGACAGAGCCTGCAACTCAGAAATGAGTCTCGCCGAAGAGATGGCCACCAAGAACACCACCTTGAGCATAAGATCCTTCAAGGTAACCCTAGCCAAAGGCTCGAAGGGCGCTCCTATTAAGGCATCCAACACTAAGTTGAGATCCCACGCCGGGACCAGACTACAACAGGGCGGCCGTAAGAGCGTGGTGGCCCTCAAAAACCTCCTGACATCCGGATGGTTCCCCAACACCATTCCGCGGACCTTTCCGCGGTAACAGGAAAGCGCCGCCAACTGTACCCGAAGAGACGCCGCCGCTAGTCCCTTATCGAAGCCGTCCTGCAAGAATGCCAAAACTTGAGAGACCGACGCCCTTAACGCCAGTACTTGTCGCTCCACGCACCAGGCCTAAAACATGCACCATATCCTGATGTAGGCTATCGACGTCGACCGATGTCTAGACTTCAATAAAGAGTAGTTACTCACCTGTAACAGGTGTTCTCCAGGAGCAGCAGGAATCAGTCCTCCTATATGGGTGACGTCGGCGCCGACAAAGCCCTCGTGCGGAGCATTTCCCCAGCTTTCAAAGAAAGCCTTTGGGAACTGCAGCGCGCATGTGCAGTCCCCTTCCCGCCCAAGGGTGCCATCTTGCTCAGTCTGATGACATAGCTAAAAGACAGCAAAAAATTAGCAAAAATAAAACATACGACTGCAACTCCAAGGGGAGGAGGGAGGGTTGTGAGGACTGATTCCTGCTGCTCCTGGAGAACACCTGTTACAGGTGAGTAACTACTCTTTCTCCAGGACCAAGCAGGAAGTCAGTCCTCACATATGGGACTCCCCAGCTCAAGGCTACCGGAGACCTCAAGCGGAAAAATGAGCTCCCTCTAGCTCGTCAGTACGTAAGGAAGGAATCTTCTCTGAGAACGCCCCGACCGGTAGCCCAACAACCAGGGCCGGAGGGTAGGAGTTGCCTAAACCCCAAAGAGATTATGGAGTACTGCCTGTCCAAAAGCACTGTCCCTGCGGGACTCCCTCTCAAGGCAGTAATGGGCTGCAAAAGTCTGGCTTGAAGACCAAGTAGCAGCCTGGCAGATGTCTGCCAACGTAACAGAGCAGAGATGAGCCACTGACGCAGCCTTCGCCCTGACATGATGAGCCGTGACTCGACCCTCCAACGAGAGGCTGGCTGCCCCATAAGCCCAGGCGATACAGTCAGCGACCCATATGGACAAAATACGCTTGGAGACAGGTAGCCCCAACTTATTGGGGTCAAAAGAAACGAAGAGCTGAACAGCCCTCCGGTGCTCCCGCGTACGGTCGAGGTAGAAGGATAATGCCCTCCTACAGTCCAGGGTATGCAGGACCATCTCAGCCCGGTTGGTATGCGGCCTGGGAAAGACGGTCGGAAGAACCACCTCCTGATTGAGGTGAAAAGGGGAGACAACCTTAGGAAGAAACTTCGGGTGAGTCCGTAAGACTACCCTATTCCTGTAGAACCTAGTGTAAGGGGGATCAGACACTAGTGCCTGAAGTTCACTCTCTCGCCTAGCAGAGGTTAGAGCTACCAGAAACAAGGTTTTCCAGGAGAGAAAACGGAGAGGGCAGGTAGCCATAGGTTCAAATGGTGGACAAGTAATCCGCTGTAAGACCACATTCAAATCCCACTCAGGGGCTGGTGGACGCAAAGGAGGCTCAAGCAGGAGGAGGCCTCTGAGAAAACGAGCCACCAAAGGGTGGTTGGAAAGAGGCCTCCCGTCCACCGGCGAGTGGTGCGCTGAGAGAGCACTGAGGTGAACCCTGACAGAGTTG
This sequence comes from Ichthyophis bannanicus, assembly GCA_033557465.1. Taxonomy (NCBI): domain Eukaryota; kingdom Metazoa; phylum Chordata; class Amphibia; order Gymnophiona; family Ichthyophiidae; genus Ichthyophis; species Ichthyophis bannanicus. The sequence goes on from CM066049.1 coordinate 26,802,239, forward strand.
GACTGAAGGCCTAGATTGGAGAGGTAAAGCAAATATTGCAAAACTACCGCTACCAAGCACGAGAAGGGATTCTTGCTGTGCTTAGCACACCAGGTGGAGAATCTACGCCACTTAAGAGCGTAGGATTTCCTGGTGGATTGCCGCCTAGAGGCTAAGACTACGTCTTCCACCTCTCTAGGCAGGAGTAGGGGAGCCAGGACTACCCTTTCAGCAGCCAGGCCATCAGATGAAGGGACTGGAGGTTGGGGTGCAAGAGAGACCCCTGGTCCTGAGACAGGAGATCATGTTGAATCCCCAGAGGCAGAGGAGTGTCCACCGCCAGTTGCAACAGGAGTGGGAACCACGGCTGCCTCGGCCACCTGGGGGCTATCAGAATCATTGAGGCCCTGTCCTTGAGGACCTTGAACAGTGTTCGAGACACTAGTGGCGTGGGAGGAAACGCATATAGTAGGCCTTGGGACCACGGAATCAGAAAGGCATCCGCTGCTACTCTGAGAGGATGCGGTTGTCAGGAACAGAATCTCGGGAGTTGCCGGTTCAGAGGGCTGGCGAAGAGATCCATGGTGGGGAGGCCCCACCTGAGAAAGATCTGCTGAACCACCAATGGATTCAATCTCCATTTGTGTGGTTTCAGGATCCTGCTCAGTCTGTCCGCCAGGTAATTTTCTTGACCGGGGAGGTAGACAGCCCTGAGGAGGATTCCGTGATTGATGGCCCAAGAGCACAGCCGTTGTGCCTCCTGACAGAGAAGGAAGGAGCCTGTGCCTCCTTGTTTGTTCACGTAGAACATGGCAACTTGATTGTCCGTCTGGACCAGTACAGACTGGTGAGACGTGAGGTGGGAGAAGGCTCTCAGAGCCAGGCGTATTGCCCGTAGCTCCAGGAAGTTTATCTGCTGAGCAGCCTCCCAAGGAGTCCAGAGACCCTGAGTACACGCCCCTTGGCAATGTGCTCCCCAACCTAGAAGAGAAGCATCTGTCGTCAGCACTCGAGAATGCGGAGGGGATTGAAAATCCACTCCGAGTACCAGATTCGGAAGATGAAGCCACCATTGTAGAGAGGAGACGAGCAGGGTGGATACTCTCACCGAGTCTGCAAGGCTCCCTGTGGCCTGATGCCACTGAGTTCGAAGGCTCCACTGAGCAGGCCGCATGTACAGGCGGGCATTGGGGGTTACATGAACCGTGGAAGCCATATGGCCGAGAAGTCTCAGGAATTGCCTGGTGGAGACCAGGGAATTGCTGTGAAACTGCCTGGCTACATCCTTCAACCGGAGGGCCCTGTCCACTGGCAGAAAAGCCCTCGCCTGAAGAGTGTCTAGCCTTGCTCCTATGAATTCCAAGTTCTGGGACGGGAGCAAAGTGGACTTTGCGAAGTTTATGACAAACCCCAAGTGCTGAAGCAGAGCCACAGTGCGAAGGGTGGCTTGACTGGCCTCCTGGGAAGACTGGCCCCTTATGAGCCAGTCGTCCAGGTATGGAAACACAAAAAGACCTTGAAGCCTCAGGTAGGCCGCCACCACCGCCAGGCACTTGGTGAACACTCTGGGAGCGGAGGTTAGGCCAAAGGGAAGTACTCTGTACTGGTAGTGGTTTCCCCCCACAACAAATCTGAGATATTGTCTGTGGTCTGGATGAATAAGGATGTGAGTATAAGCATCCTTTAGATCTAAGGAGCATAGCCAATCTCCCTGCTGGAGGTAGGGCAGCAGGATTCCAAGGGTAAGCATCTTGAACTTTTCCCTCTCCAGGAACTTGTTGAGGTTGCGCAAGTCTAGGATGGGTCTGAGGCCTCCTGTTCTTTTTGGTACCAGAAAGTACCTGGAATAAAAGCCGTGACCTCTCAGGTGGTGGGGCACCGGTTCCACAGCCTGTTCCTTTAGCAGACTTGCTAACTCCTGAAGGAGTAGGTCCCTGTGCAGAGGGAGTCTTGGAGGCTCCCCTGGAAAATAGGAGGGAGGTACCTGGCGAAAATGGAGAAGATAGCCCTTTTGGACTATATGGAGCACCCAGGTATCTGATGTGATGGCTGACCACCTGTGGGCAAAGTGGGCCAGACGGCCTCCTGTGCTGATGTGAGCCAGCTGAGGAGAAGAGGCTATGCTTGCTGGGTCAAAAAACCCCACCCTGCTGAGCAGGGGCCGGTGTTGGTGGCTTGGGGGTCTTCTGCCTACGGGGCCCATGGCCCTGCCTCTTGGCCTGCTGACCCTGTTGGTGAGCTGCAGAGGCCTGATAATGAGGGTATTGTTTATAGGCAGAGGACTTCCTCGGGTAAAAGGTCTTTTTTCCCGAGCCCTTCTTCTTCTGAGAAGGGGCAGAGGTTTTTCTGGACAGCCTAGTCCTGGTCAGAGTCTCGGTCTCGGGTTCTGCAGCCTTTTCAGCCATGGGCTTGCCAAAGAGGTTTTCACCTCGGCAGGGGACATCGACCAACTTGTCCTGCACCCATGGCTCGAGGTCGGATGACTGTAGCCAAGCCTGTCGGCAGGCACCGATGCCGGCCCCGGCTACTCGGGCCGAAGCCTCAAAGCCATTGTAGGCTGCTCGAGAGATAAACTTCGAGCACTCTCGAATACCAGAGGACAAGGCTTGGAACCACTGCAAAGGTTCCTCGGAGAGACCAGCAGAGAACCCAGCAATCTCCTTTGCCAGGTCTCGGAGATACATGCCCATGTAGAGCTGGTAAGTCTGGACACGGCAAGCAAGCATAGAGCCCTGGAAGCACTTCTTACCGAGGGCATCCAGGTTCCGGGCCTCCCGGCCGGGAGGCACCGAGGAGTGCATCTTCTGACTTTTCAGTCGATGCATGGCCGATTCCACAACCATGGAGTGGTGCGGTAATTGTGCCTTTTGGAACCCGGGGCTCTTGCGGACTCGATAGATGGAATCGACCCGCTTGCTTAACACCGGCGTCGAGGCCGGGGTCTCCCACATGCGGAACAGCAGCCGCTCCAGCATTGGAGGAACCGGTACAGTAAAGGCCTCCTTTGGGGGAGAGTCATATTGGAGGGCCTCGAGCTCCTCGGCTCGAGGCTCCTCCTCGGGATCCGCAGGGAAGGCCAAGGCCTTGGCCATATCCCGCACGAAGTCCGAGAACCGGGTATCCTCCGGTGGGGATCGTCTCCAAGGTTCGGACTCCGGCGAGTCCGATGGGACACACCGAGTCCAATAAGTGTCGGGTGACTCTTCGTCCTCCGTCTCCCCAGCCGACTCCAAACGGGAGGCCGAGGGAGACCGTGGCCGAGGATCGACTCGAGCCCGCATGGACTCGAGGATCGGCTCAGCCTCCGGGGTCGACTTGGACGTTGATGTCCCAGTGGTCGGGGCAGATGCACCGGTGAGACCGGTGATCAATGCCCGCTGCTGTTCCATGAAGGCAGCAAGGCTGCTCTCCAAGGCCGTCAACCTGAGTCCGAGCTCAGGAGACCCAGCAGCCCCCGACTCGGGCCCCGACGGCGTCGGGCCCGATGTCGGCTCCCCTGGAGGAGAGTCCACGAGGACTACAGAACTCATGTGTCCAGGAGACTCCATCTCGATACGAGGATGCTTGGCAGGCCTCTCCGACTCCGAAGACCCGGGACGGCTATCGGGGCTATGCGACCTGGCCCTCGAGGAACCAGGAGCGTCCACCAACGCCGCCCTCACGGGTTTCTTCTTCCTGCGATGTTCCCGCGAAGGAGACCCCCGCTCAGAGGAACCCCGACGCTGCTTGGGGCCGGAGTCCCGTGATGTTGAGGCCTCTGACGAGGTCCGGGCCCGTCCTGACGCAAAGTCAGAGAAGATCCTATCCTTCTGGTGCTGCCGACTCCTCAACGCCTTCGAGGACATTTTGCCACACGGACCACAGATCATCGGGTCATGATCGGGTCCGAGGCAGCGGAGGCAGCAGCCATCTGTGTCGGTAAGAGACATAAGTTTCTTACACCGATCATACTTTTTAAACCCGCTGGTAGCCATCGGGGGAAAAAGGGCCCCTGCAAGGTCAAAAGACCGGGCTGCCAGTGAAAAAAGAAAAATGGCGCGAACGCTAGTCACAAAGGACAAAAACCGAAAGAGAGAGTGGACTCGATACCGGCGTATCGGGCCAAGGCGGGAAAAGGATCCGGCGTCGAATCGAAGTAGAAAAAGAAAAAAACAGGGAAATCAACATTTTCCTCGGGGGAAAAACGAACTATGTCCGTCGGGCTCCGCGGAAAAAAGAAGACTGAGCAAGATGGCACCCTTGGGCGGGAAGGGGACCACACATGCGCGATGTAATTCCCAAAGGCTTTCTTTGAAAGCTGGGGAAATGCTCCGCACGAGGGCTCCGTCGGCGCCGACGTCACCCATATGTGAGGACTGACTTCCTGCTTGGTCCTGGAGAAAGAAGCAATTTGTTAGCGGAGTGAAGTTCCCGAGAGGGGATGTAGGGAGAGATAAGAGATGAGAGGTATTGAGGGGCGGTAGAGTGAATGCATTTATAGTTCAGTAGGGGAAGTTTGAATTGGATAGGGAGCCAGTGAAACGACTTAAGAAAAGGAGTAATGTGGGTATGGCGAGATGGGCGTAAGATTAGTCGAGCAGCATAATTTTGTAGATATTGAAGGGGAAAGAGATGGCTCATGGGGAGACCAGCAAGGAGTAGGTTGCAGTAGTCGAGGCGAGAGGAGATTAAGGAGTGGATAAGCGTTTTGGTAGTGTGTTCAGAAAGGAAGGGGCGAATTTTGCTAATGTTGTAGAGAAAGAAGCGGCAGGTCTTAGCTACGAGCTGGATATGTGTGGAGAAGGAGAGTGAGGTGTCAAAGATAACCCCCAGATTGCGGGCTGAGGGAACAGGAAGGATCATAGATCATCCACGGAGACTGAGAAAGGGGGAAAAGGAGGGGAGGAGGTGGGGGGAAAGACAAGGAGTTCAGTCTTGGCCATGTTCAGTTTCAAGCGGCAGTGAGACATCCAGGCAGCGATGTCAGAAAGGCAGGGAAAGATCTTGGTCTGAATTGCTGGAGAGATGTTAGGTGTAGAGAGGTAGATTGGGGAGTTATCGGTATAGAGATGGCACTGAAAGACATGGGAGGAGATAAGCACGCCAAGGGATTGGGTATAGAGAGAGAAAAAGAGGGGGCCCAAGACGGATCCCTTGGGTACACCAACATGGAGCGGGGTGGGAGAGGAGGAGAAGCCACCAGACCATACATTAAAGGAGCGATGGGAGAGGTAGGAGGAGAACCAGGATAGTACGGAGCACTTGAAACCAAGCAAGGAGAGGGTGGTGAGGAGAAGATTGTGGTCAACAGAGTCAAAGGCAGCGGAGAGGTCAAGAAGGATGAGGACAGAGTAGAGGCCCTTAGATTTAGCCAGGAACAAGTCATTGGAGTGTAGGGGACTGAAGCCGGATTGTAGTGGGTCCAGGAGGGCCTGGGAGGTAAGTAAGACGAGGCAGTGGCGGTAGACTGCTCGTTCTAGTAGTTTAGATATGAAGGGAAGGAGGGAGACGGGTCGATAATTAGAAGGACAGGTGGGATCGAGTGAGGGTTTCTTGAGGAGAGGTGTGACAATAGTATGTTCGAAGTCTACGGGGACAGTTGCAGTGGAGAGTGAAAGGTTGAAAATATGAGAGATGGAGGGGACAACAATCGAAAAAGCGGTCCAGCAGCAGCTGCAGGACCACATCGACGATAGGAAAGCCTTAGATATGCATCAATATGGGTTTCGTCAGCATCACGGAGTAGAAACACTACTGCTGGCACTCCTTGACAACCTCCTCAGAGGTCTTGAAAACAAAAATGTTATGTTCATACTAATATTTATTGACATTTCAGCTGCATTTGATACAGTACACCACGGCACCCTCTTAAACCGACTTGTATCCATAGGTATAACAGGGACCCCCTTAAAGTGGTTTGCATCATACATATCCAATAGGATGCAACAAGTGCAATTCAACGACGATAAAGCCGATGCCTTCCCCCAAACCCAGGGGATTCCTCAAGGGTCCGCCCTATCATCTCTCCTATTCAATTTATATATAAAACCGGTCTGCGAGATCTTTCAGAAGCGCAACATCAATTACCATATCTACGCTGATGATGTGATGCTGTATAAGCACCTTGACATAACACAACCGGATTTCACTCCACTGGAAGAATGCCTAGACATGCTCCAAACATGGCTTCAACAAAACAACATGTCAATAAACCACAAGAAAACAGAAGTCATGTTTATCTCCAAGAAAACCAATTTCATCCCGCCCACCACAGTCACCCTTAACAAAAACATATATCATACGAAGCCTGCAATAAAATATCTAGGGGTCCTACTGGACAGCAACCTTAGGATGGATAAACACCTCCAAACAATTAACCGAGCCATTTTTCACAAATTGAAAGTTCTTCAACCACTTCGCAATATCCTCGAGAAATCTGACTTCAGGTCTGTTGCGCAAGCTCTCATCATTCCCCACCTAGACTACTGCAACGCCATTCTGCAAGGGCTTCCGAAGAACACCCTAAATATCTTGCAAATGGCTCAAAATGTTGCCGCAAGAGTCATCATGGAAAAAAGCGTCACCGATCACATAACCCCAGTGCTAATGGAACTGCAATGGCTCCCGGTGGCCGCCCGCATCATTTTCAAACTTCTCATAACAACTTTTAAACTCATTCACAACATTGCACCATCCTACCTCGATAACCTAATCACTATCCAACCACACAACAGGAACAGAAGAACCATAAATTTCAACACTCTCTGTGTCCCGATCAGCATAAGAACTGTCAAAGCAGAGACAAGCAATAGAGCATTCTCATATACAGCACCAATCCACTGGAACCAACTCCCTCACGAGTTGCGATTGACAAATAATTTGAGTGAATTTAGAAGGAAACTCAAAACCCACTTATTTCAGGCTCACTACAACCTGAACTAAGTTGCGACACCTTACTTCAACTAGATGGTTTCTGCCTGCCACCACGTCATTTAGAGTATTGGTATGTAATCTTGTATATTTGTACATTTTTGGCCCCACCCACGCGCCTACAATCAAATGTATATTTCGATTTATTAGCCCCAATCCAATGTATAATGAATCTAATTGCTATTTCCTGTTTATGTAAATCATTGCTCAATTGAAATGTGTATCTTAAAAATTTCACTGTATTGTACGTAGGAAGTAGCGGTATACAAATGTTTACTAAATAAATAAAATAAACGGTGGGGGAGATGGGTGGGGATAGGATCAGAGGAACAGGTGGTGGGTTTGGAGGAGGAAAGAAGGAGTGCGGTTTCCTCTTCGGAGATCGTAGGGAAGGAGGAGAGGGTAGCAGAGGAAGTATGCATGGGGGGGGGGGAGAATTGGGGAGGGGGGGTAGATGAGGAAGTGGGGAATTGGAGGGTAATCTTGTGGATTTTGTCATGGAAGTAGTCAGCTAGGGTTTGGGCAGAAAGGGAGGGTGGGACTGGGGGGTGGAGGCACCTTGAGGAGAGAATTGAGGGTATTAAAGAGGCGGCGAGGATCAGAAGCAAGGGAGTTAGTCAGATGGATGTAGTATTCTTGTTTGGCAAGTGCTATGGCTGACTGGAAGGAGCCAAGCATGAATTTAAAGTGTAGGTGGTCTTCTGGGGAGTGGGATTTGGTCCAAGCACGTTCAGCAGAACGGGCACAGGTACGTAAATAGCGGGTTGTGGATGAAAGCCAGGGCTGGGGGGCAAAACGTTCGACAGGACATGGGGTGGGTGGGGCAAGAGTGTCCAGAGGTGGGGATAGTGCAGCATTATAAGAGGATACTGCCTCGTCGACGGACTTGGAGGACATAATGGAGGAAAGAAATGGAGAAATGGTGGAGGAGAGAGTCAGGGGATCAATATTATGGAGGTTTCTAAATAGGTTGGAGGAGACAGGACGAGGTTGAGACAGCGGAAACTGAAGATTAAAGGTTAAAAGGTCGGATGAGGGAAGGATTGAGTTGTGGAGATTTGAGGGAGAGGAATTAGAGCATCAGGTCAAGGCAGTGGCCGTGTAGGTGGGTGGGGGCAATGGAGCAAAGTTGGAGGTCAAACGAGGAGAGGAGGTGAGGTGAGGGCGAGGAACTTTAAAGCATGGGGATTGGAGGGGTTATCGACGTGAATGTTAAAATCACCAAGAATAAGAGTGGGGGAAGAGGGATCCAGAAAGACGGAAAGCCAGGAGTCAAATTCGGTAAGGAAGGTTGATGTGGATTTGTCGGGTGGGCGATAGATTACAGCTACTCGGAGGGGAAGTGGTGTGAAGAGGCGAATGGAGTGGACTTCAAAAGAGAGGGAGGAGTACGACTGAGGCAGCAGGAGGGGATGGAATTGGCAAGAGGGAGAAAGTAGAAGCCCAACACCACAACTGCAGCCAGTGGATCGAGGTGTATGGGAGAACTTGTAGCCCCCGTGGCAGCAGCGGATGTGGTATTGCCAGGGAGGAGCCAGGTCTCAGTTAGGGCAAGAAGGTGTAGTGCATTAGAGATAAACATATCATGAGTAAAAGTAAGTTTGTTAGAGACTGAGCCTGCGTTCCATAGGGCACATAAGAACGGTAGAGTGGAGGGGGAAAGGAGAGGGATATGGATACGGTTGGACAAGTTACGTGAGGATTTATTTTCAGAGTAAGACACCGGTCTAGGGGGGCTGTTACATGAGGATCTATTTCCAGAGTAATACAGAGATCGAGAGGGACCAGGGTACGGGTGGGTGTCTCTGGATGAGTGTGCCCTCCATGAGGGACATGAGGGAGGGAGGGGAAGTGAAAGGGGATATTGATGATATTAGATAGGTTATGTGAGGATCTCTTTTTAGAGTGAGACAGAGCTTTAAAGGGGATAGGGTTGGGGATAATATCTCTGGATGAGTGATTGGGGCATGAGTGAGGGAGGGTGGATGAGAAGGATATGGATGAGATTAGATAAGGTACGTGAGGAACTCTTCTTAGAGTGAGAAAGAAGTCGGGGGAGAAGGGCAAGGTTGCGGTTGATATTACCTGATGAGAGAAGGGAGGAGGAGGAGTAGAGAGCGGGGTAAAGCAGAGGCAGTACGGCGGAAGCGAGGGTGGGGTTGCCTTAAAGAGAGAGGGGCTAGTTGAATGAGGGGGAGGATGTGATGAAGCTCAAGGGCAGATGCTAAGGACAGAATGGAGGGAGAATTGAGGAAGGTAGAGGGAGAGTGGAGGGGAGAGGAGTGAGGGTGCTGGTAGGAGGGGAGGCAGTTGGGGAGTATGAGGAAGAGAAGGACAATGTGATGTGAGGCCATGGAAGAGGAGTAGTGGGGCTATGCAGCGTATGTTATCTTACAAGCAATGGGGTTGGTAAGGATCTTACAAGTAATGAGGTGGGTATGGATTCTACACACTATGCAGTGTATGTTGAGTTACAAGTGAGGACTACACGCTATGCAATATAGGTTAAAATATAAGCAGTGGGTAGTGGGGAGACTATAGCCTGTGTAGCAAAATTCAATGTAGCAATGGGTAGCAAGGTTCAGTGCAAGCAATGGGTAGCAAGTTCAACGCAAGCAATGGGTAGCACGTACAATGCAACAGAATTAATTGCAGGTAATGGGGTAGCGATAGTGAGGGAGTGATGGGTAGCAATGGTGTCACTAGGCTGTGGGTAGCAGTGGTGGGTGCTTACTTCGTATGGGAGCTGGTTGGGTTCAAGAGGTAGCAAATTCAAGACACTATGCAATATATGTTAAATTACATGCAGTGAGGTAGTGGGGTCTACACGCTATGCAATATATGTTACGTTGCAAGCAGTGAGGTAGCAGTGGAGTCTACGGGCTGGGCAGCAAAGGTTAATTGCAGTGGAGTCTATAAGCTGTGCAGCAAACGTTAAATTGTAATGGAGGCTACAGGTTGAGCAGCAAGGTTAATTGTAGGCAATGAGGTAGCAATAATGAGCAGCAAAGTTACTTGCAGGCAATGAGATAGCAATAACGAGGAGGCGATGGGGTAGCAATAACGAGGAAGCGATGGGGTAGCAATGGAGGCAAAGGCTGTGAGTAGCAGTGGGGTAGCAGTGGAGTGGAGTGGACTGGTGGGTGCTTACGTAGTGTGAGTGCTGGTTGGGCCTCAGGAGCCGAGTTGGGGAGGAGCGTTAATTCCCATTCATCACCCATTCCCAAGTCATCACCGGGATCAACACCACAACCTCCCCAACAGACCCTTGCCCGCCCTTCTAGATCAAACAAACAAAAACCTATCTCAGCCCAATCATAGCCAAAATCGCCAACAGATCACTAGCTGAAGGCACCCTTCCGCCCCCTTTGAAAACAGCATCAGACCGCTGATTAAGAACAAACTGGACCCATCAGACATCAAATGTTTATGTTTTATGTTTATGTTTATTACATTTGATATACCGCTCAGGCCAAAGCATTAGAGCGGTTTACAATACTACATAAATGATACTGAAAATATGAAAAGAACGCCATTAACAAGATAGGACAGAGTAAGAGATAGTGATAGTCAAAGAAATAGAAGACACATAGAAACATAGAAACATGATGACAGAAAAAGACCACAAGGCCTATCTAGTCTGTCCTTCCATAACAACTACAACAGTCCACTTTTTGCCGAGGGCAACGGAGGCCATCGCCCGTCCCTTCTGAACGGCAAGAGGAAAGGTTCATTATAACACCAGAGAGGCAGAATATCATACCACCACAGCTCAGTCCTTCCAAACAGACTTGACCATAATCGCTACTCATCACAAATTCAAGCCAGGCAGAAATATGCCGCAGAAATGGCTCCTTATAAACCTCTGCTGCCTGAATATACTTGACAGAAGCAGATGAGGCAGAGCTCTCACTCACAGCCTACGACGCCGGCATCATTCCTCCACCGTCCCGCTCGTCGTGGCATGCAAACCAAAATCCTACAGACCCATCTCCAGCCTCCCCTTCCTAACAAAAATTATAGAAAAGATTGTATACCAACAGACTCAGGACCACATCGACTCCTTCGCTCCTCTAGACCAGCAACAACATGGCTTTTGACAACAGCATGGCGTCGAAACCCTCCTCGCAATCCTTCTCGACAGACTCCATACAGGCCTTAATAAGAAAAAACAAGGCTTCATACTCATCTTCATGGACATCGCCTCAGCTTTCGACACTGTCAACCACAACCTGCTGCTCACCCAACTCTATCAAAAAGGCGTGAGAGGCCTAGCCCTGGAATGGTTCAAATCCTACCTATCCGATCGACAACAACAAGTATGAGTAGACAGCCAGGCATCCAGACCCTTCCAACAAACACAAGGGGTCCCTCAAGGATCCTCCCTCTAATCCCTACTCTTCAACATCTACATACAGCCAATCTGTGACATCATCCAATCCTTCAACATACTGTACCACATCTATGCTGACGATGTCTTATTATACACGTCATTCAGTACCGACAACCCAGACTACTCAAACATTGCTGAATGCTTCAATGCAGTCTCAGAATGGCTCATGACACGCAACCTGAAGGTCAACACCAATAAGACTGAGGTCTTATTCATACCCAAAGACGCCACATTTACACCACCGCCCTCCCTAAAAGTGAAATACTTCGACCTCATACCCAAACAGGAGGTACGCTATTTGGGAGTAATAATTGACCAATGTCTGTCATGGGAGACCCACACACAGAACATCACCAAATCATTCTACCATAAACTAAGAACCCTCCGACACCTACGTCCGCTCTTTGAAATCTCGGACTTCCATTCGGTGGCTCAAACACTCATCCTCCCTCATCTAGACTATTCCAACATCATCCTTCATGGTATACCGAAGCACACCCTCCAGCCACTGCAACTCGCCATGAACACGGCTGCCCGGATAATCCTATCCACATCCAGACACGACCACATCACTCCCATTCTAATTCAGTTTCACTGGCTCCCCATAGCTGGTCGCCTGACCTACAAAAAAATGATACTCACTTTCAAGGCCATGCATACAATGTCGGCAACCTCACTATCAGAACTGATATAAAAGACGCCAGAGACCAGGACGAGGAGAACGTGCTCGGTCAACTCTCTCATAACCCCATCAACAATAAGGATCTGTTCCCCAGTCAACTAAGAACCGCGCCATCTCCCTGTTTGCACCAACGCAATGGAATGCCCTACCCTCAACCATACGTGCTATCCCAGACCTAAGAACCTTTAGGAAGGCACTGAAGACTCATCTCTTCCAACTGATGTACAACTACCCACCCGAGACCAGCTACACAAATGCAGACAAGGAAGGACCCACAACATAAATACACAAAGGAAAACAACAAACGGCGCACAACAATGAATATGTGCAATCATATGAGACCGATACCCCTTCTCACCAAGCTCACCTTGCCCTACCCCGTCTCACCATCATATGAGACTGATACCCCTTCTCACCACACTCACCTTGCTCTACCCCGTCTCACCTCACCCCTGGGTACCCTTTTCTCACCCTTATGCTACCCATTCTATACCTGTTAGAGTATTATGATTAGACATGTTTGTACCCAAAAGGGCTGTAGTTTATACCCTCTAAAGTTGTTAGGATTAGACATGTTTGTACCCATTCAGGTTGTATTACTGTAGGTTGCAAGCTCAGAAGAGCAGGGAATGTCTCTTGTTTGTTCCTATTGTAAACCGCACTGATTTTAAATAGCGCGACATATAAAACCAAATAAATAAATAAATACTTAACACTGCAGTGGTACCCGGGTGATCCGTTGGTGCTGCGCTGGTCCAAATATTTGTGGTGGAGGTAGTTGTAGTTTCGGTGTTGAGGACTCGGCTCCGTTGTCTTTGAGCGTGGGGTTCTCTTGTTGTTTGGGGAGCGGTGTTAGTGACCCCGGGCTGCTTTCTTTTACAGTCCCTGCCTAAGGGCCACGGCAAAGGGCCCTCTGGTGAGGCCCTCAGGCACGGGCCCACCAGACGTGGGCGCGCCCGATGGCGCCTTGAAATTTAAAAATGGGCCGGTAGCCTGATTGGCCTTCCTGGGTGTCTACTCTATTGCAGATTTTGGTATCATCCGTAAAGAGGCAAACCTTATGCGACAGCCCTTCCGCTATATCACTAACAAAGATGTTAAAAAGAATCAGACCAAGGACAGACCAATGGGGCACACCACTAGTAACTTCCTTCTCCTCAGAGTGAGCTCCATTTATCTGCACTCTTTGTCCCCTCCCACTCAATCAATTTCTAACCCAAGCAGTAACTTTAGGGTCCAACTCTAGGGTGCTCAGTTTGTTTATAAGTTGCCTGTGAGGAACGGTGTCAAATGCTTTACTGAAATCTAAATACACCACATCTAGGGCTCTCCCTCTGTCCAACTCCCTGGTCAGCCAGTCAAAGGAATCAATCAGATTTGTCTGACAAGACCTGCCTCTGGTGAATCCATGCTGCCTCGGATCCTGTAATCCGCTGGACTCTAGAAAGCTCACTATTTTCTCTTTCAGCAGCGTTTCCAATAATTTACTCACCACCGAAGTTAAACTAACCGGCTTGAAGTTGTCAACCACATCCTTACGTCTGCTTTTGTGTAAAGGCACCACATGAGCCTCTCTCCAGTCCTTTGGCACCACTCCTGACTCCAACGAGGCATTGAAAAGGTCAATCAGTGGAGATGCTAGAACGTCCCCAAGTTCCCTCAGTATTCTAGGGTGTATCCCATCCGGTCCCATCGCTTTGTCTAATTAAGTTAAGCTAGTTTCTCACGAACACAGTCTTCTGAAAATTGTTCAAGATGTCCCTTGCTTCTGTTCCTGTTTGTGGGTGTTTTCTGAGGTCCTGCTCCTCGTTCTTCATCTGTGAACACAGAACAGAAATACTTGTTAAGCAATTCTGCTTTATCCTCATCAGCTTCTACATATTCCTCCCCTTCACCCTTGAGTCTGACAATACCACTTTTATTTATTTATTTTATTTAGCGTACATTTGTATCCCGCTGCTTCCAGTGATGGGGTTAAAGGGTTACAGTTGATTTATGTTAATGGTTCACACAGTGTACTTATATACATATTTACAAGTGACTGATTGTTAGGACTTTACACAGGATCCTTATATACATATTTACACACAGCTGAGTGAAATTCACGAGGTTAAGTTGAAGTGTGATTGGAAGAAGTGTGTCTTAAGGTTTTTTCTGAAATCTTTCAGATCACAGATTTCACGCAGTTCACTTGGCAACCGGTTCCAGAGTGCAGGAGCTATAAATGAGAAAGCTCTGTTACTGGTACATGCATTAACCTTTGTGAAGGACTTCGGGAGGCAGAGGGTATTGAGGTTCGCTGTTCTTCTACTTCTGTTGTTGGGTAGATTGGATATCAAGCTGTTGAGATGAGAGGGCGCTACATTATGGATGAGTTTGAAAGTAGTGACTAAAATTTTGTATTGAATGCGGACCGTGATGGGGAGCCAATGAAGCTCAATTAGGGTGGGTGTAATGTGGTCAGAGAGTCTTTTTTGCATAATGATTCTGGCAGCAACGTTTTGTGCCATTTGTAGAATATTTGTAGTTTTCCTTGGCAGGCCTTGCAGTATGGCATTGCAGTAGTCTAGGTGTGGAATGATGAGGGCTTGAGCGACAGATCTAAAGTCAGAATGATCGAGGATGCTACGTAAGGGCTGAAGGACTTTTAATTTGTGGAAGATAGCCCGATTGGTATTTTGAAGGTGCCTGTCCATATTTAGGTTGCTGTCAAGCATCACTCCTAGGTATTTTATCTCTGTCTTGATGTTGTAATTATTATTGTTCATGGTGACAGTTGCAGGGGGCTCGAATCCCGGTTTCCTGAAGATACACATTACTTCTGTTTTCTTGTGGTTAATGAACATGTTATTGTGTTGGAGCCAGAGTTGAAGCTCGTGTAGGCATTTTTCAAGTTTGCTGAGGTTCGGGTTATTTACGTCTAGTTGCGTATAGAGCATTAGGTCATCTGCGTAGATATGGTAGTTATTTATTTATTTATTTATTTATTTATTTAACATCTCTTATATACCGCGCTATTAAAATCAGCGCGGTGTACATCGAACAAAATATACTGCAATGTGTACAGGTAACATCGAGTTTACAGAGAACAGGGGAATATAAAACATGGAATAACAGGGATAACTATGTACAATAAACAATATACTATTTATATGCTTTAATTATGTACCATATTTAAACTCGAGTGAATATTGAACATGTATTCATGGGTAGGATGAGTCTATAGTAGTAAGGTAGATTTTCGTGGGGACTACCCGTTTTCTGGTTGGATTAAAGTGCTAGGGTGTTTGGTGTGAGTGGGAGGCCTGTTGGCTGTGTGGGTGTCCATGGACACTTCTGGGTAGTATTTTGTGAATAAGTGATGCTTTACGGCTTTGCGGAATTGTAATAGACTTTTGATGCCGCGGATTTCGTGGGGAAGTTTATTCCAATTCCTGGGTGCAAACAATGAAAAAGCTCTGTTTGATGTGGCTTTAGTACATGAAGTCATCATCTTAGGAACTATTAAAGTGTTCATAGTTGTAGTCCTTCTGTTTCTATTTTCAGGGGTGTTGTGGATTAGTTTTCTGATTGGTGTTGGTGGGTAGATATTCATGGCTTTGAAGGTCAAAACTAGTGACTTGTATGAGAGTCTGGCTTGTAGTGGTAGCCAGTGTAGGTCTTTCATGATAGGTGTTATATGAGCAGACCTTGGTGACCCAGAAAGGACTCTAGCAGCTGTATTCATAGCCAGACGTAGTGGGTTTAAGGTTGATTGAGGGAGCCCGTGAAGGATGATGTTTGCGAAATCTAGATGTGGCAGGACTAGTGCCTGGAAGGTTGACCGGTAATCAGTATAGTCTAGTAGTGGACGGAGGTGGCGTAGTGTTCTGATCTTATGGTATATGTTCTTTGTCACATTCTTCACATGCATTGTCATGTCCAGGTGTTGATCTAATGTTATGCCGAGGTATCTGATCGTGGGTTTGGATGTCAGTTCTGTGTTGTTGACCAGCAGTGACGGCGGAGGTACAAACTTAAGATTCCTTGTAACAAATAGGACATCAGTTTTGCTATGATTTATTCTTAGGTTTTGAGTCAGCAACCATTCGGCTACTGCTCCGAAACAGTTGGTTATTGGAGTAAACACTGGTTGGTCAGTTTTGAACGGCATGTATATGAGGATGTCATCAGCGTATGCCAAGCATTGCACGTTGAAGGATCTGATCAATTCACAAATCGGCTGCATATAAATATTGAACATTAACGCCGATAGTGAAGATCCTTGTGGTACGCCTTGAGACTGTAGGAACGGCTCTGAGGATTTCTGGCCTGTTTTAACTTGTTGCCACCTGTTGGAAAGGTAGGATCTACACCATTCCAGTGCTGTGCTTCGAATCCCCTTCTCTCTCAGACGTTGAATTAGTATATCGTGGTTTACAGAATCGAAGGCAGCAGAAATGTCTAAAAAGATGAGGACAAATCCTTGTTTGATGTTGTTTATTCCTGTTATCAGATCGTTGAATAGGGTTGTAAGGATTGTGTCGACTCCATGTGCTTCTCTGAATCCATGTTGTGATTTGTCTAGGGGTGCTTCTGTGTCAATGTGATGCTGAAGTTGTTGTTGGGCAGCTTTCTCAATGATTTTTGCAAGCTGGGGGATGTTTGAGATTGGCCTAAATGATTCAACTTTGGATGGATCAAGCTTACTGTTTTTTAGTAGGGGCTTGATAGAGGTGTGTTTAAGACTCTGGGGGAATGAGCCTGTTAGGAAGGATTGGTTCAGAATTTTGCATAGGATTTGGCTTAGATCATGTCGCAGATCTTTGATCCAGTTAGCTGGGCATGGGTCATTAGGTGCCGTGCTAGGATTGATGGAGGCAATAATTCTCTCAATTTCACTAGATGATATAGTATTGAAGTTGCAAAATGGAGTTATATGAGATTCCTTAGGTGATATAATGGGGTTGATGGTATTTATGCAGGTGCTGGACTTAATCATTTTTGATTGCAGGTAGTTTGCGTAGTCCTGTGGCCGAGGTGTTGCAGGTTGGTCTGAAACTGGCTCTCTTGTTATGGATCTTACTAAGTTGAATAGAGCATGAGGTTTATTGATGGAGCGCTTCAGTAGGTTCGTGTGGTATAGTTTCCTGCTCAATGTTACCTTTTCACGGTGGGTGGCTAGGTGTGAGTTATATGTTTCAAGGGCTTCTGGTGAGTGGGTTTGGCGCCACTGTCTTTCAAGTTTGCGTAGATGAATGAGGGATGTACGAAGGTCAGCAGAGAACCATGGTGCGTGATCTCGTTTTCTTATTTTCTTATCCATGTGCACTGGACATGAGGCGGCTCTGAGGTTCTCGTCCCATTTGGATACCAGGTCATCTAAGTTGAGGGTAGTGTTGGTCAAGAGTGGATGGAGGTTATCTAGGACTTTGTCGCGGTTGAGAGGTTGAAAACGGACTGCATGGGTTCCGGGTGAGTTAGATGGTATTTGACTCACATGTGAGGTAAAGGTGGGTATATTGAATTGAATAAGATTGTGATCAGACCAAGGTACTGGTATAACCGATAGTTGAAGGGCTTGGTGTGTTAAGGTTTTGGAATGAGGTGCGAAGATGAGGTCTAGTTTGCCTCCTTTAGTGTGGGTGGGAAAGTCGACATATTGTTTGTAACCTAGATCCTCTAGTGCATCTAGAAATGCTTCTGAATGGCTGTCATGAAGAGAGGGGAGGTTGAAGTCGCCAACTACCCAATTTGGAGAGCGTGATGTGGATGTTGCGCATGCAAGCTCAATTATTGTTGGAAGGTCATCCGGTAATGGGGATGGTGCTCGATAAAGCAGGTTGATTGAGCAGAGATCATTGGATATAGTGAGGGAGTCAAGGTGGGTTGAGCTGGAGGAGTTGCATAGCTTGAAGTTAAGATCTGTTTTAGCAAGGATGAGCGTTCCGCCTCCTTTTTGAGTGGATCTGTGGCATGTGTAGAGGTCGAATCCAGGAGGCAGCATCTGGTTTAGGAGGATGTTGTCGCTGTCAGATAGCCATGATTCTGTAACCATCAGGATGTCGAGTTGATGTCATGGCCCTGGAAGATCTTGCATACTGGCTGTAGGTATAAGTTGAATAGGAGGGAGGAGAGGGCGGAGCCTTGTGGAATGCCTTGGGTTTGAGGGAAGGGGGTTGCTTTGACATTGTTGAAATTGACCTGCTGCATTCTGTTTGTTATATAGGAGGAGAACCATTTTAGTGAGGTTCCTGAAATGCCTATGGACTCGAGTCGTTCTAGCAGTGTTGGGTGATGCACCGAGTTGAAAGCTGCTGAGATATCGATGAATATAAGCATGTACATCTTGCTTTTGTTTTCCAGACCCTTGAGTAGGTTGTCCATTAGGGCTAACAGGAGGGTTTCTACGCCGTGATGTTGTCGAAATCCGTATTGATGCACATCAAGGGCATTTGCGTCATCAATGTGGTCCTGTAGCTGCTGTTGCACTGCCTTTTCGATGATCTTGGCGAGGAAGGATATGCTTGAAATTGGGCGGTAAGAGGTAGGGTCATCTTTGTTTAGTGCTTTGTTTTTCAAAATGGGGCGTATGAGAGACTTCTTGAGGAGTGATGGCATGAGACCTTGCAGTAGTGAAAGGTTCACTATGTGGGAGATGTGCTGTGCTATTTCCTCTTTGGTTGCCATGATCCAGGAGGCTGGACAGGGGTCAAGAGGGGAGGTAGTGGTTTTTAGGTTGGTGATGATGCCTTTTATCTGTTGGTCATCCACTCTCCGGAAGGTTGACCATTTTCCACCCTGTTCAGTTCTTCCCCGGGTGTTGATTTTTGGTAGGGAGTTGTCTGCGTCCAGCTTTGGAGCGAGGAGGGCAGGTGCTGTGGGATTAAGCTTGCTGGCGTAGTGATCTGCTAGCCGCTGGGCCGTTATGGAGCCGCTAGGATTGCTGTCCTGCGGAGCTTTGGTGAGTGATTTGACGAGCGCGAAAAGCTCCCTGGGCCTGTTGAGGGCTTTATTGAGTGTGGTTGTGTGGTGTGTTTTCTTCGCCTGGTTGACTTCAATTTTTTTTTTTTTTTTTTTTTAAACTTTTATTTTCATTTTGCAACAAACAAAAGTAACAACACACCAAAAGAAACAAATACACACATACGATAAAGAAAGCAACCCCAATTACCCCCCACCCCAATGCTTCTTCTCTAAGCTGATAAGAATCATCCTATTAGCGCTTACATACAACAATTATTGTACATCAAACAAACAGAAGTAGAGTCTATGATACCGGATGAGCATGTGACAGAGATTAATACAGAATCAAACAGTCAACTGAGAGCATTGAATAGTTTGAACATAATCATGGAGCGTCTTCTAGCAAGACCAATAATGAGTGGTTTGAACGGAAGAGGCTAACATATAAGGTATTTGCACATATTTGCAATGAAAACAGATATGATTACCGTTCATTAGAGCTCAAAAAAGAGCTGTTTTCTCAATATTTCGTGAGTGAGGAACCAGGAGATAACAAGGCCCAGCATAAAGGCTAAAAGGAAGAAGCCAATTTAGGAAGAGAGGGGATCCCCGCAGCTGAGCGGAGCCCCACAATCTCCCCAAGGAGGAGTTCCGGAAAATATAAAACAGAATAAAGACGACCCCAGACCAGACTCCAGTAATACTGTGATGCGGGACAATCATACTTAACAGGAATTTATTAGACCGAAGGCAAATGGCATGTCCAGCATCAAGTGCTCTGGATGGCTTTCCAAGTAGCTAACCTATCGGGAGTATATGTCCACTTGGAAAAGTAGTACTGAGGAAAGAAGAAAAAATCAGATCTAGATTATGGGTGATGGGGGGGCTGAGAAAAGGTGAGCTCTAAGTCGGATGGGCAAAGCAGCTTCCATATATCTACTCGCACAGGATCTTTCATCAGAGCTGGCAGGGTGTAGAGACTCTTGGGTGGACCACGCGTTCTAGGCAACAATCTATCTATCAAAGGATCAAATACTTGGCAAAAGTCGCCACCAGGTAACAGTAACAGGGTCATCCACATTCGGAACATAAGTACAAATACACGGAATTCACAATCTCCAACCTAGAATATA
The DNA here is from genome assembly GCA_033557465.1 of Ichthyophis bannanicus. Taxonomy (NCBI): domain Eukaryota; kingdom Metazoa; phylum Chordata; class Amphibia; order Gymnophiona; family Ichthyophiidae; genus Ichthyophis; species Ichthyophis bannanicus. Next base: position 26,822,280 of record CM066049.1, read on the forward strand.
CCCAGGCCCAACTACCCTCCCCATCAAAGCTAGTATCCAGTACAGTGGGTGGCAAAGATTTCTCAACCAAGATGGCTACCCCGCACCGCTTAGAAACAGCGGGAGAAAGGCAGCCATCATATAAGGTGTGGCAGTGAGTTTCAGTGGTGCAACGAAAGTGAAATGGGGTTCCGGAAGAAACACTACATCAGTATGGTCATGATTAAAATAACAAGAACGGTCATGCTTTTGATTGGACCATTAATGCCTCTTCCGTTCAATGACAAGAGCATACAGAAGGCCATACAACAAAGTCAAACATTCTGAGAAAGAAACATGATGGCGCACCGAGTTGCGCAATGTCCCTCATATCAACTATAAATGACTATACACACGATCTGATAAAAATAAACCAATAAAATCATGAAGCGCCCTATATAACAGGAGAAGCACCGAAGTGCCTTAGAGAAGAAGCAAAACCCCAGAAATTACTGGCGACCTGATGTCTGCGGGGTGAAACCCCAGAGAAGGCCTAATAGAGACAGATAAGCGGCATAGCTGTGCGTGCTCCGAATCCAACCGAGGTGCACATCATGGAGGAAAAGGAGACCGAGACAGGTAGATATTAAGAAAGAAAGGTCCAGGCAGTCTCTATTCCAGACAATGATCACCACGTCGGGTCATTCAAAATGACGGGCAGTTCCAGCGGAGTCCATCCGAGTTGCTGACTTAGCGCATCTGGTCTGCCTCTTTGGAATCTAAAAATGTTGCTAGCAGAGCAGGATCTTCGAAGGTGCTAGTTTGGTTATGGAGAGTCACTCTGAGCTTCGCCGGATATAAGAGGCCAAAGCGAGCCTGTAACTGTTGAAGTCTAGGTCGAAAAGCAAGGAGTCCCTTTCGCCGGTCAGCTGTGGCCTTTGCCAAGTCGGGGAAGAAGGAGACCTTATGATCTTCAAACTGCAGATGTTGAATCACCCGGGCTGCTTCGAAAATTTGCTCAACTTGCTGATACCTCAGCAATCGAAAGATAATGGGCCGGGGGGTCGCCCGATTAAGTGCGATGTTGGTGGGAGCACGATATGCGCGGTCAATTTCCAGAGCTCCGTAAAAGGTAATCTTCAGCAAGGAGGGAAGAGTTTTAACCAGAAATTCTCTAAGATCTCCTGCTTCCGCACCCTCTGGTACTCCTATGAGCCTGACATTGTTGCGACGGGCTCGATTATTGCAATCCTCTAACTCTTTTTGAAGATTCTGTATCTGCCGCTCAGCCTTGTCCAAGTTCACCAAGCGCTCCGCGTGCGAATCGAGGACCCCCGCCATGTTGTCCAGCCGTTGTGAAAGACCTTCAAGCCGGTCCTGAAGCATACCGAAATCTTCTCGCATGGCTCGGAGCGCTTCTCCGTTGGACTGCACCAGTTCCTTCACACCACGTATTTCCTCCAAGATCTCCTGCTGCATTTCAGGGCTTACCCGAAGTGGAACCATCTTTAGTGGGGAAGACAACTCTGTTTTGGAGCGTTTTCCATGTGAAGAAGAGGGAGACCCAAAGTCCAAGCGCACTGGCTTGTGGGCCGCCATTCCCCCCAAGGCACCCCGGTGAGTTCGGAGTAAAATATTAAGTTTATGTAGATATTAAGTCAGGATTCTGAGTAGGCCCCTCGGGAGCTTCAGCACGAAGCGTCTACCCCGCTGGACATCAGGCTCCGCCCCCCTGGTTGACTTCATTTTTATAAGTTGATAGGAGGTCGAGGTAAGTCTTTTTGCATTCCTCAGTTTTGAGCTTTCTCCATTTACATTCCTGCTTTCTCAGGTCCTTCTTCAGTTCCCGTAGGGTTGTGGTGTACCATGGTTCAGACTTGGTTTTGGTTGGGTTCTTTGGGTGAGTCCAGGTGGGTTTTGAGGTAGCCTCGATTCCTGTGTTCCAGAGGTTTGCCAGCAGCTCGAGGTCCAAGAGATCCGTGTGTATGTGGTTTTCTACGGATTCAAGTAGGTCTTCTTTGTTAAATTTTTGGAAGCATCTTCGCTGGTGCGATGCTTGGTCTGGTTGCAATTGGTCAGGTGCTGAGGGGAGAAGTAGGGATAGTTCGATTTGATGATGATCTGACCATGGTACTTGAGTTATTCGTGGTTTGGATTTCAACAGCTTGGGATGTTTAGCGGGTAGAAACACCATGTCTAGTGTATTACCTTTGATATGGGTTGCGTCTTGGATGATTTGCTCATAACCCAGTTGTTCCATAGCTTCATGGAAGATGTTTGATTGCGCTGCGGTGGTGGAGGCTAGGTTCAGGTCTCCAAGGATGATCTTGTTCTTTTTGGGCGCTGTAGCTGAGATGATTTCCAGAGCTGCTGCCAGGGATTCCTGGGGGGAAGTTGGTGGTCTATAGATAAGACATACGGATAAGGTTCTGTTTTCAATTTTGAGTATGTCAATGCCATCGGGCACACTTAGTGGTATACTTGTTAGAGATAATTCAGATTTGGCCAAGATTAGGACTCCTCCTCCTCTTTTCTTGGAGCGGGGACAGTTATAGGTCGTATAACCAGGTTTGCTTATTTGATTGATGATTACAGGGTCTGTTTCGATTGATGATTACAGGGTCTGTTTCGATTATCCATGTCTCGGTGATGCATAGTATATCAGGCTTTGTATCTGTGATGAGGTCATGTATTATGTGAGTTTTATTTCTTATAGACCTAGCATTTATTAGTATAATGTAAATTGTGGACTGTGTTGGGTAGCCAGTTTGCAAGTTCTTGTCCACGTTCTTGCCTAGCGTGGAGGTTCTTGGTTCCTTCAGACGGTGTTCCTTTTTTAATTTGGGGTGGTGATGGGGTCGCTGTTTTCTATTGGAAACATTATTTGGCCCATAACTGGGTTGAATGGTTACTTGCGCGTGTGGATGCAGGTAGATATTGTGCATTGCGAGGGCAGGAAGTGGGTTGGATAAAAATAATGGTTGCCAGGCATATGGGGTGTAGAGGTGGGTGATGGGGTTTCCTATGCAAGTGGTTAGGCAAAGGAACCAAAGTATGGAGATGTTAAAGGGATCCATTTTCCTTTTTGTTAAGGGAAATGAGGGCCAGGGCATAATGAACGCTTGTGACCCAATGCTCCGTGAGGTGCAACTCTCTAAAGGGACCGGTTACCTTATTTACCTTAGTTAACTTAAATTACATTTACAGCATCCAGTACATTTAAGACATCCAGTTTACCTAAAATTTAATACTTTAACAGGTTAACGCACTGTGAAAACTTTTCTGATAAGCAAGACTTTTACAGGATAATGCACTGTGAAAAGTTTGCTAGTAGGTAGGCTAGGTAGGTATGCTACAGTATGAGTAAGGCTATGCAGGGATCAACATTACAGAGACAGACATTCACTATACATAGCAGGATACAGATACATTAGGGTGAGCATTGCTCCTATGCCACGCTTCAGTTAAGTATACTTTTGCCTTTCCTCTTCTCACTAACATATTTGAAAAATATCTTATCTCCCCATTTTATTGCATTGGCTATTTCCTCCTCTTTTTGAATGTTTGCTTTACTGACTTCTTTGCTAGCTTCTCTAAGTTTTTCCAAATATAGATGTATGTCTTCCTCAGAGTTCTGTGATCCTCGGTCTTGAAGGACTAGAAAAAGGGACTGCTACTTCTGGAGAGAGATCTGCAATTGTGAGTATATACTTCAGGGAATTTTTCTGAAGGGACTTCTTTTGGATTAAAGCTGATTAATCTGTGAACCCAGTGTATTTGTTGAATCAGTCAGAGCCTAGTAGCAGCAGTTTAAGCTTAAATTTAAAACACAGAGAGCTTTCTGGTTAAATTTAGAACCCAACAGAGAGCTTCTAGTTTAAATTTCATAATAAGTCAGAGCCTAGCAGCAGCAAAGAGCTTTAATTTAAATCAAATCAGAATGTAACTTAGCATAAAAAGCAAAACAGGTTCAGTATTCTTTGAGCAACAAATAAAGTCTCCTAGAGACCCTTACAAAGAGGCCTTCTACCTAGGGGGCAAGAGACTTCTGAAACTTTTTTAATAGGTGTTAACGACAGGTGGCAGGTCAAAAGCAGATTTTGAAAGACTCCTTCTATCCAAGCAAGGACCGTTAATCACCCAGGAAGTTGGTCACAGCTTACCTAAGAAGCACAGGACAGGGTACTGTGTAGCAGCCTTCTTTTAATAAGTGTTATATTCCCATGAGGGAAGGGTTAGGACAGCCATTATAGTTGGTGATTCGATCATTAGGCATGTAGATAGTTGGGTAGCTGGTGGACGTGAGGATTTCCTGGTAACATGCCTGCCTGGTGCAAAGGTAGTGGACCTCACGCGCCACCTAGATAAGGTCTTAGATAGTGCTGGGGAGGAGTCTGCTGTCTTGGTACATGTCGGTACCAATGACATAGGAAAATGTGGTAGGGAGGTTCTGGAGGCTAAATTTAGGCAGGAAGTTGAAATCCAGAACTTTCAGGGTAGCGTTCTCCGAAAATGCTTCCCGTTCGACGCGTAGGACCAAAAAGGCAGGCAGAGCTCCGGCGTCTCAATGCGTTGATGAGACAATGGTGCAAGGATGAGGGTTTTGGATTTGTTAGGAACTGGGGAACATTCTGGGGAAAGGAGGGGCTCGTCCGAAGGGATGGGTTTCACCTTAACCGGGATGGAATCAGGCTGCTGGCATTAACCTTTAAAAAGGAGATAGAGCAGCTTTTAAACTAGATAATAGGGGAGAGCTGACAGTCGCATAAGAGCACATGGTTCGGAAGAATGTATCCTTTAAGGATACTACCAAAAGCAGAGAGGTTCCAAAAAAGAGTAAAGTAGCCGAAATACCCTCGAGTATGGAGCAGACAGAGCTTAAAGATCCCAAATTACCCATGCCTACCAATAGCCATATTAATATGAATAAAATACAGTCTCTAAAATGCTTGTATACAAATGCTAGAAGTCTAAAAAATAAGATGGGAGAGTTAGACTATATAGCACTAAATGAGAGGTTAGATATGATTGGAATCTCAGAGACATGGTGGAAGGAGGACAACCAGTGAGACACTGTGATACCTGGGTACAAACTATATCGTAATGATAGAGCTGATCAAATTGGTGGAGGGGTTGTGCTCTATGTTAGAGACGGCATTGAGTCAGAAAGGATTAAAGTTTTGCAGGAAACAAAATTTGCTGTAGAATATCTATGGATTTAAATTCCATGTAAAAAGGGGAAGGCGATGGCAGTGGGGGTGTACTATCGACCGCCTGGCCAGAATGAACAAATGGATGATGAAATGCTCAAAGAAATCAAGGAAGCTAACAAATGTTACAGCACAGTGATAATATTGGGCGATTTCAATTACCCTGGTATCGACCAAAGAACAAACCAGTCAGTACTAGAGGAGATCAAACCTAAGCTTTCTTTAGAAGCTCAGATGACAAGACGTCGACTTTCATACTTTGGACACATCATGCAAAGAGAGAGATCATTAGAAAAAGACATCATGCTTGGCAAGATAGAAGGTCAACGCAAAAGAGGAAGGCCAGCAATGAGATGGATCGATACAATAACAGCAGCTACAGGTACCAGTCTGTCAACAATGAACCGCCTGACTCAAGACCGAACACAATTTAGGATAGCTATCCAGAGGGTCGCCATGAGTCGACTCTGACTCGACGGCACTTAACAACAACAACGACTGGGTCAGTGTGACGGCAGGACATGCTAGGGAGATAAACTTCCTAGATGAAATAAATGACTGCTTCTTGGAGTAGCTGGTTCATGAACAGAGGGGAAGCCTTATTGGACCTAGTCCTTAGTGGAACAACAGATCTGGTGCAAGAGATAAGGGTGTTGGGGCCACTTGGCAATAGTGATCATAGCATGATCGCGTTTGATTTAATTAGTAGAGGACGGATAGTAAGGAAATCCACAGTACTACCTTTTAACTTTCAAAAGGGAGATTGATAAAAAGAGGAATATAGTTAAGAAAAAACTAAGTGGAGTGGAGGAGTGGCCTAGTGGTTGGGGCAAGGTACTTCAGGCCGGAAGGTCGGGGGTTCAAATCCCACTAGAAGACAGCAACCTTGGGCCGGAAGGACTGGGGTTTCTAGTCCCACAGGTGCTCCTTGTGGTCTTGGGCAAGCCACTTAACCCTCCATAGCCCATGTTCCCTGTAAAATAGTTATCTCCAAGTTATAATGCCCTGTTCAATGTAATTTCAGTTTGTTCAATGTAAACCGCACTGATGCAGAATAGCGCGGTATATAAGAGAATGTAAATAAATAAATAAATTAATTAATTAAGAAAAAACTAAAAGGAGCAGTTGCAAAGGTCAAAGACTTACATCAAGCTTGGGTGTTGTTGAAAAATACTATCTTGGAAGCCCAGACCAGCTGTATTCCACGCTTTAAGAAAAGAGAAAGGAAGTCCAAAAAACTGCCAGCATGGTTTAAAGGTGAGGTCAGAGAGGCTGTTGTTGCCAAAAAAGCATCTTTCAGGAAATGGAAAAAAGAGCCAAATGATGAAACCTGGAAGCAGCACAAGCACTGGCAAGTTAAATGCAAGGCACTGATAAGACAGGCAAAGGGAGAATTTGAGAAGCTTGCTGCGGTAGCAAAAACGCGTAATAAAGACTTTTTCAAGTACATTCGTAGCAAAAAACCTGTGAGTCAGTTGGTCCATTAGATGATAGAGGGGTTAAAGGGGCACTAAGAGGCGACAAGGCGTTAGCAGAAAGACTGAATGAATTCTTTGCTTAGGTCTTTACTGAGGAAGATGTAGGGATGTTACCCATGACTGAAGTGGTATTTAAAGGTGCGGAAGATTTGAAGGAAATATCGATACATCGGAAAGATGTATTACAACTATTAGACAAACAATCATGGCATAGGAGGCAGTGTACTATTGTGGATCAGGAACTGGTTAAAAGATAGAAAGCAGAGGTTAGGGCTAAATGCCCAATTTTCCGAATAGTAAATAGTGGTGTATCCCACGTATCTGTGCTGGATGAAGAAAGGCTAAAAAGGTTAGGGCTCTTTAACCTAGAAAAGAGACGGCTGAGGGGAGATATGATAGAAGTCTATAAATTAATGAACGGAGTGGAACGGGTAGACGTAGATCGATTGTTTACGTTAGAATATAGAAAGACTAGGGGACATGCAATGAAGCTACAGGGTAAACTATTTAAGACTAATAAAAGAAAATATTTTTTCACTTAACGTGTAATCAAACTCTGGAATTATTAAGAAGGGACCCAGGATATCAATGCTTGACCCAATACAAGCATTGTGGAACCTGTGTCTTTTGGGGAAACTGCTAGGTACGTATGACCTAGATTGACCACTGTTGGAAACAGGATACTGGGCTTGATGGACCTTGGTCTGACCCAGTATGGCATATCTTATGTTCTCTGTGACCTCTTGTATTTCATGAAGTCCTCCCTCTTTTTCTTCACCTTTTAGCTGCTTCTTTCGAAAGCCATAGCGGACTCCTTTTCCTTTTACCTTTATTTACCATTTTAACAATAAGTTTGGTTGCCCTTAAAATATCCCCTTTCAGTTTTGCCCACTGTTTTTCTATATCTGCCAACTGTTCCTATCCCACTAATGACTCCCTGAGTTATTGGCCCATCTTGGCAAAGTTAGTTTTCTTAAAGTCTAAACCCTCACTTTTGAATGGATTCTAACAGTCCTAGTCCTAATACCGAACCACACCATCTGGTGATCACTGGATGTAAAATGATCTCCCACTATAACATCAGAAACACTTTCACCATTGGTAAGCACCAAGTCCAGTATGGCCCCTTCATGTGTGGGGTCCGTTACCAATTGCCTGAATAGATCTCCCATTAGAGAATCCAGGATCTCCTTACTTCTAGATGATACTGCAGCAGTTATGTGCGAATCAACATCTGGCATATTGAAATCCCCTATCAGTAACACTTACCCTTTCCTAGAATGCTGCGTATGTCTTCCATTAACTCTATGTCGTCCTCTTCCTCTTGAGGGAGGTCTGCCTATCACGCCAATGCAAATAGATTTCTCTTTCCATCTTTCTAGTTTAACCCACAATGCCTCCTCTCTCTCTTTTAAGCTCTGTAATTCCAAAGCGTTAATATTATTTTTTACATATAGTGCCACTACTCCTCCCCTTCTTCCTATTCTGTCCTTTCTGAATAAAGGATAATCTGGTATAGTTACATCCCAGTCATGGTTTTCTGTGAACCATGTTTCTGTAACTGCCACTAAATCCAAGTTGGCCACTCCCAACAAAGCTTCAACATCAGAGATCTTATTTCGCATGCTACGGGCATTTATACACACTGCTTTCCATACATTACCCCTTTTACCCATTTCCATAAGGGTATTTAATGTTTCACTTACCTGGGGGCTTTCTTTACCCATCCCCAATGAATCTAGTTTAAAGCCCTCTTTAGTAGATTAGCCAGTCTACTACTGAAGACACGTCAACCTTTCTTGGACAGATGGACACCATCTCTGCTCTGCAACCCTTGGAACAGCATCCCATGGTCCAGGAAACCAAAACACTCTCGATGACACCATCCACGCATTCAACTCCAGGATGCGAGCCTCTCTGCCTTGGCTTTTACCATCAACAGGGAGGCTTGAAGAGAACACCACCTGAGCACCTATCTGCTTCACCCTCTGTCCCAGAGCCATGAAGTCACTTTTGATACGCTCAGAGGGATACCTGGCAGTATCATTTGTTCCGACATGGATTCAACATTGGGTCAGTGGGCTTGATGAGTCTCGGCAAACTCTTCATAACATCTTGGATTTTGGCACCAGGCAGACAGCATACCTCTCTGGATATCAGGTCCGGTTGGCAGATGGACGCCTCAGTACCCCTCAGAAGAGAGTCACCAACCACCACTACCCTTCGCTTCCTTGTGGTCATTGATTCTGCAGCTTTGGGGTACTTGAGCTCTGGTTCTTCACTTTCCAGGATGCTTTCACTTCCTCCACTTCCAGGGCTGAATAATGGTTCTTCAATTCAAGGGCTGGAGAAGTTGGATTGGTGATTCTGCAGGCCCTGGTGACGTGTGTCCAACCTTCGTCATTCTGTAGGCACCCATCTTCTCCTCTGCTGGAGAGCTTGGTTGCTGTAAGATACATCTCATCAATGTACTTCTGTCTTGAATACTCCTCAGCCTCGCCACCTACTCTGAGTCCCTCCACTTGTTTCCTGAGAGCTTCAGCATGTAGGCACCCTGCACATGAAACATGTCCTTCAACTGGCATTGGGACCTCTGTCTGGACAGAGGCAGAAGCTGTAACAGGGGCAACAGCTTTAGCAATATGATTTTTCCCAGCCATTGTTCTGTTCATGAAGCTAAGGTATCTTTGTTTGAAATGTATAGCCCCTGTTAGGGATGTTTAATAGGGGCTATTATGGGGTCTGGGGACTAGTGATCATAGCATGATCGCATTTGATATAATAAATGAAGACAGATGGCAAGGAAATCCACAGTACTACCTTTTAACTTTGAAAAAGACAAAACTAAGAGGGGCAGCTGTAAAGATTAAAGATTTACATCAAGCATGGGTGTTGTATAAATGTACTATCTTGGAAGCCCAGACCAATTTTATTCCACGCTTTAAGAAAAGTGGAAGGAAGGCCAAAATGCTGCCGGCATGGTTTAAAGGAGAGGTTAGAGAGGCTGTTGTTGGAAAAAAGCATCCTTCAGGAAAATGGAAAAAGGAGGCTAGTTATAAACCGGAAACAACAAACATTGGCAAGTTAGATGCAAGGCATTGATAAGGTATGCAAAGAGAGAATTTGAAAAGAAGCTTGCTGTGGAAGCAAAAACGCATAATAAGAACTTTTTGAAGTACATTCGTAGTAAAAGAATGTGTAAGAGTCAGTTGGATCATTATATGACAGAGGGGTAAAAAGGGTGCTAAGAGAGGACAAGGCCATAGCGGAGAGATTGAATGAATTCTTTGCTTCGGTCTTTATTGAAGAAGATGTAGGGAAGTTACCTGAAATGGTACATAAAGGTGATATATTGGAAGAATTGAAAGAAATATCAATAAACCAGGAGGATGTATTACAACTGTTTGATAAACTGAAGAGTAGCAAATCACCTGGACTGGATGGTATACATCCGAGGATGTTGAAAAACTGAAATATGAGATTGCAGACCTACTAAACTGACAAACTGTGGTCTACTCAGTGACTTCTGATGCGAGTAGCAGTTCCTGCTGGAGCCTCAGAGGAATCTGCAATGCACACTAGTTTAAATCCCCTGATGTCTGGAGAAGTAGGAGCTGTGAACCAATTGGGTGCAAGCTAGTAAACTGCGCTCTGCTCAGCATTTCCTGACGCGAATAGCAGCTCCTGCTGGAGCCTCCACTTGATTATTTTAATTTCAAGGGTTTTCCATCCCTTGCATTCCTGAAGTTTCCTTTCAGTGCCTTTTTTACAAAGTTATTAAAGGAGTCATCTAACTAAGAAATGCTCACCTACTGAGCTGTCATTCTGGGTCTTTTTATGGTATGTTTAACTGGCTAAAACACGGCAATCTCAATATTCAATGCACTCTCCAGATAGTATGATATCAATAGCCAAAAACAGGTGCTTGCTAACTTCCAAACAAAAATCACCCACTAATAATCTTCCCAAAATAATTATGACTTAAACACCCAGTTGTGCTTATAATGATGACTTTATCTTCAATATGTATACTAATATTCTTAAAGTCACTATAATACAAAAATAGGGGGAAAAAACCTGTTTGTCCTTTGTCCAAAAATGGATCCGTATCTTAATGGTCTTACCTGTGCTGAAGGTGTGGACTTCTGCAGGAGCGTAAGCAGCAGAAGTCCACACCTTCAGCATGGGAAAGACCAACCAGACCTTTTGACAGGCAGCTCTGGGCCAGCCCCCCTACAGGTGGCCAGCTTTCAGCCTTCCTGCATTCCTGAAAAGCTATCACGATGGACTAGTGGGTCCTCAAGTTCATCGAGGAGGGGTACCACATCAGATTCTCATCCACACCAGTGCAGTGCACCTCTCCCCCCAGGAAAACTCTGCTGTACCTGCTCCTCTCCATGACGGTGGAACTACTTTCCCTTCAGGCATCACGGGCGGATAGTGCCAGTCCAAACCAATGAACTCAATATCGGTTTTTACTCCAGATACATCCTTGTCCCCAAGAAATCTGAGGGCGTCCGCTCTATCCTCAACCTCAGGAAACGCAACAAATTCATCATCAAAGAGAAGTTCAGGATGCACTCCCTGGGATCTATCCTGCCTCTCATTCAGCCGAAGAAATGGCTAGGCTCCTTGGACTTACAGGATGCTTACACACGTCCCTATGCGCACAGCACACAGGCAATATCTGCGCTTCCAAGTGCTGGAGAACCACTACCAATACCAGGTCCTCCCATTCGGACTCTCTGCTGTTCTGTATGTGTTCACCGAGTGTGTTGCTGTGGCGGCCACACACCTCTGAAATCAGAGCATCTGTGTCTTCCCTTACCTCGATGACTGATCTCTGTGCCACCACCGCACGAAGTCCAGGCAGCGATCCAGACAACCACTTCCCTCCCATCAGAGCTGATAGACACCAAAGTGTCCAGGGCATTCTCCTTCTGCCACATTTGAGGGACACCATAATCAGCCTGATGTAGAGGATCTCCAACACACAACATACGACAGTGAGGAGCCTTCTATGCCTCCTGGACTTCCATGCACGTCCTTCCCCCTGGCAAGACTGCACATGCGTCCCCTGCAAAGGCACCTGCGCACCCATTGGAATCAACGCTTGCAGCCCCTGTCCACATTCATCCCACTGGGCGTGTGCATGATGGGCTCTATGTTTTGGTGGACACACAAAGCGAACCTTGCACAATTAACTGGTCATCTCCACCAACGCCTCGATGGTGGGATGGGTGCACACTGCCTACAGCTCCGCACTCAAGGAGCAGGTCAGCAAAAGAAAGAATGTTCCATAACAACCTGTTAGAGCTGAGGGCGATCAGATATACACTAGGAGCCGTTCAGGACCACATCTCCAGCAAAACAGTCCTGGTGGCTATCTTCTTTGTCAAAAAGCAAAGGAGGACGGACTTGTACTCCCTCTGCAGGGAAGCCCTCAGGCTCTTGACTTTTGCCCTTTCCACACGGTGCCTCTTTCAGGCTTGCTACCTGCTGGGGGATGCTTTTGGCATGTCCTGGGGGAGTGGTCTCTAGTGTATGCCTCCCCCCCACCCCCTCATATTCAGGACCATACAGCACATCAAAGCAAAGCACAAACTATCCTTATTGTAATACTCTGGCCAAGGCAGGTGTGGTTTCCCTACCTCCACTGCCTGGCCCTGGAGCCTCCCTTTGAGGCCAGACCTAATCACCCAGGATGGTGGTGATACTCTCCACCCTAACCTGCAGACACTTGCACTGACAACGTGGAAGTTGAATGGCTGACCCTGTCATCCCTCAACCTGCCCTCTAAAGTGCAGCAAGAGATACTGGCAACGAGGTGCCCATCCACTAGGAAATTGTACAGCTTGAAATGACAGCACTTCAGCGCTGGTACATATTACGGCAACTGGACCCCTTTTAAGAACATATGCCATACTGGGTCAGAACAAGGTCCATCAAGCCCTTGTGCCGCGAATCCTCCAGTAAGTGACTTTGCTCTTCAACCAGTGCCTAAAGACACAGTCCAAAGGGTAGGAACCGACAAAAATATTAAAAAAACCATCTAAAAAAAACTTGTTTTGAGAACATATTAAAACTATAAAAAAGCAAAGTAAAACAAATATAAAATAGGCAATGGCACCTAAAAATCTAAAAAGGACCTTCAATTCAAAGATCAAAAAGACCAAATTAAAAATGTTAAAACCAAACTTGACAGAATATGTGTCTAAAAAAGTGAGACAAACTGGCAATTAGGAAAACAGGCATTATGGGGATACTGACTATCAATGGGAACTGGATTGTTGCTTGAAAAAAACTAACTACAGAAACAGCAAAATTAAAAAAGCGAAATTAAAAAACAAGATTAAAAACAATCAATGATACTAATTTGGCTAATAAGTCTTATTGTTTTTGATGTTAGAAGGCAATACCTTCGCTTTACCTATTTCACTAGCAACAGCACATTTGCTTCATATTTCAATCAGTAATATCAGTTTTACAGTGGTCATTCCATAACAACTGAAATACACATCATAAGAATTTAAGATTGTTCCTCCAATAGAATCTTGCAGGGATAGTTCAAAATGGAAAGCTGTCAGAATTTTCTCTGTCATATGCTCTCACTTGGTTTGCAGCTTGTCGTGCTGTGAGGGCTTGCGTGCATCAGTGATGCTGAGAGCTAAACTATCGGTAGTTTAACTACTGGCAGGGTCTCCCAAGATGGACAGGTCTCAGCTGAGGTGCCAGACCAAGACAAACCACCCATCTGGGCAGCAGCAGAATGGGATAGTGTTGACAGCGGAGGATCACATTTTTGTGACGATGGCAACACCACCAAACTTAAACTGCGCGAAGAAAGGCCCGGCAATCTACTTCTGTATCTTGCCATGAAAACCCAATGGATAGTTACAACACAACAAATTGTGCTATGGTGCTGAGGTCGGAAAGCACTCAACTAGCTACTGGGGAAGAGCTGAAGACTTTTCAGAGTAAAGCCAGCATTTATGATGTGGTTGGATCAAAGCCCTCGGGAAGTCTGACTGCTGATGTAGCTGCGCATGAAATGAGAGTCAGAAGCTGTAAAGATGTCTTACACATTGGAATATGGAACGTACGAAGCATGAACCAAGGGAAGTTGGAGGTGGTCAAGAATGAAATGGAACATGTACAACTTGATCTGTTGGGTGTCAGCGAACTGAAAAGGGCTGGCATCGGGCACTTTGCATCAGATGATCACATGGTCTACTATGCTGGAAATGAAAGACAAAGAAATGGTGTTGCATTTATAATAAAGAAGAAATTTGCAAGAACTGTAATGAAATACAATGCAGTCAGCGAACGCTTAATCTCTATTCGTCTATGAGGATTGCCTATCAACACAACTATAATTCAAGTATATGCCCCAACAACAGCTGCAGAAAAGAAAGAAATTGAAGAGTTCTATGAACAAGTACAAGCTGAAATTGACAGAACATGCAAACAGGATATCCTGATAGTCATGGGTGACTGGAATGCAAAAGTTGGCAACAAAGAAGAAGGCAAAGTAGTTGGAAAATATGGACTTGGCAACAGAAATGAAGTTGGAGAAAGACTGATAGAATTCTGCAAGACCAATGATCTATTCATCTCAAACACCTTCTTCCAGCAACACAAGCGGCGACTGTACACATGGACTTCACCCAATGGATTGTATAAAAATCAAATTGACTACATCTGTGGAAGTCAACGATGGAAAAGCTCTATAACTTCAACCAAGACAAAACCTGGAGCTGACTGTGGTACAGATCATCAACTACTAGTATGCAAACTCAAGCTAAAGTTGAAAAAGAGCAAACCACTCATGAATGCAGCAAAATATGACCTTGAGAATATACCACTGGAATTTAAAGACTGCCTGCAAAATCGATTTGCTGCTTTAGGTACAAATGACAGAGCTCCGGAAGAGTTATGGAATGACATCAAGAAGGTTGTGTTGGAAGAAAGCGAAAAGTCTCTACAAAAGGTGAAAAAGCAAAAACGGCCAAAATGGATGACGGAAGAAACTCTGAAATTGCTCAGAAACGCAGAGAAGCTAAAGCCAGAGGAGAAAGAAAGACAACCGCAGAACTCAACAGAGATTTCCAACATGCAGCAAGACAGGACAAGGAAAAGTACTACAACGACGCATGCAAGGAAATAGAAGCAGAAACTATTAGAGGAAGAACAAGATCGGCTTTCCTAAAGCTACGAGAGTTAAAGAATAAGTTCCAGCCTCGAATTGGAATGTTACAAGATGCTCAAAATTCTATGTTTCTAGTCCCACAGGTGCTCCTTGTGGCCTTGGGCAAGCCACTTCACCCTCCATAGCCCATGTTCCCTGTAAAATAGTTATCTCCAAGTTATAATGCCCTGTTCAATGTAATTTCAGTTTGTTCAATGTAAACCGCACTGATGCAGAATAGCGCGGTATATAAGAGAATGTAAATAAATAAATAAATAAAATGTTGAATGATGCTGAGAAGATCAAGAAAAGGTGGAAGGAATATACAGAGCTTTTATATGATAAAGATCAAGTGGACCAACAGCTGTTTCAACCTGTACCTTATGATCGGGAACCATTGGTGATGAAAGAAGAAGTTGAAGCAGCATTGAAAGCCTTATCAAAGAACAAAGCACCAGGCATTGATGGCATTCCTATAGAAGTATTGCAGCAATCTGATGCAGCTGTTACCATACTTACAAGGCTCTGCCAAGAAATATGGAAGACAACATCATGGCCAACTGACTGGAAAAGATGTGTTTAAGGTGATCCAACTGACTGTGGAAATTGTCGAAGAATCACTCTGATCCCACATGCCAGCAAGATTCTACTGAAGATTATTCAAAAGAGACAACAACCATACCTGGAACAAGAACTACCTGAAGTGCAAGCAGGGTTCAGGAAAGGGCGAGGAACGAGAGACATCATTGCAGATGTGAGATGGATCCTTGAAAAGACTAAAGAATACCAAAAGGATATCTATTTGTGCTTTATCGACTATAGCAAGGCTTTTGACTGTGTAAACCATGAGAAACTCTGGGCCACATTAAGCAGCATGGGTATACCAGAACACCTGATTGTTCTCTTGCATAATTTGTACATTGATCAAGAAGCAACAGTTCGAACGGAACAAGGAGAAACAGAATGTTTTAAAATAAGCAAAGATGTAAGACAAGGCTGCATACTTTCCCCCTACCTGTTTAATTTATATGCAGAACAAATCATCAGAGAAGCAGGATTGTATGAAGACAACAGAAGTGTGAAGATTGGTGGAAGACTCAACAACCTTCGCTATGCTGATGATACTACAATTATTGGCTGAAAGTGAAGATGATCTGAAAATTTGCTTCTCACAATCAAAGAACAGTCTCAAAATGGGCCTAAACCTTAATGTAAAGAAGACAAAGATCATGACAACTGGCATAATCAACAGGTTCATCGTTGAAGGAGAAGAAATTGAAATTGTGAACAACTTTAACCTACTTGGATCAACTATCAATAAAGAAGCAACAAGCACTCAAGAAATCAGACGACGCATTGCTCTTGGCAGAATGGCTATGAAAGACCTAGATAAGATTCTCAAGAGCAGAGATGTCTCTCTCCATACAAAGATTCGACTTGTTCAAGCCATGGTATTTTCAATAACATTATATGGATGTGAAAGCTGGACAGTGAAAAAGACAGACAGGAAGAAAATTGATGCCTTTGAATTATGGTGCTGGCGGCGAATACTGTGTATACCATGGACTGCCCGAAGAACAAACCAGTCGGTACTAGAGGAGATCAAACCTAAGCTTTCTTTAGAAGCTTAGATGACAAGACTTCGACTTTCATACTTTGGATACATCATGCGAAGAGAGAGATCATTAGAGAAAGACATCATGCTTGGCAAGATAGAAGGTCAACGCAAAAGAGGAAGGCCAGCAATGAGATGGATCGATACAATAACAGCAGCTACGGGTACCAGTCTGTCAACAATGAGCCGCCTGACTGAAGACCGAACACAATTTAGGATAGCTATCCAGAGGGTCGCCATGAGTCGACTCCGACTCGACGGCACTTAACAACAACAACATGCTTTCATGAATGTAGTGTGTACCATGGTAGTCCGGGATTTTCAGTTAATCTGCTAACTTTTCAGTCATCTCAGAATGCTTCAACGCTGTCTCTGATTGGCTCGCTACACATAACCTGAAGGTTAACTACAGGAAGACTGAGGTCTTATTTATATCTAGAGATCAATCGTTTACCACACCATCCTCCTTGTGGGTGAGAGTTCTACATAACTCATGACTAAGCCAGAAGTTCGCTACCTGGGAGTAATCCTAGACCAACAATTGACCATGGCTGCACACATACATAATGTTATCAAGGCAGTCTACCACAAGATAAGGACTCTATCATATATGCCCGCTCCTCAAACCCTCAGATTTTCGATCAGTCTTCCAAGCTCTCATCCTCCCGCACTTTGACTACGCAATTATTATACTTCATGGCATCCCAAAATTCATCCTCCAATCTCTCCAACTGGCCATGAACACAGCTGCCTGGTCACTCCAAGGTGTCTCTAGGTACGAGCATATCTCACTTATCTTGATGCATCTACACTGGCTCCCCATATCTAGCCATCTGATCTATAAAGCTCTTCTTCTCACATTTAAGATTATCTACAATTCATCTGCAGCCTCCCTGTCAGCAATGGTTCAACTTACCCCAGACAACAGAACGCAAAGAGCTAACATGGTAAACACCCTGGTCACTCCTTCAATCATAAGGACTTGCACTAATGCCGTCAGGAGCCACGCCTTTTCGTTATATGCGCCAACTCTCCAGAATGCCCTTCCTGCTTCAATCCGAGTCATTATGGACCTATCTACGTTCAGAAAGGCATTAAAGACTCACCTTTTCCAGCTGGCTTATGACCACATAACATAATGAAGGACCCTTTAATGCTGGTCTCTCCATTTACTCAGACTATACCTTGAGACCCGGCTGCACAACATTTACTTAGTTCTCCATCTTTTTCCCCTGTCTTGATCCCACCCCCTCCCCCTCCCCACCCCTTTCCCTTCCCTTTTGCTTGCCACTACTTACCTGCCTTATGTTATCTAGATTTGCTGCTTATGCCTGTTCTATGTAAAGTTGCTTGTTTTGATGTTTATGCCTGTTCTAAAGTTGCTTGTTTTGATGTTTATGTCTGTTCTATGTAAAGTTGCTTGACTGTTCACGTTTCCTGTAAACTGCTCTGATGCTAAATAGTGCGGTATATAAAAGCTAATAAATAAATAATGTAGAGAATGAAACAATACACATTTACCACCTTGGTTTAATTGGTTACTTTTCTTGTTAGAATGAAGTTGTATTATTCATTATTTGTGACTTGTAAAATATGTTAGCTAAATAACTAAACTTGTTTTAACTTGACAAACAGACAAATGGGAATGGAACAGATACCATACCATTCACAGAAAATGGAAATTACAATTACCTGGTAATTGTTGTTCCTTGAGGAACTCCAGTTCAGTCCTCCACCTCTGGGTAGTGCACCTCCTCCTGCAGCATGGAGACTGGACAAGTCAAATTTGTGACATCACTGGCTGTATCCTGCTGGTCTTCTCCCATCAGCCCCCAGTGAACTATTGACAAAGCAGACTCAAAGGAGCAATAAATAAGTAGCTATAGTATTAAGACCAACTTTACACTCAACTTTAAACTTTAAAAACTAAACTTTTAAACTAAAGCCCCTTCTGGTAAGGAGAAAACTACGTCTTGCACTTTCTCTTCCCCCCATGAACAGCAGACAGCAGAAGGAAGAGTAAAGCCAGAGTAACGGAAGCACAGCTATCCCGAGATTATCAATGTGTTCACAAACTTAGCGACTGGTACGCCCCCCAAACTGAAACCAACCTCCGCTGTGACCATCCCCAGGAGGGATTGCAGACTGAACTGGAGTTCCTCAAGGAACAACAATTACCAGGTAAGTGTAATTTCCATTTCCTTATCATTCCTCCAGATCAGTCCTCCACCTCTGGGATGTAACAGAGCAGTAATCATTGGGAGGGACCAATCCACCCGGATCGCAACACAGCCGGCCCGAAACCGGCACCATACACTGCTTGGACATCCAGGCGATAGTGTTTACTGAATGTATGAAGAAACGGACAAGTAGCCGTTCTGCATGTCCCCACTGGTGGAACCAAACTGTGCTCTGCCCAAGACGTCGCCTGCGCTCTAGTAGAGTGAGGCCCTAACCTCATAGGCACCTGATGCCCTAGTAAAATATATACTGACGCCATTGTTTCTCGAAACCATCTGGAAATTGAAGCTTTAGCTGCTGCTTCCCCTTCACAGGAACCTCCAAACTGAGCGAACAGGCGATCAGACTTACAAAAACAAACAAACTCTAAGCCCTTGGAATATTGACTCAGAGCTTCTTTATGCCCAAGTGGTGTGAACTACGGTCTGGGACATTCTCCTCCGACATGCCCAATACTGGCAACGAACTGCCTGAATCATGAGAAAAGGAGAAACTACCTTTGGCAAACCAACGGTACCATCCGCAACACTACCATTTCCTAGCCTGTAGTTCTGAACCTCGCCGTGCTGAACCGAAGGCCACTAACAACACTGTCTTTAATCCTTGACGTAAGCATAATACAAAGGCTCAAAGAGTCCCTAAACAAGGCCCCTAAGGCAAAGTTGTGGTCCCACGGAGGCACCATTACTCTGCGAAACGCCGAAGCCTAGAAACCGCTCTTAGGAGACGAACTATGTCGACGAGAGCACCCAAGGCCGCCCCTTGGGCCTGTACCTCTATAGCAAGCAAGAGCCACCAGCTGATCTCTTAAGGAGCTGACTGCCAGGCCCTAACCAAGACCGTCTAGAAAAAAACTTAATATCCTAGGCACGGAAACCTTAGAAGTACGGACCTGCCGATGCAAGACCAGTCCTCCAATTTGTGCCATACTCGCACCTATGCTAGGGAAGAGGGCCTATTTCTGGCTTCAAGTAACTTTGCCCTCGCTGTCCATAATAACCCTCTTTCTTTAAACCTCACCCTTTCAATGGTCAAGCCGTGAGCGAAAACCGATCCACCTGAGGCCCTCAAAGCGGACCCATAATCAAAGCTCCGCCATTGACGGCAGCCTCTAAGGCTCCCCGTCGAAAAGTCGTACTAGATCGGCAGACCACGGACCTCTTGGCCAATCCGATGTCACTAACACTACCCTCCCCCGATGAGCCTCGATGCTCTGATCCACTCACCGTATCAGCCCACAGGGGGGGGGGGGGGAGACAGAGAAGCCCAGGCGATGGTCCAAGCTGCATCCGGGCCTCGACCCCTTCTGACCTCCTTACTTATCTTCTGCCAGAAAAAGGGACTTGGATTAGCCAACCGAAATGCCGCCCTGAGGTCAATAATTGGAGAAACCCACCTGCGGACTATTTGAACAAATACTTCCAGAAGAGGACCCTCTCTCCTGCATCCCTCCAGACTCTGCTTAGAAAATCTGTCATCACACTGCCCGTTTCCGCAATGTGCGCCACCTAGCTCGCCTGTAAAACAGGAGCCACCTAGATGAAGAGAACCCCTGCCTCATCTTATTTATTTATTTAACCATTTTTATATACCGTCTTTCTACAAATCAAGAAGGTTTACATAAAACATTTCGTGGCAGTATGTTTCAACTGTTTACATAGAACAAGTTAACAGGGGTAAATAGGTAAACAATATAATCTAATTAAATGAACACTGAACAACTATTTACAAGGTATATACAGAGATATCACATGGCTGCATAATAGGTAATTGAGGGGATGGGATGGGACGTGGATGTAAAAAAGGTAAGTACTAGGGTGGTAGGGAGAAATGTTCGAGGAAAAGATGAGTTTTTAACTGCTTCCGAAATTCTTCCATGTCCGTGCTTCCTGTGGCACCCTGCCGCTATAGGAAGCTACTGACGTGGAATTGTCTGACAACACTCACACCGCTCGACCTTTTACTGCGGTTTCGAACACTTGGAGGGCTAAAACCCCTGCTCGCCGTTCCAGACAGCTGATTGATCACTGGACCTCCTGAACGTTTCAACTTCCTTGCGTGAAGCGAACGCCCTAGTGCGCTCTCCAGCCTGCAAGACTCACCTCCGTCAACACTGGAAGCCACTGTGGTTGCTCTAGCGGCAAGCCCGCCAGCAGAGCTCCCGGACAAAGTCACCGCTGAAGATACTCCCTGACCCGCAAAGGGCAGGAAAGCCGTTTGAGGAGAAAACCGCTCTGGGGTAACAACCTGTGTAGCAGACGCCTGCAAGCTCTGGTCCACAGCCTGATCTCCAGAGTCGCCGTCATTGTTCCTAGTATGGAAAAATAGCTCCAAGTTAACGGAGCTGGACTCAAAATAAACTTGCGCACTAACTGCCTAAGAGCCTGAGCTTGTTGATCCGGCAGACACACTGTTCACAATGGAATGCGAACCGCACTCCTAAAAGCTCTAGACCCTGTGAAGGAACTACCCGGCTTTGGACGCATTGATTACCCAGCCACGACTCTGAAGGGACTTTGCTATTCTGCTTGTAACCTGAATGCTCTCATCCTGGATTTTGCTCGTATCCACCCAACGTCAGGATACGGGAGAAATAGCATTCCTCCTTTTCATAGCATTGCCGCCACCACCACTAAAACCTTGGTGAAGGTGCGCAGAGGCGTCGCCAAACTGAAGGGTAAGGCTTGAAGCTGAATGTCCCCATGGCAGCGCAAACATTAGGAACTTCTGGAGAGACGATCTGAACGGGGAGAGCAAATACGCCACAGAAATTGAGGGATGTCAATAATTCCCCTGTGCCAAAAAGTCCCAAATCCCGATCGTAGGGTTTCCCTCTGAAATTGAGACACTCATAGAGAGCGAATTACCTCCTTGAGGTCCAGAATTTTGGTATTAAGAAATAAATAGAGTAACGACCTACGCCGAAGGGCTCCTGCAGGACCGGCAGAACTGCTCCGACTGCAAAGCAGGATCCCAGGCTTGCCGAACCACTATCGTTCTCTGCTGCCCTTTGCACGGAGAAAGTGCACTCAAACCTAAAACCGGCCGGGAAATTCGAGGGCATAACCCTCGTGTACTTCCTCCAACACCAAGTGATTGGATGTTATCTGGACCCAGGCAATGGGGGAACTCCCGAAGCTGTCCTCCTACCATTGACTTCCTGCCCGGGCCTGCCCCACTTCATCGTGTTTTTCTGACTGCTGCAGCAGAGGACACTGCGAATCCTCTACCTGCTCCTCGAAAAACACGAAAGTCTTGCGCTCTGAGCAAATATTCCTCTTCGAAAACCCCCAATCGAGAGGCATGAATCTCCTGAAGCCTCTAAACTGACCGTGCTCAGACGGTATGGGTCTCCCTTGCTTAGGCTTATCTTCCGGCGGCCTTTACTTTTAAGCCGTGAGCAACGGCGGTAAACTAATCGCCCAGACGCTGAACTGAGGAGAAATTCAGCCAGATGATTCCCATTTCTTTGATTTAGTTTGATTAATTCAATTTACTGACAAGTTTTGTTTATTTTGATTTAATGTAAGATTCAATTAAAAAAAAAAACAGAAAACAGTAATTTGGTTTCAGAAGGCTCCCTTTTTTCTTTTGGGGAGAAGTAGTTTATTATAGATGTTAGCTGAGGCTTTTCACGATCTTTGTGTTTGATGTGGAGCTCACACAGAGGCACGGTCTAGTATGCCGGTGCTGGCAAGGGCCGCGTACCGGTCCCAACCATTATGGAGCAGGAAACTCATGATAAAGCGGGGGAGAGGGCTCAGACTCCGCCAGCGTTGTGCGAATGTCCGCTCTGATCTGTTCAGGGCACATAGTTTGGCTCCCTGGTAGCCGCACGCTGTTATCTGTGGTTCAGAGCTTGGACGGCGGAGGATTTTACTAAGTTACGTCTTGTTAACATCTTCACCTTAGAGGGAAGCTTGCTAAGTTGGTTAAGGATTAAATTCGCTAAATATGCCGAACCTGATTCTAGCCAAGTCCCATCCTACTACTACTACTATTTATCCATTAAACACTCCTGTGCCAGCTGAGACGGCTATTGCCAGCATTGCGACCACCTGAGGCAAATTCACGCCTCGCCCACTTCGAAGGAGGCGCTTGCAAGGAGAGATATTTAACCTCCAAGGCTTGCATCCCAAGCCATCCACTTTCCTGTCTTTTGCATCCGTCAAGGTTGCACTGCCTTCCCCCTGGAATAGGCATCTTCTTTGTGACTGCCGCTACCACAGCCTTTATACACGGAGCCCGAAACCTCTGCTTCTCCTTATCCATTAAAGGAAAGAGCCGATTCCTATATCTAACACCTCACAGTCCAGCTTCAGGCAAATCCCTACATCTTGAAAAGGGAAACCCGCCTGAGTTCGCCACACTGCCTGAATGAGAGGATCCTTCAGACCCTCTTCCTCTGCTGGCTGGATCGAAGTAAGGTTGAGCGCCTGCAGGGACTCCATAATGAGTGCCGTAAACTCCTTCTTTCGGAACACTCTTATAACTCTTGCCTGGCCCTCAGGCTCTGGACTCTCCCCTTGCTCAAGCTCTTCCATTCCTGATTCAGGTTTGAATTCTGAATCTTCCACCCCGAGTTACTTCGAATCCATGGGCCGATCCTAGATAGGACAGGCCCGCTTGAGAGGACTCAGCAGACTGCCACCAGGTTTTGCTGACGCTGATTGCTGCAGAGCAGCCCCAAGCGGCACCGGATCTGTCCCCATGCCCTGCAGTCTGCCTGATGCATTGATAGTGCAAGCCTGGGGGAGAAACCACCAAGAGCTGCCCCGGCACGAGTCGGCCCCCAGCTAGGCCTTCCAGTCAGGACACGGACTGAAGGTCCAGAAGAGGCTCCACTTCACACAACGCTTCCCCCGCTTTATCATGAGTTTCCTGCTCCATAATTGTTGGGACCGGTACACGGCCCTTGCCAGCACCGGCATACTAGACCGTGCCTCTGTGTGAGCTCCACATCAAACACAAAGATCGTGAAAAGCCTCAGCTAACATCTATAATAAACTACTTCTCCCCAAAAGAAAAAAGGGAGCCTTCTGAAACCAAATTACTGTTTTCTGGTTTTTTTAAATTGAATCTTACATTAAATCAAAATAAACAAAACTGTCAGTAAACTGAATTAATCAAACTAAATCAAAGAAATGGGAATCATCTGGCTGAATTTCTCCTCAGTTCACCGTCTGGGCGATTAGGTTACCGCCGTTGCTCACGGCTTAAAAGTAAAGGCGCGGGAAACAAAACACCTGCTGATGCCGTCGGGGGCTTGCCTGCCGCCGACAAAAACTCCATGGGAACCCCCAAGGCCTTGCTGCCGGTTTGCGTGTCGCGGGATCACTTACCTGCACCGCCGAACTCTACATTGCCCAAAGCTAAATTCAAGCTTTGCCAGCCCAATCGCTGGCCCTGCCATCCACGCCGCTGCTCCCACACCGAAGTGAGAAGGCCTCTCTGACCTCCGCTGCCCTGCCAGACCCACGTGGTGATCTGGGACTGCCGGGCAGATCGATCTCAGCGCTGCCCAACTCCCCTTCATCCAAACCAGGAGGGGAGAGCAGCTCAAGCTCCCGGAGCAGATTAAGAATGAGAGGGGAGACTTCACAAATCTGGATCGATCCCTTCAAAGGCCTTTTTTTTTTTTTAAAGAAAGGAAAATAAAATAAAGTCACATAAAGTAATGTAATAAAAGCAACCCTTAAGGCTATCTACGCTAAACTGTGCTCCTTATTGTTCCTCTAGTGAGTCCAGCACCTAGGCTCACTACATCCTCCTGCTGCATGGAAACTGGACACACTGGAGGCTGATGGGAGACGACCAGCAGGATATATCCAGCAATGTCCCAAATTTGACTTGTCAAGTCTCCATGCTGCAGGAGGAGGTGCACTACCCAGAGGTGGAAGACTGAACTGGAGGAACGATAAGGAATTGATGTTTTTGAATAGTTTGTAAAACTGAAAGTGGACAAGGGCATGGGACCGGATGGGATACATCCCAGGATACTGAAGGAGCTTAGAGAGGTTCTGGCAGGGCCATTAAAGGATATTTTTTAATAGACTACATCTGTGGAAGTCAACATTGGAAAAACTCTATAACATCAACAAAGACAAAACCTAGAGCTGACTGTGGTACAGATCACCAACTACTAGTATGCAAACTCAAGCTAAAGTTGAAAAAGAGCAAGCCAATCATGAATGTAGCAAAATATGACTTTGAGAATATACCATTGGAATTTAAGGACTGCCTGCAAAATCGATTTGCTGCTTTAGATACAAATGACAGAGCTCCGGAAGAGTTATGGAATGACATCAAGAAGGTTGTGTTGGAAGGAAGCGAAAAGTCTCTACAAAAGGTGAAAAAGCAAAAACGGTCAAAATGGATGACTGAAGAAAATCTGAAAAGTAAAGAAACTAAAGTCAGAGGAGAAAGAAAAACAATTGCAGAACTCAATAGTGATTTCCAATGTGCAGTAAGACAGGGCAAGGAAAAGTACTACAATGACACATGCAAGGAAATAGAAGAAGAAACTATTAGAGGAAGAACAAGATCATCTTTCCTAAAGCTATGAGAATTAAAGAAAAAATTCCAGATTCGAATTGGAATGTTACAAGATGCTCAAGGTTTTATTTATTTGACATTTTTTCTATACCGCGCTATTATAATCAGCGCGGTGTACATCGAACAAAACATACTGCAATGCATACAGGCAACATTGAGTTTACAATGAACAGGGAAAATAACACATGGGAAAACCGGGGGAACTATGTACAAGTTAACTTGATACTATATACAATACTCTAAACTCGTTTGGATATTGAAAGAGATTTCGTGTGGAAGGTGTAGGTAAATGGTTCTATGTTGAATGATGCTGAAAAGATCGAGAAAAGGTGGAAGGAATATACAGAGTTTTTATATGATAAAGATCAAGTGGACCAACAGCAGTTTCATTTTCCTTATTCTCTAGCTTTTTACATAAGTCGTAATACACTTTTTATTCAAATACAAACAAATTTTGTATTTGTAACTTTGTAATTTCAGTTTGTTCAATGTAAACCGCACTGATGCAGAATAGCGCGGTATATAAGAGAATGTAAATAAATAAATAAATAAACAAACTTAGGCTTAAGATCTTGTCCTCATCTTTTTGTCTCTCTTGAGATTTTTCATGTGCACATCGTCTCCCACTCATGACTAGTATGCAGTCTCCCTAAATCATTGACTGCCATTTCATAGTTCAAATGTCAAAGCTTATCTTCTGAAAATTGTTGTGCTTCATTTCATTAGTCATTGAGTGTCATCATACTACAGGGTCTATAGCAATGTTACTACTACTACTACTACTACTGATCATTTGTACAGCACTACAAGGTTTATGCAGCGCTTTACAGACATCTGTAAAATACAGTCCCTGTTCATCAGAGCTTACAATCTAATCAAGACAGACAACACAACAGCTGAGGAAAAGGATATATCTAGGGGAATGGTAAGGAAACACATAGGAGATGTAAGCAGATCAGAATCTAAAAGCAGCCTTGAAGAGGTGAGTTTTCAGACTGGATTTGAAACGGGCCAGAGATGATACCCGATGCACAGACTCAAGTAATTTGTTTCAGGCATAAGGAGCAGCAAGATAGAAAGATCAAAGTCTGGAGTTGGCAGTAGAAGAGAAGGGCATAGATAGAAGAGATCTGCCTGTGAGAGCCAGAGGAGAAAGAGTTAACACAATAATACAAAGAGAATCATTGAAATGTCTGAATGCTGGAATTGTACTGAGGTGCGTACGTGCAGCTTTGAGAGCTATGTGACATCATATGGAAAAGATCTCAAAACACATTTATTAGTAAATGGTATACAGAGAGAGGGTAAAAAGGCAACCATGAGATAAACATGCCAGCTTAGCATGAAGAACATATGGCCACCAGTATAGCTGTCAGAACACAGGGAGTTGAAGAGATATATTTCTTGGGAACTGAGGGGTGGGAGAGAACCAAGCAAGAAAACCAGGTAAAGAACTAAGTGAGGGGGCAGAAGTCAGATAACAAGATAAATCTGACAAGGCTCAGACTGATAACTGCAGACATGGGCCCAAGAAATGTCTGTACCCCTCTCCATTGACCTGAGTAAAATAACATCACACAAGTGGGGCCTCAGACAGCTGGAACAAGAATGAGCTAATTAGAGAAGAATGCCCCGATAGTAAGTATGGTCCTGAACAAGGGTATATAATGTGACAGGACCAGATATACGATGAATCCATCTACTTCATAGTGAAGGCTGTGGGGAAGGTATGAATTTCCTGGGTTCTCTATGGCCCCAGTATCTCTATTGTCGTGTCTAAGAGTTGTGTGCATGTAGTATGTCTTGTGTGTATGTCTATTACACTGTTTTCTTTTGTTCTTGTGTCCAGTCAAGCCTGTCATACATTCTCTCACTCGCTGTTGAGTCAGGAAGTAAGACAGAATCATGAAGTCAGGCCAGACATTCCGACTTGTAATTTTTTAGAAATCTGCATCTAAGATAAGACAGAATGACCCTGTTTGCTGTGAGAGATGGTAAGATCTGTAATTCCACTGGACTGTTTCCCTTTGTACTTAGTTTTCTGTTTCTGTAAGATAGGGAATAATAAAAGATCCTTTGGGAAGAAAAATCTGTGAGATAGTTATTATCATGTATGAGTGTGTTGTCCTGTATAAGGAGAGATGTTGTCCTTTATAAGGTGAGATTTTGTTGGGAAATGTGGGTCCTCTGTGATGTTTCTTTTATTGGGAAGTGATGTGTCTTCCCTGAGTGGTTTCCCTTCTGGACGGAGGAAGGTGTCAGTTCAGGAACTGTCTGGCCAACAGTCTAGTTGACCCTTGGTTCCGTACATGCCAGAAGTGAGGAGTTCCCGAGGAGGAGTATAAGGAGAGAGAAGAGAGGAAAGGTAATGAAGAGCAGCAAAATGAGCGCAGTAGCAGAAGTTTGAAATGGATACGGAAACAGATAGGGAGCAAAATGAAGTGACTTGAGAAGAGAGGTTCTATGAGCATATCAAAGCTGGGGGAAGATTAGCCACGCAGCCGAGTTTTGAACAGAATAACGGGGAGAGGATTCAGAAGGAAACCAGCAAGGAGGAGGTTGCAATTGTCTAGACAGGGAGGTAAACTAAAGAGTGGATAAGTGTCTTAGTAGTATGTGTAGAAAAGAAGGGTCAAATTTTGCTGATGTTATAGACAAGGAAGCAACAGGTTTTAGCTATTTGTATGTAGAGAAAGAGAGAGTAGAGATTAGTGTTATCTATGTTGTAGTGTAGCATCAAGCAATATCACCATGCTTAACACACATACAATAAGATAGGCTGACTTTCTAAAATGGTAAAGCTTGCACCATTCACACAACTTAGTTTTATTCTGCCGTCAGCTAAACAAATTACCCATTGTACTTACAGTTCTCCTGACATACTTCCTTCTTACCTCTGACCCAGAAAAAGAATCCTGGGCACGGCACCAACTGTTGCAGGTTTGAGTCCCTAGCCAGAGGAACACCACACGGATCCATCCTCAGCTCTTGCCCCACTGGTCCCAGTGCAAGTATGAAGAAATAAAAACACATCACAAAACTATAAAACACTCTGCTACAGAACAACAAAGCTTTAGGGAGACAGTCATAGGCAGCAAACTTGAGCAGTCACTCATAACTCTCTCCTCTCTGCTATCTGTAGTACTTCCTTTTATTTACAAAAACTGCCATATTATACAATTTTGTCTGATCTTCTTGCATCATACTTCACTTTCTTTGTTAATTTACATCTATATGCTGTTACAGATCAAGCTTTACACAAACATATTGATCACTTCTAATCATGACAAGCATCCTACAAACATAAGCTCTCTGTATAGCTGCTTCTGCAAGATACGGCCTTGATTGTCTCACACATTTCCACATATCCTCTGTACTGCTGACAACACATTCCAAATTGCTTTCACTCTCCAAACCTTTCCTTTTTCTGTGAGATCCTAGTCTCCCTTCTAGCCCCTTTCTACACCTATTTGTGGGTGTTTTCTGAGGTCCGGCTTCTGGCCCTTCATCTGTGAACACAGAACAAAAATATTTGTTAAGCAATTCTGATTTATTTCTCATCAGCTTCTACATATTCCTCCCCTTCATCCTTAAATTTCACAATACCACTTTTGCACTTCCTACTCTCACTAACATATCTGAAAAATGCCTTGTCCCCCCCCATTTTACTGTATTTGCTATTTTTTTCCATTTGTTTATCTTTTCTTTCCTGACTACTTTCCTAGGTTCTCTGAGTTGTTCTAGATATTAATGCTTGTCTCCCTCTTTCTGTGATCTCTTGCATTTTATGAAAGCCATCTTCTTTTTCTTTGCCTTTTCAGCTACTTGTCTCACCAATCTCTTACATTTTATTAAGTGTGTCAATAACAAGGTAGATAAAGGTGAGCAGGTTGATAAAGTGTATCTCGAATTTAAGGAAGCCTTTGACAAAGTCCCTCATAAGAGGCTCTTGGGAAACTTAAAAGTCATGGGAAAGGAGACAATGCACTATTGTGAATTAGGAACTGGTTGAAAGACAGAAAACAAAGTAGGGCTAAATGGCCAATTTTCTCAAAGTAGGGCTAAATGGCTAATGGAGAAAAGTGACTAGTGCAGTACCCCAGGGTTTTGTGTTTTTTAACATACTTATAAATGAACTGGAAATGGGAACAATGAGTGAGATAATCAAATTTGCTGACACCTTTCAAGTTTTAAAATATAAGAGGATTGAAAAAAACTGCAAGAGGACCTGAGCATCCAAATGGCAGATGACATTTAATGTGGACAAGTTAAAAGTTATGCACTAAGGGAAAGACAACGCAAACTATGGTCACACGATGCAAGGTTCTATATTAGGTATCACCTAACGAAAAGGATTCGGGTGTCTTAGCAGATAATGCATTGAAAACCTCTGACCAATGTACATCGGCAGCCAAGTAAATATAATGCTAGGAATCATAAAGAAAGGAATTGAGAACAAAACAAAGGATACTGTAATGCCTATTGCTCCATAGTGTGACCATACCTTGAATATTGTGTGCAGTTCTGATCACCAGTCTTGAAGGACTATCAAAAGGGGACTGCTACAACTGGAAATAGATCTACACTTGTAAGTATTAATTTTCAGGAATAAACTCTAAATCTTGGGGAAAAATGGAATTCTTTGGGTTAAAGCTGATAAATCTGTGTATTTTAGACTTCAGTGTTTTTGTTGAGTCAGTCAGATCTTAGTACCACCAGAGTGCTTTGTATTTAAGTAAAAAAAAAAGAGTATAGCTTAGCATAGAAGGTAAAAGAATAGACTTTTAAATAAATTTGCTTCTAGAGAGCTTTCATTTCAAAACAAAATAGAATATAGCTTAACACAAAGTAAAAAAAGAGCAAATAGTAAAATAAACTTGTTTCTAGAGAGCTTTTTAAATTTAAATCAAATCAGAATATAACTTAGCATAGACGTGGAATAGACTCTGAAAAGAAATAAATAAAACGTATTTCTAGTGACCTTTACAAAGAGGCCTTCTAGTCAGGAGAGACAAAATCTGTGAAGTTGTTTTAAATAGGTGTTAAAGGCAAGTGACAGATCAAAGGGTTAATTTAAAAGGCCCCTTCTATCATACCAAGGGCTGTGTGAATCACCCAGGAAATTGGTAAGACTATACCTTAGAAGCACAGGACAGGGCACTGGGTAGCAAGTCAACTTTTAATAAGTCTTCTTCCCCTCTGTCCCTCCCTGACTCCCACCTACCCCTGGGATATTGTAGCTTTATAGGCTCTTAAACCTCTTCAAGTGCAGCCATTTATCCTCATCAGGCATACATTAAGGACCTGAGATTAATCAATCCTGAAGAGTCCATTAAATGTATTAGGTATTGTTTTATTAGTATAAGTATCCCCAGCAAACCTAAGTAAACAAATACCTAAAAACAAACTTAAAACTAAGATACAGAAACAGTCCAGCAGCAAGAAGAGGACTTTCCAGTCTTTTGCATTGAGTGTCACATGTATGATTTTCTCCCAGTTGGTAAGGTGTCTTATGTGTCAACTAGGTGCAAGGAGCTCTTTGCTCCCTGGGAATGAGTCCGCATCTAGGAGGCTAGAGTAGCAGACCTGGAGGACATAAGGAAGACAGAGAAGTACATAGACAAGACCTACAGGGATGTAGTACGGAAGTCCCACCTCCAGTCTGGCAGCATCCCTATTGATATGGAGGAGGGGCCACGTGACAGGAGAGCATCAACCTGGTGTAGCAGAAAGTGATCCCGTAGCTAAGGCATGTCCTCCAGGTGATGTAAACTCATCTTGTACTGAGGAGATTTCTCCCGGGCCATGTTCCCAGGAGAGAAGGAATTAGGACAGCCATTATAGTTGGTAATTCAATCATTAAGCATGTAGAAAGCTGGGTGGCCTGGTAACATGCCTGCCTGGTGCGAAGATAGCGGACCTCACATGCCACCTAGACAAGGTCTTAAAACAGTGCTGGGGAGGAATCTGCTGTCTTTGGACATGTCGGTACCAGTGACATAGGAAAAT
The DNA here is from genome assembly GCA_033557465.1 of Ichthyophis bannanicus. Lineage (NCBI taxonomy): Eukaryota > Metazoa > Chordata > Amphibia > Gymnophiona > Ichthyophiidae > Ichthyophis > Ichthyophis bannanicus. The sequence goes on from CM066049.1 coordinate 26,853,534, forward strand.
ATGGTAGGGAGAGTTCTGGAGGCCAAATTTAGGCATTTAGATAGGAAGTTGAAATCCAGAACTTCCAGGGAAGCATTCTCTGAAATGCTTCCTGTTCCATGTGCAGGACCCAAGAGGCCAACAGTGCTCCAGAGTAGCAATGCATGGATGAGACAATGGTGTAAGGAAGAGGGCTTTGGATTTGTTAGGAACTGGGCAACATTATGGTGAAAGGAGGGGCTCTTCTGAAGGGATGGGCTTGACCTTAATCAGGATGGAACCAGGCTGCTGGCATTACCCTCTAAAAGGAGATAGGGCAACTTTTAAACATGGGAAAGCTGAGTGCTTCTCAAGAGTGCATGGTTCAAAACAATGTATCCTTGAAGGATACTAGCAAAAGACTGAAGTTAAGGAATATCTACAGAGAATTTCCATAAAGACAAAAGTAACACAAATGCCCAAGTACAGAGCAACAGAATTTAAAGGTATCCTAGATTCAATACAGGGAGAACTATTCAGGCAACTGGTAACAGACCACACACGTGAAGGGGCCATACTGGACTTGGTGCTTACCAATGGTGAAAGTGTTTCTGATGTTATAGTGGGAGATCATTTTGCATCCAGTGATCACCTGATGGTGTGGTTCAGTATTAGGACTAGGGCTGATAGAATCCATTCAAAAGCGAGGGTCTTAGACTTTAGAAAAACTAACTTTGCCAAGATGGGCCAGTATCTCAGGGAGTCATTAGCAGGATGGGAACAGCTGGAGGATGTAGAAAAAGTGTATGCAAAACTGGAAGGGGATATTTCAAGGGCAACCAATCTTTTTCTTAAAATGGTAAATAAAGGTAAAAGGAAAAGGAGACCACTATGGTTTTCGAAAGAAGTAGCCGAAAAGAAAGAAAAAGAGGGAGGCCGTCATGAAATACAAGAGATCACAGAGAGGAAGACAGGCATTAGATATTTGGAAAAACTTAGAGAAGCTAGAAAAGTAGTCAGGAAAGCAAAGATTCAAAAAGAGGAGGAAATAGCCAATGCAATAAAATGGGGGGGATAAAACATTTTTCAGATACATTAGTGAGAAGAAGAAGGGCAAAAGTGGTATTGTCAGAATCAAGGGTGAAGGGGAGGAATATGTAGAAGCTGATGAGGATAAAGTGGAATTGTAAAACAAATATTTCTGTTCTGTGTTCACAGATGAAGAATCAGGAAGACGACGTCAGAAAACACCCACAAATAGGAACAGAAGTGAGGGGCATCTTGAAGAATTTTCAATAGACTGTGTTCGTGAGAAACAAGCTAAACAAAGTAGACAAAGGATGGGACTGGATGGGATACACCCTAGAATATTGAGGGAACTTGGGGAGGGTTCTAGCAGCTCCACTGACTGACCTTTTCAATGCCTTGTTGGAGTCAGGAGTGGTGCCAAAGGAGTGGAGACAGGTTCATATAGTCCTTTCCACAAATGGGGAAGTAAGGATGTGGTTGAAAACTACAGGCCGGTTAGTTTAACTTTGCTGGGGAGTAAATTATTGGAAACGCTGCTGAAAGAGAAAACAGTGAGGTTTCCGGAGTCCAGCGGATTACAGGATCTGTCAGCATGGATTCACCAGAGATAGGTCTTGTAATCTGATTGATTTCTTTGACTGAGTGACCAGGGAGTTGGACTGAGGGAGAGCCCTAGATGTGGTATATTTAGATTTCAGTAAAGCCTTTAACACTGTTCCTCACAGGCGACTTATAAACATAAGAACATAAGACATGCCATAATGGGTCAGACCAAGGTCCATCAAGCCCAGTATCCTGTTTCCAACAGTGGCCAATCTAGGTCATACGTACCTAGCAGTTTCCCCAAAAGACACAGGTTCCGCAATGCTTGTACTGGGTCAAGCATTGATATCCTGAGTCCCTTCTTAATAATAGTTTATGGACCTTTCCTCCAGGAACTTGTCCAAACCTTTTTTAAACCCAGCTACATTAACAGACTTTACTACATCCTCCGGAAACAAATTCTAGAGTTTGATTACACGTTGAGTGAAAAAATATTTTCTTTTATTAGTCTTAAATAGTTTACCCTGTAGCTTCATTGTATGTCCCCTAGTCTTTCTATATTCTGATAACGTAAACAATTGATCTACGTTTACCCGTTCCACTCCGTTCATTAATTTATAGACTTCTATCATATCTCCCCTCAGCCGTCTCTTTTCCAGGTTAAAGAGCCCTAACCTTTTTAGCCTTTCTTCATAGGAGTATCCTTCCATCCCCTTTACCATTTTGGTGGCTCTTCTCCGAACCTTTTCTAATAACTCTATATCCTTTTTAAGATACGGCGACCAGAATTGCACACAATATTCAAGGTGTGGTCTCACCATGGAATGGAATAGAGGGATTATAATATCTTTTGTTTTATTTTCCATTCCTTTCCTTATGATACCTAGCATTCTATTTGCTATCTTGGCTGCCGCTGCACACTGGGCCGAGGGTTTTAACATGTTATCCACAATGACGCCAAAATCTTTTTCCTGGGTGGTGGTTCCTAATGTGGAACCTTGCATTGTGTAACCATAGTTTGGGTTGTTCTTCCCTAGGTGCATAACTTTGCACTTGTCCACATTAAATTTCATCTGCCATTTTGATGCCCTGTCTTCCAATTTATCAAGATCCTCTTGCAATTTTCCACAATCTTCTTGGGTTTTAACAACTTTAAAGAGTTTTGTCTCATCTGCAAATTTGATAACCTCACTCGTTATTCCTCTTTCCAGGTCATTTATGAATATGTTAAAAAGCAGCGGACCCAGCACAGATCCCTGGGGTACACCACTATTCACCTTTCTCCATTGGGAAAATTGGCCATCTAGCCCAACCCTCTGCTTTCTATCTTTTAACCAGTTCCTGATCCACAGTAGTACACTGCCTCCTATCCCATGACTCTTTAGTTTTGCCAAAAGTCTCTGATGAGAGACCCTGTCAAAGTCTTTCTGAAAGTCTAGATACACTATATCAACTGACTCACCTTTGTCCACCTGTTTATTCACACTTTCAAAAAACACATAACAGATTAGTAAGACAAGATCTTCCTTGTCTAAAGCCATGTTGGCTGTCTCCCATTAGGCCATGACTATCTACATGCTGAATAATTTTATTCTTTATGATGGTTTCTACCATTTTTCCCGGTACTGAGGTGAGGCTCACCGGTCTGTAGTTTCCCGGATCACCCCTGGAACCCTTTTTAAAAATTGGTGTTACATTGGCGATCCTCCAATCTTCAGGTATTAGAGATGATTTTATTGATAGTTCACAGATTACTAATAGCAGGTCTGCTATCTCATATTTCAGTTCTTTCAACACCCTTGGATGTATACCATCTGGCCCAGGTGATTTGCTACTCTTCAGTTTATCTAATAGTTGTAATACATCTTTCCGATGTATTGATATTTCCTTCAATTCTTCCGCACCTTTAAATACCACTTCAGTCATGGGTAACAACCCTACATCTTCCTCAGTAAAGACCGAAGCAAAGAATTCATTCAGTCTCTCCGCTATCGCCTTGTCACCTCTTAGCAATGTTCCCTCTAATTTTCTGTAGGTTGTGTGCGCATAAAATATCAGCTGTGTGCAGCTTTTGAAGGAAGGTTAAATTTTTGTGCGCCACATAACGACACTCGGAGTTATATACTTTAAAATTTGACTACACGTCAGAATACAGTATGTACACCACATTGATTTTAATCAAATTAAATGAAAATAGACGATTACTAAATGAAGCGTGAAATTTCTAGTAATTACAATCATAACTTTTAAATTTTAAGACGTCTGTGTTGTTTTCTATCAGAATCAGAGCCGTAATTTTTGTGCGCTCTGTTGTAAAGTATGTGCGCTCACTCGGCGAGGTGTGTGCGCGCGCACACGTGCACAGCTTAGAGGGTACAGTGCCTCTTAGTGCCCCTTTAACTCCTCTATCATCTAATGGACCAACTGACTCTCTCACAGGGTTTTTGCTATGAATGTACTTGAAAAAAAATTATTTTGCGTTTTTGCTTCCGCAGCAAGCTTCTTCTCAAATTCTCCCTTTGCCTGCTTTATCAATGCCTTGCATTTGACCTGCCAGTGCTTGTGCTGTTTCCAGGTTTCGTCATTTGGCTCTTTTTTCCATTTCCTGAAAGATGCTTTTTGGCAACAACAGTCTCTCTGACCTCACCTTTAAATCATGCTGGCAGTTTTTTGGACTTCCTTCCACTTTTCTTAAAGCGTGGAATACAGCTGGTCTGGGCTTCCAAGTTAGTATTTTTCAACAACACCCAAGCTTGATGTAAGTGTTTAACCTTTGCAACTTCTCCTTTTAGTTTTTTCTTAACTGTTTTCCTCATTTTATCATAGTCTCCCCTTAGGAAAGTTAAAAGGTAGTACTGTGGATTTCCTTACTATCCCTCCTCCACTAATTAAATCAAAGGCGATCATGCTATGATCACTATTGCCAAGTGGTTCCAACACCCTTATCTCTTGCACTAGATCTGGTGTTCCACTAAGGACTAGGTCTAATATGGCTTCCCCTCTGGTCGGTTCATGAACCAGCTGCTCCAAGAAGCAGTCATTTATTTCATCTAGGAACTTTATCTCCCTAGCATGTCCTGCCGTGACACTGACCCAGTCGATACCGGGGTAATTGAAATCACCCATTATTATTACCACGCTGTAACCTTTGTTAGCTTCCTTGATTTCTTTGAGCATTTCATCATCCATTTGTTCATTCTGGCCAGGCGGTCAATAGTACACCCCCACTGCCATCGCCTTCCCCTTTTTACATGGAATTTCAATCCATAGAGATTCTACAGCAAATTATTTTTCCTGCAAAACTTTAATCCTTTCTGATTCAATGCCCTCTCTAACATAGAGCGCAACCCCTAAACAAACTGAGCACCCTAGGAATGGACCATAAAGTTACTGCTTGGGTTAGAAATTGGTTGAGTGTGAGGCGACAAAGGGTACAGATAAATGGAGCTCACTCAGAGGAGAAGGAAGTTAACAGTTGTGTGCCCCAGGGATCTGTCCTTGGTCATATTCTTTTTAACATCTTTGTTAGTGATATAGCGGAAGGGCTGTCGCATAAGGTTTGCCTCTTTGTGGATGTTATTAAAATCTGCAGTGGAGTAGACACCCAGGAAGATGTAGATAACATGAGTAGGGATCTAGCTAAGTTTGAAGAATGTCTAGAATTTGGCAGCTGGGATTTAATGTTAAAAAATGCAAGGTCATGCATTTGGGCTGAAGCAATCCAAGGGAGCAATACAGTATAGGGGGTGAAGTACTTTTGTCCATTAAAGAAGAGCGGGATCTCGTGTGGTTGTGTCTGATGATCTTAAAGTAGCTAAACAGGTAGAAAAGGTAACAGCAAAAGCTAGAAGGATGCTTGAGGGAGAGGAATGGCTTGCAGAAAAAAGGAAGTGATAGTGCCTCTGTATACGTCTTTGGTGCGACCTCAGTTGGGGTATTGTGTGCAATTCTGGAGACCGCACCTTCAAAAGGATATAAACAGAATGGAGTCAGTACAGAGGGTGGCTACTAAAATGGTTAGTGGACTTCATTATAAAGCATATGAGGACAGATTTAAGGATCTTAATATGTACACCTCAGAGCAGGCATGTCCAACAGGTAGATAGCGATCTACCTGTAGATCGCGGAGGAGTCAGAGGTAGATCGTCAGCCCCACTTGGCTCCATCTCTCCAGCAGGTTGCCCCATCGCTAGAAGAGAGCTTGTGCCGGCATGTTGTCTGCCAAGGGCTTGCGGCCGCTGCTGATCCTTTGCCTGTCTTTTTTCCTGCCTGCGGGAATCTTGCCTGCGGGTATATTGGGGGCGCTTCTTGTTTTCATGCCAATAGTTTGTGCGTACCCCAGGGGGCCGCCGCCCATGCCCCGTGATGAGACGCCACAGGCCTGGCATCATATCTGGTCTCCTGCCTCTCAGAATCATCCATTCCTGCCCTCGCCTCAACACCCCTTAGAAGTGTGTTATATACCGGGCGATATCTATTCACCAGGGCTTTACCTGAATACGCTTACCGTATTAGTTGTGTCGTGTGCTGGTCGCTGGTCACTTTATAGCCTTTGTGTTGATTCTACACTCTGAAGAGTTTATTAAATCGCGTGTGGTGGTATTTGAACTTGTTTGGCGGTATTTGATTTTATCTGGTTTGCTGGACAAGTGTCTGAGTTTTTTTGATGATTGTCTGGTGGTATTTGATTATTGGTGCCAGTATGATGAATTCTTATTTTTACTTTTAGAACTGCATGTGTGGTTCTGGCAACTCCAGTCCTTGTGTTGCACATCATCCAGAGGTCTTAAGTTCCTGTTGATCTTTAATACTTTGGGAAAGTGACAGTTTTGGACCAGATTCAGCCAGTGTTTATACTAACTTAGCAGATTTGGCCTTCTTACACCCAGCCACCCCAGTATAACAAAAATGAGTGTTCCAAAGAAGAGCAAAACCTACCACTTTCATGATGAATGGGAAATGGACTACTTCATCATGGTGAAAGACAAGTGTTGTTGTCTAATTTGTAACGCCCCAGTAATCTTGCCCAAAAAGGGTAATCTGGAATGTCATTATAAGGCTCTGCATAGCAATAAGTTTGATGCTGATTTTCCACCCAAAAGTGAAATTTGTAAACTGAAGCAAAAAGAACTTAAATCGGAATTGGCTACTGTCAGACGGCTGCCTAGGGTGAGAACTTACACAATCTTGATGATGCATATATTCATATGATTCTTGCAAGGTATTGTGGGTATTGTAGTTCATTCACTCCCAAACACAGCTGATGACAATAATTGAGTTGTAAAACCAAGTGGTAAGGTCAATAAAATACTTCTTTTATTGATGGGGTTTAATTCACCCAGCACAAGTATGCTTGTTAGCAATATAAATGAGGTTACTTGCTTGCAGTGTTTAAATGGATAACAAAAAGTCACAAAGCAAATCAGAAAAACAACCTTCAGCTTGTCAGGCAATTAGCTAATGTTTTCTTAGCAAATAATTACCAAATACAAAGGCACAAAGAAAAGAATAAACTTTGCTGGTTAGGTTAACTTCTGCTTATTTTTCACTCAGATCCAGCAGTGATTTTCCCTTGCTCACACACACAATCAGGTGCAGCTTTAATTACTATCAGTTGACCAGCTGTAAGCCTTTAGCTGGCTGGCTGCTACTGTGTGAACCCAAATTCTGCTTTAAGAGCTGTTTGCAGTGGAAATAAAGAACAAAGTTAGGTTTCTTTGTGATGGCTGATGTGTTTGCTCACAGAAAGCTAGCTATAGCATTTAGATAGAGAACAGTCCATGTAAACTGTACTTTCATCTGCTGTATCTCCCCCTTCATCAATCAGCATAGGGTCACTATCATACATTGGCACAGACGAGTCTTTCATTAAGGCACTATCATGAGAATGCTTATTCCCTTGCTGCCATTCTCTATTATAGATAGGGTCTGGATCAGTGTTCATACCTGAGCCTCTCCTGCCATCATAATTCCTCTCTGCATTGCCTGGCCAGTATGTAATCCAATTCTGATGTCCAGCCTTCCAATCTTGATCCCTGGACAATGGATCTCCTCTCACATACCTTCTGGCCTTGGTCTGAAAGTCCCTTCCACATGCAGTCTTCTCTCTTCCAGGTAGCCACTGGTGATTCCTATCTCTGCCAATCCATTCCTCTGGCTGAATCCAGTCCAATGGACTCTGCTGGCACTTGGAATACCTCCCAGTATGGGTACTGCCTTGGACTCTCCCAGACCTTCCAATGGGCTTTCTTCTCTTCCTTCCAGAGAGTTTCCTTCTTTCTCTATCCGCTTGGCTTGGCTTCTCTTTCTTCAGGTGATACTGGGGCTTGAGCTTGTAGCCGTTGCTGTCTCTGTCTCTGTATCTCTTCCTCCCTCTGTAGCTGAAGCTGTTATCTGAAGAATAATCTCTATTCTTATTCTTTCCTAATGTGTGCTCCTCCCTAACACAGCGCAGCTGTCTTGAATCAGGCCCTGCCCTTTGAGATGAGTGCTTAGGGATTACCTCATAGCTCTCTTGATTGCACACACATTTTCTCACTTCAGCCCCTCTCATGGCTGCTGGAAACCTGGTGCATTCTGGGACTGGTAGTCTTTTATGTGAAAACTCTGTTTTCTTGCTTCTACCAGAACTGACAGGTTGCTTGTTCTGAGTCACATCATCTTTTCTATAGCTCCTACATGAGCTATGATAAGCTTCCTTATCACACTACTCAGCAACAGTTGATGGCGAAGCAAAGGTCACATTCGGTCAATGCAACTATAGCATCCTTCAAGGTCAGCAACCTGATCGCAAAGAAATGCAAACCTTTCACTGAAGGGGAATTTGTAAAAGATTGTTTTCTTGAAGCAGCTGACAATCTTTTTGAAGGATTTAAAAATAAGAAAGAGATCATAGCTGCTATTCAAGATCTACAATTGTCAATAAACACGGCGAATAGAAAAGATGTGCGGCGAATAGAAAAGATGTGTGGAGACACAACTGAACAAGTGTTGGAGGCTGTTTCAAATTGTGTTGCTTTCTCACTCCAACTGGATGAATCTACAGACATAAGAGACATAGCCCAGTTACTAGTCTTTATCAGGTTGGTTTTTGAAGGCTTCAGTGTTAAAGAAGAACTATTTGAAATGATGTCTTTAAAAGGGAGAACTACCAGTCAGGAAATATTCAGTTCTTTCCATTCTTTTGTGACAAAGTGTAATCTTCCATTGCATAGACTTGTTTCCATCACTACTGATGAAGCAAGAGCAATGACAGGTGAGGTTAACGGTTTCATAGTCCTCTGTAGACAGCATGAAGACTTCCTAGATTTCCTTTCTTATCACTGCATCATTCACCAGAAAGTTTTGGCAAGCAAGAGACTGTCATTGACATCACTTTCAAAACTGTAAATTCAGTTCGTGGAAGATCACTTCAAGAATGGTTTTTCAATCTTACTCTTGATGAAGAGGCAGCGGAAATCATTTTTCACACAGATGTAAGGTGGTTAAGTAGGCACAAATTTCTGCAAAGATTTTGTGATTTCCTGAAAGAAATAAGAAGCTTTTTGAAGGAGAGGGTAGATGACCAGAGTTGGAAGATGGAGTGGTTTATGTGATCTGACATTTCTCGCTGACTTTACAGGCGAACTAAGTGATATGAACCTTGAACTACAAGGTAAAAACAAATGTATTGGCGAGATGAGTACAGTTTCATAAGAACATAAGATATGCCATACTGGGTGAGACCAAGGTCCATCAAGCCCAGTATCCTGTTTCCAACAGTGGCCAATCTAGGTCATATGTACCTAGCAGTATCCCCAAGAGACACAGGTTCCACAATGCTTGTATTGGGTCAAGCATTGATATCCTGGGTCCCTTTTCAATAATGGTTTATGGACCTTTCCCTCCAGGAACTTGTCCAAACCTTTTTTAAACCCAGCTACACTAACAGCCTTTACTACATCCTCCGGTAACAAACTCCAGAGTTTGATTACACGTTGAGTAAAAAAATATTTTCTCTTATTTGTCTTAGTTTACCCTGCAGCTTCATTACATGTCCCCTAGTCTTTCTATGTTCTACTAGCGTAAACAATTGATCTATGTTAACCTGTTCCACTCCATTCATTAATTTATAGACCTCTATCATATCTCCTCTCAGCCGTCTCTTTTCCAAATTGAAGAGCCCTAACCTTTGTAGCCTCTCTTCATAGGAGTAGCCTTCCATCCCCCTTACCATTTTGGTGGCTCTTCTCTGTACCTTTTCTAATAACGCTATATCCTTTTTAAGATACGGCGACCAGAATTGAACACAATATTCAAGGTGCAGTCGTACCATGGAACGGTACAGAGGCATTATAATATCCTTTGTTTTATTTTCCATTCCTTTCCTTATGATACCTAGCATTCTATTTGCTTCCTTGGCTGCAGCTGCACACTGGGCGGAGAGTTTTAACATGTTATCCACGATGACGCCTAAATCTTTTTCCAGGTGGTGGTTCCCAATATGGAACCTTGCATCGTGTAACCACCATGTGGGTTTTTCTTTCCTAGGTGCATAACTTTGCACTTGTCCACATTAAATTTCATCTGCCATTTGGATGCCCAGTCTTCCAATTTATCCAGATCCTCCTGCAGTTTTCCGCAATCCCCTTGGATTTTAACAACTTTAAACAGTTTTCAGTCATCTTCAAATTTGATAACCTCAGCAGTTATTCCCTTTTCCAGGTCATTTATGAATATGTCAAAAAGCAGCGGACCCAGTACAGATCCCTGGGGTACTCCACTATTCACCTTTTTCCATTGGGAAAATTGGCCATTTAGCCCTACCCTCTTCTTTCTATCTTTTAACCAGTTCCAGATTCACTATAGTACACTGCCTCCTATCCCATGACTTTTTAGTTTTGCCAAAAGTCTCTGATGAGGGACCTTGTCAAAGGCTTTTTGAAAGTCCAGATACACTATATCAACCGACTCACCTTTGTCTACCTGTTTAGTCACACCTTCAAAAAAACATAACAGATTAGTAAGACAAGATCTTCCTTGTCTAAAGCCATGATGGCTGTCTCCCATTAGGCCATGACTATCTACATGCTGAGTAATTTTATTCTTTATGATGGTTTCTACCATTTCTCCCATTACTAACGTCAGGCACACTGGTCTCTAGCTTCCCGGATCACCCCTGGAACCCTTTTTAAAATTTGGCGTTACATTAGCGATCCTCCAGTCTTCAGGTATTACAGATGATTTTAATGAAAGTTCACAGATTACTAATAGCAGGTCTGCAATCTCATATTTCAGTTCTTTTAACACCCTTGGATGTATACCATCTGGTCCAGGTGATTTTGTACTATTCAGTTTATCCAATAGTTGTAATACATCTTACTGGTGTAGCGATATTTCTCTCAATTCCTCTGCAGTATCACCTTTAAATACCACTTCAGTCTTGGGTAACATTCCTACATCTTCCTCAGTAAAAACCAAAGCAAAGAATTCATTCAGTCTTTCCGCTATAGCCTCGTCTCATCTTACTGCTCCTTTTACCCCTCTATCATCTAACGGTCAAATTGACTCTCTCACAGGATTTTTGCTACGAATGTACTTGAAAAAGTCTTTATTTCGCATTTTTGCTTCCATAGCAAGTTTCTTTTCAAATTCTCGCTTTGCCTGCCTTATCAATGCTTTGCATTTAACTTGCCAGTGCTTGTGCTGTTTCCAGTTTTCATCGTTTGGCTCTTTTTTACATTTCCTGAAAGATGCTTTTTTGGCAGCAACAGCCTCTCTGACTTCACCTTTAAACCATGCTGGCAGTTTTTTGGACTTTCTTCCACTTTTCTTAATGTATGGAATACAGCTGGTCGGGGCTTCAGAACAGTATTTTTAAAAAACACCCAAGCTTGATGTAAGTCTTTAACCTTTGCAACCGCTCCTTTTAGTTTTTAATTAACTATTTTCCTCATTTTATCAGTCTCCCTTTCGAAAATTAAAAGGTGGTACTGTGGATTTCCTTACTATCCCTCCTCCACTAATTAAATCAAATGCGACCATGCTATGATCACTATTGTCAAGTGGCCCCAACACCCTTATCTCCTGCACCAGATCTGGTGTTCCACTAAGGACTAGGTCCAATATGGCTTCCCCTCTGGTCAGTTCATGAACCAGCTGCTCCAAGAAGCAGTCATTTATTTCATCTAGGAACTTTATCTCCCTAGCATGCCCTGCCGTGACACTGACCCAGTCGATATCGGGGTAATTGAAATCACCCATTATTATTACTATGCTGTGACTTTTGTTAGCTTCCTTGATTTCTTTGAGCATGTCATCATCCATTTGTTCATTCTGGCCAGGCGGTCAATAGTACACCCCCCACTGCCATCACCTTCCCCTTCATACATGGAATTTCAATCCATAGAGATTCTACAGCAAATTTTGTTTCCTGCAAAACTTTAATCCTTTCTGACTCAATGCCCCCTCTAACATAGAGCGCAACCCCTCCACCAATTTGATCAGCTCTATCATTACGATATAGTTTGTACCCAGGTATCACAGTGTCCCACTGGTTGTCCTCCTTCTACCATGTCACTGAGATTCCAACCATATCTAACCTCTCTTTTAGTGCTATATATTCTAACTCTCCCATCTTATTGTTTAGACTTCTAGCATTTGCATACAAGCATTTTAGAGACTGTATTTTATTAATATTAATCTGGCTATTGGTGGGCATGGGTAATTTGGAATCTTTACGCTCTGTCTGCATCATACTCAAGGGCATTTGGGCTAATTTACTCTTTTTTGGAACCTCTCTGCTTTTGGTAGAATCCTTAAAGGATACCTTCTTCCGCACCATGTGCTCTTGGGCGACTGTCGGCTTTCCCCTATTATCTAGTTTAAAAGCTTCTCTATCTCATTTTTAAAAGTTAATGCCAGCAATCTGGTTCCATCCTGGTTAAGGTGAAGCCCTTCCCTTCGGAAGAGCCCCTCCTTTCCCCAGAATGTTCCCCAGTTCCGAAAATACAGACAGCAGTCCAGCAGTGAGACGGGGGTTTTCCAGTCTTTTGCACTGAGTATCACATGTATGATTTTCTCCCAGTTGGTGAGGGGTCTTATGTGTGCACAAGGTGCAAGGAGCTCTTTGCTCTCAGGGAATGAGTCTGATCTCTGGAGGCAAGAGTAGCAGACTTGGAAGACATAAGGAAGACAGAGAGGTACACAGACGAGACCTACAGGGATATAGTCCTTATGTCCCACCTCCAGTGTGGCAGCATCCCTGTTGCCATGGAGGAGAGAGGTCTCGTGACAGGAGAGCATCACCCTGGCAGGAAGTGATCCTATAGCTAGGAAATGTCCTCCAGGTGATGTAAAACCCTCTTGCACAGAGGAAGTTTCTCTAGGGCTATGTGCCCATGAGGGAAGGGTTAGGACAGCCGTTATAATTGGTGATTCAATTATTAGGCATGTAGATAGCTGGGTGGCTGGTGGACGTGTGGATTGCTTGTTAACATGCCTGCCTGGTGCAAAGGTAGCGGACCTCACGCACCACCTAGATAAGGTCTTAGGATAGTGCTGGGGAGGAGTCTGCTGTCTTGGTACATGTCGGTACCAATGACATAGGAAAATGTGGTAGGGAGATTCTGGAGGCTAAATTTAGGCTTTTAGGTAGGAAGTTGAAAACCAGAACTTCCAGAGTAGCGTTCTCCTACTTCCCGTTCCACGTGCAGGACCCAAAAGGCAGGCATAACGCTGGAGTCTCAACGCGTGGATGAGACGATGGTGCAAGGATGAGGGTTTTGGATTTGTTAGGAACTTGGGAACATTCTAGGGAAAGGAGACACTCTTCTGAAGGGATGGGCTTCATCTTAACCAGGATGGAAACAGGCTGCTGGCATTAACCTTTAAAAAGGAGATAGAGCAGCTTTTAAACTAGACAACAGGAGAAAGCCGACAGTCTCCCAAGAATGCATGGTTCGGAACAATGTATCCTTGAAGGATACTACCAAAAAAATGAAGTTAGGGCACATCAGCAGAGAGGTTCCAATAAAACAAAGGCAGCCCAAATGCCCTTGAGTACAGAGCAGACAGCTTAAAGATTCCAAATCACCCCTGCCTACCGATAACCAGATTAATATGAATAAAATACAGTCTCTAAAATGCTTGTATGCAAATGATAGAAGTCTAAAAATTAAGATGGGAGAGTTAGAAGTTAGATATGATTGGTATCTCAGAGACATGGTGGAAAGAGGACAACCAGTGGGACACTGTGATACCTGGGTGCAAACTATGTCGTAATGATAGAGCTGATCAAATTGGTGGAGGAGTTGTGCTGTGTTTTAGAGAGAGCATTGACTCACAAAGGATTAAAGTTCTACAGGAAACAAAATTTGCTGTAGAATCTCTATGGATTGAAATTCCATGTAAAAAGGGGAAGGCGATGGCAGTGGGGTTGTACTATCGACCGCCTGGCCAGAATGAACAAATGGATGATGAAATGCTCAAAGAAATCAGGGAAGCTAACAAAAGTTACAGAACGGTAATAATAATGGGTAATTTCAATTACCCCGGTATTGACTGGTTCACTGTCACAGAAGGACATGCTAGGGAGATTAAGTTTCTAGATGAAATAAATGACTGCTTCTTGGAGCAGCTGGTTCATGAACTGACCAGAGGGGAAGCCATTTTGGACTTATTGCTTAGTGGAACACCAGATCTGGTGCAAAAGATAAGGGTGTTGGGGCCACTTGGCAATAGTGATGATAGCATGATCGCATTTGATTTAATTAATGGAGGAGGGATGGTAAGGAAATCCACATTACTACCTTTTTTCTTTATTATTTATTTATAGGTTTCCAAACAAAAAAAAAATCAAGCAAACTGCTTGTACAGAAAAGATGCATACTTCCACAATTTTTTTTAGCAACATTCAACTAATTACAAATACAATCAGAAGCATCAATAGTCCTCAAGATGAGGGAGAAAGCATAAGAAATAACACTGAAGGTAGGAGGACCCGACAGTGAGAAAATAGAAGCAATAAACTATAAAATTCACACCTGGTGGCAGAGGATGAGAAGCTCTAATTAATGATGAAGAGGCCCCCTTCTAAAGGTGAAGATGTTATCAAATGGGTACTAACAAAAGAAGACAAATCCCCTGGCTGAAAAAATACATATTTCTGACATTTGTAAACCACAATACATTTACACGGAAATCTCAAAAGGAAAGAAGCACCCATCTGAAGCACCCCAGATCTCAACAAAAGCAAAGATTTACGCCTTTTCTGGGTGTCTCTGGCTACATCCGGGAATATAGAAATCTTTTTTCCCATAAATTAACTAGCTCTCTTTTGATAGTATACTTTAAGAAGCCAGTCTCTATCAGAGGGCAACGCAAAAGTCACCAATAATGTGGAAACCGCTAGTTGTTCTTCTTGGGGAGACTGAAGTAATGCAGAAATATTGAGAGAGTCCATCTCTAAAGGACCAACAGCACGCTTCCCTTCCTTTCTCCCAGCTGGTAAGTAATACGCTTTTGATATTGGAGGTATTAACTCAGAAGGTATCATTAAAGATTCTTGAAGGTACTTCTTGAACAGTTCCACTGGAGCTACCACCGGAACAAACGGAAAATGTAATAACCGAATATTAGAGGCCCTGGTAGCATTTTCTAATATCTCCAATTTTGCTTTCAACGCAATATTATCTTTCATCAAGGATTCAGTAAATTCAGAAACCTGTACAAGTTTCTGATCAGAAACCACTGCTTTCTCTTTGATTTCCACCATATCATTAAATAACTTTGTAATGTTATTCTCCATTTTTTTTAATGTATAACAATTTTTATTAAGATATAAGAAAACACGTACAGCAATACACTACAGTATCAGACAGTATCCCTCAGCCTCTCCCACCACCCAACCTAAAAAAGAATACATTTCCTGAAGAATACATTTCCTGAAGCTGCCGCCTGGGAGTCCCGAGGCCTTGCATCGTCCCGCTCACCCTCCAGCCCTCTAGTAGTTGCCTATCAGAGGGCCGCCATGGTGGCACTGAAGAACTGCGGCGGGGCCTGAGTGTGTTGAGGCCCGGCTTGCGCCAGGCCCAGGCTCCCGCTGCCTGCCTGTCTGTCCGTCCGTCTTCGTGCGATGGTTCCCCCGGCACGGGGTTCCGAGTCCGGCAGGCCTCTCTGTGAGGGATGGTAAGAGTTTGGAATAGGAATGGAGGATCAGAAACCTACCAGTGAGGAGAAAGACTCTGAGGCATCGGGACGAAATGCATTTTACTACTCCAAAATCAAGAACTACTATTACTTTGGATAAACGGTCCATCTTTACCTGTAAATGGGAGAGGAGGAGCAAGCACAGCCGAGGGCCATAAAGTGCGGCGTCCCTATCCCGAGGGAGCCGCACACCTACCCGAGCATCCAGCAGCCTGCTACCTCCACTCCTGTCCAATCGGGACAGTGGGAGACGCTCCTGCCCTATCCGGGCAGTGGGAGAGGAGGAGCAAGCACAGCCGAGGGCCATAAAGTGCGGCGTCCCTATCCCGAGGGAGCCGCACACCTACCCGAGCATCCAGCAGCCTGCTACCTCCACTCCTGTCCAATCGGGACAGTGGGAGACGCTCCTGCCCTATCCGGGCAGTGGGAGAGGAGGAGCAAGCACAGCCGAGGGCCATAAAGTGCGGCGTCCCTATCCCGAGGGAGCCGCACACCTACCCGAGCATCCAGCAGCCTGCTACCTCCACTCCTGTCCAATCGGGACAGTGGGAGACGCTCCTGCCCTATCCGGGCAGTGGGAGAGGAGGAGCAAGCACAGCCGAGGGCCATAAAGTGCAACGTCCCCCCAGGGCGTGCCCGCGCCTGAGGGCCTCGCCAGAGGGCCCTTTGGCGTGGCCCTTAGGCTGTGGCCCAAAGGAAAGATCAACGAGGGAGTCTAAGTAGAAAGGACCGAAACATAATTCACAGACAGACAAGGCTAGAGCTCCCCAGGCCGGGTACGAGCTCGCCGACGACATATACAGCGCACCTCTAGCCCACTGGACCGGGTTGAACTAGTGCATAACGCGGAGGACCGAATCCACCGTCCTACACAAAGCTACGCGCAGAAGACCAGGCGACACGTAAGTCATCCGCTAAGAAATAGGTCGGCTAGTGATAACTGAGCAGAGAAAACAGATAACTGAGCAGAGAAAACAAACCGACACTTAAAATCCGTCTGTTCAATCTGACTACGTTGAAATAGAGACACCGTGAAATTTGTTATCCAATATTGCTGACCTTATAATTTCGTATAGCTACAACAGTACCAATATCGATATCGTAATCATTATAGATGTTGCTTTTACTAACACAGATCACGTTGATAACAGTTAAATAACTGATGGTACTAAATATCTGCTTCAAGATATACTGTTACTAATCATTCATTGTTACAAGATATACTGTTACTACTAATGTTACTATACTATACTGTTACTATACTATACTGTTACTATACTGTTACTACTAATGTTACTATACTAAACTGTTACCACTACAAGATATACTGCTACTGCTACTGTTATAATTACAAGATACACTGTTGCTACTCAGCATTGTTAAAGCGGCAAACACAACTACCAAGTAGAATAACACAGCCGTCAGAGTATAGGGCACTGAAGGGCAACACCACCCAGCTCAATGATGGCACTATTCTGGTACGCAGCGATATACCTGGCCACACTAATCCCTGCCTACGCATTCAATCAAAACATATACCAAACCCTCCCACACCTTTACTCCCCATTCTACCTCCTCTACACCCTACAAACACAGCAACCACTCCTACTTCCACCATACTACTTCACAGGAAAGATTATAACTCACACACCCAATGACAGGATATCCACAAAAACCTCTACGAGAAATCGGAGACGCCGCAAGCTCAAAGCAGCATTACCCCGCACAATCAACCAAACAACCTCACTAAACACTAGCAACCGGGATGCGGAGGCCCTACATGAAGCCTGTAATATCATCCTCATAAATGCTCGCTCAATCAGGAACAAAACACACATAATATATGACATCATCACTGACGAAAAACCGGACATCCTATGTATAACCGAAACATGGGTCACAGAAACAGATGCAGCCATATTAAACCAGATCAGTAAACCTGGATACAACCTGTATAACTGTCCCCGATCCCACAAAAAAGGTGGAGGGGTCCTTATAATAGCAAAGGACAATCTGAAACTCACAAGCACATATCAGAACTCAAACGCAGACATAGACTTACTCAAGGTTGAAAACACAGCACTATCTATCTGCTTGATATACAGACCCCCCACGTCACATCATGAGATTCTTGCATCAGCACTGGAAGTAATTTCATCGACACAACCTAGAAAAATCCAGATAATACTAGGAGACCTAAATCTAGCATCCACATCAACCACGAATGCAAACACCTTCCTAGAAGCTATGGCGCAACTAGGGTACCAGCAACTGATAACAGAACCAACCCAAGAAAAAGGCCACACACTTGACATGGTCTTCACACCCAAAAGAGAACAGGAAATTGGTGAGAGGCCCCGGATAGAGATCAATCCACTACCCTGGTCAGATCACCACCAAATTAATATACGGATAAAGCTTCCGAACTTGACCAAGGACACGAAAGGGAAAAGGGGATCACACCAACAACGGAGATTTAACAAACCAGACATGGAAGGCCTCATCAGTGCTATCAAATCCCACATCGACCTGGGAGCAACAGACCTCGATGACCTAACAAGCAAATGGGATTCCGGAATTCAGTCCATAGCAATCCCCAAAGGGAACCAGACACCAAGCACATCCAAAAAACCATCAGAACCTTGGTATAACTTAACATTGTCCAGAATGAAGAGAGACCTCAGGAAGCACGAAAGAATGTGGAGACGCACCAAATCCACTGAACTAAGAACGGTATACCTTAATCTCCTCTCAAGATACAAAGAAGAAGTAAACACAGCAAAGAGGATACACCATTCCAACATCCTGAACAAAGCCATCAACAAACCACGTGAACTTTTCGCACTAGTAAAATCACTTACCAAAACAGCGCCACCAGAACAGCAGGATAGCCCCATCCATCCGCAAGCACTAGCAAATCACTATGCAAGCAAGCTGACTTTCACCGCCCCCACGATAAAGGAAAGCACACTGCATCAAAGAACAGAAGAGAAGCAAGAACCAACATGGAACACATTCCACAACCTTGATGAACAACAAACCACAAACATTCTAACCTCCATAAATACCACCACCTCACCACTCGACCCATGCCCAACTGCATGGATCAAAGCGGCAAAAAAAGAGATCAACCAGCAGATAGCCCACATTATAAATCAGTCGCTAAGTCAAGGAATAATGCCCAAACAACTAAAACAATCAATAATAAGGCCAATCCTAAAAAACAATACTCTCAACAAGGAAGACCCGACCTCATACAGACCCATATCCAGCATTTCATTCCTTGCAAAAATCATTGAAAAGGCAGTGCTCCTACAACTTCAAGATCACCTTGATGACCACGATACCTTAGACAAACAGCAGTACGGGTTCCGAAGAAATCATGGAGTTGAAACACTTTTGATAGCGCTAATGAACAACCTCCTTAAAGGACTTGAAGACAGAAAGAAAATGTTTATACTCATTTTCATTGACATCTCCGCCGCCTTCGATACTGTACATCATGAGATCCTCCTAAACAAGCTGGAATCCATAGGAGTTGGGGGAACCCCCCTCAAATGGTTCTCCTCCTACATATCGAATAGAAGGCCTCAAGTACAATTCAATGGCGAACAAGCTGAACCGTTCTCTCAAACACAGGGCATTCCACAGGGATCAGCCCTCTCGGCTCTACTGTTCAACATTTACATGCAACCCCTATGCAAAATCTTTGAAAGACATGACATCAGCTACCACATCTATGCAGATGACATCATGTTATACACACAACTGGACGCCACGGACCCCAATTATTCACAGCTCGAAAACTGCCTGGATGAAATGTTGCAATGGCTACAGAAAAATAACATGACGATAAACCACAAAAAAACCGAGGTCATGTATATATCCAGCAAACCGAACTTCAAGCCCCCTGATACAATCACCCTGTGCAATAACACGTACAAGGCGAAGGATGAGATCAAATACCTAGGTGTCACGCTCGACTGCAACCTAAAAATGGAGACCCACCTACGTAAAACAAACAAAGCCATCTTCCATAAACTTAGAGTGATACAACCGCTAAGAAAAATAATAGATCCATGTGACTTCCGATCAGTGGCGCAAGCACTCATTATGCCACATCTGGACTACTGTAACGCCATCCTTCAAGGTCTCCCCAAGAAATCAATAAATATCCTTCAGTTGGCCCAAAACGTAACTGCCAGGATCATAATGGGAACAAGCATTGCAGAACACATCACCCCCATACTAATAAACCTACATTGGCTTCCAATTGCAGCAAGGATACAGTACAAGATGCTAGTAACCGCATTCAAACTTATCAATAACATAGCCCCCTCATTCCTGACCACCCTTATCAGCACACAACCTGCAAATAGAGACAGAAGAAATACCAACTTGGGCACCCTACAGGTCCCCACATCCATCAGAACAGTAAAAACAAGTACATCTCGAAGAGCATTCGCATTCTCTGCACCAACAATATGGAATCAACTCCCTTTTGAATTGCGCCTAATCACGGACATTGCAATCTTCAGGAAAGAGTTAAAAACTCACCTATTCAAATGCTATTATAATCAGCCATGACTCTCAAATGCGTTAGATAACACGTTATGTAAGAATATGTGAAGATGTATAATACAAGGATAATTCCGAATATATAAATTATAGAAAAGGTGTAAGGTACAATTGTAAATACTTATGTATAAATGTAAATATGTATAACGAAGTCCCCCATGACACTAACCCTGTGTGCTGTGACCTACCCTTAGATCTATATAATTACTGTCCCCTCCCTGTCCTGATTGACATCCCCAGAAGAATCAAACCGCTGCTGATCGCTGGAAGCAGCGGTATATAAGTGTGTATTAAATAAATAAATAAATAAATAAATTTCCCACAGAATTTGACATGTAAAACGATGTCTAGATTTAGAAGACTAACAAATAATGTACACTCAAAGTAAAGATCACATGACCACTATCAACTTTCTAAAGTGTAACATAACCTCAATCAGAGGGCTGCTATAACCGTTAACAAAGACAGAGAGAGATAAGAAAGAAAAGGAAGAAAGAAGAGCATATCATAACCAAGGCATAATAACGACCTTGCCAATAAACTTTCCCACCTACATATATGTGAAAGTCCATCTTTCCCACTATCAACGGCCTCCGTCCCATGGGGGACGGAAACTATAGTAACTAGTGTAAGCCCACCCCAATAGTATAAGGCACCAACTATATAGGCCATGAAACATTTCAAAAAGCTCTCGGAGGTGGAAAACCTATAAGAAGGGAACCATCAGAAAAAGGTGTCTGATGCTACTCCCCGCACCCAACCCCCTTTCTCCCCCCCCAACTATCCCCCCTCCCTCCCACCTCCGAAATCTCAATGTTGAAAATCTACACCTTCTCTTACGGGGAACTAGAACTAGCAGAAACGCAATTTGATTACAGTATGGAGTGACCCTAGTTACCCACTCCAGGCTCTTGTCAGCTAATCATAAATAGAAGGATACTAGTGGTGGCAAACCCCCTTGAGAGATAAAAACATCACCCAAAATTGAGAAATGCAATCCGTACGACCCCTAAGGATAGCTGTAAGTCGTTCCATCTTGTATATATCCCATATCTTTATCCACCATTCATTTAAAGTAGGAGCATACAAACGCTTCCAGAAACGACTAATTACCAACGGGCTGCTAACAGCATGCATTGTACCAACCGAACTTTATCAGGATGCATTATCGTTTCTGGAAAATAACCCAAAAGACAAAGCTCCAGCAAATAAGGAAGCTCCACCTCCAGCTTATTGGAAATGTGAGAATGAACAGCCAACCAAAAGGCCTGGATAAGTCTACAGTCCCACCACATATGTAAAAAAGTGCTTCTCTGACCGCATAAATGCCAGCATAAGGAATCATCCGTCCTGCCCCACCGAAATAATTTCTCAGGTGTAATAGACATCCGATATAATATACGAAGTAGCGTATTAACCAGCGATAAGGATATAGAACATTTATGCGAATACGAGAAAATTTCGGTCCAAAACTCCCCCGAGTCAAAAGGCAGTTCTCTCTCCCAGTGCTTGTGAGAAATTAGAGGATAGGAAGAGGCAGCTATTTCAGATGATAGAGCTCTATAGAGTCTAGCTAAAAGAGCCTTTGGGCGAGAGCACTTAAAGAGAAGTGTTTCCCACTGTCTTGGCTTCCGTGTTCCAGCCGAGAAATACATCTGTTCCGAGAAACAATGCTTAAATTGGAGGTACTGAAAGTCTGACACAACCCAACCAAAGAGAAGTTCCAGCTGTCGTTTGGACAAAAATTGCACATTATTGTACATGGAGGAAAAACTAACCTGAGCAGAAATCATTCGGAGTCCTTCTCCAACATATTCAATGAAGGAAAGAGACCCCAACACCGTATAAGGAGATAATCTAGAAGGTAACAACAATAGTTTGCTTATTTTTCCCCAACTTCTCCGTACTGGTTCTAAGAGTGCATGATGGAAAAGTATCTGCCTTCCTAGGCGTTCATCCAAAAAAGGTATCGCTATGGGATAGGAGTAATCCACGCAGCCTCAGCCTGAACCCAAGAAGAACTTAGATCGTGTGCCCAAAAATGGAGAATGTGAAGACAGGAACAATGATAGTATAGTTCAAAATCAGGAACTCCCAAACCTCCGAAAGATTTAGGACGGACCATCGTCCGCCAATTAATGTGCAGACTTTTACCTTGCCAGATAAATTTGGTAAGTATTTGTCGTATCTCTACAAAAAAAACCCCTCTGAATGGAAATTGGTAATTGTTGAAAAAGAAATAACAGCTTTGGTAGAACCATCATCTTAATCACATTTATTCTGCCTAACCAGGAGACCATCAAAGAAGACCACTGTTGGAGCTCCTCCCTTACAGACTTCAGCAAAGGCTGGTAATTTAATACACATAAGTCTTCCAGTCTTTTAGGTATATTAACTCCTAAATATCTGAACTAAGAAACTATGGAGAAAAGGTCAGAAGAAAAAGCCCTCCCCCGTTTCCCTCCTGAACAACACGGTAACAAGGCCGATTTAGTAAAACTGACCTTAAAACTGGACATAGAAGAGAAGCCATGGAGTAAGTCGACGATTATAGGTAAGGTACGATCGGGGTACTTGAGAAAAACTAACGTATCGTCAACATATAAGGAAACAATGCCAAGATCTTTCGCCTGGGCTCACAATCGGATTGCTAGGGGTTCAAGAGCAAGAGAAAAAAGTAACGTGGAAAGTGGGCAGCCTTGTCTTGTCCCTCTGCCCAATCCAAAAGGAGACGAGCTAAATCCATTAACCTGCACTACTGCCCTCGGTGCCTTGTATAAAGCCTCAATCCACCCCTGAAAATTAGGGCCAAAGCCAAAATGATGCAATGTCGCAAATAAATAAGGCCACTCTTACCCTATCAAAGGCCTTTTCGGCATTTAAAGACAATACGGCATAGGTGCCCTTCCTTTTCTTCAACCCAAGTAAAATATTAATTAGCCTCCGAACATTTTCAAAACCATATCTACCTTTGATAAAACCTGTCTGGTCAGGGTGCACAAGCTCTTGAATGTTGGAATCCAGTCGCATCGCAAACATTTTCATCAGTATTTTATAATCTATATTTAGTAAGGATATGGGCCTGTAATTGTTACAGAGCGTCGGGTCTTTACCTTCTTTAGGAATCACAATAATAGAAGCCTCATACATAGAGTGTGGTAATTTTCTTTGGACTAAAATCTCATTGTATACCTTAACTAATACGGGAGCAAATTGATTTGAGAGGCCCTTATACAGTTCTGCCAGGAACATATCAGGTCCTGAGGCTTTTGCATTTTTCATCCTACGGATAGCTTCTTGCACCTCCTCTATTTGAATAGGTCTTTCTAAGGAATTAAGGGCAGCCTCCGAAATCTGAGGAAGATTAGATTCATTTAGCTGATGATCATCAGCAGAGATTTGCGAAGTGTACAGGGTTTTATAAAATTCCGGCAATCAATCAGCCATCTCAGTAGATTTCTTAAATTGGTTACCTGCATCGTTGACAATAGTTGAAATTTTCTTTTTCAATCTCTGCCATTTTAATTGCCAAAGAAGCAACTTGCTGGCTTTATTACCATGTTCATAGAAGTTACGCTTTGTTCTCTGCATTTGAGATGCTATCTCAGCTGTTTCCAAAGCAGCTAATTCACCTCTCAAGGCTATTAACTTACCCCAAATTTTCCTATTCTGAGTACGCTTATGTATCCTCTCGAGTTTAGTTATCTGAGTGCGCAGATTATCCTGTTGTAATGTTTTTTGTTGCTGAAACGCTTTTGAAAGTGATATCAAATGTCCCCTCATAACCACTTTTCCTGCGTCCCATAATAAAGATCTAGATATCTCCGGTGAGTCATTAAATTGTAAATAATCTTTCCAACTAGCTTGCAGTTGTTCCACAAATTTTTTGTTTTTCAAAAGCTGTCTATTCAACGACCACGTCTTGGGGGGAATCTCTTGATCTGCAATTACCCAATCTAAGGAGACCAGATGGTGATCCGACAGACCATTAGCCCCAATATGTACTCTAGAAATAGAAGAGAGTAACGATTGAGATACCATCCAGGTATCAATACGGGAATGTGAATGATGCCTTGGAGAAAAGAACGTGTAATCTCTTTCTCCCGGGTGAGTCTCTCTCCAAACATCTCTGAGGTCAGAGTTTAATATAAAAGCCCTCAGTGCTTTAGACCCCCCCCCCCCCGATCCTTTCCCTAGGTGTGCTGACCTATCCAACTCTGAGGTTACACTGTTAAAGTCTCCCCCCATCAAAATTTCACCTGTAGCATGGGCCTGAAGTAGTTCTAGCAGATCATGCATCGACATCACGATATCTGCAGGAGGGATATAAACATTAAGCAGAGTGATTGGAACATTATTGCAAGACCCTGAAATAAGAAGAAATCACCCCATGGGGTCTGAAATGTGAGTGGATGCAACAAAAGGGCAATCTTTAGCTATTAGAATCGCTACCCCCCGCTTATGTGAAGAGAGGTTAGAAAAAAACCCCTGCAGGTATGCTTTAGAAGCTAAGCCTGATTGTGTTCCTGGTGCTAAATGAGTCTCCTGAAGAAACACAATGTCCGCTTTTTCTCTATGGATTTGGGCTAACACCCTGCGCCTCTTAATGGGGTGATGCAGTCCTCAAATATTCCACGTAATTAATTTAAGCATTGTTTCTACTAGATGTGTGCTTAACTGAAACAGCCTTTGGGTTCCATACTGTCACTCTATAATTACTGAGCATAAAGTCTAATTTCCAAAAATTCCCCCAAACACAAAAATCCCCCAAAACCGAATCTTTGCAAACCCCCAACCCTGCAATACTCTCCCCCTCCCCCTATTTCCCCCTCCCTCTTTACTCCCCCCCATATCCACGGTCTTGAAAGTAAAGGACCTCTCCCCTTCACAGCAACGTAGCAAGAACATGAGCGACATCTAAGTCACCAAAGGGGTGAAAATAATCCCATTTAAACCTCAGCCAACTACATCCCTCCCCTGTACATAAACAGTTCATTACTAGGCAAACAAACTTCAAATGTAGGAATAGTTCCACCCCTCCCTCCTTATATTGTAGTAAACTATAGTAGCAACTAAGTAGAGCATCTGCTCTGTATCATATGATTTCTAAGAAATAATAGGATACAGCATACAGTATCCTCTGAAAAATGAACGTTGCATATCCCTGAATTACATAATGGAAGCAGAAAACCCCATGCCATTAAGACACTCAGTCCATTTATACAGAAAAGAATAAAGTTCAAGTGACTTCAATGAGGAGCAGCAGTGTCCATAGCCTTAAGGTCATGATCATCAGCATCCACTTCTGACTGACATTGCGAGCGAGGTATCTTCCGTCTTTTAGGTGTTGAAACTTCTCATTCAGGACGTAAGTTGCGCTGACGTGGAATACAATTATCACCATATTGAATCTGATCAACAAAGTCCATACACACCCCGATAAATCTGTGATTTTTTGGGTTTTATTTTGCCACTCAAAAATTAAAGCAAAAGGAAAGTTCCAGCAATATTTAATCTGCTTTTGTTGTAGAATCTGTGTTAAGGGTTTGAAACTCCAACGTTTTTCCAGGGTGAAGGCTGATAGATCCTGATAAATTTGCAATTCCCACTCTTGATAGAAAAAGGACAATTTTCCCCAAAGTGCTCTCATTAACACGGCTTTATCTTCAGAACTTTGGAAGCAGGCGATGATGGGACAAGTTCTAATATCTCCCCCAGACTTCACACGGCCACTCCGGTGCGCTCTTTCTATTTTAACTGGAGAAGAACACGCAGGCATGCAAAAAGCATATATCTCTTGAACTAATGCAATAATATTACCAGCTGTATTGGTAGATTCCGGCACCCCCCAAATTCTGATGTTATTTCTCCGCTGCCTATTCTCTATATCATCCTGATGTTCCTTCATATCCGTAGAGAGTTGTTCCAGCTTATATGTCTTAGTTTGAAGTTCCACTGTGGAATCCATTTGCTCGCCGATATTTACTTCCGTTTGCGTTACTCTATCATCTAGAGATTTAAGATCAGACCGAAGATCCGTGATTGCCTTAGAAAATTCCAGACGAAAGGAACGCAATTCGTGTAAAATTTCCATCAGATCTGCCTTGGACACCGGTTGAGCTCCCATGTTCTGATCTGCACCAGAGTCAGATGTCACAGTAGAGGACCCTGATGTGCCAGCCGTGTGAGTAGATCCTGCTTGTTCAGTTTTGCTGGAGAATTTAGAGTGCAGTAGCGTAATGATTCTTTGTAGACATCCTGAACAACCCAGGTAGCTCAGTAAATTATTCAAAGCTTTCAGAATCTGCGTTCTCGAAGTCCTGCGATATGCCTCAGCATATAACAGAATACTGCCTCTAGGTATCCAATCCCAAATTGAGTCAGCTTGTGGAGTGGTACAGGGAGTATGATATTATTTCTCCTCACCACCCCTAAACATCGTTAAAAAAAAAAAAAAAAAAAGGTGTGAGAAGTATATTGCAATGAGGGCAATAGCCACTAGATGGTGGTATTTAAAGGTGAAGTGGTATTTAAAGGTGATACTGCAGAGGAATTGAGAGAAATATCGCTACACCGGGAAGATATATTACAACTATTTGATAAACTAAATAGTAGCAAATCACCTGGACCGGATGGTATACATCCCAGAGTGTTGAAAGAACTGAAATATGAGATTGCAGACCTGCTATTGGTAATCTGTGAACTTTCATTAAAATCATCTGTAATACCTGAAGATTGGAGGGTCGCCAACGTAACACCAATTTTTAAAAAGGGTTCCAGGGGTGACCCGGGAAATTACAGACCGGTGAGCCTGACGTCAGTACCAGGGAAAATGGTAGAAACCATCATAAAGAACAAAATTACGCAGCATGTAGATAGTCATGGCCTAATGGGAGACAGCCAACATGGCTTTAGACAAGGAAGATCTTGTCTTACTAATCTGATATGTTTTTTTGAAGGTGTGCATAAACAGGTAGACAAAGGTGAGTCGGTTGATATAGTGTATCTGGATTTTCAGAAAGCTTTTGACAAGGTCCCCCATCAGAGACTTTTGGCAAAGCTAAAAAGTCATGGGATAGGAGGCAGTGTACTATTGTGGGTCGGGAACTGGTTAAAAGATAGAAAGCAGAGAGTAGGGCTAAATGGCCAATATTCCCAATGGAAAAAGGTGAATAGTGGAGTACCCCAGGGATCTGTACTGGGTCCGCTGCTTTTTGACATATTCATAAATGACCTGGAAAAGGGAATAACGAGTGAGGTTATCAAATTTGCAGATGACACAAAACTGTTTAAAGCTGTTTAAAACCCAAGAGGAAAGTGGAAAACTGCAGGAGGACCTGGATAAATTGGAAGACTGGGCATCCAAATGGCAAATGAAATTTAATGTGGACAAGTGCAAAGTCATGCACCTAGGAAAGAACAACCCACACTATAGTTACTCGATGCAAGGCTCCACATTAGAAGCCACCACCCAGGAAAAAAGATTTAGGAGTCATCGTGGATAACATGTTACAACCCTCCAACCAGTGTGCAGCGGCGGCCAAGAAAGCAAACAGAATGCTAGGTATCATAAGGAAAGGGATGGAGAATAAAACAAAGGATATTATAATGCCTCTGTATCGCTCCATGGTACGACCGCACCTTGAATATTGTGTGCAATTCTGGTCACCGTATCTTAAAAAGGACATAGCGTTATTAGAAAAGGTACAGAGAAGAGCCACCAAATTGGTGAAGGGGATGGAAGGCTACTCCTATGAAGAGAGGCTAAAAAGGTTAGGGCTCTTTAGCCTGGAAAAGAGACGGCTGAGGGGAGATATGATAGAGGTCTATAAATTAATGAATGGAGTGGAACAGATAAACGTGGATCAATTGTTTACGCTATCAGAATATAGAAAGACTAGGGGACATGTAATGAAGCTACAGGGTAAACTATTTAAGACAAATAAGAGAAAATATTTTTTCACTCAACGTGTAATCAAACTCTGGAATCTGTTACCGGAGGATGTGGTAAGGGCTGATAGTATGTTGTTGTTAAGTGCCGTCGAGTCGGAGTCGACTCATGGCGACCCTCTGGATAGCTATCCTAAATTGTGTTCGGTCTTCAGTCAGGCGGCTCATTGTTGACAGACTGGTACCCGTAGCTGCTGTTATTGTAGCAATCCATCTCATTGCTGGCCTTCCTCTTTTGCGTTGACCTTCTATCTTGCCAAGCATGATGTCTTTCTCTAATGATCTCTCTCTTCGCATGATGTGTCCGAAGTATGAAAGTCGAAGTCTTGTCATCTGAGCTTCTAAAGAAAGCTTAGGTTTGATCTCTTCTAGTACCGACTGGTTTGTTCTTCGGGCAGTCCATGGTATACACAGTATTCGCCGCCAGCACCATAATTCAAAGGCATCAATTTTCTTCCTGTCTGTCTTTTTCACTGTCCAGCTTTCACATCCATATGATGTTATTGAAAATACCATGGCTTGAACAAGTCGAATCTTTGTATGGAGAGAGACATCTCTGCTCTTGAGAATCTTATCTAGGTCTTTCATAGCCATTCTGCCAAGAGCAATGCGTCGTCTGATTTCTTGACTGCTTGTTGCTTCTTTATTGATAGTTGATCCAAGTAGGTTAAAGTTGTTCACGATTTCAATTTCTTCTCCTTCAACGATGAACCTGTTGATTATGCCAGTTGTCATGATCTTTGTCTTCTTTACATTAAGGTGCAGGCCCATTTTGAGACTATGTTCTTTGATTGTGAGAAGCAAATGTTTCAGATCATCTTCACTTTCAGCCAGTAATGTGGTATCATCAGCATAGCGAAGGTTGTTGATGAGTCTTCCACCAATCTTCACACCTCTGTTGTCTTCATACAGTCCTGCTTCTCTGATGATTTGTTCTGCATATAAATTAAACAGGTAGGGGGAAAAGTATGCAGCCTTGTCTTACACCTTTGCTTATTTTAAACCATTCTGTTTCTCCTTGTTCCGTTCGAACTGTTGCTTCTTGATCAATGTACAGATTACGCAAGAGAACGATCAGGTGTTCTGGTATACCCATGCTTCTTAATGTGGCCCAGAGTTTCTCATGGTTTACACAGTCAAAAGCCTTGCTATAGTCGATAAAGCACAAATAGATATCCTTTTGGTATTCTTTAGTCTTTTCAAGGATCCATCTCACATCCGCAATGATGTCTCTCGTTCCTCGCCCTTTCCTGAACCCTGCTTGCACTTCAGGTAGTTCTTGTTCTAGGTATGGCTGTAGTCTCTTTTGAATAATCTTCAGTAGAATCTTGCTGGCATGTGGGATCAGAGCGATTGTGCGATAATTTCCACAGTCAGTTGGATCACCTTTCTTTAGTATTGGTATAAATACAGATCTTTTCCAGTCAGTTGGCCATGATGTTGTCTTCCATATTTCTTGGCAGAGCCTTGTAAGTACGGTAACAGCTGCATCAGATTGCTGCAATACTTCTATGGGAATGCTATCAATGCCTGGTGCTTTGTTCTTTGATAAGGCTTTCAATGCTGCTTCAACTTCTTCTTTCATCACCAATGGTTCCTGATCATAAGGTATAGGTTGAAACGGCTGTTGGTCCACTTGATCTTTATCATATAAAAACTCTGTATATTCCTTCCACCTTTTCTTGATCTTCTCAGCATCATTCAACATAGAACCTTGAGCATCTTGTAACATTCCAATTCGAGGCTGGAACTTTTTCTTTAACTCTCGCAGCTTTAGGAAAGCCGATCTTGTTCTTCCTCTAATAGTTTCTGCTTCTATTTCCTTGCAAGTGTCATTGTAGTACTTTTCCTTTGTCCTGTCTTGCTGCACGTTGGAAATCTCTGTTGAGTTCTGCGATTGTCTTTCTTTCTCCTTTGGCTTTAGCTTCTCTGCGTTTCTGGGCAATTTTCAGAGTTTCTTCCGTCATCCATTTTGGCCGTTTTTGCTTTTTCACCTTTTGTAGAGACTTCTCGCTTTCTTCCAGCACAACCTTCTTGATGTCATTCCATAACTCTTCCGGAGCTCTGTCATTTGTATCTAAGGCAGCAAATCGATTTTGCAGGCAGTCTTTAAATTCCAGTGGTATATTCTCAAGGTCATATTTTGGTGCACTCATGAGTGGTTTGCTCTTTTTCAACTTTAGCTTGAGTTTGCATACTAGTAGTTGATGATCTGTACCACAGTCAGCTCCAGGTTTTGTCTTTGTTGATGTTACAGAGCTTTTCCATCGTTGACTTCCACAGATGTAGTCAATTTGATTTTTATACAATCCATTGGGTGAAGTCCATGTGTACAGTCGTCGCTTGTGTTGCTGAAAGAAGGTGTTTGAGATGAATAGATCATTGGTCTTGCAGAATTCTATCAATCTTTCTCCAGCTTCATTTCTGTTGCCAAGTCCATATTTTCCAACTACTTTGCCTTCTTCTTTGTTGCCAACTTTTGCGTTCCAGTCACCCATGACTATCAGGATATCCTGTTTGCATGTTCTGTCAATTTCAGCTTGTACTTGTTCATAGAACTCTTCAATTTCATTCTCTTCTGCAGCTGTTGTTGGGGCATATACTTGAATTATAGTTGTGTTGATAGGCAATCCTCGTAGACGAAAAGAGATTAAGCGTTCGCTGACTGCATTGTATTTCATTACAGTTCTTGCAAGTTTCTTCTTTATTATAAATGCAACACCATTTCTTCTTTGTCTTTCATTTCCAGCATAGTAGACCATGTGATCATCTGATGCAAAGTGCCCGATGCCAGTCCATTTCAGTTCGCTGACACCCAACAGATCAAGTTGTACACGTTCCATTTCATTCTTGACCACTTCCAACTTCCCTTGGTTCATGCTTCGTACGTTCCATGTTCCAATGTGTAAGACATCTTTACAGCTTCTGACTCTCATTTCATGCGCAGCTACATCAGCAGTCAGACTTCCCGAAGGCTTTGATCCAACCACATCATAAATGCTGGCTTTACTCTGAAAAGTCTTCAGCTCTTCCCCAGTAGCTAGTAGTCTTCAGCTCTTCCCCGGCTGATAGTATAGCTGGGTTTAAAAAAGGTTTGGACAAGTTCCTGGAGGAAAGGTCCATAAACCACTATTAAAAAGGGACCCAGGATATCAATGCTTGACCCAGTACAAGCATTGTGGAACTTGTGTCTTTTGGGGAAACTGCTAGGTACGTATGACCTAGATTGGCCACTGTTGGAAACAGGATACTGGGCTTGATGGACCTCGGTCTGACCCAGTATGGCATGTCTTATGTTCTTATGTTCTTATGGTAACAAATGCTCAGAAAAGTGCAGGGAATCTGCTCAATGTGAAAATCTCAGCTCACAACCCAGCAAGGTATCTCTGTACAGCCTTGTCCCCAATGCAGTCCCACGGAGACCTTCAAGAGCCAGTCCATTAATTTGCTGAATTTATTGGTAACTTTAGGAAATACAGCAGAAGAGAATAGTGTTCCAAATATTTAAAGATCAGCAGCAAGGTGCCAGTGCTGCTCTGTCTGATGCTCAGAGATGTCCCCTATCGGAATGCCTCAGATCAGAATGCGATCAGCCCAGCAGGGAGTTTACTATCTGCTTCACAACTGTAATGATCCTAAAATCATTAGAGAAAAACAAAACTCCATCTTTCAGAATCCTGCTGTCCTTTAATCTTGAGCAAACTTTCATGCCGCGGAGCCATACCGCTGTCATATTCGTGATCAGCAAACAGGGATCTCTATGCCGATCTGTGAAAGCTGTCAGTGTGAAAATAACATAAAATGGCTGATGTTCCCGCTGTCATCTGTGTTCCAACGATCCGTCCTTAGATAAGACAGGGAGATGCTTTTACAGAAGGAATATCAGCGATCGCCTGTCACCACATGCATCGAGGGAGGGGGGGATAACTTTGAAAGAGGCACTCATGCTTATTTAGCGATCCTCTATTCGAGATCTAATCTGTGCTCTGTCACAATTCCCGATGGTGTACATCATTCTGTCAGTCTGATGATCAAAGCATCCCAATAATTAACATCCAATCCGCTGGACTTAGGCTCACCAAGAATTGCAACTAGATCTGAGAAGATCCGATCAGCCAAATTTGCTCTGATAAATGCCATCAGCTTAGCTCGATACAGAAACTTAACAAAATTTACATCGAGCCACTATTCCTACACTTAAAGCCATGAGCAGCGCTTCCTAAAAAAATTACATTTCACCAAGTTTTAATCAGGGACAAGATGACCCGGGCTCGGAGCTTCAGAGAAACCCAGCCATTCCTCTGTGGGCTCACTAGCGCCACCCCCCCCCCCCCCGTTATTCTCCATTTTTGAAACATTAGAAAAAGATAAAGTCAATTGCTGATTTACAACCTGAGAGGGCGAGAAAGAGTAATCAGGGGTGGCAATACAGCTTTAGATATACCAGGTTCAGCCTTCCCTACGCCAGCATCCTCCACCAAGCAGGTGGCGCCAGCGACCTCTGCACATTGTTGTGCTCCAGGAATAGCCACCCCAATCCCAGGCAGCGCAACATCGGGGTCTGCCTACAGCATGCCCCACTCCAGACTTGCAGCAACGCCCTGAGCAGGAGGCACCACAGATCCGCATGCCGACGGAGTTCCAGATGAACCCAGAACAGCAGGAGGAGCGCGTTCATCAGGGGGGAGAGATATCTCCAGGGCGGAAGACACCGAAGCCTCCTCAGCCGGCGCAACCAAGCCCACACTAATCTCCCCAATCTGTTCCTTGGAGAGCTGCACAAAACGATCCATAGGTCCAGAAATAGCAGGTAAGGGCTCCGTGGGTAGAGCCCGAGGTTTGCCTTTACGCTTAGGCATGTTGCTCACTCCAATTCTGCCGCCATCTTAGATTTAGCCACTCCCCCATTCACATTACTACCTTTTAACTTTCAAAAGGGAGACTATGATAAAATGAGGAAAATAAGTTAAGAAAAATCTAAAAGGAGCAGTTGCAAAGGTTAAAGACTTACATCAAGCTTGGGTGTTGTTTAAAAATACTATCTTGGAAGCTCAGACCAGCTGTATTCCACGCTTTAAGAAAAGTGGAAGTCCAAAAAACTGCCAGCATGGTTTAAAGGTAAGGTTAGAGAGGCTGTTGTTGCCAAAAAAAGCATCTTTCAGTAAAAGGAAAAAAAGAGCCAAATGATGAAAACTGGAAAGAGCAGAAGCACTGGCAAGTTAAATGCAAGGGATTGATAAAGCAGGCAAAGAGAGAATTTGAGAAGAACATAAGATATGCCATACTGGGACAGACCAAGGTCCATCAAGCCCAGTATCCTGTTTCCAACAGTGACCAATCTAGGTCATACATACCTAGCAGTATCCCCAAAAGACACAGGTTTCACAATGCTTGTACTGAGTCAAGTATTGATATCCTGGGTCCTTTCTTAATAATGGTTTATGGACCTTTCCTCCAGGAATTTGTCCAACCCTTTTTTAAACCCAGCTACACTAACAGCCTTTACTATATCCTCTGGTAACAAATTCCAGAGTTTGATTACACATTGAGTGAAAAAATATTTTCTTTTATTAGTCTTAGTTTACCTTGTAGCTTCATTGCATGTCCCCTGGTCTTTCTATAGTCTGATAACATAAACAATCGATCTACGTTTACCCGTTACAGCATAGTTACTCACCTGTAACAGGTGATCTCCGGGAACAGCAGGAATTTAGTCCTCACATATGGGTATCATCGGTACTGACGGAGCCTGCGCGGGAACGCTCCCCAGCGTCTAATAAGAAAGCTTTTGGGAGCATCCCACAGCGCCTGCGTGCTGCCTTCCCGCCTTTCCCAACTGCCTGTCTCCAGTTGAGTTTTAAAGCTGAGACAAAGAGAGAGAGAAGGAAAGGAAAGCGATCGACAGAGAGATACAACTCCTAGGGGAGGTGGGTGGGTTGTGAGGACTAAATTCCTGCTGTTCCCGGAGATCACCTGTTACAGGAACAAGCAGGAATGTAGTCATCACATATGGGGACTCCCTAGCTTTAGGTGCCAGGGAGAGACCCCAGAAGTTGTGTGTCCCTGAAGAGGGCTCCACTTCCCCCCATGGATCTCTGGCATCCTACCAGGGATGGTGGGTAGGAGTTGATTAGGTATGGAATAGGTGTTTGAGAACAGCCTGACCAAACAAGGCATCCCGGCGGGAGTCCTTGTCCAAGCAGTGATGGGCTGTAAAGGTATGAACGAGGCCCAAGTGGCTGCTCTATAGATGTCGTTGATAGACAGAGTGTGCAGATGAGCCATTGAGGCTGCCATGGCTCTCACATTGTGAGCTGTGACATGGCCCTCCAGAGAAATGTTCTTACTCTGATAGGCGAAGGAAATACAATGAGCAATCCAGTTAGACAGTGTTCTCTTGGAGACTGGAAGTCCCAAATGAGAAGGATCAAAAGCAACAAAGAGTTGAGAGGACTTTCTATATTGCTGTGCTCTTTGTAAGTAAAAAGCTAAAGCTCTTTTACAGTCCAAGGTATGAAGATTCCTCTCTGCATTAGATGCATGAGGCCTGTCAGACGGCTGCCTGGGTGATTATGTTCACAGTCTTGGCAAGTGCATATATCAATATGATTTGCAAGGGATTGTGGGAAATGTAGTCCATTCACACCAGATACAGCTGCTCACAATAATTAGTTGTGCTTGAGTGTAAAGCCAATAAGATATTTATTTATGAGGTTATTTCTCCCAACACAGATATGCTTGGTAGCACATAAAACAGGATACTTGCTTTCAGTGTTAAACTTAGAAAAACAAAATCAGGAAAACAGCTGAACTTGTCAGGCAATCAAAACAAAAGAATAAAGACCTGGTTGGTAACAAACTGGTCTTTTCTGTAGGCTCTAGCTAATAATTTCTTAGCAGTGCAACAAACAACAAGCAAATCCCACAAAGAAGGGAAAAACTGTTCTTTTCAGGTTAACTTCTTATATCTTCCCACATAGACTCAGAAGTGATTCCCTCAGAGCTCACAAGCAATTAGGTAAGGCTCAATTGCTAGCAGTTACCCAGCTGAAACCCCTTAGCTGGCTTGCTTTCTACTGCGTGGCTCAAATCCTACTTCAGGAGCTTTTCTGAGTAGATTAAAGAACAAGTTTGTATTTCTTTGTGATGGTTGCTGTACTTTGTAACAGAAAATTACCAAAGGAGTTTAGACAGAGAGCAATCCATATATTCACAGCCTGTATCTAAGACCGCTCCTTCCCCTTCTTCAACAATCATGGGTTCAATATCAGGGATTGGCACAGAGGAATTTCTCAATGGAGCACTTTCAGGAGAATACTTGTTTCCCTGCTGTCTTTCAAGGTTATAGCTAGGGCATAGATCAGTGTTCATACCTGAGCTTCCATTGCTGTTAGAGTTCCTCTCTAAATAGCCTGGCCAGTATGTAGTCCAGTTCTTATGTCCAGCCTTCCAATCCAGATCCCTGGACACTGGATCTCTCTTCACATACCTTCTGGCACGGGTCTTAGGGTCCCTTCCACATGCAGCCGTCTCCCTCACAGGTACAGTCTGGAGATTCCTAGCCCTGGAGCACCATTCCTCTGGGTTTCCCCAGTCCAATGGTGTAAGCTTGCCTTTTGAATGTCTCCCAGTATACGTACTGCTCTGGACTCCTTTAGACCTCCCAAATGCTTTTCTCTTCTTTCTTCCAAAGGGTTTCTTGCCCTCTCTGTCTGTCCGCTCTGGCTTCTGCTTCTGATGATCCTCCAGATGATGAAGCTGTCCAAGATGAGGATCTCCAAGCTGATCCTGAGGATGAGGATCTCCCAGATGAAACTGAGGATGAGGATAATTCTCTGTAGAATAAACTCTACCTTTATTCTGCTTAGATGAGTGCTCCACCCTAGCACAGCGCAGCTGTGCTGAATCAGGCCCTGCCCTTTGAGATGAGTGCTTGGGGATTACCTCATAGCCCTCCTGATTGAACACACGTTTCCCCACTTCAGCTCCTCTAATGGCTGTTGGAAACCTGGTGCATTCTGGGACTGGTAGTCTTTTATGGAAATATTCTGTTTTCTTATTTCTACCAGAACTGACAGGTTGCTTGTTCAGAGTCACTTCACCTTTACTAAAGCTCCTTCCTGAGCTATGATAAGCTTCCTTATCACATACCCCCCTGCTTAAGTTATTACGGACTGGTGTAACTGGTGAAACTTCTTCTCTACAGTCCGTAATACGGGAAAGGGCATCCGCATTCTTGTGTAACTTCCCAGCACGATGTTCCACTTGAAAATCAAATGCCTGTAAGGCCATGTACCAGCGTGTCAACCTAGCATTGTGGTTCTTCATTTGCTGCAACCACTTAAGTGGGGCATGGTCTGTGACCAACTGGAACTTTCTCCCTGTAAGGTAAAAGCTTAACGCCTCCACTGACCACTTAATAGCTAAACATTCTTTTTCTATTGTGGAATACTTTTGTTCAGCCGGTGACAACTTCCTGCTCAGGTACATCACAGGATGCTCCTCCCCTTCATGACACTGGGATAGAACCGCTCCTAGCCCTACATCCGATGCATCTGTTTGAACCAGAAAGGGTTTCCTGAAGTCCACCCCTTTCAGTACCGGTCCTGTACACAATTTTCCTTTTAGGACTGAAAATGCTTTTTCAGCTTCAGGTGTCCACTTTAGCTGGTTTGGACAATTCTTCCACAGCATATCCGTGAAAATGGCACTTTTCTCTGCAAATTGCGGTATAAATACGCGGTAGTATCCAATTAGTCCCAAGAAACTTCTTAGTTGTTTCTTTGTTGTTGGAGGGGGAAAATTCCTGATGCTATCTACCTTACTCATTAGAGGTTTAATTTTTCCTCTTCCCACTAGGTGGCCCAGGCATTTTACCTCCCTATTTGCAAAGGCACACTTCTTCGGGTTTAAAGTGATTCCCGCTTGCTTCATGGAGCACAAGACTGCCCTGATCCTCTTTAGATGCTCCGCCCAGGTGTTACTATGGATTATGACATCATCCATATATGCAAACGCATAATTTTGGTGGGGTCGAAGTACCTGATCCACTAACCTTTGGCAGGTAGCTGCCACTCCATGCAGTCCGAAAGGCATCCTCTTGAACTGGAAAAGGCCAACAGGGGTGCTGAACGCAGTCTTCGGCTTTGACTCCCTGGTTAGAGGGATTTGCCAATATCCTTTTGTCATATCAAGGGTGGTTAAGTATTGAGCCTGTCCCAGCTGGTCCAACAGCTCTTCAATTCTTGGCATTGGATATGCATCAAAAACTGATATTGCGTTTACCTGCCGGAAGTCAATACAAAATCTTAAAGATCCATCAGGCTTCGGCACCAGGACTATGGAGCTATTCCAGGGACTCTTTGACTCCTCTATTACTCCCATGTCCAACATCTCCTGGACTTGTGCCACTACTTCCTGTCTCTTGGCTTCAGGCAAACGGTATGGCCTTTGACAAACTAATTTCCCAGGTGGAGTTATTATTTCATGGGCAACCAAATGTGTCTCCCCAGGTATGGGTGTCAACACATCTGGGAATTCTTTAAGCAATTTCCTAATTTCTTCCTGTTGTACCAATATCAGGTCCTCACCTATTTGGGGCTCTGATTTTTCTTTACAATCAGATACCTGGGGTCCCAAATCTTCCTCTTCATTCACCTCCCTCTCTCGGGCACAGGTGGCAGCTAGGCTTTTAACCCCTTTGACGCCAGTAGAACCAAAGCCTTTGGTTCCACGCTCAGAATTTTCCAGGGATGTGACCTCCTCCACAGGTGGAAAACCCAGTCTCTCACAGATCAATTGGGCAATTCTGTCTCCTGTCTTCACGTGATTATCATTCTGTCCAAAATTAAATAATAGAACTTTAATATTGCACCTGTAATCGGGATCAATTACTCCCGCACCCACATCGATGAAATATTTAAGGGCTAATCCGGACCTTGGGGCTACTCTCCCATAGCATCCAATAGGTATTTCCACTTGGAGACCGGTATCAACCAGGGCTCTCCCTTGGCTCGGTACAGTCACATTTTCTATACTGCACAGGTCAAACCCAGCAGCTTGAGGGGTTGCCCCTTAGGAGCTTGGGCCTTCTCTGTGACCCTATGGTACTTTAAGACGAATGTCTGCTTTGGGGAAGCTTGGTCTTCTGGACTCTTAACCATCTTTTTAGCTGGGGTCTGAGGACTTCCAAATAAAGGCCCGGGAGCTATTACCATTAATCCTTCTCCCTCCTTCTATCCTAGTCCTTCCACTAGACCCTGCTTAAATCTTGGCCAGTCTCTTCCTAGAACCAAATCAAAGGGTAGCCTAGGCACCACTGCTAACAGAACTTCCTCTTGTTTCCCCAGGCACTTAACCTTTAGCCTATAGGTGGGATATGATGTTGCAGCACCATGAATGCATCTGATGTGAACTTGGCTTTCAGGGGTTCTAGGCACAAATCCTTCTTGGGCCTCTATTCTCTTCCAAAGCTTTTTGACATACTCTGGTCTGCCCCAGAGTCTAACAAAGCATTTGTGGTAATTCCTTGCACATCAACCATCAAAAGAAATCCTTCTTTGGGCTGTTTTAAATCCACACCCATTAAGCTAGTGTGTGTCTGGCATCCCTTTTCTAAATGTCCCCATTTTCCACACTTGAAACATTTCTTTCTACTCCACTGTGTCATCTGGTTTGGCACAGTACATTTATTTTCAGAAACATTTTTAACTATTTTCTTTTCTGATACAGCACAGCTTGCCTCAGCACCCATCTTCAGAGGGCCACCCATTCTATGGCAAGCCTGCGTGGCTTCCAAGAATCTCTCTGCTAGCATGGTTGCCTCTCCAAGATTTGGGCAATTTTGCTGTATAAGGAAAGTGTGCAAATCTTTAGGCACCGCAGACATAAATTGTTCAAGCATAATAATGTCTAATAACATTTCTACCGTCTTTTGCTCAGGCTCCAACCATTTTACAGCTAATCCTCTGATTCTCTGACTCAGAGCCCTGGGTGTTTCACCCACTCTTAATGTAACAGCTCTAAACATTCGCCTATACTCTGAAATAGACAACCCTAGGCGATCTCTAATAGCAGCCTTTACATCCTTATAATTCAAAGCCTGGGCTGCTGGCATTGCTCTATAAGCTGCAAGCGCCTCTCCAGTTAATGAGGCTGCCAGCCTTACTGCCCACTGGGTCTCTGGCCATGCTAATGCTTGTGCCACTCTTTCAAAAGACTCTAGAAAATCATCAACATTATCATCTGGAGTTAGCTTCCCAAAACTAAATGCCCCAATCCCCTGATTGAGTCCCACACTGTCCACATGTGGTGTACCAGTATTTACTGCTGGTCTTGCATCTGGTCCACTTTGGTTCTGCAGTTTAACTAGGGCTTGCACCAGATCAAGCACTGGCCTCTGCTGGTCCATTAAGGCTTTCATAGCAGTGTCCTGAGCTTGCTGTGCTACCTCCTGTTGCCTGCTAAACTGGGCTGCCATCCAATCAGCTAGTTCCCTTGGATCCATCTTGATCCCTGCAAGAAAACACAAAAAAAAAAAACCCCCACAGTGCACCACCTTCCAAACAGGTGTTTTTTTCTACTTTTTTTTTTCAATTACCCCTGTGCCTTACTCCCATCCACCACTAGACATGCCCAGGTACTTGTTACCTTATGCCAGTGATGAATCCAGCTCTGCACAGGGTCTTTTATTCCTGGAACAGCTACCTCTCCTCCAAAGTGCAGTTGAGGGAAAATCTTTTCTTTCAGCTTTTAAGCTTGAACTGTCTTTTCCTTCAGACTTGAGTTGTAATCCTTAGCAAGTAAATCCTTCTGCGCAAAAGGAATCTGAAAAACTACGCCATTTGTCAGACGGCTGCCTGGGTGATTATGTTCACAGTCTTGGCAAGTGCATATATCAATATGATTTGCAAGGGATTGTGGGAAATGCAGTCCATTCACACCAGACACAGCTGCTCACAATAATTAGTTGTGCTTGAGTGTAAAGCCAATAAGATATTTATTTATGGGGTTATTTCTCCCAACACAGATATGCTTGGTAGCACATAAAACAGGATACTTGCTTTCAGTGTTAAACTTAGAAAAACAAAATCAGGAAAACAACAGCTGAACTTGTCAGGCAATCAAAACAAAAGAATAAAAACCTGGTTGGTAACAAACTGGTCTTTTCTGTAGGCTCTAGCTAATAATTTCTTAGCAGTGCATCAAACAACAAGCAAATCCCACAAAGAAGGGAAAAACTGTTCTTTTCAGGTTAACTTCTTATATCTTCCCACATAGACTCAGAAGTGATTCCCTCAGAGCGGCTTGCTTTCTACTGCGTGGCTCAAATCCTACTTCAAGAGCTTTTCTGAGTAGATTAAAGAACAAGTTTGTATTTCTTTGTGATGGTTGCTGTACTTTGTAACAGAAAATTACCAAAGGAGTTTAGACAGAGAGCAATCCATATATTCACAGCCTGTATCTAAGACCGCTCCTTCCCCTTCTTCAACAATCATGGGTTCAATATCAGGGATTGGCACAGAGGAATTTCTCAATGGAGCACTTTCAGGAGAATACTTGTTTCCCTGCTGTCTTTCAAGGTTATAGCTAGGGCATAGATTAGTGTTCATACCTGAGCTTTGTGATAAGGAAGCTTATCATAGCTCAGGAAGGAGCTATAGAAAAGGTGAAATGACTCTGAACAAGCAACCTGTCAGTTCTGGTAGAAATAAGAAAACAGAATTTTGCCATAAAAGACTACCAGTCCCAGAATGCACCAGGTTTCCAACAGCCATTAGAGGAGCTGAAGTGGGGAAACGTGTGTTCAATCAGGAGGGCTATGAGGTAATCCCTAAGCACTCATCTCAAAGGGCAGGGCCTGATTCAGCACAGCTGCGCTGTATTAGGGAGCAGCACTCATCTAGGCAGAATAAGAGTAGAGTTTATTCTACAGATAACCATCTTCATGATCACCTTGGATATCCAGAGAATTGTCCTCAGTATCCTGAGAATCAGCTTGAGTTTGATCATCAGTTTCATCTGAAGGAACATCAGAAGCAGAAGCCAAACCGGACGGACAGAGAGGGAAAGAGACCCTTTGGAAGAAGGAAGAGAAAAGCCTTTGAGAGGTCTAGAAGAGTCCAAAGCAGTACGTATACTGGGAGGTATTCCAAGGGCCAGCATACACCATTGGACTGGGGAAAGCCAGAGGAATGGTGCTGCAGAGCTAGGAATCACCAGAGGCTACCTGTGAGGGAGACGGCTGCACGTGGAAGGGACCCTGTGCCAGAAGGTATGTGAAGAGAGATCCAGTGTCCAGGGATCTGGATTGGAAGGCTGGACATAAGAACTGGACTACATACTGGCCAGGCTATATAGAGAGGAACTCTAGCAGCAATGGAAGCTCAGGTATGAACACTGATCTATGCCCTAGCTATAACCTTGAAAGACAGCAGGGAAACAAGTATTCTCCTGAAAATGCTCCATTGAGAGATTCATCTGTGCCAATCCATGATATTGAACCCATGCTTGTTGAACAAGGGGGAATAATAGCAGATGAGGATCCTGTTTATATGGACTGCTCTCTATCTAAACTCCGTTGGTAACTTTCTGTTATAAAGTACAGCAACCATCACAAAGAAATACAAATTTGTTCTTTAATCTACTCAGAAAAGCTCCGGAAGCAGGATTTGACCCACACAGTGGAAGGCAAGCCAGCTAAGGGGTTTCAGCTGGTAACTGCTAGCAATTAAGCCTTACCTAATTGCTTGTGAGCTAGGAGAGAATCACTTCTGTATCTATGTGGGAAGTAATCAGAAGTTAACCTGAAAAGAACAGTTTGTTTCTTGCTTTGTGGCTTTTCATTTGTTGTTTTCCTGATTTTGACTTTGTTTTTCCAAGTTAACACTGAAAGCAAGTAACCTAAATTATGTGCTACCAAGCATATCTGTGTTGGGAGAAATAACCCTATAAATAAATATCTTATTGGCTTTACCCAAGAGCACAACTAAATTATTGTCAGCAGCTGTGTCTGGTGTGAATGAACTACATTGTCCACAATACCTTGCAAATCATATAGAGATATGCACTTGTCAAGACTGTGAAGATTCTCACCCAGGCAGCCGTCTGACAGCTTCCATTGCTGTTAGAGTTCCTCTCTAAATAGCCTGGCCAGTATGTAGTCCAGTTCTTATGTCCAGCCTTCCAATCCAGATCCCTGGACACTGGATCTCTCTTCACATACCTTTTGGCACGGGTCTTAGGGTCCCTTCCACGTGTAGCCGTCTCCCTCACAGGTACCGTCTGGAGATTCCTAGCCC
This sequence comes from Ichthyophis bannanicus, assembly GCA_033557465.1. Lineage (NCBI taxonomy): Eukaryota > Metazoa > Chordata > Amphibia > Gymnophiona > Ichthyophiidae > Ichthyophis > Ichthyophis bannanicus. Next base: position 26,896,079 of record CM066049.1, read on the forward strand.
TGCAGCACCATTCCTCCGGCTTTCCCCAGTCCAATGGTGTAAGCTTGCCTTTTGAATGTCTCCCAGTATACGTACTGCTCTGGACTCCTTTAGACCTCCCAAATGCTTTTCTCTTCTTTCTTCCAAAGGGTTTCTTGCCCTCTCTGTCTGTCCGCTCTGGCTGCTGCTTCTGATGATCCTCCAGATGATGAAGCTGTCCAAGATGAGGATCTCCAAGCTGATCCTGAGGATGAGGATCTCCCAGATGAAACTGAGGATGAGGATAATTCTCTGTAGAATAAACTCTAACTTTATTCTGCTTAGATGAGTGCTCCACCCTAGCACAGCGCAGCTGTGCTGAATCAGGCCCTGCCCTTTGAGATGAGTGCTTGGGGATTACCTCATAGCCCTCCTGATTTAACACACGTTTCCCCACTTCAGCTCCTCTAATGGCTGTTGGAAACCTGGTGCATTCTGGGACTGGTAGTCTTTTATGGAAATATTCTGTTTTCTTATTTCTACCAGAACTGACAGGTTGCTTGTTCTGAGTCACTTCACCTTTACTATAGCTCCTTCCTGAGCTATGATAAGCTTCCTTATCACAGGCCCTGGAAAAAACACAGGTAGGTAGACCGCTTGGTTCAGATGAAAAGGCAAGACCACCTTAGGCATAAAGTGTGGATGAGTCCGAAGGACTACCTTGTCATGATGGAACCTTGTATAAGGTGGATTAGCTACTAGAGCTTGCAACTCACTAATGCGGCGTGCTGATGTGATTGCAATGAGAAAGATAACCTTCCAAGAAAGGAATTTCAAGGAGTTAGTAGCTAAAGGTTCGAAAGGTGGCTTCATGAGCTGCCCAAGAACCAGGTTTAAGTCCCATGCCACCGGCGGTGGCGTAATGGGAGGCTTAGTTAGAAGAAGGCCTCTCATAAATCTTTCTATAAGAGGATGAGAGGAAATAGGCTGTCCATTTAGAGGCTTAAGAGAAGCTGCAATAGCACTCAAATGGACTCTTACCGAATTAGTCTTAAGACCTGCATTGGATAAATGAAGGAGATACTCCAGCAGTGATTCCAGAGGTATCACAAGGGGGTTAAGAGCCTTTTGCGAACACCATATGGTAAACCTTTTTCACTTGAAAGCATAAGAGCGTCTTGTGGAAGGTTTCCTGGAAGCAAGAAGAATATCTTTCACTTGTTGAAGGATATTAAAATCATGGAGATCTAGGCCTTCAGCAACCAAGCCCTGAGATGCAGAGACTGGGGAATGGGATGCCATAACATTCCGTCCTCCTGGGATAGGAGATCTGGAGCAGACCCTAACTCCAGGGAGGGAGCTTGAGAGAGATGTAGAAGCAGAGGGTACCACACTTGCCGTGGCCAATGTGGAGCTATGAGAATCATATGGCCTCTGTCTCTCTGAAGCTTGAACAGGGTTTTGGGAATTAGGGGAATGGGTGGAAAGGTATACAGGACGTCTTGACCCCAGTAAAGGAGGAAAGCATTCCTGGCCTGAACCCCCTGAGCCGGAGTTCTGGAGCAGAACCGGGGAAGTTGGGCATTCCACGGACTTGCAAAGAGGTCTATGTCCGGGGTTCCCCAAAGTTGAAATATCCTGGTCACCTGGTCTGCATGCAGAGACCACTCATGTGGAAGCAGAACTCGACTGAGTATGTCTGCCCAAGAGTTTTGAATGCCTGGAAGATACATTGCCAGAAGATGAATCTGATGCTCTCTGGCGAGGGCCCATAGTCGCAAAGCTTCATTGCAAATCGACAGAGAGCCTGTTCCCCCCCTACTTGTTCACACAGAACATGGCTACTTGATTGTCCGTATGAATGAGGACTGTCTTGTAGCTGAGCAGGGTGTGGAACACTCGCAGAGCAAGGAAGATTGCTCTGAGCTCCAAGAGATTGATATATAGATAACTCTCTTGTGGAGACCAGGTGCCCTGGGTGGAGAGGTCTTGCAGATGAGCTCCCCAACCCATTGGAGAAGCATCTGTTGTGAGAGTTGCTTGGGGTAAGGGTTGCTGAAAAGGGGGCCCCAGCAACAGGTTTTGAGTGGACTTCCACCACTGGAGGGACAAAATGAGGCGACTTGTGTTTGCTATTTTGTCTGACAGACACCCTGAATGCCTGGGTCCATTGGGTGGATAAGGTCCACAGAGCTGCCCTCATGTGGAGGCGAGCATAGGGAACCACATGCACGGTGAATGCCATGTGGCCTAGTAGTTGTAACATTTCTCGAGCAGTTAGATGAGGCTTTAGCACTGCTTGAGAAGCTAAACTGCACCAAGCGAAGGCAACGGGCCTGAGGGAGATAGGCCCTTGCCTTTGTGGTATCAAGGAGAGCTCCTATGAACTCTAAGGACTGAGTGGGAGTCAGACTGGATTTTGGGATGTTTATTACCAGCCCTAAATACTGAAGGATTCGCATTGTGCAGGATAGAGAAGTCCTGGCCTCTGACTCTGTTGGGGCTCGAATGAGCCAGTCGTCCAAGTAAGGGATGACTAATATCCCTAGAGTGCGGAGAAATGCTGCTACAACAGCCATGCATTTCGTGAACACCCTTGGTGCTGAGGCCAGGCCAAAAGGAAGCACCCTGTATTGGTAGTGCTTTCCTTGAAAAAGGAACCGAAGGAACTCTGAGTTGGATGGATGAGAACATGGGTGTACGCATCCTTGAGATCTAGAGAACAAAGCCAATCCTGACTCTGAAGGTATGGCAGCAGAGATCCGAGAGAAATCATTTTGAATTTCTCCTTGACAAGGAATTTGTTCAATTCTCTGAGGTCTAAAATAGGTCTGTAACCCCCTGTTTTCTTTGGAATAAGAAAATAAGGGGAATAGAACCCTGTACCCTGTTGATGAAGGGGTACTTCTTCTATTACCCCTTGGGCAAGAAGGATAGCGACCTCCTGACCTAACAGGTTGATGAGAGAGGTCGGAGAATTGAACTGCCTTACTATGGTGTGAGGGGGCATGCTTGAAAAATGAAGCTTGTACCCGTCCTTTATGATGGAGAGTGTCCAATGCTCTGCTGTTATTTGCCCCCATCTGGGGGCAAAATGACATAACCTTCCTGGAATGGTGGAAGGTTCTGGTCCCCCAAGAACCAGGAAGGCTAAGTTCTCTAGATGAGAGTCAAAGGCCCTGTGGAGGCTGAGCCTGCTGGGCCGGTTGAGGCCTAGCAGCCTTTGCTTTCTTCTGTTTGGGTGGTTGCTGACTTTTCTTGGCAAGCTGACCTGCAGAACGTCCCTGCTGAACATAAGCAGGGTAAAATCTTTTCTTTTCAGAAAAGAATGGTTTCTTGAACAATTTCTTTCTAGCAGGATCAGCAGTGGACTTGGACAATCTGTCCAAGGTGGAATTTTCAGCATCCATTTCATTGGCTTTTTCCTGCCAATCTTTACCAAAGAGGTTCTCACCAGTACAAGGGATATTTCCCAATTTGTCTTGTACCCAGAGCTCTAGATCAGATGCCTGGAGCCAAGCAATTCTACGTGCCCCTATGGCAATAGCCGAGATTCTGCTTATGCACTCAAAGCAGTCAAAGGCTGCACGGTTCAAAAATCTAGAGACATCTTGGGCATGTTTGACCCAAGTGAGAAAATCCTGTCTCATCTTCAGAAAGGAAAGGACTGAAAGCCTCTAAATTATCTGTGACCTCCTTCAGGAACATTCCCATGTAGAGACTATAGGAACTGATCCTGGCAGAAAGCATGGAAGCTTGGAAGACTCGACGTCCAAAAGCATCCAGGGTTCTGCACTCACGTCCTGGAGGATTAGAGGCATGCCTTTTTGCACTCTTAATCCTTCTCATAGCTGACTCCACTACAATAGAGTGGTGAGGAAGCTGAGTCTTATGGAACTCAGGATAAGGAGGGACTTGATACGTAGTATCTAGTCTACGAGAATGAGGAGAGGTGATAAGAGGTGTTTCCCACATCCTCAACATGAGATCATATAAAATCTCAAGAATGTGCAAGGTAGCTGCCTTCTTAGGAGTTTTGGGATATTGTAGAATTTCCAAATCCTTGGCCCTTGGCTCTGTTTCAGGGGCCACAGTAAGGGACAGGCCCCGAGCCACCTCCCTGATGAAATCTTGGAAGGAAATATCCTCTGGAGGAGACATCCTGCGTTTAGGGGAGGAGGGCTCCTCTGGGAGAAGCATCGCTGCATCGATAGATCTGTCAGAATCCTCAGATTCTTCTGAGAACTCGAAGTATCATCTGTCTGGATGCTCCTGAAGAGCCCAATACCCGTACCGACCAAAGTCGGTACCGGGGTATCGGTACCGAAAGTCATCGGATGACTGGGTACCGGCAAAGCAGACACCGATGCCGATGTCAATGCTATCGGTACCAGTACCGATGGCAGTGTCGGTACCGGTGGGACTGTCTGTCGCGGTTCCGAGGGCTTCGATGCTGCAAGGAAAGCCGCCAGACTGTGTTCCACAGCCAGAACTCTCTGGTCTATTGACGCTGCCAATGCCTGGATGTCGGTACTGGAGGAGACCGCCGGTACCCCCGAGCATGGCAGCAGTAGTTCTGCTGAGATCGAGGCCTCGAGAACATCCTGGAACCCCGATGATGCTTTGGAAGCCGAAGCCTCCTGCCGGGGTAATTTTGCCGGTGCAAAATCCTCGAGGGCAACGTCAGAGGCATCTCGATGCTTAGAAGGAGATCTACCCTTGAGGACTGGCTGGATTTATGTTTAGTTACCTGAGATCCACGGGAGGAAGCAGCAGCCCTGGAAGACGTCGATGCCACCGAAGCTGCATCAGAGGGAAACAGGGTACTGAGCTTAGCAACTCAGTTCTGTCTACCTCTCTTAGACATCATGGCGCAGGACATAGAATCCGTGATGGAGTGGTCAGGACCTACACATTTAAGACACCATTCATGGGTGTCGGTGACGGAAATGGTACCGCAACACTTGGTGCACTTTTTGAAACCTGAAGCAGTAAGGAAAAACTTTTGGGCCTAAGGCCCAAAAGGGCGCATGCACCTGAAGAAAAAGAAAAATAGAATATATATATATATATATTTTTTTTTTTACAGGAATAAGAAAGAAAAGACCGGTGGTACCGGTAGAGCGTCGAGGAAGGCAGACGCGACTACAAAAAAGAAAAAAACAAGAAAGAATTCTTCTGCAGTGACAGGAACAAGAACTGCTGGCTCCGCGGAAAAAGAACTGGAGAGGGGCAGTTGGGAAAGGCGGGAAGACAGCACGCAGGCGCTGTGGGATGCTCCCAAAAGCTTTCTGATTGGACGCTGGGGAGCGTTCCCGCGCAGGCTCCGTCGGTACCGACGATACCCATATGTGATGACTACATTCCTGCTTGTTAATGGACATCTAACCTTTTTAGCCTTTCTTCATATAAGTATCCTTCCATCACCTTTACTATTTTGGTGGCTCTTCTCTGAACCTTTTCTAATAACGCCTGTCATAAGGTAGCGCCATCAGAACCCATGGAAGTAGGGGATTGTGAGCAAAATGTAAGGGAAACTGACAGCTCAGGTTCACACATGGGGGAAGGTTGCTATGAGCAACAGATGAAAACAAAGCCACTTGGTGTTAGGGAACGCCCGAACAGAAAGGGAGCACAGAATTCATTAGAAAATGAAGAGCACCTGCATGGGGGCGGAGCCCAGGCTAACACCAATTTGAACGTACTTAAAAATCACTTACCGGGAGGTAGAGAGAGAACTGAAGGAGAAAGTAGAACTGAGAGAGAAGTAGTAGGAACTACAAGGGCTGTAGTTGGAACTACGGGAGAAACATTAGGAACTGCTGAGCTTGAGAGCAGTGTCCGTGGAGCTGTGAGGACGGAGCCAAGGGGATTATCCAGAGTACATGAGGTTGGTGATTCTCAGAGAAGCTGTTGGGAACAGCAGTGCACAGCCTCTCAATATCCCCAGGAGCGTTGCTGTGAGGCAAGCAGAGAAGGCAGTCCAACAGCCAAGGCTTTAAGATATAAATTATCTAACACCAGAAATGCAGAAGGGGAAAACTTTTACCCTAAAGCACATTTGAATGAGTCAGAGAAACACCATGGAAAAGGGGCTTTCAAGCAGAGCTGTGCTTATCCGAGAGAGCAGGAAACAGCAGTTTGTGATAAGGAAGCTTATCATAGCTCAGGAAGGAGCTATAGAAAAGGTGAAGTGTCTCTGAACAAGCAACCTGTCAGTTCTGGTAGAAATAAGAAAACAGAATTTTCCCATAAAAGTCTACCAGTCCCAGAATGCACCAGGTTTCCAACAGCCATTAGAGGAGCTGAAGTGGGGAAACGTGTGTTCAATCAGGAGGGCTATGAGGTAATCCCTAAGCACTCATCTCAAAGGGCAGGGCCTGATTCAGCACAGCTGCGCTGTGTTAGGGAGGAGCACTCATCTAAGCAGAATAAAGGTAGAGTTTATTCTACAGAGAATCATCCTCATTATCCTGAGAATCAGCTTGAGCTTGATCATCAGTTTCATCTGAAGGATCATCAGAAGCAGAAGCCAAACCGGACGGACAGAGAGGGAAAGAAACCCTTTGGAAGAAGGAAGAGAAAAGCCTTTGAGAGGTCTAGAAGAGTCCAGAGCAGTACGTATACTGGGAGGCATTTCAAGGGCCAGCATACACCATTGGACTGGGGAAAGCCAGAGGAATGGTGCTGCAGAGCTAGGAATCTCCAGACGCTACCTGTGAGGGAGACGGCTGCACGTGGAAGAGACCCTAGGACCCATGCCAGAAGGTATGTGAAGAGAGATCCAGTGTCCAGGGATATGGATAGGAAGGCTGGACATAAGAACTGGACTACATACTGGCCAGGCTATATAGAGAGGAACTCTAACAGCAATGGAAGCTCAGGTATGAACACTGATCTATGCCCTAGCTATAACCTTGAAAGACAGCAGGGAAACAAGTATTCTCCTGAAAGTGCTCCATTGAGAGATTCATCTGTGCCAATCCATGATATTGAACACCCTGGGATCTGAAGCTAGGCCAAGGGGAAGCACTCTGTACTGGTAGTGGTTGTCCCCCACCACAAAGCGCAGATATTGCCTGTGACTTGGGTGGACGAGGATGTGTGTGTAGGCATCCCTTAGGTCTAAGGAGCATAACCAGTCTCCCTGGTGCAGGTACGGCAGCAATATTCCAAGGGAGAGCATCTTGAACCTCTCTCTCACCAGGAATTTGTTGAGGTTGTGCAGGTCTAGAATGGGCCCTAGGCCCCCTGTCCTCTTTGGGACGAGGAAATATCTGGAGTAGAACCCCTTGCCCCTGAGGTGGTGGTGGTGGGGCACCGGTTCCACCCCATAGTCCTCGAGAAGACCTGCCAACTCCTTCACAAGAAGGTCTCCCGGGAAGTAGTATGGAGGCACTTGGGCTAGGTGGAGAAGGTATCCTTCCCTGACCACTTGCAATGCCCAGGAAAGGGTGGTAATGGCCTGCCACCTGTGGGCATACAGACTAGCTGACCCCCTGTGGGCTGCCCCATCTCTGCTGGGAGAGGGGGCCATGCTTGAGTCAAAAACCCCCACCAGGCTGGGCTGGCACCGGGGCCTGGGGCTTTCTGCTTACGCGGGCATGCCCCTGTCCCTTGGCCTGCTGCCCCTGTGGGGGAGTTGGGGAGGGCTGGTAAGGGGGGTAGTTTCAGTAAGCAGATCCCTTTGTCGGGTAAAAGGGCTTTTTACCCGAGCCCTACTTACGAGGAGGGGCAGAGGTCTTCTTAGAGAGCCGTGTCCTCATCATGAACTCAGTCTCCAGCTCTGTAGCCTTATCAGTCATTGGTTTACCGAAGAGGTTCTCCCCTTGGCATGGGACATCGACCAACTTGTCCTGAACCCACTGCTCGAGGTCGGACGACTACAGCCAAGCCTGGCAACGCACACCGATGCCCGCCGCGGCTACTCGAGCCACCGACTCAAACCCGTCATAGGCCACCCGAGACAAACTTGGAGCATTCACGGACAGGTTTGGACAGGTCCTTGAAGCACTGCAAGGGTTCCTCAGAGAGACTAGCCGAGAACCCGGCGAGTTCCTTCGCCAGTTCTCTCAAGTACATGCCCATGTACAACTGTTACACCTGGACTCGACAAGTCAGCATTGCGCCCTGAAAGCACTTTCTGCCGAGGGCATCCAAGTTGCGGGCCTCCCTGTTGGGGGGCACTGAGGAATGCGTCTTCTGGCTCTTAAGCTTATGCATGGCCGATTCCACAACCATGGAATTATGCGGTAGCTGAGATTTCTGGAATCCAGGGCTCCAGCGGACTCGAAACATCGAGTCGATCCGTCTGCTGATCACTGGCGCCGATGCCTCCCACATGCGGAGCAGGAGTCGTTCCAGGATTGGAGGAACGGGTACCGTGAGGGTCTCCCGAGGAGGAGCCTCATATTGGAGGATCTCAAGCTCATCAGCTCAAGGCTCCTCTCCTCAGACTCCGTGGGGAAAGCCAACACCTTGGACATATCCCGCACAAAGTCCAGGACCCCCATATCCTCCGGTGGGGACCTTCTCCGAGGTTCAGACACGGGGGAATCAGAGGGAACATCCCGAAGCCTCCTTGTATCCAGGGACTCTTCATCTTCTGTCTCCCAGTCCGAGGCCTCTGAGGACTCCTCGAGGGGCTCCCCAGGCATCGAGGATACAGGCACGGTCGCCCCGACGCCGATTGACTCGGCAGCGACGACCTTGGTCCCGAATGGGAGGCCGAGAGTGACCTCGGCTGAAGATCGACTCGAGTCCGAAAGGTCTCGAGGATCGGCTTGGCCTCCGGGGTCGTCGAGGGCCGGGTGGACGGGGTGGAGGAGCCGGACATCAGCACCCACTGCTGCTCGATGAAGGCAGTAAAACTGCGTTCCAAGGCCGCCATCCTAAACACGAGTTCTGGAGGCTTCGCAGCTACTGGCTTGGGGGCCGACACGATCGGACCTGACGCCAGTTCCCCTGGAGGGGAGTCCACGACAAGAACAGTCAGTACTTGGCTCGGCTGGTCCGTTTCTCGTTGAGGGACTTTGACCGGGTGCTCCTTCTCCGACAATCCCAGTCGACGCTTGGGGCTCTGCGATCGGTCCTGCGATTAACCTGGTCATTCGGAGCCATCCACAGCCGCCGCCTTCGAGGACTTTTTCTTTCTCTAGTGCTCCCGCGAGGGAGACCCACTTTCTGAGGAGCCCCAATGCTGTTCAGGCTCGGAGTGATCCCCCCGAGACATCGAGGCCTCAGATGAGGTCCTGGCTCTCAAAGGCACAGGGGATTCCGGGAAAATCTTGTCATGCTGCTGCTGGCGGCTCCGTAAGGCCTTGGATGACATTTTTTTGCATAGAGGACAGACTGCTGGGTCATGATCCGGACACCAAGGCATTGGAGAAAGCAGTCATGCATATCGGTGAGGGACATTATTTTCCTGCACCGATCGCATTTTTTAAACCCACTGGTGGCCATCAGGGGGGAAAAAGGATCCTGGCTAGGTTGAAGACCTTACCATCCAGTAACGAAAAGTTGGAAAAAAAGGGCACGAAGACGTGCAAGGTAAAAAAAAACAACCCCCCCCCAAAAAAAAAACAGGACAGATTCGATACCGAAGTACCGAATCCAGAGGCAGGAAGGGTACCGGTGTCGACCGGTCGCCAAAAGGCACAGAAAAAAAATCACTTTTTCCGGGACATGAGGAACAACTGTCTGATTGGGTTCGTGGAAAAAAGAAGACTGAGCAAGACGGCATCCTTGGGTGGGAAGGGGACCACGAATGCATGGTGACAGCTCCCAAAGGCTTTCTTTGAAAGCTGGGGATTTCCTCAGCACGGACTCCATTGGCGTCGACGTCACCCATATGTGAGGACCGACTTCCTGCTTGTTCCCGGAGAATGGAGTACCCTAGGGATCTGTGCTGGGTTTGCTGCTTATTAACATATTTGTAAATGACCTGGAAATGGGAATAATGGGTGAAGTAATCAAATTTGCAGATGAGACAAAATTATTCAAAGTTATTAAAGCCCAAATGGATTGTGTAACATTGCAAGTGGACCTTGATAAATTGGAAGACTGGACGTTCAAATGGCAGATGACATTTAATGTGGACAAGTGCAAAGTTATGCACCTAGGAAAGAAGAACCCAAACTATGGTTACATGATGTGAGGTTCCATATTAGGAACCACCACTCAGGAAAAAAGATTTAGGCATCATCATGGATAAGATGTTAAAACCCTCTGCCCAGTGTGCAGCAGCAATCAAGAAAGCAAACAAAGCTAGTAATCATAAAAAAGGATATTATAATGCCTCGGTGCAACCACACCTTGAATATTGTGTGCAATTCTGGTTGCTGTATCTTAAAAAGGATATAGTGTTATTAAAAAAAGTACAGAGAAGAGCTACCAAAATGGTAAAGGGGATGGAAGGATATCTCTATGAAGAGAGGCTGAAAAGGTTAGGGCTCTTCAACCTGGCAAAGCGACGGCTGAGGGGAGATATGATAGAGGTCTATAAATTAATGAATGGAGTGGAACAGGTAAAAATACATCAGTTTTTATGCCATCAAGATATAGAAAGACTAAGGCACATGCAATGAAGCTACAGTGTAACCCATATAAGACTAATAGGAGAAAATTATTTTTTCCACTCATTGCATGATCAAACTCTGGAATTCATTACTGGAGGATGTAATAAAAGCTGTTAGTATAGCTGGGTTTAAAAAAGGTTTGGACAAGTTCCTGGAGGAAAGATCCATGAACCAATATTGAGAAGAACCTGGGAGGTCCACTGCTTGCCCTAATATAAGCGTTGCGGAACATGTGTGTCTTTTGGGGAAACTGCTAGTTATTTGTGGCCTGGATTGGTCACTGTTGGAAACAGGATGCTGGGCTTGATGGACCTTGGTCTGACCCAGTATGACATATCTTATGTTCTTATATAGCAGAATTAGAAAACATAGAGAGGACGACGAACACGGTAAAGGGGATGGAAAGATATTCCTACAAGGAAATGCTTAAAATGTTAGGGCTCTTCAACTTGGAAAAGAGACGGCTGAGGAGAGATATGATAGAAATCTATAAAATAATTGAGTGGAACAGGTAAATGTATATAAGTTGTTTACCCCTCCAAAAAGTTAAAAAATTAGGAGACACGCAATGAATCTTCAATGTAGCACATTTAAGACTAATCAGAGAAAATAGTTTTTTCACTCAACGCATAATGAAACAAAGCTTTTTAGTGTAGCTGTAGTAGTACTAGTGGATTTAAAAGAGGTTGGACACTTTTCTGGAGGAAAAGTTCATAAACCATTATATTAAAGAGGACCAGGGAAATCCACTGCTTACGCATTGGACAAGCAGCATGGAATCTGTGTACCTTTCAGGAACCTGACAGGTACTTGTGACATGGATTGGAAACAGGATACTGTGCTTGATGGACCTTTGGTCTGATCCAGTATTGCATATCTTATGTACTTCTTTTAAAAACCATAGTGGCCTCCTTTTCCTTTTACTGTACATTTATTTACTTTCCTAACAAAAATGTTTGTTGCTCAGAAAACATCCCTCTTCAGTTTTACCAAGTGCTTTTCTACTCCCCCTGCAGTTTGTATCCCTCTAATGGCTCCAAAGTTAGTTTTACGTAAAGTCTAGACCCCCATTTTTGAATGCACTTTATCAGCCCTAGTCCTACTAATACTAAACCACACCATCTAGTGATTACTGGATTCGAGATGATCTACTATAGCATCAGAAACAGTGATAAGCACCAGGGATCCAGGGTGGCCTCTTCAAATGTGGGTTCTGCTACCAGTTGATGGAATAATTCTTCTTGTGGAGAATCCAGGATCTCCTTACTTCTACATAACATCTGGCATATTGAAATCACTTTTCATGGCAATACTGCAAATGCCTTCAATTAAATCTCTGTCCACTTCTTCTGCCTGTGAAAGAGATCTGTATATCACACCAATGCAAATGGATTTCCCATCTCTCCTTTCTAGTTTAACCCAGTGACACCTCCTTCCCTTGTAAACCCTGTAATTCTGTAGTTTTAATATTATATTTTTACATATAGTGCCATTCCTCCTCCCCTGCCCTTCCTGAATAAAGTATAGCCCGGTATATTTATATCCCGGTCATGGTTGTCTGTGAACCATGTCTCCACTAAATCGAAGTTGGCCTCTTCCATTAAAGCCTTAACATCTGATATCTTATTCCTGTACTACACACATTAATCACACTGCTTTCCAGACATTGTTCCCTTACCCATTTTTACAGAGGCATTTAATGTTTTACTCTCTTGAAGGCTTTTACTCACCTGGGGGCTTTCTTCACCTGTCCCCAATGAATTTAGTTTAAAGCCCTCCTCAGTAGGTTAGCCAGTCTGCTGCAGAAGACATGTCGACCCTCCTTGCCTAATAAGATCACCAGGGATTTGAATCTGGCTTGCTCTGATTCTCAGCCTGCTGCTCTAACCATTATGTTACTACTTCCTCTCCTGACTTTGCTGTTTCTTTATCCTATTGTGTTCAAGATCATGGCTGCATTGCAAAAATAACACTCCAGAAGAGGGACTCCTTGGATCTTGACAATTTTGCAGTCTTTTTTTAAATAAATACATTTTTTGAGATCCCTTCAGTTTTGTTCTTTATTTTCAAAGCTAATCTAGCTTTGAGAAAGGATTCTACCTTGCAACATATTCAAAGGCTTCTCCCAACTGACTAGAACTCAGATGTAACACCTTCTGCCTTGGTAAATGAGGATGTTCCATTAATGGGAATTGGTGGCCTTAGACAAGAAGACACACAGTGTACCAGAAAAGCCCCAGGTGTTGTCAAAAAATGTCGTAACAGAAAACTGCTAATACTGGGTGATTCCATTATCAGAGGCATTAACTTGGGAACTTGGTTCCAGGGTCAGAGTGTGCTTAGATGCCTTACAGAGTATTCAGCCAGTAAGAATACAAACCAGACTGTTAGTGAAGTCACAGAAGAGAGTAAGGGATTTAAAACTGATATTGTTATCCATCTGGGAACAAATGATCTGGATAGAAACAGTACCTCTGCAGTACAAAGAGACTTCCACATTTTGGGAAAGAGCTTTAAACCCATTGTCAGCACTATAACATTCAAAGAAATTCTACCTGTTCATGGTAAGGGGGAAGAGATGCTACATTGCACAATAAGCTTTAATGCCTGGCTCCAAACCTGGTATAAACATGAAAGCTTTATATATATAAGCAGCTGGGGCAATAGATGGAACAACAAGAGTCTATACTGTAACAATGGTCTACATTTTTCTGCTGCAGGAAAAAGATACTAGGTGAAAATTTCAGGCTATATGTAGACAGGCATTTAAACTAAGGAAAGGTGGTGATGGATGGAAAACAAGTTCAAGATGTCATCCGCAGCAAAATTATTACAGTAATGGTAAATAAAAAGAGTCATAATATTAAGTCATGTATCAGTAACAAAGGGAAAGAGGAGTCAGAAATAAAACCCATGCAAAATAGAAGCAAGCTTACTAAAACCTGCTGGAAGGCAATAGAAATATAGAAACATGATGGCAGAAAGAGACCACATGGCCTATCTAGTCTACCCTTCCATGTCAACCACTACAACAGTCCCCTTCTTTCCTTTAGAGATTCTCTGTGTTTCTTGAAGTCAGATACTCATCTCTACCACCTCCATTGGGAGACTATTCCACGCATCTACCATGCTTTCCATAAAGAAATATTTCTGCATATTACTCCTGAGTCTATCCCTCTTTCACCCTCATCCTATATCCCCTCAGAGCAGAGCTTGCTTTCAATCAAAAGAGGCTCTCCTCCTCTGCATTAATGCCATGGAGATATTTAAACATCTCAATCATATCACCTCTATCCCGCCTTTCCTCTAAAGTGTACATATTAAGATTCTTAAGTCTGTCCTCATATGCTTTATAATGAAGACCACTAACCATTTTAGTAGCCACCCTCTGTATGGACTCCAACCTATTTATATCCTTTTGAAGGTGCGGTCTCCAGAACTGCACACAATACTCCAAATGAGGTCGCACCAAAGACTTATACAGAGGCACCATCACCTCCTTTTTTCTGTTGGTCATTCCTCTCCCTATACACCCAAGAATCTTTTGCCTTTGCCTTTTGTACCTGTTTAGCCACTTTAAGATCGTGAGACAGGATAATGCCTAGGGCCTGCTCTTTTTTTGTGGACAAGTAATTCACCCTTTACACTATACCGCTCCATTAGATTTTTGCAGCCCAAATGCATGACCCTACATTTTTTAGCATTAAATCTCAGCTGCCAAATTCTAGAGCATTCTTCAAGCTTAGCTAGATCCCTCCTCATATTAAATACTTCTTCCTGGGTATCTTCTCTATTGCAGATTTTGGTATGATCCGCAAAGAGGCAAACCTTATCTGACAGCCCTTCTGCAACATCACTAACAAAGATGTTAAAAAGAATCTGACCGAGGACAGGTCCCTGTGGCAGACCACTGGTAACCACCTTCTCTTCAGAGTGAGCTTTACCTGTACTCTTTGTCATCTCCAATTCAACCAATTCCTAACCCAAGCAGTAATTTTAGGGTCCATTCCTAGGGTGCTCAGTTTGTTCATAAGTCGCCTGTGTGGAACGGTGTCAAAGGCAACCAACCTTTTTGTTAAAATGGTAAATAAAGTTTAAAGGAAAAGGAGACTGCTATTCATTTATTTACATTCTCTTATATACCGCGCTATTCTGCATCAGTGCGGTTTACATTGAACAAACTGAAATTACATTGATTGCTATAGTTTTCGAAAGAAGTAGCTGAAAAAGTGAAGAAAAAGAGGGAGGCCTTCATGAAATACAAGAGAGCACAGAGAGAGGAAGACAGGCATCTGTATTTGGAAAAACATAGAGAAGCTAGCAAAGTAGTCAAGAAGGCAAAGATTCAAAAGGAGGAGGAAATAGCCAATGCAATAAAATGGGGAGATAAGACATTTTTCAGATATATTAGTGAGAAAAGGACGGGCAAAAGTGGTATTGTCAGACTCAAGGGTACAGGGGGGGGGGAATATGTAGAAGCTGATAAGGATAAAGCGGAATTGCTTAACAAATATTTTTGTTCTGTGTTCACAGATGAAGAACCAGGAGCAGGACCTCAGAAAACACCCACAAATAGGAACAGAAGCGAGGGACATTTTGAACAATTTTCAGAAGACTGTGTTCGTGAGAAACTAGCTCAACTGAAAGAAGACAAAGCGATGGGACCGGATGGGATACACCCTAGGATACTGAGGAAACTTGGGGACCTTCTAGCAGCTCCACTGACTGACCTTTTCAATGCCTCGTTGGAGTCGGGAGTGGTGCCAAAGGACTGGAGAGAGGCTCATGTGGTGCCTTTACACAAAAGCGGAAGTAAGGATGTGGTTGAAAACTACAGGCCAGTTAGTTTAACTTCGGTGGTGAGTAAGTTATTGGAAACGCTGCTGAAAGAGAAAATAGTGAGGTTTCTGGAGTCCAGCGGATTACAGGATCTGAGGCAGCATGGATTCACCAGAGGCAGGTCTTGTCAGACAAATCTGATTGATTTTTTTGACTGGGTGACCAGGGAGTTGGACCGAGGGAGAGCCCTAGATGTGGTGTATTTAGATTTCAGTAAAGCCATTTGACACTGTTCCTCACAGGCAACTTATAAACAAACTGAGCACCCTAGGGATGGACCCTAAAGTTACTGCTTGGGTTAGAAATTGGTTGGGTGGGAGGCGACAAAGAGTACAGGTAAATGGAGCTCACTCTGAGGAGAGGGATGTTACCAGTGGTGTGCCCCAGGGATCTGTCCTTGGTCCGATTCTTTTTAACATCTTTGTTAGTGATATAGCGGAAGGGCTGTCGGGTAAGGTTTGCCTCTTTGCGGATGATACCAAAATCTGCAATAGAGTAGACACCCAGGAAGGTGTAGATAACATGAGGAGGGATCTAGCTAAGCTTGAAGAATGGTCTAGAATTTGGCAGCTGGGATTTAATGTTAAAAAATGTAAGGTCATGCATTTGGGCTGCAGCAATCCAAGGGAGCAATATAGTATAAGGGGTGAAGTACTTTTGTCCACTAAAGAAGAGCGGGACCTAGGCGTGGTTGTGTCTGATGATCTTAAAGTAGCTAAACAGGTAGAAAAGGCGATGGCAAAAGCTAAAAGGATGCTTGGGTGCATACGGAGAGGAATGGCTAGCAGAAAAAAGGTGATAATGCCTCTGTATAAGTCTTTGGTGCGACCTCATTTGGAGTATAGTGTGCAATTCTGGAGACCGCACCTTCAAAAGGATGTGAACAGGAGGGAGTTGGTGCAGAGGGTGGCTACAAAAATGATTAGTGGTCTTCATTATAAAGAATATGAGGACAGACTAAAGGATCTTAATATGTACACCTTAGAGGAAAGGCGGGATAGAGGTGATATGATTGAGATGTTTAAATACCTCCATGGCATAAATGTTCAGGGAGAGAGCCTCTTTCAATTGAAAGCAAGTTCTGCTATGAGGGGACATGGGATGAGGGTGAAGGGAGACAGATTCAGGAGTGATATGCAGAAATATTTCTTTACGGAAATGGTAGTGGATCCATGGAATAGTCTCCCAGTGGAGGTGGTAGAGATGAGGACAGAAACTGAATTCAAAAAAGCATGGGACAAACACAGAGGATCTCTAAAGGTAAAAAGGGGACTGCTGTAGTTGTTGATATGGAAGGACAGACTAGATAGGCCATGTGGTCTTTTTCTGTCATCATATTTCTATGTTTCTATGGTTTACTGAAATCCAAGCACACCACATCTAGGGCTCTCCCTCAGTCCAACTCCCTGGTCACCCAGTCAAAGAAATTGATCAGATTTCTCTGACAAGACCTGCCTCTGGTGAATCCATACTGTCTCCAATCATGTAAACCATTGGACTCCAGAAACCTCACTATTTTCTCTTTGAGTAGTGTTTCCAATAATTTACGCACCACCAATATTAGACTAACCAGTCTGTATTTTTCAACCACATCCTTACTTCCACTTTTGAGTAAGGGGACCACATGCACCTCTCTCCAATCCATTGGTACCACTCCAGACTCCAAAGACGCATTTTAAAGTTCATTTAGTGGAGCCGCTAGAACATCCCCAAGTTCCTTCAGTATTCTCGGATGTATTCCATCCAGTCCCATAGCTTTGTCTACTTTTAGTTTAGCTAGTTCCACACAAAAGCAGTCTTTTGAAAATCATTTAGGATTCCCGTCACTTCTATTCCTATTTGTGGGTATTTTCTGAGGTCCTGCTCCTGGTCCTTCATCTGTGAACACAGAACAGAAATATTTGTTAAGCAATTCCGCTTTACCCTAATCAGCTTCTACATATTCCTCCCCTTCACCACTGAGTCTGACAATACCACTTTTGCTCTTCCTCCTCTCACTAACATATCTGAAAAAGGTCTTATTCCCATACTTTATTGCTTTGGCTATTTCTTCTTCTTTTTGTATCTTTGCTTTCCTGACTACTTTGTTAGCTTCTCTAAGCTTTTCCAAATATATATTTATTTTTATTTAACTAGGCTTATATACCGCTTTTCTAGAAGTCATCGTGGTGTATGTTCACGCACTGTATGTGTATATATATATATTTCCCTTGTCCCTGAAGGGCTCACAATGGAGAAATTTCCCTTACCGTTAATTTCCTTTCCTAGAATCCTGCTAGACCAGTCCAGACAAAAGGGTTGTGTGTTCCCCTTCCAGCAGATGTTGGAGACAGAGAAAAAAAAACTTCCAGAGCCCTGACTGGTTGAGCTCTGGAAGGTACAGGCATATTCCTAGGGGTCCTCCTCCGTATAGTCTGTATAGCAAACTTAATAGAACTATGAAAAACTGACCAACAAGGCCCATGCTAGAAAAAATTGTTTCAACTATATACAAGAATAAGAATCGCTGAAAATAGCCATCTCTAGAATATCCCCGTACATTAAATTTCTTTAGGATGTCCAGAGGATGTTCGGCTATAAGGCACCAGTAAACTGCAATTGACAGCCGGGTGGGAACTGGACTGGTCTAGCAGGATTCCAGGAAAGGAAATTAATGGTAAGGGAAATTTCTCCTTCCATTTCATCCTGCTAGACCAGTCCAGACAAACGGGAAGTACCCAAGCTAATTACCTTTAGGGTGGGTAGAGAGAGCTGCTGAAAGCACCCCAGCTCCAAACTGACTGTCTTCTTGCGCCTGAATATCAAGGCGGTAATGCCGAACGAAAGTCGACGCCGCCGCCGCCCAGGTTGCTGCGTGACAGATATCAATAGGAGCGACTTGAGACCGTTCTGCCCAGGATGCTGCCTGTGCACAAGTGGAGTGCGACCGGATAGCCGTAGGTACCGGTCTACCCTGTCCAATACAGGCTGCCTCAATGGCTTGACGGAGCCATCGGCAATAGTGGACTTAGAGGCCGCGAGACTCTTTCGAGAACCCGCAAAAAGAACAAAGAGATGATCCGCTGTACGAAAAGAATTGGTAACTTTCAGATACCGACAAAGAATCCTCTTGACGTCTAACGATCTGAGGTTTTTATGCTGCACTGAGCATTGTTCTTTTGAGAAGACCGGCAGAAACACTGGCTGATTGAGATGAAAGGACGTAAGAACCTTTGGCAAGAAAGAGGGAACCGCTCTAATAGAGACGCCCTCTGAAGAAAAGGAAAGAGAGGGATCCCGACATGAAAGAGCTTGTAATTCGGAGAGTCTACGAGCCGAGGTTATTGCCACTAAACATACCGTTTTAAGAGTCAAGTCCCAAAGAGTAGCCTCCTTGAGAGGCTCAAAAGGTCGAACCATAAAGGCTTTTAGGACTAAGGACAGATCCCTTGGGGGTACTATAGGCCGTAATGGCAGATGTAAAACCTTGACTCCTTTGAGAAAATGAAACACGTCTGAGTGCGAGGCCAGTGAGAGCAGCCATGCACCGGCCCCCGGTAGTAATTTAAAGCAGAGACATGAACTCGAAGGGTCCCAAGGGCTAACCCCTTATCCAGACCCTCCTGAAGAAAATCGGAATATCTGTACGCCAGGGAGAGACCTCACGACGCGAACACCAAAACTCAAAGACGCGCCACACACGAGCGTATGCCAGGGACGTCGAAGAGCGACGTGCCTGGAGAAGAGTAGATACCACTTTGCTTGAATAGCCTTTGCGAGCTAACTTGCGGCGTTCAAGAGTCAAGCCGTAAGCAAGTAGGGATCGGGGTTTTCCATGAGTACTGGACCTTGCCGAAGAAGGGATGAGGGAGCCATCAATGGCAGAGGAACTCCCTGAGACAAACGCACAAGATCTGCATACCAAGGTCTGCGGGCCTAGCTTGGTGCCACCAGAACCACCGGTCCCTGGTGATCCATGATGCGATGGAGAACTTTGCCGATCATGGCCCACGGAGGAAACACGTATAGAAGAACATGGTTCGGCCATGGCTGTGCCAACGCATCTATCCCACTGGACCCGTGTTCCCTCCAGTGACTGAAGAAGGCTGGTACCTTGGCATTTGATGCAGAGGCCATGAGATCCATTGCAGGCAACCCCCATCTGTGCATTATTTCCTGAAAGGCTTCTGGAACAAGTTCCCATTCCCCGGGATCGAGAGTGCGTCGACTGAGAAAGTCGGCTTTGACGTTGCTGGTCCCCGCGATATGTTGCGCCAAAATGGCTTTTAAGTGTCTTTCCGCCCATGGAAACAGAAGATTCATTTCTATTGTTACTCCCGGACACTTTGTACCTCCTTGGCGGTTGAGATACGACATTGTCGGAGAGGATCCGAACAGCCTGACCTTTGAGAGAATGTAGAAAACACTGTAAGGTGAGGCGGACTGCCCAAGCTTCTAGCTGATTGATAGTCCAACTCGCCTCGTAAGGCGTCCACGTTCCCTGCGCTGTATGAACTAGACAGTGAGCTCCCCACCCGGAAAGACTTGCATCTGTTGTCACTAGAATCCAGTGCGGGCTTTCCAGGGGAACTCCTTGAAGGAGATTGCGTGCGGAGAGCCACCAACGAAGGCTGCATCTGACTGCCGGTAGAAGCGGGAGACGGAGTTGGTAAAAAAGACCTAAAAACACATCTCTTCTCCACTGCTTTTGACCTCCCTTCCCCTATTGTGTGATAACTTTTCCCCTTCCCCGTTTCTCTCTCTCCTTAGCTATATCTATTTAAATGTCTTGGGTGCTTTCCTGTCATACATTGTAACTTCATTTCCTTTCCTGCCCATTGGCCTTTTCTGTATATTAGTTGGTTTTTTTTTGTAAACCGCTGTGTTCAAATTGGAATAGTGGTATATCAAGCTAATAAACAAACAAACATAATTCTCCGATACCGGGGACCATCGCGAGAGAAGTGCTTCCTGAAGACAGCGCATATGAGCCCTTGCCCAGGGAACCAGATCAATGGTGGCCGCCATAGTTCCCAGAACCTGAAGGTAATCCCAAGCCCGAGGAGAGGACTGAAGCAGGAAAAGGCGAAATTGAGCCGTCAACTTGAGAAACCGCTCCTTCATCAAAAACACGCGACCCTGACAGGTGTCGAATCTCGCTCCGAGGAAGTCGATTTGCTGAGATGGTTGGAGACAACTCTTGGCGCGATTGATAACCCAACCTAGGCGCGATTGATAACCCAACCTAAACCCTCCAGAAAGGCAACTACCGTCGCTACGGTACTGCAGGCCTCCGGAAGGAAATCCGCTTGAATAAGCCAATCGTCTAAGTAAGGATGCACTCGTATACCTTGCTTGCGCAAGGCTGCGGCTACTACCACCATTACTTCTGAAAAGGTCCGCGAAACGGATGCTAGGCCAAAGGGCATTGCCTAAAACTGAAAATGCTGGCCGATGACTGCGAACCGAAGGAAACGTTGATGTTCGGGCCAAATGGGGATATGAAAGTATGCTTCTGCCAGATCGAGCGATGCGAGGAATTCTCCCTTGCGTACTGCCTGAATGACCGACCAAAGCGTTTCCATCCTGAAGTGAGGAACTCGAAGGCTGCAGTTGACACCCTTGAGATCCAGGATTGGGCGAAAGGAACCATCCTTCTTGGGCACCACGAAATAGATGGAATAACAGCCTAGCCCCCTTTCTGGAGCTGGGACGGAACGAATGGCATTGAGCAGGAGAAGCCGGCACAAGGTTGCTTGAATGGCCAGCCTTTTTCCGGGCACCTCTGCCGGAGAGCAGAAAGGCGTTGGGAATAGGATGACAGTAGTCGAGGGATAGACCCCGGGAGATAATGTTGAGAACCCATTGATCGGAAGTTATATTTGCCCACTGTCAAGAAAAGAGGGTCAAGCGACCTCCCACCAGAGGGAGGGTCTCGAGTGGGCTGCTCGTCCCGTCAGCGGGTAGGATGCACGGTTGCAGAGAACTTTCCTGCCCCCAAATAGGAGTCACTGCCCTTCCGAGCTCCTCAAAAGGACTGAGCTCTTTGTCCAAAGCGGCCAGAGGGAAGCAAAGGGGAAGCAGGCTTATACAATCAGAATCTCCGGGAGTTGCGAGGTCTTAAAAATCGTCGAGAGCTCTGATTATAAGACCGGAAAGAGCGCTGTGAAGCGGACTTCGGGCGATCTTCTGGCAGCCGTTGAGGTTTTACTTCCCCAAGATCCTTTACCAACTTGTCGAGATCTTCGCCAAACAAGAGCCTTCCCTTAAAAGGGAGTTTTGAGAGGCGCGTCTTGGAAGTGACATCCGCTGCCCACTGTCGTAGCCATAACCACCTCCGTGCCACTGTTACTGATGCTATCGAATGAGCTGAGAGACATAACAGATCATAGAACGAACCTGCCAAAAAGGCAGTGGCGGATTCCAGATGCCCCATGGCCGGATCATCTGAAAGACGTTGAATCCAATGTAGTAAGGCTCGGGACACTAAACCGCCACAAACATTCGCTTGTAGCATCATAGTGGAAGATGAAAAGGCTGTTTTTAAAAGACTCTCGACTTTGCGGTCTTGCTGGTCCTTCAGCGCTGTGCCGCCTTCCACCAGGATGGTGGTATGTTTTGTCACGCACGTCACCAAGGCATCCACTTTCGGATAGGAAAGCCAACACTCAATCTCTGCTGGAGACCAGAGATATAGTTGACCGAGACGGCATGCGGCTCGCAGAGAAGTATCCGGGGTTTCCCAATCTCGAGACACCATTTGTTGTATTTCCGCAGGAAAGGGAAAAGCTTTAGATGGTCTACGTATGCCCTGTAAAATCGGGTCCGCTTGAGACTGTGCATGAGAAATGTCGGTCTCAGGTGGATCAGAGAGCCGCAGAGCTTCAACCACCTGTTCTATTAGAGGAGACAATTCTTCTTTCCGGAAAAGACGGATATCCTGCAAATCGTCTGTTGCAGTGATGGAAGAATCAGAAGGAGAATACTCCCCATCTTCCCGATCTGAACCCGCTAGGCTGTCTTCCGCCGAAGATCCATCTATGACAGGAACTGTCAGTCCGTCGGTTAAATTAGGAGGGACCTTTTTGGAAGGGCGTACTGGCCTGCGGTCTGACCCTTTATGGGTCTGTTTAAGATGTGAAACTGCTTCTGTTTCCTTTTCTGGGGCTGTCACCAACTTAGGACGCCCATCCGAGGAGTCCGTCTTCCATAGGGCCCATGCCTTGCGAAATAGCGCCAGAAATTGAGCCTCTGAAGGTCCTGTACTAGACTCCAGGTGCGAGGGAGTCGCTTGAGGAGTTAAAGGTGGTGCAGTCAGAGGGGGCATGATCTGCAGGACATCGAGAGATGAGGGCGGCGAACTCGGAGGAGCATCCAGGGATGCAAAAGCAACTGAAGGAGCTTGTGAAGATTCCCCGGGATGGGTGAGACAAGCAGAACACATCCTGTCAGCCAAGTCCTTCTGCTTTCTATTACATCCAATGCAGCTTTGCCCCGTAGCTGGCATGGCTGTGCCGTTTCTTTTTCTTTTCTTTGACTGTGAAGTTGAGCTGGACAAAACCCTCAGAAAATCCCAAATCGTCAGGAAAGAAACAAAAAGAGCAGTGAAAGGATAAACAGAGTGCTCCGCTATTGAAAATGGCCATCGGGAGCATGAACGCGAGCTCGTGAAAATGGCCCCCGGCCAAAAAGGGCGCGAAAACGCAATTAAGGTTTAAAGTTTTAAAACAGTAAAAAAAGAAAATAACTAAATCTTGTCGACATGTGCTAGTCCGGAAAGACAGCCAGAAGGAGATAGGAGGGTTACGCAGAGTCGTGACTCCCTGATCTTCCGGTAGCAAAACCGCTCTGCTTGGCTTCTTATGAGAAAAAATAAAATCAGAAAAGCTGTCATTTACAGTTCACTGCAGCGCAGCCGAAGCCGCAAGCCAAGAACAGCCCATCTTAACACCGTTAAGTGAAGTCAGTCGTCCCCCATGCAGCCCGTTAACCCTCTTGGTTTAAGGCTGAGATTTCCCAGTGGAGGGAGCTGCACTGAACTCAAATCAGGAGCTCACCTCAGGACAGTACAATGTGGTGCTGCCTGGCGTTGGGAAACCCAGAGCAACACCTCATGTGAGCTCTGGGTGCATCCAGGGGGGGCAAAAGAACCCAGAAAAATAAGTTAAGAAATAAAGAAAGAAAGAAAATTGAGGAGAGATAGCTAAAACACCTTCATCTGCTGGAGACAGAGAAATACTGAGGAGGACCCCTAGGGGTATGCCTGTACCTTCCAGAGCTCAACCAATCAGGGCTCTGGAAGTTTTTTTCTCTGTCTCCAACATCTACTGGAAGGGGAACACAACCCGTTTGTCTGGACTGGTCTAGCAGGATGAAATGGAACTATGTTTTTGTACCTGAGGCAATGGAAAGTTAAATGGCTTGCCCAAGGCCACAAGGGACATCTGTGGAAGTAGAAACTCCAGACCTTCCAGCCCAAGGCTCCTGTTCTCTAGCGGGATTCAAACCCCAGGCCCTCTAAGCCTGAAGTAACTTGCCCCAACCACCAGGCCACTCCTCCCCTGTCTTCCTGTCTCTGTGATCTCTTATATTTTATGAAGCCCTCCCTCTTTTTCTTTACTTTTTCAGCTACTTTTTTTTTGAGAACCATAGCAGCCTCCTTTTCCTTTTATCTTTAATTACCTTTCTAACAAAAAGGTTAGTTGCCCTTAAAATATCCCCTTTGAGTTTTGTCTACTGTTTTTCTACATCCCCCGGCTGTTCCCGTCCCGCTAATTCCTCCTTGAGGCATTGGTCCATCTTCACAAAGTTAGTTTCACTAAAATCTAAGACCCTCACTTTTGAATGGATTTTAGCAGCCATAGTCCTAAAACTGAACCACACCATCTGGTAATCAGTGAATGCGGGATGATCTCCCACTTTCACCACTGGTAAGCACCAAGTCCAGTATGGCCCCTTCACATGTGGGTTCTCTTACCAGTTGCCTGAATAGTTCTCTCTGTAGAGAATCCAGGATCTAGTTACTTCTAGATGACACTGCAGCAGGGGTGTGCCAATCAATATCCAGCATATCGAAATCACCTATGAATAGCACTTCCCTTTCCTGGAAATGCTGTGTGTGTCTTCTATTAAATCTCCATCCACTTGGAGATCACGTGATGTGGTGAGCTGGGGAAGACGTGAGTCACCTAAGCTCCGGGCCCCCCTCCTCTAACCGTTGGAATAAAACCGTGTATTGAAGCGGATTTTGGCTGATCGGAGCCCCGGAGTGACGGTAAGGGGGCAGATCACCATACTCTATGCACGAACGTTTGAATGGCGGCGTCAGCGAAGTTGGGGAGGTGAGAGAAGGATCGGACTACGGGGCTGCCGAAAATGGCGGAGTCCCCCTCGAAATCGAGTACCGCGACCTCACCCACTATGATCGAGGAGATTTCTACTGCGGTCACAAATGCACTCTCACTGCAATTTGAAATTTTGCATACGAAGATGGATACCATCCAGAACTCGCTGACTACACTGGGCACACGTGTGCAAGAAGCAGAAGCCCGTATTACACAGACTGAGGAGGAGGTGGAGAAATTAAAGCGGGAGCTGATTGCAGTACGGAGGGAGTCTAAAGCCCATGAAATGAAGATTGACGACCTGGAGAACAGATCCCGACGTAATAATTTGCGTTTTCTGAGCATTGCAGAATCAATCCTGGATAAAGACCTGAGAGAGTATGTGGAGAATCTATCTGCCTCTCTGAGGGATGGTGAAGATGAGAGTGGCCCAATTGTCGTGGACAGAGCCCACAGAATAGGGCCGAAGCAACAAACAAAGGATCGCAGACCCAGAGTGGTTTTAGCGAAATTTCTCTATTACACACAGAAGGAAGCAGTGTTAAAGGCAGCAAGGCAGAAGGGAGTTATTGAACGAGGGAATATGAAGCTCAGAATTACGCAAGATTACTCCGCTGTGCTCAGTCACCGCCGCAAAGCCTATGCCCCACTGTGCCAGAGGTTGATTGAGGCGAACGTCCAATTCCACGTTCAATACCCGGCTAGACTGCATGTGCTGCACCAGGGAGCACATCGAGTCTTTGATTCGGCAGTGGAAGCGAGTCCATATGTGGAGAAGCTGCTGACGCAAGTGTCATCGAGCCCGGGGGAGCATTGCGATTCACCATGATTGCAGTATGGCGTTCTGTTCCTAGAGGGCCTGCCTGCTTTGGGGAGAGGAGCGGTGCGCATTGCCAGGTAGGGATGCTGGCTCCAATGAAGAGTTGGATTTAACAAAACGGATTCCAGAGGGCTGCTGGTGGACTGGGGATACCCCTCAAGCAGGCTAAGAAAAAAAATAAAAGGCTTTCACCGGGTACGGGTATGTACCTTAATGTGCCTGTCAGGCAGAATAACCTACCAAGAAATAACAGTCCACTGGAAGGAAGCCTGTTTGTTTGTTGGCCCCTCCACTTCTGTTTTTGTTATTGATGCTGGGCTTTTTTTTTTTTTTGGCGTGTTAAAGAGGTTATGGAGGTATGGAACCCTGAGCTCTGCAATGCCTTGGCATTATTTGAACGGCTAGGCGCCTCTGTTGAAGGAGGGGTGCATTACCATGGCTATGGAGGGGAAGATCAAAGCCCACCAGGGCCACAATGTGTCAATGCAGGAACTGCACCGGGAGATAGACTGCTACAATGTTTCCCTCGGCACTATTGTATGGACACAGCTCAACCTGCCTGGCTTAGATATGCTGGAATTGGAGAGCAGTTTTGGACTGTCACTGGAGTTCTGTAATTAATGACAAACTGTAGAGTTAAGAGGTGTGCATGGGGTAGGGGAGAGATGGCCAGATGTCATAATCCGGAGCTGTACCGGGAGGGGCGGAGGAAGGGGGGAGGGGAAAGTATAATCCGGGAGACAGGGAGTTGGTTTGATTGCCTCTATAGTGAGGAGTGAGGGCCCCGCCAGTGTGGGTGCTAAGGAGAGCGGGTAGTAAGGAATGGGGACAGTGGAAGGGAGGTGGGGAGGGGGCCAAGGGGAGTTAAAATGAAGAGAGAGGCTAGGTGTTCAGGGGTGGAAGAGGCGATGGCAGAGCAGATCAATGAGAGAGGGGGGTCCTACACACATCTCTAAGTGATCTCTATGGATGTGGGGTGGAGATCAGGGAAGGAGAGTAGGAAGGGGGGGACAGGGGAATGGGAGGGGAGCAGGAGAAGGGGGGAGGGAGTGGGAGGGGAGGGCAAAGAAAGAAGGAAGGGAGGGCAAAGAAAGAAGGGAGGGAGGGAGGGATCGCAGCCCCTTGGGATACTCTAGGACTGGGAGAGGGAACCATCTTGATGAGAGGAGGGGGGACCTCAGGCTGGGGAGGTTCTTCCCATGTACTGTGTATGTGTTGAGATAAATATATGCTATTATAGTTTGCAGACGTGAAGATCCTTTCTTGGAATGTATGTGGCATAGGCAATCCTATCAAGCGATATAAAGTGTTGCAGGCCTTGGCTAGACAAAAATGCGACATTGCTATGTTACAGGAGACTCACCAGAGCTCTGAGGAGCATGCCAAACTTAAGAGAGATTGGGTGGGACAAGAATGGGGGGCTCCAGCGAAGGGTAGGAAGGGTGGAGTGGTCATTTTGATACATAAAAGAGTCCGGTTCATCAAGGAGGAGGTGTATGTAGATCCAGACGGTAGATATGTGTTGTTATATGGGATGCTCGAGGGGAAGCCTGTGGTGCTGGGCAACCTATATAGCCCAAATGTGTTAGATCGTGCACTGTACGTGCGCTTGGGCTCTCGGGTGGAACAAATGCCGGATGCCCTGCTGATCTTGGCCGGGGATTTTAATGGCATGCTAGATCTAGAGCTGGACACGTCTAGGGAAGGTGATGGCGGGACACGTAGGCAGGGCACTAGGGTCCTGCAGCACCTGCGGCAGAGATTGAAGATGGTGGACCCGTGGCGACTTTTGCATCCCGGAGAGCGAGATTTTATGCACCAGTCTAGCGCGCATGGTACGAGTGCCAGAATTGATTATGTGCTGGTTTCGGAGAGACTTTTTACTTATGTAACCGACGCACAGATTGGCCCCTTGGAAATCTCTGACCATACCTTAATCTGGGTGGAGTTGGAGTGGCGTGATACTGCCCCACAGGCAAGAATTTGGCGCTTTCCAGTGGAATTATACAGAGACGCAGATTTTTCCATGTTCATAAAACAGAAGCGGCAGGAATTTGCAGTTCATAATGAACGACATCGAGATGACCCAGAACTGTTTTGGGAGACGGCTAAGGTGGTCCTGAGAGGAGACATTATAGGATATGTGGCCCGTAAGCGGAAGCTAATCACAAAGCAAACTGTCCGCCTGGAAAAGCAAGTGAGTAGAGCTAGACGTAGGCAGGCTAGTGCCCCATCGGAGGCAAACAGGAAGATGCTGTGGGAGACCCAAACAGCCCTTAACGAACTGCTCCACCAGAGGGCTAAGAAGACTTTTATGTACTATAAATATCAACTCTACCGATTTGGGGATAAACCGGGGAAGCTTCTGGCTAGATGCCTTCAGGGAGGTAGGGGGGCTCGAGCGGTGGCGGCCTTGTGGGACGAGCAGGGAAAGTTGCAAAAGGAGAACCGAGAGATTGCTCGGATTTTTTGGTTGTTCTATCAGAACCTGTATTCGAGAGGGGCTGACTCCGCCACAGATATGGAGGCTTACTTGAGGGATGTGCAACTGCCCCGTATAGAGGCAATGCAGCAAGCGCTGCTGGATGCGCCGATTACAGTGGAGGAAGTCTCACTGGTGGTTCAACAGGCGAGTTGCTGTCGAGCTCTGGGCCCAGATGGACTGGGGGCCGAATTTTATAAGTTGCTGGGCGATTTGGTACCATCGGTGTTGGTAGCGGTATTCCACCGCCGGATTGCACAAGGGGCGTTCACTTGGGGCAGAAATCACGCGCACATTATTCTACTCCCTAAACCAGGTAAGGACCATACGCAGGCAGGGTCCTACCGACCTATTTGTTTACTTAATTTTGACCTGAAGATATTAGCTAAGGTCCTGGCAGTGCGTCTAGCCACGGTTCTCGGGGACTTGGTGCATGAGTCCCAGGTGGGATTTGTGAAAGGCCGTCATGCTGTGCGGAATTTGCATAAGATTTTAGCGTCCCTAGAGTGGGTCCACCGCCATGGCTTGCAATCACTTCTGGTCACTTTGATGCCGAGAAAGCATTTGATCGGGTGGGCTGGCTGTACCTGAAGTCTCTCCTACCGAAATATGGGCTCGGGGCACCTTTTTGTAGCATGGTGGAGCTTCTTTATGCAAAGCCCACGGCGAGTGTGCTCTTGAACGGGGTGTTATCAGATGATTTCTGTCTGGAGAGAGGTACTAGACAGGGGTGTCCGCTCTCCCCTATGCTTTTTGTGTTGTCTCTGGACCCTTTGGTACGGAAGATTGAGGCATTAAAAGAAGTAAAAGGGGTGCGTATAGGGCAATCCGGGTTTAAGGTAGCTGCCTTCACTGATGACATGTTGGTGCATTTGTCCCCACAAACCTCCTTACCAAGGTTGTTGGAGGAGTTTTCTCGCTTTGGGAGCTTTGCGGGGCTGCGAATTAATAGGGACAAATCAGAGGCGTTAGATGTGGGGGGAACACTTCGAGCGGCTTGGGGAGATACCTTCCCCCTCCAGCGGGCGGAGGAATCTTTTGTATATCTTGGCATATCCCTGACCAAAGACCCCAAGCAATTATACTGGAAAAACTTGGACCGGATTTTGCTCAAAACTCGTACACAGTTACAAGCGTGGGTCCCCCTTCCCCTGTCTATGTTGGGTAGGACGGCGGCACTGGGAATGGTAATCCTGCCGCGAATTTTATAATTGCTGCAGATGCTCCCGGTGTGGCTGAAGAAGCGAGATTTACATCGGTTAGAAGGTGAATTCAGGAGATTTTTGTGGAAAGGGGCGAGGGCTCGTATCCCATTGTATCGTCTGCAGAGGAGATGGAGGGATTGGGATCCCTGACTTACGGTTATATGCCTTGGCCTGTCAGGCGCGATATGTTGGTGATTGGCTGGGAAGAACGGAGGTCTTCACCCCACGGGCGTTGGAGAAGGCCTTTGTGGCTCCGCAGGCGTTGGCGGCGGTGTTGCACCTGGCAGGCTCGAATCTGCCAGTTTGGGTGACCCGGAGTGTGTTAGTATGGCCGGCCCGATGCTCGTGGCAACAACTAAATAGACGGTGGGGGGAGTCCCCAGAAGTCTCAAGCTGGTTGCCCCTGCAAGGGAATGTACGATTTACCCCAGGAACAGCTACGCCTATGTTTTGGTTCTGGGAACAGCGGGGGATACGGAACTTAAGGCATGTGGTCGACCAAGAAGGGAAGTGTAAATCCTTTGTGGCTTTATGTGCGGAATATGAGCTTAATGCTCGACACTATTTTGCTTATGTGCAGGTATCCCATTATATTGCTTCGCTCTCGAGGAGTGGGCTTGTGGCGGAGCGTGCCGCGTGGATATTAGAGTTTTTTGCATTAGGGGCGGATTCTCCGTCGTCAATTGCCGGGTTGAAGAGACATACTGAAACGTGGGTGCCTCCGATAGACTACTCAGGGGAGGAGATTTCATGGGCTAGAGAGCTGGGGCAGGAAGTGATGCCGGGCTCAGTTCACGGAGCCCTGCGTAGGATCGTGGAGCTGGTAGAGGGGGCTAGGTGGAGGGAGATACAGTTCAAATGTATTGTCCGAGCCCACTTCTCCCCGAGACAAGCTTTACGAAGCCATCTTACATCAGACGGGAGATGTCCGAAGTGCTGTTCTCCTCTGGCAGATTTGGGTCATATGTGGTGGGGATGTCAGAAAGTCCGTCAGTACTGGATGCAGATCCGGAAATATATGAGCGGAGTTTTGCAACAGCGGACTGGTTGGACCGGGACTTTTGTGGTGTTAGATCAACTTGGACCACTCCACCCGAAGGGAAGATGGGAGCGCCTTTTAGTTAGGAAAGCATGTTTGGTGGGTAAGGGCCCGCTGCTCCGTAGATGGAGGGAGCACACTCCTCCCTCCTTCTGGGAATGGCGCAACAGTTTCTATCAGCTGATGCTTTTAGAGAAGAGGGGGGCTAGAGGAAAGGCTAGGCGCTGGACCTCCTTTTTGATGACCTGGGAGCCTATATTCATACCTTGCAGCCTGGTACTCGTAATGAAGTATTACAGGCGAACTACTAGATAGGGTCTAGGAATGGAACGGATCTATGTGCTTAGTATGTTTGAGGAGGGGTTGAGATGGTTCCGGAAGGATGGTTTAGGGGATCGGGCTGCGAGGGGGGGGGAGGGTTAAGTGATGCAGGGGGAGGGAGGGTGGTGGTTGGGAAATATGGTAAACAGTTATGCTGGTTGAATTGCAACACCTCGATTGATATACCTGGGCGGTGGACAAGACACAGCCCTGGCCGGGTGATTGTTTATTCTGTGTTTGAAATGGTTGTTACTGTAAATATGATGCCTTGTTTTAATAAACAGTTAAAAAAATAATCTGCATCCACTTCTCCCTGTGAGAGGGTTCTGTATATCAATGCAATCCTATTTCTAGTGTAACCCTCTTCTCTCTCTTTCAAGTCCTGTAATTCTATAGCTTTAATATTAATTTTTACATATAGTGTCACTCCTCCTCCCCTATCCTTCCTAAATAAAGTATAGCCTGGTATAATTACATCACAGTCATGGATGTCCGTGAACCGTTTCTCTGTAACCGCATTAAATCCAAGTCAGCCTGCTCCATTAAAGCCTCAACATCTGGGATATTATTTCCCATGCTACGGCCATTTATACACACCTCTTTTGAGATGTTGCCCCTCTTATCCATTTCTATAGGGGTATTTAATATTTCACTTACCTGGGGGCTTTCTTCACCTATCCGCAACACATCTAGTTTAAAGCCATCTTCAATAGGTTAGACAGTCTGCTACTGAAGACACATAGATATAGCACCATTTATGGGAGAAGATGTTTATGAATAGCTTGCAAAACTGAAAGTGGACAAGCCATGGGACCAGATCAGATACATCTCACGATACTGAAGGATTTCAGGGAGGTTCTAACAGGACCTTTAAAAGATGTGTTTAAGAGGTACCTGGAGACTAAGGAGGTGCCGTGGGATTGGAAAAGGGCTGACAGTCTTTCTTCACAAAAGGGGCAACAGAGAAGTGGTGGCAAACTACAGGCCAGTAAGCCTTACCTCGGTGATGGACCAAGTAATGGAGAAGCTGCTTAAAAAAAAGTTAGTGGTTTATCTGGAAGCCAATAGGTTGCAAGATTCAAGGCAACATGGCTTTACCAAGGAAAGATCATGCCAAACAAATCTGACTGATTTCTTTGGCTGGGTGACCAGAGAACTAGATCAAGAGCATTCAGTGGATGTAATCTACTTAGATTTCAGTAAGGCCTTTGATATTGTTCATCTTAGGAGGCATGTGAACAAACTAAGCAGCCTGGGGATGGATCCCAAGGTGGTGTACTGGATCAAGAACAGATTGACTGACAAACTTCAGAAAGTAGTGGTGACTGGAACTCACTCTTAAAAAGGAGGGCGAGTAGTGGAGTGCCTCAGGGATCAATCCTGGGACTGCTACTATTCAATGTGATAAAGGGATAAAAAGGAAACGTTTGCCTTTTTGCAGATGATATAAAGATGTGTAATAGAGTGGACACTTCAGAGGGAGCAGACAACATGAAAAGAGATCTGCAAAAGTTAGAAGAATGGTCAAATGTTTGGCAATAGAGATTTAATGCAAATAAGGACAGAGTGATGAACTTGGGATGCAAAAACTCAAAGGATCTGTACTCAATAGTGAATGAGAGACTGGTATGTATGGACCAGGAGAAGGATCTCGGAGTGATAGTGTCTGAGGATCTCAAGATAGCAAAGCAGTGTAACAAGGCAGTGGCCTAAGCCATAAGGATGTTAGGTTGCATACAGAGAAGAATAACCAGCAGGAAGAAGGCAGTATTAGTGCCTCTGTACTGGTCCTTGGTGAGGCCTCACTTGGAGCATTGTATTCAGTTTTGGAGACCGTACTTTCCAAGGGATATATAAAGACTTGAAATGGTTCAGAGGAAGGCAACCAAGAAGATATGGAACCTGTGCTAGCAGTCATATGAGAAGGGATCTGAAGACCTAAATATGAATAGCCTAGAACATAGGAAAGGCAGGAGGGATATGATGCAGACCTTTAATACTTAAAGGATATTAATGAACAAACAAACCTTTTTCAACGACAGGGAAGCTGTAGAACTAGAGAACATGAAATGAAGCTGCAAGAAGGTTAACTTAAAAATAACAGCAGGAAATACTTTTTCACAGAAAGGGTGGTGGATGATTGGAATGTCCTCCCAAAGGAGGTGGTGGGAACAAAAACAGAATTCAAAAAGGCATGAGACAGACACACAAGATCACTACTTCTACTTAATCTCTTTTGGCTTCTCTTCCCATTTATTTCTTAGAAATCTCTTTTCTAGTGCCTGAATTTTTATGGTGTTCCTTTCTTCTTTTAAATAATATTTTTATTGTACACCACTTTGTGCTATGATAGCAAAAATGCATAATAAAAACCATTCATAGCAAAACACTGTGAGAGAGTCAGTTGGACCATTAGATGATAAAGGGGTAAAAAGGACACTAAGGGAGGACAAGGCCATAGCAGAGACATTGAATGAATTCTTTGCTTCGGTCTTTACTGAAGATGATGTAGGGAAGTTACCTATGCCTGAAATGGTATTTAAAGGTAATGTATTGGAGAAATTGAAACAAATCTCAATAAACCGGGAAGATGTATTACAATTGTGCAATTCTGGAGACCGCACCTTCAAAAGGATGTGAACAGGATGGAGTCGGTGCAGAGGGTTGCTACCAAAATGATTAATGGGCTTCATTATAAAGCATATGAGGACAGACTTAAGGATCTTAATATGTACACCTTAGAGGAAAGGCGGGATAGAGGTGATATGATTGAGATGTTTAAATACCTCCGTGGCATAAATGTTCAGGGAGAGAGCCTCTTTCAATTGAAAGCAAGTTCTGCTACGAGGGGACATGGGATGAGGGTGAAGGGAGATAGATTCAGGAGTGATATGCGGAAATATTTCTTTACGGAAAGAGTAGTGGATCCGTGGAATAGTCTCCCAGTGGAGGTGGTAGAGATGAGGACAGTAACTGAATTCAAGAAAGCATGGGACCAACACAGAGGATCTCTAAAGGCAAAAAGTGGACTGTTGTAGTTGTTATGGAAGGACAGACTAGATAGGCCATGTGGTCTTTTTCTGTCGTCATATTTCTATGTTTCTATGTTTCTAACTATTTGATTAACTAAAGAGTAGAAAATCACCAGGACTGGATGGTATACATCAAAGGCTATTAAAAGGACTCAAATATAAGACTGCATAAAGTATTGTCTTACTAATCTGTGTTATGTTTTTTGAAGGTGTGAATAAAACAGGTAGATAAAGCTGAGCCGGTTGATCTAGCATATCTGGATTTTAAGAAAGTCTTTGACAAGGTTCCTCATGAGAGACTCTTCGCAAAATTAAAAAGTCATGGGATTGGAGGCAGTGGATCATGAACTGGTTAAAAGATAGAAAACAGAGAGTCAGGCTTTTTCAACTTGGAAAAAAAGATGATTAAGGGGGAGATATGATAGAGGTCTATAAAATGATGAGTGGAGTAGAACAGGTAAACAGATCAGATGTTTATTAAGGAAAAGCAATGAAGCTTGTCAGACGGCTGCCTGGGTGAGAATGTTCACAGTCTTGGCAAGTGCATATATCAATATGATTTGCAAGGGATTGTGGAAAATGCAGTCCATTCACACCAGACACAGCTGCTCACAATAATTAGTTGTGCTTGAGTGTAAAGCCAATAAGATATTTATTTATGGGGTTATTTATCCCAACACAGATATGCTTGGTAGCACATAAAACAGGATACTTGCTTTCAGTGTTAAACTTGGAAAAACAAAATCAGGAAAACAACAATTGAACTTGTCAGGCAATCAAAGCAAAAGAATAAAGACCTGGTTGGTAACAAACTGGTATTTTCTGTAGGCTTTAGCTAATATTTTCTTAGCAGTGTTTCAAACAACAAGCAAAACCCACAAAGAAGGGAAAAACTGTTCTTTTCAGGTTAACTTCTTATATCTTCACACATAGACTCAGAAGTGATTCCCTCAGAGCTCACAAGCAATTAGGTAAGGCTTAATTGCTAGCAGTTACCCAGCTGAAACCCCTTAGCTGGCTTGCTTTCTACTGCATGGCTCAAAATCCTACTCAGTAGCTTTTCTGAGTAGATTAAAGAACAAGTTTGTATTTCTTTCTGATGGTTGTTGTAC
Organism: Ichthyophis bannanicus; assembly: GCA_033557465.1. Classification (NCBI taxonomy): domain Eukaryota; kingdom Metazoa; phylum Chordata; class Amphibia; order Gymnophiona; family Ichthyophiidae; genus Ichthyophis; species Ichthyophis bannanicus. The sequence continues at coordinate 26,930,787 of CM066049.1, forward strand.
CTTGTAACAGAAAATTACCAAAGGAGTTTAGACAGAGAGCAATCCATATATTCACAGCCTATATCTAAGACTTCTCCTTCCCCTTCTTCAACAATCATGGGTTCAATATCAGGGATTGGCACAGAGGAATTTCTCAACGGAGCACTTTCAGGAGAATACTTGTTTCCCTGCTGTCTTTCAAGGTTATAGCTAGGGCATAGATCAGTGTTCATACCTGAGCTTCCATTGCTGTTAGAGTTCCTCTCTAAATAGCCTGGCCAGTATGTAGTCCAGTTCTTATGTCCAGCCTTCCAATTCAGATCCCTGGACACTGGATCTCTCTTCACATACCTTCTGGCACGGGTCTTAGGGTCCCTTCAACGTGCAGCCGTCTCCCTCACAGGTACCGTCTGGAGATTCCTAGCCCTGCAGCACCATTCCTCTGGCTTTCCCCAGTTCAATGGTGTATGCTGGCCTTTTGAATGTCTCCCAGTATACGTACTGCCCTGGACTCCTTTAGACCTCCCAAATGCTTTTCTCTTCTTTCTTCCAAAGGGTTTCTTGCCCTCTCTGTCCGTCCGTTCTGGCTTCTGCTTCTGATGATCCTCCAGATGATGAAGAACTCCAAGCTGAGGATATCCGAGCTGATTCTGAGGATGAGGATAATTCTCTGCAGAATAAACTCTACCTTTATTCTGCTTTGATGAGTGCTCCACCCTAGCACAGCGCAGCTGTGCTGAATCAGGCTCTGCCCTTTGAGATGAGTGCTTGGGGATTACCTCATAGCCCTCCTGATTGAACACACGTTTCCCCACTTCAGCTCCTCTAATGGCTGTTGGAAACCTGGTGCATTCTGGGACTGGTAGTCTTTTATGGGAAAATTCTGTTTTCTTATTTCTACCAGAACTGACAGGTTGCTTGTTCAGAGTCATTTCACCTTTTCTATAGCTCCTTCCTCAGCTATGATAAGCTTCCTTATCACATACCCCCCTGCTTAAGTTATTACGGACTGGTTTAACTGGTGAAACCTCTTTCCTACAGTCCGTAATACCTACGAGTGTGTTCTCTTTTTGAAGCTCACTTACTTCCTGACTGGCTTCAGGGTCATTATTATTTACAGGCCTCTCCTTCCAAGACTTAAGTACATTAATATGGTAGGTCTGCCTACGCCCTCTTGCATTTTCTAACATATAAGACACTGGGCTCACTTGTTTAACAACCTTCCATGGCCCTTTCCACTGTACTTCAAATTTTGGAGCAGTACCTGCTACTTGAACCAAAACCTTTTCACCAATGCTTAATTGGCGGCTTTTGGCCTTCCTATCATACCACCCTTTCTGGCGCACTTGACTGTCCTGCAGGTTCCTCTCAGCAACCTGCGAGGTCCTTTTCAAACGTGCTCTCAAGTCACGTAGAAACTGTGGCACCTCCTGACTTCCTGGTTCAGGATCAATCCATTGTTCCCTCAAAATATCTAACAAACCCTGTGGAGCCCTACCATACATCAATTCATATGGAGTTACAGCTAGGGACACCTGAATTTTTTTCCTGCAGGCATATAAGGCAAAGGGTAATAACATATCCCATTCTTTTACCTCTCCTGCTAACCCCCTTCTCAACATTTGTTTGAGAGTTTTGTTGAATCTCTCCACCAAACCGTTTGATTGTGGATGGTAGGCTGAGGTTTTCACGTGATGAATGCCAAAGGCATCCCAGACCTGGGCCAAATATTTGGATACAAAATTGGACCCTCGGTCAGTCAACACCTCTCTTGGGAATCCCACTTCACAAAACAATTTTACTAGCTCTAAAGCTATTGTTTTTGTAGAAACATTCCTCAATGGTATGGCCCAGGGAAACCTTGTTGCCTGATCTACCATAACTAGGATGTATTGGAAACCTCGGGGCGTTTTGACTAATGGGCCTACAATATCCATGGCAATGCGACCAATTGGGTCTGTGATAATTGGCATGGGAATCAATGGCACCACCGGTGGGTGAGCCGCTGTAACTCGCTGACACGCTGGACATGCAGCACAAAACTGGGCAGTTTCTTTGAAAATACCTGCCCAGTAAAAACGCATAAGTATTTGATCCAGCGTTCCTTCCATCCCTTTATGACCTCCCGCTGGATGATCATGTGCTAATCTAAGTACTAGCCCTTTGAAAGTTGTGGGTACCACCAATTGTTTACGTATGGTCCCATTCCTGGGGTCCTGACTCTCTCTATATAATATTTCATTATCTAGTCTGAATCTGGGCAACTCCTCCCTGACCTCCTGAGCATACTTAAAAGCTCGGGTGAGAACTTGATCAGCTCGCTGCTCTTGTGGCAAGTTAGGAAACTTTGCCACTATCTCAGCTGGCACCCAGGGTAAACTTTGACCAGCTAACATCTCAGCCCTACCCTGTGCTCTGCAAAGTCTCTCACGCCGCTTTTGTGCTTTCAACTTTCTTACTTTACCAGATGATGGGGTTATTAAATCATCATGAGAGGGTAAGTCTCCTAATAACTCTGCCTGCTCCCCCTCCTCCTTCTGCTGGCTCTCTATCTTAGCCTGCGAGCGGGTGGATACAAGGCCCCTCATTACCTATAGTTTGGCCTTCTGGAAGCTTAACCATCTTTTTAGCTAGGGACTGAGGACTTCCAAAGAAAGGCCCGGGAGCTATTTCCATTATTCCTTCTCCCTCCTTCTTTCCTAGCCCTTCCACTAGACCCTGCTTAAATCTTGGCCAGTCCTTTCCTAGAACCAAATCAAAGGGTAGCCTAGGCACCACTGCTAACAGGACTTCCTCTTGTTCCCCAGGCACTTAACCTTTAGCCTATAGGTGGGATATGATGCTGCAGCACCATGAATGCATCTGATGTGAACTTGGCTTTCAGGGGTTCTAGCCACAAATCCTTCTTGGGCCTCTATCCTCTCCCAAAGCCTTTTTGACATCATACTCTGGTCTGCCCCAGAGTCTAACAAAGCATTTGTGGTAATTCCTTGCACATCAACCATCAAAAGAAATCCTTCTTTGGGCTGTTTTAAATCCAGACCCATTAAGCTAGTGTGTGTCTGGCATCCCTTTTCTAAATGTCCCCATTTTCCACACTTGAAACATTTCTTTCTACTCCACTGTGTCATCTGCTTTGGCACAGTACATTTATTTTCAGAAACATTTTTAACTATTTTCTTTTCTGATACAGCACAGCTTGCCTCAACACCCATCTTGAGGGCCACCCATTCTATGGCAAGCCTGCGTGGCTTCCAAGAATCTCTCTGCTAGCATGGTTGCCTCTCCAAGATTTTGGCAATTTTGCTGTATAAGGAAAGTGTGCAAATCTTTAGGCACCGCAGACATAAATTGTTCAAGCATAATAATGTCTAATAACATTACTACCGTCTTTTGCTCAGGCTCCAACCATTTTACAGCTAATCCTCTGATTCTCTGACTCAGAGCCCTGGGCGTCTCACCCACTCTCAATGTAGTAGCTCTAAACATTCGCCTATACTCTGAAATAGACAACCCTAGGCGATCTCTAATAGCAGCCTTTACATCCTTATAATTCAAAGCCTGGGCTGCTGGCATTGCTCTATAAGCTGCAAGTGCCTCTCCAGTTAATGAGGCTGCCAGCCTTACTGCCCACTGGGTCTCTGGCCATGCTAATGCTTGTGCCACTCTTTCAAAAGACTCTAGAAAATCATCAACATTATCATCTGGAGTTAGCTTCCCAAAACTAAATGCCCCAATTCCTTGATTGAGACCCACACTGTCCACATGTGGTGTACCAGTATTTACTGCTGGTCTTGCATCTGGTCCACTTTGGTTCTGCAGTTTAACTAGGGCTTGCACCAGATCAAGCACTGGCCTCTGCTGGTCCATTAAGGCTTTCATAGCAGTGTCCTGAGCCTGCAGTGCTAGCTCCTGCTGCCTGCTAAACTGGGCTGCCATCCAATCAGCTAGTTCCCTTGGATCCATCTTGATCCCTGCAAGAAAACACAAAAAAAAAACCAAAACAGTGCACCACCTTCCAAACAGGTGTTTTTTTCTACTTTTTTTTTTCCAATTACCCCTGTGCCTTACTCCCATCCACCACTAGACATGCCCAGGTACTTGTTACCTTATGCCAGTGAAGAATCCAGCTCTGCAAAGGGTCTTTTCTTTCTGGAACAGCTACCTGGAACAGCCACCTCTCCTCCAAAGTGCAGTTGAGGGAAAATCTTTTCTTTCAGCTTTTAAGCTTGAACTGTCTTTTCCTTCAGACTTGAGTTGTAATCCTTAGCAAGTAAATCCTTTTGCGCAAAAGCAATCCGAAAAACTACGCCATTTGTCAGACGGCTGCCTGGGTGAGAATGTTCACAGTCTTGGCAAGTGCATATATCAATATGATTTGCAAGGGATTGTGGGAAATGCAGTCCATTCACACCAGACACAGCTGCTCACAATAATTAGCTGTGCTTGAGTATAAAGCCAATAAGATATTTATTTATGGGGTTATTTCTCCCAACACAGATATGCTTGGTAGCACATAAAACAGGATACTTGCTTTCAGTGTTAAACTTGGAAAAACAAAATCAGGAAAACAACAATTGAACTTGTCAGGCAATCAAAGCAAAAGAATAAAGACCTGGTTGGTAACAAACTGGTCTTTTCTGTAGGCTTTAGCTAATATTTTCTTAGCAGTGTTTCAAACAACAAGCAAAACCCACAAAGAAGGGAAAAACTGTTCTTTTCAGGTTAACTTCTTATATCTTCACACATAGACTCAGAAGTGATTTCCTCAGAGCTCACAAGCAATTAGGTAAGGCTCAATTGCTAGCAGTTACCCAGCTGAAACCCCTTAGCTGGATTGCTTTCTACTGCATGGCTCAAAATCCTACTCAGTAGCTTTTCTGAGTAGATTAAAGAACAAGTTTGTATTTCTTTCTGATGGTTGTTGTACCTTGTAACAGAAAATTACCAAAGGAGTTTAGACAGAGAGCAAGCCATATATTCACAGCCTATATCTAAGACTTCTCCTTCCCCTTCTTCAACAATCATGGGTTCAATATCAGGGATTGGCACAGAGGAATTTCTCAATGGAGCACTTTCAGGAGAATACTTGTTTCCCTGCTGTCTTTCAAGGTTATAGCTAGGGCATAGATCAGTGCATACCTGAGCTTCCATTGCTGTTAGAGTTGCTCTCTAAATAGCCTGGCCAGTATGTAGTCCAGTTCTTATATCCAACCTTCCAATCCAGATCCCTGGACACTGGATCTCTCTTCACATACCTTCTGGCACGGGTCTTAGGGTCCCCTCCACGTGCAGCCGTCTCCCTCACAGGTACCATCTGGAGATTCCTAGCCCTGCAGCACCATTCCTCTGGCTTTCCCCAGTCCAGTGGTGTATGCTGGCCTTTTGAATGTCTCCCAGTATATGTACTGCCCTGGACTCCTTTAGACCTCCCAAATGCTTTTCTCTTCTTTCTTCCAAAGGGTTTCTTGCCCTCTCTGTCCGTCCGTTCTGGCTTCTGCTTCTGATGATCCTCCAGATGATGAAGACCTCCAAGCTGAGGATATCCGAACTGATTCTGAGGATGAGGATAATTCTCTGCAGAATAAACTCTACCTTTATTCTGCTTTGATGAGTGCTCCACCCTAGCACAGCGCAGCTGTGCTGAATCAGGCTCTGCCCTTTGAGATGAGTGCTTGGGGATTACCTCATAGCCCTCCTGATTGAACACACGTTTCCCCACTTCAGCTCCTCTAATGGCTGTTGGAAACCTGGTGCATTCTGGGACTGGTAGTCTTTTATGGGAAAATTCTGTTTTCTTTTTTCTACCAGAACTGACAGGTTGCTTGTTCAGAGTCACTTCACCTTTTCGATAGCTCCTTCCTGAGCTATGATAAGCTTCCTTATCACAAGCTACAATGTAACCTATTTAAGACTAATAGGAGAAAATATTTTTTCACTCAATGTGTAATCAAACTCTGGAATGCATTACCGGAGGATGTAGTAAAAGCTGTTAGTGTAGCTTGGTTTAGAAGAGGTTTGGACAAGTTTCTGAAGGAAAAGCCCATAAACTATTGTTAAGGAGAACCAAGGAGTTCCACTACTTACTCCTCGATAAGCAGCAGGGATCTTTTCTTCCACTGTTCCTCTCGCCATGGCTCCTTTACTTTCGAATTCCCCTATTGCCCCGGTTTCCACTCTCACTTATCTGGGAGTTACTTTGGATTCTTCCTTGTCTTTTCATGATCTCAGCAGTACTATCATTAAGCATTCATATGTCTCTCCCTGCAAGACTAGGTCTATTCATTCCTACCTTCAGAACTTGTCATCCTTCTTTTGAGCCTTGTCATTAATTGGCTCAACTATTACAATGTCATCTATGCCAGTCTTCCTAGTACAAACTCAAAAGATTACAAATAATTTAGAACTCTACCATCTGAATGCTCATGCTTGTTATGAATCATCACTGGCTTCCCGTCCAATTTAGAATTCAGCATAACATTTTGATTTTCATTCACAGGGCTTTTCATTCTGGTCTTCCTTCCTCACATAGTATATGATGGCAGATAAAGACCAGCATGGTCCATCTAGTTTTCTCACCGGATTTGAGGTTGCTACAGCCCTGAACTGGTGCGCTGTGACACGGCCTTCCAACGGAAGCCTCGCCTCCTCATAAGCCCGGGCAATACAGGCCACCACCCATGTGGACAGCATACGCTTGGACACTGCCTCCCCCCAGCTTACTGGGGTCATAGGAAACAAAAGGTTGAGACACTTTACAGTGGCCCTAAGTGCGTTGGATATAGAAGGATAAGGCCCTCTTACAGTCCAAAGTATGGAGGAGTGTCTCTACCCAACTGGCGTGCGGTCTGGGAAAGAAGGTAGGGAGGACTACCTCCTGGTTGAGGTGGAAGGAGGACACCACCTTCGGAAGGAATTTGGGGTGCATACGAAGCACTACCCTATTCTTGTAAAACCTGCTGTAAGGTGCCTCAGCCACGAGGGCTGGGAGCTCGCTTACCCTATGGGCAGAAGTGAGCGCAACCAGGAAAACCACCTTCCAGGAGAGATAGCGAAGGTGGCACGTAGCCAGGGGCTCGAATGGTGGCAGAGTAAGCTGCCCCAACACCACACTGAGATCCCATTCAGACGCCGGGGGGTGAACCGGGGGTTTAGACAGGAGTAGGCCCCTTATGAAGCGGGATAACACTGGGTGGGCTAAGAGGGGCTTCCTGTCCACCTGATGGTGGTTCGCCGCCAGGGCAGTGAGGTGTACTCTCACAGAGCTAGACCTAAGCCCTGCATGAAAGAGGCAGAGCAAGTACTGCAATACTGTGACCACCGGGCAAGAGAAGGGGTCAACACCCCGCTCAGTGCACCAAAGTGCGAATCTATGCCACTTAAAGGCGTAGGCCCTTCTGGTAGATGCCTTGCGTGAGGCTAATAGAACATCCTCCACCTCTTTAGCCATGCTATCAGCAAGAGGGAGCCGAGGTTGGTATGTAGGAGAGAGCCCCACTCCTGAGGAAGGAGCCGGGGGCAGATCCCAGGGGTATGGGGTCCTCCACCGCTAGTTGCAGCAGCAGTAGAAACCACGGTTTTCTGGGCCACCTTGGAGCCACCAAGATAACAGAGGCCCTGTTGTGGAGAATCTTGAAGAGAGTCCTAGCGATCTGGAGTTGGAGGAAAAGCGTACAGAAGTCCCTCTGACCATGAGACCAGAAAGGCATCGGCGGCCACCCTTGCAGGATGAGGCTGCCAGAAGCAGAAGCAGGGTAACTGGTGATTCTCCGGGCTTGCAAACAGGTCCTTCATCGGTTCCCCCCCAGGTCTGGAAAAGCCTGCTGGCTATCTCTGGGTCCAGCTGCCACTCGTGGGGCTGGAGAATCCTGCTGAGTCTGTCGGCCAACAAGTTGTCTTGGCTCAGCAGGTATACTGCTTTGAGACGGATGTCCTGCTGGCATGCATAAGGGCACAGGTCCATGACTTCCTGGCAGAGGGCACGGGACCCCGTGCCTCTCTGCTTGTTGACATAGAACATGGCCACCTGGTTGTCTGTCTGAACCAGGACTGACCAGTGGCGTAGTCGATGATGAAAAGCCTTCAGTGCGAGATGAATGACCCGCAGCTCCAGGAGGTTGATCTGCTGAGTGCTCTCGTCCGGGGACCAGGTACTCTGGGTGCGGAAGCCCTCGCAATGGGCTCCCCAGCCTAGTAGGGAGGCATTGTGGTGAGGATCCTCGAGTGGTCGGGGGCCTGGAAAGGCATCCCAGCCTCCAAGTGTTGGGGTGACAGCCACCAAATCAGGACTTCACCAGCTGTCGGGTCACTCGGACCCTGTCCTGGAGGTGTCCCGTGGCCTGGGACTATTGGTCCGAAGCACACTGTGTTGTTTGCATGTGGAGGCAGACATCTGGAGTGCGTGCACCGTGGAGGCCATGTGCCCCAGAAAGCGTAGCAGATGCCTAGCTGGCACCGAGAGGCAGAGCTGAATATCTCTGGCTAGCGCCATGAGTCTGGCTGCCCTGTCTGTGTGCAGGAAGGCCTTTGACCGAATGATGTTGATCCTTGCCCCAATGAATTACAGCCCTTGTGACGGACAAAGGTTTGACTTGGGGTAGTTCATAACGAAACTCAAGTGTTGAAGGACCTGGGTGGTGTGTGTTGTGGCCTGCTGCACCTCGGGAGCTGTAGCGCCCTTGATGAGCTAGTTGTCGAGATAGGGGAAGCCAAATATCCCCTGGAGCCTGAGGAAGGCGGCGAACACTGAAAGACAATTTGTGAATACCCTGGGGGCCGAGGCTAAGCTGAAGGGAAGCACCCTGTATTGGAAATGATTGCCTCCCACCACAAAGTGTAGGTATTGCCTGTGGTTTTGGGTGGATTAGGATGTGAGTATGGGCATCCTTTAGGTGTAAGTAGCATAGCCAGTCTCCCTGGTGGAGGTAAGGCAGCAATGTTCCAAAGGAGAGCATCTGGAACTTCTCCCTCACCAGGAATTTGTTGAGGTGGTTCAGGTCAAGGATGGGCCTTAGGCCCCCCGTCCTCTTTGGCATGAGGAAGTACCAGGAGTAGAACCCCTTACCCTTGAAGTGGATGGGGACCGGTTCCACCGCTTGGTCCTCGAGAAGGCCTGCCAACTCCTTCAGAAGAAGGTCCTAGTGAAGGGGAGACCTGAGGGGTTCTCCCAGGAAGTAGTTGGAGGTACCTGGATTAGGTGGAGGAGGTAACCCTCCCTAATGACCTGTAATGCCCAGGAATCAGAGGTGATAGCTCCCCACCTGTGGGCATACAGGGCGTGGCAACCTCCTGTGGGCTGCTGAGCTCCTGTTTGGGAGAGGGGCCATGCTCCAGGAGTCAAAAACCTCCTCCTGGCTGGGCCGGGCGTGCCTTCTGCTTCCGTGGGCCATGCCCCTGTCCTTTGGCCTGCTGCTCTTGCCGGAGAGCCGGAGAGGCCTGGTAAGGGGGTTGTTTCGGTAAGCAGTGGACTTCCTCAGGTAAAAGGGCTTTTTACCCAAGCCCTTCCTTCTGGGAGGGGCAGTGGTCTTCTTGGAGAGCCTAGTCCTCGTCATGAACTTGGTCTTCAGCTCTGCGGCCTTGTCTGTCATGGGTTTGCCGAAGAGGTTTTCCCCTTGACACGGGACATCGACCAACTTGTCCTGTACCCACTGCTCGAGGTTGGATGACTGGAGCCAAGCTTGGAGCACTCACGGATGGCTTTGGACAGACTCTTGAAGCGCTGCAAAGGCTCCTCGGAGAGACCATCTGAGAAACCAGTGAGTTCTTTCGTCAGGTCCCTCAGGTACATGCCCATATACAGCTGGTAGGCTTGGATCCGGCAATTCAGCATCAAGCCCTAGTAACACTTTCTGCCGAGGGCATCCAAGGTGCGGGCCTCCCTGCTGGGGGGGGGGGGGGAGGGGCACCGAGAAGTGCGTCTTCTGACTCTTCAGTCAATGCATGGCCGACTCCACAACCATGGAGTTGTGCGGCAGCTGTGACTTTTGAAACCCAGGGCTCCGGCGGACTCGATACATTTAGTCGAGCCTCTTGCTGATCAATGGCGTCGATGCCGGCGTCTCCCACATGCGGAGCATCAGCCGTTCCAGGATGGGAGGAATAGGCACCATGATGGTTTCTTGGGGGGTGGGGGGAGAACCTTGTATTGGAGGATCTCGAGCTCATCGGCTCGAGGATCCTCCTTGGACTCCATCGGGAAAGCCAAGGCGCTGGACATGTCCCGGACGAAGTCCAAGAAGCCCATGTCCTCCGGTGGGGACCTTCTCCAAGGTTCAGAGACCGGGGAATCGGAGGGTACATCACAATGCCGAGGGGTGTCCGGGGACTCCTCGTCCTTGGTCTCCCAATCGGAATACTCCGAGGAAGACTTGCGGTGTTCCACGGGCCTCGAGGGCCCTGACGACGCAAGCCACGAAGCCAGCAGACTCGTTAGCGATGACCTCGGCCAGGACGAGCGAGAGGCCGAGCACAACCTTGGCCAAGGATCCACTCGGGCCCGCATGGCCTCGAGGATTGGCTCGGCCTCTGGAGACATCTTTGACGTCGAACAGCCGGTGGTCAGAGCGGAGGAACCGGACTGCCGGACATCAGCGCCTGCTGTTGGTCCAAGAAGGCAGTGACACTGCGCTCCAAGGCCGCCATCCTGGACACCAGTCCCGGTGGCTCCGCAGCCTTTGGCGCGGGCACCGATATACTCAGGCTCGACGCTGGATCCCCCGGAGGGGAATCCTCGACGAAGACAGTGTGTACCTGCCTAGGCTGATCCGTGACTGGATCCTTCCAGGGAATCTTGGCTGGCCGCTCCCTCTCCGTCGTCTTGAGCAAACGCTCGGGGCTCCGAAACCAGACCTGGGAGGATCCCGGCCAATCGGAGCCATCCAGAGACACCTCCTTCGAGTGCTTCTTCTTCCTTTTTGGTTCCCTCAAAGGAGACCCCTCTCCAAGGACCCACGATGGGTCTTGGAGGTATGGGGGAATTGGGAAAAATGTTGTCATGCTGCTGCTGGCGGCTCCTCAAGGCTTTTGAAGCCATTTTCTTACACAGGCCACAGACCGCCGGGTCATGTTCCAGGCCAAGGCACCGGAGGCAGCAGTCATGCCTGTCGGTTAGGGACATAATCTTACCACACTGATCATACTTTTTAAACCCGCTGGTAGCTATGGGGGAGGAAAAAGAACCCCAGCAAGGTCAAAGACCCTTCGGGCTGCCAGCAAAGAAAAAAGGCGCAAAGACACCCAAAAGAAAAATAAAACTTAAGTAAAAAAGGAATTGACCTGATACCGAGGCACCGAGGTTGGGGCAGGAAAGGTACTGGCGCAAGACAGCAGACAAGCAAAATGCTTGAAAAAAATCAACTTTTTCCAGGACAAAAAAAAAATGACGTCTGGTGGGCTCCACAGAAAAAAGGAGACTGAGCAAGATGGCACACTTGGGCAGGAAGGGGACCACGCATGTGTGGTAGCAATCCCAAAGGCTTTCTTTGAAAGCTGGGGATTTGCTCCACGCGGACTCTGTTGGCACCGATATCACCCATATGTGAGGACTGACTTCCTGCTTGTTCTCGGAGAACACCTCCTACAACACCATGCAATGCACCTACCACTACTGAATAAATAAGTACAAAAGAGAATACTAAACCAAAATCATAATGTCTGCACTCGACAGACCCACAGAATTATTCAACATTGCGAGGACCCTGACCAAAAAAACAACAAAACATAAGGCAGACCTCCCTTTAAACCCCCAGGAAATTGCAGACTTCTTGCAAAGCAAATACACCTAAAATACTGCTCATACAAAGCCTGAGGACACCCTTTCAAATGACAACTACCCAAACCTCTGGGAATCCTTCCATACCCCCACGGAACACCACCTAGGGGTATGTTTACTAAACTGTGCTAATGTTACCAGCGCTAGGTGCAGCGTTAACGTGAGCAATGCCATATAAGGAAGTAGGCATACCGGCGTTGAAGTAGCAATGGCCGATTAAAGCGCGATAGAGGGCGCCTTGGCTCGTTAACACACGGTAACCTTAATTTCATGCCAGCGCTGTGTTAGAAGCTATAGAGGTGTAGCCCACTGGTTAATACAATGACTGCCGAGCCAGAAGTCATGGGTTTGATCCCTCAGTCTCATCTAATAAGGCTGTTCGAGGCAATCCCTTTTCCTGCCTGTAACACTCAGACACATCTCTACAATCTGTGCTGCCAGCAAAAACACCCTCACCTCAGTGCCGTAACCTAAGGCGCCCTATAAGGCGCCCCATAGGGCACAGTATAAAGTGCCCTGTCCATCAAGGCACCTTATAATGTGCCCTATAGGGCGCCTTATACAGCGTCCTGGCTGACAAGATACTTAATAATGTGCCCTATAGGTTACGGTACTGAGGTGAGGGTGTTTTTGGCTGGCAACACAGATTGTAGAGATGTGTCTGACTGTTATAGGAATTTAAAAGAAACCCACCAGTACCCATGACGCACTGCACATGAAGAACAGCAGTCTACATCTGATCACAGGATGGAGTATGCGTCTCCACAGCACCTCAGTCTGGTAGGGGGAACTGACCGTGTGTTTTACTGGCACAGAGTATCTACAGACCGTGACATTGTGCAGTTCCTGTGCTCACCATGAGGGTGAGATGGGTCGCCCAGTACCAGGTCCACAGTACTCGGATTGGCTGAGATAGCCTTTGCTGCAGGTTCCCATCAATGCCAGTGTGTGGCAAGTATTCCTTACAGACACACCTAGAATAATCCTGTGTCCATCTGCATTCCCCAGTCACGTCTAGTCCTTGTGGTCTATGACGCACCCGGAACAGTGGATATCCTGTATGGTTGCCATGGTCACGTGTTCTAAGAGCAGGGGTGTGTCTGGACTCACATGTGGATTATGTAGCACAACGTATCATACTCTCTGGGTCAAGGTGGTGGACAGGATCTGCCCCCAACAGACCCACACTCTACATCTTTGCAATGGAGGCAGCAGAGGGACACGATGAAGGGCTGTGGGACCAGCAACCCCAGTCCAGTTGGTGAATGGACACCGTTCATGGCAGGTGATGCAGAACTGTACTTATCACATAGGGCACTGGCAGAGAGGCAGTAGGCCTGGCAAAGCTCAGCTGCCCCCCACCACAATCTGACATTCACCAGCAGAGGGCACAGTCAGTCTGCACCCTGCAAGGTGTTCCAGCCATACACATGCTAACTGCAGACAGTCTGCTAGCCAGTACATGTTCCCAGAGGAACTATGTGCACCAAGATGTGGGATGTAAGCACAAACACCAAGCAGGTATGTCAGTGATTGGGCCCCAGAAAAGGGAACTCACAGATATCACTGGAGAGAAACACTGTATAGCACTATGTGGGAACCTAGACATGCCATGGTCACTGCTTGGTCAGAGTGAGAGTGACCTCCCAGCATGACATGCTGTGGCCACCCTGTCCATGCAGGTGGTGGTCGGCCACTACAATATCCCAGCCACTGCCCTATGCCTGTGCAGATGCATCCTGCCCAGACCGCCCTGTCTGGCCTATACCCACAATACCTTGCTCCTCACTATGCACATTGGCAGGCTAACACTGGAAACTGTGCAAGCATTGTGAGCTCTGTAAGGTGTAGGCAGCCATAAAACACTGGATAGACATACACACACTCCCACACCTATTTCAGCATTGTGCAAAGATAGAGATGGTTGGCAGCCCTGGCCGCCACACCAGTCCTGGGCACAGTGCAGGCATTGCTAAGGTACTCAATACTGTCAGGATCACTCTCCGGGGTGGTAAACACTGTCAGAGAACAGAAAAGAGGAAACACGCTCCACATATATCAGAAAGGTTGCTATCATTAATCTCTGTTAACAAATTGTGCTTAATTTAGGATTTGTTATCTGAAATTAATCATAGCAACCTTTTGATATAAATGGAGCGTGTTTCCCAAGGCAGATCACGAAATGCTCACAAACAGCCAGGAGCAGAGCATTTGCGCTGTATGCACCCACATGCTGGAACGCCCTACCTCCTGCCATTAGGGCTATCAAGGACCTCTACCAATTTAGGAAAGCAATTAAACATCACCTTTTCCTGCAGCACTACGCGGACCAAGATCACCTTCCACACCTTGACACACCCAGTAGTACATACAGACAAAACCCAAGCAATAACCATACAGGATTGAAACCGAACACACCAGACCCTGCTCCACCTGACAAATAGCATTTACCCTCACCCGTACCATCTGCAATTCTCAGATAAGCCAACATGTAAATAGCTAGCTACTCCTCAACATAAGTTATGTGTAATGTAGCTATGCTGTTAAAATTGTACATTTCTGTTATATTGTAAGTTCAGTGTAGATTGTCTTCACTGAACAGTTACTGTTACATGTAAACCGCGCTGATGCTGAATAGCGCGGTATATAAGAAAAATAAATAAATGATGGCTAAGGTATGCAGGTGCTAGTCGTGGTAGCTGCTGCTCCGCGCAGGGCCCAACAGCCTGACTCTCCATGAGGCTTTGGATAATGGAGCCTGTGGGTGTGGGTGTTTGTGCTCCTATTGGCCGATGCTCTAGGGCACTCCCTAGAGCTGAGGTTCCCAACCCCGGTCCTGGGGGACCAAACACCATTCAGATTTTCAGGCTGTCCCTAATGAATATGCATGAGATACATTGCATACCATGGGGCAGTGCATACAAATGCATATTTATTAGGGACAACATGAAAACCTGAATGGTGTTTGGCCCTCTAGGACTGCAGTTGGAAACCTCTGCTCTAGGGAGTGAACATGTTTATGGTGTATGTGCTCTGTAGGGTAAAATATATGGACATGGTCTGCAGGAGCCACAGCTGGGATTTGAACCTGTGACCTTCTGCCCCTGAACACACTGGCTGAATGTACTGCACCAAACTGTTGCCACAGAGGCAGGTCATTCCCTGGGGATACCATGACTGTTCTTCAGACAGACCTTGTCTGTTACACTGCAATACACCCACCTAAACCGGGCTTTGCCTTGGTCTGCTGTGGGCAGATGCCACTGCCCCCTCCACCACTAGCAGCCCTCCCCCACCATGCTGACATGCCCTTATGCCGGTGGTGCTAGTGGTGCGCAGTCCCAGGCCATCCAGTGTGCCGGTAGGTGGCTGCTTATGGTGTGGGGTCTGGGGTAGGGGTGCCTACATAGACATCCACGCTTCCCCCAGCACTGCCTGCCACTGTTATCAGCCCTTTGGGGTACCTGCTGGGTACTGTCCCCTGGATGGGACACTGTGGCACACACTCTCATGGTATGTTTGACGTTGGTCAGTTGCAGTCTTGCTTATTTTCCATTTCTGTGTTCCTATGTGCAACCTAGGCATCTGCCTAGTCCACCCTGTGCCCCAGCTGCCCCACTGCATGTCCCGCCTGCAGCCCCCTGTACCCCATTTGCAGCATCACCATAGTGCCCTTTCATTCTTGGGCATTATGCTGTTGCTGCACATGTAGCACTACTATCACTTTTCTTGGTCTCCCTGCCTTTGCTGTACATTGCTGACTGAAATGGTTTCTCTCTCCTGCAATTGTGCCTCTAATGCGAGGTTTTCACTCGCGGTAATTTTCGGCTCTTCATTTCACAGCGTTAGTGTAGCAGGAGCCTCTCCCCGCCCATTGACCCCTTCTCTCCGCCCTCTCTCCACCCTCTGCGTGCCTTAACGCTGCCGGGGATGTTATCGCTGTTTAGTAAATATATCCCCTAGATACCATAATAACAAACCTCCATACCACCACCTCCCCACAGGATCCATGCCCGGTCTCTTGGATTAAGCTTACAAGGAAAAGCCGTATCCCTACATTGCTGAATATTACCTAACAATCACTTATTCAAGGATATCTGCCCCACAAACTCAAGCAAGCTTCCATAAGATAATATGGAAAGGTACAGATTTCAACAAGGAGCCAAAGTCATACAGACCAATTGTCAGTTTACCTTTCATAACCAAGGTATTGAAAAAATAGTTCAACAACACTTACGAGATCACTTAGACACCCATGCCCCTCTGGATTCCCACCAACATGGCTTTAAACCGAATCATAGCATAGGAACACTTTTCACATCGCTCCTTGACAGTTTAATCATTGGTATAAACAATGTTAAAAAAGGTGTTATCCTAATATTCATGGACATTACAGCAGCACTTGACACAGTCGACCAACTCACCCTACTAAGAAGGCTGCAAGAAATAAGAATCTATGGAACAGCACTAAAGCACAGTTACTTACCTGTAACAGGTGATCTCTGGGTCTTCACATATGGGTACGTCGGTACCGACGGAGTCCGCGCGGGAACGCTTCCCAGCATCCAATCAGAAAGCCTTTGGAAGCATCCCAACAAGCCTGCGTTCTGCCTTCCCAACTGCCTCTCCTTAGTTAAGTTTTAAAGCTGAGACAAAGAGAGAGAGAGAGAGAGCAAGGAAGGGAAAGATAGAGATAGAGAAAAAGCAATTCCTAGGGGAGGTGGGTCGGTTGTGAAGACTTATTCCTGCTGTTCCCAGAGATCACCTGTTACAGGTAAGTAACTGTGCTATCTCCAGGAACAAGCAGAAATGAGTCTTCACATATGGGGACTCCCAAGCTCAGATGCCCAGAGGGAGTCCTAGCATGTTGCAAGTCTAGAACGAGCCATGGAAATCATCAGCCAGACTGACGAAAACAAAAACAGAACCTTGGTACACTCCCCTGCTGCACAAAATGAAGAAAGATTTAAGAAGGTTGGAGAGAAAATGGAGACGGACCAAGAATGATCTACAAAAGATGGAATACCTTGAGCTCCTAGCCAAATACAAAAATGAGATCAACAATGCAAAAAAAGTGCATCACACCAAAGTTCTCAACAAGGCCATTAACAGACCCAGAGAGCTTTTTGACCTAGTAAAGTCGCTCACAAAGCCCTTGCCTGAACTTAACTGCGATGGAAAAATTAAGGCTCAAGACCTGGCGGATCACTATGCTACTAAACTTAATCCCCCTAACCATCCTCTCCAAACCCTGAATGAGATTGCCTCATGCCCAAAGCTGACTGACAGTAAGAACACAAGCTTTAACCTGAAAGAAGGATGGTCTACTTTCCATACAATTGACAAAAAACTAATATTAACTACCAACTCAAATCTTCATGCAACGACATCTCTCCTGGATCCATGTCCAGCTGAATGGATCAAATCTACTAAAAATGAAATTTCTCATCTAATAGCGCACATAGTCAATCAATCCCTGCAGCAAGGTATCATGCCCGCCCAACTGAAAAGATCTCTAATTAGGCCTATTTTGAAAAATAAATCTCTCAACAAAGAAGATCCTACCTCCTACTGGCCGATATCAAGCATATCATTTCTTGCAAAGATTATCGAGAAAGTAACTCAGCAGCAACTTCAAGACCACCTTGATGAAAACAAAATCCTTGACGATCATCAATACGGTTTTTGACCCCACCACGGTGTCGAAACCCTACTCATAGCTCTTCTAGACAACCTCATCAAGGGACTGGAAAACAAAAACAAAATGTTCATACTGATATTCATAGATATATCAGCAGCGTTTGACACAGTACATCATCAAATACTCTTGCGCAGACTTGAGACTATAGGTATAACCGGCACACCGATAAAGTGGTTTGAGTCATACCTAACAAATAGAATGAAACAGGTACGCTTCAATAACGAGCAAGCTAAGCCGTTCCCCCAAACCCAAGGGATACCGCAGGGATCAGCTATCTCCTCCTTGCTCTTCAACGTCTACATCCAACCAGTATGTACAATTTTCCAAAAGCATAATATCAGCTACCATCTATATGCAGATGACATTATGATGTACACACAACTTGACATAAACAATCCCAAGTTCAACCAATTAGAAGAATGCCTACAGGAACTGCAAAACTGGCTCCAATGCAACAATATGTCTATAAATCACAAAAAAACTGAAGTGATGTTCATATCAGGAAAACAAGACTTCATACCTCCTGCATCAATCACCCTGAACGGAAACACTTATCACTCAAAAAATGAGATCAAATATCTAGGAGTACTAATCGATGCTGACCTAAAAATGGACAAACACCTCCGGATAACAAATAGAGCAATATCTCACAAGCTGAAAGTTCTACAACCCTTACGCTGCATCATTGACCACTCAGACTTCAGAACAGTAGCACAAGCGCTTATCATTCCCCACTTTGACTACTGTAATGTAAGAAAACAAACATCCTACAGATGGCGCAGAATGTATCAGCCAGGATTATTATGAATAAAAGTCTGACAGATCACATCACTCCAGTTCTTATAGAGCTCCACTGGCTCCCCATACCCGCAAGAATAATCTACAAAATGCTGATAACGACATTCAAAATTATCCACAAGATATCTCCCTCATTTCTCGATATCCTAATCACTACTCAGCCCTCCAACAGATGCCGATGGACTGCAAACCTGCACACACTCTGCGTTCCCAGCAGCATAAGATCAGTCAAAGAACGGACGAGCAACCGGGCATTCACGTACTCAGCACCTATGCTCTGGAACCGGCTGCCTCACGAGTTACGCCAGACCAAAGACTTACACACCTTCAGAAAAGATCTTAAAACACACCTATTCCAATCACATTACGGCATCACCTAGCTGATCCCAACTATATCTTCCCATGCTGCCTTCCTACCTCTTAAGCATAAGGTTCATAGGAACCTTTTTCTCAATTGATGCATCACATCTTTGTTGGTTTAAAAAAAAAACAAAAACAAGTTTATATGTATATATTGCTCTGCTAATTGCATGTATTTTTGCGATCTCTATGTACAATTATAACCTCACTGATTGCTCAATCTGTAATTTATTGAATAATCAAATGTTGCTCAATCTGTAATTTATTGAATAATCTAATGTATAACTGTGATCTAGTGGTTGTTAGCCCCCCCCTACCTTAATCAGAGACTGTATTCCTAAATTTATGCTGTACATATTTCCCTTGTCTTGTCCACCTAAGGACCGCTTCTGATCGCTGGAAGGAGCTGTGTATAAATTTATGCCAAATAAAATAAATAAATTCAGAGATTAATCCCTCATATCATGACACCAGTCACCAGTCATCACTCCAGATTTGTCAGCAGCATCCTTTCTCACCATGGGCTGTGCTATGCACATCTTAGATCAATCTTTTTCAGTGACCGTCCACCCAGGCTTCACTGCTGCGCATACATGAGTAGTTCCACTGGAATCGCTGATCTTTATCAGGAGTCTCCATATTCAGTAGCATTTCATTCACAGTAGTTTTCTTCTTCTTCGGCCCATAGGATTCAGTGCATACAATATATAATTTGTAAAAATCCTACTCTTCACTACAGCATCTCTCTTGATTCCATGCAATTGCAAACAAGCACAATTATTCATCCCTAATGACAGTCTTGAATAGTTGAACAGAATTATATTATCTATTGTTAATTACAATACATCCATTGCTAGCACTAAATTATTATATAGCTAACCTGTAACATAGTTATTTTTTTCATCTGCATTCCTAAACTTATTCTGTCTACTTGCCAAATCAAATGTTAGCATGTGGTCTGATAGACACATTGCTTTTTCCTGTCAGGAACACAATTGTACATATTCATATCACTAATTATATTTGTGATGTATTCTCCAGCTTTAATATACAAGATATAGTCAATCTGGTTATTCAAGGGGTAACAAACATTAAAACATAACTAGCAGTTTAAGACAAATAATTTAAACTCATTTCAATTGTTTGTCAACAATTATTAGGAAGGCTGTCTTATCTTAGGTGATGATTCAACTCACATTACTTTAAACATTATCACCGCGTCCTGCACACACAAACACCCCTGTACCTCACTGATCTTCTCCGCTTCCACATCCCTACACGTAGTCTTCATTCTCTTCACATTAATCAACTTCACCTCCCCCCACCATCTCGTGCACACTTACAGTCTACCCGTCATTCTGCCTTTTTCTTCCTTGGTCCAGCTCTGTGGAACTCTCTTCCCACTCCGCTCCGTCTGGAAGATAACTACACCACTTTCAGGTCCCTACTTAAATCCCATCTGTTCACCTCAGCATATAACCTCCCAGCCACACCCAGCTGACCTGGTTTATCTATGTTTGCACTTTTCTTTGTTTTTTTGTTATTTTTTTTTAATACTACTTTCCCCACTAATCACAGCAGTTCACATTGCAACTAAAACTTGGTACAGCACATTAAACAGGAACATTGATAACTTGAAATTTTTCTTTGTAAGGCAATGAGGGGGTTTAAGTGACTTATCCAAGGTCACAAGGAGTGCTAGTACTCTAGTCATTAGACTACTTCTCCATTCCATTCTAATTCACATAGACATCTAAGCTCACAAAGGAAGGAACATTTATATAAGGGTGTGTACATTCATAAACTACAAAACCTTTTTTAACACCAAATTTGAACCAACTTAGAAAATCAATTATCACTTCTTAATAACTTAACACTTTTATCTTTGTTACACTATTCTCAGAACAAAACAGCATAGTAGTATCAGCACATAGAGCTCCTCATGCAAAAAGCCTGAGACAAAATCAGTATTAATCAAGTGAGCAGATAACTCAAGAGCTCTAGAAAGAGCGAACACTCCAGCTAGTTGAGCATTAGCAAATAGCAAAGCAGCCGACTCTGTCACAGAATCAATTCTTTCAATTGCATCAGTTTTCCTTATTCATTGGGCAAAGCAGAACCATCAGTACAGAGTAAGGTCAAACAGTAGCAATCTAGAGCTGAAAGGAAGCTGGGTTTTTTTTATTCCAAGTGTAGAAGACACGAAAACTTAATGAGAGACATGTTAAAGTACTAGAAAATCAGTAATTTGAATTGCAAAGACTACTGCTACCAGCCCAGTGGCTTACGTCCAATGGAAAATCTCTGAGTGAGAACACAAACAGTAGCAATAGAAGAGGTAGGCATATTAAATCTAACTCAGTGATACTAATTTAAAAATATTCCCAAGGCAGCAAGGCATTTGCTTCACACTTGCAATTAATAACATCAGTTCTGCAGAGGTCTTTCATAATAACTAAAACATACACAACATGAGAATTTAAGATCACTCCTTCAATCGACTCCTGCAGATTAGTTTAAAAGAGACTAAGAGAAATATCAGCATTTTTTCTTCAGACATTTACTCATACACTATCATAGTTGAACTTTCAACATCATACATATATTCGCCGTAATGTTTTAATTACTTAATTCACTTGTTTGAATATAATTGTATCATTCACGTTTTCCCTTTAAGTAAACAAACTTGCTTGACTTGACTACCAATTCAATTTTTTTCCAGTTAAGTTACTAACTTCTCTTTCCTTTAAAACACTTAATTTTTTAAACCTTTATTACATCACACACTTATCAAATATCTAAATATATCAAAGCATGGAAGATCTTCCCGTTCATTCACATCAATTATAACTAGAAATACAAGTTGGAGAATATATCAATCATTTTTTCCCAAAGCATCCAGAGACATAAGAAACACCAAAGAGTAATGTTTCTAATAATATTTTTCAGCATTTGCATTATTACACATAGAATGGAATCAGTAGATAAATTCTCATAACCTAAAATAAGTTCAGATCCAGACTAAAAAACAAACTTATTTACTATTGCCACCCACCCACTCCCTGGACCTTGAGGGTTAAGGGAGGGGCTGGCCTTGAATGCCCTTGAGGGTTAATGTTATAGTTGTGTTGGTGCTCAAGTGATAAGGCAAGGCAAAGAATATTTCTTTTGTGTGAGGTTTATTTCCCGCTTTCGCAGTTTAAATGCAGCAGACGTAAATGAAATAATGTGGTACAAAACAAGATTGAGAAACTGAACTTAAACAAGGCTTTTTTCACTGCTTGACTGAATGTCCATTACTGATCACATTCACCTGTCATGTGATCTCCTTTTCATTAAGGTAACAGAAAACTCTGATACCAGCACTGCTCCTGAATTGCACAGAATATGCTTCCACTTATTCCCTTCACATAAGCTCTTTAGCACAGCAGTGAGGTAACTTTGCTATTTTCTTACATACAACACTGGCAAGCAGATCACTTAAATGTCCTTTGGAATCATACAAGTAGAGCAATCCATCGGGACTTCCTGTTCTGTAGATGGCAAAGAAATTAAAGGCATTTCTTCTTGCCAGCTGATCAATGGCTTTGCTACGTTCTGAGTAGAAACTGCTCTGCTTTTAAGGAACTCTCTGAATTCAGTGAGAAGTAATTCAGCCTGTGTATTTTCTGAGCTAGGCTGAGCAAATCCTCCTTCAGGTAAATGCTTGTTTATATTTCTTATCTCTAGGCAATTATCAGTGCTTTTACTTGGACAACATTTCAGCGTGCAAGCATTTCCCTTCCCCCACGTATCTCCACATGGCAGTGCAGGGTGAAACGCTCCAGCTGTGTCTAGAGAGTCTCTCAGACTGTTAAAAGGAAAACAGTCAGGCTTTTCTTGACTTAACCAGTTAGTATCAAACTTTCTGCCTTTATCCTGTCTTTCACAATTAAAATTCACTCTTGCTGGCTTTCCACTGTTAAGTTTGCTAGCCGTGCCACACCCACCAGATACCTCGTGCTTGGGCTTCTTCCAGGGTAATTCCTTATCCCTTTGCCTCCTATTCCAAGGTTCTTCTGGGTCCTTTAAACTCCTGAGCTGCAGCCTTGGGTCTCTCAGTGCCTTAGAATTCTTCTGCTTCCAGAAATCTTTCTCTGCCCCTGAGTCTCCCAGCTCCTGTCTGCTCCTTCTTGGATCACAGCTGCTTAGTGGTTCTCTCTCTCTCGGTTCCTGTTCCTGGTCATCTGACCTATCCTCGTCCAGTTGCTTGTGTCCTTCTTCCTTCTCCTGGTGGTCCTCTCTTTGCTTGCTTGGCTTCCCTAACTTGTCTAACTGTTTCTGGGTTTTTAACAAGCTGGCTGAGTGCTGCACTGCCCGCCTCCTGCTTGGGCGTGCCCAATCAGGGACTTGGCTTCTCACCTGCCTTGAAGTGAGGAGTGGTTCCTGATTAGCTCTGCATTCTTTTTTCCTCTCAGAGAAAATCCTGCATTCCCCTGCAGTACCGGCTCTCTCCACCGGATCACTATTAGTTTCTCTTGCTTCATAAGAGCCTGCTACATCACAGATCCCCCCCTTAAGATATCACGGGCTGGCGTAGGCACGCCCGCACAGCACGTGATTCTATCTATGGGTTCAGTGGTGATGAGCTTCTGTTGGGGCTGTTGTCTGGGAGAGGCTATTGTGGCTATTTGGGCTAAAGCTACTCTCTCATGCCATGGTTTTAACACATTGACATGGTAAACTTGCCTGCGACCTTTCCTATTCTCTACCAAGACAGACACAGGTCCTACAGCTTGTACTACCCGACACGGGCCTTTCCAATGGCTCTCAAATTTTGATTCTGTCCCAACCACCATTACAATAACTTTCTCTCCAACATTTAGTTGACGTTGCTTTGTGTTCCTATCGTAATAGGCTTTTTGTTTGGCCTGACTACGCTTCAGGTTATCCACTGCAACTTGTGAAGTCAGCCGTAGCCGCTTCTTTAAGTTTCTCAGGAACTCGGGCACTTCTACTTCCCTGGGATCGGGTTCTACCCACTGTTCTCTCAAAATATCGAGAATGCCTCGGTGAGACCTCCCGTATAGTAGCTCATAGGGTGCTGTTCCTAATGAGGCCTGTTTTCTCTCTCGGCATGCATAAAGAACAAAGGGTAGCATTGTATCCCAATTGTCCATTTCCCCCTCCAAACTCCTACGTAACATCCTTTTAAGAGTCTGGTTTTGTCTCTCGACTAAACCGTTCGTTTGAGGGTGATATGCTGCTGTCTTGATGTGGTGAATATCAAAAGCATCCCACACTTGTCCTAAGTATTTTGACATGAAGTTGCTCCCCCTGTCGGTGAGAACTTCCTTAGGGAAACCCACTTCACAAAACAACTTAAGTTCATTTGCAATCACTTTGGCAGATATGGTGCATAGTGGCATGGCCCATGGGAACCTTGTAGCGTGGTCTACCACCACTAAGATATAGCGGAAACCTCGGGGTGTTTTAATCAGAGGTCCGACAATGTCAACACCTATCCTCTGGATGGGATCCTTAATCACTGGTGAAGGTATCATGGGGACATCCCTGGGATGGGCTGCTGAAACACTTTGGCACGCGGGGCAAGCCTCACAGAACTTGGCCGTCTCTTTGAAGACACCAGGCCAGTAGAACCTGGATAAGATTTGATCAAGGGTTCCCTGAATGCCTTTATGCCCCCCAACGGGATGGTTGTGTGCTAACCGTAGTACTATATTTTTAAAGGTCATTGGCACAACCAACTGCTTTCTACTATCTCCTGTGAAAGGATCTTTACTCTCCCTGTAGAGTATTCCTGCAGTCAGAATAAATCTAGGTAAGGTATCTCTAGTAGTCTGAGCCCATTTGAATGCCTGTGTGAGAGCGGGATCCGCTTGCTGCTCATTTGGGAACGTGGGAAACGTATTAGCTCCTCTGGTACCCATGGTAGCTCTTGCCCTGCCCTTACTTCCGACTTGTTCTTAGAGCGAGACTGTTTCTCCTTACGTTTCGCAGATTTAGGCTTCCTGACTTTAGTGTCTGGAGTATCTATTAACGCATCATCAGAGGGGAGAACTTCTCTGAGATCCTCTGAGGTATCTTCTTTCTTTTCTAAGGCTGAGGACTGGGCTCTTGTGGAGACCATTGCACCTTTCACCTGCAACTCTCTTTCCATCTCCCTGAAGAACTGCGGCCAATCCCTGCCTAGAATTACTGCCTGGGGAAGTCCTGGGACAACTGCTAATGAGTCAGTCTTTGGTGCACCTAACCCTGCTATGTGTAACTTGTATACTGGGTAGGTAGAAGTTCCTCCATGGACGCACCTTATGTTAACTGAACTCACAGGCTGAATTACTTCCTTGCCCTGCATGGCCTCTATTCTCTGCCAAAACTCTTCAGAGAGCATGCTTAACTCCGCCCCTGAATCCAACAGAGCTTGAGTGGTAATTCCCTGTACTTCAATAGCAAAAAGAAATCCAGGTCTATCATCCCTGGGACTGCCCGCTATCAATGCAGTTTTTACAACACATTGTTTTTGCAAATGTCCCTCTTGCCCACATCTGTAACATCTTAGCCTATTCTTAGAGCTTTTCCATAAAGGCATGCACATCTTTACAGGGTCCTCATACACCCTTCCGTCCCTTTCTGATCTGCCATTGCCTGACTCCTGGGAAGTAGTGCCAGCTCTCTGGGCAGTTAGCTCTGCCTCTATATATCTCTCAGAGAGTGCAACAGCTTCTTGGGAAGTTTTGCAATTCTGCAAGATTAGGAAGGTGCGGATTCCCTGTGGTAGAGCGTTCATGTACTGCTCTAATGTTAAAGCATTCAGTATTGACTCCACAGACCTCCCTTCTGGAGTTAACCATTTATCAAGCAAGCTTTGAATCCTATGACATAATGACTTAGGAGTCTCACTCGGCCTCAGTCTCACACTCCTCAAACGCGTGTGGTAGACTAAAGGAGTGAGCCCTAATCTCTCCCTGATCACCTTTTTTACTTCATCATAATTGCCAGCCATGGCAGCAGGCATGGCGTGGTAAGCAGCCATCGCTTCCCCAGTAAGGGATGCTGCCAGTCTTAGAGCCCAGTGCTCCTTAGGCCATGAGCTAAGGCAAGCTACTCTTTCAAAGCTCTCAAGATAGTCATCAACGTCATCTTGATTGGTAAGCTGTCCAAAATTAAACACAGTTCCGGCCTGTAAACCCACAGGTTGTACAGGGCCTGTTAAAATGGAACCTGTTGTAGATGATTGTCCAGCGGCTTGCTTCCTCTCTTTCATCCATTCCTCCATGAGAGTGAGTAGAGGTTGCTGCTGCTCACGCATGCTTGCGTTGGCTTTTGCCTGGGCCTCTAACGCAAGGTCTGTCTGGCGCTCCATCTGCGTCGCCATCCATTGAAAAATTTCTTTGGCGTCCATCGCCATCTTGGGATACCTGAAAGAAATAAAAAAAAAGAGACCCAAGTGCGGATAACACATACACTTTGGCTATCTGCTCTTTTTTTTTTTTTTTCCTTTCTCCCTAGTCACCACTAGGCTTCACCCTTGCCCTGGTATCCTGGTTACCCGGGGTGGATACCCTTTACCTGGCTCAGGTGGTATACAAGAACGTCAGGAACAGAAGATCCTGTAGTCCTGCAGTCTCCTTCCTTGTTCTGGGTTGGTCAGCTCTTCGGCTGGGCACCTCCTGGAAGTCAGCTTCTGCAGTTCCTTGCTGTGGTTATTTCTTGCACCTGCGCAGTATCCTCAATACTACGCCACTTTGCCACCCACCCACTCCCTGGACCTTGAGGGTTAAGGGAGGGGCTGGCCTTGAATGCCCTTGAGGGTTAATGTTGTAGTTGTGTTGGTGCTCAAGTGATAAGGCAAGGCAAAGAATATTTATTTTGTGTGAGGTTTATTTCCCGCTTTCGCAGTTCAAATGCAGCAGACGTAAATGAAATAATGTGGTACAAAACAAGATTGAGAAACTGAACTTAAACAAGGCTTTTTTCACTGCTTGACTGAATGTCCATTACTGATCACACTCACCTGTCATGTGATCTCCTTTTCATTAAGGTAACAGAAAACTCCGATACCAGCACTGCTCCTGAATTGCACAGAATATGCTTCCACTTATTCCCTTCACATAAGCTCTTTAGCACAGCAAACAGTGAGGTAACTTTGCTATTTTCTTACATACAACACTGGCAAGTAGATCACTTAAATGTCCTTTGGAATCATACAAGTAGAGCAATCCATCGGGACTTCCTGTTCTGTAGATGGCAAAGAAATTAAAGGCATTTCTTCTTGCCAGCTGATCAATGGCTTTGCTACGTTCTGAGTAGAAACTGCTCTGCTTTTAAGGAACTCTCTGAATTCAGTGAGAAGTAATTCAGCCTGTGTATTTTCTGAGCTAGGCTGAGCAAATCCTCCTTCAGGTAAATGCTTGTTTATATTTCTTATCTCTAGGCAATTATAAGTGCTTTTACTTGGACAACATTTCAGCGTGCAAGCATTTCCCTTCCCCCACCTATCTCCACATGGCAGTGCAGGGTGAAACGCTCCAGCTGTGTCTAGAGAGTCTCTCAGAGTGTTAAAAGGAAAACAGTCAGGCTTTTCTTGACTTAACCAGTTAGTATCAAACTTTCTGCCTTTATCCTGTCTTTCACAATTAAAATTCACTCTTTCTGGCTTTCCACTGTTAAGTTTGCTAGCCGTGCCACACCCACCAGATACCCCGTGCTTGGGCTTCTTCCAGGGTAATTCCTTTATTTTATTTATTTAACAGTATTTCTAAACCGCCTTATCATAATAATCAAGGTGGTATCACAGCAAACAATCTGGTAGTGTGAGTGTGTTATACATGCAGTGAGGGTGGAAATTTAGTTGGGTGTGTGTTGTATTGTGAGCTAGATTGGTTTGAGCTACGTACAATGTGGGCTATATACAGTGGTGCTAAAAACATTCCTTATCCCTTTGCCTCCTATTCCAAGGTTCTTCTGGGTCCTTTAAACTCCTGAGCTGCAGCCTTGGGTCTCTCAGTGCCTTAGAATTCTTCTGCTTCCAGAAATCTTTCTCTGCCCCTGAGTCTCCCAGCTCCTGTCTGCTCCTTCTTGGATCACAGCTGCTTAGTGGTTCTCTCTCTCTCGGTTCCTGTTCCTGGTCATCTGACCTATCCTCGTCCAGGTGCTTGTATCCTTCTTCCTTCTCCTGGTGGTCCTCTCTTTGCTTGCTTGGCTTCCCTAACTTGTCTAACTGTTTCTGGGTTTTTAACAAGCTGGCTGAGTGCTGCACTGCCCGCCTCCTGCTTGGGCATGCCCAATCAGGGACTTGGCTTCTCACCTGCCTTGAAGTGAGGAGTGGTTCCTGATTAGCTCTGCATTCTTTTTTCCTCTCAGAGAAAATCCTGCATTCCCCTGCAGTACCGGCTCTCTCCACCGGATCACTATTAGTTTCTCTTGCTTCATAACAGCCTGCTACATCACACTATACATACATAAATAAAAGGAATAGTTAATCGCATTTGGAGGTTTTTTTTTTTACTTCCCCAATAAGGCTAATGGTTAGTCTAACAAAGAAAATCTTACCACAGTTGCTCAAGACTTTCTTCCTGCTAATATTGCAGTCTTGCCAAGCTGTTACCTTGAGGAAACCTCTAAATTATTACTGCAGTAAATATCAAAACTTATACTGCACAGAACAATTCCCTAACCACGAAATTATAGGAAACAAACTTCACACTACAATTATGACATGAAAATTAGTCCTTTAAAACTTCTATTTTTCTCATAAAGCAATGGCTTACGTTTTTCCCTGTAAGCTTCAGTTTCTTGATTTTTAAATTTTTCAAACAGTCAGTGGCTTGCTGCACTTTTTCAACCTTAAACCATACACGGCACATTCATGACTGGTATGAAATTTGCTTAAATCTAATCATATTTCATACTGTAATCAACTCAACTTGTCCCACTGTAATGTTCCACAAAGGAGGAACGGCAAACTGTGGTTACTGGCAGTCATCGAATGTTAACATAAGGGCACTTCACCAAAACTTGCGCCTCATTTCACAATTAGGGCTTCCTTTTCTCTTGCCCCATCTCACTTCACTTATCTAACTGAGATCTCTAATTAACCTTACCGACTTTACATTATAATCACAATATACACACAGATATCTGTCAATTCTTTAGTATACTCACACAACCACTGCCTGTGTCCTTGAGACTTGTCTGCTGTTTCCAACTGCTGAAGGAACACAGAGATCCGAGTCACGGCAAAAACTGAAGAAAACTCCATGATCTGACCACAATACCACGGCTCTTTAGGTCTCTGGTCCTCAAGCAGTGAGAGACAGGCAGAGAGTAATACAGAACACAATCACACACACAAGTGTTACTTTCTTTGAGCTCAGAGGGAAGACAATAAACGGGTCTATGAACATGCATAATTCCACACTTATTGAATTCAAATTCCTCCTCCTAAAAAGCTCCTTTTATTAGAGAAAAAGAGGAAGTAACAGTCATTTATTATAACCATGAAATAACACAAGGTGTCGCCAAAGTTCTTTTTACAGAGTAAGATCTGATTACAGTGTATTAGATGAAATTTATAATTGCAAAAGTTGCAAAAATTATGTTTTGTCAGCAGTGACTGTACAATGAACTATGGTTGCACAGTTCATAGCCTATGTTCTTTATGCTTGCGTTAACACTGTTCCATCTATTTTAAAGACGGTTACACAGAACTCATGATCATGACATCCTATTCTATTTAAGAGGAAGTAGGTGAAAAGTCAAACTTCTAAACACATTCTATATCAAGAAATTCATCCATCTTCAATTACATATTGGGGATTCTGGTATCCCTTTATCTGTCCATTCCTACAGCAACCAAGAGGGACAATGATCTATTTGAAACCCTGCGACTGCTGGGTTTGTTGACCCTGTTGAGGCTGTGGACTCTTCAGACCAGGGCAATGTTTCCCTTGTTTGGGAACATCTGTATGATGGGCAGATGATGGGTAAAACCTTCTCCTCCTAGGGGAAGAAAGTTTGGTAGGACATTTCCTACCTACTGGGAAAGGAGAAGGCGTAAAACAGCCTCTTGAAAAAGGAAAGTCAGTGGATAACTGAGTAACCTGGAGCAAAGACTCCTTGCTGAAGAGATTTTCTCCAGTGCAAGGAGTATTTCCCAGTCTTTCTTGTGCCCATTTGTCCAAGTCTGAAGCTTGAAGCCAGGCTCTATGTCATGCCCCTATAGCTAGAGCAGAAGTCCTGCTAACAAACTCAAAGGAGTCTAGGGTAGCACGAGTAAGAAACCTAGAGATATTTTGAGTATGACTAACCAGTGAGGAATAGTCTTTGCTCCTGGGCTCTTGAAGAAAAGGAGTCAAAAGATGTAATTTCCTTGTGACCTCCTCAAGAGATAGACCCATAAAAAAAATATATGAGAGAATTCTTGCTGAAAGCATGGATGTCTGGAAGGCTTGACGTCCAAAGGCATCTAGTGTCTTAGACTCACGGACCTGGCGGAGAAGAAGAGTGCTTTTTATTACTCTTCACTCGCCTCATTGCTGATTCTACCACAATGGAATGATGAGGAAGTTGAGTCCTTTGAAACCCTGGAGAGGGGGGCACCGGATATAAAAGATCAGTTGCTCTGGAAGGTGGGGGTACCCTTAAAGGAGCTTCCCACATTTGTAGAAGGAGATCCTGCAAAGAATGATGCAAAGGAAGCATTATATTCTCCTTTGCTTTGCTAGGAACAGAGAGGTAGTCTGTATTCCCTTGTGTAGGATCTTGTCCAGGAATAGGAATGGCAAGTGATTTTGCCATATCCAGGAGGAAAGTCTGGAAAGAAGGATCCCCAGAGGGAACTTCCCTTGGATAGGCTAGATCTGATGAAGAACTAGCTTTGGCACTGAGGGATCTATTCCAGTATATAGGAATAGAAGAGCCTGAATGGTGCAGTATGGGAACCTTAGATGGTGGTCGCTGGTACTGCAGGTCAGAACCAGTGACAGTCAGTAACAGATCTTCCATGCTAGGTATCGATTCCAGACTCAGCATCGAGGGAAGCGAGCCTGACGAGAGAAGCATGGAAGGTACCGACAGCAATGGTACTGTGGCTATCGGTACCGTATCTGATACCAGTGGAAGACGACCAGCCGGTGGCAACTCTAACGGTATCGGAGGAACCGAGAGTTGCGGATCTGAATTATCGGAACCCAGCCTTCGGTACCGACGGGAGTCGGTACCCAGTCCTCCAGACTGGAGATCGATTCCAGACTCGGCATCGAAGGAAGCGAGTCTATCGATGCACGTCTGGAGGATACCGACATCGGTACTAGTATCGGTGTCGATATCGAACCTGGAAGGTCGATCTGAAGCGTATCCACCGGCCCCACAGGTACCGAGGATGCCAGACGACGATCCTTGGTGAGGAATGTTTCATCCAACACCAGTGCCGATGCCGGGGTATCGGTACCGCTCAAAGCGGATGCCACCACCGGGCATGGCTCAGGTATGTTCTGTGAGGGGTGAACCTCAGGAACAACCTGAAACCCCACACAGGCTTTGGAGGCCGAAGACTCCCACCGGGGTTTTGAAACCAGTGGATTCTCGGGGACAAGGCCATAGGTATCTCTATGCTGTGCATGAGAAGTGCCGCTCGAGGACTGGCTAGTCTTAACAGACTGTTTTTGGGTTACCTGATCCTGTGTAGAAGAAGATATGGTCGGTGCCCTGAAGTTGGAGGGGGACCACGTGTCGAGGGGAACTCGATGTTGAAAACTTCTTCTCACAATACTGGTGCCCGAGGGCTCCAGAGGAAAATAGTCAGGACCCAAGCAGGTTAGACACCAATTGTGAGTGTCTAAAAATAAAGTTGTACCGCCACAGTTTGTACATTTCTTGGGGAAAGTGGCTGGCGGTTCCATGAGGAAAAATGGAGAGGCCTAGAAGGCCTGATAACCGTGAGACACTAAGGAAGAAAAATATATTTCTTAAAAAGGAAAAAAATTTTACAAGAAAAGAAAAAAGAAACACCGGCGGTACCGGTGGCGTCGGGGAGGCAGCCGCGACCACAAGAAAACTAAAAAATAAAAGAAGAATTTTCTGCGGTGACAGGAGGACATCCTGCCGACTCCGCGGAAAAACAAAAACTGAGGAGAGGCAGTTGGGAAGGCAGCACGCAGGCGTGTTGGGATGCTTCCAAAGGCTTTCTGATTGGACGCTGGGAAGCGTTCCCGCGCAGACTCCGTCGGTACCGACGTACCCATATGTGAAGACTCATTCCTGCTTGTTCCTGGAGATAGTGGTTTATCTCATACCTAACGCACCGGACACAAGTCAAAGTCTGAAAGTATCACTCAAAGCCATTCACCCAAACATAGGACATCCCGCAAGTAGCAGCTCTCTCAGCAATACTTTTTAACATCTATCTCCAAACACTCTGCAATATACCGAAGAAACAAAACATATGCAGACAATATAATGATCTACACACCATTCAATACAGACCAGCCCGATTATACATTGATCGCCAAATGCCTTGCAGAAATGATAGAATGGCTCAGCAAACAAAATGAAACAGAATAGCTCAGCATTAACTTTAAAAAAACAGAAGTCCTACACATCACCAGAAACTAAGAATTCTAACCCACGACTTGTCAGTCAAGCAGGAGGTGAAATATCTCAGTCACACCCTGGACCAAATTCTCACCTGCCAATCAAAGAAATCAGGGAAGCTAACAAAAGTTACAGAACGGTAATAATAATGGGTGATTTCAATTAACCTGGTATTGACTGGGTCAGTGTCACGGCAGAACATGCTAGGGAGATAAAGTTTCTAGATGAAATAAATGACTGCTTCTTGGAGCAGCTGGTTCATGAACCAACCAGAGGGGAAGACATTTTGTACTTAGTCCTTAGTGGAACACCAGATCTGGTGCAAGAGATAAGGGTGTTGGGGCCACTTGGCAATAGTGATCATAGCATAACACACGACTATCTCACCTACAAGTTGCAGGAAATTGGACTCACAGACAAGGTTCTGTCATGGTTTATATCATATTTATCAGATAGAAGCATCCAAGTTAAAATTGGTAACAACATATCAAAACCATTTCACCAAAAGTCAAGAATACCCCAAGGATCTGCATTATCATCACTCCTCTTTAACCTTTATATCCAACCTATTTGCAAAATAATCAAAGAACACGGCATATACTATCATTTATATGCTGATGATATAATGCTTTACACTCAAATCGACACAAAACAACCAAACTTACAAAAAATTGAAGAATGCCTCAATAGCACCATCACTTGGTTAACAAACCACAACCTCCAACTAAACATCAAGAAAACAGAAATTATATTTATTACAAAGGACAGCTTCTTCACTCCACCGGATTCAATAACGTTAAACAAAGGAAACTTCAAGGTAAAAAAAGAGGTGAGATACCTGGGAGTCACCCTAGATTACCAGCTCAATTTTAACAAACACGTGAGCAGCATAATCAAGGCCATATACAAGCAGCTAAAAATGCTCCAACACCTAAGACCTCTCCTCCCCAAAAGTGACTTCAGAACAACAGTACAGGCAGTGGAACCTAGATTGACCACTGTTGGAAACAGGATACTGGGCTTGATGGACCTTGGTCTGACCCAGTATGATGTATCTTATGTTCTTATGTAATGATCTTCCCGCACCTGGATTTCTGTAATGCACTACTGAACAGTCTCCCAAAACAAACAATCCACCGACTACAGCTAGCCAAAAATGTAGCGGCTAGAGTAATAACTCAAGTACCAATCACTCCAGTTTTGAAGATTCTCCACTGGCTCCCAATAGAGAGCAGAATTAAATTCAAGGTTATCCACACAATATTTAAATCCCTACAAGCCAAATCATATACCTACCTCAAGACCCTGATGACATCCACCCCAGACAACAGACAAAGGAGAAGCAACAACAAAGATCTCCTTGTGGTACCAGCCGAATTTAAGAAATGCAAATCTACAATATCCAAGAGAGCATTCTCACTATACGCACCACAAGTATGGAATTCTTTTCCTGAAACTTTAAGAACCACCAAGGATCCAGTAGCCTACCGCAAGCATCTAAAAACATATCTATTCATCGAACATTTTGGTGAACTAATCACCTAAATATAAAAAACCCCATTAAAATAACCTCAACATACCGAGAATAAACCCCGCTGATGAGCTCACCACACACTGATCAAAATTCAGAGGACATTAACAGTAGTAAAATATTTCTCTCCCTTTCACCCCGTTACTTGTTTTTTTTCATGTAAAAATGTATTACGTTTAATGTATAATAATGTTTATCTTGTTCAATGTAAATGTTCAGTTCAATGTAAACTGTCTTGATTCACAAAAGGCAGTAAAGAGTAGTTACTCACCTGTAACAGGTGTTCTCCAGGAGCAGCAGGAATCAGTACTCACATATGGGTGACATCGACGTCGATAGAGCCCCCATGCGGAGCATTTCCCCAGCTTTCTAAGAAAGCCTTTGGGAATACACCCACGCATGCGCGGTCCCCTTCCCGCCCAAAGGTGCCATCTTGCTCAGTCAGATGACATAGCTAAAAGACAGCACAAAAACAAAATGAACTATGTACAACTGCAACTCCCAGGGGAGGAGGGAGGGTTGTGAGGACTGATTCCTGCTGCTCCTGGAGAACACCTGTTACAGGTGAGTAACAACTCTTTCTCCAGCACCAAGCAGGAAGTCAGTCCTCACATATGGGTGACTCCCTAGCTCTGGGCTACCAGGAACCCAGGCTGAAAAAGAAACTCCCTCTGTGAAGCCGTAGCATGAAGGAAAGAATTTTACTGAGACCAGAACCCCTCGGTAGCCCAACAAGAGGGCAGGAGGGTAGGAGTTGCCTAAACCTCAAGAGATTCCAGAGTACTGCCTGAGCAAAAGCACTGTCCCTACGGGACTCCCTCTCCAGGCAGTAATGGGCTGCAAATGTCTGGCTTGAGGACCAAGTTGCAGCCCTACAGATGTCTGCCAACAGTACAGAGCGGAGATGAGCTACTGATACAGCCATGGCCCGGACACGGTGGGCTGTAACTCGACCCCGCAAGGGAAGGTCTGCCACCCTGTAAGCCCAGGTGATACAGTCCGCCACCCATATGGACAAGGTACACTTGGAGACAGGAACTCCCAAGTTGTTTGGGTCAAAGGAGACAAAGAGCTGAGTAGCCCTTCTATGACCCTTAGTACGCTCAAGGTAGAAAGACAAGGCCCTTCTACAGTCCAGGGTGTGGAGGACTTCTTTAGCCCTGCTTGCATGGGGCCTAGGGAAGAATGTTGGAAGAACCACCTCCTGGTTGAGGTGGAAGGAGGAGACCACCTTCGGGAGGAACTTAGGATGGACCACCCTGTTCTTATAGAAATGGGTGTATGGCCTGTCATAGACCAAGGCCTGAAGTTCACTCACTCGCCTGGCCGAAGTAAATGCCACTAGGAAGAGAGTCTTCCAAGAAAGGAAGCGAAAAGGGCACGTAGCCATCGGCTCAAAGGGTGGGCGAGTCTGTTGCAAAACCACATTCAACTCCCACTCAGGGGCAGGTGGACGGAGAGGAGGCTTTAGCAAGAGCAAGCCTCTGAGGAACCTCGCCACCAGGGGGTGAACCGACAAAGAGTGCCCCTCCACCATTGAGTGGTGGGCTGCCAGAGCGGAGAGGTGCACCCTAACCGAATTGGACTTAAGACCCTGATTAGACAAGTGCAGCAGGTACTGAAGCACCACTGGCACAGGACAGAAGGGGTTTTCCTGGCGCTGAACACACCACAGGGAGAACCGCCTCCATTTCAGGGCATAGGTCTTTCGGGTGGATTGCTTCCTTGAAGCTAAGACAACCTTCTCGACTTCCTGAGGCAAGCCCCAGGGTGCCAGCACTACCCTTGCAGCCGCCAGGCCATCAAATTTAGAGCTTTGAGATTGGGGTGCAGAAGGGATCCCTGATCTTGAGAAAGAAGATCGGGTTGAAACCCTAGAGGAAGAGGGGTGTCCACCGCCAGCTGTAACAGGAGGGGGAACCAGGGTTGCCTTGGCCATCTGGGGGCCACCAGGATGACCGAGGCCCTGTCCCTCAGAATCTTGAACAAGGCTCAAGCCACCAGGGGCGTGGGAGGGAACGCATACAGTAGGCCCTGGGACCATGAGATCAGGAAGGCATCCGCCGCCAATCTTTTGGGATGCAGTTGCCTGGAGCAGAAATGGGGCAGCTGCCGGTTCAGGGGACTGGCAAAGAGGTCGATAGACAGAAGTCCCCATCTCAGAAAAATGGTCTGGACCACTAAAGGGTGCAGTTGCCACTCGTGAGGTTGTAGGACCCTGCTCAATCTGTCTGCTAGAAAGTTTTCCTGGCCAGGAAGATAGACAGCCCTGAGCAGCATATTGTGTTGAAGTGCAAAGGAGCAGAGGGCCTGTGTCGCTCGACACAGGAGCCTTGACCCTGTGCCCCCCTGCTTGTTGACATAAAACATTGCCACTTGGTTGTCTGTCTGCACCAAGACAGCCTGGTGGGCCAGGGTATGGGCGAAAGCCTTGAGGGCTAAACGTATTGCCCTGAGTTCTAGCAGGTTGATCTGCTGAGTGGCCCTCCCATGGGGACCACAGGCCCTGTGTGCTCTTGTCCAGGCAATGTGCACCCCAGCCCTGCAAGGAGGCATCGGTTGTGAGTACCACTGTGGGAACAGGTACCTGGAAAGGAATCTCCTGTAGCAGGTTGGGGGAGTGTAGCCACCACTGCAGGGAGTTCAGGAAGGGTTTGGACACCCTTACTTTGTCTCTGAGGCTTCCTGTGGCCTGCCTCCACTGAGTTCTGAGACACCACTGTGCAGGCCGCATATGCAGGCGAGCATTGGGGCTCACATGCACTGTCGATGCCATATGGTCTAGGAGCCGTAGGCAAAGCCTGGCAGAAAACAGTGGGCTGCTTATGAACCGGCTGGCCAAGCTCATCAGCCTTTCCGCCCTGTCTTCTGGCAAGTAAGCCTTCGCTTGCAGGGAGTCCAACCTTGCCCCTATGAACTCCAGGTTATGGGAGGGGAGCAAAGTGGACTTTGCGAAATTTATGACAAAGCCTAGCTGCTGTAGGAGAGAGACAGTACGGAGGGTGGCTTGCCTGGCCTCCTGGAGAGTCTGACCCCTGATGAGCCAGTCATCCAGGAAGGGGAAGACAAATATACCCTGGTTTCTCAAGTAGGCCGCTACCACAGCTAGGCACTTTGTGAAAACTCGTGGGGCAGAGGTTAGGCCAAAGGGCAGTACCCTGTACTGAAAATGTCTTTTTGCCACCATGAACCTGAGATACTTTCTGTGGTCTGGATGAATGAGGATGTGAGTGTACACATCCTTTAGATCTAAGGAGCATAGCCAATCTCCCTGATGGAGGTAGGGCAGCAGTGTTCCAAGAGTGAGCATCTTGAACTTCTCTTTTTCCAAGAACTTGTTGAGATTTCTCAGGTCCAGAATGGGCCGGAGACCTCCAGTCCGCTTTGGCACAAGGAAGTACCGGGAGTAGAAGCCCTGTCCCCACAAGTGTGGGGGTACAGGATCCACCGCCTGCCTTGAAGCAGACCTAGCAGTACCTGGAGAAGGAGTTCCTGATGCAGAGGAGGCCTTGGAGACTCCCCTGGGAAGTAGGTAGGGGGTACCTGACTGAAATGGAGCAGATAGCCCTTTTGGACTATGCTCAGTACCCAAGCATCCCTTGTGATGGGTGGCCACTGGTGGGCAAACAGGACCAAGCAACCCCCCGTGCTGAGGTGGGCCAGCAGGGGTGGAGAGGCTATGCAGAGGGAGTCAAAAGCCCCCTCCCTGCTGAGTAGGAGCAGGAGCTGGAGGCTTTCTGCCTATGGGGCCCATGTCCCTGCCCCTTGGCCTGCTGACCCTGCTGGGGAGGCCTGATAATGAGGGAAAGGTTTGTAGGCAGGCGCCTTCCTCGGGTAAAAGACCTTTTTCCCCAAGCCCTTCTTATGAGAAGGGGCAGATGTTTTCCTGGACAATCTTGTCCTCGTCAGAGTCTCAGTCTCGAGCTCAGCGGCCTTTTCGGCCATGGGCTTGCCAAAGAGGTTTTCACCCCAGCATGGGACATCGACCAACTTGTCCTGCACCTATGGCTCGAGGTCCGATGACTGTAGCCATGCCTGGCGTTGAGCAGCGATACCAGCTGCCGCTACACGGGTCGAAGCTTCGAAGCCATCATAGGCCGCCCGGGAGATGAATTTAGAACATTCCCGGACCCCCGAGGACAAGGATTGGAAACTCTGCATAGCTTCCCCGGAGAAACCAGCCGAGAACCCGGCTACCTCTTTAGCCAGGTCCCGCAAGTATATGCCCATGTACAGTTGGTAGGCTTGGACATGGCAAGCAAGCATCGAGCCCTGGAAGCACTTTCTGCCGATGGCATCTAGGCTTCAGGCCTCCCTAACGGGGGGCACCGCGGAGTGCATCTTCTGGCTCTTCAGACAATGCATGGCTGATTCCACAACCATAGAATGGTGCGGCAGCTGCGCCTTCTGAAAACCAGGGCTCTTCCAGACTCGATACATGGAATCGATCCGCTTGCTCAAAAGCGGTGCCAAGGCCGGTGCCTCCCACATTCGGAAGAGGAGCCGTTCCAGCATCAGAGGAACCGGCACAGTAAAGGCCTCCCTCGGGGGAGAGTCATACTGGAGGGCATCGAGCTCTTCGGCTCCTCCTCGGGGTCCGCAGGAACATTCAAGGCCTTGGCCATGTCCTTAACGAATTCCGAGAACCGGGTATCCTCCGGAGGGGACCTACTCCGGGGTTCGGACTGCAGCGAGTCCGAAGTGACACACCGAGTCCAAAAAGTATTGGGGGACTCCTCATCCTCCATCTCCCATGCAGACTCATCCGAAGAAGAGTCGAGGGGCTCCGACCGCGCGGGTTCTGGCAACCATCGGCGTTGATGCCCTTGGTCTCGAACGGGAAGTCGAGGGAGACCGTGACCGAGACCGGATTCGGGCCTTCATGGCTTCAAGAACCGGCTCTGTCTCTGGGGTTGACTTGGACGTCGACATCCCGGTGGTCGGGGCAGATGCACCAGTCAGGCTGGCCATCAGCACCCGCTGCTGATCCATGAAGGCAGACAATCTGCACTCCAAGGCTGTCAGCCTGAGTCCAAGCTCAGGAGACTCAGCAGCACCGACTCAGGCCCCGGCGGCACCGGGCCCGACATCGGCTCCCTAGGAGGAGAGTCCTCGAGGACAACAGGACTTACGTGCTTGACAGATTCCGGTTCTACACGGGATACCTTAGTTGGCTTCTCCAGCTCCAAGGGCCCGGGGCGACGGTCAGGGGTCCGAGATCTGGCCTTCGAGGAACCAGAAACTTCCTCTGACGCTGCCCTCACGAGCTCTCTCTTCCTCTTATGCTCCCGACTGGGGGACCCCCTTTCAGAGGAACTCCGACGAAGCTCGGGGTCCGACTCCTGAGACGTCGAGGCCTCTGATGAGGTCTGGGCCCATCCGGAGGCCGAGTCCGAGAAAATCCTCTCCTTCTGATGCTGCCGGCTCCTGAGTGCCTTGGTGGACATTTTGCCACATGGAACACAGACCTTGGGATCATGGTCAGGCCCAAGGTAACGCAGGCAGCAGTCGTGTGTGTCGGTAAGAGACATGAGTTTCTTACAACAATCACACTTCTTAAAACCACTGCAGGCCATCCGGGAAAAAAGGGCCCCCGCGAGGTCAAAGGACTAGCCCTCCAGGGAAAAGAAAAAAGAGTGCGAATGCGTGCCACGAAGGGCAAAAAAACCCGAAAAATAGAGATCGGGTTGATACCAGTGTACCGAACCCAGGCGGGAAGGGGAACCGGTGTCGAACCAGACAAAAAGAGGTGCGAGAATCGCAGAAAAAATCCAACTTTTCCGGGTGACAAGGACAGACGTCCATTAGGGTCCACGGAAAAAGAAAGACTGAGCAAGATGGCACCTTTGGGGGGGGGAAGGGGACCGTGCATTCGTGGGTGTATTCCCAAAGCTGGGGAAATGCTTCGCATGGGGGCTCCATCAACGTCAATGTCACCCATATGTGAGGACTGACTTCCTGCTTGGTCCTGGAGAACAAATACTAATAAATAAATAAATAAATAGCATGATCGTGTTTGATTTAATTAATGGAGGAGGGATGGTAAGGAAATTCACATTACTACCTTTTAACTTTTGAAAGGGAGACTGATAAAATGAGGAAAATAGTTAAGAAAAAACTAAAAGGAGCTGTTGCAAAGGTTAAAGACTTACATCAAGCTTGGGTGTTAAAAAATACTATCTTGGAAGCCCAGACAGGCTGTATTCCACGCTTTAGGAAAAGTAGAAGGAAGTTCAAAAAACTGCCAGCATGATTTAAAGGTGAGGTCAGAGAGGCGGCTGTTGCCAAAAAAGCATCTTTCAGGAAAAGGGAAAAAGAGCCAAATGATGAAAACGGGAAACAGCACAAGCACTGGCAAGTTAAATGCAAGGCATTGATAAGCCAGGCAAAGAGAGAATTTGAGAAGAAACTTGCTGTGGAAGCAAAAACACATAATAAAGCCTTTTTCAAGTACATTCGTAGCAAAAAACCTGTGAGAGTGTCAGTTGGTCCATTAGATGATAGAGGGGTAAGAGGGGAAAAGGCTATAGAGGAGAGACTGAATGCATTCTTTACTTCGGACTTTACTGAGGAAGATGTAGGGATGTTATCCATGACTAAAGTGGTATTTAAAGGTGATACTGCAGAAGAATTGAACAAAAATATCGTTACACCTGGAAAGCACAGTTACTTACCTGTAACAGGTGATCTCTGGGAACAGCAGGAATAAGTCTTTACATATGGGTATCGTCGGTACCGACGGAGCCTGCGCGGGAACACTCCCCAGCGTCCAAAAGGAAAGCTTTT
The DNA here is from genome assembly GCA_033557465.1 of Ichthyophis bannanicus. Classification (NCBI taxonomy): domain Eukaryota; kingdom Metazoa; phylum Chordata; class Amphibia; order Gymnophiona; family Ichthyophiidae; genus Ichthyophis; species Ichthyophis bannanicus. Next base: position 26,971,305 of record CM066049.1, read on the forward strand.
GGGAACATCCCACAGCGCCTGCACGCTGCCTTCCCGCCTTTCCTAACCGCCTCTCTCCAGTTTGAGTTTTAAAGCTGAGACAAAGAGTGAGTGAGGAAAGGAAAGAAAGATAGAGAGATACAACTCCTAGGGGAGGTGGGTGGATTGTGAAGACTTATTCCTGCTGTTCCCAGAGATCACCTGTTACAGGTAGGTAACTGTGCTATCTCCAGGAACAAGCAGGAATGAGTCTTCACATATGGGGACGCCCCAGCTAGAGATGCCTGGGAGATCACCCAGGTTGTGAGTCCCTGGGAAGGGCTCTACCTCCACCCATGAATCTCAGGCATCCAGCCAGGGATGGAGGGTAGGAGTTGGTTAGGTATGGAACAGGTGTTTGAGAACAGCCTGACCAAACAAGGCATCCCGGCGGGAGTCCTTGTCCAAGCAGTAATGGGCTGTGAAGGTATGAACCGAGGCCCAGGTGGCCGCTCGACAGATCTGGTCGATGGACACAGAATTTAGATGAGCCATAGAGGCTGCCATGGCCCTCGCATTGTCAGCTGTGACATGGCCCTCCAGAGCAAGGTTCTTACTCTGGTAGGCGAAAGAAATGCATTGAGCAATCCAACTGGACAGAGTTCTCTTAGAGACTGGAAGTCCTAAATGAGAGGGATCAAAAGCAACAAAGAGCTGAGAGGACTTTCTATGTTGCTGTGTCCTTTGTAAGTAAAAGGCAAGAGCTCTTTTACAATCCAGGGTATGAAGATTCCTCTCTACACTTGGAGCATGAGGTCCTGGAAAAAAGACAGGTAAATAAACCTCCTAGTTCAGATGAAAAGGTGAGACCACTTTAGGCATAAAGTGTGGATTAGTCCTGAGGACTACCTTGTCATGAAGGAACCTGGTATAACCAGGATTAGCCACCAAGGCTTGCAGCTCACTGATGCGGCAAGCAGAAGTGACTGCAATGAGAAAAATAACCTTCCAGGAAAGGAATTTCAAGGAGGTAGTGGCTAAGGGTTCAAAGGGTGGCTGCATAAGCTGGCCAAGAACCAGATTCAAGTCCCATGCCACTGGAGGTGGTCTGATGGGAGGTTTAGTCAAAAGAAGGCCTCTCATGAATCTTGCTATAAGAGGATGAGAGGAAATAGGCTGTCCATTGAGAGGTTTAAGGGATGCTGAAATAGCACTCAAATGGACTCTTACTGAATTCGTTTTAAGGCCTGCATGGGATAAATGCAGCAAATACTCTAGTAAAGAATTCAGAGGTATTGCAAGAGGGTTAAGACCCTTCTCTGCACACCAAATGGTAAACCTTTTCCATTTAAAAGCATAGGAACGTCTAGTGGAAGGCTTTCTGGAAGCATAAAGGATATCCTTTACTTGCTGAGAAAGATGCAAATCTTGAAGGTCTAGGCCTTCAGCAACCAGGCTCTGAGGTGAAGAGACTGGGGATTTGGGTGCCACAACGTTCCCTCCTCCTGGGACAGGAGGTCTGGAGCAGGTCCCAAGTCCAGGGAGGGAGCTTGAGAGAGATGAAGTAGTAGAGGGTACCACACTTGGCGTGGCCAATGTGGTGCTATGAGGATCATAGACCTCTTGTCTCTCTGAAGTTTGAAGAGTGTCTTGGGAATTAGGGGAATGGGTGGAAAGGCATAGAGGAAGTCTTGCCCCGCAGTGGAGGAGGAAAGCATCCCTGGCCTGAACTCCCTGACACGGAATTCTGGAACAGAACCGGGGAAGTTTGGCATTCCACGGACTTGCAAACAAGTCTATGTCTGGGGTTCCCCAAATTCGAAAGATCCTGGCTATCTGGTCCCCATGGAGGGACCATTCGTGGGGAAACAGAACTCGACTGAGTCTGTCTGCCCAAGAGTTTTGAACCCCTGGAAGATACACTGCCATGAGATGGATTTGATGCTCTCTGGCGAAGGCCCACAATCTCAGAGCTTCGTTGCAAAGTGACAGAGAGCCAGTCCCCCCTGCTTGTTCACGTAGAACATGGCTACTTGGTTGTCCGTGTGGATGAGGACTGTCTTGTAGCTGAGCAGAGTGTGGAAGACTCAGAGCCAGAAAGATTGCTCTGAGCTCTAAGAGGTTGATATGTAGAGATGTCTCCTGTGGAGACCAGATGCCTTGGGTGGAGAGGTCTTGTAGATGAGCTCCCCAACCCTTTGGAGAGGCATCTGTTGTAAGGGTTGCTTGGGGTAGCAACTGTTGAAAGGAGGACCCCAGCAACAGATTTTGAGTGGACTTCCACCACTGGAGGGACCAAAAAAGGCGACTGGAGGTTGCTATTTTGTCTGACAGGCATCCTGATGCCTGGGTCCATTGGGTGGATAGAGCCCACTGAGCTGCCCTCATGTGCAGGCGAGCATAGGGGACCACATGCACGGTGGATGCCATGTGGCCTAACAGTTGTAACATCTCTCGAGCAGTTAAATAGGACTTTAACTGAATCTGGGAGGCTAACTGCACCAAGCGTAGGCAATGGGCCTGGGGAAGATAGGCCCTTGCAGTGGTGGTATCCAGTAAGGCCCTTGCAGTGGTGGTATCCAGTAAGGCCCCTATGAACTCTAGAGATTGAGTAGGGGTGAGATGAGATTTTGGGATGTTTATTACAAGTCCCAGATACTGAAGGATATGCCTTGTGCAGGCCAGGGAAGCCTGGACCTCTGACTGGGATGGAGCTTGGATGAGCCAGTCGTCCAGATATGGGAATACAAATATCCCTAGAGTGCGTAGAAATGCAGCAACTACTGCCATGCATTTTGTGAACACCCTTGGTGCAGAGGCCAGACCGAAGGGAAGCACCCTGTATTGATAGTGCTTTCCTTGGAAAAGGAACCGAAGGAACCTTCTGTGTGTTGGATGGATGAGGACATGGGTGTACGCATCCTTGAGATCTAGAGAACAAAGCCAGTCCTGACTCTGGAGGTATGGAAGGAGAGTACTGAGAGAAGTCATCTTGAATTTCTCCTTGCATAGAAACTTGTTCAATTCTCTGAGATCTAATATGGGTCTGTAGACCCCTGTTTTCTTTGGGATGAGAAAGTAGGGGAAGTAGAACCCTGAGCCCTGTTGAAGAAGGGGTACTTCTTCTATTGCCCCTTGGGCAAGAAGGGTAGCAATTTCCTGACCCAGAAGGTCAAGGAGAGATGTTGGAGAATTGAACTGTCTCACAATGGTGTGAGGGGGAAGGTTTAGGAAATGAAGCTTGTAGCCCTCCTTTATGATGGAGAGGGTCCATTGCTCTGCTGTGATTTGTTCCCATCTGGGAGCAAAGTGAGCTAACCTTACTGGAATGGTGAGAGGCTCTAGATGTTCTAGAGCCAGAAAGGCTAAGTTCTCTAGTTGTAAGTCAAAGGCCCTGAGGAGGCTGAGGCTGTTGGGCTGTAGCAGTCCTAGGAGCCTTAGGCTTGGCCTGTTTCGGTTGTTGCTGTCTCTTTGTAGCAAAACGACCTGCAGAAGAGGACTGCTGACCATAAGCAGAATAGTATCTGCCTTTTTTGGGAAAAAAAACCCTTCTTGAACAACCTTTTCTTAAAAGTTGCAGAAGTAGACTTTGAAAGTCTATCTAAAGCCGAATTTTCAGCATCCATCTGGGTGGCCTTTGCTTGCCAATCCTTGCCAAAAAGGTTTTCACCTGTACAAGGAAGGTTACCTAGGCCATCTTGAACCCAGGGTTCCAAATCAGAAGCCGGTAACCAAGCAACTCTACGTGCACCTATGGCAATAGCCGAGGCTCTGCTGGCACTTTCAAAGGAGTCAAAGGCTGCACGGTTGGAAAACTTGGAAACATCCTGGGCATGTTTGAGCCAGGTGAGGAACTCTTCCCTTTTATCTTCTGAAATAAAAGGAGATAAAGTTTGCAGGTGATTTGTAACCTCTTTAAGAAACATCCCCATATAGACTATAGGAGTTGATTCTGGCAACAAGCATACTGGCCTGGAAAATTCTCCTGCCAAAGGCATCTAGGGTTCTGCATTCTCTTCCGGGAGGAGCAGAAGAGTGCCTTTTTATACTCTATCTTTTTCATAACAGACTCCACCACAATAGAGTGGTGAGGAAGCTGAGTCTTATAAAAGCCAGGACAAGGAGGAACACGATACATGGTGTCCAACCTGCGAGAATGAGGGGAAATGGTGAGAGGAGTCTCCCATATGCCCAACATGTGATCATAAAGAATTTCATGTATTGGTAAAGTGGCTGCCTCCTTAGGAGCCTTAGGATATTGTAAAATATCTAATTTTTTGGCTCTAGGCTTGTTTCAGGGGTCACTGAGATGGAAAGGCCCCTGGCCACTTCCCTAATGAAATCCTGAAAAGACAAGTCTTCTGGAGGAGACATTCTCCTTTTTGGAGAAGAGGGCTCCTGAGGATGGATCACCGATGCTTCGACAGAGACCTCTGATTCATCAGAGTCCTCAGAGAAATCGAAGTATCGCCTGTCTGGATGCTCCTGCAGAGCCCGATACGCGTACCGGGTGGTATCGACATCGGGAGTGATCGGTACCGATTCGGTACCGATGGGCATCACAGAACAGTGTACCGCTGCAGTCGACACCGAAGCCGATGTCGATGCAATCGGTACCGGCACCGGAACCGATATCGGTGCCGGAATCGGTACCGACAACGGAGTTTGTTGCGGTACCGAAGGCGTCGCAGCTTGTATGAATGCCGTGATGGCACGCTGCATGGTCAGGATATTCTGATCCATCGACGCAACCAATGTCTGGATGTCGGTACCAGTGGGAACCACCGGTACCACAGAACATGGCAACAGGTGATCGGTCGAGGACGAGCCATCGATGTCAACCTGTGACCCCATAGAAAAAGCTTTGGAAGCCGGAGCCTCCCGCTGGGGTAACTTTGCCGGTGCAGATTCCTCGAGGGCAAGCCCGGAGGCATCTCGATACTTAGAGGGAGATTTACCCTTCGAGGACCGGCTGGATTTAAGTTTGGTTACCTGAGATCAATGTGAGGAAGAAGCAGCCCTGGAAGACGTCGATACAACCGAAGCTGCATCCGAGGGAAACAGGGTACTGAGCTTAGCTGCTCGATTCTGTAGACTTCTTTTAGACATCATGGAGCAGGACTCACAATCCGCAATGGAGTGGTCAGGCCCTAAACATTTTAGACACATTCATGGGTGTCGGTGACAGAAATAGTGCCGCTGCACTTCGTGCATTTTTTAAACCCAGAGGCGGGCTTTTCCATGAGGAAAAATGTCTTAGGCCTAAGGCCAAAGAAGAAAATGCACTGAAGTGAGAAAACAGTAGGGGTTTTTTTTTTTTTTTAAAAGAAAGAAAGAAAAGACCGGTGGTACCGGTCCAGCGTCGAGAAGGCAGACGCGCGACCAAAGAAATAAAATAAAATAAAGAAATTCTTCAGCAGTGACAGGAACACGACCTGCTGGCTCCGCGGAAAAGAAGAACTGGAGAGAGGCGGTTAGGAAAGGCGGGAAGGCAGCGCGCAGGTGCTGTGGGATGTTCCCAAAAGCTTTCCTTTTGGATGCTGGGGAGCGTTCCCGCGCAGGCTCCGTCGGTACCGACGGTACCCATATGTGAAGACTCATTCCTGCTTGTTCCTGGAGATGATATATTACAACTATTTGATAAAGAGTAGCAAATCACCTGGACCAGATGGTATACATCCAAGGGTGTTGAAAGAACTGAAATATGAAACTGCAGACCTGCTATTAGTAATCTGTGAACGATCACTAAAATCATCTGTAATACCTGAAGATTGGAGGATCGCCAATGTAATGCCTATTTTTGAAAAGGGTTCCAGGGGTGATACGTGAAACTACAGACTGGTGAACCTGATGTCAGTATCAGGAAAAATGGTAGAAACCAAAATAAAGAACAAAATTACTCAACATGTAGATAGTCATGGCTTAATGAGAGACAGCCAACATGGCTTTAGAGAAGGAAGATCTTGTTTTACTAATCTGTTATTTTTTTTGAAGGTGTGAATTAACAGGTAGACAAAGGTGAGTCGGTTGATATAGTGTATTTGGACTTTCAGAAAGCCTTTGACAAGGTCCCTCATCAGAGACTTTTGGCAAAACTAAAGAGCCATGGGATAGGAGGCAGTGTACTATTGTGGATCAGGAGCTGGTTAAAAGATAGAAAGCAGAGGGTAGGGCTAAATGGCCAATTTTCCCAATGGAAAAAAGGTAAATAGTGGAGTACCCCAGGGATCTGTGCTGGGTCCCCTGCTTTTTGACATATTCATAAATGACCTGGAAAAGGGAATGATGGGTGAGGTTATCAAATTTGCAGATGACACAAAACTATTTAAAGTTGTTAAAACCCAAGAGGATTGTGGAAAATTGCAATAGGATCTTGATAAATTGGAAGACTGGCCATCCAAATGGCAGATGAAATTTAATGTGGAGAAGTGCAAAGTTATGCACCTAGAAAACAACAACCCAAACTATGGTTACACGATGCAAGGTTCCACACTGGGAACCACCACCCAGCAAAAAAATGTAGGCATCGTTGTGGATAACATGTTAAAACCCTCCGCCCAGTGTGCCGTGGCGGCCAAGAGAGCGAATAGAATGCTAGGTCACATAAGGAAAGGAATGGAAAATAAAACAAAGGATATTATAAAGCCTCTGTATCATTCCATGGTGCGACCGCATCTTGAATATTGTGTGCAATTCTGGTCGCTGTATCTTAAAAAAAATATAGTGTTATTAGAAAGGGTACAGAGAAGTTTTGCAGAAGCTGAGGAGCCTCCGTTACACTAAGAGCACATTTTTCTATTTTCTCTGCTGGCTTAAACCTATCAATTGTAACTGTTGGGTTTTTTTTTTTTTTTGGGGGGGGGGGGGGTGAAAACTATTATAACTGTGGCTTTAGACTAAGCTTTGGGGCATCTGGACTGCTTTCCTTGTATAGACTTACATCAGATAGTGTGTGCCCACGGTTCAGGAACAGCCTACTGGCCAGAGACACTTGGGTAGGGTGGGTGGGAACCTCGCGCCCCACCCACCCCAGAGGCTACATTGCCTTTATAGTAGTCACATAAGTGCCATCGACCCTTTCTTACTTGGGTTAAAAGTCCACATCTTCTTCATCCTTTCTTCTTCTTCTTCCTCTTCTGGGACTGCTTAACCAACATGTCGTGTATTCAGTGCAATAACTAGGGTACTTTCATTTCAAGACGAATCATTTGGAGCCTAAGAGCTTGTCCTATGTGCCTCAGGTCAGCTGTCATGCAAGACGAACTGACTCTACTAAGGAAAAACCTAGCTGCCATGCATAAAGAAGTGACTCTACTGAGGGAGGAAATAGCTGCAATGAAACACACCTCTTCTAGGAAACAAACTGAACAAAGTCCACCACCGCTCCCACAAAGAATCAGACACCCCAGGAACAAATGGATCACAGTGGGTTCTGGAAGACTGCGACCTGTAACGCTGAGACATCCTATACATCAAGAGATATCCCTGCATAATGCCTTCTCTGCCTTGGCTAATGAGGATGCTCAATCCAATGAAACTGAAAAGACTCTGCCCAATCTCCTGCTAAAGAACCAAATATGAAGAAAACCTCACCAAACAGAAAACTACTACTACTTGGAGATTCCATCATCAGAGGCACCAACTTAGGAACACAGTTCAAAGGAGAGAAGATAGTCATGTGCCTCCCAGGCTCGACAGCCAGCAGAAATACAAACCAAATTGTTGAAGTACTTAGCACAAAAAGTGAACACTCCAAACTTGATGTTATCCACTTGGGCACAAATGACCTGGCTAGAAACAGTGCCTCTACAGTCCAAAAGGACTTCCAATCTCTGGGAGAGAAACTCAAGCCCATTGTGAACACTGTTGCATTCTCAGAGGTTCTGCCTGTTCTTGGTAAGGGGACAAAAAGGTTGCATCGCATTAACAGCTTTAATAAATGGCTCCAGACCTGGTGCAAAACAAGAAGGATTCAGATTTATTGGTGACTGCGGAAACAGGTGGACCAACAAGAGACTATATTTATTTATTTATTTATTTATTTTATTACAGTTTCTTATATACCGCGCTATTTAGAATCAGCGCGGTTTACATCATAACAAAACGACCATAACGACAAACTGTCAGGTTTTACATTGAACAGGAGTACAAACTTGGATAACTGGGTTAACTATATACATAAACTATCTACACTGCAGTGCTGATGGACTACATCTCTCTGTTGCAGGGAAAGCACAGTTACTTACCTGTAACAGGTGATCTCTGGGAACAGCAGGAATAAGTCTTCACATATGGGTACGTCAGTACAGACGGAGCCTGCGCGGGAACGCTCCCCAGCTTCCCAAAAAGGAAAGCTTTTGGGAGCATCCCACAGCGCCTGCGCGCTGCCTTCCCGCCTTTCCTAACCGCCTCTCCTCAGTTCGCGTTTTAAAGCTGAGACAAAAGAGAGAGAGAGGAAAGGAAAGACAGATAGAGAGATACAACTCCTAGGGGAGGTGGGTGGGTTGTGAAGACTTATTCCTGCTGTTCCCAGAGATCACCTGTTACAGGTAACTGTGCTATCTCCAGGAACAAGCAGGAATGAGTCTTCACATATGGGGACTCCCTAGCTAAAGATGCCTGGGAGATCCCCAAGGATATGAGACCCTGGGAAGGGTTCTACCTCCTCCTATGGATCTCAGGCATCCATCCAGGGAAGGAGGGTAGGAGTTGATTAAGAATGGAACAGGTGTTTGAGAACAGCCTGACCAAACAAGGCATCTCGGCGGGAGTCCTTGTCCAAGCAGTAATGGGCTGTGAAGGTATGAACCGAGGCCCAGGTGGCTGCTCGACAGATCTGGCCGATGGACACAGAATTTAGATGAGCCATAGAGGTGGCCATGGCCCTCACATTATGAGCTGTGACATGGCTCTCCAGAGAAAGGTTCTTACTCTGGTAGGCGAAAGAAATACACTGAGCAATCCAATTGGACAGTGTCCTTTTAGAGACTGGAAGTCCCAAATGAGAGGGATCAAAAGCAACAAAGAGCTGGGAAGACTTTCTATGTTGCTGTGTCCTTTGTAAGTAAAAGGCAAGAGCTCTTTTACAATCCAGAGTATGAAGATTCCTCTCTGCACTTGATGCATGAGGAGCTGGAAAAAAGACAGGTAAATATACCTCTTGATTAAGATGAAAAGGTGAGACCACTTTAGGCATAAAGTGTGGATTGGTCCTAAGGACTACCTTATCATGATGGAACCTTGTATAAGGTGGATTAGCCACTAAGGCCTGCAGCTCACTGATACGGCGAGCTGAGGTGACTGCAATGAGGAAAATAACCTTCCAGGAAAGGAATTTCAAGGAGGTGGTGGCTAAGGGTTCAAAAGGAGGCTTCATAAGCTGACCAAGAACCAGATTTAAATCCCATGCCACTGGAGGAGGCCTAATGGGAGGTTTAGTTAAAGTTAGGCCTCTCATGAATCTTGCAATAAGAGGATGAGAGGAAATAGGTTGTCCATTGATAGGCTTAAGGGATGCTGCAATAGCACTCAAATGGACCCTTACTGAATTCGTCTTAAGGCCTGCATTGGAAAGATGCAGGAGATATTCCAATAGAGAATTCAAAGGTAGTGCTAGAGGGTCAAGACCCTTCTCAGTACACCAAATGGAAAATCTTTTCCATTTAAAAGCATAGGAACGCCTAGTGGAAGGTTTTCTGGAAGCATGGAGGATATCCTTCACTTGAGAAAGATTCCAGCCTTGAAGGTCTAGGCCTTCAGTAACCAAGCTCTGAGGTGAAGGGACTTGGGGTTTGGGTGCCACAAAGTCCCCTCCTCCTGGGACAGAAGGTCTGCAGCAGCTCCCAAGTCCAGGGAAGGGGCTTGGGAGAGATGCAGAAGTAGAGGGTACCACACTTGGCGTGGCCAGCGTGAAGCTATGAGGATCATAGATCCTTGATCCCTCTGGAGTTTGAACAGAGTCTTGGGAATCAAGGGAATGGGTGGAAAGGCATACAGGAAGCCTTGACCCCAGTGAAGGAGGAAGGCATCCTTGGCCTGAACTCCCTGACACGGAATTCTGGAACAGAACCGGGGAAGTTTGGCATTCCACGGACTTGCAAAGAGGTCTATGTCCGGGGTTCCCCATTCTTGGAAGATTCTGAGTACCTGATCCGTGTGCTGGGACCATTCGTGTGGAAGCAGAACTCGACTGAGTCTGTCTGCCCAAGAGTTTTGAATTCCTGGGAGGTATACGGCCAGGAGATGGATTTGATGCTCTCTGGCGAAGGCCCACAATCTTAAAGCTTCGTTGCAAAGCGACAGAGAGTCAGTTTCTCCTTGCTTGTTTATGCAAAACATGGCTACTTGATTGTCCGTATGAATGAGGACTGTCTTGTAGCTGAGCAGAGTATGGAAGACCTTGAGAGCTAGAAAAACTGCTCGAAGCTCCAGGAGGTTGATATGAAGAGAGGTCTTCTGTGGAGACCAAGTACCCTGAGTGGAGAGGTCTTGTAGATGGGCTCCCCACCCTGTTTGGGAGGCATCTGTTGTGAGGGTTGCTTGGGGCAACAACTGTTGGAAGAGGGACCCCAGCAACAGATTTTGGGTGGACATCCACCATTGGAGAGTGAGGGTTGCTTGGGGCAACAACTGTTGGAAGAGGGACCCCAGCAACAGATTTTGGGTGGACATCCACCATTGGAGAGACCAAAAGAGACGTTTGGAGGTTGCTATTTGGTCTGAAAGAGCTCCTGATGCTTGAGTCCACTGGGTGGATAAAGTCCATTGAGCTGCTCTCATGTGTAGGCGAGCATAGGGTACCACATGCACTGTGGATGCCATGTGGCCTAACAGTTGCAGCATCTCCCGGGCAGTTAAGTGGTTCTTTGACTGAATCTGGGAGGCTAACTGCACTAAACGTTGGCAACGGGCCTGAGGAAGGTAGGCCCTTGCAGTGATAGTATCCAACCAGGCCCCTATGAACTCTAGGGATTCAGTAGGGGTGAGCTGAGACTTTGGAAGGTTTACCACAAGACCCAGATACTGCAGAATGCATCTTGTGCGGTCCAGGGAAATCTGGGCCTCTGACTGAGATGGAGCTCGGATGAGCCAGTCGTCCAGGTATGGGAATACAAAGATTCCCAGAGTGCGAAGAAATGCAGCTACTGTTGCCATGCATTTGGTGAACACTCTTGGAACAGAGGCCAGACCAAAAGGAAGCACCCTGTATTGGTAATGTTTTCCTTGGAAAAGAAAATGGAGGAACCTTCTGTGAGATGGATGGATGGATGAGGACATGTGTGTACGCATCCTTGAGATCTAGAGAACAAAGCCAATCCTGACTGTGAAGGTATGGAAGGAGAGTGCCCAGAGAAAGCATCTTGAACTTCTCCTTGCATAGAAATTTGTTCAATTCCCTGAGATCTAATATGGGTCTGTATCCCCCTGTTTTCTTTGGAATCAGAAAATAGGGGGAGTAAAACCCTGACCCTTGTTGAAGAAGAGGTACTTCTTCTATTGCCCCTTGGGCAAGAAGGGTAACCACCTCTTGACCTAGAAGGTCGAGAAGAGATGTTGGAGAATTGAAATGTCTCACCATGGTGTGAGGAGGAAGGTTTGAGAAATGAAGTTTGTAGCCCTCCCTTATGAAGGAGAGGGTCCACTGCTCTGATGTAATTTGCTCCCATCTGGGAGCAAAATGAGCTAACCTTCCTGGAATGGTGAGAGACTCTGGCTGTTTTAAAGCCAGAAAGGCTAAGTTCTCTAGCATCAAGTCAAACACCCTGAGGAGGTTGGGTCTGCTGAGTTGCAGCAGCCCCTGTAGACTTAGGCCTGGCCTGTTTAGGTTGCTGACGCTTAGTAGCAAAGCGACCTGTAGAGGATTGTTGGCCAAAAGCAGAAGGGAATCTGCCCTTTTTGAAAAAAAAAGACTTCTTGAAGGGTTTTTTCTTGGCAGGAATGGAGGTTGACTTTGAAAGTCTATCCAGAGCAGAATTTTCTGCATCCATTTGAGTGGCTTTTATTTGCCATTCTTTGCCAAACAGGTTTACACCTGTACAGGGAAGATTTCCTAAGCCGTCTTGGACCCAGAGTTCTAAATCAGAAGCTTTGAGCCAAGCAATTCTGCGAGCAGCTATGGCAATGCCCGAAGCTTTGCTGGCACCTTCAAAGGAGTCAAAGGCTGCCTGGTTGGAAAACTTTGAAATGTCTTGAGTATGCTTAAGCCAAATGAGGAATTCTTCCCTTTTATCCTCTGGAAGAAAAGGGAGGAAAGTGTGCAGCTTATCTGCAACTTCTTTTAGAAACATACCCATGTAAAGACTATAGGAGTTGATTCTGGCAATGAGCATACTGGCTTGGAAGATTTTCCTACCAAAAGCATCCAAGGTCCTGCATTCTCTTCCTGGAGGAGCAGAAGAGTGTCTCTTTGTACTCTTTATCCTCTTCATAGCTGACTGCACCACAATGGAATGGTGAGGAAGCTGTGTTTTATGAAAACCAGGACAAGGAGGGACACGGTACATAGTGTCCAATCTGCGAGAATGAGGAGAGATAGTGAGAGGAGTCTCCCATAAATCAATCATGTGTTCATAAAGAATCTCATGAATTGGTAAGGTGACTGCCTCTTTAGGAGCCTTAGAATAACCCAAAATATCTAATTTTTTTGCTCTAGGCTCTGATTCAGAGGTTACTGAAATAGAAAGTCCTTTAGCTACTTCTCTTATGAAGTCTTGAAAGGACAAGTCCTCTGGAGGAGACATTCTTCTTTTTGGAGAAGAAGGCTCTTCAGGAAGGGCTATGGATACTTCAGCAGACTCCTCTGATGTATCAGAATCATCAGAGGAATCAAAGTACTGCCTGTCAGGGTGCTCTTCTAAAGCTCGGTACGCATATCGAGCGGTATCGACATCGGGCGTCATCGGTACCGGTTCGGTACCGATGAGCAGCCCTGGACAGGGAACCGCTGCAGTCGGTATCCTGGTCAATGCCGATGCAGTCGGTACCGGTACCGGCGCTGGTAATGGAGCCGATACCGACAACGGAGTCTGTTGTGGTATCAGCGGCGTCGCAGCTTGAATAAAGGCATCGATAGCCTGCTGCATGGATAGAACATTCTGATCCATCGACGCCATGAATGCCTGGAATTCGGTACCGGAAGGTTGCGCCGGTACCCCAGAGCATTCTAACAGGTGATCGGTCGAGGCCGTGCCATCGATGTCAACCTGTAACCCCATAGGTGGAGCTTTGGAAGCCGGAGCTTCCCGCCGGGGTTGTTTTGCCGGTGCAGGATCCTTAAGGGCAAGCCCGGGGGCATCTCGATGCTTAGAGGGCGATCTACCCTTCGAGGACCGGCTGGATTTATGTTTGGTTACCTGAGATCCATGGGAGGAAGAAGCAGCCTTGGAAGACGTCGATGCTACTGAAGCTGCATCAGAGGGAAATAGCACATGGAGCTTGGCTGCTCGGTTCTGTAAACCCCGTTTAGACATCAAAGAGCAGGACAGACAATCCGAAATGGAGTGTTCAGGACCCAAACATTTAAGACACCATTGATGGGTGTCAGTAACAGAAATAGTACCGCTGCACTTAGTGCATTTCTTAAACCCGGAGGCTGGTTTTTCCATGAGGAAAAATTCTTGTGAGGCCTAAGGCCCAAAGAAGAAAATACATTAAGTGAGGGAAAAAATATATAGTTTTTTTTGTTTTTTTTTTTTTTTTAAAGAAAAGAAAGAAAAGACCGGCGGTACTGGTCCGGAGTCGGGGAAGGCAGACACGCGACCAAAGAAATAAAATAAAACAAAAAACTTCTTCAGCGGTGACAGGACTCGACCTGCTGGCTCCGCGGCAAAGAAGAACTGAGGAGAGGCGGTTAGGAAAGGCGGGAAGGCAGCGCGCAGGCGCTGTGGGATGCTCCCAAAAGCTTTCCTTTTTGGGAAGCTGGGGAGCGTTCCCGCGCAGGCTCCGTCGGTACCGACGTACCCATATGTGAAAACTCATTCCTGCTTGTTCCTGGAGATAAGAATCTTAAGTGAAAAATTCATGCACTATGTGGATATGCATTTAAACTAGGAAAAGGGGGTGACGGATGTGGAAGGTCACGTCCGGCACGCCACACCCTGCAAAAACAGAATAATATCAGGAACAGTCACACTTTTAAACCACACATCACAAACAAGTAGGAAGATGTGGGCAGAACAAAATCAATGCAAAATACACACAAGCCAGGTAAATGCTGGAAAGCAATGAGCACAAATGCCAACAAAGTTCTGGACCTGGAAGCCCTAATGGTGGAAATGGATTTGGACATTGTGGCCATTACAGAAACATGATTCAATGAATCGCATGATTAGGATGTAGCCATAACTGGCTATAATCTATTTAATCTATTCAGAAGAGACAGAGAAAACGGAAAAGGAGGAGGAGTGGCCTTGTATGTCAAAAGCAGTATTAAAGCTACTGAAATGCAGGGGGCATGGGGAAAAGAAGAAGCGCTCTGGATTGCGTTGGAAAGAGGAAATGGCACTGTCATCCATACTGCTGTAGTCTACAGACCTCCGACTCAAATTGAAGAGATAGATAATGATTTGATTAAAGATATTGCCAAGATAGCCACAAAGGGGGAAGTAATCATTTTGGGTGACTTTAATCTACCTGATGTGGATTGGATTACTCCTTCTGCACATCTGGAAAGAAGAAGAAAAATTGTAGATGCTCTCCAGGATGCATTCCTTAGACAAATGGTCATGGAACCAACCAGGGAAAGCTCAACACTGGATTTAGTGCTCACCAACGGTGAAAGCGTGTCAAATGTCTGCGTGAGTACCCCTGTGAGCAACAGCGATCATTACACAGTGTGGTTTGAGATATAAGCCAGGGTACAGGCCAAACATAGCAAGTTCAAAGTCCTAAAATTCAAAACACTGACTTCAATAAAATGGCCAAGTACCTAAAGGAGGAGATGACAGGTTGGAAGGAAATAAAGGAAGTGGAATTGCAATGGGATAAACTAAAGATGGCAATAAAAGGGGCAACAAACAAATATGTTAAAAAAGTAAATAAAAACAAGAGGAGAAGGAAACCTATTTGGTTTTCCAAAGAAGTGGCTGCTCAAATAAAGACAAAAAAACACAGATTTCGCAAAATTCAAAAGCTTACAAACAGAAGAACACAGAAATGAATACAGGATCAAACTCAAAGAGTAAAAAAGAGAAATAAGATTTATTTATTTATTTTTATTTATATTCTCTTATATACCGCGCTATTCTGCATCAGTGAGGTTTACATTGAACAAACTGAAATTACATTGAACAGGGCATTATAACTTGGAGATAACTATTTTACAGGGAACACGGGCTATGGAGGATTAAGTGGCTAAAGATCCCAAATTACCCATGTTTACCAATAGCCAAATTAATATGAATAAAATAGTGTCTCTAAAATGCTTGTATGCAAATGCTAGAAGTCTAAAAAATAAGATGGGAGAGTTAGAATATATAGCACGAAATGAGAGGTTAGATGTGATTGGAATATCAGAGACAGGGTGGAAGGAGGATAACCAGTGGGACACTGTGATACCTGGGTACAAACTATATTGTAATGATAGAGCTGATCAAATTGGTGGAGGGGTTGCGCTCTATGTTAGAGAGGGCATTGAGTCATAAAGGATTAAAGTTTTGCAGGAAACAAAATTTGCTGTAGAATCTCTATGGATTGAAATTCCATGTAAAAAGGGAAAGGCGATGGCAGTGGGGGTGTACTATCGACCGCCTGGCCAGAATGAACAAATGGATGATGAAATGCTCAAAGAAATCAAGGAAGCTAACAAAAGTTACAACGCGGTAATAATAATGGGCGATTTCAATTACTCCGGTATCGACTGGGTCAATGTCACGGCAGTACTTGCTAGGGAAATAAAGTTCCTAGATGACATAAATGACTGCTTCTTGGAGCAGCTGGTCCATGAACCAACGAGAGGGGAAGCCATATTAGATCTAGTCCTTAGTGGAACACCAGATCTAGTGCAAGAGATAAGGGTGTTGGGGCCACTTGGCAATAGTGATCATAGCATGATCGCCTTTGATTTAATTAGTGGAGGAGGGATAGTAAGAAAATCCACAGTACTACCTTTTAACTTTCGAAAGGGAGACTATGATAAAATGCGGAAAATAGTCAAGAAAAAACTAAAAGCAGCAGTTGCAAAGGTTAAAGACTTACATCAAGCTTGGAAGTTATTGAAAAATACTATCTTGGAAGCCCAGACCAGCTGTATTCCACACTTTAAGAAAAGTGGAAGGAAGTCCAAAAAACTGCCAGCATGGTTTAAAGGTGAGGTCAGAGAGGCTGTTGTTGCCAAGAAAGCATCTTTCAGGAAATGGAAAAAAGAGCCAAATGATGAAACCTGGAAACAGCACAAGCACTGGCAAGTCAAATGCAAGGCATTGATAAAGAAGGCAAAGAAAGAATTTGAGAGGAAGCTTGCTGCGGAAGTAAAAACGCGAAATAAAGTACATTCGTAGCAAAAAACCTGTGAGAGAGTCAGTTGGACCATTAGATGATAGAGGAGTTAAAGGGGCACTAAGAGGTGACAAGGCGATAGCGGAGAGACTGAATGAATTCTTTGCTTCAGTCTTTACTGAGGAAGATACAATAACAGCAGCTACGGGTATCAGTCTGTCAACAATGAGCCGCCTGACTGAAGACCGAACACAATTTAGGATAGCTATCCAGAGGGTCGCCATGAGTCGACTCCGACTCGACGGCACTTAACAAGAACAACAACAACAACTTAAAGGTTTTGTTTCCTTCTCCCCCTTCCATGTTTCCCCCATGCTGTGAGAACTCCCATTTCTCCCTCTTTTTCACACGGTATACTAATATTATGCAACCACATCTCCCTCCCTTGATGTTCATCCATTTTTGTCTTATTTATTTTATTTATTTCTTTAACAAGTTTTCTATACCGCCTTCTTATAAAATTCAAAGCGGTTTACAGTATAACCAGCATGCAGTTTACATTGAACAGGGATCGTACAACTTGGATGCATATATAGGGCACTTAGTTTAAGTATTTACATATGGTTAGATCAGCAGGTCATGGTTTCTAGGTAGGTAGTAGTTTGAGGTTGGATAGGGGGAATTGGAGGGTTGGGTGGAGGGGAGGGATGTGTCTCAGGGAGAATATAGGGGATAGTGGGGGGAGTGGAATCAAATGGCACATCCACGTTGAGTGAAAAAATATTTTCTATTAGTCTTAAATAGGTTACCCTGTAGCTTAATTGCATGTTCCCTAGTCTTTTTTATATTCTGATGACGTAAACAATCGATATACGTTTACCCGTTCCACTCCATTCATTAATTTATAGACATCTATCATATCTCCCCTCAGCTGTCTCTTTTCCAGGTTGAAGAGCCCTAACCTTTTTAGCCTCTCTTCATAGGAGTATACTTCCATCCCCTTTACCATTTTGGTAACATAGTAAATGACGGCAGATAAAGACTAGCATGGTCCATCCAGTTTGCCCAGCAATACGGCAAGAGTAGGTGAACCTGATGCTCTGTGCAGGTCAACTCACCCCATGTCTTTGTTTAGGGGTGGACCCACCACTCCATGTAGGACACCCCTATTTGCTGAGAAGTTAGATGGTTCAGTTTATTTTGTTTTTATCCTGTTGCTGTAAAGGGATCCGCTGTGCTTGTCCCATGCTGTTTTGAATTCCGTCACTGTGTTTGCCCCCGCCACTTCCATCGGGAGAGCATTCCAAACACACACCACCCTTTCAGTGAAAAAATATTTCCTGACATTGCCTTTCAATTTTCCACCTTGCAGCTTTATGTTATGCCCTCTAGTTTTGCAGCTTCACCGTCTTTGGAAGAGGTTTGTTTGTTCATCGTTCCTCTTTAAGTATTTAAAGGTCTGAATCATATCTCCCCTATCCCTCCTCTCCTCCAAAGTGTACATATTTAGGTCTTCAAGTCTCTTCTCATAAGGTTTCTTATGCAGGCTCCAAATCATTTTGGTCGCCTTCTTCTGAACACTTTCCAGTCTTTTTACATCTTTTGCAAGATATGGTCTCCAAAAACAGTATTCCAGGTGAGGCCTCACCAGCGACCTGCACAATGGCATAAGTACCTCTTCCTTTCTGCTGGTAATCCCTCTTTGTATACAGCCCAACATCCTCCTGGCTTTTGCCACCGCCTTCTCGCACTTTTTTGCCACCTTGAGATCATCAGAGATAATCACACCCAGGTCTTTTTCCTGAACCATGCACACCAACCTCTTGCCCCCTATCGCGTACATTTCCCTTGGATTTCTGCTACCTAAGTGCATGACACTGCACTTTTTCACATTAAATCGTAATTGCCAAGGATTAGACCATTCTTCCAGCTTTTGTAGATCTTTCCTCATGTTATCCACTCCCTCGGGGGAGTCCACTCTGTTGCAAATTTTTGTGTCATCTGCAAAAAGACAGACTTTTCCATTCAGTCCTTCAGCAATATCACTCACAAATACATTGAACAGTGCCGGGCCCAAGACCGAACTCTGGGGCACCCCGCTAATCACCTTCCCCTCATCCGAGTGAGCTCCATGTACCATCACCTTCTG
Organism: Ichthyophis bannanicus; assembly: GCA_033557465.1. NCBI lineage: Eukaryota > Metazoa > Chordata > Amphibia > Gymnophiona > Ichthyophiidae > Ichthyophis > Ichthyophis bannanicus. The sequence goes on from CM066049.1 coordinate 26,989,846, forward strand.
TTGTCTGTCAGCCAATCAATTTCTAATCCAGTTTACCATCTTGGTACCCATCCCCAAGCTACTGAGTTTATTGACAAGCCTCCTATGAGGAACAGTATCGAAGGCTTTGCTGAAATCCAGGTAGATGACATCCATCGCATGCCCCTGATCTAGTTCCTTGGTCACCCAGTCAAAGAACTCAATCAGTTTAGTTTGGCAAGACCGTCCTTCAGTAAAACCATGTTGCCTTGGATCACCCCTGGAACGATGAACCTGTTGATAATGCCAGTTGTCATGATCTTTGTCTTCTTTACATTAAGGTGCAGGCCCATGTTCTTTGATTGTGAGAAGCAAATGTTTCAGATCATCTTCACTTTCAGCCACTAATGTAGTATCATCAGCATAGCGAAGGTTGTTGATGAGTCTTCCACCAATCTTCACACCTCTGTTGTCTTCATACAATCCTGCTTCTCTGATGATTTGTTCTGCATATAAATTAAACAGGTAGGGGGAAAGTATGCAGCCTTGTCTTACACCTTTGCTTATTTTAAACCATTCTGTTTCTCCTTGTTCTGTTTGAACTGTTGCTTCTTGATCAATGTACAGATTGCGCAAGAGAACGATCAGGTGTTCTGGTATACCCATGCTTCTTTATGTGGCCCAGAGTTTCTCATGGTTTACACAGTCAAAAGCCTTGCTATAGTCGATAAAGCACAAATATATATCCTTTTGGTATTCTTTAGTCTTTTCAAGGATCCATCTCACATCCGCAATGATGTCTCTCGTTCTTCGCCCTTTCCTGAACCCTGCTTGCACTTCAGGTAGTTCTTGTTCCAGGTATGTGATCGGTGTAAGAGGTTAAGGTCTCTCACCGACACACACGACTGCTGCCTTCGGTGCCTCGGTCCTGATCACGAATCTAAGACGTGTGGACCATGTGGGAAGATGTCTTCCAAGGCACTTCGAAGTCACCAGCAACAGAGAGAAAGGCTTTTCTCAGACTCTGCCTCCGGCCGGGCCTGGACCTCGTCTGAGGCCTCGACATCTCGGGATTCCAATCCCAAGCGCCGTCGAAGCTCCTCGGACAGGGGGTCCCCAACTGGGAACGTAAGAGGAAGAAGAGGCTCACAAGGGCGTCATTGGAGGAGGTCCCTGGCTCCTCGAGGGCCAGGTCTAAGACCCCCGACCGTCGCACCGGGCCCGTGGAACAGGAGAAAACTACCAAGATCCCTAGTGTGGAGCCGGAGTCTGCTGGACACGTAAGCCCTGTGGTCCTCGAGGACTCTCCTCCCAGAGAGCAGACGTCAGGCCCGGTGCCGCCAGGGACAGTTGGGTGTTGGACATAGTCCACAGGGGCTATGCACTACATTTTCACCAACTGCCTCCTCCATATTTTCCAGGGGAGCCTCCAAGGCCTCCCCTGCACACAGACCTTCTCCTTCAAGAGTTTCAAGGTCTGTTGGTGGACAGGGCGGTAGAGCCTGTGCCTCCCCAATTGCAAGGTCACGGGTTCTACTCCAGATATTTTCTGGTGCCCAAAAGGACCGGTGGCCTTCGACCCATTCTGGACCTCAGGAACCTCAACAAGTTCCTAGTAAAGGAAAAGTTCAAGATGCTTACTCTTGGAACACTTGTGCCCTACCTCCAGGAGATTGGCTATGCTCCTTAGATCTAAAGGATGCGTATACCCACATCCTCATTCATCCAGACCACAGAAAGTACCTCAGGTTCATTGTGGGAGGAAACCATTATCAGTACAGAGTGCTGCCTCCGCTCCCAGGGTCTTTACCAAGTGCCTAGCAGTGGTGGCGGCCTACCTGAGAAATCAGGGAATCTTTGTCTTCCCCTATCTGGATGACTGGCTCATCAGGGGTCAGTCCTGCCAGGAGACCAGACGAGCCACCCTCAGAACCATTGCTCTTCTTCAAAGCCTGGGGTTCGTCAAACTTCGCAGAGTCCACTTTGATCACCTCCCAGAACTTGGAGTTCATAGGGGCAAGGTTGGACTCTCTGCTGGCAAAGGCATTCTTGCCAGAAGACAGAGCTCAAAGACTGATAAACTTAGCAAACCAGTTTCTCAGCAGGTTGCTGGTCTCCGCCAGACTCTGCCTGCGGTTTCTTGGCCACATGGCTTCGACAGTACATGCGACCCCCAATGCCAGGCTCCATATGAGGCCTGCACAGTGGTGCCTGCGGACTCAGTGGTCGCAGGCCACAGGCAACCTCAAAGACAAGATAAAGGTGTCCAGACGCTTGCTGCACTCCCTCAGATGGTGGCTACACCCACCCAATCTGTTGGAAGGAGTGGCTTTTCAGGCTCCTCCGTTTACAGTGGTCTTGACCACGGATGCCTCCCTGCAGGGCTGGGGGGCTCATTGCCTGAGCAAGTGCACCCAGGGCCTGTGGTCTCCCTGGGAATCTGCACAGCAAATCAATCTCCTGGAACTCAGAGCTATTCAGTTAGCCTTCAAGGCTTTTTCTCAAACCCTGGCTCATCAGTCTGTCTTAGTTCAAACAGACAACCTGTAGCAGCAGAGCGCAAACAACCCAATAATACCAGGAGTCAGTTCAGAAGGTCCAAATCATTTATTTGTGCACAAGACTCAAGCAGAATCAAATTCAAAATGGCTGAGCAATGGTTTCTAGCAAAACAACAACTTTTATACCGTTCTTCTCCATTCTAGACATAGGCAAACTTTTCATTGGTCCCAGTAACCCCTCTCACCCATCTATTGGTCCCGGTACCACTACGTAGCTATCCAATGAGGACCTTGATCTGGGCTCAGCACCTGGCTGCCCCCCTTTCAGTCCTCATTACAATGGACACTTCTTAGACTTTTGATACTTCTCTCCTCCAAGGTCACTGGCTTGCTAGAATATGAGTGAGAGCGGGGCACTGTAACCTTGCTTTCTGCAGAGTTAATTAATTCCATAGAAGCTGTGCTCTCTTATCAGTACCAATTAGACTTGTTTTTCTATATTTTCTAAGTTTCGATTCTGCTTAGCTATACTAAATTGTGTTCAGTTAAGTTTCAATTCTACGGTGTCATCATTCAGGGGGATTTTCATTCCTCTGGGTCTCACTACAGGCTTCATTTACAGGTCAAGCTGCTTAGGCCTGTCTGTTTAGTTCAATTAGCATGGATCATAGGCCTTCGCCTACCACAAACCAAGTAGCCATATTCTATGTGAACAAGCAGGGCGGAACTGGATCCCGGCTCCTTTGTCAGGAGGCACAGGACCTTTGCTTGTTTGCTCTCAAACACAGGCTTCTCAAAGCAGTATATCTACCTGGTCAGGAGAACTACCTGGCAGACAGGTTGAGCAGGATCCTGCAGCCCCACGAGTGGCAGCTCCATCCTTTGGTAGTCCAAAAGATTTTCCTGAAATGGGGATTTCCATCCATAGATCTGTTTGCCAGTCCTCTGAACAACCAGCTCCCTCAGTTCTGCTACAGGCAACCGCATCTTCTGCGAGTAGCGGCAGACGCTTTGCTGATTCCCTGGTCTCAGGTCCTCCTGTATGCGTTTCCTCCCACGCCCTTGGTGGCCCGAACTCTGTTCAAGATTCTTCAGGACAAGGCCTCAGTCCTGCTGGTAGCCCCCAGGTGACCGAGGCAACCTTGGCTTCCACTTCTGCTTCAATTGGCGGTGGATCCTCCACTGCCTCTGGGGTTGCAACCCGACCTTCTCTCTCAGGATCAGGGTTCCCTTCTGCACCCCAATCTCAAATCTCTCAATTTGATGGCATGGAGGCTGCAAGGGTAGATTTGGCTCCCTGGGGCCTGCCTAAGGAAGTTGAGGAGGTTGTCCTCGCCTCTAGAAAGCAGTCCACTAGGAAAACCTATGCCCTGAAATGGAAGAGGTTTTCTGTTTGGTGTCAGTTACGTACAGAGAATCCCTTCTCCTGCACTGTACCTGTGGTACTTCAATACTTACTGCACTTATCCAATCAGGGACTTAAGTCCAATTCTGTTCGGCTCCACCTCTCAGCTCTAGCAGCTCACCACTCACTGGTGGAAGGACATTCTCTGTCTGTTCACCCTCTGGTATCCAGATTTCTCAGGGGCTTGCTTTTGCTAAAGCCTCCCATCCGTCCTCCTGCTCCTGAGTGGGAGCTGAATGTGGTCTTGCAGCAACTGACTCGCCCACCTTTTGAGCCCATGGCTACTTGCCCGCTACGCTTCCTTTCTTGGAAGACACTCTTCCTCATAGCCCTTACCTCAGCTAGGCGAGTGAGTGAGCTTCAGGCCTTAGTCTGTGATAGGCCTTATACAAGAATTTATAGGAACAGGGTAGTCCTTAGGACTCATCCAAAGTTCCTCCCAAAAGTTGTCTCCTCCTTCCACCTTAACCAGGAGGTGGTTCTTCCAACATTCTTCCCTAGGCCTCATGCAAGCCAGGCTGAAGCAGTCTTGCATACTCTGGACTGTAGGAGGGCCTTATCCTTCTACCTTGGCCGTACGCTGGGGCATAGAAGGGCTACTCAGCTCTTCGTTTCTTTTGACCCTAATAACTTGGGGTTAGCTGTGTCCAAGCGTACCTTGTCCATCTGGGTGGCTGATTGTATCACCTAGGCTTACAGGGCGGCTGACCTTCCATTGCAGGGTCGGGTTACGGCCCACCGTGTGAGGGCAATGGCTGCCTCAGTGGCTCATCTCCGCCTTCTGCCCTTGGCAGACATCTGCAGGGCTGCAACTTGGTCTTCAAGCCAGACTTTTGCGGCCCATTACTGTCTGGAGAGGGAGTCCCGTAGGGACAGTGCTTTTGGCCAAGCAGTACTCCGGAATCTTTTTGAGGTTTAGGCAACTCCTGCCCTCCTGCCCTCTGTTGGACTACCGGTGGAGGTTGTCTCAGTGAAAAGCCTTTCTTTGATGCTGAGACTAGAGGGAGTTCTCTTATTCAGCCTGGGTTCCTGGTAGCCCAGAGCTAGGGAGTCACCCATATGTGAGGACTGACTTCCTGCTTGGTCCTGGAGAAAGAGTAGTTACTCACCTGTAACAGGTGTTCTCCAGGAGCAGCAGGAATCAGTCCTCACAACCCTCCCTCCTCCCCTTGGAGTTGCAGTTGTACATAGTTTATATTTTTTCATTTTTTGTGTGCTGTTCTTAGCTATGTCATTTGACTGAGGTAAGATGGCACCTTTAGGCGGGAAGGGAACCACGCGTGCGTGCTGCATTCCCAAAGGTTTTCATAGAAAGCTGGGGAAATGCTCCGCTGGGGCTTCATCGGCGTCGATGACACCCATATGTGAGGACTGATTCCTGCTGCTCCTGGAGAACACCTGTTACAGGTGAGTAACTACTCTTTATCATTCTTGTGACTTTTCTGTTCATCATGTCTTCCTATATAAAGATTATTATTACCATATTAAAAATCGGCAGACAAAAGGCTTTTTCGACCTGTGTAGTTCACTTGACCGTGATTCTGGTATTTTTTTCATGCATCATATTCATGTATGTGCGACTAACCAAAAGTTATTCTTTGAATTATGACAGAACCCTAGCTGTCATCTACTCTGTCCTAACTCCTTTGTTCAATCCACTCATTTACAGCCTGCAAAACAAAGAAATAAGAGCAGCAATACGAAGAATTCTTCATAAACAGCAATCTTTAATTAGTTCACATCATTGAGTGTTTTCCTTAACAGGCCCTAGCTCTTCTTTAACAATGTAAGGTATTTAGAACATGAAGAACATAATAGAATAGTTTATTGGAGTTAGTTTATTTAGCTTTCTGCAACTAAAGGAAAAAATGCTTAATTATTTTTTTTATAGTTATGCAGCAGGAGCATCATTAACACTGGGCACACAAGACCTGTACCTTGAATCTTATGAGACGTGCCCAAGGTCTTCTGAGCAATGTAGCTGTACAAAGTAGCAGTGTTTTTCTGCCTATCCTCTATATTCTCCTCCTCATGCCTCCCCTCCCCTCGGGTCAGCATCAGGAGAAGAGCATAGGATCTTTGGCTTTTACAGCAGGACTGGCTCTTTGGCAGGAAGGCACGATGTGCACTTATATGCTTCTCCTGCAGTTGGATCCTGAGGGTGAGAAAGAGAATCAGAAGATGAGGCAATCAGAGGAAAAGAGGGAGAAATCAAGGAAAGAATAGTACCTGCAGGAAACATGTGAGAAGGGAGCAAGAGTGTCTGGAGGGAGGAAGGAGGACAGAGAGCAGGTACAAAGGGAATAGTTGCAAAGATGGTGTGAAGGATCTTAAAGGACTGGCAAAGGGTTGAGGCAATTTATTAAAAAGAGCACTTTTAAAAGGGTAAAAGAGTAGAAATGGGATTGAGGAGGTGGTGAAAGAGGGGGAATGGAAAGCTAGGTAGAGAGTAAGAGATATAAGGTGAAATTAGACTTACCTGCTAATTGTTGTTCCTTGCGGAACTCCAGTCTGGTCCCGAAACCTCTGGGTTTTGCTCCTCCTCCAGCAACTTGGAGACTGAGAACATCACTCTTGTGATGTCACTGGTACTTAAGCTCCGGAACCGCCTTCTTCCACCAGTAACCTATTGACAAAGCAGACTCACCGGAGCAACAATTAAGTAGTAAATACTACCAACCAAAAATGGAATCAACTGACTAAACAGTAACTAATACTGGAAATAATAATACATTTCTTTTCCGAACTGTCCCATAAGTGCTGAGGCCCGTTCCTCCCCCTTATGGAAACATGGAATCTACTTTAACAGGCAGGAGGACTACTTCGAGACCCAGAGTTATTTCATCCCCTCTGGGACCCGTCGCTTACCTGTAACTCTCCCATGCTTCAGGCGCATGTCACCTACAACCACCAGGGCGGGATACGGGACCAGACTGGAGTTCCGCAAGGAACAATAATTAGCAGGTAAGTCTAATTTCACCTTCCTTAGCGTCCCCTCCAGTCTGGTCCCGAAACCTCTGGGGATGTAACAGAGCAGTGAAAAATCAATGGGTGGGATCCCGTAGACCGGCCTGAAGCACCGCCGATCCAAAATAGGTATCCCTGTCCGCCTGAACATCCAGCCGGTAATGTTTGACAAAGGAATGCAGCGATAACCAGGTTGCTGCCTTACAAATTTCCACCGCAGGCACCAAACTGCACTCTGCCCACGAGGCCGCCTGCCCTCTCATAGAATGAGCTCTCAAACCTTTAGGCGCCTGCCTGCAACTTAGCAGATAAGTCGACATAATCGCTTCCTTCACCCAACGAGCAACCAAAGCCTTGGAAGTCGCTTCCCCTTTCCTTGCCTCCGCAAAGAGAACAAAAAGCCTATCCAACTTCCAGAAAGGGGCTGTCCTATGCAAATAGTGCTTTAAGGCCCGGACATCCAAGCACTGCAAGCGCCTTGAGGAAGCACCGACCGCGCTAGCCCCGAACACCGGCAACGAAACCACTTGGTTCATATGAAAAACCGAAACAACCTTAGGCAAAAACGACAGAACCAGCCTCAGAACCACCTTAGACTCACAGAATGACAGAAAAGGCTTCCTACAGGACAGAGCTTGCAACTCTGAAATCCTACATGCCGACGCGATCGCCACCAAGAACACCACCTTAAGGGTAAGGTCCTTCAGCGAAGCCCTTGCCAGCGGCTCAAAAGGCTCGCGTACCAACGCCTCCAACACTAGAGGCAGATCCCACGTCGGCACCACCAGTCTCCAGGGGGGGAACGCAACAAGGCCACTGCCTTTAAAAATCGCTTAATACCCAGATGAACTCCTAAGGCCACCCCTGAGCCTTTCCCCTATAACAGGATAGGGTCACTAACTGCACTCTTAGGGACGAAGCCGCTAAGTCTTTCTGAAACCCATCCTGCAGGAAGGACAGAACCTGCGGGATTGAAGCTCTCAACGCCTTCCCCTGACGTTCCGCGCACCAAGCCTGAAACAGTCGCCATACTCGGATATAAGCTAAGGAAGTTGAGTGACGACGTGCCTTCAGCAAGGTGGAAATAACTGCCAACGAATATCCCTTTGCTGTCAACCTTGCCCTCTCAAGAGCCAAGCCGTAAGCGAGAACCGATCCACTCGAGGCATGACCAGCGGCCCTTGAGAGAGAAGGTCTTCCCGCCGGGGAAGGAGCCACGGATTCCCGACCCTCAATCTCATCAGGTCGGCATACCATGGTCTTCTTGGCCAGTCCGGCGCGATCAATATTATCTGTCCACGGTGAAGCTCTATGCGCTGCAGCACTTGACCTATTAAAACCCAGGGCGGGAACACGTACAGAAGCTGTTCCTCCAGCCAGGCTTGAATGAGAGCATTCAGGCCCTCCGACATTCTTTCCCTTCTCCTGCTGAAGAAGCGACCGACCTGCGCCGAATGAAAGGTTGCCATCAGATCCATCACCGAGGTTCCCCAATGGCGCACCAGCAACGCGAACACTTCCGGGTGAAGAACCCACTCCCCCAGGTCTACTCTTACGCGGCTCAAGAAGTCGGCCTCCACATTGTCCACCCCCGCTACATGTGCTGCCGACAGCGCCAGCAGATGCTCCTCGGCCCACACGAACAAATCCTCGGCCTCTGCTTCAAGCGCTACACTGCTGGTGCCCCCTTGACGATTGATATAAGCTACCGCGGTCGCATTGTCGGAAAATACCCGAACAGCTTTCCCCTGTACCAGAGGCTGAAGAATCTGCAGCGCCCTCGCAACCGCTCTCAACTCCAATCTGTTGATGGACCAGCTCCTCTCCAGTCCGGACCATTGCCCTTGCGCAAATCTTCCTTGACAGTGAGCCCCCAACCGATGAGACTGGCATCCGTCGTCAGCGAAATCCACGCTGGGGTTTCCAAGGGCATTCCTTTTTCTAGACATCCTGGGCGCAACCACCACTGTAGAGCCCTGCGCGTCTACAGGGGGCAGGGCAGACGCTGATCCAACTGATCCTTGAGGTGGGACCACCTCCTCAACAGCGCTCTCTGCAATAGCCTCATGTGAGCTTGAGCCCACAGGACTAATTCGAGCGTTGCCGCCATGGTCCCTAGTAGCTGCATATAGCTCCACGCCGTGGGAGCAGACTTCTTGAGAAACTCTCGAACCATCCACTGAAGTCCTATCGCTCGATGCTGTGGCAGGAAAACTCTCCCTCTGCTCGTATCAAACCGCGCTCCCAGGTAGTCCAGGCTCTGCGATGGCGACAACTTGCTCTTGGACATGTTGACCACCCAACCGAGACTTCGCAGAAACGTCACCACCTTGGCCGTGGCTGCCTCGCTTTCTGTCCTCGACTTCGCCCGGATCAACCAATCGTCGAGATAAGGGTGTACTAACACTCCCGCCTTCCGCAGAGCCGCAGCCACCACCACCATCACCTTGGTGAATGTCCGCGGCGCCATTGCCAGCCCGAATGGTAGCGCTTGGAACTGAAAATGTCCCATGGGAACCGCAAATCTGAGAAACCTCTGATGCTCTTGCCTTATCGGAATGTGCAGATAAGCTTCTGACAAGTCCAGGGAGGTAAACATCTTTGTTTAATTTATGATATTTTAAGATGTTCTATGTAAATTAAGATGTTCTATGTAAAACAAACTTAGCTTTGTTAATTGTTGTTATTTGTACACCGCAACTGATCTCTGGAAGATGCGGTATAAAAATGAGTGTTAAATAAATAAATAAATAAAATAAATAAGAAACTCTCCCTTCTGTACCGCCACAATGACGGAACGCATGGTCTCCATTCGAAAATGGGACACTTTCGAGACAGCGATTTACCCTTTTCAGGTCTAAAATTGGCCGAAAGGTTTCCTCTTTCTTTGGCACTACGAAATATATTGAGTATCGACCGCTGCCGCATTGGTCAGGAGGAACTGGCACTATTGCCTTGAGGGCTAACAGCCTGCGCACTGTGCCATGCATCGCCTTGCGTTTGAGAGTGGCTCCGCATGGGGACTGAATGAAAGAATCCACCACTGGCCGTTGCAACTCCAACGTATAACCTTCTCAAATCACCTCCAACACCCACTGATTTGCCGAGATCTGGGCCCAGGCAGGGTAAAACTCCCGCAACCGGCCTCCTACGGGAACCAGTCCCGCCTGGGCCCCCTTGGCTTCATTGTGACTTCCTAAGGCCTGAGGGTAGAGGGTGCGGAAGCAGCAAATCCCCTACCTACTCCTCGAAATCCCTGGTTTCTGTATGGAAAACGCCCCTTTGAGCTTGTCCAAACCTGGGGGAACGAAAGCGCCGAAAATCCCTAAGTTGCCCCTTAGGCCCAGGACCCGACCGCCCCTGCTTCTGCTTGTCCTCGGGCAACCTGCCGCCCTTAGACGCTCCCAAATCCTTAACCAACTTATACAAGTCCTCTCCAAACAGTAACTTCCCCCAAAAAGGAAGCTTGCTTAACTTTACTTTGGAAGAGCCGTCCGCCGCCCAGTCGCGTAGCCAAAGATATTGCCTAGCCGCAACCGCCGCCGCCATACTTTTAGCCAGACCTCGAATAAGGTCATAATGAATATCAGCTAAATAGGCCGCCCCCGACTCTAACCTGGCGGCCTCTGCCGTCGTCTCCTCAGACTGTTCTGTTCGAATATGCTGTACCCATCGCAGACAGGCTCTATCTACCCAAGCCCCACAAATAGACGCTTGCATAGAGAGCGCATTAATGTCAAAAACTTGTTTCAACAGAACTTCCAGTCCTTAAGGGCCGCACTACCTTCCACAGGAATGGTAGTCTTCTTAGTAACCGCCGAAACCGCGGCATCCACTTTGGGAGATTTTAACAACTCACGATCTTGGTCTATTAGCGGGTACAACCACGCCATAACCCGAGACCCCCTTTAGGACTGACTCGGGGAAGTCCCATTCCTCCTGAATCATCTCCTTAACCACCCTGTGCACCGGGAAAGCTTTCTGAGTTTTCCGGAAAACCTGCAACAACGGGTCTTCCAGGGTGGAGTCCTCCGCCAGACCCCCTGAGGGCATATTCAACGCTTTTAAACATGCGCACGACCCTGGCTTGGTCCTCCTGCTCTGCAATCTCCCCTTCTTCAAGTTCCTCATCCAAGTCCAAATCAGTGTCCGGCTCCTCCGAATGGAGACCTTCCGACACCACCGACCGCCCTCTGTCGGCCCTGGACTTTTTTGCCACCAATCCTGCCACTCCCGTGTCCAACGGAGTCCCCGGCCGTTTCAGCGCCATGCTGCCCTCTGTAGCCCCGGCGGAAGGCTTACCCGACTGACTGCTAAACGCATGTTGAATCAGGGTAACAAAATCCGGTGAAAATATCGCCGCCAGCCCCCCCGGTAACAGGGGCTGTGGGCGGGGGGGGGGGGGGGGGGGTCTGGAGCCGCCGACGTACTTGGAATGGGATCTAGGGATGGAAGACTGGAGGAGCCAGGCTGGTGGATGGCTAAGGAGACCGTCCCCTGGGCACCCTCTACGCCCTCATCCCCCGGCTGCAGCCTCCTGACTGCAGCATTTACAAATCCCCCCTTCAGACACTGTGCCCCTCACAGAGCAAACAGTGCTGCCTAGGCATCTCGTTCCAGGAAAAGGGCCTAACTCCCCCCCCCCCCCCGAAAACACGCTGATAGGGAAACACAAGGCCCAGCCCCTCTGGAGCACTGCTCAATGTGCCGTTTACTTTATCTACTTCTTATTCTGTATATATATATATTTTTTTTTTTAATGAAGCACTTGCCAAGTCTTGGAGTGTCCTCTGCAGCCAGGCTCCAGGTACCTGTTCTAAAAATGAGGCTCCCCAGGCATCCTTCACTGCTTAGAAACTTGAAAGAAAAATGAAGCCTGCGTTTCCTGCGCAACCGCCACGTGGCTTGGCCTGCTCCGCCGAAGCCGCGATTCGGCATGCTGCCATTTCCTTGCCTCGCACTCCTGTCTAGGATATCAGGGCCCCTCTTACCTGCCGCCAGTGAAGGCAATGGTCCACTTTCTTGCTCGGGCTCAACCGCGGCACAGGAACTGCCACGCCGGAGCCCTCAATGCTGCAAGGTAACCTTGCGGTTTCTTTCCGATTGCCTGGTCGACGGTCTCCCCAACAGCGATTGCAGGCACTGCTTCTGCACGCTGAGGTTCACACTGGAAACCCCTTCAGCTCCCCAGCTAAGAAGGAGCGAATGGAGTCTTCTGCCCTTCAGCAGCCCCCTGCCTCTAAGCAGACTCTACTCGTTTTGGGGGGGGGGGGGAGGGGGGGAGGGGCCACAGCACCAATGGCACAGAAAAAAGCTGCTAAACAAAATAAAAAATCCTTTTTTCTTTTCCAAATCAAAAACCAATTCAAATTGAACCAATGAAAGCAAATGTGACTAAACTATCCTAACTCTGCTTAATTGCTCCTCTAATGAGCCCCGCACTGCTAGGCTCATCAATCCTCCAGCTGCTTGGAGACTGAGGTAACTGGTGGAAGAATGCGGTTCCAGAGCTTAAGTACCAGTGAAATCACAAGAGTGACGTTCTCAGTCTCCAAGCTGCTGGAGGAGGAACAAAACCTAGAGGTTTCGGGACCAGACTGGAGGGATGCTAAGGAAGAAAGGAGGTGGATGCCAGGAAGGCTTCAATGTCAAGGAAAGGGTTGATGAAGGAATGAGAGTCAAAAAGAAGGTAGAAGAGGACTTGGGAAAGAATGAGTAGAGAGGGTGGAAATAGTGGACAAGGAAGTTGAAAAACTGGGAAAGAAAAGACACAGTGGGGGAAATGCAATGGCTGAAAAAGGGTTGAAAGTGAAGAGGCAGAGAAAAAAAAGCAGAAAAAGATGGAAGGAAAAATTCAATGTCAAAGATAATAAAGTGTAGTAAAGTTTTTCACTTAACATGCAGTAAGTGCAAAGACTGTGTGGTAACTGTTGGAGACCTGCCCAGTCTCTGCACAGTACCTACATTTACCCCATGTTAAGTGCAATCATTAACAAAGATGTGCTACTAGCAATGCACTTACCGCAGGTTGCTGCAGCTCAAGAACACCTCTCCACCTAATTTCTGCTCCTGAAAACCCTGACCCCAACATTGTCCAACATCAAAAATAGAGTTCCTACACCTCCAAAATCCCAACATTTCTAATGAATAGAGGCATTTCTAGACAGAAGTATTTGGGGAAGCAGAGATTTGTCCCGGGTCCGATTCTTTTTAACATCTTTGTTGGTGATATTGCAGAAGGGCTGTTGAGTAAGTTTTGCCTCTTTGCAGATGATACCAAAATCTGCAAGAGTAGACACCTAGGAAAAAGTAGATAACATGAGGAGGAATCTAGCTAAGCCTGAAGAATGATCAAGAATTTGGCAGCTGAAATTTAAGGCTAAAAAATGCAGAGTCATGCATTTTGGCTGCAAAACTCCAAGGGAGCAGTACAGTGTAGGGGGAGAAGTACTTCTGTCCACGAAAGAAGAAAGGTACCTGGGCGTAATTGTTTCTGATGATCTTAAAGTGACTAAACAGGTAGAAAAGGTGACAGTGAAAGACAGAAGGATGCTTGGATGCATAAGAAGAGGAATGGCCAGCAGAAAAAAGGAGGTGATGGTGCCTCTGTATAAGTCACTGGTGCAACCTCATTTGAAGTATTGTGTGCAATTCTGGAGACCACAACTTCAAAAGGATATAAACAGGATGGAGTCGGTGCAGAGGGTGGCTACTGAAATGGTCAATGGTCTTCATTATAAATATGATGAGAGACTTAAAGATCTTAATATGTATACAGTACGTTAAAGGAAAGACAGGATAGAGGAGAAATGACAGACGTTTAAATACTTCTGTGGTATAAATGCACAAGATAACCTCTTTCGATTGAAAGTAAACTCTGCAACGAGGGGGCTTAGGGATGAGGGTGAAAGAGGATAGACTCAGAAGTAATATGCAGAAATATTTCTTTACGGAAAGAGGTAAATGCGTGGAATAATCTCCCAGTGGAGGTAATACAGATGAGGACAGTGTCTGAATTCAAGAAAGCATGGGACAAACACTGCTATCCCACTCTCAGTTGGTGTACCCCAAGGCAGTACCGTACCTAGCCCTGTGGGAGCAGTGCAGCTGCACAGGGTGCAAAGGCTTAGGGGCGCATTTCGGCTGCCTGCTGTTGCCACCACTTTTTGCTCTCTCAGCGGCGGCAGAGCAACAGCGGGAAGCCAAAATGCGCCCCCCTAAGCTTTTTCAGAGGTCTTTCTGCAGGTCAGATCTCTCTTAGCTCTGCCAGCGACTTGAACATTGGGCGCGTGCCCCTCCCCATAGCTCTGTCCAGTGCTGCCTGCTCTTGCCCTGCTGCCAGTGCCTCCATGGAGAAAACAGAGGGTGGAAGCAGCAGGGCAGGAGCAGAAAGCAGTTGGATGGAGGTAGGGCAGGAGGAGGGACGCACACCCTATGGGCAAGTCACCCAGGGTGCGTTTCTGGCTCGGTACGGCCCCGCCTCAAGGGTCTGTCTTGGTCCCACTCCTTATCTCTCTCTATACCCAGTTTTTAGTTCCATCTTTAGGCTGATGACTTTCAGATCTACCTCTCTACACCTGAAATCACTCCAGCAATCCAGGCTCAGGTCTCTGCCTGCATGTCTCACCATTTGAAATTGAACATGGCTAAAACAGAGCTTCTTATTTTTCCTCCATGCTTCCTCGTTTCTCATTCTCTGTGGATAACACTCTACTACTCCCTATTTACTCGGCTTGCAATCTTGAGGTCATCTTTGACTGCTCCCTCTCCTCTACACACATCCAACTGATAAAACCTGTACTTTCTTTCCCTATATCAGCAGCAAAATTGGCCCCTTCCTTTCTGAATACAATACTAAGACACTTGGCCACTCTTTAGTCACCTCTCATCTAGACTATTGCAACCTCCTCCTTGCTGGTCTGCGTTTGAATCATCTCTCTCCCCTTCAATCTATTCAAAACTCACCTGCACAGCTAATTTTCTGCCAGCCTCGATATGCTCATATAACTCTCCTCTTCTCAAGTCGCTTCATTGGCTCCTTACCCGTTTCCATATCCAGTTCAAACTTCTCCTACTGACCTATAAGAACTCATTCTGCAGCTCCTCACTATCTTTCCTCTCTTATCTCTCCCTATACCCCCTCCTTGGGAACTCCGCTCTTCTGGCAGATTGCTTACTGCCAACTCCAGACTTTGATCCTTTCATCTTGCTGCTCCTTATGCCTGGAACAAACTACTTGACTCTGGCTTCATCTCTAGCTCTTTTCAAATCCAGGCTGAAAACTTACCTCTTCCTTACCATTCCCCTAGCCTAGATGTTTCCTTGTCTTCAGCTGTTGCGTTGTTCTCTCTTGACATGATTGTAAGCTCTGATGAGCAGGGACGATCTTTTCCATGATGCGTAAGCCTTGTAGCACTATACAAATGATCAGTAGTAGTAAAGATCTATAAAGGAAAAAAAATATAATATCTGATATGGAAGACAGACTATATAGGCCATATGGTCTTTTTCTGCCAAAGTTTCTATGTTTAAATGGAGGGGGCTAGCCAGGTATGGTGGGGGGAGGGTTCAAAGTGACATTTGTTCACATCACAATCCTCCTCTCCCTACATTTAAATTAGCTATAAAACATATGACATATAAAGTTCCAACAGTCGTTTATGTATAAAGAAACCTCTAGTCCGTTTCAACCACACAGTTCTTTGCATATCTTTAGGTCACTCCATAGCCTTGTGTCTTGTAAATTACGATCTTCTGCTGTTTTGCCTACACAATCAGTATCCGTGGGCAGGTTCTACACTGGTTCCCATCATTTCTCTCAGGTGGTTCATTTTTTATCATCACTAATGATGGGGTCTCCGATACCTATCTGCTTCCATTGTGGGGTTCTCTTCTGACCCCCATTCTCAGGGATGGCGCAAGGCTGGAGCGGGTCATGTGTGGAGACTCATTGCAGGGACTCATTTGCATATCCACTGGACCTCATTTGCATAAATTTAATTTATTTTAAAATGTATATGCTACCATCTAAAATTTTAGACGGCTTTCAAAGGAGTCTCTCACAAACCTCTCTTTTGTCCTGGCAATGACTTAGGGGCATGTTTACTAAATATTAACGTGCGTTAAGTGTCATTGTGCCAGTAGAAATAAATGGCTGTTCCTGCACTTAGCGCACATTAACATTTATGAATGCGCATTAACTTTTAAACATGCATGGACAGTGAGGATAAAGAAAGATGACCAGATTTCTACAGTACTACATATCATCATAAGATATGCCATACTGGGTCAGACCAAGGTCCATCAAGCCCAGTATCCTGTTTCCAACAGTGGCCAATCTAGGTCGTAAGTACCTAGCAGTTTCCCCAAAAGACACATGTTCCACAATGCTTGTATTGGGTCAAGCAGTGATATCCCGTGTCCTTTTTAATAATGGTTTATGGACCTTTCCTCCAGGAACTTGTTCAACCCTTTTTTAAACCCAGCTACACTAACAGCTTTTACTACATCCTCCAGTAACAAATTCCAGAGTTTGATTACACATTGAGTGAAAAAATATTTTCTCTTATTAGTCTTAAATAGGTTACCCTGTAGCTTCATTGCATGTCCCCTAGTCTTTTTATATTCTGATGACACTCCATTCCACTCCATTCATTAATTTATAAGCATCTATCATATCTCCCTCAGCCGTCTCTTTTCCAGGTTGAAGAGCCCTAACCCTTTTTAGCCTCTCTTCATAGGAGTATCCTTCCAGATTTAGGCGTCATTGTGGATACCATGTTAAAACCCTCGGCCCAGTGTGCAGCAGCGGCCAAGAGAGCAAATACAATGCTAGGTATGATAAGGAAAGGAATGGAAAATAAAACAAAATATATTATAATGCCTCTATATCGTTCCATGGTGAGACCGCACCTTGAATATTGTGTGCAATTCTGGTCACCGTATCTTAAAAAGGATATAGCGATTTTAGAAAAGGTTCAGAGAAGAGCCACCAAAATGGTAAAGGGGATGGAAGGATACTCCTATGAAGAAAGGCTAAAAAGGTTAGGGCTCTTTAACCTGGAAAAGAGACGGCTGAGGGGAGATATGATAGAAGTCTATAAATTAATGAATGGAGTGGAACGGGTAAACGTAGATCGATTGTTTACCTTATCAGAATATAGAAAGACTAGGGGACATGCAATGAAGCTACAGGGTAAACTATTTAAGACTAATAAAAGAAAATATTTTTTCACTCAACGTGTAATCAAACTCTGGAATTTGTTACCGGAGGATGTAGTAAAGGCTGTTAGTGTAGCTGGGTTTAAAAAAGGTTTGGACAAGTTCCTGGAGGAAAGGTCCATAAACCATTATTAAGAAGGGACCCAGGATATCAATGCTTGAACCAATTCAAGCATTGTGGAACCTGTGTCCCTTGGGGAAACTGCTAGGTATGTATGACCTAGATTGGCCACTGTTGGAAACAGAATACTGGGCTTGATGGACCTTGGTCTGACCCAGTATGGCATGTCTTATGTTCTTATCCCCTATACCATTTTGGCAGCTCTTCTCTGTACCTTTTCTAATAACGCTATATCTTTTTTAAGATACAGCGACCAGAATTGCACACAATATTCAAGGTGCGGTCACACCATGGAACGATACAGAAGCATTATAATAGCTTTTGTTTTATTTTCCATCCCTTTCCTTATGATACCCAGCATTCTATTTGCTCTCTTGGCTGCTGCTGCACCCTGGGCGGAGGGTTTGAACATGTTATGCACAATGACGCCTAAATCTTTTTACTCGGTGATGATTCCTAATGTGGAACCTTGCATCATGTAACCATAGTTTGGGTTGTTCTTTCCTAGGTGCAAAGTTGTCCACATTAAATTTCATCTGCCATTTGGATGCTCAGTCTTCCAATTTATGAAGATTCTTTTACAATTTTTCACAATCCTCATGGGTTTCAACAACTTTGAATAATTTTGTGGCATCTGCAAATTTTGATTATCTCACTCGTTATTCCCTTTCCAGGTCATTTATAAATATGTCAAAAAGCAGCAGACCCAGCACAGATCCCTGGGGTACTCCACTATTCACCTTTCTCCATTGGGAAAATTGGCCATTTAGCCCTACCCTCTGCTTTCTATCTTTTAACCACTTCCTGATCCACAATAGTACACTGCCTCCTATCCCATGACTTTTTAGTTTTGCCAAAAGTCTCTGATAAGGGACCTTGTCAAAGGCTTTTGAAAGTCCAAATACACTATATGAACCGACTCACCTTTGTCTACCTGTTTATTCACACCTTCAAAAAAACATAACAGAGTAGTAAGACAAGATCTTCCTTGTCTAAAGCCATGTTGGCTGTCTCCCATTAAGCCATGACTATCTACATGCTGAGTAATTTTGTTCTTTATGATGGTTTCTACCATTTTTCCCGGTACTGACGTTAGGCTCACCGGTCTGTAGTTTTCCGGATCACCCCTGGAACCCTTTTTAAAAACTAGCGTTAGATTGGCCATCCTCCAATCTTCAGATATTACAGATGATTTTAATGATAGTTCAAAGATTACTAATAGCAGGTCTGCAATCTCATATTTCAGTTCTTTCAGCACCTGAGGATGTATACCATCCGGTCCAGGTGATTTGCTACTCTTCAGTTTATCAAACAGTTGTAATACATCTTCCCAGTGTATCGATATTTCTTTCAATTCTTCCACAGTATCACCTTTAAATACCACTTCAGTCATGGGTAACATCCCTACATCTTCCTCAGTAAAGACCGAAGCAAAGAATTTATTCAGTCTCTCCGCTATGGCCCTGTCCCCTCTTAGTGCCCCATTTACCCCTCTATCATCTAATGGTCCAACTCACTCTCACAGGTTTTTTGCTACAAATGTACTTGAAAAAGTCTTTATTATGTGTTTTTGCTTCCACAGAAAGCTTCTTCTCAAATTCTCTCTTTGCCTGCCTTATCAATGTCTTGTATTTAACTTACCAGTGCTTGTACTGTTTCCAGTTTTCATCATTTGGCTCTTTTTTCCATTTCCTGATGGTGTCATGTGATTATACAGTTTCTCTATAGCTGTTGTGGCAGCTACTACTGCTTGCTCACAATCGGTAAAATCCCTGTTCTACCAAAGAAAATCCTCCTGAGCTATAGCCTATGATCTTGCCATCATTCTGTGAAGCCACAGCTGCCCATCTGGTTGTATTATGAAAGCTGTGTAAATTCACTAGCTGTGTATGATCAGGTAAATATAATGTTGGCATATTACTCAAATCCTGTATCAGGTTAGTAAGGCATTCTGAGTCCTCTTTGGTAAGTCTTACTTCCTTACTCCTTTAGGGTTCCCCTTCACATATTTCCTAAAAGTGTGTGTTCATTCACTATAATCTGGTATCCAAAATCTGCTGTAATTTAGGAGACCTAATACGGCTTCTCAGTTCTTTTTCTGATCTGGGCTCTGCTATCTGCAATAGGGCTTTCTGAAATGCTGGTCCCAGTGTTTTCTCTTCATCACTCCATGTCATTCCTAAGAATTTTACTTGTGTTTCACAGAATTGCAACTTTTCTCCGTTAACCCTGTACCCACTAGTGACTAGTTGGTTTAATAATTCTACTGTATACCTTTTACATTGATCAGCTGTATCTGCAATTAGCAGCAAATCGTCTACGTATTGAATGAATGTGACAGTACCAGGCAAGCTTGGTTTAAATGCTTGCAAGTCTTTTTCTAGGCAGCGTTTGTGTAACATTGGGGCAGCCTAGTCCACTGATAACGATGGTTACTGTACGGGAAGGCCAGTAATGGTCTGCTAGTGGGCTGGACAGGGACCCCAAAAAATGTGTTTGACAAGTTCAGTACTGAGCTGAACTTCCTGAGTGGGTTTTGTTGCAAAATTATAGCTGGGTTTGCAACTAGGGGAAACTCTGCTTGTACTGCTGCATTCAAACCTCTTAAATCATGTACTATGCTCCACTTGCCCACTGGTTTCTTTACTGGGAATAAGTATTATAAGGGGTTTGATGATACCATATCAAATTCATCCTCTGCATCACTAGGGGAATCTATATTTTCTAATTTTAGGGCTCCACTGACCCTCGCCCACTACTCATTTTCATTTGCAATGTCCAGATAGGCTTGCTCTAAGGCAGTGTCCTTGCTTCTAAAAGGGTTAGTCAAGGATAGCTTAATTTTGGGCACAGTAGCATCATCTGGTAGCAGGCTGTAGCCAGAAGTCACATTTTCTTCTTCTGATATAGCAGGCAATGCAAGGTATAAACCCACTTTATCTGTGTGACTAAGGGGGGCGGTTGGTGGTGGATTTGAACTCACTGGGGAATTACATAGGCAAGTCGTGGTTTGGGGTCTGGGGACCTGGCTCTGTTTCCTGTATAGTTTGCTGCCATAAATTGAAATGCTGTAATCATGTGACTAAAGCAGTTCCTTTCTTTTTTTCTTCTATGTAGTTTAGCAAGTTGGACAAACAGTAGGGTTTCCAGGGAGCCTTCCTCTGGCCAGGAGAAAGACGCAACCCGGTAAGTCCACTCGTGCCACTTCTTATTAAATTGTTCTATGGGTTTCCTTAAAAAGGGAAACTTACTTATCACTCATTCTAAGATGGATTTCACCATGCCAAAACAAATACAATCAAAGAGAAAAGAAAATATACTCCTTACCACATCAGAAGTGTTCTGTACGAATCCTACTGTTACACATAGATACTCTCAGCGCTGTTCTCGTCATCTCTTTATCAATCAGAGATCAGGCTGATGACATCATCACGTCAGGAAAGGTAACCAGATATTGGGGATTTTTATACTATGACTTATTACTGCATGGTAATGCAGAGGAGAGGAATGGCTAGCAGAAAAAAGGAGGTGATAATGCCTCTGTATAAGTCTTCGGTGCGATCTCATTTGGAGTATGGTGTGCAATTCTGGAGACCGCACCTTCAAAAGGATGTGAACAGGATGGAGTCGGTGCAGAGGGTGGCTACTAAAATGATTAATGGGCTTCATTATAAAGCATATGAGGACAGACTTAAGGATCTTAATATGTACACCTTAGAGGAAAGGCGGGATAGAGGTGATATGATTGAGATGTTTAAATACCTCCATGGCATAAATGTACAGGGGGAGAGCCTCTTTCAATTGAAAGCAAGTTCTGCTACGAGGGGACATGGGATGAGGGTGAAGGGAGATAGATTCAGGAGTGATATGCGGAAATATTTCTTTACAGAAAGAGTAGTGGATCCGTGGAATAGTCTCCCAGTGGAGGTGGTAGAGATGAGGACAGTAACTGAATTCAAAAAAGCATGGGACCAACACAGAACATAAGAACATAAGATATGCCATACTGGGTCAGACCAAGGTCCATCAAGCCCAGTATTCTGTTTCCAACAGTGGCCAATCTAGGTCATACGTACCTAGCAGTTTCCCCAAGGGACACAGGTTCCACAATGCTTGTATTGGTTCAAGCATTGATATCCTGGGTCCCTTCTTAATAATGGTTTATGGACCTTTCCTCCAGGAACTTGTCCAAACCTTTTTTAAACCCAGCTACACTAACAGCCTTTACTACATCCTCCGGTAACAAATTCCAGAGTTTGATTACACGTTGAGTGAAAAAATATTTTCTTTTATTAGTCTTAAATAGTTTACCCTGTAGCTTCATTGCATGTCCCCTAGTCTTTCTATATTCTGATAAGGTAAACAATCGATCTACGTTTACCCGTTCCACTCCGTTCATTAATTTATAGACTTCTATCATATCTCCCCTCAGCCGTCTCTTTTCCAGGTTAAAGAGCCCCAACCTTTTTAGCCTTTCTTCATAGGAGGATCTCTAAAGGTAAAAAGTGGACTGTTGTAGTTGTTGTTATGGAAGGACAGACTAGATAGACCATGTGGTCTTTTTCTGTCATCATGTTTCTATGTTTCTATGGTACCCCAATATTGACCTCGCTGCCAATAATCTTAGAGAAGTCAGGAAATTTTTGAAAACAAATTGCCAAATTATTTAGCATAGGCCTGCAATAACATGTTAGATTTTTATGCAGCAAAGTTTCAATCTAACACCCAAAGATAGTTTCCTATTAGGTAGAGGTAACTTTACTCATTAGAGTGTCCATTACGTGTACTGAATTACAATCCTTCTGGTGTTCACACTTATACAATTTTGTCAATATGCATACATGACTTGGAATTGAGCCATGTCTCAATTGAGACATACCATCCTGTTCATTCTCAGACATCCACCCACCCATATATTACTCATATGATCTCCCCTGCCCCTTCTCTTGACCCGTCGCTTCTCGTATCTTGTGCCTTTTCTAAACATCTGCTACTTGTCCGGTTCCAATGCCATCTGGAGTCAGTCTGAAGTTTTCTATTTCCTCCTCAGCCAGATCTGCTTCTGTGGTGGGCATTTGCTGGGCCTGTGGTTTCCTTTTTAACAGAACGTGTCTGTTTGCACAAAGTTTCTTAGCAGGGTCAGTACATTTCTGCAAGCACAAGCGAAACGTTCACCAATATGGATTCCTCAGAGAGGATTCTGGGAGTAAGAGAACACATGTATATAGTTAACCTGTACATAGTTTCAACTGAGAATGTTTCCTGTCAAGTTATCATATAAAAGGTTAGTCACTGTTTTATGTAATGTGTTTAGTTACCTGTAAACCGCCCCTGATCTCTGGAAGGGGCGGTATAGAAAAATGTAATATAAATAAATTTAAAAAAAAAAAAAAAAAAAAAAAAGATTTATTTATTTATTTAGATTTTCTTTTATACCGCACTATTCAACATCAGTGCAGTTTACATGAAACATAAAACATACATGTTGCATATAATGAACTGTGCTTACAAAAAACAGGATATAAAACTAGGATAACTTGGGGTAACTATTTACCAGATTTTCATAGAATTAGTATCACATTAGCTATGCTCATGAGTGTCTTTATAGGGTCAGATTTGGTTGTGCGAACTAGACTAGACTGTGGGTGGGACTATTGGATCTTCGTCTACCAGGTAGTATAAGAGGAATAGATAATGATTTACTGCCTTCCTAAACTGGACCAGGTCAGGGATTGCACGTATGTTGGTGGTAGAGAATGCTAGCATCTAGGTGCACATAGTTTGAAAGCTCTGTTTACTGTTGCCTGGGTGCATTGAGTTATTTCTTTTGGGACTACTAATGTGTTGATCGCTGCCGATCTTCTGGACCTGTTGGTGGGCGTGATTTGGATAAGCTCTGCAATTGATGAGATATATCCCTCTTTTCTCCTTAGTACCAGCAGTTTCCCAAAAAGACACATGGATTCCACAGTGCTTGTATTGAGGCAAGTAGTGGATTTTCCGGGCCTTCTTTAACGGTTTATGGACCTTTCCTCCAGGAATCACTCAGGGATCACTCCAGAAACTATTCAACACTGCATCACTGGAGAGTACACCAGTCCCATGGTCAGACCACCTCCTAAAATTAATCTCACTTAAACAGACATTACCCAAACCAGTAGACCACAACAGTCCCTAACCAACAGATTCAAGAAATTCAATGAGGACGAATTTCTTGACCAAATAATACCTCATCTATCTCTCACTCCATCTGACCTTGACGAAGCGGTTGGAAGTTGGCACAAAATAATCGCCAATGCTGCAACACCACACCAAAAACTCTAAACAATAAAAATAACAGGACTAAAAGCAGAGATGCCCCCTGGTTCAACACTACACTAAAATTAAAAGAGAAAATGAAAAGAGATCTGTGAAAAACAGAGCAGAAATAGCAAAGAACCAAATCGACTATAAACTATGAGAACTACTTAAACACCCTTAAAATATACAAGGAGGCAACAGAAAGCGCAAAGAAAAACCACCACTCCGCCATACTAGCTAATTCCATAAACCGACCGCGAGAACTATAAACAAAACATACAACTCAAACAAAATCACCACCAATATATCACCACAGACACTAGCCCATTATTACATGAACAAAACAAAACAAGCAGCCCCCTACCAACATCACACAGAGAAGCACACTATGACCAAACTAACAACTGGTCAGACTTCCACCCGATATCCAAAGACACACTCAAGAACAATCTCAAACCTAAATACAACATCCTATTTAGACCCATGTCCAGTAAACTGGATAAAAAAAACACTACCAATTCTGTCCTCATTCATACTACCTATGATTAACCTTTCACTAAAAAAGGATACTTACCTCCAACCCTTAAACATGCACAAATACGCCCAATCCTTAAAAATGGCAACCTCGACAAAACCTCAACCAACTCATATAGACCCATATCGAGCATACCCTTCATGGCCAAACTAATTGAAAAAGTAATCCAAATCCAAATTCAAGATTACATTGATACCTCGGCCCCTCTCGATGAACAGCAATATGGCTTCCGCCCTCACCACGGAGTAGAAACGCTACTTACAGTACTACTAGACACACTTGTAAGAGGAATTGACGACTCTAAACAAGCGTTCATTCTACTATTTTTAGACATCTCCGCCGCATTTGACAGCGTAAACCACACAACAATGCCAAACAGACTCAAATAGGGATAAACTCAACAGTACACAACTGGTTTACCTCATACTTAAACAACAGAACCCAAACAGTAAGAATCAATAACCAAACATCTAACACATTCAAGCAGGAACAAGGCCTCCCACAGGGATCCACCCTTTCGGCACTCCTTTTTAATATTTACCTCCAACCAGTCTGCAACATCTTCAAACGGTTCTGCGTCCACTACCATATCTACGCGGACGATATAATGGTATATCTTCCATTCAGGATCCCCAACCCGCCAATGCAATTAATAACAGAGTGCTTCAATGAACTGACAACATGGCTCAAAGAACACAACTTACACATCAATTTCTCAAAAACAGATATCCTATACGTGACAAAAAAACAATCCTACATACCCCCAACATTTATTACACTACAGAGCCACGAGATCAAAACAAAAAATGAGGTGAAGTACCTAGGAGTGATTCTGGATAAGAACCTCAGTATGGAATCCCACATCAAAAATACAACAAAAAAAATTCACTACAAACTTAAGATACTTAAACTACGCACAACTACGCCCGCTGGTTCACCTACATGACTTCATGAGCTTATATAATACAAGCAATCATTACACACAACTTTGACTTTGCGAATATAGTACTCCAAGGAATAACAAAACAGAACCTTAAAAGGCTTCAACTGGTACAAAGGTTAGCCACCAGAACCATCATGAAGGTCCGCACAATCGAACACTTAACACCCATATTAGTTAATCTCCACTGGCTACCAATCTACTGCCAAATAAGCTACAAAATCCTACTAACCACATTCCAAGTAATAAACGACCTAGCACCATCGGTACTGAGCACATTAATTAACAATGAAACACCTAAAAGCACCCAAAGGAGAGGAAATACAAACAAAATTATGATTCCGAAAGACTTTACAAAAGCCAAAAAATACACTAACAAGGCTTTTACACACTCAGCCCCAATCCTCTGGAATGCACTACCTGAAGAAATCAGAAATCTAACTGATATCAGGGAATTTCGTAAAAAACTAAAAACAGATCTATTTATGACACACTATGGTGTACAGACAAGCACTGTTACACAAACCGGCAAAGGAAAATGGAAAACAACATAACAGTTAAAATAAAGATAAAGGCTAATGTACTTAAATTGCAACCAAAGAAACACTAATTCAATTTTTCCACTCATTTTAATAATAATGCGAACATAAGAAGGCCAAACTGCAAACACCCTGTAATGTACATAGTCTAAGTCCAATGTAAATAGTTGTAATGTACATAGTTACTAAGCTCTGTGCAAAAGTTGTAATGCACACAATTGTTAGACCCTTGGTAATAAGTTCTAGGTCTATGTAATAAGGTCTAAGTTCATTGTATAAAGTTCACAGATGTTCCATGTAAGATGATTAGGTATCTATAACCGTTTCACCTGATCCATGGGAAAGGGCGGTATATAAGCGTTTGTTAAATAAATAAAATAAATAAATAAATTTGATCAAACCTTTTTTAAACCCAGCTACACTAACAGCTTTTACTACATCTTCCGGTAACAAATTCCAGAGCTTGATTACACGTTGAGTGAAAAAATATTTTCTTTTATTAGTCTTAAACGGGTTACACTGTAGCTTCATTGCATGTCCCCTAGTTTTTCTACTTTTTGATGGCATAAACAAATTGATCTACATTTACTTGTTCCACTATATTCATTAATTTATAGACCTCTATCATATCTCCCCTCAGCAGTCTCTTTTCCAGGTTGAAGAGCCCTAACCTTTTAAGCCTCCCTTCATAGTAGTATCCTTCCAGCCTCTAACATTTTGGTGGCTCTTCTCTGTACCTCTTCTAAGAACATAAGATATGCCATACTGGGTCAGACCAAGGTCCAGCCTTTACTACATCTTCTGGTAACAAATTCCAGAGTTTGATTACACGTTGAGTGAAAAAATATTTTATTTTATTAGTCTTAAATAGTTTACCCTGTAGCTTCATTGCATGTCCCCTAGTCTTTCTATATTCTGATAAGGTAAACAATCGATCTACTTTTACCCGTTCCACTCCGTTCATTAATTTATAGACTTCTATCATATCTCCCCCTCAGCCGTCTCTTTTCCAGGTTAAAGAGCCCTAACCTTTTTAGCCTTTCTTCATAGGAGTATCCTTCCATCCCCTTTACCATTTTCTAAAATCGCTATATCCTTTTTAAGATATGGCGACCAGAATTGCACACAATATGTGGTCTCACCATGGAACGATATAGAGGCATTATAATATCTTTTGTTTTATTTTCCATCCCTTTCCTTATCATACCTAGCATTCTATTTGCTCTCTTGGCAGCTGCTGCACACTGGGCCGAGGGTTTTAACATGGTATCCACAATGATGCCTAAATCTTTTTCCTGGGTGGTGGTTCCTAATGTGGAACCTTGCATCGTGTAACCATAGTTTGGGTTGTTCTTCCCTAGGTGCATAATCTTGCACTTGTCCACAATAAGTTTCATCTGCCATTTTGATGCCCAGTCTTCCAATTTATCAAGATCCTCTTGCAATTTTCCACAATCCTCTTGGGTTTTAACAACTTTAAATAGTTTTGTGTCATCTGCAAATTTGATAACCTCACTCGTTATTCCACTTTCCAGTTCATTTATGAATATGTCAAAAAGCAGCGGACCCAGCACAGATCCCTGGGGTACACCACTATTCACCTTTCTCCATTGGGAAAATTGGCCATTTAGCCCTACCCTCTGCTTTCTATCTTTTAACCAGTTCCTGATCCACAAAAGTACGCTGCCTCCTATCCCATGACTCTTTATTTTTGCCAAAAGTCTCTGATGAGGGACCTTGTCAAAGGCTTTCTGAAAGTCCAGATACACAATATTAACCGACTCACCTTTGTCCACCTGATTATTCACACCTTCAAAAAAACATAACAGATTAGTAAGACAAGATCTTCCTTGTCTAAAGCCATGTTGGCTGTCTCCCATTAGGTCATGACTATCTACATGCTGAGTAATTTTATTCTTTATGATGGTTTCTACCATTTTTCCCGGTACTGATGTCAGGCTCACCGGTCTGTAGTTTCCCGGATCACCCCTGGAACCCTTTTTAAAAACTGGTGTTACATTGGCGATCCTCCAATCTTCAGGTATTAGAGATGATTTTAATGATAGTTCACAGATTACTGATAGCAGGTCTGCAATCTCATATTTCAGTTCTTTCAACACCCTTGGATGTATATCATCCGGCCCAGGTGATTTGCTACTCTTCAGTTTATCTAATAGTTGTAATACATCTTCCCGATGTATCGATATTTCCTTCAATTCTTCCGCACCTTTAAATACCACTTCAGTCATGGGTAACATCCCTACATCTTGCTCAGTAAAGACTGAAGCAAAGAATTCATTCAGTCTCTCCGCTATCGCCTTGTCGCCTCTTAGTGCTCCTTTAACCCCTTTATCATCTAATGGACCAACTGACTCTCTCACAGGTTTTTTGCTACGAATGTACTTGAAAAGGTCTTTACTTCGCGTTTTTGCTTCCACAGCAAGCTTCTTCTCAAATTCTCCATTTGCCTGCCTTATCAATGCCTTGCATTTGACTTGCCAGTGCTTGTGCTGTTTCCAGGTTTCGTCGTTTGGCTCTTTTTTCCATTTCCTGAAAGATGCTTTTTTGGCAACAACAGCCTCTCTGACCTCACCTTTAAACCATGCTGGCAGTTTTTTGGACTTCCTTCCACTTTTCTTAAAGCGTGGAATACAGCTGGTCTGGGCTTCCAAGATAGTATTTTTCAACAATAGCCAAGCCTGATGTACGTCTTTAACCTTTGCAACTGCTCCTTTTAGTTTTTTCTTAACTGTTTTCCTCTAACACTATATCCTTTTTAAGATATGACGACAGGGATAGCATACAATATTCAAGGTGCGGTGAGCACCATGGAACGATACAGAGGCATTATAATGACTTTGGGTTTATTCTCCATTCCTTTCCTTATGATTCCTAGCATGCTATTTGCCTTCTTGGTTGCCACTGCACACTGGGCGGAGAGTTTCAGCATGTTATCCACAATGACGCCTACATCTTTTTCCTGGGTGGTGGTTTTTAATGTGAAAGCTTTTATGGTGTAACCATAGTTTGGGTTGTTCTTTCCTAGGTGCATAACTTTGCACATGTTCACATTAAATTGAATCTGCCTTTTAAACATCTGATCTTCCAGTTTATCAAGGTCCTCTTGCAATTTTTCACAATACTCTTGCATTTTAACAACTTCGAATAATTTTGTATCATCTGCAAATTTGATTATCTCCCTCGTTATTCTCATTTCCAGGTCATTTATGAATATATTAAAAAGCAACGGACCCAGCACAGATCCCTGGGGTACTCCACTATACACCTTTCTCCATTCAGAAAATTGGCCATTTAGCCCTACCCTCTGCTTTCTACCTTTTAAACAGTTCCTGATACACAATATTACACTGCCTCCTATCCTATGACTTTTTTTTTTAAATACTTTATTTGTAAACCACCAACAAACAACAAAGGCAATACATAAGCATCTCCAAGGGGGGGTGTACTCTGATCCCCCCCACGGCATCGCATTACAAGAACAAATGAGGTGGGTTATAACATTTTATCCCAACTGACCACCCCCCTCTCTCCCCACCAACCCCCCCCCCCCGCTCCCTTGAAGCAGTGATATCCGCATTACTTCCCGTCCACTCCGCACACCCTCAGCCATAATACTTCAACTGCCTACCTGTAGAATCTGATTACGACACCGAGCCCCCAGCTGCTGAATATAGGGCTCCCAAACCGCCATAAAGACCGTCCAACGTGTGACACTGCCCCGCACCCACCAGCGCTCCGTCAGCATCATTTGATGAAAACAATTCCGCCACTCTCCAAAGGTGGGGGACTGAGACTCTCTCCAAAGTCAGAGAATCGGCGCTTTCCCCACCAGACAGGCTTTACGTATCAGTAGACGTTCTCCTTTCTTCGCTGGGCAAGGGGGAGCCATGCGATCTAACACCACAAGGGAACCCGACCAACGCAATCTCCGCTGTACCAGACCCCCGAGAAAGGAACAGATCCTAGCCCAATAAGATTCCAACAGCTTGCAGCCCCACCACATATGCAGCAGAGTCACCATGGGCTCCAAACAACGAGGGCAGCGACCATCAGTTGTCAGCCGGCTGCGCAGTGCCCGTCTCGGCGAAAAAGAAGCCCTGGTGAGGCACTTGAATTGTATCTCTCTCCAACGCATCCCCTGCGCCAGGCTAACTATCCGTCGCAAGGCTATACGAATCGTCCCAGGAGGCACCTCGCTACCCAATTCGACTGCCCAATCCTTCTCTACCCTCCGATAATCAGGAAGGGTACCAAAGCGTGCTAAACGGGTTTTGAGTTCAGAGATCGACGACGGGGTTTCCCCCCCCAACCCGAAGAATTCCAGTATCTGCACGGACCGTTCAATCTGCAAAGCATCCCGCGATAAAGAGGAGACATAATGGGCCATCTGAATGTACACAAAACAATGTCGAGGGGTCAAATCATATTCCCGACTCAACGTCAGAAAGGATTTACATTTTCCTGACGGATCCACTAGGTGCCCTATATTCTTTAGTCCCTGCTCGTTCCAATCTCGAAAGAGCACCAAATCGGATCCCAGAGTGAAGGACACATTTCCCCAAAGCGGAAGCCAGCTAGAGACTTTCCAGGGCGTGCCCCAGCACGCATTAAGATACTGCCAGGTCCGCTTAGCCGAGCTAATCAGCACACTATGCACTAGATAACTAGGGAGGTCGCGATTCGCCCCATGAAGGACCCCCAACAATGTTAGCGGGGCCACAAAACACTCCTCAAGGGCATGAGGTGTAAAAACGGCCGTCCCGCCCAACCAATCCCCAACATGCCGAGCCTGACAAGCCAGGGCATAAGCCTTCAAATCCGGAAATCCCATTCCCCCCTCTCGCCATTTCCCTAATAGCCGAGGCCACGGAATGCGTGCCCTACCGCCTTTCCAGAGGAAGGTGCGGAAGCAGGCTTCGAGGCGTCGCATATCCCGGTGTAGCAGCCACACTGGTAAAGTCTGCAACCAGTATAGCATCCGGGGCAGCACCGCCATTTGTACCGCCGCCATTCTCCCAGACAGGGAAAGCGGAAGGGAACCCCCATGTCTTCAACTAAGTCTGCAGCCGTCGCAGGGAACGGTCGAGGTTGCGGCTGTAGAGCGCTGCAGGCTGGCGTTACAACACTATGCCCAAATATATAAATTCGTCGTTCGCCCACTTCAAAGGGAACTCCCCTTCCCAAGTAGCTCGTAAGTTACCCAAAACATCTAAGGCTTCGGACTTCTCCTTATTAATGCGCAGCCCCGCGACCTTCCCAAATCTCCCAAATTCCGCCATCAGCCTCCGCAGTGACCGAACCGGAGACAGCAAATGCACTAGAAGAATGTCTGCGAAGGCTGAGAGTTTAAATCCCTGCGACCCTATCTTCACCCCCTGTATCTCACACGAGGCTTCGATAGTCTGTATCAAAGGATCGAGAGAGAGAACAAACAAAAGAGGGGAAAGGACAGCCCTGTTGCGTGCCGCGGCCCAAACCAAAGGCTTCCGAGAGTACTCCATTACATAAGACCCCAGCCGTCGGTTGAGCATAAAGACTCATCACCATCCGACAAAAATTGGTTCCCAGGCCATATTTTGGTAAAAGGCACCATAAATATTGCCAATTCACCCTATTGAAGGCCTTTTCAGCATCGAAACTTACCAGCAACAAAGGCAGCCGGCGGAGGTGTACCCACTCCAAAGAAGCCAAGATTTTCCGCAAATTCCGAACAGCATATCTTCCTTTAACGAAACCCACCTGCGAGTCATGCACCAGATGTTCCAACACATCGGCCAAAAGGACTGCCAAGATTTTCGCAAACAGTTTCATGTCAAAATTAAGTAAAGAAATGGGATAATAGGAGACTGCCGACAGTGGGTCCTTGCCCGGTTTGGGAATCAACACAATATGAGCATGATTACGCCCCCATCGAAAGGCCCCTTGCTCAGCACGACTACCAAAAACCTCCAGCAACACTGGACTCACTGCCTCCCCGAGGATCTTATAAAACTCCGCACCTAGCCCATCCGGTCCCGGCGATTTATAACAACTGGCCGCAGAGATGACAGAGTGCACCTTTTGTAAAGTCAAGGGCTGTTCCAACGTCGCCCGCTGTTCCACAGTGAGTCGGGGTAAATCCAATCCCTCCAGGTAATCGTATATTTCCGCCCCTGACACAGGCTCCGCTTCATATACAGAATGGAAAAATTTCCGAAAAACCCGAGCGATCTCCCCACTCTCGTTTTGCGATCTGCCCGCATCATCCCGAAGGGCCGCTACCAAGGATGAACCCCGCTGCCCCTTCAAACACAGAGCCAATAACTTCCCCGGCTTATCCCCATGACAATACAATTGGTATCGATAATAAAGAACGGATTTCTTTGCCCATTGATGGAGCAATTCATTCAAGTCTACTTGGGCTTCCCACAAACGTTTTTTATTTGCAGCCATTGGGGCGCGAGCGCACAACCGACGTAAGCCCAGGACCCGCCGTTCAAGACGAATTATACGTTCTGCGATCATCCGGCGTTTCCTGGCTGCGAAACCAATGATATCGCCACGTAGCACCACTTTCGCTGTCTCCCAGACCAATTCCAGGTCTTCCATGTGGCATTGATGATCACTCAAAAATTCCTGCCAACGCTGGCGAATAAAATGGTGAAATTGGACGTCACGGTACAATCCTAAGGGGAATCGCCAAAGCCGCGTCCGGGAAGAAGAATCGCCCCCCCCCCCCATGTAACTCTGTCCATACCAGCGCATGGTCTGAGATTTCTAGGGGACCAATCCGGACCTCCCCAATCCGAGCAAACAAACCCCCCGAAATTTAAATATAATCAATACGAGCACTAGTACCTTGTGCCCGGGACTGGTGAGTGAAGTCTCTCTCCATGGATGAAGCAGCCGCCAAGATCAACCAGGTCCAATTGCTTCCGAAACCGCTGTAGCATTCGAGTCGTGGGAACTCTGTCCCGCCCGTCTCCCCCTTGCGAGGTATCCAAATCAACGTCGAGGACCCCCCCCCCAAAAGCAAAGGACAGTCCGGCAGTTGTTCTACCTTAGAGGTCAAGCCACTATAAAAATTAGGATCCAACACAATCAGCCCATAAAGATTCCCGACAATCACTGGTTTCCCCTCTAATTGACCATAACCTGTACATAGTTTGATAAGCACTGTTCTAGTTAACGTTCAAAAATATGTTCCTTGTAATTACACTTGTAAATAGTTAAAAACATAATGTTCCTTGTAAATGTATACAGATGTATACAAATGTTCTGTTCACTGTTTAATGTAAACCGCCCCTGATCTCTGGAAGGGGCGGTATTGAAGAAAATGTTAAATAAATAAATAAATAAAATAAAGCAATAAGTACCTTCCCACAGCATCGGCTACAACAGAGTCCACCGCAAAGCGGACCCTCTTATGAACTAAGATAGCTACACCCCCTTTTTTCCCATTAGCAGGGGAGCCCCACACCTGCCCCACCCAAGTCTTGCATAATTTATTATGCTCTTCGGCTGTCTGGTGGGTTTCTTGCAAAAGGGCGATATCGCATTGCTGTGGGGCCAGAGCCTGCAATACTTTATATCTCTTAATCGGATTCCCTAGCCCACAAACATTCCAAGTAATGATCTTCAGGGGCGCGAGGCAGTGTCAAGATTCCACAAAACAACAAACTCTACTCGTCTAAGAGGAGTCCCCCCAGCCTGGAACCCCTCCCTCTCAGTAAATAGGAGGATATCGCTCTGCGAAACAAACATTAATGGAGTGTGACCCCCCCACCCCCCTCCCCTCCCCTCCCCTCCCAGCCCCCCCTCCACAACCCCCACTAGTCCACCCATCAGGCCGGACAGTCTTCCACTGGCACTCGGGACTATCCCTCCCCAAGCTCCACCTATCCCTAACCTCTATTGTCAAGAATTCCAACCGATCCCCACCACCCCGCAGGTGTCCCAAAAGCAGCTCCTCCCATTCACGATCTCTCTCACTACAAGGAAACTCGGGGGAACCTATCCCAGGGTCCTACCCCATTCTACAATACTTCCCAATCAAGGGGATATAGCTTCCAAGTCTGCTCTACCCGCATCGAAGCTCCCAGTTCTCACTCCCCGTTAACAAATCTCCCCATAGGAGCCCTAAGTCGCATAGATCCCCCTCCATCCCCCCCTCCCCCAATTCCAGAGGGCCATTTCTCATCGCGACAACCTGAGGCCCGCAGAAATCGCAGAGCCCGCTTCAAGAAGCCCCCGTGAGGTGAAACATATAGGACTCAACCTAGCATCACATGCAAGGGTCAAGAAATAGCATGGTAACTCATCTTCCCCCCCTTCCCCCTGCTAACCCCAAGGAGACCACTCTTCGCCGCCAACCACAGGAATGATAGGCCCGCAAACCATGTTACACAACACATAGAGCCATAATAATAAAAGAACATGTACAAAGGCACAGCAGCAGAAAGCGAGACAAAATATAACCAGCTGTCCCCAACCATACATACACCACGCACACACCAAGCAAATCAACACCCTGCCCAGTCACTCTTACCCAATGGACTCTCCCCCCCTCCCCATAGCAACCCGGAATACCTTAGGTTATAGCACAGTGGCCCCTTGTAACCCTTCCCAATCGGTCTCCGCGCTCGTATAAACCAGCGCCATTATAATCGGCATTCCAGCCATCGAGGGCGGGGCAAACTGAGCTACTAAAAGCAGGACCCCCTCCCTCACAGCAGGGATCATATCGTCTCCCACGCCAAGACTAAAGGCAAGGCCATCCGCCGCATAAGCAACCAGATACTACTGCGAAGTTGACCTCACCCCATCAGTGGGACTCACGCCATCGGATCCCCCAGCCATCCAAGAACAATAACCACGCAATCAGCCACACAGCCCTGAACTCCCCCCCCCCCTACCCGCAGTCTAACCAGCTGACAACTAACCCCAAACCCCAGATACAGTATCCCGCAGGGCTACAAAAAAGATAATGGGTTGCAACAAGTTGTGAAAGGTAACAATTATAACCAGCCATACCCGCAGACACCAAGAAGATACAAATATCCAGTCACACAGCTAGCCAGTCAGCCATACAAATCAGCCACACGAAGAAATTAAGCAACCATTCAATCAGTTGAGGCAGGTTCAGAGGCATAAAGGTCCAAAGCAACAGTCGCGGCCTCTACAAAGTCAGTAGGCCTGATCCCGCCATCCAGAGCGCAAAAGTCCAGTTGCACTTGCAATACGTCCCTCATGGAGACTCTTCTATCGGGGCACTCAGAGAGTCCAAAAAGGTAGCAGCCGCCGCTGGCATCGTCAAAAACTTTGATTGTCCATGGTAGTCCACACGTAGGCGGGCGGGATACAGCAGAGAAAATCGTATCCCCTTATTAATCAACTGGGCGCAGGTAGAAGAGAAGGCCCGACGCTGCTGGCTGACCAAGGCTGAATAATTCTGAAACACTAAAATGTGCTCAGCGTCCTGTTTTGTCAGTTTACGGCCTCGCGCAGCTCGCAGAACCTCTTCCTTCTGCCGATAGTCCAAGAATCGGGCTATAACTGCCCGCGGTTTCTGCGCCTGCTCCCGCCAGTGTCCCAGCCTGTGTACACGCTCCAACTTCACCTGGCCCTCCCCGGTGCCTCCAAGCAGTTTGTCGATCCAAGTTTGGAGGTAACCAAAGAGGGCTCCCATCCACCACAGATTCTGGAATCCCCACAAACCGGAGGTTTTTGCGACGCCCTCTATTTTCAAGATCATCCAGCTTTTCGCTGTGTTGCTTAACGAGGAACTCCAGGGCCTCCACTTTGGTTTTAAGGGATTGTTGGGTATCCTCGACGTCAGATATACAGGCCTCCGCTTGCTCCATCAGCCCAGCAAACTCCACGAAATTTTGATTAATATTGTGCAGGCGTTCTGCCAGGTCTTGAAAGCGAGCCTCCAGCGCGTGTACCACCGCTGCACTCACCTCGGCCACCAGCTCTGAATTGCCTCCTGGTTTAGGGCAGGCAGGCGCCCCTTCGGACATTTTGGCCTCCGGTACTCGCAGCTTCTCCCTCCTGGGAGGTTTCGATGCCATCAGGTCTTTTACCACTTGGGATCCGCTCCCCGCTCTAAAGAATGCCCTACTCAAGTTCTCACCGGGACATAGGCAGGGACATCAATATTAGTAAAGTTCTACAATGTTTGTAGAGATTTTCTGCAGATTTGTGGGGTAATTACCCGGAGCTGATCGAGACACGTCTGATCAGCTCATTGCCAAACCGGAAGTCCATCCTATGACTTTTTAATTTTGCCAAGAGTTTCTCATGAGGGACCTTGTCAAAGCCTTTCTGAAAATCCATACACTATGTCGAATGTCGACTGTTTACGTTATCAGAATATAGGAAGACTAGGGGACATGCAAAGAAGCTACAGGGTAAACTATTTAAGACTAATAAAAGAAAATATTTTTTCACTCAACGTGTAATCAAACTCTGGAATTTGTTACCGGAGGATGTAGTAAAGGCTGTTAGTGTAGCTGGGTTTAAAAAAGGTTTGGACAAGTTCCTGGAGGAAACGTCCATAAACCATTATTAAGAAGGGACCCAGGATATCAATGCTTGACCTAGTACAAGCATTGCAGAACCTGTGTCTTTTGGGGAAACTGCTAGGTACGTATGACCTAGATTGGCCACTGTTGGAAACAGGATACTGGGCTTGATGGACCTTGGTCTGACCCAGTATGGCATATCTTATGTTCTTAATGCTTCACCTTTGTCTACCTGTTTATTCACACTTTCAAAAAAATATAACAGATTAGTAAGACAAGACCTTCCTTGGCTAAAGCCTGTGATAAGGAAGCTTATCATAGCTCAGGAAGGAGCTATAGGAAAGGTGAAGTGACTCTGAACAAGCAACCTGTCAGTTCTGGTAGAAATAAGAAAACAGAATTTTCCCATAAAAGACTACCAGTCCCAGAATGCACCAGGTTTCCAACAGCCATTAGAGGAGCTGAAGTGGGGAAACGTGTGTTCAATCAGGAGGGCTATGAGGTAATCCCTAAGCACTCATCTCAAAGGGCAGGGCCTGATTCAGCACAGCTGCGCTGTGTTAGGGAGGAGCACTCATCTAAGCAGAATAAAGGTAGAGTTTATTCTACAGAGAATTATCCTGAGGATCATCATCATCTTCATGATCAGCTTGGATATCCTCAGTTTCATCTGGAGGATCATCAGAAGCAGAAGCCAAACCGGACGGACAGAGAGGGCAAGAAACCCTTTGGAAGAAAGAAGAGAAAAGCCTTTGAGAGGTCTAGAAGAGTCCGGAGCAGTACGTATACTGGGAGGCATTCCAAGGGCTAGCATACACCATTGGACTGGGGAAAGCCAGAGGAATGGTGCTGCAGAGCTAGGAATCTCCAGACGGTACCTGTGAGGGAGACGGCTGCACATGGAAGGGACTCTAAGACCCGTGCCAGAAGGTATGTGAAGAGAGATCCAGTGTCCAGGGATCTGGATTGGAAGGCTGGACATAAGAACTGGACTACATACTGGCCAGGCTATATAGAGAGGAACTCTAACAGCAATGGAAGCTCAGGTATGAACACTGATCTATGCCCTAGCTATAACCTTGAAAGACAGCAGGGAAACAAGTATTCTCCTGAAAGTGCTCCATTGGGAGATTCATCTGTGCCAATCCATGATATTGAACCCAGGCTTGTTGAAGAAGGGGGAGTGATTGCAGATGAAGAATGTGTTTACATGGACTGCTCTCTGTCTAAACTCCTTTGGTAGTTTTCTGTTATAAAGCACAGCAACCATCACAAAGAAATACAAACTTGTTCTTTAATCTACTCAGAAAAGCTCCTGAGTAGGATTTTTAGCCACGCAGTAGCGCAGCAAGCCAGCTAAGGGGTTTCAGCTGGGTAACTGCTAGCAATTGAGCTTTACCTAATTGCTTGTGAGCTCTGAGAGAATCACTTCTGAATCTATGTGGGAAGATATAAGAAGTTAACCTGAAAAGAACAGTTTTTCCTTTCTTTGTGGATTTTGTTTGTTGTTTGATACGTGCTAAGAAAATATTAGCTAAAGCCTACAGAAAAGACCAGTTTGTTACCAACCAGGTCTTATTTCTTTTGCTTTATTGCCTGACAAGTTCAAATGTTGTTTTCCTGGTTTTGTTTTTCCAAGTTTAACACTGAAAGCAAGTAACCTGATTTATGTGCTACCAAGCATATCTGTGTTGGGAGAAATAACCCCATAAATAAATATCTTATTGGTTTTATCTTCAAGCACAACTATTTATTGTGAGCAGCTGTGTCTGGTGTGAATGGACTGCATTGCCCACAATCCCTTGCAAATCATATTGACATATGCACTTGCCAAACTGTGAACATTCTCACCCAGGCAGCCGTCCGACAAGCCATGTTTGCTTTCTCCTGTTAAACCATGACTATCTACATGTTCAATCATTTTATTTTGTATAATGGTTTCTACCATTTTGCCCGGTACTGACGTCAGGCTCACTTGTCTGTAGTTTCTCGGATCATCTCTGGAACCCTTTCTAAAAATTGGTGTTACATTGGCCAGTCACCAATCTTCAGGTGTTACAGATTATTTTAATGATAGTTCACAGATTAGTAGGTCAGCAATCTCATATTTCAGTTCTTTCAACACCCTCGGATGTATACCAACCGGTCCACATGATTTGCTCCTGTTTAGTTTATCAAACACAGTCAAACCTTGGTTTTCGTATACCCTTGTTTTCGTACAATTCGGTTTTCAACGACTTTTTTCATTGAGATTTTGTCACAGTTTTTTCGTACATCTGCTCGGTTTTCGTACAGTTGAAAATGGTCCGTACCGGGGGGGAGGGGGGCACTCGTGAGCCCGCTAGAAGATGGTCGCAAGTTAGCTGATGAGTAATGGCTAGGGGCAGAAATGCTGGTTGTGATAAGGAAGCTTATCAAAGCTCAGGGAGTAATGACAAAAGAGGAGAATTTACTCTGATTAAGGGACCTGTGCTGGCAGGTTATAGAAATAAGACAGCTTGTTTCCCTAAAAGACTACATGTTCCAGAATGCACCAGTATGCAGAAAGTCCATAGGGGAGCTAGAGTGGAAAAGCACGAATCTAATCAGAGAGAGCATTATGCCATCCCTAATCAAACAGCCTCTAGGAGAGTGCTTAATCCACAACACCTGAAGAGTGCAAGGGAGGAGTTGCAATCTAAGCCCTTTAAAACTAGAGGGGAATCTTCAGGAAGGCAGAAGGGGGCGGAGAACCAGACGGAGTCCAGGAAGAATGAGGAGGAACAGAAGGAACAACCTGAACCTAAAGGAACAAGGACAAGGAAGCAGACGGTCCAAGAGTGGAGCTCAGAGAAGTACGTATGCCCGGAGAGATTCCTGGGGGAAACAACCTTAAGAGAACTGGAGAAAGCCAGAGGTCTGGAGATCCACAGCCAGGGACCCTCAAGAAGGACCTAGGAAGAGGTCTGTTGCAGCTAAGGAGGAAAGGAGCCCAAATACCTCTTGGAGAACATCTGGAGAAAAGATCCTGAGGTCCAGAGATACCAACTGGAGGACAGGACACAGAAGCTCTATTGCATACTGGCCAGAATACCAGAAGAAGCAGCCTGCCGCTT
This sequence comes from Ichthyophis bannanicus, assembly GCA_033557465.1. NCBI lineage: Eukaryota > Metazoa > Chordata > Amphibia > Gymnophiona > Ichthyophiidae > Ichthyophis > Ichthyophis bannanicus. The sequence continues at coordinate 27,028,954 of CM066049.1, forward strand.
GCCTGGATTCAGATAGGAACTGTGAACGTTTCTCTAGCTTTGAGCAGTGCAAACAGCAGGGAAACAGTTTCTCTCCGTGTAGAGGTCAGTTCCTAAAGCCCTCTGAGTCAGACGGAGAAACTGAATCTATGCAATTTCAAGAGCAAGGTTTAATATCTGATACAGAAGATGATTATATGGACTGTTCTTTGAGTAGGTTATTTTAGGAAAATCCTAAATATAAGAGAAAACATCAAAAGGAAACATTCTAAATGCTGGCTTCCCATAAACTTCTGTTGAAAAGAAAAAGCTTTGTTGGAAAGTTTGCATGTGTGCTGAAATCAAGCTACTGATTGCAGTTAATTGTCACCTGTTGGTGGAGGAGAGCCCAGCACAAGCCGTGCACACGTGGGTTTTAAAAGTTCTTTTCTGAACGGAGAAAGTGAGCATTGTTTTTGTATAAAGAAGTTTCCCTCTTTGATTTGTTTCACCTCAGCAGTGCTACGGAGTTTATTAGCAGTGGCTGAAAGAAGCCTTTCTGTTCCATAAAGGACTTTGATACTTATTTTGCATAAATTGTTTCATTTGCCTTATTTAATGAATAAACCCTGGAGAAGTTATCCGGATGGCGTTACCAAGCATATCTGTGTGTGGAATAATCACCCCATAAATAAATTCTAATTTTGCCTTACACTCGACCAACTACAAGAGTTTTCATTTATTTTAAAAGGCAAGCTGTGTGTGAATGGACTTCAATAACCACAATCCTTTGCAAGACAGTTAATTTACATACTTGCCAAGATGGTGGTACCTTCATAACAAGCACCCCCCTTTACATGGTACAGCATTTAACTTGTTTTGCAATCCGGAGCTCCTGTGGCTATAGCGCTTTTACATGCTTCATTTGTAATGCTGATCGGCGATCCTGAGCTTGAAAAATAGCAAGAATCAAGGAGTGAGAGTAGAATGGCACTGCCGGTGCGGCTGGTCCGAATGATGCTTCCAATGCTCAATTAGAGGACTTCCTGCTGATGGTGAAGCTTTGAGGGGTCTTCCGAACTTATTGCCAGTCCTGCTGCTGATGACAATAGTTTGAGCATTTTTTCCAGCTTGCAATTTGCTGTTGGGACGGAATCGGAGGCGTGGGAGAGAGTCGGGGATTGGAGAATCTCTGTGTGTGCTGTCCTGTGACGATCAACTGACTGGGAGGTGAGTGGGCAGGTGAGAGAAGTGACGGGATCCTGTTTGTGCTCCTGATCTGCTGTTCTGCTGCCTGGCTGAGACTTCGGGGGCCCGTGCTGCTGCGGCCATTGCCATATGGCTCTGGAACGCATCATCAGCTCTGAGTTCCAGGTTGCCTGAGCGGGAGAGTGGTGTTTCCGGTGGCTGTGGCTGGTGCCTTTACTGGAGGCTTTTTTTTTGTGGATCCCTTTTGCCAACTGTTTTTTTTTTTTTTTAAATTCCTGTGCCCGATCTCCTCTCTGGGTGTCTGGCTGAAGATCTGTATCTTGATCGCTCTCTGTGCGGCTGATCTTTCTCCCTTCTCCTAAGCAGTTTAACCGATCCGTCTGCCAAAAATAAGTCTGGAGCACCATCTTGTGGCCAGAAGTAGGATTTTCTTTACCAGACTTTCCATTTGGCTTTTTGATTCTCTTGCTGTCTGCAAATTGCTAAACAGTTTTTCCTTTCTTTGTGGATTTTGTTTGTTGTTTGATACGTGCTAAGAAAATATTAGCTAAAGCCTACAGAAAAGACCAGTTTGTTACCAACCAGGTCTTATTTCTTTTGCTTTGATTGCCTGACAAGTTCAAATGTTGTTTTCCTGGTTTTGTTTTTCCAAGTTTAACACTGAAAGCAAGTAACCTGATTTATGTGCTACCAAGCATATCTGTGTTGGGAGAAATAACCCCATAAATAAATATCTTATTGGTTTTATCTTCAAGCACAACTATTTATTGTGAGCAGCTGTGTCTGGTGTGAATGGACTGCATTGCCCACAATCCCTTGCAAATCATATTGACATATGCACTTGCCAAGACTGTGAACATTCTCACCCAGGCAGCCGTCTGACAAGCCATGTTTGCTTTCTCCTGTTAAACCATGACTATCTACATGTTCAATCATTTTATTTTGTATAATGGTTTCTACCATTTTGCCCGGTACTGACGTCAGGCTCACTTGTCTGTAGTTTCTCGGATCATCTCTGGAACCCTTTCTAAAAATTGGTGTTACATTGGCCAGTCACCAATCTTCAGGTGTTCGCCATCCGGATAACTTCTCTTGCTGTCTGCAAATTGCTAAAAGTTCTCATCGCGCCTTGACACAGACTTTGAGGGAAGCGGTGATCTGAAAATGGTCCGTACCAAACTCGTCTGCCTGCCCACGTGACTCGGCCACCCATTTCCCGGAATCGAGCACCCACACAAAGCATCCCATGCATTCGTGACTCAGTCTGCCTTTGTTTCTCGCTGAGTGAGCATCACCCCGCGCGTTCATCCGAAACATTTTGTAATACTAATCCATTGTTTTTTGTGCTTGTTTGAGTGTGACTGCTAAATAAGCCACCATGGAGCCAAAGAAAGTTCTGAGTGCCAGCCCTTTGATAAAGAAGGCGAGAAACATGATAAAATTCAAGCAAGAACTCGTAGCAAAGTACGAAAGTGGCGTACATGTGGCCTATCTCACCAGGATGTACAGGAAGTCTGCATCAATGATCAGTTCCATCCTGGTGAAGAAAAACGAAATCAAGGAAGCTGATGTTGCAAAAGGGGTAAATGTGCTAACGAAACAGAGATTGCAAACAATCAAAGATGTTGAGAAGTTGTTGATGGTGTGGATCAACGAAAAACAGTTAACGGGAGATAGTGTTTCGGAGGCGATAATTTGTGAAAAGGCAAGGCTGTTGCATTTGGATCTCGCAAAGAAAATGCCTGGAATGAGTGCTGCTGTTAGTGGATTTAAGGCCAGCAGAGGCTGGTTTGACAAATTTAAGCAGCAAACTGGCATACAAAGTGTGGTAAGGCATGACGAGGCTGCAAGTTCGGACAAACGTGGGGCCAAAGAATTTGTTGATGAATTCAAGGAGTACATAGAGGCTGAAGGATTCCTCCCCCAACAAGTCTTCAATTGTGACGAAACAGGCCTCTTTTGGAAGAAAATGCCAAACAGTACCTACATCATGCAGGAGGAAAAGGCACTGCCAGGACACAAGCCTATGAAGGATAGGCTAACTCTTTTGTTGTGTGGTAATGCTAGTAGGAATTTCGAAGTGAAGCCTTTACTGGTGTATCACTCTGAAAATCCCAGAGTGTTCAAGAAAAACAATGTCATCAAGAGTAAATTGTGGGTGTGGTGGAAGGCTAACAATAAGGCATGGGTCACGAGGCAAATTTTCATTGAGTAGGTCAATGAAGTGTTTGGCCCGAGTGTGAAGAAATACCTCCTGGAAAATCAATTGCCACTCAAGTGGCTCCTGGTAATGGACAATGCTCCTGCTCATCCTCCAGGCTTGGAAGACCAATTGTTGGAGGAGTTTAGTTTCATCACAGCGAAGTTCTTGCCCCCTAATACCACTCCTCTCATCCAGCCCATGGACCAGCAGGTCATTTCAAACTTCAAAAAACTCTACACCAAAGCACTGTTTCAAAGGTGCTTTGAAGTGACCTCGGACACTGAATTGATCCTAAGAGAGTTCTGGAGGAATCACTTCAATATCCTCAATTGCATAAGCCTTATAGATAAGGCTTGGCAGGGAGTGACTTCCAGGACGATGAACTCTGCTTGGAGAAAACTGTGGCCAGAATGTGTCCTCAAGAAGGATTTTGAAGAGTTTGAGGCTGACCCTGACGGCCCTACGCCTGTTGTGGAATCTACTGTGTCTTTGGCGACGTCCATAGGGTTGGATGTGAGTGGCCAGGATGTGGAAAAGTTGGTGGACAACCACAGGAAACAGCTAACCTCTGAAGAGCTGCAAGACCTTCAACTGGAACAGCAACAGATGGCAGCTGAGGAAATTGCTTCAGCGGAGGAGGAGGAAGAGAGAGGGGAGAATGTGCCTTCTTCAGTGATTAAGGACATGTGTGCAAAGTGGAGTGAGCTGCAAAGTTCTGTGGAGAAATAGCACCCTAACAAAAAGCTGTTGCAAGCCGTGTCTGCAACATGTTCAATGACAATGCCTTGTTCCATTTTAGGCGAATCTTACAGAGACGCCAGAAACAGACCTCTCTGGACAGATTTTTTGTGCGACAGGGGTCCAGTGACTCTCAAGCTGGTCCTAGTACCAGTAAAAGACAAAGAAGGGAAGTAACCCCAGATAGGGCCTTAATACCTGAAGTCCTTATGAAGGGGGATTCCCCTTCCAAACAATAACCTCTCCTCCTCCCTCTCCCCTCCTCGCCGTCTTCCATATTTATTTATTTATTTATTTATTTAGACAGTTTTGTATACCGCCTTATCCTTCAATCAAAGCGGTCACAACACAATTGGGAGATACATTTAACACACGGGGATATGAGACACATACACTAATACTTACAGGGAACATGGGCAATGGAGGGTTAAGTGGCTTGCCCAAGACCACAAGGAGCATCTGTGGGACTAGAAACCCCAGTCCTTCCGGCCCAAGGTTGCTGTCCTCTAGTGGGATTTGAACCTCCGACCTTCCAGCCTGAAGTACCTTGCCCCAACCACTAGGCTACTCCTCCCATATGCCAACAAGAGTCTTCAATAAAGGTAAATGTGATGTTAAATGTTCATTTATCCATTTCATTAGTCATTTATATTTATTTCTCATTGTTTTCTGTATGTAAAAATATAGTTATTCTCTATAAAATGTATTTTTTGTCAATATTTTTGGGTATCTGGAACGGATTAATTGGATTTACATTATTTCTTATGGAAAATATTGCTTCAGTTTTCGTACATTCGGTTTTCATCAGACTTTTTCGAACGGATTAATCATGAAAACCGAGGTTCCACTGTAGCTGTAATACATCTTCCTAATTTATCGATATTTCTTTCAATTCTTCCGATGCATCACCTTTAAATACCATTTCAGTCATGGATAACTTCCCTACATCATCTTCAGTAAAGACCGAAGCAAAGAATTCATTCAGTCTCTCCACTATGGCCTTGCCGCCTATTAGTGCCCCTTTTACCCCTCTATCATCTAATGGTCCAACTGAGTCTCTCACAGGTATTTTGCTATGAATGTACTTGATAAAGTTCTTATTATGCATTTTTGCTTCCATGGCAAGCTTTTTTCTAATTCTCTCTTTGCCTGCCTTATGTAACTTGCCAGTTCTTATGTTGATTCCAGTTTTCATCATTTGTTTCCTTTTTCCATTTTCTGAAAGATGCTTTTTTTGCTACAACAGCAGTGCTCCAAAGAAATGTTGGAGGACCGCCTAGCAGAAGGCCGCATCCCAGCAGGAGTTTTTGTCCAAGCAGTAGTGAACAGCAAAGGTGTGGATGGAGGAAAAGGTTGTTCCCGGCATATTTCGTCAATGGCTACTGGGTGTAGGTTAGCTACAGAGATTGCCATGGCTTGGACATTGTGAATAGTGACATGCCCTGTGAGGGTGGGTCTTGCTTTATTATAATTGAAAGCGATGCAGTCCATCTAGAGAGCGTATGCTTTGTTACAGGAGGCCCCAAGTGAGTGGGGTCATAGGAAACAAACAGCTGTGAGGATTTGTGGATATCCTGAGTCCACTGCAGATAGAAGGCCAGGACTCGTTTGCAATTGGGTGTGTGTAGGGTGGTCTCTGCATGGAACGAGTGAGGTCTTGGGAAGAAGACTGGAAGTATTACCGATTGACTGATATGGAACAACGATACCACTTTTGATAGAAAGTGAGGGTGTGTCCTGAGGACAACCTTGTCATGATGGAATATGGTGGATGAGCCACCAACACTTGTAATTCACTAATGCGCCTGGCCAAGGTCAGTGCAACTAGGAATATGACCTTACAAGACAATACTGCAGGGTAAGCGGTTGCTAGGGGTTCAAATGGGGGTTTGAGAAGCTGAGCCAAGACCACATTGAGATCCCATTGCACTAGAGGTGGTCGAATGGGTGGCTTAGAGAGGAGGCCTCTCATGAAAAGCACCACTGGGGATGCACTGAGATGGATTAGCTATTGATTGGTTTGTGAAAAGCTGCAATGACACCGAGGTGAACTCCAACCAAATTGGTCTTTAGTCTTGAAGAAGATAAGTTCAGTAGATATTGCAGAAGTGTAGACACTGGTGCTTCAAAAGGATTGAGATTATCTTTCGAGCACCATAATCCAAATCTGTGCCATTTGAATGAGTAGGCTCTTCTGGTGGAGGGTTTCCTGGAAGCCAGGAGGATGTCTTTTACTTCCTTAGAAAAGTTGAGATGCTGGAGCATCACCCCTTCAGCAGCCATGAAGTCAGATGGAGAGATCACAGATTGGGATGTAGCACTGTTCCATCGTCCTGGGATAGAAGACCGGATTGCAGCCCTGATGGATTGGATGCAACAGTCTAAGTAGAAGGGGAAACCATGGTTGATGGGGCCAGAAGGGGGCTATGAGAATATTGGTGCCTCCGTCTAGCTGGAGATTGAAGAGGGTCTTCGGTATTAGGGGTGTGGGGGGCAATGCATAAAGCAATCCCTGACCCCATTGTAGGTGAAAAGCATGGCTTGCTTGGCTTAGCTTCAACGGACTCAGGAGCAGAACTGCAGGAGTTTGCTGTTTTGCGGGATGGCAAAGAGGTCTATGACTGGTGTTCCCCAGGCTTTGAAGATCTGAGCCACTGTGCGAGGATCTAGACTCCACTCGTGTGGATGAAGGATCTGACTGAGCCTGTTTGCAAGGTGATTCTGATTGCCTGGAATATACACTGTATGAAGATGTATATGGTGAGAGATGGCAAAGTTCCACAGGCAACAAGCCTCTTCGCAGAGGGGATGTGAGCCTGTCCTGCCTTGCTTGTTCACATGACAAATGTGTCCAGGACAGCTACCACTGTGGCTACTGGCCAGCAAGCAAGATGGGAGGCCATGAATGGGTCACAGCACCACTAGTATCCCAAGGCCTGGGCACATATTTTTATTTTTATTATACCCTGTGGAGGATGCAGAGGCAGGGTAACTGGCACTCCCTTCACCCTAGCAAGATCAGTTGTGGACGGAGCCCCAGGGCAAGCTCAACCTTTGACTCTTCAACCTGGAAAAGAGAAGGCTGAAGGGAGATATGATAGAGGTCTATAAATTAATGAATGGAGTGGAATGGGTAAATATAGATCGATTGTTTAAGCCATCAAAATATAGAAAGACTAGGGGACATGCAATGAAGCTACAGTGTAACCTATTTAAGACTAATAAGAGAAAATATTTTTTTCACTCAACGCGTAATCAAACTCTGGATTTCAGATGTAGTAAAAACTGGTAGTGTAGCTGGCCTTAAAAAAGGGATGGACAAATTCCTGGAGGAAAGGTCCATAAATCATTAAAGGGGACCTGGGAAATCCACTGCTTGCCCCAATACAAGCATTGTGCAATCTGTGTCCTTTGGGAAAACTGCTAGGTACTTGTGACCTAGATTGGCCACTGTTGGAAATGGGATACTGGGCTTGATGGACCTTGCTCTGAACCCAGTATGGCATATCTTATGTTCTTAACATTGCCACTTGGTTGTCCATCCTGACAAGCATCTGGGTGTTCGTGAGGTGGGTTTGAGTGTTCGAAGTTCCAAGGATAATTTCTGAGTTGTCCACAGGCCCTGTGTGGACACTGACTCCAGATGGGCTCCCCAACCCAGTTTGGATGCATTTGTGGTTAGGCGTGTTGAGGTTGAGGCATCCAGAAAGGTGACCTTCCCAGCAGGTTTGCTGGGGTGCACCACCATAGGAGGGATTGGACTAGTGGGTAGGTGATCTGAATAATATCCCTTAAGTGGATTGTGTCCATTGTGCTAGGCGCATATGTAGTCTTGCATACAGCACTATGTGCACTGTGGATGCCATGTGGCCTAAGAGACGAAGGAAGTCTCCAGCTGTCGGAGTTGTCTGTTGACGCATGTGGGTGATTAGGGTTACTAGCTTGTCTAGTGGTAGAAAGGCTCTGGATAGCTGAGTGTCTAGTACTGCTCCTATGAATGCCAATCTTTGAGTTGAGGTTAGATGGGACTTTGGGAAGTTTACTACAAATCCCAGGTATTGCCCTGTTTAGAAACTTGGAGTCATTTAGGCCGTTTTTTGAGGACTATCTCAAAAGCTGGCTTCTTTTCCTCTGGGATGAAGGGAAGGAAGGCTTCCCAATCCTTATTAATTTCCTTAAGGAACATTCCCATATATAAAGTGTAGGAATCGATCCTACTTGCCTAGAACAGCCATCTAAACAAAAGCATCGAGGTTCCTTGATTTCCTGCCGAGGGGTATCGATGCATGTCTCTTACCACTTTTGATGCAGCACATCATTGATTCAACTATCATCGGGTAATGTGGTAGCTGTGTCTTTTGAAAACCTGGGACCTCCGGTACATGATACATTGCAGTAAGGCTGATGGACGAGACTGTAAGCGGGGTCTCCTACATGTAAAGCATCAGGTTATGTAGGATCTTAATGAACTGGCAAGATCATTGCCTTCTTCGGGGCTGTAGGGTACTGTAGAATCTCCAGTTCCTCCACCCGGGGCTCCAGTTCTGATGACCGTGTGAACAGTGCTGCCAGTGAGTGTTGTCGATGTCCTCCCTTTGCTGTCTTAGCAGTGGTGCCAAACCTGGAATAGATCAAGTTGATGCAGCTCTGAACACTGGTCCTGGTGGTGGAGCAGAGGCATGGGGAATGTGAACATCAGGTGGTAGCACCAAAGGCAATACCGATGTCGGTACCGATACTGCTTCCACTTTCGGTACCAATGCCAATATCAATGTAAACGGTCCCGGAGTCATCTGTTCCTGTGGTACCGAGGCTGTAAGGAAAGCCGCTAAGGTCTTCTCGATGGATAGCATATGATGATCCAACAAGATTGCCGGTGTCTGGTCCAGGGACATAACGGAGCTTGCATCCACCGTACCAGAGCACGGCACCAGGGGATCTGCCGAGGTCGATGCCTCAGAGGCCTCCCAGTTCCCCACAGAGGCTTTGGAGGACAAGTCCTCCCACTGGGGATGTTCAGTTTGACAGCCAGCTTCAGAGGATGTCTTCAGGAAGTCTCTGTGTTTTGAATGGGACCTCTCCCTTGTTCCTCTCGAGGTCTCTTTGGAATCCTTGGATGAAGCTCAAGACTCCTTCAGATCCCATGGAGGTTTTTGCAGGGATCTCGAAGTTTTCTCTCTCTTAAGGGTCCAAACTATGTTTTGAGGTCTTCGAGGTATGGGAAAAGCTTAGACAACTTTCTGGTCTGGTTTCCTTAGTCATTTGTTCACAGAGGGAGCAAGAGTCTGGTCATGGTTTTCACTGTCTGTCTGTGTTAACCAGTCCTCCTCTCTTGTTCCCTTAATCTGTGGTGTGCCTCAGGGCTCAGTTCTCTCCACATTGCTCTTCAATATTTTTCTCGCCCCCCTTACCCCTGCTGATTCAACAATTCCCTGTTTCAGTTTATATTTACGCCGATGATATTGTGCTTCTTTTCCATATCTCCCCGGTCAAAATTGATCTCACGCAGCTAAACAGTTGTCTCTCCCACATTGCCTTTTGGCTCTCTGATAATTTTCTCCATCTGAATCCAGAAAAATCAACAGCCATGTGGGTTTCTTTGAGCACTTCTTGTCCAACAATTTCACCTCAAATTAATGCTACCTCTATCTCCCTCACTTCCTCTTTCCGTTACCTAGGTGTAACTTTGGACTCTTCACTCTTTTCATATCCACGTTTCAAATCTTTCTCGCCGTTTTCTTGCTTTACGTCAAATTAGAGCAGTTCTCTCCGTCTTGCCTACTGATTCTCTCATTACTCTCTTATTGGCCCTCGTTATGTCCAGATTAGACTACTGTAATGTTGTCCTCGCCAATTTGCCATCTTACCAACTCCAACGTCTTCAATTAATTCAGAACACTGCTGCTCGACTAGTTACCAATGCTCGAAAATCGGACCATGTAATACCCCCTTCTGTTGCATCTTCATTGGCTGCCACTTCGCTACAGATTCAAGTAAGAACATAAGACATGCCATACTGGGTCAGACCGAGGTCCATCAAGCCCAGTATCCTGTTTCCAACAGTGGCCAATCTAGGTCATACGTACCTAGCAATATCCCCAAAAGACACAGGTTCCACAATGCTTGTACTGGGTCAAGCATTGATATCCTGGGTCCCTTTTTAATAGTGGTTTATGGACCTTTCCTCCAGGAACTTGTCCAAACCTTTTTTAAACCCAGCAATACCAACAGCCCTTACTACATCCTCCGGTAACAGATTCCAGAGTTTGATTACACGTTGAGTGAAAAAATATTTTCTCTTATTTGTCTTAAATAGTTTACCCTGTAGCTTCATTACATGTCCCCTAGTCTTCCTATATTCTGATAGCGTAAACAATTGATCCACGTTTATCCGTTCCACGCCATTCATTAATTTATAGACCTCTATCATATCTCCCCTCAGCCGTCTCTTTTCCAGGTTAAAGAGCCCTAACCTTTTTAGCCTCTCTTCATAGGAGTAGCCTTCCATCCCCTTCACTAATTTGGTTGCTCTTCTCTGTACTTTTTCTAATAACGCTATGTCTTTTTTAAGATACGGTGACCAGAATTGCACACAATATTCAAGGTGCGGTCGTACCATGGAGCGATACAGAGGCATTATAATATCCTTTGTTTTATTCTCCATCCCTTTCCTTATGATACCTAGCATTCTATTTGCTTTCTTGGCCGCCGCGGCACACTGGGCGGAGGGTTTTAACATGTTATCCACGATGACTCCTAAATCTTTTTCCTGGGTGGTGGTTTCTAATGTGGAGCCTTGCATCGTGTAACTATAGTGTGGGTTGTTCTTTCCTAGGTGCATAACTTTGCACTTGTCCACATTAAATTTCATCTGCCATTTGGATGCCCAGTCTTCCAATTTATCCAGATCCTCCTGCAGTTTTCCACAATCCACTTGGGTTTTAACAACTTTAAACAGTTTTGTGTCATCTGCAAATTTGATAACCTCACTAGTTATTCCCTCTTCCAGGTCATTTATGAATATGTCAAAAAGTAGCGGACCCAGTACAGATCCCTGGGGTACTCCACTATTCACCTTTTTCCATTGGGAATATTGGCCATTTAGCCCTACCCTCTGCTTTCTATCTTTTAACCAGTTCCCGATCCACAATAGTACACTGCCTCCTAACCCATGACTTTTTAGCTTCGCCAAAAGTCTCTGATGGGGGACCTTGTCAAAAGCTTTCTGAAAGTCCAGATACACTATATCAACCGACTCACCTTTGTCTACCTGTTTATGCACACCTTCAAAAAAACATATCAGATTAGTAAGACAAGATCTTCCTTGTCTAAAGCCATGCTGGCTGTCTCCCATTAGGCCATGACTATCTACATGCTGTGTAATTTTGTTCTTTATGATGGTTTCTACCATTTTCCCTGGTACTGACGTCAGGCTCACCGGTCTGTAATTTCCCGGGTCACCCCTGGAATCCTTTTTAAAAATTGGTGTTACGTTGGCGACCCTCCAATCTTCAGGTATTACAGATGATTTTAATGAAAGTTCACAGATTACCAATAGCAGGTCTGCAATCTCATATTTCAGTTCTTTCAACACTCTGGGATGTATACCATCCGGTCCAGGTGATTTGCTACTATTCAGTTTATCAAATAGTTGTAATATATCTTCCCGGTGTAGCAATATTTCTCTCAATTCCTCTGCAGTATCACCTTTAAATACCACTTCAGTCTTGGGCAACATCCCTACATCTTCCTCAGTAAAGACCGAAGCAAAGAATTCATTCAGTCTCTCTGCTATAGCCTTGTCTCCTCTTACTGCTCCTTTTACCCCTCTATCATCTAATGGTCCAATTGACTCTCTCACAGGCCTTTTGCTACGAATGTACTTGAAAAAGTCTTTATTTCGTGTTTTTGCTTCCGTAGCAAGTTTCTTCTCAAATTCCCGCTTTGCCTGCCTTATCAATGCTTTGCATTTAACTTGCCAGTGCTTGTGCTGTTTCCAGTTTTCATCATTTGGCTCTTTTTTCCATTTCCTGAAGGTTGCTTTTTTGGCAGCAACAGCCTCTCTGACCTCACCTTTAAACCATGCTGGCAGTTTTTTGGACTTACTTCCACTTTTCTTAATGCGTGGAATACAGCTGGTCTGGGCTTCGAGGATAGTATTTTTAAATAACACCCAAGCTTGCTGTAAGTCTTTAACCTTTGCAACCGCTCCTTTTAGTTTTTTCCTAACTATATTCCTCATTCTATCATAGTCTCCCTTTCGAAAGTTAAAAGGTAGTACTGTGGATTCCTTTACTATCTGTCCTCCACTAATTAAATCAAACATGATCATACTATGATCACTATTGCCAAGTGGTCCCAACACCCTGATTTCTTGCACCAGATCTGGCGTTCCACTAAGGACTAGGTCCAGTATGGCTTCCCCTCTGGTCGGTTCATGAACCAGCTGCTCCAAGAAGCAGTCATTTATTTCATCTAGAAACTTTATCTCCTTAGCTTGTCCTGCTGTGACACTGACCCAGTCGATACTGGGATAATTGAAATCACCCATTATTACTACTCTGTTGTGACTTTTGTTAGCTTCCTTGATTTCTTTGAGCATTTCATCATCCATTTGTTCATTCTGGCCAGGCGGTCGATAGTATACACCCACTGCCATCACCTTCCCCTTCATACATGGAATTTCAATCCATAGAGATTCTACAGCAAATTTTGTTCCCTGCAAAACTTTAATCCTTTCTGACTCAATGCCCTCTCTAACATAGAACGCAACCCCTCCACCAATTTGATCAGCTCTATCATTACGATATAGTTTGTATCCAGGTATCACAGTGTCCCACTGGTTATCCTCCTTCCACCATGTCTCTGAGAGTGCAATCATATCTAACCTCTCATTTAGTGCTATATATTCTAACTCTCCCATCTTATTGTTTAGACTTCTAGCATTGGCATACAAGCATTTTAGAGACTGTATTTTATTAATATTAATCTGGCTATTGGTAGGCATGGGTAATTTGGAATCTTTATGCTCTGTCTGCTCCTTACCCAAGGGCATTTTGGCTACTATACTCCCTTTTGGAACCTCACTGCTTTTGGTAGTATCCTTCAAGGATACCTTCGTCCGAACCATGCGCTCCTGGGTGACTGTCGGCTTTCCCCTATTTTAAAGTTTAAAAGCTTCTCTATCTCTTTTTTAAAGGTTAATGCCAGCAGTCTGGTCCCATCCTGATTAAGGTGAAGCCCATCTCTTCGGAAGAGCCCCCCCTTTCCCCAGAATGTTCCCCAGTTCCTAACAAATCCAAAACCCTCATCCTTGCACCATTGTCTCATCCACGCATTGAGACTCCGGAGCTCTGCCTGTCTTTTGGGTCCTGCACGTGGAACAGGAAGCATTTCGGAGAACGCTATCCTGGAAGTTCTGGATTTCAACTTCCTACCTAAAAGCTTAAATTTAGCCTCCAGAACTTCCCTACCACATTTTCCTATGTCATTGGTACCAACATGTACCAAGACAGCAGACTCCTCCCCAGCACTATCTATGATCCTATCTAGGCGGTGCGTGAGGTCCGCTACCTTCGCACCAGGCAGGCATGTTACCAGGCGATCCTCAAGTCCACCAGCCACCCAGCTATCTACATTCCTAATGATTGAATCACCAACTATAACAGCTGTCCTGACCCTCCCCTCATGGGGACATGGCCCTGGAGAAACGTCCTCGGTGCGAGAGGGTTTTACATCACCTGGAGGACAGGTCCTAGTTACAGGATCATTTCCTGCCACACCAGGGTGATGCTCTCCTGTCACGTGACCTCTCTCCTCCATGGCAACAGGGATGCTGCCAGACTGGAGGTGGGACTTCAGGACTATATCCCTGTAGGTCTCGTCCATGTACTTCTCTGTCTTTCTTATGTCTTCCAGGTCTGATACTCTAGCCTCTAGAGAATGGACTCGTTCCCTGAGAGCAAAGAGCTCCTTGCACTTAGTGCAGACGTAAGACCTCTCACCAACTGGGAGAAAATCATACATGTGACACTCAATGCAAAAGACCGGAGAACCCCCATCTCATTGCTGGACTTCTGTCTGCATCTTAGTTTAAAGCTTGTGTTTAGGTCTTTTAAATTCTGTATATAATAAGGATTGGTGTAGATGCCTATACTAATAAAAGTGTATCTAATACCCCTAATACACCTTGTGTACCTGAAGCTTAATTAATCAATCTCAGGTCCTCCGTGTATGACTGATTTGGATAAAGAGCTGCACCTGAGAGCAGCCCCTTTCCTCTAAGATATGCAAGTACCTATAAAACTACAATTACCCCAGGGGTGGGTGGGTGCTGGGGTGGGTGGGAGGGAGATAAGTCCTATTGAAGAGGGCAGTTACAAGGTACCCTGTCCTGAACCCTCAGCAGGGGGGAGGGGGGTACCACACAAAGCCCAGTTAGTTGAGAGAGTCAAGGTAAGTTGCAGCTGAGAAGGCTGAACTAGCACACCACTAAGACAAACAATAAATAATTAAATAAACAGCTAGAACTCACAGCAAGGTGTCACAGGAGGCAAATATCCACTTTTCTAGCAGAGCACTGTAAAAGCACTGCTCTTCTCTGATCAGAGAAAAGCAAAAGTATAAGGTCCTCATTTTAACTCATAAGGTCATTTACACATCTAACCCGCTTTATTTAGCTAATCTTATTTCTCCATACTCCTTACCGACAATTACGTTCACTGCATGCAAACCGTCTGTCTTTACCATCTCCAACGCAAGCTCATCTGGAACAAACGCGTCATGCTGTCTTCTTTTTTCTTGGACCTTCGCTTTGGAACGCCTTACCATCTTCCCTCAGTCTGGAACCCTCATACCAACAATTCAAAACATCATTAAAGACACACTTATTCCAACAGGCTTTTGAGCTCCCCTCCCCTTAGCCCCGCTTAATTGGCTGTTTTCACACTATCTCTGACGACCTTTTGGGTACTCTTTCCTTTCCTGTCACATAATAGAGTTCTTTTCCTTTTCTATAGCGTTAGCATATTTTATTGTAAACCGCTCTCACGTTTTGACAAGGTCGGTATATTTATTATTATTATTTATTATTTACAGTCTCTTATATACCGCACTATTCATCATCAGCGCGGTTCACATGGAACAAAATGCTCAGTACATTTAACACGTATGAGTTTACAGGTAACAGGGCATAAATAACTTGGATAACCGGGGTAACTATTTACAAAACATACTACATGGAATCATATGCACAGAGGTTTCATAGGAAAACACCAGCCCACTATAGGAATGAATATCAAACTTGGTGAGTTGTTGATATACCGTAGATTTATCTGGGACTGGTATCAGTGGGTGTTATTGGGCTCTAGGTGACGCCATTGGGTTCTATAAGGTACTTGTTGAAGAGGTGGCATTTGAGGGCTTTCCTAAACTGTGTCAGGCTCCTAATAGCCCGGATATCAGGGGGTAGTGCATTCCAGCATTTTGGGGCACTGAGACTGAAGGCTCTGTTGGCTGTTGATTTAGTGCAAATAGTAAGTTCCTTCGGGATTTTGAGGGAGTTTATAGCCATGGATCTTCTTGCTCTATTTGGAGATGTGCTATGGATGAGGGAGGATAAGGATGCAGATGTGAGATTATTGACAGCTTTAAAAGTGATTATCAAGGTCTTGAAAACTATTCTAGCTTGGATAGGAAGCCAATGCAACTGTATCAGCAGAGGCGTTACGTGGTAGTACCTGGAGGCTCCATGGATGACTCTTGCTGCCGCGTTCATGGCTAGCTGAAGCGGGTTTAATGTAGATTGGGGAAGACCTTGTAATATGACGTTGGCATAGTCTAAATGGGGTATAACCAATGCCTGGAAGATTGTCCGGAAATCAGTTGGATCAAGCATGGAACGTAAGTGTCTAAGTGAGCGGATCTTGTAGTAAACTGATCTATGTTTCCTATGTGGGCTTTCATGTCTAGGCGTTGATCTAGTGTGACTCCCAAATATCGTATTGAGGATTTAGATTGCAACTCCGCTTCTTTTACTTTAAGATATTGTGGGGGGGTAAAATTGGGATTCCTTGTTATGAAGAGTACTTCTGTTTTCTTATGTTGTATTCTGAGGTTTTGAGACAGGAGCCAGTCAGATATTGCATTGAAGCAACTTGTCAGTGGGGAGAGGTCCAGATGCTCGGTAGAGAAGGGAATGTAAAGCAGGACATCGTCTGCATATAACATGCAATCAACATTGAAAGACCGGATGATATTACAAATTGGCTGCATGTAAATATTGAAAAGGAGCGCAGAAAGGGAGGATCCTTGAGGGACTCCTTGGCTTTGGTGGAGAGGTTCAAACTTTATCCCTCCAGAACGAACATGCTGCCATCTTTCGGACAGGTAGGATCTGCACCATTCAAGCGCTTTTCCATTAATGCCTTTGTCAATCAGTCGTCCTAGTAGAAGCTCATGATTTACTGAATCAAAAGCTGCAGCGATGTCCAGAAAGATGAGTGCAAGTCCTTGACGGATGTCGTCAATGCCAGTGATTATTTTGCAGAAGAGAGTGGTAAGGAGGGTTTCCACTCCATGGAATTCCCTAAAACCATGTTGGCAGGGGTCTAATGGTGCAGCGGAGTCAATGTGATCCTGCAGTTGCCTTTGGGCCTCCTTTTCAATGATCTTCGCGAGTAGTGGAATACTAGATATGGGTCTGTAGGATTCCACCTGTTGGGAGTCAAGCTTGCAGTTTTTTAGCAGAGGTCTGATAGAGGTGTGTTTAAGGGCTGAAGGGAAGGAGCCAGTTGAGAAGGAGAGATTCATTATTTTGGCCAGTACTGAGCTGAAGTGACTGCGAAGCTCCTTGATCCAGAAGGCTGGGCATGGATCGGTCTGAGCAGTACTGGTGTTAAGGGCTGCAATAGTGTCTTCAATTCCTCTCTTGGAGGGGGTAGAAAACATGGTTAGAGTTGTTTGGCAGTTTTGCTCTGTGGTAGAGGCTATAGTAGAGGTTTTGTTGGTCTGACATATCTTGGATTGTAAATAGGTTGCAAAATCTTGTGGGTGTAGCTCAAATGGAGGTCCAGAGAATGGTTCCTTGGATAAAGTCTTGACCAGGTCGAAGAGGTCATGTGGTTTATTAAGTGATCTCATTAAGGTGTCAGAGTAGTACTGCTTCATCGTGTTGGTGATTGCGTTGCGATGTGCAGCCAGATGACAGTTGTATGCTGACAGGTCATTTAAAGAGTGAGATCGGCGCCAGCGTTTCTCCAGTTTCCGTAATTGGCTAAGTGATGCTTTAAGATCAGCTGAGTACCATGGGGCACTTACTCTTTTACCTGAAGGCCTGTTGGATGTTGTACGTAGGGCGATTGAGCTGAGGCAATTGTTCCAGTGAGAAATTAGGTCGTCAAGGTTCCGGGTGGATTCAGAGATGAGTTGCTGCGTTTCAGCAAGGATAAGATCTCTGTTGTAAGGCTTGAAAGATCGAGAGGGCGGTCTTGCGGTGTTGCTTTGGATTTTGTTGGTTTTTGTGTAGGCTTTGTAAGAGGGAATCTGAATGATGATCAGTTTGTGATCTGACCAAGGAACAGAAGTTATGGAGGTTATGGGATCCTGGGCTGGGTTAAGAGAGGTTTGCGGGGCGAATACAAGGTCCAAGATATTTCCCTTAATATGGGTAGAATCATTAACTAGTTGCTTGAAGCCAAGATTTTCCAGGGCATCCAAGAAGGCTGTTGCTTGATGATCTTGCAATGTAGGCAGGTTAAAGTAGCCTAGGATCCAATTTGGGAGGCCTGGGTTATGAGTGTTGGATGCCAGATCAATGATAGCTGCGAGATCATCTGGGGAAGCTGAAGGTGCTCTGTAAAGCAGGTTGATTATGCAGCGTTTGTTGGAGATGGTGACGGTCTCAAGGTGGTTTGTATTGGTGGTGTGCACTGTTCGAAAATGGAGGTCTGTCCTGGTGAGGATGAGCACGCCACCTCCTCTTTTTTCTTGCCTATGACTTGAATGTATGGTGAAATTCTGAGGGAGGAGCTGGTTGAGTATTACGTTGTCTTCAGCAGATAACCACGTCTCAGTGACCATGAGTATATCAAGGCCGTGGCTGGCAATTAGGTCAGTGACGGCTGGCCACTTCTTCCGGATAGAACGGGCATTGATGAGGGCACATTTTAGGCTGTGAGGGTAGGAGTTTTGAATTTGTTTAGGTTTCATATTGTGTTGAAGAGCAATGTGTAACAGATGGGGATGGTGTGAGCGGGAGTCCCAAGTTATGTTGTTATGGGAAGCACTAGTCCACCTTCTCCCATGGCTCAGTAATATTGGAATCTGGTTGGATGCTGGGGTTGAGGCTAGAGAGTTGGAGAACCAGCCTGAAAGGACGAAATAGCATCCTATTATGGTGGTAATGAGGGAACCCATCGTGTCAGAGCACTATGTGATTGGGAGCGGGTCAATCAGGTTAGACTAACAGGAAGTTATTGACAAACTCTTGGTACTTAGTGTAGTATACTGGGTGACAGCAGACACTATGATCGCAGGCAATGGTTAAAGTTAGCTAACTAGTACAGTAACTTGATGACTGGAACTGGTGAGACTACTGACAAGAGTAAAGTAGATTGTTGACAATAGTAGATTATTGGTAGCACTACGATGGTGACTGGAATTAATAAGGCTACTGACAACAGTATAGAGTTTGATTTGCAATGGAATATTACTGGCTACTGACAGCAGTATAGAGACTAGCTACTGACAACAGTATAGCGGTTGATTTGCAATGGAATGTTACTAGCAATGGAATATTACTGGCTACTGACAACAGTATAGAGACTGGCTACTGACAACAGTATAGAGGTTGATTTGCAAAGGAATATTACTGACAACAGTGCATTGGATACTACCAATGGCACAGTGGTGACTAACTATTAACGTTTGCTGACAACAGTATGGTAGATAGATAAATAACATGGACCTGATATGCAGTGGCTCTATTAACGAGGCTATACTTGCGAAAGGCAGCGTGAGCAGTCATTAAGCGAGCTCAAACTGCCAGGCAGTCTTGCGTTGGTTCTGTATGAAGTGTCCGTTGCGGTATCTGGGCCACCTGCAGGCGCTTTCTTTAAATTGCAGATTGTTGGTTGCCCCGATTGGGCAACTTCAGCTGGAGGCGGGCCCTGTATCCCCGGCGGCTCGATCCCGGCCGGGAGAGCTGTTGCTGAGCCGGGGTGCAGGAGGGCAGAGGTGAATAAAGCCGGGGTGCAGGGGTTCAGAATAAAGAAGACCATTCAATAGTCTGTTGCTTCCTTGGAGGTCCCCGCCTAAGGGCCACGCCAAAGGGCCCTCTTGCGAGGCCCTCAGGCGCGGGCCCGCCAGGCGCGGGTGCGCCCGATGGCGCTCCTTCTTTAAAGCAGCTGGGCTGCCCCGATTGGGCAGGGGAAGACCGGAGGGCGTCCTTATATAAAGTATGGAATAAAGATAAAGACCAAGACACTTGAGGCACCACTTATGTGTCCCTGTGCATTTCTTGAAACTGCTAGGGTGTTTTCTCCATGGTGGAGAGGATAGGCCTAAAGCTTATGTGGGCGGCACGAGGCTCTAGAAGGAAAAAATGAAAAAGAAATAAGGTAAAAAGAAATAAAAACTGAAAGTACCGGAATCGGGTACGATGCCGGGTGAAAAGCAGGAAGGCAGAAGCGCTATTCTGAGAAACATTTTCTATAATGACAGGAAAAGCGAAGTTACTAATCCTGCTGACTCTGCAGAAAAAGAAGAACTGAAGAAAGGGAGTCAGAAGAGCAGAAAGGTAGTCACGCATGCGCAATGGCGTACTCCCAAAGGCTTTCCTATAGGACACTGGAGAGTGTTCCTGTGCAGACTCCGTCGATGCCGACGTCGCCCATATGTGAAGACTACATTCCTTCTTGTTCCTGGAGATATTTAAGGCACGCTAATGAACCAAATGAATGCCCATTCCTAGTATGTAGTTGCTGTGCTGTATTACCTTAATAAAGTTTCCAGTAATTAGGATAGAAACGCTGGAATGCTAGATATTTTCTTTCTTCAATTAAATACAGTTTGTTTTTGAGTGTCTAGCCTTTCTGTGAATATTTGGGTGTAGTATTCTTCTAGTAAAGCTGTACATGAGAGCAGCTATAGCATGTACAATATCTTGGATTTTTTTTGTTTTAGAATAATTTAAGAAGATACAAAAAAAGGAACCTAAGGAGTAGGTTTATCAAAGTGTGGTAATGGCTATAGAAATAAAAGTGCTCTGGGCATTTAATGAGTATTAACTTTCATTAATGCATGTTGAAATTCTTTAGTAAGCATACCTCTAAGACCGAAAACAAAAAGGAAAAATCAGCATCAACAGAAAAGTTAGCTTCTTGAATAATGTAGCTAGAACTGTTGCAATGAAGACTATGTGCAAGAAAGGGTACTGTACGCATATGGCAGTAGAACAAATAAGCTTTAATTAACCATCAAAAATCTATTTTTTTTCCAAACACCAAGATACAGAAGTTTTCATATTTTACAAATATTGCTTCAAAGCAAAATTCTATATACAGCATCTTCAGTTCTGATAGTGCATAAACAAAGATAGATCTAGTCACGTTGTCTAACAGCGCAACATTTTCATCATATTAATGCTCGAGTCATGCCATGAGAAGGGACTTGCTGGACCAGAACAGGCAGCTATGGAAACAGACCTTATTCAGAAAATGAATACAGTTAAACATCTTTTTACAGATGTCCATCTAAAATGCATACCTTTTCTTTTCTTTCAGGGCTAGGCTATATAGGAAAAAATGTCAGCGACATTAGGGTATCAACCAGCAATCCATGTTCTATACTTTGCTCATTTGCAAAAGTGAAAATACCTGAGTTTCCAGGTTATAAAGCTATAACACACTGCCTAAATAGCTTACATTTTGAAGTGGTTGTCATTTTAGTTACATTGTTGTAAAAACAAAAAAACAAAACAACCCACAGCAACACATTAACAGTTTCTTGGCAATACCCAATGTGACAAACTCTCAAGGGGTGCAAGAGATCACACATGGCTGCAACCTTATAAGACTAGCTTCTTGTTATGATGTGCATTTCAGTTTAATAACTAAACAGCTTTGGGAAATTACTGTGCTACAGGTATGTAGTGCTATTATATTCTTATAAATCTCTTTCTCTAGACAGGAGTTATGAGTATTTGCTTGTAAACATGGCTGCTTCTAGATTTATCAGAGCAGCACAGACAGAACCTAATAGTTATCTCAATAGTTGCGGATAAAGAGGGGACTACAGGCTGCACTAAACATACAACCATGTATTTTAATGTATTTAATATACACCTACAGGAGAACAATATGCCATGATTAGCATAGAAGTGCTGATTTAAGGCTGTAAAATCACTGCTGGGAAGATCTGCTTTACGACTCAGAATAATACAGAAATGCAAGTCAATGCTCACAGCTTTTTCAGCAGCCAAAATGTTCTAGCTTATGAAGGTGATTTATTTGTATTATTCACAAACTATTAGGAACTAATATAGAATCATATTTTACTTAACACTCTCTCTCTCTCCAATTCAGAAAGGTAACAATCAAATAGAAACTGATTGTTCAGAAACCATCTATAATGAATTCACTGGATCTACTTCTAAACTGTATAAACAAAGGCCTTAAAAAGGAACTACCTGTACTTATATGTATGATAGCACTGCTCTCACAGAGGTACACTCCAAGTTCTGTATTCTGATGGAATTTTGTTTTTGTTGTATTTTTGCAACAACATAAATCTGATCTGGTGTTTAAGAGAGCACAACTGTACACACTAAGAATGCTTTGGACATGGTGAGCATATACTATGGACCTTGGAGGTACTCAGATATCATATATATAACCAATAGAAGGATTCAAAGATAACCACAGCACAAAAGGATTATAAAAATGACCTCTTCTCTCATATTTCACAGATGGCTTTTGGTAATTTTTTGCCCGTTAGTCCAGTTTGGTAAATGAAATAAAGCTGCTTTTGGATCCTGACCCTTATTCCTCATGTCTCCTCACTCTTCGCTTTTCCCCTTATTATCGTTCTTTTGTCCTGTCTTTCTTAATTAGATTGTGAGCTCTAACGAGCAGGGACTATCTTTATAAATGTCTATATAGCGCTGCGTATGCATTGTAGCACTTTATAAATGTTTAATAGTAGTAGTTTCTCTCTGAAAAGGAAGACATTGAAATGTTCTATGGTTGAAAATACAAAGAACTTGAGTTTCAATTAACTTGATAACATGCAATTTTAAGACTCATTTTCAGATTCTTTACTAGTATAATTGATATCCCCCAGAGCACAGTGAAAAATCAGTTCAGCTTTTGCTACTGAGGTAGGACTCCTGCTTTCTGGCTTCTTATCTTCATGTTGAATTCCTCTGCTACATATTTGCAAAACAGAAAGGAAGCAGTGTTGCTCCCAGCAAGAAGGCCCATGTTGGCAGGAAAGACGTGGCGCTCTCTAGCTGTCTAGTCAATAAGGCTCATGGACCAATGGGACTAACAGAGGCCAAACCTATGAACCGGTTTTACAATCAAAATAAGAAAATAAAAATATAAATCAACAGAAGAGATCAAGCAGACGTAGCATTTTTTTGGGGCCAACAAGTGGGGTTTCTTCTTTTTTTCTAGAACCTTTTGTTATGACAGTTTATTTTCAATGCACTTAAAATAAGCTTCATTTTCTGTATAAAATTATAGTACTTGATTTGCCTTTTCTATCACCCTTAATTTTTAAAGTATGCAAATCAAAGAAACAAAGATTTTTTCAAACTAAGCACAGAAAGTGGTTTGCAGTATTCAGATGCTCTTGAGGAGTATTACAGAAGTTTGAAAATGGGTATTGTTAAACTGGAATGTAAATAGTGGTTACAGTGTTCAACCACTTTGCACACTGCTAAATTAATGGAGAAAAAATGCAATTCTAAGTTTACAGACAAATCATCATTTCGTGCAGTATATAAGCATTACAGACATACTTAGCACAATTTAATTTTGCTTTGCATATCAGCCGACTTCAAAGGGGTCCGAATGTGGTCTTTGGAGTTCTATAATATACAACAAAAGAACATAACAAAGAAAACGGCTACTGCCCAAACCTTATTATGCTCACGTGTGAGAATACTATTAACCACCCCCCCCCCCACAAAAAAAACCCTTTCCTGTGAGGCAAAAAAGTTGCTGCAGCCTCAAGCCACTTACAGTACAACATCTCAAACAGGAAAACTTGTACCTTAACCTCAAGTAGCATTTCTGCATCCATACAGCAAAAATAGTACAACTACAATCAGAAAAACCTAAGATGATTTTTTTTTATGAAACATTAAGAGTTTTTTTTCAAAATCTGGAAGGACAGTGTACCTTGTGCAGAGATCTTAGAATGTTCTTCAAGGAATTTAAGACTGATTCCCCCAAAGTACATATTCCCGGATAATAAGCCAGTCACAATTAACAGTGCCAAAGTATTACACCTAAAGGCAAAGCGCCAGGCAGCATTTGGAATGGATAAAACAAACTTACATAATGTCTAACAAAGATTCTAGACTCTGTTTGATGCCATCCTGCTTCTCAAATAGAAGACCAATGTGGTCAGCATTTTTGAACTATTCTCTTCAAATGGAAAGCCACATATCTGCAAATGCTAGCGCTAACACAATTGGGCAGAAAATCTTCTACAAGCATTAGCTCTGGAAGCAGTGTCTAGTCACACCAGCAAAAATGGCAAGCTGTAAATAAACTACATCTTGGTAACTTGAAGCGTTTCCTTGGGAGTAGGAGTATATTAAACATGACCTGAGATGCTCCTGAGATGTAATATTCACTAACACCCATATCTGAAGCTGAACACCCATATTAACTATGCTTTAGTGATTTTCACTAGATCTCATATTGACTAAATATCATGCTGTGCGAAAACCAGTGGGAATAAAGCATGATCTAAGCTGGCATACAAGCTACCTGGCTACAGTGAGAAATGCCATTTATGATCATTGTCAAAAAAACAAACAAAAGTAAGAGACCCTCTACTAAACTGTTTGGCTCTTAGAAATCTGCTCTCTCTTGATGGCACAATCTTAAGTCCGTTTAAATAATGAAAAATAAAAATAATGAAGTTCATATATTTTGTTCAAAACCTGAATGCGTCTGCCACCAAGGATCCTTTCTTTCTTCATCCGTACTGTCTTGCCTGTTGCACCGTCATCAGATCATCCCTGAAGTCAATCTGTGGTATGCAATCTGCATTCGAGCTGCGCTTTTGGCAGGTGTTCCTCTGCTCTCATCATACATGGCAGCATTCATATGTAGAACAGTGCAATGCCAGTTGCTGAACCTTGCCCAAGTCTGTCAGAAGCTGTCTGATGCGACATTTGAGCTCTGGGAGCCTTGCCAGTGGCTCAGGTGGTTCCAGTTCTCCTGTGTAATCCAAAAAACTCTCCAAGACTGCAAGGATAGGTGAGAAGAGGTAGCAGTGTCAGTGTTGGCAACAGTGTATGCTTTTCCAATGTCAAGCCAATAAAGACCTGAATCATTCAGATAAAATTTTAAGCCCATTTCATAAAGACATATAGGAGCCTATTCATCTTTGTAAAACATGAGGACAAAAGCGGTAGAAATCATGACTAGCTTAAAGCCATGGATATTTATGCCTGCTCAGGAGCAGGTGTAAATATTTGCAAGTTTGTGTACTTTATAAACATAAGTAAAACACTACTCCGCCAACTCTCTGTCCAAACCCCACTCCAGAACAGACCTATAAGCATGTGGAAATTTCTCCAAATGGTACTATGCACATACTTTTACACACAATATATATTTTTTAAAACTTACTCCCTTTAAATCTAGATTTTCTGGCATGCAAACCTTTATTTGGTGAAAGGAAGACAAATGAACAATGAAAATGAGCCCAAACAACTGTTCCCATGACAATCATTACTAAACACCTGCACAAAGTTACTTCATTATAACAGGTGTTTTCCATGCACAGTAGGACAGATTCCCCTAGCTCTAGAAACCTTTACGAGCTTTTACTCAAACTGTGCACTTGCAGAATTTTCTATGCCTCAGTATATCATGAGGTCACCTCAGCTCCATATATATTTATTTAAAAGCTTTTCTATACCGCGCTCTTTGATATCAGTGCGGTTCACAATCAACAATTCTTGTACAGGGCAGGGCAAATCTGCCTTGTGCTTACATTGAACAGGAACGGTAACTTGGAGTTGTAACTGGGGGAACTATTTACATATTAGACCATCATAAGTTGTAACTAGAGAGTGACAATTTACATTTAGACATAACCGCATGTTATGTCTGAGTCTAATTGGTTATTTACAGTGCAAAGTCAGAATATATATATATATATTCACATATGTCCGTTGTTACAGTTTACAGAGCTGTTAGTATTTATAGTATTATCACAGATTTGTTATATACAACTTTGCTTGACATCATTGGTCATAACCAGTAATTGGGTGTGGGACTAGATTTGTCCTAGTTTGCATGTGATGTGTGGGGCGCTACTTGAGTGGATTGGGGTGTGGGAGGTGGTGAGGAGCTGTTAGGTTGTGAGAAGTGTAGTAGGAATAGATGATGCTTGAGGGCTTTCCTGAATTGTGTGAGATCTCTGATTGATCTGATGTTGGGTGGGAGGTTGTTCCAGCACTTTGGGGCGTAGAAAGCGAAGGCTCTGTTCCTAGTCGATTGCGCACATTTTGTAGTTTCCATGGGGATAATCAGTGTGTTGGAGGCTACTGTCCTTCTTGATCTGTTGTTGGGGGTGTGGGCGAGGAGGGCAGTGAGGGAGGAGGGGGATATCTTGTTGATGGCTTTGAAAGTAAGGAGAAGTGCCTTGTATGTGACCCTGCAGTTTATCGGTAGCCAGTGTAGGTCTTTTAGGATGGGGGTTATGTGGTCTCTTCTGGATACTCCACAGAGGACACGGGCAGCAGCATTCATCGCAAGTTGTAACTGGTTTAGGGTGCTCTTGGGGAGGCCGTGCAGAATGACGTTTGTGTAGTCGAAATAAGGTGTTACTAGAGCTTGGAATGTTATACGGAAGTCTTCAGGTGCCAACATGGGTCTTAGGTGTCGTAGTGTCTTGATCTTGTTGTATATTGCCCTGATGGTGGTGTTTATGTGCGCTTGAAAGTCAAGGTGTTGGTCAAGCAAAACGCCCAGGTAGCGTATCGTGGTTTACTTGGGAGCTCTGCGTCTCTCACCTTTAAAGTCGAAGGGGGAGAAAAGCTTTTGTTCTTCGTGATGAACAGGACCTCGGTTTTCTTGAAGTTTATGCAGAGGTTCTGATCATGAAGCCAGTCTTTATCTTTATTTGTTTCTTTATATACCGGACACGCCAAAGACACCAGCGCGGTTTACAACAAGCTTAAAATTAGAGTCATAACAATGCTGCTAGAAAGAAAGGATAGAAGAAATAGAACTCCATTGATGCAATAGGAAAGGGACAGAGGTAGAGAAAGGAGAGAGAACACACGAGTAGGTCAGAAACAGACAGACAAACAAACTGAGGAGAACGAGACAAACCTATGAGGGGTCTGTGGGGATGGAGGAGGGGAAGGGAAGATCGTAGGCCGTGCAAAAAAGATGGGTCTTCAAACCGGCTTTAAATTTAAAGGATAGTTCAAGTCGGAGGGCAGGGGGGAGCGAGTTCCAGAGCCTGGGACCAAGGCAGAAAAAGGCAGAGGAACGGGTGGATTCAAGGTGAGCAGAGGCAGGAGGGGGAAGAAACATACGGTTGGTGTGGATAGAACGCAGGGAACGTTGAGGAGCATGAAGATGGACCAGGTTAGAGAGATAGCACGGGACACCAGTGTGTATCGCCTTATGAACGAAAGTGAGGATTTTAAATTGAATCCGGTAGGAGATGGGAAGCCAGTGGAGACCAATAAGAAGGGGAGAAATGTGATCATAACGGGAAGCATTAGTAAGTAGCCGGGCAGCGGTGTTTTGAATAAGCTGTAACCTTCGGATTTGGCGTTGGGGGAGACCGGCGAAGCAGACATTGCAGTAATCCAAGCGGGAAAGAGTGAGGGAAAGAAGTAGGGTGGTCAAGGCAGAGACAGGGAGAAAGGGGCGAAGAGCTCGCAACTGTCTGAGAGAAAGAAAAGAACGCTGGACTACAAGAGAGAGATGTTCACGGAATGACAGGGCTGAACCCAGGACGACCCCGAGGTAGCGCAGGGAGGGGACAACAGGAATGGAAGTGGCAGAAAGCAAGGGGAAGATTGAAGGTATAGGGCCACCGAGGGTGAACCAGATGGCTTGGGTCTTGGAGGGATTGAGGTGAAGAAAGTTAGAGGACATCCAGGAAGCAATCGAAGATAAACAAGAATTGAGAGGGGAGAGATCGGGTGAGAGCGGGCAGGTGTGGTAGAGGAGAAGAATATCGTCCGCGTAACAGTAGGCTGAAACACCAGATTGCTGCACCAAAAGAGTGAGGGTAGCAAGGAAGACATTAAAAAGCAGAAGGGCAAGAACTGAACCCTGAGGAACTCCACAAGTAAGTGGGTGAGTGGGAGAGGAAGAGGAACCGGCAGTGACAGAGAATGATCTATTAGTCAGTAAGGAGAGAAACCAGTGGAGAACAGTGCCAGAGATCCCAGTGTCGCAAAGCCGAGAGAGCAGGGTGCGATGATCGACGAGATCAAACACGGAAGAGAGGTCGAAGGAGACTGCAATAGAGACAGAACCATGTTCATGTGCAGAGTGAAGTTCATTCATGAAAGAGAGGAGAATAGATTCCGTGCTGTGCCCGGGACGGAAACCAGATTGACGGGGGTGAAGGGAGAGGGTGGCGTCAAGGTGAGAGGAAAGCTGAACAAAAACCAATTTCTCCAGGAGTTTAGAAAGAAATGGGAGGGGGGCGGAGCCTGATGTCCAGCGGGATGGTCGCATAACGCTGAGGCTCCCGAGAGGCCTACTCAGAATCCTGAATTAACACCTCATATACTTGGAACTTCTACTCTGATCTTGCCGGGGCACGTTGGTGAGATGGCGGGGACCAAACCAATGCGCCTGGAATTTGGGTCTCCAGCGGCTTCTCACGGCAAACGTTCCAAAACTGAACCTCCGTCCCCGCAGAAGGGGCCGGCCTTGTGCGAGGGCCCCGAAATGCAGCAGGAAATCCTCGTAGAGATTAGAGGGGTCAAAAACCTTGTGCAGGCAAACGGGGAAGCACTCCGAGCGCTGCGGGACGATTTTGGTGTGCTGCAAAGCAAGCTAGAAGGGCTTTCTTCGCGTCAAGACAAAATGGAGAGCATATTGGACTCCCATGCGGCCCGGTTGTCCCAACTCGACAAAGTTGAACGACAGGTGCGGGCCTTGCAGAAAGAGGTGGAAGATGGCAATAATAGAGCGCGCCGCAACAACATACGACTCGTGGGCATACCGGAGGGAGCGGAATCGGGAGACATGAAAGAGTTTTTATGCAAAATCCTCCCTTCCCTGCTCCAAATCACCTTTACCAAAGATTTGGAGATTGATCGCGCTCATCGTGTACCCACAAGCATAACGCTCAACAGGAAGACCCCGCGGCCTATCATTTTTCGACTATTGAGATATCAACACGTGGAGCAAATTCTAAGTGCCTCTCGGGCAAAGGGCCATATGGAGTTTGAGAGCCACAAGATCTCCTTCTATCCCGACTTGTCTAAACCCACAGTCGACCGCCGAAAGCGCTTTCTGGAATTCCGGCCGAGGCTTCAACAACTACAAGCACGCTATGGCCTGATGTACCCGGCCAAGCTCCGAGTCACGCTTCACAATCAGACAAGAACATTCGAGGACCCTGATCTACTAGCGGAGTTTTTGGATTCCAAAGAAGCCGACTTGATGCGCTGACTTCCAGAATATTCCTGCAAGTCTCCTCATATCCGTTGTATCTGCCATATTGGATCTGCCGCAGCCTAGCAAAAGGAGTCTGGCGTGGGCAGTCTGTTGCCTTACTCTTGATGGTATCTGTGACCCGACTCCATCTACCCACAGTAGCCTCGATGAGTATCAGAGACAGTGTTATTATGGACTCTGGTGTTTCTTTTCTTTTTTTTTTTTACATGTCTTCTATTTCCTCTCTAGGGCCTCCTCCCGCAGACACATGGTCGCCATATTCTTTGGGGGTTTTGCTTCTTCTCTAAGATACGTTGGTACATACTTTTCAATATGGGGTGTATTAGCCAGAATACTCGGTGATTATGACATTGTTGTACAGATTCTGCTTATGTTCTATGTTATCAAGCGCCCTTCCCTAAAATGTCTATTACCGATTGATGGCACCATGTAAGATTTTTTCATTGAACGTAAAGGGCATCAATAATCCGATATAACGGAAGAAAATCCTAAGCTACCTCAGTCAGGAAGCAGCGGATCTGATTTTCTCCAAGAAACACATTTAAATTCGAAGGAAACTCTTAAACTCAATATTAAACCTTACATGGTGGCCGCTTATTCCCCAGCCGTTTCTAAGGAATGTGGGGTTGCCATACTGGTTAGGAAATCTTTGCATGCTACTGTTATTGCGACTAGCTCAGATACAGAAGGTAGATGGTCTAGAGTTCACCTCAAGATAGGTAGCCTAGAAGTTACATGTATATGCCTTTACGCTCCTAATGTTGATGACCCTGCCTTTTTTGCTACCATTGCTCAGGTTGCGCAGGCTTCTGCTAATACTTCATTGATCATTGGGGGGGATTTCAATCTAGTCCTTGATCCCCTGATTGATATACAGCCGCCTAGGACGAGTGGTCCCCCCAAGAGTCACGCCACGCTTACCTCCCTGATCAAGGATCTTGCTTTAGTTGATCTATGGAGGTTACTACACCCCAATGAGCTTGACTTCACCTTCTTCTCCTCCCCTCATAAATCTCAGTCTCGCATAGACTTCTTTCTCATCTCAAAACTGTTAGTTCCTCAGGTGGACACTGCAAAGATTTACTCCCAACATATTTCAGATCATGCTGCCAGAGCTCAACAAGCCTGGGAGAGCGAACTGCAAACTACTATAACCCCTGTGCAATGGAGCGTTTTTTTGGAGTAAAGTAGTGCGGGTTTCCCGGTCTGCCTCTGTTACCCAAACTCTCTTCTTCTTTGCACACAGATGCTCTTATACCCCAGAAAAAATAGCCAAATGGAACCCAAATGCTAGGGACCTGTGTTGGTCTTGCCATACTGCTGTGGGAACCTTCGTTCATGTTATTTATGAATGTCCTCAACTGCAGGTCTATTGGGGGCGGGTCTGGGGTCGTATTCAATCTCTCTTACACTTTCATGAACCTCTCTCTTGGAAGGTCGTGGGACTCCGCTCTGTGGCGGAGGTCCCCTCTCTTCCTAAGAAGGGTCGCTTTCTCCTTGATTTCATGCTGGGTATAGCTATATGCTTAATCACGAGGAATTGGAAGGATAGCTCTCGACTTACTGTCAATGAATGGTGGAACCTCGTCTGCTTATATAGTAAATATGAGCAGATACCTCGGAGAGCTATTCCCCATGTCCACACTCACTCTTGCTTGTCTAAATGGCAGATGCTTAATGATTATGTACAATCTGCTCATTGCTCCAACATGCCTGTATAATGTGCACTCATCATGTTTTAGATCACCGTTAGGTTTTGTAATACAATAATGTAAGTACACGCCCGCTTCGGGAATGCTTAGTTTTCTAGAGAAGAAGCAGGGGGGAGGGGGGTGGTAGGGGTTTACTTTGGTGTATGTATTACACGTTATGTATTTGTCTTTTAGCTGTATGTCTTCCTTTCCTTTGTTGTTATAAAACGAAAATAAAGAATTTAAAAAAAAAAAGAAAGAAATGGGAGGTTGGAAATTGGACGCCAATTGGCAGGGATGGAGGGGTCCAAGGTGGGTTTTTTAAGGATGGGCCTAATCAAAGCGTGCTTCCAAAGAGAAGGGAAGGAACCGGAAAGAAGACTAGAGTTAAACATAGAGTGAATAAGGGGAATAAGGGCCAGAGAGGACTCGAAGAGCCAAGCAGTCGGTGATTGCGTTGAAACAGTTCACTAAAACGGTAAAGTCGGGATGCATGACATTGATTGGTGCAAACAGCAGGACATCATCTGCGTAGATCAGGCATGAGATTTCGAAGGAGCGGATGATTTTGCATATAGGCTGCATGTATATGTTAAAGAGTAGCACGGACAGGGATGAGCCTTGGGATACCCCTTGGCTTTGCTGAAACGGTTCGGATGTGTTGGAGCCCATCCGCACGTATTGCCATCGGTCTTCTAGGTAGGGTTTACACCAATCCCAAACCAAGCCCTGGATTCCCTTCTCATGGAGGCGTGTAAGGAGCTGGTCATGATTGACCGAATCAAATGCGGCGGCGATGTCAAGGAAGATAAGTGCAAACACATTTTTGATGTTGTCTATTCCTCTGGTTAAGGTGTTGGTTAGTGCGGTGAGTAGTGTCACCACTCCATGAGATTCCCGAAACCCATGTTGGCAGGAATCTAGGGGGGCTGCAATGTCAATGTATTGCTGGATCTGTCTTTGGACAACTTTCTTGATTATTTTGGCTAGCAGGGGGATACTCGACATCAGCCGGTATGATTCAACCTTCTGCGGATCAAGTCTGTTGTTCTTCAGAAGGGGTCGTATGGACGTCTGTTTGAGAGAAGATGGGAATGTTCCAGTAGAGAAGGATAGTCTCATGATCCTGGCTAGGATTGGGCTGAGTTCCGTGCGCATGTCTTTGATCCAGTAAGCTGGACATGAGTCATTTGGTGCGGTGGTGGTACTGATGGTGGCAATAATGTCTTCGATGCTTCTCTCAGATGGAGGTGCGAGTTCTGTAAGCGGTGGCTGTAGGTAGGGGATATGGTTAGGTGTTGGCCTCGGGGCTATGTCTGTTTTGACGGATTCGGTTTGGAGGTAGTCGGCATATAACTGGGGTTGTATTGGTTCTGGCTGAGGACAGGAAGGTTCCTTAGTTAAGGATTTTACTAAGTTGAAGATGTCCCGGGGCTTGTTTAGAGAGTGGTGAAGGAGCTCAGAGTGGTGAAGGAGCTCGGAGTGGTATTCTTTCATTTTGTCAGATATTGTCTCATGATGCACTTTTAAGTGGGCTATGTATGTCGATAGGTCCGCTTTGGAGCGGAAGCGTCGCCATTGTCTCTCAAGCTTCCTAAGGAGGAGGAGAGACGTCAGCAGCTCCACAGAGAACCAGGGAGCTGGCTTCCTTTTTCTAGCCAGTCTGTTGGAGGTTGGTGATTTGTCAGAGGAAGGTAGTTGAGAAAGTGAGCTCAGGGTGTCATTCCATTTAGCGATCATATCGTTGAGGGTGGGTGAAGGCTATATGTATTTATTCAAGCATTTGATATACAACCTAGAAGCATAGTGCCAACAAAGTAGTTTACAATTCAGTAAATAGCATGTGGAGACAACACAGAAAAAAGCAGTAGAGAAAGGTAACGTTTTACTTACCAGATAAAGCATAGTTACTCACCTGTAACAGGTGATCTCTGGGAACAGCAGGAATTTAGTCTTCACATATGGGTACGTCGGTACCGACGGAGCCTGCGCGGGAACGCTCCCCAGCGTCCAATTAGAAAGCTTTTGGGAGCATCCCACAGCGCCTGCGTGCTGCCTTCCTGCCTTTCCCAACTGCCTCTCTCCAGTTAAGTTTTAAAGCTGAGACAAAGAGAGAGAGAGGGAAAGAAAAAGAGATAGAGAGATACAACTCCTAGGGAAGGTGGGTGGGTTGTGAAGACTATATTCCTGCTGTTCCCGGAGATCACCTGTTACAGGTGAGTAACTATGCTATCTCCAGGAACAAGCAGGAATGTAGTCTTCACATATGGGGACTCCCTAGCTTTAGATCACAGGGAGAGACCCCAGAAGTTGTGTGTCCCTGTGAAAGGGCTCCACTTCCCCCATGGATCTCTGGCATCCAACCAGGGATGGTGGGTAGGAGTTGATTAGGTATGGAACAGGTGTTGAAGAACAGCCTGACCAAACAAAGCATCGCACATAGTAAACCTATCACTACAACAAGGATTCATGCCCACTGAACTAAAGAAATCCGTCATAAGACCTATTCTAAAAAACAGTACACTCAGCAGAGATGACCCAGCATCCTACTGCCCAATATCGAGCATACCATTCCTAGCAAAGATCATTGAAAAGGCGGTCCTATTACAACTCCAAGACCACCTGAACGACAATGCTCCTCTAGATGACCAGCAATACAGCTTTAGACAACATCATGGGGTCGAAATCCTATTACTAGTTCTACTTAACAACCTACTCAAGGGCCTGGAAAACAAAAAGAAAATGTATATACTCCTTTTCATCGACATCTCTGCTGCCTTTGATACAGTTAACCATCGAACCCTCATAAACAGAATCAAGTCAATAGGTATATCAGGAACCCCACTAAAGTGGTTCACATCATACATCTCAAACCGAATGCAACAGGTACAATTCAACGGCGAAAAAGCAGAAGCAATCTCTCAAACACAAGGTATACCACAAGGCTCTGCACTCTCAGCACTCCTTTTCAACGTATATATGCAACCACTATGCAAAATATTTACACAGCATAAAATCAACTACCACATTTATGCCGATGATATTATGCTGTCCACACAACTTGACACTGACAACCCGGACTACAGCTCACTCGAAACATGTCTTGGCGAGATGCAAAACTGGTTACAACAAAGCAGCATGACAATCAACCACAAGAAAACTGAGGTGATGTATATCTCAAGGAAAGCAAATTTTGACCCACCTACATCAATAACCCTGTGCAACAACACTTATCAAACAAAGAAAGAAATAAAATATCTAGGAGTTACATTTGACTGCGACCTAAAAATGGAACTCACCTGCGCAAAACCAACAAGGCAGTCTTCTACAAACTGAGAGCTCTACAACCCATACAGAATATTATTGATCCTCACGACTTCAGATCTGTTGCTCAAGCACTCATCATGCCACATTTCGACTATTGCAACGCCATTCTTCAAGGACTTCCTAAGAAAACCCTGAACATCCTTCAAATGGCACAAAATGTAGCTGCCAGGATCATCATGAGGAAAAGTCTTACTGAACACATTACACCAGTACAAATTGAGCTACACTGGCTCCCCATAGCAGCCCGCACAAAATACAAAATACTGACGACCACCTTCAAACTCATCCACAGCATAGCACCATCCTTCCTCGACACCCTAATCAGATTGCAACCATCCAACAGAAACAGGAGAACCATCAATTCCAACACCCTCCACACTCCAACAGATATCACATCAGTCAAAAAAATCACTAGTAACAGGGCTTTCTCATACACAGCACCGACACTATGGAACCAACTCCCACCCGACCTACGAGCCAGCATTGATCTAGCCAACTTTAGAAAGAAACTCAAAACCCACCTATTTCAAAGTCATTTCAACCTGTACTAAACTCGCATGAGGGGCAACTCCCCCACAGCACCCCAGAAAACCTGTAATGTATAAATGTACATATGTAAATTATTATCCCCTTAGCTTAGAAGTAGATTTAATTTAATTTAATGATTATTTATATACCGCTCCTTCCATTGATCAGGTGCGGTTTCCATATAACAACAATAAACAGGGTGAACTGTTTTTACATATAACAATTTGTTGTTAGGTAATTACATGTATATCATAATTGACCCCTGTTATACAAGTTACTCCTCACCATGTAAATATCTCATGTATATAGTTACCCCTGTTATCCAAGTTTGATCACCTGTTCGATGTAAAACCAAACAGCATGTTGTTATGGTCGTTGTGTTATAATGTAAACCGCGCTGATGCCAAATAGCGCGGTATATAAGAGATTGTAATAAAATAAATAAATAAATAAATAAATACAGTTAACAAGTAACAATTAACAATTAGAGAACTATGTACAGTTGAACAGAATTAAACTATATACATATTTTTGTTTTTCATCTTTCTTAATCATTTTGTCTAAGGGTTACAGCGCTTCATTCTTTTGTTGAATAGTGTATTACCTTGGGTAGGATTATCCCTTATCTAGCTGGGGGGTGAGAGATGGGCTGATCATAGATCCAAAATGCTTTGTGAATAAAAATGTTTTGAGTTTTTTTCTGAACTCTATTATATCAGGTAATTGTCTTAATTCTATTGGGATTGTGTTCCACAAGATGGGGGCTGCATGGGAGAAGGCTTTCTTGTTAGTGGATTTATTGGCTCTAATGAATTCTTTTGGTGGGGTTAATTTATTTAGCTGGTCTCTCCTTTGGAGATTATGGGTGAGTTCTATTTTGATAAGGTTATTTATGGACAGGGGTGCTGTTTTTGTTATGGCTTTGTAGGTGGTTAGGATAGTTTTGTATTCTATTCGGCTTTGAATCGGGAGCCAGTGTAGATATTCTAAAATCGGGGTTATGTGTTGGAAAGGTGGGGCTTTCGTAATGGTTCTTGCTGCTGCGTTTTGTGCTAATTGGAGTTTCTTTAAGGCTTCTTTAGTTACGCCAAGTAGGGTCTGATTTGCGAAGTCAAAATGTGGGGTTATGATTGCTTGTATGACGCGTTGAAAATCCTGTAAGTGCATTAGTGGGCGGAGTTGCTTTAGCATTTTTAGTTTAAAGTAAACTTTTTTTGTTATATTCCTTACATGTGTGTCCATACTGAGGTGTTTATCCAGTATAACACCCAGGTAGCGTATTTCAGATTTTAGTATGATATTATTATTTTGTAATGTAATATGAGTGGGAGGAATGAATGTTGTGCATTTAGTTACTATTAGCGCTTCTTTTTTTGAGTGATTAATGTACAGATTGTTTTCATTTAGCCAGATGTTGATTTCAGTGAGGCAGTCGTTAATGAGTTTTATAGGGATATTTGGGATTTTGAATGGGACATACATCATTATGTCGTCCGCATACAGGTGATAGAGGACATTGAATTTTTTAAATATTTTACAGATGTGTTTTAAATATATGTTAAAAAGTAACGCTGACAGTGCTGAGCCTTGTGGGAGGCCTATTTCTTGTTTGTATGTTTTTGATGTGAGGTTCCCGATTTGTACCGTTTGAGCTCGGTTTGTTAGATAAGAAGTAAACCATTTTAGAACAGTGGATTTTATACCTATTTGTTTAAGTTTATTAATCATTGTTGAATGGTGAACGCTGTCGAAGGCTGCAGAAACATCAATGAATATGAGTAAGAATGCTTGTTTGGGTTTGTCTATTCCCCTCACAAGTGTATCAATTAGCACTGTTAGGAGTGATTCTACTCCGTGTCTTGGGCGAAACCCGTATTGCTGGTCGTCAAGTGGTGCTGAGCTATCAATGAACTCCTGTGTTTGAATTTGTACGGTTTTTTCAATTAATTTGGCCATAAACGGAATACTTGATATGGGTCTATAAGAATTAGGTGATGATTTGTCAAGGGTGGTGTTTTTTAGGATTGGGCGGATCTGTGCGTGTTTTAGTGTGGAGGGTAGGTATCCGGTTTTTAGGGAGATTTATTATTGGGAGGATGAATTGAGAGAGTACAGGTATGGAGTTCTTTATCCAGGTTACTGGACAAGGGTCCAGTAGTGAGGTTGTAGTATTAATGTTTGTGATGGATTTGAGCTCCACCTTGGTTAAAGGTTGAAATTCAGACCATTCGTCTGTGTTATGTAGTTGCGAAGTATCTACTGGTTTAGGTTGTAGGGGGTGATACGTTATCTTGTTCATGTAGTAATTTGCCAGTGTCTGTGGGGTAATGTCTGTGATTTCATTGCTGGAGTTGTGATTATTATTTGTCAGTTTTTGGACTACTGAAAAAGTTCTCTAGGTCTGTTTATTGCGTTGTTTAAGATGGAGGCGTGGTAATTTTTCTTAGCATTATTTATTGCGTCTTTATACTTGTTAAGGTGTGTGAGGTATGAATCTTTTGTAATTGCGTTTTTATTTTTCCTCCATTTATCCTCAGCTTTTCTTAAGTTCTTTTTCATTAAATTTAGGTCTTTATTGTACCAGGGGGCTTGACCATCTTTAGAGTGCGTGTTTTTCTTATTTATTTGTTTTTAGCTGCAGCGTTATTGATGGTTTTGTGCCAGTTTGTTACTGCTGCATCTAGGTTTTGTGGTGAGGTTGATAAGTTAGGGATTATGAGGTCAAGGAATTCTTCTTCATTGTATTTTCTAAATCTTGAGGTAGGTGCATTAGTTGGTATTCGTTTAACTGTTGCGTTGTTTATTGTGATATTGAATTTAATAAGGTAATGATCAGACCATGGGGTCGGTGTGCAGTTGAGGGATGTTGGGTTATATAGTTGGTAGAGTGCGTTTGGTAGGAATACCATGTCAAGGATACTACCTTTTCCATGCGTGCTAGTGTTTATTATTTGGTGGAAATCCATGTCTATTGTTGATTCTATGAAAAGGGAGGCATATGAGGCTGGTAATGAGGGGATGTTAAAGTCTCCGAGCATTATGATTGGATTTTGGTCAGTGGAGGAGCTTAAAAAGTCAATTAGTGGGTCTAGTTTTTCTGACTGTTTGTCTGGTGACCTGTAAATTAGGCAGATTGTTATGTTGCCAATTTTCACAATGATGGAATCTATATTGGTGTGTAGGTTCGATGTTAGTTTTTTGGCTTTTAGTTCTTTTTTTAACATTATTAGTACTCCACCACCTTTTTTGTGAGTTCTATGTGTGTAGGTGTCGTAGTTATTGTTGCTTAGTTGATTTAGGTAAACGTTGTCTGTGTCCGATAGCCATGTCTCAGTTATACATAGTATATCTGGATTTTGGTTGTCTAGGATTTCTGTGAATATAGGTAACTTATTTTTCATTGACCTGGCGTTAATTAGTATTGTTGATAATGACTAAGTTTTTGCATAGTTTAGTGTTTGTTGACTGAGGGGATGAGGAATATTTTATGTGAATTAACCTATGGTTGTTAGTTTTGGGATGATATACTGTGTGTGGGTGCCATGATGGGGGGGTTTTGTGGGAAACTGTGTATGATGGGGATATTTTTAACATTGTTATGTAAGCTCTGAGCAAAGGTTATTATCACTGCTAATGTGATACTAATTAGTATAATTTTACTTTTGGCAGGGTTAATTAGTTGCATTTTGGGAGCGGTGTTATACTGGTGACAGTTAAGGGTACTATCAATGTGAGTGCAATTACAGTAAATGTACTGATAACAGTTAAAGTTGCTATCACTGTGTATGTGGGTTGAAAATACTGGTGATAGTAAGTAAGAGGTTAATGTTAGTTTGAATGCGGGTACAATGGACAGGTTACTATCAATACTATCAATAGGTTATCATCAATACTATCAACAGTATAGGGTTTATGCAGGTTCACAATGTTACTAGCAATGTGATATGCAGGTACAGGTTTAAAATACTGACAACAGTACTAAGTTACTAGCAATGTGGTATGTAGGTTCAGTTTAAAATACTGACAACAGTACTAAGTTACTAGCAATGTGGTATGTAGGTACAGTTTAAAATACTGACAACAGTACTAAGTTACTAGCAATGTGATATGCAGGTACAGTTTACATACTAACAGCAGTACACGTTGATTTTCAATGTCAATGCAGGATTAGATGAAATAGTGAACACATTGATAGGTAATGTTAGTATGACACTCCAGAGTCATATGCAATTGTAAACAATAAGCAGTATATGTTCGTGTTTGTATTGTTTTATACTTGCTGTGGTTTGAAGGTCTGATGTGTAGGGGTTGTACGTAGGCTCGACCCAGAGGGAGCTCCGCTGTGCTTTGTTGCTGTTGCTGGTCTCGGCGTGTTTCTTCAGGTTGGTTTTTGTGCCGGTTTTATGCTCTTTGCGGGCCTTTTCCTAAGGGCCGTGCCAAAGGGCCCTCTGGCGAGGCCCTCAGGTGCGGGCCCGCCAGGCGCGGTCACACCTGCAGCGTGCTCTTTTTAAGCAGGGGAGCTGGTGCCCGATTGGCTGCAGGAAGAGCAGGAGGTGAGCTGCAAATTCACCGCGGGAGTCCCGATGTTGGCTGGAGGTCCGATCGCAGAGAGGCTTTCTCTGTGCAGCATGCTCTTTTTAAGCAGGGGAGCTGGTGCCCGATTGGCTGCAGGAAGAGCAGGAGGTGAGCTGCAAATTCACCGTGGGAGTCCCGATGCTGGCTGGAGGTCCGATCGCAGAGAGGCTTTCTCTGTGCAGCGTGCTCTTTTTAAGCAGGGGAGCTGGTGCCCGATTGGCTGCAGGAAGAGCAGGAGGTGAGCTGCAAATTCACCGCGGGAGTCCCGATGCTGGCTGGAGGTCCGATCGCAGAGATAATTTTCTGCGTGACATGCTAATCTTTCGAATCTTTATGTACAAATCAAAATTATTCTGTCTTGATTCGACAGCTTTTCCATGTAATCTTACCCGCTTCTGATCGCTGGAAGGAGCAGTATACAAATGCTTCCTAAATAAATAAATAAAATCCCAGCGGGAGTCCTTGTCCAAGCAGGAATGGGCTGTGAAGGTATGAACCGAGGCCCAAGTGGCTGCTCGACAGATGTCGTCGATAGACACAGAGTGCAGATGAGCCATTGAAGCTGCCATGGCTCTCACATTGTGAGCTGTGACATGGCCCTCCAGAAGAAGATTCTTACTCTGATAGGCAAAGGAAATACACTAAGCAATCCAGTTGGACAGTGTTCTCTTGGACACTGGAAGTCCCAAATGAGAAGGATCAAAAGCAACAAAGAGTTGAGAGGACTTTCTATGTTGCTGTGTTCTTTGCAAGTAAAAGGTTAAAGCTCTTTTACAGTCCAAAGTATGAAGATTCCTTTCTGCATTAGATGCATGAGGCCTTGGAAAAAACACAGACAGGTAGACCGCTTGGTTTAGATGAAAAGGCAAGACCACCTTTGGCATAAAGTGTGGATGAGTCCTAAGGACTACCTTGTCATGATGGAACCTTGTATAAGGTGGATCAGCTACTAGTGCCTTCAACTCACTGAAGCGGCATGCTGATGTGATTGCATTGAGAAAGACAACCTTCCAAGAAAGGAATTTCAATGAGGTAGTAGCTAAGGGTTCGAAAGGTGGCTTCATAAGCTGACCAAGAACCAAGTTTAAGTCCCATGCCACCGGTGGTGGCCTAATGGGAGGCTTAGTTAGAAGAAGGCCTCTCATAAATCTTGCTATAAGAGGATGGGAGGAAATAGGTTGTCCATTTAGAGGCTTGAAGGAAGCTGCAATAGCACTCAAATGGACTCTTACTGAGTTAGTTTTAAGTCCTGCATTGGATAAATGAAGGAGATACTCCAGTAATGATTCCAGAGGTTTCGCAAGGGGGTTAAGACCCTTTTGTGAACACCATATGGTAAACCTTTTCCACTTGAAAGCATAAGAGCATCTTGTGGAAGGCTTCCTGGAAGCATAAAGAATATCCTTTACTTGCTGGGGGAGGTTAAGATCATGGAGATCTAGGCCTTCAGCAACCAAGCCCTGAGATGCAGAGACTGGGGATTGGGATGCCATAACATTCCGTTCTCCTGAGATAGGAGATCTGGAGCAGACCCTAAATCCAGGGAGGGAGCTTGAGAGAGATGTAGAAGCAGAGGGTACCACACTTGCCGTGGCCAATGTGGAGCTATGAGAATCATATGGCCTCTGTCTCTCTGAAGCTTGAACAGGGTTTTGGGAATTAGGGGAATGGGCGGAAAGGCATAAAGGAAGTCTTGACCCCAGTGAAGGAGGAAAGCATCCCTGGCCTGAGAGCCCTGAGCTGGAATTCTGAAACAGAACCGGGGAAGTTTGGCATTCAACGGACTTGAAAAGAAGTCTACGTCCGGGGTTCCCCAAATTTGAAAAATCTTGGCCACCTGGGTCTGCATGTAGAGACCATTCGTGTGGAAGCAGAACTCGACTGAGTCTGTCTGCCCAAGAGTTTTGTATGCCTGGAAGATACACTGCCAGGAGATGAATCTGATGCACTCTGGGCAAGGGCCCATAGTCGCAAAGCTTCGTTGCAAAGCGACAGAGAGCCTGTTCCCCCCCTGCTTCTTCACATAGAACATGGCTACTTGATTGTCCGTATGAATGAGGACTGTCTTGTAGCTGAGCAGGGTGTGGAAAACTCGAAGAGCAAGGAAGATTGCTCTGAGCTCTAAGAGATTGATATGTAGATGCGTCTCCTGTAGAGTCCAAGTGCCTTGGGTGGAGAGGTCTTGCAGATGAGCTCCCCAACCCATTGGTGAAGCATCTGTCGTGAGAGTTGCCTCGGGTAAAGGTTGTTGAAATGAGGACCCCAGCAACAGGTTGTGAGTGGACTGCCACCATTGGAGAGACAAAATAAGGCGATTTGAGTTTGCTATTTTGTCTGACAGGCACCCTGATGCCTGGGTCCATTGAGTGGATAGAGTCCACTGGGCTGC
This sequence comes from Ichthyophis bannanicus, assembly GCA_033557465.1. Classification (NCBI taxonomy): domain Eukaryota; kingdom Metazoa; phylum Chordata; class Amphibia; order Gymnophiona; family Ichthyophiidae; genus Ichthyophis; species Ichthyophis bannanicus. The sequence continues at coordinate 27,070,477 of CM066049.1, forward strand.
TCTCATGTGGAGGCGAGCATAAGGAACCACATTTTATGTAATTTATTTATTTGGAGTCTTTTCTATACCGCGCTCTTCAAAATCAGCTCGGTTTACAGATAACAGCAGCTTTGTTCAGACACAGGTAACGCCCGTACTGGACTTACAGAGAACAGGGTTATTCAACTTGGATTAACTGGGGCAACTATATACAAGTTCTGGGCTAAGGTATTTTATAGTATTAGGTGAATTACATACATGCCCTAGCTGGGGTCTGGTAGTGCTACCGTGGTGCGCAGGGTGCGTGTATAGTAAGAGTTCTGGTGTGTGTGTCTGTCTTAGTGAGTGCTGTTCGGTGGTTGTTGAATGGTACCATAATGCTGCAGGAAGAGGTAGTGTTTCAGTGCCTTCCTGAACTGTTTAATGTCCGTAATTGCCCAGATGTCGGGTGGGAGAGCATTCCAATGCGATGGTGCACAGAGCATGAAGGCCCTCTTTCTTGTTACTTGTAAGCATTTTGTAATCTTGTCAGATTACTAGGCCACATACACTGTAGATGCCATGTGGCCTAGTAGTTGTAACATTTCTCGGGCAGTGAGATGAGATTTTAGCACTGCCTGAGAAGCTAACTGCACCATGCGAAGGCAACGGGCCTGGGGGAGATAGGCCCTTGCTTTCTTGGTATCCAGCAAAGCTCCTATGAACTCTAGAGACTGAGTGTGAGTTAGACTGGACTTTGGGACGTTTATGACTAGACCAAAATACTGAAGGATATATTGTGCAAGACAGAGAAATCCTGGCTTCTGACTCTGATGGGGCTCGAATGAGCCAATCGTCTAAGTAAGCGAAGAGGAATATTCCTAGAGTGCGAAGAAATGCTGCTACCACAGCCATGCATTTCGTAAACACCCTTGGTGCAGACGCCAGCCCAAAAGGAAGCACCCTGTATTGGTAGTGCTTTCCCTGAAAAAGGAACCGAAGGAACTTTCTGTGAGATGGATGGATGAGAATATGAGTGTACGCATCCTTGAGATCTAGAGAACATAGCCAATCCTGACTCTGAAGGTATGGCAGCAGAGTTCCTAGAGAAACTATCTTGAATTTCTCCTTGAACAGGAATTTGTTCAATTCTCTGAGGTCTAGAATAGGTTTGTGTCCTCCTGTTTTCTTTGGGATAAGGAAATAGGGGGAGTAAAACCCTGTACCATGTTGAGGAATGGTTACTTCTTCTATTGCCCCTTGGGCAAGAAGCATAGTGACCTCTTGATCTAATAGGTTGATAAGAGAGGTCTGAGAATTGAACGGTCTTACTACTGTGGGAGGGGGCATGCTCGAAAAATGGAACTTGTACCCCTCTTTTATGATGGAGGGTGTCCAATGCTCTGCTGTTATCTGTCCCCACCTGGGGGCAAAGTGACACAACCTTCCTGGAATGGTGGAGGGATCTGGTCCCTTGAGAGCCAGGAAGGCTAAGTTCTCTAGATGAAAGTCAAAGGCTTTGTGGAGGCTGAGACGGTTGAGGTTTAGCAGACTTTGCTTTCCTTTGTTTGGGAGGTTGCTGACTTTTCCGGACAGGTTGACCTGCAGAGCGTCCCTGCTGGGAATAAGCAGGATAAAACCTTTTTTTTTTGGAAAAGAATGGGTTTTTGAAAGATTTCTTTCTCGCAGGATCAGCTGTGGCCTTGGATAATCTATCCAAGGTGGAGTTGTCAGCATCCAACTCATTGGCTTTTTCTTGCCAATCCTTGCCAAACAGGTTCTCACCAGTACAAGGAATATTGCCCAGTTTGTCTTGTACCCAGAGCTCCAAATCAGATGCCTGGAGCCAGGCAATTCTACGTGCACCTATGGCAATGGCAGAGGCTCTGCTTATGCACTCAAAACAGTCATAGAAACATAGAATCATGATGACAGAAAAAGATCACAAGGCCCATCTAGTCTGTCCTTCCATAACTACAACAGTCAAAAGCTGCACGGTTGACAAATTTAGAAACATCCTGGGCATGTTTGACCAATGTGGAAAATCCTGCCTTCTATCTTCAGGAAGAAGAGGGCTCAAAACCTCTAGATCTCCTGTGATTTCCTTCAGGAACATTCCCATATATAAAATATAGGAACTGATCCTGGCAGAAAGCATGGAAGCTTGGAAAGTACGACGTCCAAAAGCATCCAAAGTTCTGCACTCACGTCCTGGAGGATTAGAGGCATGCCTCTTTGCACTCTTGATCCTTCTCATAACTGATTCCACTACAATAGAGTGGTGAGGAAGCCGAGTCTTCTGGAAACCAGGACATGGAGGGACTTGATACATAGTATCTAATCTACGAGAGTGAGGAGAAGTGGTAAGAGGGGTCTCCCACATTCTCAGCATGAGAACATGCAAGATCTCATGGATGGGTAGAGTAGCTTCCTCTTTAGGAGCTTTGGGATATTGTAAAATTTCCAACTCCTTTGCTCTGGGCTCTGTTTCAGGAGCCACAGTAATGGACAGATCTCGAGCCACCTCCCTGATGAAGTCCTACATAGTAACATAGTACGAGACGGCAGATAAAGACCAGCATGGTCCATCTAGTCTGCCCAGCAAGATGGCAAGAGTAGGTGCAGGCCACCCTTCCCCATGTTTTTGTTTAGGGGTGAACCCATCACTCCATGTAGGACACCCCTATTTGTTGAGACGCTAGATAGTTCAGAAGTTAGATGATACTGTTTATTTTGCTTTTATCCTGTTGCTGTAAAGGGATCCACTGTGTTTGTCCCATGCCGTTTTGAATTCCATCACCGTGTTTGCCCCCACCACTTCCATCGGGAGGGCATTCCAAGCATCCACCACCCTTTCAGTGAAGAAATGTTGCCTTTCAATTTACCACCTTGCAGCTTCATGTTATGCCCTCTAGTTTTACAGCTTCCCCGTCTTTGGGAGAGGTTTGTTTGTTCATAATTTCTCTTTAAGTATTTAAAGGTCTGAATCATCTCCCCCGTCCCTCCTCTCCTCCAAAGTGTACATATTTAGGTCTTCAAGTCTCTTTTCATAAGGCTTCTGACGCAGGCTCCAAATCATTTTGGTCGCCTTTCTCTGAACAGTTATCAGTCTTTTTACATCTTTTGCAAGATATGGTCTCCAAAACTGAACACAGTATTCCAAGTGAGGCCTCACCAGTGACTTGTACAGTGGCATAAGTACCTCTTCCTTTCTGCTGGTAATCCCTCTTTGTATGCAGTCCAACATCCTCCTGGCTTTTGCCACCGCCTTGTCGCACTGTTTTGCCACCTTGAGATCATCAGAGATAATCACACCAAGGTCTTTCTCCTGAACCGTGCATACCAACATCTCACCCCCTATCGTGTACTTTTCCCTTGGATTTCTGCTACCCAAGTGCATGACACTGCACTTTTTCACATTAAATCGTAGTTGCCAAGCATTAGACCAGTCTTCCAGCTTTTGTAGATCTTTCCTCATGTTAACCATTCCCTCGGGGGAGTCCACTCTGTTGCAAATTTTTGTGTCATCTGCAAAACGACAGACTTTTCCATTCAGTCCCTTCAGCAATATCACTCACAAATATATTGAGCAGTGCCTGGCCCAGGACCGAACCCTGAGGCACCAGGCTAATCACCTTCCTCTCATCCGAGTGAGCTCCATGTACCATCACCTTCTGTTGTCTGTCAGTCAACCGATTTCTAATCCAGTTTACTATCTTGGGACCCATCCCCAAACTACTGAGTTTATTGACAAGCCTCCTATGAGGAACAGTATCAAAGGCTTTGCTGAAATCCAGATAGATGACATCCACTGCATGCCCCAGATCTAGTTCCTTGGTCACCCAATCAAAGAACTCAATCAGATTTGTTTGGCAAGACCGTTCTTCAGTAAAACCATGTTGCCTTGGATCTTGCAGCCTGTTGGTTTGGAGAAAGTTCATTATTCGCTCTTTCAGGAGCGCCTCCATTACTTTTCCTGCCACCGAGGTAAGGCTCACGGGCCTGTAGTTTGACACTTCTTCCCTGTCACCACTTTTGTGTAGAGGTACAACATCAGCCATTCTCCAGTCCTGAGGAACCACTACTGTTTCCAAGGATCTGTTGAAGACATCCTTTAACGGTCCTGCAAGAACCTCTCTGAGCTCTTTCAGTATCCTGGGATGTATCCCATCAGGTCCCATGGCTTTGTCCACTTTCAGTTTAGCAAGTTGTTCTAACACCTCATCTTCTGTGAATGGTGTGGTATCTACTTCATTGCTATTTTTATATTTGGGAGTCACAGCTGGTCTATCTCCAGGATCTTCTTTAGTAAAAACAGAGCAGAAGTATTTGTTTAGCAATTTTGCTTTTTCAGTGTCACTTTCCAGAAGTCCTTTCCCAGCATTTCTGAGTCCTGCAATTCCAACTCTGATCTTCTTCCTTTCCTGAATATACCTGAAGAAAGTTTTGTCGCCACCTTTAACATCTTTAACCATCATTTCCTCTGCCTTTGATTTTGCTATCCTTATTTATCTTTTAGACTCTTTGAGCTTGATCCTGTATTCATTTCTGTGTTCTTCTGTTTGCAAGCTTTTGAATTTTGCGAAAGCTGTGTTTTTTGGCTTTATTTGAGCAGCCACCTCTTTGGAAAACCAAATAGGTTTCCTTCTCCTCTTGTTTTTATTTACTTTTCTTACATATTTATCTGTTGCCCCTTTTATTGCCACCTTTAGGTTAGTCTATTGCAATTCCACCCCTTATCTCCTTCCACCCCGTTATCTCCTCCTTTAAGTACTCGGCCATTTTATTGAAGTCAGCGTTTTTGAAGTTTAGGACTTTGAGCTTGCTATTATTGGCCTGTATCATGGCTTTTATCTCAAACCACACCGTGTGATGGTCACTGTTGCTCACGGGGGCACTCACGCAGACATTCGACACGTTATCACTGTTGGTGAGCACTACATCTAGCGTTGAGCTTTCCCTGGTTGGTTCCATCACCATTTGTCTAAGTAATGCATCTTGGAGAGCATCCACAATTTTTTTGCTTCTTTCCAGATGTGCAGAAAGAGTAATCCAATCCACATGAGGTAGATTAAAGTCACCCAATATGATTGCTTCCCCCTTTGTTGCTATCTTGGCAATATCTATAATCAATTCGTTATCTCTCTCTTCAATTTGAGTCGGAGATCTGTAGACTACAGCAATATGGATGACAGTGCCATCTCCTCTGTCCAACGCAATCCAGAGCGCTTCTTCTTTTCCCCATGTTCCCTGCATTTCAGTAGCTTTAATACTGCTTTTAACATACAAGGCTGGGGGGGCGGAGCCTGATGTCCAGCGGGTAGGACGCTTTGCGTTGAAGCTCCCGAGAGGCCTACTTAGAATCCTGACTTAATACCTATACAAATTTACTATTTCGCTCCGAGCTGACCGGGGCACCTCGGGGGGAATGGCGGCCCATAAACCAGCGCGCTTGGACTTCGGGTCTCCTTCTTCTTCTCACGGAAAACGCTCCAAAACAGAGGTGTCCTCCCCACAGAAGATGGTTCCATTTCGTGAAAACCCCGAGATGCACCTGGAGATTTTGGAGGAAATACGCGGCGTGAAGGAATTGGTGCAGTCCAATGGAGAAGCGCTTCGAGCCATGCGAGAAGACTTTGGAGTGCTCCAGGACCGACTTGAAAGTCTTTCATTACGGCAGGACAACATGGCGGGGGTCCTCGACTCGCACGAGGTGCGCTTGGGCAAACTGGACGAGGCTGAGCGCCAGATACAGAATCTTCAAAAGGAGTTAGAAGATAGCAATAATCGAGCCCGTCGCAACAATGTGAGGCTCCTCGGAATGCCGGAGGGGGTGGAAGCAGGAGATATAAGAGAATTCTTGCTCAAAACTCTTCCCTCCTTGCTGAAGATCACTTTTCACAGAGAACTGGAAATCGATCGAGCACACCGTGTTCCTGCCCACATGGCGCTCAACCGCACGACCCCCCGGCCTATTGTCTTTAGCTTGCTACGATATCAACAAGTGGAACAAATTTTACATGCTGCCCGAGCGAATCATCATTTGGAATTTGAAGGTCGTAAGGTCTCCTTCTTTCCTGATTTGGCAAAGCCTACCGTTGACCGGCGGAAGAAACTCCTTGCTTTTCGCCCTCGACTTCAACAGCTACAGGCTCGCTTTGGCCTGTTGTATCCAGCGAAGCTCCGAGTGACTCTCCACAACCAAACCAGGACGTTCGAAGATCCTGATCTACTATCAACATTTTTAGACTCCAAAGAAGCAGAGCAGATGCGCTAATCCCAAATCTTGGACTCTTATTTGCCGGCTCTATCCGCCATTTTGAAGGACCCGATGCGGCGGTCATAGCCAAGCACAGAAATAGCCTGGACTTTCTTTCTTTCTCTCTATGACTTTTGTTTTTTGGTCTCCTATCCCTTCATGATGTGTGCCTCGGTCGGATTCGGAGCACGCACAGTCCTACAGGTTATGTGTTTTTTCAATTTCGGCCTTCTCGGGGGTTTCTCCCCGCAGACACATGGTCGCCAGTAATTTTGGGGTTTTGCTTCTCCTCTACCGTACTGCGGTTTTCTTTGTTAATGTGGGGCGCTTCATTGTATTATATTAGTTTATTTTTTCCTATGTCATGTGTACAGCCAGATACAGTCAGTTTGAGGGACATAGTGAAATTATGTGTGCTATCATGCTCAGAATTTTTAACTTTTCTGAATGGCCTTATGTAAAATCTTATCATTCACCGTCAAAGGCATTAATGGTCCACTCAAAGGAAAGAAAATCCTTAGCTATCTTAGCCATGAGCATGTTGATTTAGTGTTTCTTCAGGATACGCATTTAAACTCTGCTGAAACACTGAAACTCAATGCTAAGCCTCACATGGTAGCTGCCTATTCTCCCACCGTTTTCAAATGGTACGGGATAGCCACTCTGGTTAAGAAGTCTTAGCACGCTACTGTACCTGATATTAGCGCTGACAAGGAGGGTAGATGGGCCCGTGTACACCTTGAGGTTGGAGATAGTGAATTCACGTGTATTTGCATTATGCCCCGAATGTGGACAACCCTGCTTACTATGCAAGTATTGCGCAGTTGGCCTTGGCCTCTGCCAATGCCCCATTAATACTTGGTGGCGATTTTACTCAAGTGTTCCCTCAATCTATTCTTCTCAAACAAGGTGCTCGTTGGTTGGAAGATCCAGTACCGAGTAGACCTGTGTGGCTAGATATAGAAGCGGGCCTTTGCAAACCGATTCCTCTTACCTTTCTCCCTGGTATGACTCTCCCATCAGACTCCCACTATCCACCAATGCTTTTAGACACTTTAGGTGCCTTTAATACTCTTATGCAATCTTTAGACTCCCGACTCTGGTCAGTGCAACTTCAGCATCGCCTTCGGTGCACTAGAGTACTCCCGCCATCGGCATTCTCTACATAAGGTTGATTGGAGACTTTCCGATCTCTCGGTAGTTCACCGGGTGTAGCATCCAATTTTACTAAACCTTCTGTAATGCTATAACTAGAGATACCCCTATAGCGCAGAAAGTATGGGAGAGAGAATTGCATGTGACTTTGCCCTCGGAGCAATAGAGCCTTATCTGGAGTAGAGGGACACGGGTTCCCGATCCGCCTCACTCATTCAGACCCTCTTCTTTCTAGCCCACCGGTGTTTTTACACTTCTCACAGATTAGACAAATGGAACACTACTCAGGGCAATGGTTGCTGGACACGTCCTGCGGCCATTGGTTCATTGCCTCATGTTATGCATGAATATCCCGCACTACAGTATTACCGGCGTCGGGTCTGGGGTCGTATTTAGTCTATCTCGCACTCTCAGGAGCCCCTTTCTTGGAGGATAGTGGGACTTCGCCCAGTTGCGGGGATCCCCTCTCTCCCAAAATTGGCTTATTTCCTTTCGAACTTTATGCTTGGCATTGCTATTTCCCTAATTAAGTAATACTGGAAAATTAGCTCCCATTTGAGCCCCAATGAATGGTGGAATCATGCCTGTCTTTACAGTAAATATGACCAAATACCTCGTCTGTTCGCTTCTTCCGTTCAGACTCCTTCTCATTGGTCTCAATGGAAGATGCTCAATGACTATGTACATTTTGCTAAATGCTCTCATCTGACTGTCTAACTTTGTATATATCTCTGTCCCATGATCATGCTGTATCGTAGATACTCTTTTGATCGTTTGATGTATAATCACTGTTAATTGGAAGCGCTCACATGCTGATATAATCGGGTAGAGAAGAAGCATCGGGGTGGGGGGTAATGGGTTTACTTTTCCTTATTGTATACTTGTTTTGTCTCTTTTGGTGTGTTGTTTCTTTTGTTTGTTGCAAAATGAAAATAAAAGTTTAAAATGAAAAACATACAAGGCTACTCTCCTCCTCCTTTTCCATTTTCTCTGTCTCTTCTGAATAGATTATAGCCAGCTATGGCTATATCCCAATCATGCGATTCATTAAACCATGTTTCTGTAAAGGCCACGATGTCCAAATCCGTTTCCACCATTAGGGCTTCCAGGTCTGGAATTTTTTTGGCTAAGCTTCGAGCATTTGTGCTCATTGCTTTCCAGCATTTACCTGGCTTGTGTGTATTTTGCATTGATTTTATTCTGCCCAATTCTTCCCACTTGGTTTTTGATGTGCGGTTTAAGAGTGTGGCTGTTTCTGATGATGTTCTGCTTTTGCAGGGGGTGGCATGCAGATGTTGACCTTCCACAACCGTCACCCCCTTTTATTTATTTAACTATATTTATATCCCGCTTTTCACCAGGTCAAAGCGGTGGGACATATAACAGGGGGGGGGGGGGCGCCCCATCACCGGGGGCCCAACATTGATGATTTTGGGATGAACATAGAGACTGACAGGATAGCAGAGTTACTGGTCTGGAGTTCTTGAAGAGAAATAGAGGGGGGTTCCTATTCAGAGATGTTCTTGGAATAGGATGGTTTTTAGCTGCCTTTTGAATGATGGGAGATCACCGTTGTTCCTGATGTGGTTTGGTAGAGAGTTCCAGAGGGATGGGGCATAGAGTTCAAAGGCTCTGTTGCAGGTCCGTTGTGTTGCCTTGGTTCTTTTGTGGGGGACGGCAATGGAGCTGTTGGAGGTTTGTCTGGTTGTTCTGCTGTGGGTTGGGCGAGGCAGTAGGGCGCGGAGTGGGGTGCCTTGTGTTTGGTGGATGGTTTTGTGGGTGAGTAGAAGAGCTTTGTACTTGATTCTTGCTTCGATGGGGAGAATATGAAGGTCTCTCAGAATTGGGGTGATGTGGTCCCGTTTCTTTGCATTGTGAATTATTCTCGCCGTGGTGTTTAGGGCAGTTCGGAGGGGATTGGTTTGTGTTGCAGGTAGGCCATGGTAGATTATGTTGCAGTAGTCCAGATGAGGGAGTGTCAGAGCTTGCATTACTGTCCTGAAGTCCTGCGGTTCGAGGAGAGGTCGGAGACGTTGTACCGTTTTCGCCTTGTGGAATACAGTTCTAGTGGTCTTGTTGATTTGCTGCTTAAAGGTTAGGGCTTGGTCTATGATAATGCCGAGATATCTTATGTGTGGTTGTATTTGAATTTGCGTGGTTCCTATGGTGAGGTGAGTGGGTGGTGTGAAGTCTGGGTCTTTTGTCACTATAACAGCTTCGGTCTTCTTTATGTTAATGGATAAGTTGTTCTCTTATAGCCAGTTGGATACGTCGGTGAAGCAGGTTGATAGTTGGTCGTTTGTTGGGTCTGTGGTTATAATTGGGGCGTAGAGCATTATGCCGTCGGCGTATATGTGGACGTTGACATTGTGAGTGCGTATGACTGAACAGAGTGGCCGGAGGTAGATGTTGAAAAGCATGGCTGATAATGTGGATCCTTGAGGTACTCCTTGATGTTGCTGGAAGGGGGGGTGAGGTTGAGGTTTTGGTGCGGATCAGTTGCTGTCGGTTGGTTAGATAGGACCTGAACCATTGGAGTACAGTATCTTTGATCCCAATTGTTTGGAGTCTGTGGATAAGGGTGTTATGGGAGATGGTGTCGAAGGCCGCTGATATATCCAGGAAAATTAGGATGTATCCTGAGTGTTTCTCTTGGGTTCCTATGATGAGGGTGTTCATCAGCGTGGTCATGAGGGTCTCGACCCCATGTAATGGTCGGAATCCGTGTTGTTGCGGGTCCAGTATGTTGTTGACGTCTAGGTGTTCTTGAAGCTGACGTTGGACTATCTTTTCCTAGTTTAAATGCATATCCACATACTGCCTGAATGGAAATATCCTCTGGAGGAGACATCCTGCGTTTAGGGGAGGAAGGCTCCTCTGGGAGTATTCCCGCACCGACAGAACTGTCAGAATCCTCAGATTCCTCTGAGGACTCGAAGTACCTTCTGTCCGGATGCTCTTGAAGAGCCCAATACCCGTACCGACCGAAGTCGGTACCGGGGGGAACCGGTACCGGTGTATCGGTACTGGAGGGCATCGCATGACTGGGTGCCGGCAATTCGGACACCGAAGTCGATACTGTCGGTACCAGTACTGATACCGGTGCCAGTACTGGTTGAACTGTCTGATGCGGTTCTGAGGGTGTCGATGCCGCAAGGAGAGCCGCCAGACTGTGTTCAATAGCCAGGAACCTCTGGTCTATCGACGCTGCCGATGCCTGGATGTCGGTACCAGAGAAAACAGCCGGTACCCAGAGCATGGCACCAATAGTTCTGCCGAGGTTGAGGTTGAGGCCTCGAGAACTTCTTGGAGCCCCGATAATGCTTTGGAAGCCTAAGCCTCCCGCCGGGGCAATTTTGCCGGTGCAGAATCCTCAAGGGCAATGCCAGAGGCATCTCGACGCTTGGAAGGAGATCTACCCTTTGAGGACCAGCTAGACTTGTGTTTAGTTACCTGAGATCCACGGGAGGAAGAGGAAGACCTGGAAGACGTTGATGCTACCGAGGCTGCATCAGAGGGAAACAGGGAACTGAGCTTAGCAGCTCGGTTCTGCAGACCTCTTTTAGACATCATGGCACAGGCCATACATTCCGTGATGGAGTGGTCAGGACCTAAACATTTAAGACACCACTCATGGGTGTCGGTGACGGAGATGGTACCGCCTGTCAGACGGCTGCCTGGGTGAGAATGTTCACAGTCTTGGCAAGTGCATATATCAATATGATTTGTAAGGGATTGTGGGAAATGCAGTCCATTCACACCAGACACAGCTGCTCACAATAATTAGTTGTGCTCGAGTGTAAAGCCAATAAGATATTTATTTATGGGGTTATTTCTCCCAACACAGATATGCTTGGTAGCACATAAAACAGGATACTTGCTTTCAGTGTTAAACTTAGAAAAACAAAATCAGGAAAACAACAGATGAACTTGTCAGGCATTCAAATGAAAAGAATAAAGACCTGGTTGGTAACAAACTGGCCTTTTCTGTAGGCTTTAGCTAATATTTTCTTAGCAGTGTTTCAAACAAGCAGCAAAACCCACAAAGAAGGGAAAAACTGTTCTTTTCAGGTTAACTTCTTATATCTTCACACAGACTCAGAAGTGATTCCCTCAGAGCTCACAAGCAATTAGGTAAGGCTCAATTGCTAACAGTTATCCAGGTGAAACCCCTTAGCTAGCTTGCTTTCTACTGCGTGGCCCAAAATCCTACTCAGGAGCTTTTCTGAGTAGATTAAAGAACAAGTTTGTATTTCGTTGTGATGGTTGCTGTACTTTGTAACAGTAAATTACCAAAGGAGTTTAGACAGAGAGCAATCCATGTATTCGCAGCCTATATCTAAGACTCCTCCCCCTTCTTCAACAATCAAGGGTTCAATATCATGGATTGGCACAGAGGAATTTCTCAATGGAGCACTTTCAGGAGAATACTTGTTTCCCTGCTGTCTTTCAAGGTTATAGCTAGGGCATAGATCAGTGTTCATACCTGAGCTTCCATTGCTGTTAGAGTTCCTCTCTAAATAGCCTGGCCAGTATGTAGTCCAGTTCTTATGTCCAGCCTTCCAATCCAGATCCCTGGACACTGGATCTCTCTTCACATACCTTCTGGCACGGGTCCTAGGGTCCCTTCCAAGTGCAGCCGTCTCCCTCACAGGTACCGTCTGGAGATGCCTAGCTCTGCAGCACCACTCCTCTGGTTTTCCCCAATCCAATGGTGTACGCTGGCCTTTTGAATGTCTCCCAGTATACGTACTGCTCTGGACTCCTTTAGACCTCCCAAATGCTTTTCTCTTCTTTCTTCCAAAGGGTTTCTTGCCCTCTCTGTCCGTCCGTTCTGGCTTCTGCTTCTGATGATCCTCCAGATGATGAAGACGTCCAAGCTGAGGATCTCCAAGCTGATTCTGAGGATCTCCCAGATGAGGATAATTCTCTGCAGAATAAACTCTACCTTTATTCTGCTTTGATGAGTGCTCCACCTTAGCACAGCGCAGCTGTGCTGAATCAGGCCCTGCCCTTTGAGATGAGTGCTTAGGGATTACCTCATAGCCCTCCTGATTGAACACACGTTTCCCCACTTCAGCTCCTCTAATGGCTGTTGGAAACCTGGTGCATTCTGGGACTGGTAGTCTTTTATGGGAAAATTCTGTTTTCTTATTTCTACCAGAACTGACAGGTTGCTTGTTCAGAGTCACTTCACCTTTTCTATAGCTCCTTCCTGAGCTATGATAAGCTTCCTTATCACACGCCACACTTGGTGCACTTTTTGAAACCCGAAGCGGGTTTTTCCATTGTGGAGGAATTTTGGGCCTAGGGCCCAAAATGGCACATGCACCTGGAAAAAAAATACTAAGTAAATATATATATATATTTTTTTTTTTAAAGAAAAGGAAGAAAGAAAGAACCGGCGGTACCGGGTAAAGCATCGAGGAAGGCAGACGCGACCACAAAAAAGAAGGGCAATAAGGAAAATTTTCTGCGGTGACAGGAACAACGACCTGCTGGCTCTGCGGAAAACCAAGAAATAGAGAGAGGCAGTTGGGAAAGTGGGAAGGCAGCACTCAGGCGCTGTGGGATGCTCCCAAAAGATTTATAATTGGACGCTGGGGAGCGTTCCCGCGCAGGCTCCGTCGGTACCGACGTACCCATATGTGAAGACTACATTCCTGCTTGTTCCTGGAGATTATTATTTATTTATTTACATTCTCTTATATACCGCGCTATTCTGCATCAGTGCGGTTTACATTGAACAAACTGAAATTATATTGAACAGGGCATTATAACTTGGAGATAACTATTTTACAGGGAACATGGGCTATAGAGGGTTAAGTGGCTTGCCCAAGACCACAAGGAGCACCTGTGGGACTAGAAACCCCAGTCCTTCTGGCCCAAGGTTGCTGTCCTCTAGTGGGATTTTAACCCCCGACCTTCCAGCCTGAAGTACCTTGCCGCAACCACTAGGCCACTCCTCCACTCCATTGTCCTTTCTTCGAGTCCTGCTAGGCCTGTCCTGACAAGTGGGTTGTGTTCCTCTACCAGCAGATTGGTAGAGACAAAGAAACAATGAAAAGCCAAGGTTTCATCACTCCCTTGCCTATATCCACCTCAACCACCAGAGGTCTCTTCAGTATTCGTCCCAAAGCATATGGGAAAACATGGCAAGCCTCACACAACCTCAATATGGGCAACAATGAGTAATCAAACACTAGCAAACTATGTACAGGAAAGCATAAACAGAAGGCTGTCTGTAAAAGATGACCCCGCGAAGCCAAGATTGTTCTAGCAGGACTCAAGAAAAGGAGATTATCTGGTAAGTAAAATGTCACTTTCCATATTGTTCTGCCAGACCAGTCCACATGAAAGGGAGAAACCACTTTAGGGAAGAAGGCAGGCACAGTCCTAAGGGAAACGGTCTCTTCAGAAAAGATAGATAAGGACCTTAGCAAGACAGACACAGCAGCTCAGAATCTTCCTTGCGGAACAAATCGCAACCAAGACCACCATCTCGAGCGTCAAATCCTTCGGAGTAGCGCGCTTAAAGGGCTCTGAACTCAGGACACCGAGCACAAAACACAGATCCCAGGAAGGGATTACTGACCAGAGGGGAGGATGTAGACACCGAACCCCCTGACAAAGGCGCAAGACATTTGGGCTTAAGACTAGGGACTTACCAGTCTACGGACCTCTGAAACAGGCCAAAGCTGCCACCTGGACCTTCAGGGAGCTAAGAGAAAAGACCCTTCTCCAGATCATTTTGCAGAAAGGTCAACAGATTGCACCATGGCTGCCTCAGAAGCCAGTTGCGGTGCACCGCATCAGCACTGAAGACACCAGACCCGCACCTATGCCAGGTTGGCAGACCTTCTCTGGACTCTGAACAGAGTAGAAAAAACACAGTCAAAGAATAGCCCTCTACACGCCAATCGTCTCCTTACGCCAAGCCATAAACAAGAAGGGAGCCAAGTCTTCCAGGACAAGCGACCCCTGACACCATAGGCCCCAAGACAGAGGCAAATGAAGAGGCAGCACTTGCAGGAGCTGCATCTCTGAATCACACTCTTATTGGCCAATCTGACGCTGCCAGGATAATCCTTCTCGGGTGATGCTTCATATGCTGAACCACATGCCCCATTAGGGGCCAAGGAGGCAGAACACAGCAAGTGTTAACTTGGTCAAGGTTGAGCCAGGGCACAGACGCCCTCAGACCCCATCTCCAAGTGGCGAATGAAGAAGCAGCACACTTTGGTGTTGGAAAGGGTTGCCATCAGATCCCTCTCAGGGTGACCGCAGCTGTGAAGAAGCAACTGAAACACTTCCCACTCTCCTGGAACCAGGGTATGCTAGCTGAGAAAATATGTTTCCACAGTGGCCACACCGGCAATGTGCAGAGCCAAAGAACTAGGAGGTTCTTTGCTGCCCAGGTAAACAGGAGAGCCGTCTCCAGGGCAACCCTGCACTCCTCATGCCGTCTTGTTGATTGACATAAGCCACCAACAGTGACGATGTCTGAGAACACAAACCACCAAAACTTCGACTGAGGGACAAAAATGCAGAAGAGTCAACTTAATGGCCCTCGCCTTAAGGCAGTTATTGGATCACGCCGCTTCCCTGTGGTTCCAATGGCCCTGGGCCATTTGGCCTTAGCAACGGGCTTCCCAGCCTAAAAGACTAGAATCTGTCAACAGGAGGATCTATGAGCAATCATCCTTCCTTGAAAGACTGGGCTGCTGTCACCACCACCACAGGCTGGCTATCACCATTCATTAAGAGTGGGAGCCTGAGCTCAAACTGCTGAGAACTCTGAGGCCTCCAGGTCAGCAAGGACCACTGGAACGGCCGCAAAAGAGCGCACCTCATGGCACCATCTAGATTGTCAGCAACATCAGTCCAAAGAGTTGAAGATAATCCTGGAATCTGGGAGCCTGCTGAGAACAGAATAGCACAAGGCAATCTAACAGCCTTTGACTTTTTCCTCTGGCAGACATGGCACACTTGAGTATAAAAACATGCTCCTAGGAACTCCAGGGACTGGGAATGGAACAACTCTTTCCCTAATTGATCACCCAGCCAAGGCTTCTCAGAAAGGACATCACTCAGGGAGCTACCCAAGATGCCTCTGAGACAGAATGGGCTCAGATTTATTTATTTATTTATTTAAAGTCTCTTTTATACCGCGCTATTGACATCAGCGCGGTTTACAGTGAACATTAAACTACACATCTCAGATTGCTGATTTGTGTTTACAAAAAACAGGTATCATAACTTGGGTATACATTAAAACAAATTTTAACAGGGAAAAACATGATAAATATATACAAACCACTTTATGTAGCCATATAAAGGGTTAAATGAACTGTACAAGCATCTCAAAGTGGGGGAAGGTTAAATGTGTGATTGCGAGTATTCAGTCAAGAGTGAGAGATGCGTGTGCTTGGGGAGCTGCGTTGAGGTGTGGAAGTGGGTGGATGTGAGGTGGAGACTGAGACATCATAGTGAAGAAGAAAAAGGTGATGTTTCAGTGCCTTCTTGAATTGACAGAGATCACTGATAGTTCTGATAGTTGCGGGTAGAGCGTTCCAGCAGGATGGTGCAAAGAAGGCAAAGGCTCTAGAACTGGTAACTTGGGAGCATTTAGTGCTTGCCTTAGGGAGAATGAGGGTATTTGAGGCATTGGATCTTCTTACCCGATTAGGAGGTGTAATTGATACTAGCTCAGAAATGGCAGTGGCTGGGTATTTCTTGATGGCCTTGTGGGTCATAGTTAGAATCTTGAAAGAGATCCTGGCTTGTATGGGGAGCCAATGCAACTGTTTTAGTATTGGAGTAATGTGGGATCTTCTGGAGGCTCCGTGGAGGAATCTTGCGGCTGAGTTCATTGCAAGTTGTAAGGGGTTGGTCGTACTCTTTGGAAGGCCATGTAATATCGCATTGGCGTAATCAAGGTGGGGCATTATTAGGGCCTGAAAAACAGTTCGAAAGTCTTCAGGTTCTAACAGCTGACGAAGATGGCGAAGGGTCCGGATTTTATGATATACCGATTTTGTTATGTTGTTGATATGAGCCTTCATGTTGAGCTGCTGATCAAGTGTAACTCCCAGGTATCTTACTGAAGCCTTGCATATGAGCTCTGCGTCACGAACTTTGATGGATATGGGTGGAATAAATGACGGATTCCTGGTGACAAAGAGGGCTTCTGTCTTTTTGAAGTTTAACTTAAGCCTTTGCGCATTTATCCAGTCTGTGACTGCGTCAAAGCATTTGATTAGAGGGGAGAGGTCAAGATGTTCAGTCGAGATTGGCATGTACATCAAGACGTCATCGGCATAGACAAGGCAGTTGATGTTAAATGAGTGGATAAGGTCACAGATGGGCTGCATGTAAATGTTAAACAGCAAGGCAGATAGGGAGGAGCCTTGTGGAACCCCTTTCGTTTGGAGGAAGGGGTCAGATGTGGAGGGGCCAGAACGGACGTACTGCCAACGATCCGAGAGGTATGACGCGCACCATGATAGCGCCGAACCGTGGACTCCCTTCTCTCGGAGGCGTCGAAGAAGGACTTCATGGTCTACTGTATCGAAGGCAGCGGCAATGTCCATAAAGATTAGAACAAAGCCTTGTCTGATGTTATCCAGGCCTATGGATAGAGTGTTGAATAGGGTTGTCAATAGCGTTTCAACACCATGAGCTTCACGAAATCCGTGCTGGCAGGGGTGCAGTGGCGCGTTGGTATCTATGTGGTCCTGTAATTGACGTTGAGTGATCTTTTCAATGATTTTCGATAGGAGGGGTATGCTGGAGATAGGTCTGTAGGATTCCATCATTGAGGGGTCCAACTTATTGTTTTTTAGGAGAGGTCTGATGGCGGTCTGTTTCAGGCTTCGAGGGAATGTTCCAGTAGAGAATGATACATCTATAAGCTTGGATAGGAAAGGGCTGAGCTCAGCACGTAGGGATTTTATCCAGGAAGCTGGACATGGATCAGAGGGTGATGTAGTGGTGTTTATACTTGATATAGTGTCTTGGATGACTCTGTTGGTTGGGGTAGAGAAGGATGTGATGGTGTGTTGGGTCACACTTAAGGAATGATCAAGTGGTGGTTGAGGAGCAGATAAGGGTGGACTAGTTGAGAAGAGGGGCTTAGTAGGTTGAATAAGCTGGTTACTTTTGTTTCGCAAGTAGTAAGCATATTCCTGGGGGTCAGGGTGAGTCGAGTTCCCTTGAGATGGTTCTTTTGTTAGGGATTTTACAATTTGGAAGAGCTCGTGAGGTTTGTTTAGGGAGCGTTGTAGTCTGTTTGCATGATATTGTTTCATGCTTGATGCTACGGATAAACGATGTTTTCCTAATTGTGATGTATATGCTTTGTGGCTCTCAGTTGTTCTTGATCGTCTCCAGTGCCTCTCAAGACGTCTGAGTTGAAGGAGCGATTCGCGTAGCTCTTGGGAGTACCATGGAGCATTCTTTTTCTTATGTGGTGCTTCGTTTGTAGCAGGTGCGTGGATAACAGCATCTAGGTTTGAGTTCCAGGAGGCGACCATGTCGTCGAGGCCTTGATCGTGAAGGTCAAGTAGGTTCTGTGTCCTCTTTAACAAATCTTCTCTGTTGAAAGGATGGAAGCGCTTTAAGTGTTCTGAGGTGGGTTTAACATCAGGATTGGTTTTGGCAGAGATGGTGCCAATCGGAATCTGGAAACGTATCAGAAGATGATCTGACCAAGGAACTGGGCTTACATTTAGTTGAGATTTATACCCGTGAAGGAGGGCTGGCTGTGGTGCAAAGATCAGATCAAGTATGTTACCTTTTATATGGGTAGGGGTATCAACCAGTTGAACGTAGCCTAGCTCACTGAGAGCATCATTAAAGGCATTGGTGTGACTGTTTTGAATGGATGGGAGGTTAAAGTCGTCTAATACCCAGTTGAAAGTATTCGGATTTGTGGTATTGCAAGCAAGATCAATTATTGTGGCTAGGTCATCTGGAGATGATGAAGGTGTTCTATATATCAAGTTGATGGTGACTTGTTTATTTGTAATGGTGATGGAGTCTAGGGTCGAGGTGCTACTTGAGGCAGCAAGCTGAAAGTTGAGATCGGCTTTTGTTAGGATGAGTACTCCACCACCACGCTGGTCAGCTCTGTGGCATGAGTGGACTGAGAAGTTGGGGGGGACACTCTGGTGAAGGATCACGGAGGATCAGATGAGCCAGTAGTCCAGATATGGGTGCGCACAAATCACTTAGTGCCGTAGCACCACAGCTGCCACCACCATGACCTTGGGAGAACATCCTCAGGGCAGAATGGGAGTGCTGCGAACTGAAATAGAGCCAAACATGGCAAAACACAAATACTTTAATGATCCCTCAGATCAGGATATGAAAATACTCCACCAAATCTGGAGATGTCAGGAACTCCCCTCGGCGTACCACTTGAATCATGGATCTCAAAGTTTCCATCCAGAAGCGCAAGATATGCGAGGACACAGTAGAGAGCCAGGATGGGTGGGAATATTCCTTCCGTGTCTGCACAATGAAACAGATGGAATACCTGCCCTTGCCTCAGACATCCAAGGGAATGGGGATCACTGCTTCCAGGATAATCAACTTGTCAAGTAGGATCCGCACAGAGGCCCTGCTTTTCGCAGACCCACAAAGGGAGAAGACAAAAGTGGTTGGAATCAGATCTTGCATTTCAGGACATAGCCATACAGAATGGAGACTAGCACCCAGTGATCCTTGGTGACCTGGGCCCATTCCTGAAGGAAAAGCAAAGCCTGCCCCCAACCAAAGAATGGGCCTTCAAACTTTCAATGCGCAGCCCAGGAGGGCTCTCCTCTGGAAAAGACTGGGTCCCTGAGCCCACATGCTCCATGAAATGACTGAGAATGAGTCTGAAGTCCATAAACAGAGTGGAAGAAAGGCTATCCAGGCCAGCAGAAACAGGAGTCCCAAGACTCCCAGAAATCTGACCAGCTTGGCCACAAAGAACAGTGGAGGCTGATGGAAAAGGAGCTCCTGCCTAACAGGTCCCTTGAACCTGTTCTCTAGAAGGTAGTAAGATGTTGTCTTGCCGAGATCCTTCACTAGCTTCTTCAAATCTAATCCAAGAGAAGCATCCCTCTAAGGCCAGATGGGCAACTGAGCTTTGGAAGATGAGTACGCGTCAGAGCCAAGTCAACGCAGTGTTACAGTCAACAGGGCACAATCCCTGGCCGCTAGATGTGCCACACTGTACATAGCATCAGAAAGGAAAGCCATAGCAGACTTCAAAAGAGGGGTAGGATCATCCAGTGGAACAAACTGAATGCACTGGAGCCGCCAGGCTCGAGACATCGGGCCTGCATATATAGCAATTGAAGAATAGCAGTCGCCGCAGTCATCTGGTTCTTCAATACGAATCCACCTTTCGGTCCAGAGTATCTTTTAAGGCCAATCCGTCTGGTAACTGCAGTGACCTAGGCATCCACCTTGGAAATATCAAGCCACACAATACACTCCTTCTCTGGAAGAGCATGCCTCTTCTTATAGACCCTTGGCCCCTTAGGTAGGGAGTCAGGAGAATCCCACTCTGATCGGAACAGGCCCCTGAACACCTCCAGGAACAGGAAAGACAGTAGGGGATTTCCACATCCCTTGCAGGAGTGGATGCACCTTTGGTTCCTGCTCTATGTCTGGAGCATCTGCCACACTCAAGTTGGAGAAGACTCTGGGAATCAACACCTCCAGTTCCTCCTTCCGAAACAGATGGATAACTGACCTTCTCGCGATCCTCTGAGCGCAAACATACTCAGCTAATCCCCATCTCCAGGGGGCACCCTTTTCTGAGGGCTCCTAGCTATAGGCAATCAGACAGGGCTTCCACCATCAGCCTGCCCCTCACACAAGACTGAACTTGGGGGGGGGGGGGGGGGAATTCAGAGGCTACAGGGTCTGAATTTCCACACCAGAATTATCAGGCCTGTACTAAAAGGAAAGGAATTCTGAGGTTATGTCCGCTGCCACCCCCTCACTACCTGGGCCTTGAGGGTTTCCAGGTAGGAGCGGCCTTTGATGCCCTTCAGGGGTGGAGTACTAACATTTGGCCCCCAGGGATTCTGGGAAATGTAGTTACTGGGCCTCCTGAAGGATTGAGGTTGTAGTTGTAGCTCGAGCAGACAAAGGCAGGCAAAAAAATTTCTTTTAAGAGGGTTTATTTCCAACGCATTGAAGCTCAGTGCTTTCAGATGCAAAAGAAGAATAATGCACATTCAACAAAAGATGGGAAAACCAAATATACAGAAGTTGCAGTGTTGAGACAGCTTTCATTCAGCTTATTCACAGTTCCTTCTCAGACTCACATTTAGGCAATCATGTGACTCTTCAATGAACAGAAAGCAATGTCCTTTCAACGGCACGGCTTCTCAGCTTCAGCATGTGATTACACTTATTACCTTCATAAGCTTTTCCAAAGAGAAACAGGTAAAGTAATCTTTCTACTATATTCTTTTCATATAGTTTCAAAGCTCTTTATCATAGCTATCTTCAATACTACATGTAGAGCAATCCATGGCTAGGTCCTGTTCTGTTGAAGGCAAATAATTATCTAACTGCATTTCCTCCTCACAGCTATTGGCATGCTGTATAGGATTAATAGCAGATGCTGCCTTTTGCTCTAAGAACTCCTTAAACTGTGCCAGAAGTAATTCAGCCTGCTTATGCTCTTCCCCAAGCTGATATCTTTCTTCCTCTTCAGGCAAACGTTTGTTTAAGGCTCCCAGCTCCTGGTAATTAGCTATGCTGTTCTTATCAAAGCAACAGTTCTCCGTGTGGGTAAAACCCCTCCCCCACTTATCCTTAAGAGCAAGTGTTGGGTTTGTCTTTAGAAGTTTAACACGTTCTGGAGACTTTCTGAACAAGCAATCATAATAAGAAATGTCAGCTTTACCTTGGCTCAAGTCCTCTGAATAAGCATTAGCACTTTTCCTTCTACTGGCTTTCAGGATTTGTGCTCCAGCTGGCTTATCATTAGTCCTTGTGCTTTGCAAGTGAACATGAGGCTGAACAATTCCTCCGTACTCCTGTCTGTTGTTGCTTTGAGTTTTTAGTACTGTTTCCAGCTCCCTCTGGTCCAGGTATCAAACCTGCTAGCTACTTTAACCCCAGGATGTACCTTATAATGAGAGTGTCTCCAGGGTGGATCCTTGCACCACTGATTACTGCTCAAAGGTCCTGCTTGGTTCTCAGGAAGCTCTTCCTGTAGTTCCAGGTCTCTCTGTGCTTCTGAGTCTCTCCGTCCTCTGGAGTCTCTCTGTGCTTCTGAGTCTCCCAGTAACTCTTCCTGTAGTTCCAGGTCTCTCTGTGCTTCTGAGTCTCTCCGTCCTTTGGAGTCTCTCTGTGCTTCTGAGTCTCCCAGTAACTGTCCAGGTAATTCCAGTGATTCTCCTAACCACTCTCCTGATTCTCCTAAGTCTCTTAGTAACTCTGACTGTGTTCTAACTGCTTGCGTATTTAACAAGCTCTCACTACGTTGCACTGCCCACCTCCTGCTTGGGAGTGCCCAATCAGTGACCTGACTTGTCTCCTCCCCTAAGGTGAGGTGTGGTTTTAGATCAGCTGAGTGTTTTTTTCCTTTTGAAGTGAAAATCCTGCTTTTCAGTGCAGTACTACCTTTCTCCACAGGATCTTCAGCTATCTCCATTGCTTCTTGAGGAGCTTCTTCATCACAGATCCTCCCCTTAAGATATCACGGGCTGGCCTAGCCTTGACGGCACTGTTCCCTCTAAGCTGTGCGCGTGTGCGCGCGCACACACCTCACCGAGCGAGCGCACATACTTTACAACAGAGCGCACAAAAATTACGGTTCTGATTCTGATAGAAAACAATACAGACGTCTGAAAATTTAAAAGTTATGTATTTACGGTTTTCACAAGTTCTACAATGTTTTCTAGTGCAATCAATGTGGTGTACATACTGTATTCTGATGTGTAGTCAAATTTTAAAGTATATAACTCTGAGTGTCGTTATGTGGCGCACAAAAATTTAACCTTCCTTCAAAAACTGCACAGCTGATATTTTATGCGCACACAGCCTACAGAAAATTAGAGGGAACATTGCTTGACGGCACAGCATGTGATAATCTATGGGTTCTGCACTACCTTGCTTCTGTTTGGACTGTGGTCCAGGAGTGGTTATTGTGGCTAGCTGGGCTAATGCTCTTTTATCATGCCATGGTTTTAAAACGCTGACATGGGAGACTCGCCGGTGATCTTTCCTATTTTTAATCAAATATGAAACTGGACCTACCGGTTGCACTATCTTATAAGGGCCTTCCCATTGGCTCTCAGCTTTTGACTCCAGCCCAGTTGTCATCCCAGCAACTTTTTCCCCTATGGTCAGTTGGCGTGGTTTTGCGTTCTGATCATAATAGGGCTTTTCACTTACTCCTATGGACAATATTTTTCCTACCTGCCGTATCATTTCATTCTTCTTCACCCTTGGCAATTCGTAAGGCCGTTGCCTTATCCCTTCACCGTGGGGCGTCACAACTTCATGTGCAGGTTCGTGTTTTTGGGCCGACGAGAGTCCCTCATCAACTCTGGGTTCAGGATTCTCCTTGCATTCGGCTAGCTGGGGTGCGAGGTCCTCTTCTTCTGCCTCCTCCTCCTCCACAGATGCTGACAATCTTTGTAGGCTGTTGGTCCCTGTAGATCCAAAGCCTTTTGTGCCGCGAATCGTTGTGGATAAGGCAGATACTTCTTCTAAAGGTGGAAGACCTACACGTTCACAAATTAATTGTGCAATTCGATCCCCAGTCTTTATCTTGAAATCGTCTCTTCCAAAGTTGAAGATAAGCACTTTCACTGACCCTCGGAAGTCTGGGTCTATTACACCAGCTCCAATGTCTATGAAATGCTTAAGCTCTAGGCCAGAGCGAGGAGCTAGACGTCCATAACATCCCGCTGGCATCTCTAGCTGCAGGGCAGTGTCCACCAGGGCTCTTCCGTGTCCTGGGATTATGACATCTTCTGCACTACTGAGATCAAATCCCGCTGCGTTAGGCGTAGCTCTCCTGGGTGCTTGAGCATTAGGGGTCATCTTGCAGTACCTCAATACAAATCTAGGTTTTTCTGCAGTGTCTTCCTTTGAAGTTTCCTTCTTCGGTCTTTGTTTACTGGCTTGGGCAAATAAAGGATGAGGAATCAATTTTACTCTCTCAGTTGCCAGAGCTTGAGGTTCCTCTTGGGATTTTCCTGAGTGTGAATCATCTCTCTCTTGTAACCTTTGTTCTAGCCCTTTATGAAACTGTGGCCAGTCCCTACCTAGAATTATAGGCTGGGTCAGTCTAGGTACAACTGCTATGGGGATGGTTTTACTTACCCCCAACCCTTTTATGTGGAGCCTATAGACAGGATATGTGGAAGTTCCCCCATGAATGCACCGAATCTTTACGGAGCTCACAGGCTGAATTACTTCTCCCTTTCTCATGACCTCAATTTGCTGCCAGAGCTCTTTTGAGAGCATGCTCTGCTCAGCTCCTGAATCTAGTAATGCCAGGGTTGTAATTCCCTGCACCTCTACAGAAAGTAGAAAACCCTCTCTATTCTTCTTAGAGATGTCTGCTACCAGTGCAGTTTTCACAAAGCAATGCTTTTGAAGATGGCCCTCTTTACCACATTTATAGCATCTTTTTTTCACAGGATTTTTCCATAGTGGCATACACATTTTTACAGGCTCGTCCTGCATCCTTCATCTCCATTCTGATCCGCTGGCGACTGTCTCCTTTGAAGTGTTGCTACCTCTCTGGGCAGTTAGCTCTGCCTCCATATACCTTTCAGAGAGTGCAACAGCTTCCTGTGGAGTTTTACAGTTTTGCAGGATTAGGAAGGTGCGGATTCCATTGGGTAGAGCATTCATATACTGTTCTAACACCAAACTATCCAAAATAGACTCTATGGATCTCACTTCTGGAGTTAGCCATTTATCTATTAGACTACAAATTCTATGACAGAGTTTTAAGGGTTTCACTGGGCCTTAGTTTCCTTAAACGATTGTGATAAACTAAAGGAGTGAGCCCTAACCTTTCTCTTACTGCTCTTTTTAGCTCTTCATAGCTTCCTGCAAGCATAGGTGGCATGGCACGGTAAGCAGCCAGCGCTTCCCCAGTAAGGGATGCTGCTAAACGGATAGCCCAATGCTCCCTAGGCCACGTACTAAGGTGAGCGACCCTCTCAAAGCTTTCCAGAAAGTCATCTACATCATCACTGCCAGTAAGCTGGCCAAAATTAAACAGTGTTCCTGCCTGCAAACCAACAGGTTGTAAAGAGTCTGTAAGACCGGAACCTGATGTAGACACTGGTGTTACAGTTGGCTTCTTCTGTTCTTTCACCCATTCCTCCATCAACTGAAGAAGAGGCTTCTGTTGCGCTTGGAAGCTTGCATTCGCTCTCTCTTGCGACTTCAACGAAAGGTCTCGCTGGCGCTCAAATTGTGTCGCCATACATTGGAACACGTCTTTGAATTCAATCATCATCTTGGAACTCTGCAAACAGAAAATACAGACCCAAGTGCGATACCAAACACTACACTTGTCTTTTCTGTGTTTACTTTATTTATTTATTTATTTTTCACTAGTCACCACTAGGCCACACCCTTGCCCTGGTATCCTAATCACCCCGGGTGGATACTCTTTACGTGGCTTAGGTGGTTTTCACGCTTATCACCAATGAGAGATCCTGTAGCCCTCCTGCAGTCTCCTTCCTCGGCTGGCTCGGCTGTTCCTCAGCTGGGCTCCTCGGGAAGTTGGCTTCCGCAGCTTGTGATGTGGCTACTTCTTGCGCCTGCGCAATATCCTCTATACTACGCCACTTTGCCACCCCCTCACTACCTGGGCCTTGAGGGTTTCCAGGTAGGAGCGGCCTTTGATGCCCTTCAGGGGTGGAGTACTAACATTTGGCCCCCAGGGATTCTGGGAAATGTAGTTACTGGGCCTCCTGAAGGATTGAGGTTGTAGTTGTAGCTCGAGCAGACAAAGGCAGGCAAAGAAAATTTCTTTTAAGAGGGCTTATTTCCAACGCATTGAAGCTCAGTGCTTTCAGATGCAAAAGAAGAATAATGCACATTCAACAAAAGATGGGAAAACCAAATATACAGAAGTTGCAGTGTTGAGACAGCTTTCATTCAGCTTATTCACAGTTCCTTCTCAGACTCACATTTAGGCAATCATATGACTCTTCAATGAACAGAAAGCAATGTCCTTTCAACGGCACGGCTTCTCAGCTTCAGCATGTGATTACACTTATTACCATCATAAGCTTTTCCCAAGAGAAACAGGTAAAGTAATCTTTCTACTATATTCTTTTCATATAGTTTCAAAGCTCCTTATCATAGCTATCTTCAATAATACATGTAGAGCAATCCATGGCTAGGTCCTGTTCTGTTGAAGGCAAATAATTATCTAACTGCATTTCCTCCTCACAGCTATTGGCATGCTGTATAGGATTAATAGCAGATGCTGTATAGGATTAATAGCAGATGCTGCCTTTTCCTCTAAGAACTCCTTAAACTGTACATACATTCAAAGCAATCAAAGGTAGCATGGTTCATGAATTTTGAGACATTCTGGGCATGCTTGACCAGAATAAGGGAGTCTGCTCTTTTCTCCTCTGAAATACAAGGACTAAGGAGCTCTTTGTGACTTCTTCCAGGAGCATTCACATATAAAGAATGTAGGAACTGATCCTGGCTCCAAGCATGGAGGATTGAAAGCATCGACGGCCAAAGGCATTGAGAGTGCTGGATTCACGGCTTGGAGGATTAGAAGAATGTGTTTTAGCACTCTTGAACCTTCGCATGGCCGATTCCACTGCCATTGAATGGTGTGGTAACTGAGCTTTTTGAAAACCAGGACAACTTGGCACTCGGTACACAGTGTCAAGGCGTCGGGAATGTGAAGATATTGTTAAAGGAGTCTCCCACATTCTCAATATTAGATTGATGTAAGATCTTGTGAATGGGAAACATAGCTGCTTCCTTGGGAGCCATAGGGTATTGTAGAATTCTTAATTCTTCTGCCCTAGGTTCCTTTTATGGAATCAAAGTGATTGCAAGACCCTTTGCTAAATCACGTATGAAATCCTAGGAGGACATATCCTCTGGAGGAGACATTCTGCATTGAGGAGAAGGAACCAAATCTTCTAATAGATTCGCTCTGGTACCGGTAGAATCGTCAGAGTCATCGGAATTGAAAGACTCAAGCACCAGGTGCTCCTGTAACGCATAGTATCGGTACCACTCGAAGTCGGTACCGAAATGTCTCGGTTCCTGATACCCGAAACTGGAGATCAGCATTGGGGAAAGCAGTCCTGTTGAAGCAGGTACTGTCGATGCCGGTACCGATACATGTTGAACCGTCTGTTGTGGTCTTAGTGGTACCGAAGCCGCTAAGAAGATCTCTAGGACTGCGTTCGATAGCAAGGATTCTGTGATCCATCGCTCGTGCCGATGCCTGGGTGCCGGTACCGGTGGAAGCGGCTCCGACCCCAGAACATGGCACCAGTAGTTCCGCAGAGGTGGAGGCCTCTGGAACATCCTGGAGCCCCATTAATGCTTTGGAGTCCGAAGACTCCCGCAGGGGCTGTTTTACCGGAGAAGTATCCTCGAGAGAAATGCCACTGGCATCTCGATACTTTGAAGGAGATTTACCCTTCGAGGACTGGCTAGCCTTAGAAGACTTCAATTTGGTTACCTGAGATCCATGGGAGGAAGAAGCAGCCCTGGAAGACGTCGCTGCAACTGACATCGTGTCGGTGGCAAAAATGGTACCGGGTTTTGCAGCTCTATTCTGCAGGTCCCTTTTGGTCATTTTCGTGCAGGAGAGACACTCTGTTGGACAATGTTCAGGACCCAAACATTTTAGACATCAATCATGAGTGTTGGCGACGGAAATGGTACCACCACATTTTGAGCATTTTTTGAAACCACTAGCTGGCTTCTCCATGCTTGAAGAAAAATGGCGCCTAGCACCAGAAGCAGGGAAATATCCCTGAAGAAATATGTTTGTTTTGTTTTGCTTTTTTAAGGAAAGAAGAAGAGAACCGGCGGTACCGGTAGGCGTCGAATAAAGTCAGATGCTGGTTTCACTCCTTCCTCTCCTCTCGGTCCTGTACTGTTGTCTCCTCCTCTATTCCCTCACTCCCTTCTGATTCTTTCCCGCTTTCCTGTGGTGTCCCCCAGGGATCTGTTTTGGCACCCCTTCTTTTTAACTTATTTCTCACACCCTTAGCACTCCTGGTTCAGCAGTTTGGGATCTCTGCATACTATTACGCTGATGACCTCCTCCTTCTGTTTCACACCTCTCCCCTCCATCCTGATCTCACCCCACTCAACTCTTGTCTCTCCGCTGTTGCAAACTGGCTCACTACAAATTGCCTTCACCTTAATCTGACAAAGACCCTCGCAATCTGGTTCACCCATGGCAGTCCTCCCCCCTCAATTGCTCCTTCCTTCTCGACTTCTTCAGTCCCACTAGTCACTGACTTTCGCTACCTTGGTGTAATCTTTGATTCTGACCTTTCCTTCCGTAATCACATTTCTCATCTCACAAAAACCTCTTTCTTTTTCCTCCGCCAAATACGTTCTATCAGTCCATTTCTCACCCCTGAGGCCCTCACCACTCTCCTTCTTTCTTTGGTGATATCACGCCTCGATTTTTGTAATTTCCCTCTTTGCTGGACTCCCCCTTTCACAACTTCATCGGCTTCAATGCATCCAGAATACTGCTGCACGTCTTATTTTCCACTCCTCCCCCCGCGATCATGTTACTCCACTTCTCTCTCACCTACACTGGCTGCCTCTACAATTCCGCATTCGTTACAAAATCCTTACACTGGTTCACCAAGTTTTGTATACCCATACCCCCCAATACCTAGCAGATTTACTCCATTTTCACATCCCCACCCGCTCCCTCCGCTCCGTCCACATAAATCGCCTTCACCTCCCCTCACCATCCCTCGCTCACTTACAGTCCACACGTTCTTCTGCCTTTTTTTTTATTGGTCCAGCCTACTGGAATTCACTACCCCTTTCCCTCAGGCTAGAACAACATTATCCCACATTCAAAAAAGACTTAAAAACGCACTTTTTTTCTGTTGCTTTTGACCTCCCCCTGCCTCTTACGTAACAAGCCTCTTTCCCTCCCTGCCCTCCCTTTCCTTCCTCACCTGTAGTCTTGTCTATTTAAATGTCTTGGGTGCTTTCCTGTCTTATATTGTAACTTCCTTTCTTTTTCTTTTTCTCCGACCTATTGGTCCCTCTGTATAAGGTTCTGCTTTGCTGTACACCGCTATGTTCTAAATGTAATAGCGGTATATCAAGTGCAATAAAACAAACATAAAACATATCATTTTGATACCCAGTCTTCCAATTTATCAAGATCCTCTTGCAATTTTCCACAACCCTCTTGGGTTTTAACAACTTCAAATAGTTTTGTGTCATCTGCAAATTTGATAACCTCACTCGTTATTCCACTTTCCAGGTCATTTATGAATATGTCAAAAAGCAGCGGACCCAGCACAGATCCCTGGGGTACACCACTATTCACCTTTATCCATTGGGAAAATTGGCCATTTAGCCCTACCTCTTCTTTCTATCTTTTAACCAGTTCCTGATCCACAATACTACAATGCCTCCTATCCTATGACTCTTTAGTTTTGCCAAAAGTCTCTGATGAGGAACATTGTCAAAGGCTTTCTGAAAGTCCAGATACACTATATCAACCGACTCACCTTTGTCCACCTGTTTATTCACTCCTTCAAAAAAACATAACAGATTAGTAAGACAAAATCTTCCTTGTCTAAAGCCATGTTGGCTGTTTCCCATTAGGCCATGACTATCGACATGCTGAGTAATTTTATTCTTTATGATGGTTTCTACCATTTTTCCCGGTACTAACATCAGGCTCACAGGTCTGTAGTTTCCCGGATAACCCCAGGACCCCTTTTTAAAAATTGGTGTTACATTGGTGATCCTCCAATCTTCAGGTATTAGAGATGATTTAATGATAGTTCACAGATTACTAATATCAGGTATGAAATCTCATATTTCAGTTCTTTCAACACCTTTGGATGTATACCAACCGGCCCAGGTGCTTTGCTACTCTTCAGTTTATCTAATAGTTGCAATACATCTTCCCGATGTATCGATATTTCCTTCAATTCTTCCGCACCTTTTAATACCACTTCTGTCATGGGTAACATCTCTA
This sequence comes from Ichthyophis bannanicus, assembly GCA_033557465.1. Taxonomy (NCBI): domain Eukaryota; kingdom Metazoa; phylum Chordata; class Amphibia; order Gymnophiona; family Ichthyophiidae; genus Ichthyophis; species Ichthyophis bannanicus. Next base: position 27,100,077 of record CM066049.1, read on the forward strand.
CATCTTCCTCAGTAAAGACTGAAGCAAAGAATTCATTCAGTCTCTCCGCTATCACATTGTCGCCTCTTAGCACCCCTTTAACCCCTCTATCATCTAATGGACCAACTGACTCTCTCACAGGTTTTTTGCTACGAATGTACTTGAAAAAGCCTTTATTTTGCGTTTTTGCTTCCGCAGCAAGCTTTTTCTCAAATTCTCCCTTTGCCTGCCTTATCAATGCCTTGCATTTGACTTGCCAGTGCTTATGCTGTTTCCAGGTTTCGTCGTTTGGCTCTTTTTTCCATTTCCTGAAAGATGCTTTTTTGGCAACAACAGCCTCTCTGACTTCACCTTTAAACCATGCTGGCAGTTTTTTGGACTTTCTTCCACTTTTCTTAAAGCATGGAATACAGCTAGTCTGGGCTTCCAAGATAGTATTTTTCACCACCCAAGCTTGATGTAAGTCTTTAACCTTTGCAACCGCTCCTTTTAGATTTTTCTTAACTATATTCCTCATTCTATCATAGTCTCCCTTTCGAAAGTTAAAAGGTAGTACTGTGGATTTCCTTACTATCCCTTCTCCACTAATTAAATCAAAGGGGATCATGCTATGATCACTATAGCCAAGTTGGCCCAACAACCTTATCTCTTGCACGAGATCTGGTGTTCCACTAAGGACTAGGTCTAACATGGCTTCGCCTCTGGTTGCTTCATGAACCAGCTGCTCCAAGAAGCAGTCATTTATTTTATCTAGGATCTTTATCTCCCTAGCATGTCCTGCTTTGACACTGACCCAGTCGATACTGGGGTAATTGAAATCGCCCATTATTATTACTGCGCTGTAACTTTTGTTAGCTTCCTTGATTTCTTTGAACATTTCCTCATCCATTTGTTCGTTCTGGCCAGGCGGTCGATAGTACACCCCCACTGCCATCGCCTTCCCCTTTTTAAATGGAATTTCAATCCATAGAGATTCTACAGCAAATTTTGTTCCCTGCAAAACTTTAATCCTTTCTGACTCAATGCCGTCTCTAAAATAGAGTGCAACCCCTTCACCAATTTGATCAGCTCTATCATTATGATATAGTTTGTACCCAGGTATCAGTGTCCCACTGGTTGTCCTCCTTCTACCATGTCTCTGATATTCCAATCATATCTAATCTTTCATTTAGTGCTATATATTCTAACTCTCCCATCTTATTTTTTACACTTCTAGCATTTGCATACAAGCATTTTAGAGACTGTATTTTATTCATATTAATTTGTCTATTAGTAGACATGGGTAATTTGGGATCTTTAAGCTCTGTCTGCTCCACACTCGAGGGCATTTGGGCTACTTTACTCTTTTTTGGAACTTCTCTGCTTTTGGTAGTATCCTTGAAGGATACATTCTTCCGAACCATCCGCTCTTAGGCGACTGTCGGCATTCCCCTATTGTCTAGTTTAAAAGCTGCTCTATCTCCTTTTTAAAGGTTAATGTCAGCAGCCTGGTTCCATCCCATTTAAAGTGAAGCCCATCCCTTCGGAAGAGCCCCTCCTTTCCCCAGAATGTTCCCCAGTTCCGCACAAATCCAAACCCCTCATCTCTGCACCATTGTCTCATCCACGCATTGAGACTCCGGAGCTCTGCCTGCCTTTTGGGTCCTGCGCGTGGAACAGGAAGCATTTCGGAGAATACTACCCTGGAAGTTCTGGATTTCAACTTCCTACCTAAAAGCCTAAATTTAGCCTCCAGAACCTCCCTATGACATTTTCCTATGTCACTGGTACCGACATGTACCAAGACAGCAGACTCCTCCCCAGCACTATCTAAGACCTTATCTAGGTGGCGCGTGAGGTCCGCTACCTTCGCACCAGGCAGGCATGTTACCAGGCGATCCTCACGTCCACCAGCCACCCAGCTATCTACATGCCTAATGATCGAATCACCAACTATAACGGCTGTCCTAACCCTTCCCTCATGGGCAAATGGCCCTGGAGAAACTTTCTTGATGCGAGAGGGTTTACATCACCTGGAGGACAGGTCCTAGTTACAGGATCAAGTCCTGCTACACCAAGGTGATGCTCTCCTGTCACGTGAGCTCTCTCCTCCATGGCAACTGGGATGCTGCCAGACTGGAGGTGGGACTTCAGGACTATGTACCTCTCTGTCTTTCTTATGTTTTCCAAGTCTGCTACTCTAGCCTCTAGAGAACGGACTCGTTCCCTGAGAGCAAAGAGCTCCTTGCACCTAGTGCACACGTAAGAACTCTCACCAACTGGGAGAAAATCATACATCTCACACTCAATGCAAAAGACTGGAAAGCCCCCATCTCGCTGATGGACTGCTGTCTGCATCTTAGTTTTAAGTTTGTGTTTAAATCTTTAAGTTCTTTACTTACTAAGGGTTGCTATGGATATTTATACTAATAAAACTGTACCTAATACGTTTAATATACCTTGTTCACCTGAAGCTTAATCTCAGGTCCTTAGTTTATGACTGATTTGGGTAATGAGCTTCACCTGAGAGCACCTCCTGTCCTTTAAGATGTGTAAGTACCTATAAAGCTACGATTATCCCAGGGGTGGGAGGTTGTGGGGGAGGGAGGCAGGGAAATAACACTTATTAAAAGAGGGCTGCTAGACTTCCGGTGGCGCCGGCCGAGTTGATGGCGGCGTTCTGATCGTGCTCCGCGGCACCCGCCCCCCCCCCGAGGTTAAATGGTGTCCCTCCGGGGCTGTTAGTCCGCAGGGAGTGGTGCACCTAAGCTGGGACCCCCCCCCCCTGCAGTTATCACCGCCAAAAACAAAACAAAACAAAAAACGACAAACAACAACAAAAACAAAAAAAACCCAGAACAACGGATCGCTGCTCACCGCTTGGGAAGCCGTGCAGCGCTGTTGGGTGAGCGTGATCCAATCAGAGGGCCTGGGAAGAGAGCGAGGCCCGGAGTGCAATCCGATCGGAGAGCCCTATTGTCCGAGAGTGTGCCTGCAGGAGTGGGAGTTTGTTTGGCCGGCGGAGGCGGTAAGCTGAGAGAGCGGCTGGGGCTAAGCAGCGGCTGCAAAGCGGAGGTCGGGAGCAGTTCGGCCCACACGAGGTATCCGTGTGGTGGGCGGCCTAGCACACTGACACGTGGGCCTGAAGAGCAGTGCATTATCCTGGCTGGGGGAATCCCGAAACAGACGCCTGGGATTGCACTGTAGAGCGAAGGGGAGTGCGGTGGTGAGAAGTGTGGGATTTTCCGATTGACAGCGGCTTTCTCCCACCCCCGCTTCATCGCTGAGCTTGGGGCCCCACTTGGCGTCCAGTGTGAGAGGGGTGGTAAATGGCGGCACAGAAGTCAGCCGTGGACCTAAAGGCCTATTCGTTTAAGACTACTGGAAGCACCAAGGGGTCAGGGCCAAAACTGGCAGCCTCTGGCAGAGAGCAGAGGGATTTGGAGGAGAGGGGAATAATGGGGACCCCCCCCCCAGTGAAATACAGGCCTTGCGATCAGACCTTAAAGAGTGGCTGGACTTCTCTGTACACGTTAATGACCAGGACTCTCCCGTCCTTCCCCTCACTTGTGGTGTCCCGCAGGGCTCTGTGCTTTCACCCATATTGTTCAATATCTTTCTTGCTCCGCTGCCCTTGATCATTCAGCAATATCCGGTCTCCTCTTACATTTATGCAGATGACATTGTTCTCCTGTTTCATACCTCGCCTTTATCCCCCAATGTTACTCAGTTAAATCTCTGCCTTTCCCATATCGCTTCTTGGCTATCAGAACATTTTCTTCACCTCAATCCTGCAAAGTCCTCCGCAATGTGGGTTTCCTTGAGTGGCTCATGTCCCACTCTAGCTCCCTCCATCGATTCAACCAGCATTCCTCTCACATCCTCTTTCCGTTACTTGGGCGTTCTTCTAGATCCTTCTCTGTCCTTTCACGAACATATCTCCATGATCTCCCGCCGTTCCTTTGCTGCTCTACGGCGTATCAGGGCCGTCCGATCCATATTACCCATTAGCTCCCTAATCACTCGTCATTGCTCTCGTCATTAGCAGATTAGATTACTGTAATGTTTATTTAGCCAACCTCCCTAAATACAGCCTGCAAAGGCTGCAGCGCATCCAGAATACTGCCGCTCGCCTCATCACCTCTTCCAGTAAATTTGACCACATTACACCTATCCTCCTTCAGTTGCACTGGCTTCCTCTTCATTACCGCTTCCATTACAAATTTCTGATTCTTCTTCATCGGGCCATCTACACCAGTACTCCTCTCTATTTGGCTGATTGCATTTCTCTACATTCTCCTCATTGTCAACTCCGTTCCATCAACACTAATCGCCTATCCCTTCCCTCGCCCTCCCAAGCCCGCCTAAAACAGACACAACACACTGCCTGGTTCTTTCTCGGACCTATGTTATGGAATACGCTACCCACTTATCTTCGGCTAGAGTCATCATACCCCCAGTTCAAGTCTTTGCTTACGACATATTTATTCCAGAAAGCCTTTGACCTCCTCCCCGAAGTCCCCTCCTGACTGTCCTATGTTTTGTCTAAAATGTTATAAATTGTCTTTGTTTGTCTCCCACTTTGTCTTTATGGTTTATTATGAGTTGGTTTCACTATATAATTTGTTTGCCCTTTCTGTACCTCTCTTTCCTATCTAACTTTGGCGTTCTATTTCCTGGTGTGCATTGTTTAATCAAATTTTTTTATTGTACACCGCTTAATGCTTATGCCCTAGCGGTATATCAAATATGTAAATAAAGATAAAGATAAAGACTCTCTGAAGCATGAGCTGGGGGCCATGAAAACAGAGGTGCCGAGCTGGATGCAAGAAATGAAGGGGGAAATGGTGGCGCTGGGGACCAGGACGGAAGATGTGGAGAATAAAATGGAGGAGATGGAGGAGAGCTGAGGGCCTCATGAACAACGAATGGACGCTCTCCGGGCTGCCCAGGAGGACTTATGGCAGAAGGTTGAGGACCTTGAGAACTGTTCCCGACGGTCAAATATAAGGATACGAGGCCTCCAGGAGAGTGAGGGAGTGGTGGATTATATAGCGCTGGCGGAGGAATTTTGTGGAGTAGTCCTCAAAGCAGCTGATATGGATGTGGACAATATCTGCTTAAAGGTGGATAGAGCGCACCGGGCCCTGGGGCCACGGCGGGAGAATAGAGTACGGGATGTAATTGCCTGCCTGCATGAATTTCGAACCAAAGAACTGGTAATGAAAGCAGCGCGACAGCTGGACAAGATTAAGTGGCAAGGGTCTGATGTGGAGGTGTTTGCTGACATCTCCAGTCTCACTATTAAAAAAAGGAGGGAATACCAAGTGGTCATCAAGAGATTGCGGGACGAAAATGTGCGATATCGTTGGCTGTTTCCTGTGGGCCTACAATTCACCATACAGACTAAATCTATTATCGCCTACTCGGTGGCAGAGGTCCTTGCGGGTCTAAAACAGGTGGGCTGGACTGACCTTCCTACTTTGGCATCATTGCAGCCGGACTGCCAGGACAAGGGGAGTCAGAGACAAGAGTCGCAGAATAAGTGGAGCAGGGTGCCAGGTGGGGCGCGAAGTCTGCGCCGCCAGAGACTGCCGAAATGATATGTTTCCTGAGCGGATGTTCCTGAGGGGTGTGACAAATGTTGGGTGGCGGGTTGGAATGGTGGGGTTAGTTGTGTGGGGGGTAGAATGTTTATTAGCGGACAGATTGTTTGTTTATATCTAGACTGTTAGTTAGAATGTAATAGGGGGGATGAATGGGGGGTTTTGTTGCTTGTGTAATTCGGGGGTGTGGGTGTGGGGGGGTGTGAAGTACTTGCGACAGTGGAGGGGGGTTGGGGGCGGGACCGGACCGGGACAGTTTCCTTGAGGAGACAGAGGGAAGGGGGGAGGGGGGTTGGGTTATGGGGAAGATGGGGTGGGCGGGGGTGGGAGAGGGGGTGGAGGGGAGGGGGAGGGGGGTACAAGACAGCATGGAAGGCATGGCTGGGGTGGGGAAAGGACCTAAGATTAAATGCCGGAGATGAATGTGATTTCATTGAATGTTAGAGGTCTCAACTCCTTTACCAAGCGTCAACTATTGCTAAAAGAGTGCAAGAGACTCCAGGGGGACATTGTGTTTATTCAAGAGACACACCTCCTGACCAGGGATGAGAGATTAATGCAACATCCGCAATACCCCCAGCAATTTTTTGCATCTAATAGGGTGGAGAAAAAGAAAGGGGGTGTGGGGATCCTGTTGTCTGCACGGGTGCAGGGACAAGTGGGGGAGGTTGTTCGGGACAAGCTGGGCCGATTTGTGTCGGTCCAGTTGTGCTGGGATCGGCAGCGGTACAATTTGGCTGCTGTATATGCCCAGAATGTTAATCAGCACCAGTTTTTTAAGGATCTTCAGGGGAAGTTGGTGAGGTTACCAGAAGGGAAGATAATAGTCGGTGGTGACTTTAATGTTACCTTGGACCCCCGGGTGGATACCTCCCACGGGTCGTCCTCGCAAGCCAAGCGGCATAGAGCCAGCTTGAAAAAACTCCTGGTGTGCATAGGTCTGGTGGATTTGTGGAGGGAATTGAATCATGGGCAACGGGACTACTCGTATTTTTCGGCGGTACATAGCGGTTACTCCCGCATAGATATGTTGGTGGATCGTACATTGGTTGCGGAGACGCGATCGTGTGTGATTAAAGAACGCACGTGGTCGGACCACGCCCCTGTGTTTGGGGTGGTGAATATGGGGAATATGCGGCAGACTAGAGGGTGGTGGAAATTAAATGAGTCCTTGATTGAGGATATGGAAGTGGTGAAACAAGTTCAGGAATGTATAGTGGACTACTTGTTGTGGAATGAGGTGGATGGGCGTGACCCAGGGACGGTCTGGGACTGCCTGAAGGCGGTAGTGCGGGGTAAACTTATTGCGGTAGGCTCGCACCGGAAAAAGGAGAAGTTGCAGAAGGAGAGAGTCTTGCTAGCTGGGATTAGGGATTTAGAAAATAAATTGAAATTGAATTCGAAAGACCCCCAAGGGATCGCAGACCTGGGGTCCTTGAAGCGAGAGTTAAGTGAACTACATATGCAGGAGATCAGGTATAAGCTCTCTATGTTGCAACAAAGGAGTTTTGAGTTTAATAATAAAGCGGGGAGGATGTTGGCGCGCAAAGTCCAGAAGTTGAGAGCCCGGAATATGATTGTGCGAGTTAAGGATGAGCGGGGGTTGGATTTGTGGGAGAGGAGAGACATAGAGGAGCGTTTTCGGCAATTTTATCAAGCGTTATATACCCCTGAGACTACAGTGGCAGAGGAAAAAATACAGGAGTACTTGGCTGAGGTCTCTATGCCTCCGTTGGACCCGGCGGAGTGTTTGGAATTGTCCGAGCCTATTAGGGAGTCAGAGATTGTAGCAGTGATTAAGGGGCTGAAGGCTCATAAGGCCCCGGGCCTGGATGGCTTTTCAAATAAATTTTATAAGGTATTGGTCGCTGCTCTGGTCGGGCCGTTTACACGCATGTTTAATTCCTGGACTAGTGTGGGGCCGCTGCCCGACTCCTTACGGTTGGCAGGGATCAGTTTGCTACTGTGATAAGGAAGCTTATCCTAGCTCAGGAAGGAGCTATAGTAAAGGTGAAGTGACTCTGAACAAGCAACCTGTCAGTTCTGGTAGAAATAAAAAAACAGAATTTTTCTATAAAAGACTACCAGTCCCAGAATGCACCAGGTTTCCAACAGCCATTAGAGGAGCTGAAGTGGAGAAACGTGTGTTCAATAAGGAGGGCTATGAGGTAATCCCCAAGCACTCATCTCAAAGGGCAGGGCCTGATTCAGCACAACTGCGCTGTGCTAGGGTGGAGCACTCATCAAAGCAGAATAAAGGTAGAGTTTATTCTACAGAGAATTGTCCTCATCCTCAGGATCAGCTTGGAGATCCTCATCTTGGACATCTTCATCATCGGGAGGATCATCAGAAGCAGAAGCCAAACCGGACGGACAGAGAGGGCAAGAAACCCTTTGGAAGAAAGAAGAGAAAAGCCTTTGGGAGGTCTAAAGGAGTCCAGAGCAGTACGTATACTGGAAGGCATTCCAAGGGCCAGCATACACCATTGGACTGGGGAAAGCCAGAGGAATGGTACTGCAGGGCTAGGAATCTCCAGACGGTACCTGTGAGGGAGACGGCTGCACATGGAAGGGACCCCAAGACCCGTGCCAGAAGGTATGTGAAGAGAGATCCAGTGTCCAGGGATCTGGATTGGAAGGCTGGACATAAGAACTGGACTACATACTGGCCAGGCTATTTAGAGAGGAACTCTAACAGCAATGGAAGCTCAGGTATGAACACTGATCTATGCCCAAGCTATAACCTTGAAAGACAGCAGGGAAACAAGTATTCTCCTGAAAGTGCTCCACTGAGAAATTCCTCTGTGCCAATCCCTGATATTGAACCCATGATTGTTGAAGAAGGGGAAGGAGCGGTCTTAGATACAGGCTGTGAATATATGGATTGCTCTCTGTCTAAACTCCTTTGGTAATTTTCTGTTACAAAGTACAGCAACCATCACAAAGAAATACAAACTGGTTCTTTAATCTACTCAGAAAAGCTCCTGAAGTAGGATTTGAGCCACGCCGTAGAAAGCAAGCCAGCTAAGGGGTTTCAGCTGGGTAACTGCTAGCAATTGAGCCTTACCTAATTGCTTGTGAGCTCTGAGGGAATCACTTCTGAGTCTATGTGGGAAGATATAAGAAGTTAACCTGAAAAGAACAGTTTTTCCCTTCTTTGTGGGTTTTGCTTGTTGTTTGAAACACTGCTAAATATTAGCTAAAGCCTACAGAAAAGACCAGTTTGTTACCAACCAGGTCTTTATTCTTTTCATTTGATTGCCTGACAAGTTCAACTGTTGTTTTCCTGATTTTGTTTTTCTAAGTTTAACACTGAAAGCAAGTATCCTGTTTTATGTGCTACCAAGCATATCTGTGTTGGTAGAAATAACCCCATAAATAAATATCTTATTCGCTTTACACTCAAGCACAACTAATTATTGTGAGCAGCTGTGTCTGGTGTGAATGAACTGCATTTCCTACAATCCCTTGCAAATCATATTGATATATGCACTTGCCAAGACTGTGAACATTCCCACCCAGGCAGCCGTCTGACACTACATAAGGAGGGGAAGGACCCGACGGATTGCGGTTCGTACCAGCCCATCTCCCTCTTAGGGGGGGGACTTCAAAATCTTTACTAGGGTCTTAGCGAATCGCTTGGGACCCTTGTTGGGGAAGGTGATCCACCCTAACCAATCGGGATTTGTTGCGGGACGGCATACCTCCGATAACATCCGGCGGGCTTTGAATGTGATGTGGCGGGGTTTAATGTATGGTGAGGAGATGGCCTTGTTCGCCGTCGATGCTGAGAAGGCCTTCGACAGGGTGAATTGGTCTTTTTTGTTCAAGGTGCTTGAGAAGGTGGGGATCGGGGGTCAGTTTTTGACCTGGGTTCAGTCTATTTATCAGTCGCCCCTGGCATGTTTGAAGGTGAATGATGCGATGTCCCAGCGCTTTGAATTGTTTAGGGGGACGCGGCAGGGTTGCCCGCTCTCGCCTCTGTTATTTATTCTAGCAATGGAGCCTATGGCGCAGCGAATTCGGGCTCGGGGGGATATTCGGGGGGTGTGTATGGGGGGCACTATCATAAAATCGCTCTGTTTGCAGATGATGTGTTGTTTTTTGTTACGGACCCACATAAGTCATTGAGAATTATTCAGGAGGAGCTTACGGAATATGGAGAGGTGTCTGGGTTCCGAATGAATCCTACTAAGTCTGAGATCCTGAATTTGTCTATCAGTGCCGCGGTTGAGAGAATAATGAGACGGGAGCTCCCTTTTCGTTGGGCGCATGGTAGTATCCGCTATTTAGGAGTCCAACTTACAGCACAAAGGACAGCACTATTCCGGGAGAATTATGAGGTGGCTAGGACCAAACTGTTTCGGACCCTTGAAGAGTGGGGGTCTTATGAGATTTCCTGGTTAGGACGTCGGGATTTGGTGAAGATGATTATTGTCCCACGGTTATTGTATTTGTTTATGAACTTATCGGTGGCAGTTCCCGGAGGTTTTTTGCAACGGCTGCAGGCTAGAGTAATGAGGTACATTTGGAAAGGGCGGCGGCCAAGGGTGGCGCAGAAGGTAGTATGTGCGGGCAAAGCGGAAGGCGGAATGGGGATACCGGTGCTCCCCCGGTATTATGAGGCAGCACGAGTACGGGCAGCGTTTGAATGGATGTTGAGAGGCTCGGTGGAGTGGGTAAGACTTGAAGGGGCTGATTTGAAGATTGTGAGACTTTGCAAGGGCTGCTTTGGCAGAAGGGGGGTGGGACTGGGAGTGGACCGCAGGGGAACCCGTACGTAGCTTTAACATTACGTTATTGGCGGAAATGGCAGCGGAAGAGGTATGGGAGGGGAGGTGCCTCTAAATTTGTTCCCTTGGTAGGGAACGCCGAGTTCCCGCCTGGGAAAGAGGACCCCGCTTTCGAGCATTGGGCTATGGGAGGACTTTGCTGGGTGGGGCAGCTTAAGAGAAATGGGGACTGGTTAACCTTTGAGGAGGTCCGGGAGGAGTTTCAGTTGCCTGGGACTGATAGATTTCGTTTTCTACAGGCGGTGCATTTTAGTCGGGAGGTGGAGCGGCGGGGCACTGGGCCTCGAGGGGAAGACATTGATCGGCTCCTTGAACGGGGCGGAATTAAAGGTTTGATCTCCCAGATTTATCACGCCATGGGTGGGGGCAGTGGGGGGACCTGGACACATCAGAGAGCATGGGAGGAGGATCTGCATAAATGCTGGGATGGTGCACAATGGGCGAGGGTATACAAGGGCTTGTTTAAAGGGGTGATTTCTAGTACTATATTAGAGCATAATTATAAAATGTTATATCGGTGGTATTTGACACCCCAGCGGTTGCAGAAATGGCAAGGGGGTCAGGCAGAGTGTTGGCGGGGATGTGGGCAGGTGGGTTCCTTTCTGCATATCTGGTGGGACTGCCCTCTGTTGCGACCTCTTTGGCAAGCGGTGGAGGGCTGGCTGAGTGAAGTGCTGGGGGAGGTAAGGAGGATTGGGCCCTGCCTGGCTATGCTTAATGTAGAGGAAGGCAGCTCAGGGGAGGGCGGTAAGGGCTGGAGTGGGGTGGTTTGCACCTCCACCCGGCACCTTATCGCGAGGCGGTGGCGAACGGCCCAGGTGCCTACGGTTTGGGAGGTTCAGGATAGAGTGGCCCAATTGGCTGGGATGTACCGGCTTGCAGCTTTGCATCAGAATGGGTTAATGCGGTTTCAAAGTATTTGGAGCCGGTACACAGAGTGGCGGCGATTAGATCAGAAAGGGGTGAGGGATTGTAGCGTGGAGGACAGTAGCCCGGTGGGGGTAGGGGAGTGTCCGGGGGGGGGGGGGGGGGAAAGGAGGGGGGGCTCCGGGAATATATAGGCCAGTAGGGGGTTTGGGGGGTTTTGGTTGGGTCGGGACTCTGCACTCGGCTGTTCGGGTCCTGTACTAGCCCCAGTTTGTTTGCCTGTCTGTGTTTCGGGATGGCGCATGGAGTTGAGAGGGGGGTTGGGGAGAGGGGACCGAGTGGGCTTTAGTACTTTTCCGGATATTGGGGTTGTTGTGATATGTGGATTATAAGCCTTCTGTACTGAGTAAATTGTTCGGGGGGGGGGGGGTTCAGGGGTTTGTTTGTTATGGGGTCTTGTGTTTGTATGCTGTATACTCTTTGATAAATAAAGAATTGAAAAAAAAAAAAAAAGAGGGCTGCTACACAGTACCCTGTCTTGTGCTGCGGAGGTAAGCTATATTCTGATTTGATTTAAATTATAGTTCTTTGCTGCTGCTAGGCTCTAATTTATTATGAAATTTAAACTACAAGCTCTCTGCTGGGTTCCAATTTTAACCAGAAAGCTCTCTTCTGTGTTTTAAATTTAAACTAAAAGTACTTTGCTGATACTAGGCCCTGAGTGACTATTAAATTTAAACTACAAGCACTCTGCTGGGTATGAAATGTAACCAGAAAGTTCTCTTCTGTGTTTTAAATTTAAACTTTAACTGCTGCTACTAGGCCCTGACTGATTTAACAAAAAATAGTGGGTTCACAGATTAATTAGTACATGTTCAGTAATTTTGTTCTTTATAATGGTTTCTACCAATTTGCTCGGTACTGACATCAGGCTTACTGGTCTGTAGTTTCCTGGAACCCTTTTTAAAAATTTGAGTTATATTGGCTACTCTCCAATCCTCAGGTACTGCAGATTTTAATGGTGGTTGTTGATGTTAAGTGCCGTTGAGTCGGAGTCGACTCATGGCGACCCTCTGGATAGCTATCCTAAATTGTGTTCGTTCTTGAGTCAGGCAGCTCATTGTTGACAGACTGGTACCCGTAGCTGCTGTTGTTGCATCGATCCATCTCATTGCTGGCCTTCCTCTTTTGCGTTGACCTTCTATCTCGCCAAGCATGATGTCTTTCTCTAATGATCTCTCTCTTCGCATGATGTGTCCAAAGTATGAAAGTCGAAGTCTTGTCATCTGAACTTCTAAAGAAAGCTTAGGTTTGATCTCTTCCAGTACCGACTGGTTTGTTCTTCAGGCAGTCCATGGTATACACAGTATTCGCCGCCAGCACCATAATTCAAAGGCATCAATTTTCTTCCTGTCTATCTTTTTCACTGTCCAGCTTTCACATCCATATGATGTTATTGAAAATACTATGGCTTGAACAAGTCAAATCTTTGTATGGAGAGACACATCCCTGTTCTTGAGAATCTTATCTAGGTCTTTCATAGCCATTCTGCCAAGAGCAATACGTCGTCTGATTTCTTGACTGCTTGCTGCTTCTTTATTGATAGTTGATACAAGTAGGTTAAAGTTGTTCACGATTTCAATTTCTTCTTCAACGATGAACCTGTTGATTATGTCAGTTGTCATGATCTTTGTCTTCTTTACATTAAGGTGCAGGCCCATTTTGAGACTATGTTCTTTGTTTGTGAGAAGCAAATGTTTCAGATCATCTTCACTTTCAGCCAGTAATGTGGTATCAGCATAGCGAAGGTTGTTGATGAGTCTTCCACCAATCTTCACACCTCTGTTGTCCTCATACAATCCTGGTTCTCTGATGATTTGTTCTGCATATAAATTAAACAGGTAGGGGGAAAAGTATGCAGCCTTGTCTTACACCTTTGCTTATTTTAAACCATTCTGTTTTTCCTTGTTCCGTTCAAACTGTTGCTTCTTGATCAATGTACAGATTGTGCAAGAGTACGATCAGGTGTTCTGGTATACCCATGCTTCTTAATGTGGCCCAGAGTTTCTCATGGTTTGCACATTCAAAAGCCTTGCTATAGTCGATAAAGCACAAATAGATATCCCTTTGGTATTCTTTAGTCTTTTCAAGGATCCATCTCACATCCGCAATGATGTCTCTCGTTCCTCGTCCTTTCCTGAACCCTGCTTGCACTTCAGGTAGTTCTTGTTCCAGGTATGGTTGTGGTCTCTTTTGAATAATCTTTAGTAGAATGCTGCTGGCATGTGGGATCAGAGCGATTGTGCGATAATTTCCAAAGTCAGTTCGATCACCCTTCTTTAATATTGGTATAAACACAGATCTTTTCCAGTCAGTTGGCCATGATGTTGTCTTCCATATTTCTTGGCAGAGCCTTGTAAGTACGGTAACAGCTGCATCAGATTGCTGTAATACTTCTGTGGGAATGCTATCAATGCCTGGTACTTTGTTCTTTGATAAGGCTTTCAATGCTGCTTCAACTTCTTCTTTCATCACTAATGGTTCCCGATCATAAGGTACAGGTTGAAACGGCTGTTGGTCCACTTGATCTTTATCATATAAAAACTCTGTATATTCCTTCCATCTTTTCTTGATCTTCTCAGCATCATTCAACATAGAACCTTGAGCATCTTGTAACATTCCAATTCCAGGCTGGAACTTTAACTCTCGTAGCTTTAGGAAAGCCGATCTTGTTCTTCCTCTAATAGTTTCTGCTTCTATTTCCTTGCATGCGCCATTATAGTACTTTTCCTTGTCCTGTCTTGCTGCACGTTGGAAATCTCTGTTGAGTTCTGTGATTGTCTTTCTTTCTCCTCTGGCTTTAGCTTCTCTGCATTTCTGGGCAATTTTCCGAGTTTCTTCAGACATCCATTTTGGCCGTTTTTTCTTTTTCACCTTTTGTAGAGACTTTTCGCTTTCTTCCAACACAACCTTCTTAATATCATTCCATAATTCTTCTGGAGCTCTGTCATTTGTATCTAAAGCAGCAAATCGATTTTGCAGGCAGTCTTTAAATTCCAGTGGTATATTCTCAAGGTCATATTTTGCTGCATTCATGAGTGGTTTGCTCTTTTTCAACTTTAGCTTGAGTTTGCATACTAGTAGTTGATGATCTGTACCACAGTCAGCTCCAGGTTTTGTCTCTGTTGATGTTATAGAGCTTTTCCATCGCTGACTTCCACACATGTAGTCAATTTGATTTTTATACAACCCATTGGATGAAGTCCATGTGTACAGTCGCCACCTGTGTTGCTGGAAGAAGGTGTTTGAGATGAATAGATCATTGGTCTTGCAGAATTCTATCAGTCTTTCTCCAGCTTCATTTCTGTTGCCAAGTCCATATTTTCCAACTATTTTGCCTTCTTCTTTGTTGCCAACTTTTGCGTTCCAGTCACCCATGACTATCAGGATATCCTGTTTGCATGTTCTGTCAATTTCAGCTTGTACTTGTTCATAGAACTCTTCAATTTCATTCTCTTCTGCAACTGTTGTTGGGGCATATACTTGAATTATAGTTGTGTTGATAGGCATTTCTCGTAGACGAATAGAGATTAAGCGTTCGCTGACTGCATTGTATTTCATTACAGTTCTTGTAAGTTTCTTCTTTATTACAAATGCAACACCATTTCTTCTTTGTCTTTCATTTCCAGCATAATAGACCGTGTGATCATCTGATGCAAAGTGCTCGATGCCAGTCCATTTCAGTTCGCTGACACCCAACAGATCAAGTTGTACACGATCCATTTCATTCTTGACCACATCCAATTTCCCTTGGTTCATGCTTCGTACGTTCCATGTTCCAATATGCAAGACATCTTTACAGCTCCTGACATCTTTACAGCTCCTTGCCATCTCTCTTCCATTTATTAAATCAAATGCGATCATGCTATGATCAGTGTTGCCAAGTGGCCCCAAAACCCTTCTCTCTTGCATCAGATCCTGTGTTCCACTAAGGACTAGGTCCAGAATAGGTTCCCCTCTTGTCGGTTCATGAACCAGCTATTTATTTCATCTAGAAACTTGCTCTCTCTACCATGTCCTACCGTGACATTGACCCAGTTGATATCAGGGTCATTGAAACCACCCATTATTACTGTCTTGTAACTTTCATTAGCGTCACTGACTTTTTAAAAAAAAATCATTTCATCATCCATCTGCTCATTCTGGCCAGACAGTTGGTAGTACACTCCCGCCCCCCCCCCCCCCAGTGCTATTGCCTTCCGCTTTTTACATAGAACTTTTATCCATAGAGATTCTAGTGTATTTTGTTTCCTGCAAAACTTTAATCCTATAGGACTTAATGCCCTCTCTAACAGAGTGCAACCCCTCCACTAATTTGATCTACTCTACCATTGCGATATAGTCTGTACCCAGGTATCACAGTGTCCCACTGGTTGTCCTCCTACCACTAGGTGCTATATATTCTAGCTCCCCCATTTTATTTTTTAGACTTCTAGCATTTGCATACAGGCATTTTAGAGGTTGTATTTTATTCATATTAATCTGGTTATCAGTTGATAGGTGTAATTTGGAATCTTTCGGCTCTGTACTGAAGGACATCTGGGTTACTTTTATCTTTGTTGGAACCTCTCTGTCAGGATGCCCTCACTTCCCTGTTTTGCTAGTATCCTTCAAGGATACATCCTTTTGAACCATGCACTCCTGGGCAACTGTCTGCTCTTCTTGTGGAATGACCCCCCAAACCAGGGGACATAGTCTCTATCGATCCCCTAGAGGTTGTGGAGCAGCACACAGTACAATCTCTGGAACCTCTGACAGGCTGGTCATCCCTACCCACAGTACCATCCGCCACCTCCTGCCCTTAAGGCAGGCAAGACTGGTCTAACCACATCCTAGAGAGGGGGTGCAATCCCGTTAGAGGCAACTCAGAAGCTACCATGCCAGAAGAGTGGAGTTTAGAACCCAGAGATGAGTCACCAAGCTTGTCAGAGGCCAAACAACAATTCCTGGGAGAAGACATTAGAAAGTTAAGGCAAGTATCATAATAGCGCATGCTAAAGCTGTGGTGGCCCGAAGGCACGTATTAACTGCTCTTTTATTGCGATGCATGTTACAGGCGCTAGGGTAGGAACATGCTTTGGAGACAGTCGAGCAGAATACGTGTAGAGACAGTGTTATCTCCAAGCGCACAATAGGAGAAAATACTAGTAGTGTGTGCAGAAAGTGGTGGGAAACTCCTACACCGTGTCAACGGTCACCAATGCTCTACCCCGAATTGTTTCACACACAGATAGAATTGGGAGTCCCCATCAAGGACGACGACAAGGTCAAACCTCGGTACTCACCCCCTTAAGAGCCCCAGGCAGAGAATGTGTCGGGCTCAGCTCTACTCCCCTGATAATGTTTCACTGGCTTAGCAGTCCTATGTTTAAGGTGGCTGGCAGGCAGATCCCTCTGAGATCCTTTTGCAATCTTCGGAAAAGAGCAAGGAGGAACAGAGGAAGGGGAGGAGAGACAGATTGTGTGAGGCCACTCAACAGGCTCTTATAAAAAGCGTGGTGGAGCTGAACCAATTTTTCCTCTTTCTATGGCTACCGAAAAGACCGCAGTCTACCGGAGTCTCTCATGTTGCACTCGAGTGTGTTACCCTAAAGGTGGTCATTCATGCGCATTTAATCAACCTTTTTCTCTCAATTTTCAGAATTTTCTTCAGAGGAAAAATTCCATCCACTATCTGCTGGAGACATAGAAAAACTGAAGAGACTTCTAGTGGCTGATGCAGATAGAGGCATAGGAGTGATGCCATAGAAATTGGGGCTTTTCAGTGGTTCTTTGTCTCCACCAATCTGCTGGTAGGGGAACATGTTTGTTCATCAGTTTGTTCAATGTAAACCGCGCTGATGCAGAATAGCGCGGTATATAAGAGAATGTAAATAAATAAAATAAATAAACATAACCCACTTGTCTGGACGGGTCTAGCAGGATGATATAGAAATAGGGTTTACAAGTGAAAGGATGTCCAAAGGGAAGGGGAAAGGAGGAAGAAGGCAGCAGTGATCAAGATAACGTATGAGTAAGGACAGACTGAAATTGCTCAGAAGTGAGACAGGAATATGTGGTAGGGATACCAAGGAATGCACGAAGGAATAAACAGGTCCTCAATCTGTTTTTTGAACTTTGAGATGGAGATTCAAGTTTGAGGTGGAGTAGGAGTGAGTTCCAGAGTTGCGGGTCTAAATACAAGAGCAAAATGTGATGCCAGACTTCCAGTCGGAGAACAGATTGGGGTGGGAAGGAGAGAAGAACAGCTTGTGAGTAGGGGCACGAGTGAAGCTAGATAGGGAGATGAGGCGGCAAAGCAAGCCCAGTATATTACAAAAAGAACCTTGTACAGTAATCGGATGGAAACAGACAGCCAGTGGAGAGAGATAACTAAGAGAGTAACGCAATCTAAACAGTGGGCACTGGCAATCAGCTTACCTGCTGTCGACTAAACAAGTTGAAGATGTTATAAAGTATGGACAGGAAGACCATTATGCGAAGAAGTGCAGAGTCATGCACTTGGGATGCAGAAATCCAGGGGAACTGTATGTGATAGGAGGCAAGAGGCTGGTGTGCAAAGGGCAGGAGAGGGATCTCTTAGTGATAGCGTCTCAGGATTTCAAAGTGGCGAAACAATGAGAGAAGGAAATAGCCAAAGCCAGAAGGATGCTGGGCTGCGTTCAGAAAGGAATGACCTGCAGAAAGGAGGAGGTATTGATGCCCTTGTACAGGTCTATTGGTGGAGCCTCACTTGGAGCATTGTGTTCAGTTTTGGAGACCATATTTCACAAAGGATAAAAAAAGACTTGAAACAGCTCAGAGGAAGGTGACCAAAATGATTTGGAGCCTGCGCCAGAAGAAGAATGAAAAGAGATTTGAAGACCTAAATTTGTGTATAATGGAGGAGAGGAGGGACAGGGAGATATGATACAGTCATTTAGAGACTTCAATGAACAAACCAACCTTTTTCAAAGAAGAGGAAGCTGTAAAACTAGAGGGCAAAAAATGAAGCTTCAGAAGTCAATAGCAGCAACATCAGGAAATACTTTTTCACTGAAAGGATGGTGGATACTTGGAATATCCTCCTGATGGAGATGATGGGGCAAATACAGTGACAGAATTAAAAATGGCATGGGATAGGGGAGGAGTTCCAATCAGGTGTGCAGGTTCGAAGGGCATAAGCTTTTCCCCGGACAGCCCAATGCTAGCGGGGGCTTGGTTTAAAGCTGTCAAAGGTACTGCAACTCACCAAGAGGAGTTCCAAACAGCTGTGCAGGTTTGGAGGGCAAAGGATGTTCCCCGGACAGCCCCGATGCTAGCGAGGCTTTGGATATATCTCCGGGACTCCTAAGTGTGTGGCTGTGCATGTCCAAAGGAACATGTTTTGCCCCTTGAGGGCCCATTTGGAGCTCTTGTGAGGTGTCCTTGCTCGTCCTGAGACCGCAGAGCTTTCATGGGGATGCAGAAAAAGAAAATTGAGACCACAGAGGTTATAACTGGGCTGATGTTATCCATTTTGCTGTCAAAAGAAGAGAGGGATCCTCTTGAAGGTTTATGTTTATGTTTGTTTAGAATTTGATATACCGCTCAGGCCAGAGGCATTAGAGCGGTTTACAATACTATATATAAGGTACTGATTTTCTGACTTTACAGGCTATGTGGCCATCTCAAAACTCACAAAAACGTACCCTGCCTCCTCCCCCAGCAGTCTTGGCGTCACCCGATTTCAAAGGCATTGTTTGTCCTCTTCAACAAAGTACTCCATCTCTTATTATAAAGCTGTATCATGGTCACCACCATCGGATGACGGCAGTGATACCCAATTCTGAGGTATTCCTTGTTGATGTTTTTGCATCATGACTCAAACTGAGCAAACATTGCCTTCCACTGTTTCTCAGCTTTGTGCATTCTCAGGAGACTGTCACAAGACTGGGTAAGGTTGAGGTGCGGGTGAATTCCCTAAGGCTGTTGTTGCCAAAAAAGCATCTTTCAGGAAATGGAAAAAAGAGCCAAACGATGAAACCTGGAAACAGCACAAACACTGGCAAGTCAAATGCAAGGCATTGATAAAGAAGGCAAAGAGAGAATTTGAGACGAAGCTTGCTGCGGAAGCAAAAAACGCGAAATAAAGATTTTTTTCAAGTACATTCGTAGCAAAAATCCTGTGAGAAAGTCAGTTGGTCCATTAGATGATAGAGGAGTTAAAGGGGCACTAAGAGGCGACAAGGCAATAGCGGAGAGACTGAATGAATTCTTTGCTTCAGTCTTTACTGAGGAAGATGTAGGGATGTTACCCATGACTGAAGTGGTATTTAAAGGTGCGGAAGAATTGAAGGAAATATCGATACATCGGGAAGATGTATTACAACTATTAGATAAACTGAAGAGTAGCAAATCACCTGGGCCGGATGGTATACATCCAAGGGTGTTGAAAGAACTGAAATATGAGATTGCAGGCCTGCTATTAGTAATCTGTGAATTTTCATTAAAATCATCTGTAACACCTGAAGATTGGAGGATTGCCAATGTAACGCCAATTTTTAAAAAGGGTTCCAGGGGTGATCCGGGAAACTACAGACCGGTGAGCCTCACGTCAGTACCGGGAAAAATGGTAGAAACCATCATAAAGAATAAAATTACTTAGCATGTAGATAGTCATGGCCTAATGGGAGACAGCCAACATGGCTTTAGACAAGGAAGATCTTGTCTTACTAATCTGTTATGTTTTTTTGAAGGTGTGAATAATCAGGTGGACAAAGGTGAGTCGTTTAATATTGTGTATCTGGACTTTCAGAAAGCCTTTGACAAGGTCCCTCATCAGAGACTTTTGGCAAAAATAAAGTCATGGGATAGGAGGCAGCGTACGTTTGTGGATCAGGAACTGGTTAAAAGATAGAAAGCTAAATGGCCAATTTTCCCAATGGAGAAAGGTGAATAGTGGTGTACCCCAGGGATCTGTGCTGGGTCTGCTGCTTTTTGACATATTCATAAATGACCTGGAAAGTGGAATAACGAGTGAGGTTATCAAATTTGCAGATGACACAAAACTATTTAAAGTTGTTAAAACCCAAGAGGATTGTGGAAAATTGCAAGAGGATCTTGATAAATTGGAAGACTGGGCATCAAAATGGCAGATGAAATTTAATGTGGACAAGTGCAAAGTTATGCACCTAGGGAAGAACAACCCAAACTATGGTTACACGATGCAAGGTTCCACGTTAGGAACCACCACCTAGGAAAAAGATTTAGGCGTCATTGTGGATAGCATGTTAAAACCCTCGGCCCAGTGTGCAGCGGCATCCAAGAGAGCAAACAGAAAGGAATGGAAAATAAAACAAAAGATATTATAATGCCTCTATATCTTTCCATGGTGAGACCGCACCTTGAATATTGTGTGCAATTCTGATCACCGTATCTTAAAAAGGATATAGCGTTATTAGAAAAGGTTCAGAGAAGAGCTACCAAAATTGTAAAGGGGATGGAAGGATACTCCTATGAAGAAAGGCTAAAAAGGTTAGGGCTCTTTAACCTGGAAAAGAGAGGGCTGAGGGGAGATATGATAGAAGTCTATAAATTAATGAACGGAGTGGAATGGGTAAACGTAGATCGATTGTTTACGTTATCAGAATATAGAAAGACTAGGGGACATGCAATGAAGCTACAGGGTAAACTATTTAAAACTAATAAAAGAAAATATTTCTTCACTCAACGTGTAATCGAACTCTGGAATTTGTTACCGGAGGATGTAGTAAAGGCTGTTAGTGTAGCTAGGTTTAAAAAAGGTTTGGACAAGTTCCTGGAGGAAAGGTCCATAAACCATTATTAAGAAGGGACCCAGGATATCAATGCTTGACCATTGCGGAACCTGTGTCTTTTGGGGAAACTGCTAGGTACATATGACCTAGATTGGCGACTGCTGGAAACAGGATACTGGGCTTGATGGACCTTGGTCTGACCCAGTATGGCATATCTTATGTTCTTAAGTGATCAGGTTTTTAAATGTGAACATACCTGCTCTTCTCTTCAGTTAACATATCCTTCAGCTATTAAGGATAGTTTAATTATGCTGAAGACAGAACACAGTTTAGGACAACTATCCAGAGGGTTGCCATGAGTCGACACAGACTCAAAGGCACTTAACAATTATGCATAGGAAACTTGATATGTTTAAGAATTACCATAGAGCCAAAAATATTCGCTTTTTGAATTTTCCAATTTCGCATTTAATTCCTCCTGAAGTGTTGTTACTGAAATATTTCAAAGAGACATTAGAGCTTAGCCTCTAAAGCTGTTATGTGCCTGGTAGTAGGATCTCGGAGGAGGGGGTGTGTGTCCTCCGAAGGCTATGATATTTTGCAACCATCTTGAAGGACTACAAAAAGGGACTGCTAATTCTGGAGAGAGATCTGCAATTGTAAGTATTACTTCTGGGAATTTTTCTAAATTTTTGGGGAAAAGGAATTCTTTAGATAAAAGCTGATTAATCTGTGAACCCAGTGTATTTGTTAAATCAGTCAGGGCCTAGTAGCAACAAAGAGTTTTTAATTTAAATTTAAAACACAGAGGAGAGCTTTCTGGTTAGATTTAGAACCCAAGACTCCCTCTATCCATCTGTTCAAGAAAGGTCAATGCGTAGTAGACTGGCTAATCTACTGAAGACAGATATAAACTAGATTCATTGGGGATGGGTGAAGAAGCCTCCAGGTAGGTGATACATCAAATACCTGTATGGAAATGGGTATCAGGGGTAACATATGGAAAGCAGTGTGTATAAATGCCCATAGCATGGGAAATAAGATCCCTGATGTTGAAGCTTTGATGGGAATAGCTGACTTGGATTTAGTGGCAGTTACAGAAACATGGTTCATAGAAAACCATGAGTGGGATGTAACTATACCCGGCTATACTTTATTCAGAAAGGAGAGGGTAGGAAGAAGGGGAGGAGGATTGGCACTATATGTAAAAAATACTATTAAAGCTTTGGAATTACAGAGCTTAAAATGGAGAGAGGAGGCATTGTGGGTTAAACTAGAAAGAGGGAAAGAGACATCTATTTGCATTGGTGTGATATACAGACCTCCCTCACAAGAGGAAGAGGTGGACAGAGAATTAAATGAAGACATACGCAGCATTGGGAGGAAAGGGGAAGTGCTACTGATAGGAGATTTCAATATGCCAGATGTTGATTGGCACATTCCTGCTGCAGTATCATCTAGAAGTAAGGAGATCCTGGATTCTCTACAGGGAGAACTATTCAGGCAATTGGTAACAAAACCCCACACATGAAGGGGCCATACTAGATTTGGTGCTTACCAATGGTGAAAGTGTTTCTGATGTTGCAGTGGGAGATCATTTTGCATCCAGTGATCACCAGATTGTGTGGTTCAGTATTAGGACTAGGACTGTTAGAATCCATTCAAAGGTGAGGATCTTAGACTTTAGGAAGACGAACTTTGCCAAGATGGGCCAATACCTCAGGGAGTCGTTAGTGGGATGGGAACAGCTGGGGGATGTAGAAAAACAGTGGGCAAAACTGAAAGGGGATATTTTAAGGGCAACCAACCTTTTTGTTAAAATGGTAAATAAAAGGAAAAGGAGACCGCTATGGCTTTCGAAAGAAGTAGCTGAAAAAGGGAGGCCTTCATGAGATACAAGAGATCACAGAGAGAGGAAGACAGGCATCTATATTTGGAAAAACTTAGAGAAGCTAGCAAAGTAGTCAGGAAGGTAAAGATTCAAAAGGAGGAGGAAATAGACAATGCAATAAAATGGGGGGGGGGGGGGAGATAAGACATTCTTCAGATATGTTAGTGAGAAGAGGAAGGGCAAAGGTGATATTGTCAGATTCAAGGGTGCAGGGGAGGAATATGTAGAAACTGATAAAGATAAAGCGGAATTGCTTAACAAATATTTCTGTTCTGTGTTCACAGATGAAGAACCAGGAGTAGAACCTCAGAAAACACCCACAAACAGGAACAGAAGCGAGGGACATCTTGGACAATTTTCAGAAGACTGTGTTCATGAGAAACTAGCTCAACTTAAAGTAGACAAAGTGATGGGACTGGATGGGATACACCCTAGAATACTGAGGGAACTTGGGGACATTCTAGCAGCTCCACTGACTGACCTTTTCAGTGCCTCGTTGGAGTCGGGAGTGGTGCCAAAGGACTGGAGAGAGGCTCATGTGGTGCCTTTACAGAAAAGCAGAAGTAAGGATGTGGTTGAAAACTACAGGTCGGTTAGTTTAACTTCGGTGGTGAGTAAATTATTGGAAACGCTGCTTTTTGCCTTTGCCTCTCTGCGGATGATACCAAAACCTGCAGTAGAGTAGACACCCAGGAACACCAGATCTAGTGCAAGAGGTAAGGGTGTTGGGGCCACTTGGCAATAGTGATCATAGCATGGTCGCCTTTAATTAGTGGAGGAGGGATAGTAAGGAAATCCACAGTACTACCTTTTAACTTTCGAAATGGAGACTATGATAAAATGAGGAAAATAGTTAAGAAAAAACTAAAAGGAGCAGTTGCAAAGGTTAAAGACACATCAAGCTTGGGTGTTGTTGAAAAATACTATCTTGGAAGCCCAGACCAGCTGTATTCCACGCTTTAAGAAAAGTGGAAGGAAGTCCAAAAAACTGCCAGCATGGTTTAAAGGTGAGATCAGAGAGGCTGTTGTTTCCAAGAAAGCATCTTTCAGGAAATGGAAAAAAGAGCCAAACGATGAAACCTGGAAACAGCATAAGCACTGGCAGGTCAAATGCAAGGCATTGATAAAGAAGGCAAAGAGAGAATTTGAGACGAAGCTTGCTGCAGAAGCAAAAAAGGCGAAATAAAGATTTTTTCAAGTACATTCGTAGCAAAAAACCTGTGAGAGAGTCAGTTGGACCATTAGATGATAGAGGAGTTAAAGGGGCACTAAGAGGCGACAAGGCGATAGCGGAGAGACTGAATGAATTCTTTGCTTCGGTCTTTACTGAGGAAGATGTAGGGATGTTACCCATGACTGAAGTGGTATTTAAAGGTGCGGAAGAATTGAAGGAAATATCGATACATCGGGAAGATGTATTACAACTATTAGATTAACTGAAGAGTAGCAAATCACCTGGGCCGGATGGTATACATCCAAGGGTGTTGAAAGAACTGAAATATGAGATTGCAGACCTGCTATTAATAATCTGTGAACTATCATTAAAATCTTCTCTAATACCTGAAGATTGGCGGATCGCCAATGTAACACCAATTTTTAAAAAGGGTTCGAGGGGTGATCCGGGAAACTACAGACCGGTGAGCCTCACGTCAGTATTGGGAAAAATGTTAGAAACCATCATAAAGAATAAAATTACTCTGCATGTAGATAGTCATGGCCTAATGGGAGACAGCCAACATGGCTTTAGACAAGGAAGATCTTGTCTTACTAATCTATTAAGTTTTTTTGAAAGTGTGAATAAACAGGTGCACAAAGGTTTGTCGGTTGATATAGCATATCTGGACTTTCAGAAAGCCTTTGACAAGATCCTTCATCAGAGACGTTTGGCAAAACTAAAGAGTCATGGGCTAGGAGGCAGTGTACTACTGTGGATCAGGAACTGGTTAAAAAATAGAAAGCAAAGGGATGGGCTAAATGGCCAATTTTCCCAATGGAGAAAGGTGAATAGAGGTGTACCCCAGGGATCTGTGCTGGGTCCGCTGCTTTTTGACATATTCATAAATGACCTGGAAAGTGGAATAACGAGTGAGGTTATCAAATTTGCAGATGACACAAAACTATTTAAAGTTGTTAAAACCCAAGAGGATTGTGGAAAATTGCAAGAGGATCTTGCTAAATTGGAAGACTGGGAATCAAAATGGCAGATGAAATTTAATGTGGACAAGTGCAAAGTTATGCACCTAGGGAAGAACAACCCAAACTATGGTTACACGATGCAAGGTTCCACATTAGGAACCACCACCCGGAAAAAAGATTTAGACGTCATTGTGGATAACATGTTAAAACCATCGGCCCAGGGTGCAGCGGCAGCTAAGAGAGCAAATAGAATGCTAGGTATGATAAGGAAAGGAATGGAAAATAAAACAAAAGATATTATAATGCCTCTATACCGTTCCATGGTGAGACCGTACCTTGAATATTGTGTGCAATTCTGGTCGCTGTATCTTAAAAAGGATATAGCGTTATTAGAAAAGGTTCAGAGAAGAGCCACCAAAATGGTAAAGGGGATGGAAGGATACTCCTATGAAACAAAGGCTAAAAAGGTTAGGGCTCTTTAACCTGGAAAAGAGACGGCTGAGGGGAGATATGATAGAAGTCTATAAAGGAATGAACGGAGTGGAACGGGTAAACGTAGATCGATTGTTTATCAGAATATAGGAAGACTAGGGGACATGCAATGAAGCTACAGGGTAAACTATTTAAGACTAATAAAAGAAAATATTTTTTCACTCAACGTGTAATCAAACTCTGGAATTTGTTACCGGAGGATGTAGTAAAGGCTGTTAGTGTAGCTGGGTTTAAAAAAGGTTTGGACAAGTTCCTGGAGGAAAGGTCCATAAACCATCATTAAGAAGGGACCCAGGATATCAATGCTTGACCTAGTACAAGCATTGCAGAACCTGTGTCTTTTGCGGAAACTGCTAGGTACGTATGACCTAGATTGGTCACTGTTGGAAACAGGATACTGGGCTTGATGGACCTTGGTCTGACCCAGTATGGCATATCTTATGTTCTTATGTTCTAAGGTGTAGATAACATGAGGAGGAGGGATCTAGCTAAGCTTGAAGGATGGTCTAGAATTTGGCAGCTGGGATTTAATGTTAAAAAATATAAGGTCATGCATTTGGGCTGCAGCAATCTAAGGGAGCAATATAGTATAGGGTGTGAAGTACTTTTGTTCACTAAAGAAGAGCGGGACCTTGGCATGATTGTGTCGGATGATCTTAAAGGGGCTAAACAGGTAGGAAAGGCTACAGCAAAAGCTAGAAATATTCTTGGATGCATACGGAGAGGAACGGCTAGCTCAAAAAAGGAGGTGACAGCGCTTCTGTATAAGCCTTTGGTGTGACCTCATTTGGAATATAGTGTGCAATTCTGGAGACTGCACCTTCAAAAGGATATAATCAAGATGGAGTCAGTAGAGAGGGTGGCTACAAAAATGGTTAGTGGTCTTCATTATAAAGCATATGAGGACAGGCTTAAGGATCTTAATATGTACACCTTAGAGGAAGGATGGGATAGAGGTGATATGACTGAGACGTTTAAATACCTCCGTGGCATAAAAGCACAGGGGAGAGCCTCTTTCGATTGAAAGCAAGTTCTGCTACGAGGGGACATGGGATGAGGGTGAAAGGGGATGGATTCAGGAGTGATATGCGGAAATATTTCTTTACGGAAAGAGTGGTGGATCCGTGGAATAGTCTCCCAGTGGAAGTGGCAGAGATGAGGACAGTATCTGAATTCAAAACAGCATGGGAAAAACACAGAGGATCGCTAAAGGAAAAAAGGGGGCTGCTGTAGTTGTTGATATGGAAGGACAGACTAGATAGGCCATGTGGTCTTTTACTGTGGTCATTTTTCTATGTTTCTATAGCATGATCGCGTTTGATTTAATTAATGGAGGAGGCATGGCCAGGAAATCCACATTACTACCTTTTAACTTTCGAAAGGGAGACTATGATAAAATGAGGAAATAGTTAAGTAAAAACTAAAAGGAGCAGTTGCAAAGGTAAAAGACTTACATCAACTTGGGTGTTGTTTAAAAATACTATCTTGGAAGCCCAGACCAGCTGTATTCCACACTTTAAGTTAAGTGAAAGGAAGACCAAAAAACTGCCAGTATGGTTTAAAGGTGAGGTCAGAGAGGCGGCTGTTGCAAAAAAGCATCTTTCAGGAAATGGAAAAAAGCCAAATGATGAAAACTGGAAACAGCTCAAACACTGGTAAGTTAAATGCAAGGCATTGATAAGGCAAGCAAAGAGAGAATTTGAGAAGAAACTTGCTGTGGAACCAAAAGCGCATAATAAAGACTTTTTCAAGTACATTCGTAGCATAAAACCTGTGAGAGAGTTGGACCATTAGATGATAGAGTGGTAAAAGGGGCAGTAAGAGGGGACAAGGCTATAGCGGAGAGACTGAATGAATTCTTTGCTTCGGTCTTTACTGAGGAAGATGTAGGGATCTTACCCATGACTGAAGTGATATTTAAAGGTGGTGCTGCAGAAGAATTGAAAGAAATATCGCTACACCAGGAAGATGTATTACAACTATTTGATAAACAGAAGAATAGCAAATCACCTGGACCGGATGGTATACATCCGAGGGTGTTGAAAGAATTGAAATATGAGATTGCAGAACTGCTATTAGTAATCTCTGCCCTGCGGGCAGTCGGCCCTTCTTCAAGAGGCAGAACGCCGCAGATCACGTGGGCGATCGGCCCTTTAAATCGGAGGGTGCCATCGGGCATGCCCACGTCTGAGGGCCTCGCCAGAGGGCCCTTAGGCGGGGACCACAGGCGGGAGCCTGTACACCTAGCACCAGGAAGCATCAAAGAGATGAGGTGTTGAGAGATGTTTGGTTCTCCTCATCTCCTGACCCCAACCAGCTCCCATACAAGGCCCTCCAGATCCCGCAGGTGAAGACGGCAAGAGAGGAGCCCGGGGTGAACCAGGGGCTGGTAGGCCACTTGGTCCTCCAGGAATAAGAGCTCTAAATTATTTTGATTGCCTTCCTCTGAAGTCGGAAACC
Organism: Ichthyophis bannanicus; assembly: GCA_033557465.1. Taxonomy (NCBI): domain Eukaryota; kingdom Metazoa; phylum Chordata; class Amphibia; order Gymnophiona; family Ichthyophiidae; genus Ichthyophis; species Ichthyophis bannanicus. Next base: position 27,128,077 of record CM066049.1, read on the forward strand.
CCCCCACTCCCCATCACAAGGCCCTATCCGGGCCTGACGAGGGATCTTCAATTCTTGACGTGGCCCTTAGGCGGGGTCCACAGGCGCCCTTGGCTCCACCTGACCAATGCAGCACCAACTGATCACCTGGGTAGCTGCTGCAGTGTTGATGAGCCGAGTAGGTAGAGATGCTCCTCCTGTTCGGCCCCCATGGCCCCACCATCACCCACGCGATGTAGGCATGCCCCAGTCTGCTCCACTGCTACCCCATTGCTACTCACAGCCTCCTGTCTCCATTGCTACCCTCAGCAACCTCATTACTGCTACCACATTGCCCGCAACTACCTTCGCTGCACAGCCTTAGACTCCACTGCTACCCCACTACCTCATTATTGCTGCCTCTTTGCCTGCGACTAACTTTACTGCACAGCCTCTCTGCTATTCATTACTTATACTGTATCATATGCCGCATAATATGTCGACCCCACTACCTCATTGCTTATACCTCATTGCTTGTAATGTAACATACATTGCTGCATAGTCCATTGCTGCCTCATTGCTTGTAGGTTACCATCTACTGCTAGCCTGGACGTTGCTTACATTGAACTTGCTACCCATTGCTTGCAGTTAACCACCGCCTCATTGCTTGTAGGTTACCATCTGCTGCTTGCCTGGACATTGCTTACATTGAACTTGCTACACACTGCTTACATTGATCTTGCTGCACAGGCTATAGCCTTACATTTAACCTGCCACCTCATTGCTTGTTGGTTACCATCTGCAGCTTGCCTGGACATTGCTTACATTGAATTTGCTATCCATTGCTTACATTGATGCACAAGCTATAGTCTCCCCACTACCACTGCTTGTATTATAAACTATAGATACTTTAGCCCTCCTCATTGCTGTAAGTAAACATTCACTGCATAGCCCCCACTAATCCTCTTCTATGGCCCCACATCTCATTGTCCTTCTCTTCCTCAGACTCCCCAACTGCCTCCCCTCCCACCAGCACCCACACTCCTCTCCCCCTACGCTCCCTCCACCTTCCTCACTTCTCCCTCCATTCTGTCTTCTCACCTAGCATCAACTCTTGAGCTTCATCACACCCTCCCCCTCATTCAACCAAATCCCCTCGCTTTAAGGCAACCTCACCCTCGCTTCCGCCGCACTGCCTCCCCTTTACCCCGCTCTCTACTACGCCTCCTCCTTCTCTCATCAGGTAATATCAACCCCAACCCTGGCCCCCCTCGATTTCTTTCTCACTCTAATTAGAGTTCCTCACGTACCTTATCCAATCTCATCCATATCTCTCTCCTTCCCCCTTCCACCCTCCCTCACTCATGCCCCAATCACTCATCCAGAGTTATCAACCCCAACCCTATCCCCCTTAGCGTTCTATCTCACTCATAAAAGAGATCCTCACGTTACCTATCTAATAACATCAAGACCCACCTTCATGCCCCCTCCTCTTCCCCTCCCTCATGTCCCTCAGGGAGGGCACCCTCATCCAGATACACTCACCCATTCCCCGGCCCCTTTAGATCTCTGTACTACTCTGGAAATAGATCCTCACTTAACGGCCCCCCTAGACCCATGCCTTACTCTCGTAAGAAATCCTCACGCAACTTGTCCAACCTCATCCATATCCTTCTCCTGTCCCCCTCCACTCTTCCATTCTCATGTGTCCTGTAGAATGCTTGCTCAGTCTCTAACAAACTTCCTTTTACTCACGATCTCTTTATCTCTAACGCGCTACACCTTCTTGCCCTGAGACTTGCCTCCTCCCTGACGATACTGAATCCACTGCTGCTCTCTGCCACGGGGGATACCAGTTCACTCATATACCTCGATCCACTAGCCGCGGTGGTGGTGTTGGGCTTCTACTTTCTCCCTCTTGCCAATTCCAACCCCTCCTGCTGCCTCAGTTTCACTCCTCCCTCTCCTTCGAAGTCCACTCCATTCGCCTCTCCACACCACTTCCCCTACGAGTAGCTGTTATCTATCGTCCACCTGACAAATCCAAATCGAGCTTCCTTACTGACTTCAACTCTTGGCTTTCCGTCTTTATGGATCCCTCTTCCCCCACCCTTATTCTTGGCGATTTTAACATTCACATCGATAACCCATGCTTTAAAGTTCCTCGCTCTCACCTCCTCATTCAGCCTCCAACTCTACTCCACTGCCCCACCCACCTGCATGGCCACTGCCTTGACCTGATCTCTTCTCCAATTCCTCTCCCTCAAACCTCCACAAGTCAATCCTTCCCTCAGACCATCACCTTTTAACCTTTAATCTTCAGCTTCCGCTGTCTCCCACTCGTTCTGTCTCCCCCAACCTATTTAGAAACCTTCATAATATTGATCACTTGACTCTCTCCTCCACCATTTCTCCATCCCTTTCCTCCATTATGTCCTCCAAATCTGTTGGCGAAGCAGTTTCCTCTTATAATGCTGCACTATCCTTGGCTCTTGACACTCTTGCCCCACTCACCCCACGCCCTGTCAGGCAATCTACTCCCCAGCCATGGCTCTCATCTACAACCCGCTATTTACGTATCTGTGCCCGTTCTGCTGAACGTGCTTGGACCAAATCCCGCTCCCCTGAAGACCTTCTACACTTCAAATTCATGCTTGGCTCCTTCCAGTCAGCCATAGCACTTGCCAAACAAGAATACTACATCCATTTGACTAACTCCCTTGTCTCCGATCCTCGCCGCCTCTTTAATACTCTCAATTCTCTCCTCAAGGTGCTCCCCATCCCCGGTCCCACCCTCCCTTTCTGCCCAAACCCTAGCCGACTACTTCCACGACAAAATTCACAAGCTCACCCTCCAATTCCCCACTTCCTCATCTCCCTCTCCCCCTTCTCAATTCTCCCCCCAATCCTTACTTCCCCTGCTACTCTTCTCCTCCTTCTCTGATCTCCGAAGAGGAAACCGCACGCCTTCTTTCCTCCTCCAAACCCACCACCTGTTCCATTGACCTCTCCCCACCCCTCTCCTACCCCATCTCCCCTACCATTGTCCCCCCCAACTCTCACATTCTAAACCTTTCACTATCCACTGCAACTGTCCCCATAGACTTCAAACATACCGTTGTCACACCTCTCCTCAAGAAACCCTCTCTTGATCCCACCTGTCCTAACTATCGACCCATCTCCCTCCTTCCCTTCATATCTAAACTACTAGAATGGGCAGTCCATCGCCACTGCCTCGACTTTCTCACCTCCCAGGCCCTCCTGGACCCACTACAATCCGGCTTCCGTCCCCAACACTCCACTGAAACAGCTCTTACAAAAGTGTCCAATGACTTGTACCTGGCTAAATCTAAAGGCCTTTACTCAGTCCTCATCCTTCTTGACCTCTCCGCTGCCTTTGACACTGTTGACCACAACCTTCCCTCACCACCCTCTCCTCGCTTGGTTTCAAGGGCTCTGTACTATCCTGGTTCTCCTCCTACCTCTCCCATAGCTCCTTTAGTGTGTGCTCTGGTGGATCCTCTTCTTCTCCTACCCCACTCCATGTTGGTGTGCCCCAAGGATTCGTCTTGGGGCCCCTCCTTTTCTCCCTCTATACCCAATCCCATGGCGCTCTTATCTCCTCCCATGGCTTTCAGTACCATCTCTATGCTGATGACTCCCAAATTTACCTCTCTACACCTAATATCTCTCCGGCAATCCAGACCAGGATCTCTGCCTGCCTTTCTGACATCGCTGTCTGGATGTCTCACCGCCGCTTGAAGCTGAACATGGCCAAGACTGAACTCCTTGTCTTTCCCCCCAACTCCTCCCATCCTCTTCCCCCCTTCTCACGCTCCGTGAATGGTTCTACGATCCTTCCTGTTCCCTCGGCCCGCAACCTGGGGGTTATCTTTGACTCCCCTCTCTCCTTCTCCACACATATCCAGCACGTAGCTAAGACCTGCTGCTTCTTTCTCTACAACATTAGCAAGATCCACCCCCTTCCTTTCTGAACACACTACCAAAACCCTTATCCACTCCTTAATCTCCTCTCGCCTTGACTACTGCAACCTACTCCTTGCTGGTCTTCCCGCTAGCCATCTCCTTCCCCTTCAATCTATACAAAATCATGCTGCTCGACTAATCTTCCGTCAACCTCGCCATGCCCACATTACTCCTCTTCTGAAGTCACTTCACTGGCTCCCTGTCCAATTCCGCATCCGGTTCAAACTTCTCCTGCTGACCTATAAATGCATTCACTCTGCAGCCCCCCATTACCTCTCATCTCTTATCTCTCCTTACACCCCCTTCTCGGGAACTTCGCTCTGCTAACAAATCACTTCTATCCAGGCCTTTCACTCGCACCGCTAACTCCCGAATTCGCTCTTTTCACCTTGCTGCACCTTACGCCTGGAACAGATTACCTGTGTCTGTGAGCCAGGCACTCTCCCTGGCCCTCTTCAAATACAGATTGAAGACCCACCTCTTCACTATCACCTTCAGATCCTGACTTCTCTCTCTTATCTCATCCTGACTCCCATCAATTTTCATGTCCAAATTGTAAAGACCATACTGTGCTTTTGCACCGAATTGACTATTGCTCTGTATTGTCTCCACTAGATTGTAAGCTCTGACGAGCATGACTCTGATAAGCAGGGACTGTGTCTTGTATGTATACCTGTACAGCGCTGCGTGAGTAGCGCTATATAAGTGCTAAATAGTAGTAGCAGTAGCTCTTTGAAACCACCGCTTCAGAGGTGCGCAGGAGAGCAGCAGCGACACCGGAGGTGTGAGCAGGAGCTCCTCCTTCCCCCTTCAGCCTGCCAATCAGCATCCAGCCATAACGGCTGAAAACCGCCACTTCAGAGGTGCGCCAGTGCCTTGCGGGCTTGCGCCTGAGGGCCTCGCCAGAGGGCCCTTTGGCGTGGCCCTTAGGCGTGAGTCTGTGGCATCTGATCTGAAGTTTACATTAAAGTTTTGGACTGGATTATCATGCTTGTATATTGTGGCAACCTGCTGTTCCCTTTCCTTCTCCTTCCCTTATCTTTTTAACTATTTCGGTCCTCTATTCTGTCCTTGTCTCATAAACGGCGTTCTTTTCATATTTTCTTAAATGATATAGTATTGTAAACCGCTCTAATGCTTCGGTCTGAGCGGTATATCAAATGTAATAAACCATAACCATACTGATACCTCATCAGGTATTATTTATTTATTGCTTTTATATACCGCACTCTTTAAAATCAGTGTGGTTTACATATAACATTTTGTACAAAAACAGGGGCCTGTTATGTACTTACATTGAACGGGTAATTCAACTTGGATATCAACTGGGGGGATCTATCTACTGCTATCTACAACTATCTACAATATGCACATGGGTTTTCTGTTCTTTACAACTGGCTAGATGGGTGTAAGGCGGGGTGTGGTTGAAATACTGGGCTGCGAGTAGTGTAGGAGAAAGAGGTGTTAGTTCCTTCCCTACCCCCCCCCCCACAACTCCCACCCACCCCTAGTGAGCAATCTTGCTTTATAGGGCACCTCCCCAATTAACTACAACACAGGGACTTGGAACAGCAGATTTTGAACACACAAAGAGATTTAACTGCTATTTCTCTGAAAGGACAGCTGGAAAACCGGCTGGTAGATCTCTCTCTTTTGCTTTAACAGATACCTAAGCTCCACAAACTGAACAATGACTAGGAAAAATCGTATCGCTAAAGCTGTCGCCCCCATTACAGCTTCTGCCTCTGTCCAGAGGTCCCAATGCCAGTTGCAGGACTGGTTCCATGTGCAGGATGCCTGCATGCTGAAGCTCTCAGGAAACATGTGGAAGAACTCAGAGAGGAGGTGGCGAGGCTGAGGAGCATTCAAGACAGTGAGAAGTACATTGATGAGATGCTTCTTGCAACATCCAAGCTCTCCAGCGGAGGAGAAGATGGATGCCTACAGATTGACAAAGTTTGGACACAAGTCACCAGGGCCTGCATAATCACCAATCTAGCTTCTCCAGCCCTTGAACTGAAGAACCATTAAGCAGCCTTGGATATGGAGGAAGTGAAAGCATCCCTGGAAAGGGACGAACCAGAGCTCAAGTGCCCCAAAGTTGCAGAATCAGTGACCACAAGGAAGCGAAAGGTAGTGGTGGTTGGTTGACTCTCTTCTGAGGGGTACTGAGCCATCCATCTGCCAACCAGACTTGATGTCCAGAAAGGTATGCTGTCTGCCAGGTGCCAAAATCCGAGATTTTATGGAGAGTTTACCGAGACTCATCAAGCCCACTGACTAATACCCAATGTTGCTAATCCATGTCAGAACAAATGATACTGCCAGGTATCCCTCTGAGTGTATCAAAGTGACATCATGGCTCTGGGACAGAAGGTGAAGTAAATAGGGGCACAGGTAGTGTTTTCTTCAATCCCCCCTGTTGAGGGTAAAGGTCAAGGCAGAGAAGCTTGCATCCTGGAGATGAATGCATGGCTGTGTGGATGGTGTCATCGAGAGTGTTTTGGTTTCCTGGACCATGGGATGCTCTTCCAAGGGTTGCAGAACAGAAAGTTGACGTGTCTTTAGTAGCAGACTGACTAATCTACTGAAGAGGGCTTTAAATTTGATTTGCTGGGGATGGGTGAAGAAAGCCCATGGGTAAGTGAAACATTAGCTACCTTTATGGAAATGGGTAAAAGGGGCAACATATGGAAATTAGTGTATATAAATGCCCATAGCAAGGGAAATAAGATCCCAGATCTTGAAGCTTTAAAGGGAGAGCGAGCATAGGGAACCACATGGACAGTGGATGCCATGTGTCCCAGCAGTTGAAGCATCTCCCGAGCAGTAAGGAATACCTTCATAGATGCTTGAGATGCCGGTTGTATTATACGTAGATAGCGTGGCTGGGGCAGGAAAGCCCTTGACTGCCATGTGTCTAGACGAGCCCCTATGAATTCTAGAGATTGAGAGGGGATGAGAAGAGATTTTGGGAGGTTTATGACCAGCCCCATGTATTGAGGAATTCTCATTGCTTGAAAGAGAGCGAAGCTGGCCTCTGAAGCGGTCGATACTTGAATGAGCCAATCGTCTCAGTAAGGGAAGACGAATACTCCCAGAGTCCTCATAAATGCTGCTACCACTGCCATGCATTTTGTGAAGACTCTTGTAGCAGAGGCTAGTCCGAAGGGAAGAACTCTGTACTGGAAGTGTCTTCCTTGGACCAGGAATCGAAGGAACTTCCTGTGATCTGAGTAGATGAGAATATGCGTGTACGCATCTCTTAGATCTAGAGAACATAGATAGTCCTGAGTTTGGCGGTATGGTAAAAGTGTTCCGAGGGAGATCATTTTGAACTTTTCTTGGAACAAATATTTGTTTAATTCTCAGAGGTCTAATATAGGTCTGTGTCCTCCTGTCTTCTTTGGAATAAGAAAGTAGGGGGAGTAAAACCCTGTCCCCTGTTGGGGAATGGGTACTTCTTCAATTGCTCCTTGAGCTCGACCACTTGTGACCTCCTGCCAGAAGAGGTCGGTGGCAGGGCCCTGAGAATTGAACTGTTTTATTATTGTAGGTGGGGGGAAGTTGAGAAAATGAAGCTTGTACCCCAGTTGTACAATGGACAGAGTCCAATTTTCTGATGTTATTTGTTGCCATCTTTTGGCAAAAAAGCATATTCTTCCTGGAATGGTCAAGGGTTCTGGACCTTTTAGGGGCAGAATGAGTAAGTTCTCTAGATAGCAGTCAAAGACCCTGAGGGGGCTGGGTCTGTTGAGCCAGCTGAGCTTTTTAAGCTTGCTGCTTTCTTTGCTTTCTGTTGTTGCTCCTTCTGGGGAACATGGAGCGGACAGTGAGTTTGATGGGTGGAAGATTGGTAAGGCTTCTTTTTCTTACTGAAAAAGGGTTTTTTGAATATTTTCTTCTTTGCTGGGTTGGCTGTAGACTTTGACAATCTGTTTAAAGTAGTATTGTCAGATTCAATCTGATTGGCCTTGTCTTGCCAATCCATGCCAAAGAGATTTTCTCCTGTGCAAGGAATGTTTCCCAGTTTATCTTGCACCCATTGTTCCAGTCTGATGCCTGAAGTCAGGCAATACGACGTGCACCGATGGAAATAGCAGAGGTTCTGCTAATGCATTCAAAGCAATCAAAGGTTGCACGGTTCACAAACTTAGAGACATCTTGAGCATGTTTGACAAGAGTAAGAAATTCCCCTCTTTTATCCTCAGGAAGAAGAGGGCTCCTGAGCTCTAAGTCTCCTGTAACCTCCTTGAGGAACATTCCCATATAGAGAATGTAAGAGCTGATCCCTGTAAAATAGTTATCTCCAAGTTATAATGCCCTGTTCAATGTAATTTCAGTTTGTTCAATGTAAACCGCACTGATGCAGAATAGCGCGGTATATAAGAGAATGTAAATAAATAAATAAATCCTGGCTGCCAACATGGAGGATTGGAAGCATCGACGCCCAAAAGCATCGAGTGTCCTTGATAAGCGGCCTGTGGGATTGGAAGAATACGTCTTAGCGCTCTTAATCCTACGCATCGCCGATTCCACTACCATTGAATGGTGTGGTAACGGAGTCTTTTGAAAACCAGGACAGCTTGGAACTCGGTACATTGTATCGAGTCGTCGGGAGTGTGGAGACACTGTTAAAGGAGTTTCCCACATTGATTAGCATAAGATCATGCAAGATCCTATGAATGGGCAGAGTAGTTGCCTCTTTAGGAGCCTTAGGGTATTGAAGAATTTCTAACTCTTCTGCTCTGGCTTCCTTCTCTGGAGTCACCGTGATTGCAAGACCTCGAGCTAAATCAAGTATGAAATCCTGGAAGGACATGTCTTCTGGAGGAGACATTCGGCGTTGAAGAGAAGGAGATGGATCCTCCAGAAGGATTGCTCTAGTACAGGCAGAGTCATCAAAGTCATCGGAATCGGAAGACTTGAAGTATCTCTGCGCCAGATGTTCCCGCAACGCACGGTACCGGTACCGCTTAAGTCGGTATCGGGATGTCTCGGTATAGGTCTGTCGATACCTGAGATAAGACTCGAGGCTCGGCATGGGGGGAAGCATACCGGCCGAGGCAGGTGCACTCGGTACCGGCACCGGCACCAATGTCGGTACCAATACCCATGGAACCGTCTGTAGCGGTCTTAGCGGTCCTGAAGCTGCTAAGAGGGCCGCTAGACTGCATTCGTTAGCAAGGATCCTCTGATCCATTGCTTCTGCCTATGCCTGGGAGTCGGTACCGGTGGAAGCGGCTAAGATCCCAGAACATCGCACCAGTAGTTCTGCAGAGGTGGAAACCTCTGGAACATTCTGGAATCCCATTAATGCTTTGGAGACCGAGGCCTCCCGCCGGCGTTGTTTTGCCGGTGAACTTTCCTTGAGGGCAACGCCAGTGGCATCTCGATACTTAGAAGGAGATCTACCCTTTGAGGACTGGCCAGTCTTAGAAGACTTAGGTTTAGTTACCTGAGATCCATGGGAGGAAGATGAAGCCCTGGAAGACGTTGATGCAACAGACGTATCTGCGGCAAAAAGGGTACCAAGTTCTGCAGTTCTATTTTGCTGGCCCCTTTTGTTATCTTTCTGCAGGAGAGGCACTCCGATGGAGAATGGTCAGGACCTAAACACTTAAGACACCATTCATGGGTGTCGGTGATGTATATGGTACTACCACATTTAGAACATTTCTTAAAACCACTAGCTGGTTTTTCCATGTTTGAAGAAAAATGGGCCTAGTGGCCAAAATGGTGCCTAGCACCGAGAGGGGAAAGACCCCTGAAGAAGAAAGTCTCTTAGAAAGTTTTTTTTTTTTTTTTGTGAAAAAGAAGAAAAAAAAGAACCGGCAGTACCGGTAGGCGTCGAATGAAGGCAGATGCAACCACAAAAAACAAAGGAAGAAGAATAAATTTTCTGCAGTGACAGGGTATGCTTCCTGTTGTCTCTGCGGAAAATGAAGAACTGAAGAGGGAGAGTTGGAAAGGTAGCACGCAGGCGCTGTGGGATGCTCTCAAAAGCTTTCCTATTGGATGCTAGGGAGCGTTCCCGCGCAGGCTCCGTCGGTACTGACGATACCTATATGTGAAGACTACATTCCTGCTTGTTCCTGGAGATAATTAGATGCATCTGTGAGCAATTGTCAGTACTCATAAGACTTGAATCAAACAATGAAAGATGACTATAATGTTTAAAATGGCCACATTCACTCCTTGCTCCATTTTCACAATGGTGAAGATGAGAGCTTCCTGAGACAGTCAAAAAAGCCATTATCACCAAACATTAAACGCCAAAGGGGTACAAGGTCATTTCTGAAAACCTTGGGTTTCCTGTGTCTACAGTTTGCAATGTTATTAAGAAGTTTTCTGCTCATGGAACTGTCAGGAACCTTCCAGGATATGGTGGGAAGAGGAAAATTAATCCACACAATCTTTGAAGGTTAGTGTGAAATGTTGGAAAAAACACCACGTACAACATCCAAAGCGCTTAAGGCAGACCTGGAGCGGTGGTTCCAACTCACACCATATGCCGCACACTAAACAAAGGAGGACTTCATGGGCAAAGGTCAAGTATGATCCTACTGATCAAAGACACATAAAAAGCCACGCCTGATCTGTGCTCAAACCCACCTTGAGAAACCACAGTCCTTCTGGGAAAATGTTCTGTGGACAGATACCAAACTTGAGCTCTTTGGCAATGCAGGCTAGAGATACATTTACAGCTGAAGAAATAAAGTTTATAAGGGAAAAAAATGCCCTTCCTATAATTAAATATGGGGGAGGTTCATAATGTTGTGGTGCCGTTTTGCTGCCTTAGGAACTGGAGGCCTGGAATGTATTAAAGGAATCATGAAGTCTGAGGATTACCAAGGTATTTTGGAGCAAAACGTGCTACCTAGTGTCAGAAAGCTATGTCTCGGTCGAAGATCATGGGTCCTCCAGCAGGACAATGATCCAAAATTTACATCTAAAAGTACAAAAGAATGGCTAAAAAGGAACAAATGAACTGTTTCAAACTGATCAGCCATGAGTCCTGATCTCAATCCAATTGAGAATCTTTGGAAAAAGCTGAAATCTGCTATTGGTAAAAGGAATCCTGGAAACAATCATGAGCAGCAACAAATCACAGCTGAAGAGTGGGATAAATAGAAATTACACTTACCTGGTAATTGTCGTTCCTTGAGTTACGACAGTTTAGTCCTCTACTTCTGGGTTGTGCACCTCTTCCTGCAGCTAGGAGACTGGGCATGTCAAAGTCGTGACATCACTGGATATAGCCTGCTGGTATCTCCCATCAGCCTCCAGTGTACTATTGACAAAGCAAACTCAAAGGAACAACAAATAAGTAACTATACCATAACTTTAAATAACTCCCCATTCTTCAACCGGAGGAGCCTTTTAAACCGTATCCGTCTTATATTTTCTTTTCTCTCTTTTTTTTTTTTTTTACTTTACATTCATGTCCCCCCTATGCAAACACGTATCCTATACCATCACCTCGTTTAAATAAGAGAAAAGAAAGAAAGAACGAACAGAGAGGGATACTCACTGCGATCTAGAAACTGAAAGGATCTGTCTACTCCTTGAGATTGATGCTTCACTCCGCCTGAAAATAAACTCTGAAGAAATCACATTCCTGGGCGGGAATGAGGACTAAACTGTCGTAACTCAAGGAACGACAATTACCAGGTAAGTGTAATTTCTATTTCCTTATCGTTCCTCCAGTTTAGTCCTCTACTTCTGGGATGTAACAGAGCAGTAATCATTGGGAGGGACCTATCAAGCCAACTGACCACACTGCCGACCCGGAACAGGCTTCCTTTACTGCCAAAACATTTAGGCAGTAGTGGTTACTGAGGAAATAGAGACGACCTGGAAGCTGCTCTACAAATCCCTCCTGGTGGAATGACACGGTGATTCACCCATGAAGCTGCTTGTGCCCTGGTAGCAAGAGTCAGAAAGCCCCCCGGAATCATACAACCTCGCCAGCAGAAAGCTGAGGCAACCACCGCCTTAACTCAGTGCGAAATGGCTGCCTTCGCTGCTGCTTCCCCTTTGTGGGGACCTCCAACCAGCACACAAAAACAAAGAAAGGAACATCGCACCCTGCATGTAATGTTTCCTATCGGTGTAAGCTACGAATAAAAACCTCCCCTTCCAGAAAAACCGAGAACTGGAAGAGAAACCAATAGGCTCAGGAGAAAAATCAGAAAACCACCTTTTGGAAGGACGACAGGACTGCTTGCAAACACCACCCTCTATCCAGAAAGGGTGAAAACGGCTCATTAGATGACAACGCCTGAAACTCCGAAACTCGTCGCACCGAACAACGAGCTATCAAAGCCACTGTCTATAACAGCAAATCCTTTACCGACACCTGGAGTAAAGAATCAAAGGACTCTAGCTAACGCCTCTAAGGCCCAATCGGGATCTCCCGGCGGCACCCGAACTCTCCTTGAGTAGCGCAGTCGGATCCCAACTTAAGGAAACGCTACACATCGATCCGAACACCTAGCGCTATTCCCTTCACAGACTCCTACAGCCGGAAACAGTCGCCCGCTGGATCCTCTAAGGAACTGGCCGCTAGTTCCTTCAGACACTGTCCTGCAGAGAACTCAGACCAAGGATACAGACACCTTTGTCGCCCGGACTTGCCGCCGTGAACAGCAGCCTTCCAAAAGGCGCTAAGCATGGACCTACATAGCAGAAGCAACCTGCCTCCTTGCTCTCAACAAGGCGGCAAAGACTGCCGCAGAATAACCCTTCTACTTGGGCCCCGCCCATACAAAGGCCAAACCGTAGGCGGGCACAGATCCACCTGAGACATTCGTCACGGACCTAGCCGCAGCAGAACGTCCGCTACCGACAACTTCTAGGAAAAGCCTGTTGAGTAGATGAATGAGAAAAGCCTAGTACGGCCGTCTCGCCCAACCGGGCGCTACCAAGAGCACCTTTCTCCAAAAGCCCCGATACGCCAACTAGTTGCCCTATGAGAACCCACGGGGAAAGGACAAGACAGACTTAATGGGAGCTTACTGACCCTCGACTGGGACGAACCATCAGCTGCCCCATTCCTCCACCAGAGAGACCTCTGGGTGAACCCCAAGGAAGCCAATAATATTAGCTAGTGCTTGAATCAAGCCATAATGCACATTTTCCCCATAAAGCAAATCAGGCTGTAGTCGATTCAACTCCCTGAACCTTTCCTGTTCCAGGCGAGTAGACTGCCGTAACACTGCGACCAGCGGAAGCATGCTCTCGCCTCCCCAGGCTCCAAAAATGGGAGCTTGTAAGGCCAGAGCAATGCCCCCAACGATCGCTTCAGTGAACCATCTACTTTCCCATCTTGCGATAAAGAAGATTGCTAGGGCTCTGTTCCATACAGTGAATCCGCACACCCTGGAAGTGCAAGGTGTGCACCCAGCCACGTGGTACCCAGGCGTGCCCCTGCTTAGCCTCAAAATGTCAATCAAGAACAGGCGAATTCAGGACAGCTGAATACTTTCTTTATTTTCCTTCCTTCTTTATTTATTTATTTATTTTTATTATTTATTTATTTTACAAAGACACCTCTAAACCAAAAATGCCTTCAGCATATGTTAAGAGAAGCTCTTTCCGTGCCAACAATATGAAGTAGAAAGAACTCCCAAACACAGGCATACTAATCCACGGCCGTCCTGCTAGAGTAACGCCCCATTCCGTCTGACTGCACAAAGATGGACTTTATATTTTAAGTTCAACTAGCACCTGGTGATATGAAATACAGCTCTCATTCTGCAGTGGCAATTGAGTCAGCAATAAAGAAGCCGAAAAACTGCAGACAAGTTCCCATTATACCACCTGGTAAATACTCCACTTTTAGACCACTGAAGCAAAAAAAGCATGCGAGCGTGCCTTGTGTCCTGCCAGCAGTTGATCAAATTGAAGGGATTCAGTGTATGCAGGGCATTGTCCAGAGAACGCAAGGCCCCTCCTCCAGGCTGACTCCACATTCACAGTCTAAACCGGCAGTCACCTTGGCTGATGCCGATCAGCGCAGAAGCCATCCTGTAAGCCCAGCATATGAAGTATGCCTACTAGAGTCTGAGCCGCTGCCATTGCTGCTAGAGAACTAGCCTAGCTGTTCTGGCCCCCCATTAAGGCATTCACTGAACACTAGCAGAGACTCTCCGTACTGGAGAACCTCTGATAAATGGAATGGGAGCATAGATAGCTCCAAAGGCCAGAGTTCTATTTCGCAATCCCTCTCCGCTGAGCTACCTTTTCCATATGTAAAATTAAACCCCATATAGCCAAAATTAAGACATTACAAATCTACCGTAAAATCTTATAATTTGGCAAAGTCAAACTAAACGGGAACATTTTCCATTAAGAAACCACACAACTATAAAATTCTTCCCATGACATAATGCTTATGGCAGAGCATTCCACATCTGTGGACTGGCCATGGCGCTCACCCAAGCACCTGTTACAACTGTCCAAGAGAGTTATCACCATAATTCCTTTTGACCTGAAGAGGTTTACAGCGGAACATAGCGCTATATCACAGCAGCTAAGCCAAAATATTATCCTACCATATAAATCGACTTTAACGCTGTATAGGACCTTCTATGGATAGCGGAAGGAGATTCTGGTAAATCAACATAGCTATGTCCTTTTTTTTTTCTTTTTTTTTTCAAGATAGGACTCCAAAAACCAAGTTTCCGCCAACTCCAATGAAATCAAAGCAGATCCGCTAAAATTACCCAAACTGCTACTATAGCTTTGCAAGAAGCTACCAGCCCCCGCTGCACCCAGTGGTCCTTCCCCCCTTATCCTGGGAGATTCTGCATTGCAGGAGGCGTTGCCCACCCCCTGCCAGCCTACTGCATCTGCCAGGGAGCTGAAGAGCAAAATAGAAAGTACCCCTGGAAGCAAACAATGTCCCATCCTTGGGATCCAGGCGCAAAAGGTAAAAATCAAAAGTAAAATCAACAGTGTTAGCTAAAAATGAACAAGGCTATCTCTCACTAAAGCGAGTTTCTTTTTCTTTTTGAAATCCCACCGAAGTCCATGGGACCCAAGCTTTCGAATACAGCCCCTGACGCTGTGCATTAACCGCAACCAGAGAAATGAAATGAAACCCTGTTCTAGTAATAGATGAGAATTTCTTGGGAAGGGCCTGCTAAGTGTTGCTATGAAACCCACAAGCACCTCACCAGGCCTCCCTGCAGTCAGAGAAATAGCAGTGGGATACACCGACCACCTTGCAAATGGAGGTCTGAGAGGTTGTTGCCTGTGTGAACCTGATGAGTAATATGATATTGTATGGTACCACTCACCCCCCCAGGGATGGGGGCACTGAATACTTTATGTGATTCATGAGCAGCGCTGTCATTCGTTGGCCTTTAGGGCAGCAGAGCCCGACCAATGATACAGAAATTAAGAGCTTTAAATCTTGGTCATATAAACTGGATTCTCAGACCTTACATCACATCACCGAGGCTCTGTGGTGATTTTTTTCCTGATCTGCAGATAATGGCTGCCTGCACAGTCATAGAAAGGCACTATTGAGTGTACCAGCTGCCCTCTGGTGGCCATAGACCGTAGCACAGGCACTTCCCGGTTGGCAGTTTAACTGCCAGTCTATTTTTGTACATTCTAAGGTTTGCTAAACCTGTCCCTGTGAATTTTGGGCAACTTTCACTATAGACTACATAAAGGCACACTTCTAGGCTTTCCCTCCTGCAAACTACAAGTTAGGGCTCTGCCCTTGAAACTAAAAGCTGGCAATTTGCCTAATATCCTGGGCCTGAACAGATGCTCCTCAGAGACATGATTAGGAGGGAAAGAACATGTGGTATCAGGGATCAATGCCAAAACTGCTGTCCTGTTTTTAAGTTTATTCTTATTTATTCTATAAAGAGGATTGACAACAGTCCCCCTTAATGCTGAGGAACCCCCTGGCCTCAAAAAAAAAAACTACAAACAAAAGAAAGAAACAAACACTAGGCCCAAAAATTTAGCTATTCTGCCTGTTTTCCTCACGCAGGCAACTTTCGCGATGCGGTCCAAATACCTAGAGAGGAAATGGCCGCCCCTTCGCCAAAGAATTTTGGCGCCAAGAACAGCCGCCGCTGCAAAAATGAGGCCTCAGCAGACCAACAGAGCCCGAAAGCCTTACCTGCAGGGCCAAAAGCCACACAGCCTGGTCCTACCTCCTTGAATTCCTCCGATCCTCAAGCTGCGCTGATGTGCCTGGCAGCCGCAGCGAGGATCGCTCAGCCGGTTCCACAGAGTAAAATTAAAATCCCGCAGCAACGGAGAGGCTCCGTCTCACACAGCTTCAGTGTGGCTGTATGGGTCCCGGAGCTTTCTCCCGTACAGTCCAGGGAGAGAGATCCGCACCGGCAAATGCCTGCAGCAAGTGAAAATCACTGACAAGGAGGGAAGGCGAGAACTGCTACTAATTTAAAGAACCAGGCTCAAATTTAAAATTACTGTAAATAAGGAAATTTGCTCCTAACTAAAGGGAACTAATCCCTGATTGTCAATTAACCAAAGGTAACTGAATTAAAAGTAAAATTAAAAGTAAATGAAAGGTAAAAATCAAAAGTAAAATCAGAATTTGTCACACTAAATGCTCCTATCTGTTCCCCCCCAAGTGAGCCCAGAAGCTAGGCTCACTATGTCCTCCTGCTGCAAGGAGACTGGACACACTGGAGGCTGATGGGAGATACCAGCAGGCTATATCCAGTGATGTCACGACTTTGACATGCCCAGTCTCCTAGCTGCAGGAAGAGGTGCACAACCCAGAAGTAGAGGACTAAACTGGAGGAACGATAAGGAAACTACGAGTAGACAGATATAAGAAATATAGATGGTTACAAGAAACCTTTGGAGGCTGTCATCACTGTCATCACAATATTAGTGAAGGGTTCTATTAATCCTGTACAGGTCATATTTAGTTTTTTTCTCAGAAATTACCATGTCTAAGTTGCACCTTTGAAAATTCTATTAAAAGATTATGATGACTTACAGTTAGAATATTTTCAATTATTTCTCAAGATATTGTATACCACATACCTAAAATGCAAGGGCGCCAATAATGTTGACCATAAGTGTGTTTTAGAAAAGGATCCATGTTTGGTAGAGCCATTCCTAAAATACTGATGGAACTGCATTAGTCCCTGAACATCTCAATTCTTATCTTTAAGTACTATCTAAAATTTGCCTGTGTGCACCTCAGCACCTAGAAATATAAGAACACAAGAAATGCCATACTGGGTTAGACCAGGGGTCCATCAAGTCCAGTATCCTGTTTCTAACAGCTGCTAATCCAGGTCACAAATACTTATCAGGTTCCTAAAAGGGTATACAGATTCGATGCTGCCTATCTCAGGTATAAGCAGTGGATTTCCCTGGTCCTCTTTAATAATGTTTATGGACCTTTTCTCAAGGAATTTGTCCAAACCTCTTTTAAACCCATCTACAACAGCTTTTACTATATCCTACAGTAACAAATTCCAGAGTTTTATTACATGTTGAGTGAAAAATTATTTTCTCTCATTAGTCCTAAATGTGCTATTATAGTGTCTGATCTCTATTTCTCCTTCAAATTTATTTGCAATAACTTAATTCATTTAAAAAAAATCAGGAAATTCAATATTAGATGAAAGCATTGTTTTTCCCTAGCAAAAACAGTACCAAAACTCATATGCAGGGCTCTTTCATTAATACATGAGGACCATGGGTAAATTTCAGCAGCCAATGGAAAAGGTCTCGGTACTCAGCATCACCAAATATTACATCAAAGTAAAGATGTTTTGCTGGGCATTTTTTTTTGTTTTATCTTATGTGGTGCAGTCAATTCAACAGCTGAATCTTAATATGTGTTCTTTGGAATATATTCCCATGTAATTTTTTCAAGATGGGTGTGAAGTGTTTGAATACTTAATATCCTTCATTAAAAATTAAACTTTGAACAGAGTTTTGAGCTGCTTTACACCCAATTTTGACAAAAAAACCCTCAACAGGTTTGGATTTCACAGTGATTGCTCATTACACACCAATCTCTACTTTAATTCCTTGAGGAAATTAGTAGAAAATGTATATCATAGGTTTAACTGCTGAACTTATATGAGGATGCTGGTAGAATGCATCCTTTTCCAAACTGAGTCTTGCAAATGTCATGGGATAGAAACACTTAGTTTCACTAGGGAGTGATGCACATACGGAAATAAAGAGCAATCAAGACACTCTTGTAATACTACTGGAACTGTCTGCTCCCTTTGATACCCCTGATTATGGCATACCTTTATCACAGCTATCTAATTTAGGGACTAAGTGTATGGCATTACACTGGTTATATTCGTTTTTGATTCATTATTTGCAGACTGCTGTTTGGAAGGATAATAAGTTTGAAACTAAAGATTTATTTTATTGAGTCTCTTAGGGCTATGCCCTTGTGCTCCTTTTTAATATCTATTTGAAGTCCATTTTTGAAGTTCTTTATTGTATCTATACGGATGCTTTTATAGGCCAAAATCAGCAGTGGAGAACTTAGTGGATTGACTAAGAGCAAATTGTTTCTAAGCCTAATTACTGTTCATAGTCAAAGTTTTGTTAGATAGTAATTTAGCAATGAAAAAAAAGATCTTGTGCATTATCAACTCTTCTTTTGCAAAGTTCTGTTTAGTGCAGCATAGGAGGCCTTTTTGCAGCAAAAAGATTTGGCCACTGACTACTACAATGGATTTTAAATTGATCTTTCAAAGTGATCTTCATCACAATGGGGAAATTAGGTCCTACCTGATAATGGCCTTTCCTTGAGTCCCTACAGTCCAGCCCAGAAGCATGGGTTATCACCCCTCACCAGCAGCTGGAGACTGAGCATGTTAGAACCAATGTTTTTGAGTGTGACATTCTGGGAGGACTGAATGGAAAAGTTTGCTTTTTGGCAGATGTCACAAAAATTTGTAACAGAGTGGATGCTTCTGAGGGAGTAGACAACATGAGAAAAGATCTAAAAACATTGGAAGAATGGTCTAATGCTTGGAAAAAAACACCTGGGCTCGCCTCTCTGATGGACTTATATGGCGGATCCTGGACTGGAGGGACTCAAGGAAAGATCATCATCAGGTAGGACCTAATTTCACCTTCTTTATCATCCCTCCAGTCCAGTCGCGTGGAATGTACCAGAGCAGTATGTTATCAATAGGTGGCACTGGAGAACCCACCTGCAGTAACATGGCCCAAAACTCTGCATCATTCTGAGCCTGCTACACAAACATATGCAGAGACTACAACGTTACTGCTCTGTAAATGTCCCAGGCTCAGTTCTGCCCAGGACACCACCTCTACCCAGGTCGATTGTACGCGCAATCCCACATGGAGAGGCTTATTCGCAACAAATACGCGGTGGCAATTGTGTCCTTCAACCATCTGGCCACAGAGGCCTTAGATGCTGCCTCCCCCTGTAGCAGACCCCCAAACAAAACACAGGAGATCCAATTTCCGGAAGGCCTGAGTCCTCCACAAATTGCTGCGCAGAGCCCTGTGCACATCCAGTAAATGTAACTGCCGATCGTGCAGAGTGCCATCCGATGCCAAAAAGACCAGAAGGGACATCGGCTGATTCAGACAGAACCCAGACAGTACCATGGGCAGGAAGGTAGGTATCGGTCTCAAGACCACCTTTTCCTTAGACATGAGCAAGAAGGGCTCCCTGCATGACAGGTCTGTAGTTAATAAATCCATCTAGATAAGCAGATAGCCCCACCAGAGACATCATTTTCAATGTAAGGTCTTTCAGAGTGGCCCTCGCTAATGGCTCAAAAGGAGGCTCCACGAGTACCAAGAGCACGAGATTGAGGGTCTCAAGGAAGGACCAGCAGATAAACTGGAGGGCAAACATGCTTCACTGCTCAAAGAAAACATGCCACATCTGGATGAGAGCCTAGGGAAACTCACAGCATGTGGCCCATATAACAAATCAAGGCGACCACAAACTTTCAAGGAATTTAGTGCCAGGTCTTTCTCCAAGCCCGTCTGCAAGAATGTGAGCACTAGGGTGATGACATTTTTGTAACCGTATGTTCCTGTGTCATAATTCAATGAACAATTACTCAAAAGTAATGAAAAAGGTATCCGTTTGATTTAGTTGTTGAAAAAGGTCACCCCCAAAATGAAAATTTGATTTTAAGATATATGCGTGTAATGCCGTATATAACTGAATATGTTAAAAAATTAATTTTTAGAAGTGTTCTGATATAATGTGATAGTGCTTGTGCAGTTTTGGTTTTGCTATACTTTTTTTTGTTTGGTTGTGGACTGTTCTTCTGATATTTCAGACTCTTCATATTCATTTTCAGTTTCTGATTCAGCAGTTGGGATTGTTGTTGCTATTGTTGACGTAGGCTCCAAGGTCATTTTCCTTCTTTTGGATGGATGGATAGTTTTGAAACTCAAAGCCTTCCCAGTTGCATACCCATCCTGGCCCTTGCTTTCGATTTGAAGGTGCTATAACCTTCGGTCCTCGCTGCATAACCATTCACCATTTTCTTTTGTAATGTCAAAAACTTCATTTAAAGGATCATATTTTCTTCATTTTACACATTCATCGTAGGTGTGCAGGATTTGGTCCAGTTTAGCTTGTACGACTTGACTTGATAAAGTTGGAAAATTAGATTTCTTTTGCCATAAATTTGTTACTTCTTTCGTGATTTCCTTTACACGTTCTTTCCTTCCTTTTATTGATGCTCCAAGGAACAGATAGCGACCAACAATTTGAATTTTGAGTGGTATTCTGCTTTTGTTTTCCAGTAATTCTTCCTCCAGTGGAACAGTTCTTCTTTTTCTATGTGTTTCTTTAAATCGTACGAGATTCTTAGTCCAAATCTTCTTGGTTTTTTCAATTGTAGAAGCACTTTTCTTATGAGACATTGTGAATAAATTTAATCTCAGAGATCTAAAAATGATACAGAAAATCAATTAGCATGCTCAATCATAAAGCTTATAGAAAGTTCCATAAGGTTCCAGAAATTTTAAGAAAGCTCTGTGGTCCAGTATATTACCTGCATATACTACTTATATACGATTTTAGAAATTTCGTGTGCGGGGTGACATTTTTTGAAAACACAACAGAATTAAACCTTTTATCATCACTTTTTAGCAAATGTTCATTGATTCATGACACAGGAATTCAATAATTTTGCAAAAAGCCATAACCCTAGTGAGCACATCCGGCACCAATGCCAACAATGCCTGTAGCTCTCTCTTCACACAAATTCTCTCACACTCTCCACACCCTGACACAGGACAGGGAAGTAGACCGTTTTTGGGTTTTCAGTAAGGTGGAAATGACCTGAGCGGAATGACCTTTCTATCTTAACCTTGCCCTTTCAAGAGCCAGGCCGTAAGCGAGAATCAATCCAGTTTGGGCATAAGGATGGGGCCCCGCAATAGCAGGTTGATTCTGAGGAAACTGCCATGGGTTGTCCACCAACAACCGGTGTAGGTCCACATACCATGGACGTCTTGGCCAATCCGGCGCTATCAAAATGACTAGAACCCGGTGAGTTTCTATCTTGTGGAGAAGGGAACACAAAGAAGCTGCCCTGGCAGACACCACTGCGCTAGAGCATTGAGGCCGTTCAACATTCGTTCCCTGCATCTGCTGTAAAACAGACTTGCTTTGGATTTGTCCACCATTGTCATGGGGTCCATGACGGGTTCGCCCCAGCAGCGTACTATCCTGTGAAAAAACAAAAGATCCAGAAACCATTCCCCGGATCCAATCGATGACGGCTGAGAAAATCAACTTGGGCATTTTTCCTTCCAGCCACATGAGTCGCCAACAGCGCTAGAAGATTAGCCTCCACCCAAAGGAGCAAGGGCCAGACGACCTCCACCAGCAGCACTACTGCTACTACTACTGAGCATTTGTATAGCGCTACAAGACGTATGCAGTGCTGCACAGACATGTAAGAGACCATCCCTGCTCATCAGAGCTTACAATTTAGTCAAGATAGACAACACAGTAGGTGTAGACAAGGATACATCTAGGGGGAATGGTAAGGAAACACAAAGGAGGTGAGTCAAGATCCGAAAGCGGCAGCAAAGAGGTTAGTTTTCAGCCTGGATTTGAAAAGGGCCAGAGAAGGCATCTGGCATACAGACTCAGGTAGTTTGTTCCAGGCATAAGGTGAAAGGAGTGAAGTCTGGAACTAGCAATAGAAGAGAAAGGCACAAGTAGTGAGGAGCTTATAGCTCAGCAGGAGATGTTTGAACTGGATGCGGAAACTGATAGGAAGTCAATGAAGTGACTTGAGAAGAGGGGTAATATGAGCATGACAAGGCTGGCGGAAGATCAGCCGTGCAGCAGAGTGTTGAACAGAATGAAGAGGAGAGAGATGATTCAGTGGGAGACCAGCAAGGAGTAGGTTACAATAGTCAAGGTGGGAGGTGATAAGCGTTTTAGTAGTGTGTTCAGAAAGGAAGGGGCGGATTTGTTGATGTTATAGAGAAAGAAATGGCAGATCTTAGCTATCAGATGGAGGTGTGTGGAGAAGGAGAGAGGAGTCAAAGACGACCCCCAAGGTTATGAGCAGAGGAAACAGGAAGGAGTAGAGAGTTATCCACAGCTGACTGCGCTGCCCTGGTGACTATGTACGCTACCATGGCTGCATTGCTGGAATATACATGCACTGCCTTGCAGTAAACCAAGGGGTGGAAGAACCTCAAGGCCAGAAGGACCGCTCCCATCTCCAGATGATTGATAGACCACTTTCATCACCTGCGATGGACAGTGGGCTCCCCAACCCAAGAGACTCAAATCCATCATCACGAGTATCCAGTTGGGGAGTTCCAACGGCACCCCCTGCCAGTAGGTTAGACGACCGCAAACACCAGTGGAGATGGAGCCAGGTTTCCACTGGGCAAACCAAGCGCTTTGTCAAGGGATGTTTCTGCAGGGACCAACAGGAAAGCAGAGCGCACCGCAATGGCCTCATAAGAGCCCTGGCTCATGGCACCACTTCTAGCATCGCTGCCATGGACCCAGGGAGCTTAAGGTAATGCCATGCCAACATAAACAGAAAACATCTCACCTACTGCTGAATCTTCATGGCCCACTCGAGGGGCAGGGACACTGACCCTCCGTTGGTATTTAAGTGTGCTCCCAGATATACTATATTCTGAGAGGGCGGCAACTGACTCTTGCCCATATTAACTACCCAATCCAGTTTCTGCAGTAAGGCCAAGACTTGGTTCCTGACCACCGCGCTCTCCTCTATTGACTTTGCTCTGATATATCAATTATCAAGATACGGATGAACTAGGACGCCTTTGCACACAACTCTGCAACTACAACCACCATCACCTTTGCAGAAGTGCATGGCACCATGACCAGACCAAAGGGCAATATCCTGAACTGGAAGTGTCCCATTGGTAGTGTGAAGTGGAGAAATCTCTGATGTCCTGGGTGAATCGGAATATGAAGATATGCCTCCATGAAGTCCAAGGCTGTCAAGAACTCGCCTTTGCGAATGGCCACTATGACTGACCGCAGCGTTTCAATGTGGGAATGAGGCACCTTTAGCACGCAGTTGACCACTTTGAGATCCAGAATAGGCCGTAAAGTCCCTTCCTTCTTGGGAACCATGAAGTAAATGGAGTATTGACCTTGTCCTAACTGATTGGATGGAACTGGAACAATCGCTCTCAGGCAGAGAAAACATTGAAGGGTATCGTGAATAGCCTGCTCATTGGCCGAAGAACTGCATGGAGACAGCATGAAGGCATCTGACAGCAGATGAATAAATTCTACAGAACAGCTGTCACGAAAAATTTACAGCACCCACTGGCCGGTAGCTATTCAGCCCCAAGCGGATAAAGCGTAGTTACTCACCTGTAACAGGTGTTCTCCAGGGACAGCAGGAATCAGTCCTCACATATGGGTTACGTAGGTGCTGACAGAGCCCATGCGGAGCAAATCCCCAGCTTTCAAAGAAAGTGTTTGGGAGTTGCCTTCATGCATGCATGGTCCGCTTCCCGCCCAAAGGGTCCATCTTGCCCAGTCAAATGACATAGCTAAAGACGGCAAAAGAACAAAAAACAGTTAATAAAGGAGGACTGCAGCTCCAAGGGGAGGAGGGTGGGTTGTGAGGACTGATAACTGCAGTCCCCGGAGAACACCTGTTACAGGTGAGTAGCTACGCTTTCTCCGGGAACAAGCAGGAAGTCAGTCCTCACATAAGGGACTCCCCAGCTACAGGCTACCAGGAATCCATAACCAAAAAAGGCTCCCTCATCGAGAGCTGCGAGCAGCAGCAGTGGAAAGAACTCTTAACTGACAAGGAATTAGCACTCCGGTAGCCTGAACACAAAAGGGTCAGAGGGCGAGAGTTGCCTAGACCTCAAAAAGGTTACGGGGTACAGCCTGGCCAAAGGCACTGTCCCGTCGGGACTCCCTATCCAGGCAGTAATGAGCTGCGAAGGTATGAAACGAAGTCCAGGTGGCGGCCCAGCAGATGCCTGCCAGAGGGACAGAGTGCAGATGAGCCATGGAGATTGCCATGGCCCTGACCTTGTGAGCCATGACATGGCCCTCCAATGGAAGTTTTGCTTCCTCATAGGCCCAGGTGAATACAGTCCGCCATCCACGTGGACAGTGTGTGCTTGGTCACCGCCTGCCCCAGTTTGCTGGGGTCGTAGGAAACAAAAAGCTGTGATGCTTTCCAGTGGTCTTGAGTATGCTGAATGTAGAAAGATAAAGACCTCCTACAGTCTAGGGTATGGAGGACGGCCTCAGCGTGACCGGAATGCGGTCTGGGAAAGAAGGTAGGGAGGACCACCTCTTGATTGAGGTGAACACAGGACACCACCTTCGGAAGAAACTTGGGATGTGTGCGAAGCACTACCCTATTCTTGTAGAACCTGGTATAAGGCATCTCCGCCGTGAGGGCCTGGAGCTCGCTCACCCTTCGGGCGGAGGTGAGGGTGACGAGGAACACCACCTTCCATGAGAGATAGCAGAGATGACACAGCCATCGGTTCGAAAGGCGGCAAGGTGAGCCGCCCCAACACCACATTAAGATCCCATTCGGGCGCCGGAGGGCGGCCCGGGAGCTTAGACAGAAGGCCCTTGAGGAACCACGATACTCTTGGGTGCGCCGAGAATGGCTTCCCGTTTATCGAATGGTGGTTGGCCGTGAGGGCATTGAGGTGTACTCTGATGGAGTTGGATTTGAGTCCCGAGTCAGAGAGGTGGAGAAGGTATTGTAGTACCATGGCCACCGGGCAGGAGAAAGGGTTGGTTCCCCGAGCCGCGCACCAGAGCGCAAACCTGCACCACTTAAAGGTGTAAGCCCATTTGGTAGACATTCTGCGGGAGGCCAGCAGGATATCCTCCACTTCCCTTGGAAGTAGGAGCAGAGCTAGTGAGACCTCTCAGCAGCCACGCAGTCAGCGACAGGGAGCTGGGGTTGGGGTGCAGGAGACAGCCCTCCTCCTGGGAGAGGAGCCGTGAGTCTGTCCCCAGAAGGATAGGAGTCTCCACCGCTAACTGTAGAAGGAGCGGGAACCACAGTTTCCAAAGCCACTATGGGGCTATCAGAATGACCGAGGCTCTGTTGCGAAGAATCTTGAACAGAGTCTTGGTGATCAGAGGTGTCGGGAGAATTGCATACAGAACACCCCCCCCGACCACGAGATCAGAAAGGCGCTGGTAGCCACCCTGGTGGGTTGTGGTTGCCAGGAACAGAAACGGGGCAACTGGTGCTTGTCTGGGCTGGCAAACAGGTCCAGCCTCCGGTACCCCCAGATCCGAAAGAGCCTGCAGGCCACTTTTGGGTCCAGCTGCCAGGAGGCGCTCCGTTGCCTGGTACCACTGGTCCCTGAGGCACCACTGCGTAATTCACATGTGTAGGCGGGCATATGGAGTGACATGGACTATGGAGGCCATGTGCCCGAGGAGGCGCAACAGGAGTCGTACCGGCACCAAAGGACGGCGCTGTACCTTTTTGGCTAGTGCCATTAGCCTGTTGACTCTGTCTGTAGGCAGGAAGGCCTTGGCTGGAAGAGTACTGATCCTTGCCCCGATAAATTCCAGCTCTTGAGCCGGGCACAGGCTAGACTTGGGGTAGTTGATTACGAAGCCCCAGTGCTGAAGGACCTGGATAGTGCGTGCCGTGGCTTGCTGCACCTCGGGGGCCGAGATGCCCCTGATGAGCCAGTCGAGATAGGGGAAGACAAAAATCCCCTGAAGCCTGAGAAAGGCGGCGACTACCGCCAGGCACTTCGTGAATACCCTGGGAGCTGAGGCAAGGCCGAAGGGCAGCACCTGGTATTGGAAGTGAAGGCCCCCCACCACAAAGCGTAGGTATTGTCTGTGGTTTGGGTGGATTAGGATGTGCATGAAAGCATCCTTTAGGTCTAAGGAGCATAGCCAGTCTCCCTGGCAGAGGTAAGGCAGCAATGTTCCAAGGGAGAGCATCCTGAACTTTTCCCGCACCAGGAATCTGTTGAGGTTGCGGAGGTTGAGGATGGGCCTCAGGCCCCCTGACCTTTTTGGCACGAGGAAGTATGTGGAGTAGAACCCCTTGCCTCTGAGATGGGGCACTGGTTCCACCGCTCTGTCCTTGAGAAGACCCGCCAACTCTTTCAAGAGAAGGTCCTGGTGAAGGGGAGGCCGTGAGGGCAATACGGGAAAGTAGTGCGGAGGCACTTCAGCTAAGCGAAGGAGGTAACCCTCCTTGACCACCTGTAATGCCCAGGCATCGGTGGTGATGACTCCCCACCTGTGGACGTACAGGGAGAGCCGACCTCCTGTAGGCTACCTGGCCTTGCTGGAGAGAGAGGCCATGCTGTAAGAGTCAAAAGCTTCCTCCAGGTTGAGCCGGGGTCGAAGCCTGGGGCTTAGGGGCCCCTTCTGCTTACGCAGACCATGCCCCTGCCCTTTGGCCTGCTGCCCCTGCTGGGGCACTAGAGAGGCCTGATAAGGGGGATAACCTCGGTAAGCAGCGGGTTTCCTCGGGTAGAAGGACTTTTTCCCTGAGCCCTTCTTTTGGGAAGGGGCTGAGGTCTTTTTAGAAAGAATAGTCCTCGTCATGAACTCAGTCTCCAGTTCGGCGGCCTTTTCGGTCATGGGCTTGCTGAAAAGGTTCTCCCCCTGGCATGGGACATCGACCAATTTGTCTTGCACCCATTGCTCAAGTTCGGACGACTGTAGCCAGGCTTGGCGACGTGCACTGATGCCTGCCGCGGCTACTCTGGCCGCCGACTCGAACCCATCATAGGCCACTCGAGACATAAATTTGTAGCATTCACCGATGGCTCTGGATAGGCCCTTGAAGCGCTGCAAGGGCTCCTCGGAGAGACCAGCCGAGAACCTGGCAATCTCTTTTGTTAGGTCTCTTAGGTACATGCCCATATACAGCTGGTAGGTCTGGATTCGGCCACTCTGCATCGCGCCCTGGTAACATCTTCTGCTGAGGGCATCCAAGGTGTGGGCCTCCCTGCCGGGTGGTACCGAGGAGTGTGTCTTCTGACTTTTTAGTCGATGCATGGTCGATTCCACGACCATGGAATTATGCGGCAGTTGAGACTTTTGAAACCCAGGACTACGGCGGACTCGATACATTGAGTTGAGCCGCTTGCTAATCACCAGTGTCGACGCCAGTGTTTCCACACGCGAAGCATAAGGCGCTCTGGAATAGGCACCGAGAGGATTTCCTGAGGAGGGGCCTCATATTGGAGGATCTCGAATTCATCTGCTCAAGGATACTCTTCGGACTCCTCTGGAAAAGCCAAAGCTTTGGACATATCTCGAACAAAGTCTCAAAAAGCCATGTCCTGGGGGGGGGTATCTCCTTTGCGGCTCCGACACCGGGGAATCGGATGGAACATCCCGGTGAAGGTGAGTGTCTGGAGACACCTCGTCTTCTGACTCCCAGACGGAGGAACCCGAGGAGGACAGGTGGCATTCCTTGGGCCCCGAGGGGTCGGGCCACTCCAGCACTCATTGGCTTGCCAGTGACGATCTCCGCCCGGAGGAACGGGAAATCGAGCGGGACCTTAGCCGAGGATCTACTCGGGCCTGTAGGGCTTCGAGGATAAGCACTGCCTCCAGGGTCATCAAGTCCCCGCTGGTCAGGGTAGAGGAAGCTGACGTACCGGATACTAGTGCCCTTTGCTGCTTCAGGAAGGCAATGATCGTGCATTCCAAGGAATCAATCCTGGACCTGAGCTCAGGAGGTTCCGCAGCATCCGGCTCGGGCACCAATGGAATCGGGCCCGACACCGGCTCCTCTGGAGGGGAGTCCTCGACTAGGATAGGATGCACTGGCCAGGGCCAGCCGGCTACTTCCAAGAGAGCTTGATTGGACACTCCTTCCCTGATGCCTCGGGCTGATGCTCGGGGCTCCATGACCGGCCCCACGAGGGACCTGGTCATTCTGAACCATCCAGGGACGCAGCCGTTGAGGATTTTCTCCTTCTTTTAGGTTCCCTCGAGGGGGACACCCTCTCTGAGGTCCCCCGACGCTGCTCGGGTTCGGAGAGCTACTCCCGGTGAGTGGAGGCTTCGGACAAGGTCCTGGCTTTCGGAGCCATAGGGGAATCAGGGAAAATTCTTTCATGCTGCTACTGGCAGCTTTTCAGGGCCTTCGAAGACATAAGTTTGCAAAGGCCACAAACAGCCGGGTTGTGGTCCGGGCCGAGGCACCGGAGGCAGCAGTCATGCGTATCGGTGAGGGACATAACTTTTCCACACCTGGTAGCCATAGAGGGAAAAGGCCCCCAGCAAGGTCGAAGACCTTTAGGGCTGCCAGCAAGGGAAAACAGGGGTGGAAACGCCCAAAAAAAGACAAATAAAAAGAGAAGAAAAAGGAGAGCCGTCCTGATACCGGGGTTGGGCGGGAAGGGTACTGGTGCTAGCCAGAAGAAAAACAGCCAAAAGGCAAGAAGAAAATACTTTTTCCGGGACAGAGAACAGACTACATCTGAAGGGCTCCACGGAAAAAAGAAGACTGGGCAAGATGGCCCTTTTGGGTGTGAAGCGGACCACGCATACGTGGAGGCAACTCCCAAACGCTTTCTTTGAAAGCTGGGGATTTGCTCCATGCGGGCTCTGTCGGCGCTGACATAACCCATATGTGAGGACTGACTTCCTGCTTGTTTCCAGAGAAAAAAAAGCTGTAGACGGTCGCCTACTGGCATTAATAATGCTTTGGCCGGCCTCGCTTCATTGGGGCTTCTTGGTCACTGCTGAGGCCCTGGAATAATATCCTCAGCTGGATCATCTTTGTCCTTGAAAGGACTGGCCTCTAGTGACAACACTAGAAAGGGGCAAAACGGACCGCCCAGAAACGACGATAGTTTTGAGACTGCTCCCTCTATGAAGCAGACTTAGCCCCCCTGTGCTTGTCCTCTGGAAGCTGGGCTCCTTTGGTATCTCAAAGATTCTTTACCAGCTTGTCCAAAGCTTCCCCAAAGAGGAGCTTCCCCTTGTAAGGCAGCTTGCCGAGTCTGGTCTTAGAGTAAATATCCACTGAACAGCTACAGAGCTACAGAAACCGCCTTGCCGCTATAAGCGACGCCAATGTCTTGGAAGAGGCTCACACTAGATCATAAAATGCATCTGGCCAAATAGACAGACACCGTTTCCAACTTGGCCGCACCTGAAGGCGGTGGCTGGGATCCTGCCTCTGGCAAAGCCTGGGCCCACCTAATACATGCCCTAGTCACACAGAATCCACAAATGGAGGCCTGCAACGTGAGGGCAGATGTCTTGAATGTCTACTTCAAGAAAGTCTCAAGTTTACGGTCCTGCTTTCTATGGGAATGGTGGTCTTCCTCGTGATTGCTGTGTCTAGAGCATCCACCCTGGACAATTTAAGGTCTTTTTCTTCCTGTGGAATGGGGTAAAGTCGGCCCATGGCCTTACTGCCCTTCAGGCCCGCTTCTGGGACCTCCCATTCCATCTCTATCATCTGCTTGATTGCCCGGTGTACCGGGAAGGCTGTATGGAGAAGTCTTCATGCCATGTAAGTGGGGGTCTTCCAAGGGTTCCTCTGAAGATTGTGGCAGTTGTGCGATGAAAACGCGAACCACACTAGGATCGTCCCCAGGCGGAATTTCCCCTTCCTCCAGTTTTGGAATGGTGGAATCCTCCCCCAAGTCAGAACAGCTCTCTATCGGTTCCTATAAACCTCCTGAGTAAACAGTGCCTTGATCCTCCCAGACAGCCGGCTCCAAACGCCTGTAGAGCCAGCTGATTCCCCTGGTTCTACAAGCACACTTTAATGGGAGTCAAAGCACACAGGCTGCATGGGCAATGAAGTTTCCTGTGAAGGGACACTGCCAGCTACTAGACCCTGCTTAAAACAGTATGCCTTATACAAGAGTAACACGAAGTCATGCGAAAATGGCACCCTTTGCTGAGCAGGAATCTGTGTATTAACTTCAGGAGAAGCTGCAACCGACCCTCCCTATCCCGATGCTGAAATAGAATGGCTGCTGTTTCTGCCAAAGCCGTGGCTGTGAAATCACTCTGGGAACTCTTTCCTGCTTTCTGTGCTCCCCAATCATCCCCCATAGCTGCCCATGCCTCAGTCATCTTCTTCTGCCGCCCTGCTTTCCTTTTGGCAGAAGCAGTAAAACCCTCCTGCAGAGAGAGATCCCCTATGGCTCCCACAAGCTACGCAGATCTGAAGGCATGGGCTTGCAAAAACAGTGGCATCGACGAGGCAAAAGTAAACAAAAAACCCCTCTCAAAATGAGAAGAGAAGAAAAAGCATACTCACCCGATGCCGGTGCAGGCAGCATGAAGGCATTCAGTGAGCTGCACAAACTGCCTTAGTTCTAGGCAAAACATTGTTCCGAATGAAGAGATTTTTTTTGTTTAAATCGCAGCAGCCCCGAAGTCCACCGACAGCAGCCACATACTCTGCTATGTCTTAATCTAACCAAGTCCCAGTTCGAGGAGGGATATGGGGGGGAGGGACCTGGATGACCAGGTATAGCACCCCCAAGGGGAACGGGCTGACTGAACGACCTTGATACTTTACCAGCAAAGTTTTCTGCTGCCTCTCTCCTTTCCAGCCCTCTGTCTTTTTTTTTTTTTTGGAGCCTCAGCATGGCTGTTAGGCTAGTTGGAAAGGAAATTTCAGTTAAACTAGAATCAATCTGATACCACCATCCTCCTCTTTTCTTTTTTATTTTTTTAAGTCCTTTCAGTGGAGTCCAGAAGGGAGCTCTTTACTAGCTGTGGAGGAGATGCAGGGGGGCTCTTCTACATGACATCAGAAAGTTCTGACATGCTAGTGAGGAGACGATACAGTATTGCAAAATACGACTGTGTGTCTAGTGTGATCACAATGTTAATCTACTTTAACCCTTTCGCGTCCACATAATTGTTTTGTAATTGAAAACAATTTTTCTGTTTTTTTTATTAAGATTTGAGCTAAATGATGCAGATTATAAAGTTTTTTTAAAAAAATTTTATTTCTAAGAAACAATATTTACCGTTGCCATATGGCAACGACGGTCCTGAATGGTTGAAAATTAAAAACAGTCTTGGCATCAGTTTCATTTATTGCTGGGTGTGATAGTTTAAATAACAGTTTTTTTTCAGATGTCAAGCACAGATACACATCATATTTTGCACAGTGTGTGGATTTTTTGGAAATATAGAATCCGGTGAAAACTTTGGGGGGAAAATTTGAAGGTTGCCATATGGCAACAGCCATGAAAGGGTTAATGGTTGATAAAAAGAAAAACAAAATAAAGAAAACAATAAAAAGAGATGGCTGAGGGGAGATATGATTGAGGTCTATAAATTAATGTATGGAGTGGAACGGGCAATTGTTTATGCCATCAAAAAGAAGAAAAACTAGGGGACGTGGAATGAAGCTAGTGTAACCCGTTTAAGACTAATAAGAGAAAATATTTTTTCACTCAACACTTAATCAAACTCTGGAATTCGTTACCGGAGGATGTAGTAAAAGCTGTTAGTGTAGCTGGATTTAAAAAAAGGCTTGGACAAATTCCTGAAGGAAAGGTCCATAAACTATAATTAAAGAGGACCTGGGAAATCCATTGCTTACCCCAGTACAAGCATTGTGGAACCTGTCTGCCTTTTGGGGAAACTGCTAGGTACTTGTGATCTGGATTGGCCACTGTTGGAAATAGGATACTGGGCTTGATAGACCAAGTATGGCATATCTTATATTCTTATGTTCTAATGTAATACAGTTTTGGGTTAGCTTTTGAAGGTTAAACCATCTTCCTCAGGTCAGGACAGTATGAGTAAAATATAATACCAAAATATATTAAAGAATCACAGAAACATTCTAATGATAATTTCAAGGGGAAAAGATAGATGGATGCTCAGGTGATGACAAAGCAGTAACAATTTATGGTTTATAATGTGATATTAAACCCAGACTGATAAGTTCCTTCTTATGAATCTTAAAGTATCTTATTTTAACTTCAACTATCTTATGTTCCTGGATTGATTTGAAATTTCCTCTTAAGACGTTTACCATAAGATCATCAATGCAGTGTACTGGTCCTGAAAAGTGTTCACCCAAAAGGTGTCAACTTTGACTGCCCTATAGTGTCTGATATTAAGTTTATGTGAATTCAATCTTGTCTTAACATTTGGCCTGTCTCTCCAATATAACATGCTTCTTCACATTTTCTGCACTGAATAATATTTAACAGGTTTATCGCTTTATCATTTAGTCAAAGCGGTTTACACTGTAATAAACTTGGTAATGTACATTAAACAAGGACACTGATAACTTGGATTCTATTGAGGCAATGGAGGGTTAAGTGACTTGCCCAAGGTCACAAGGAGTGCTAGTGGGAATCAAACCCCGGTCGCTTGGTTTCCAAACCAGGGCTCTAACCATTAGGCTACTCTTCCACGCCATATATATAGATAATACAGGACTCAGTGGAATTTTGGTCAAACTGTCTTTATTCAAGTGCCTATGAGATCTGTCCCAACACAAGTTTCGGCACTAGGCCTTCATCAGGGGCTCAGGACCTCAAATAAAGAGACATAATGTAAGAAATAAAACAAACAATAGAAACAATTGGGGGGGGGAGGGGCATGTTCAACATGGTGTTCTGAGCAGTTGAGCTCCAAGCATTGCCTATGCCAAAGAGGAAAGCTAAGACAAAGCCGGGGAGGCTTCCCTTGAGCACTCCAACTTTACCTTGTCCTAGTCCAATGGATTGTTTCCTGCAGGAGCTCTCAGCAGCATTAGGTTCTTATGCAACTCTGGTTATGCTGATGCCGAGGTTGGGTGACCCGGCATCTTTGGAGGAGGTTGATGATACTCTTTCCCCAGAGGAGCATCACCCCCTCCACTTCCCGACTCAACGGTGCAGATGCAGATGGGCGTGGCTGGCCCCCAATTGGATGCAGACAGCTGGGAGACCAGCAGTCGAGGGAGTGCCGCTGTTTCTGGCACTACATTTTACCTGCAAGGGGGTTCCCCTGTGTTTCTGGGAGTGGCTTTGGAGAAGGGTGAGAAGGGTGACCAGGGCAATAGAAGCGGTGGAGGATTTATGGCCCCTGCTGCAGCAAGTTCAGCTACATCTGGGACTCTCTCGGCATTGGTCTTGGTAAGACCCTCTCAGTTTTCCCTTGAGACTTTGTGGGACACTATTAACAATATGACAGTTGCAATTTCATCAGAAACCCAGCAATTGCAGATTACTATGCAGGTTCGTGATGCTTCGATAACGTAGCAACATTCTGCAATTGAGGGTTTAAAGACTACTATGGCTAACCATGTGGTTAAGATTGATTCTCTCTGTGACTCTAATATAGCCATTATGAAGGATTTGGTTGCAGCTAGAGTTAAGTTAGGGACTCTTTAGAATGTCTCGAGAGCTTCTAATCTTCGATTTATTAATTTCCCCAAATCCTCTTCTATAACGTGAAATGTTCTGCAAATATTTAATGGAAGTATTGCAGGTGCCCAAAGAGGCGATTCTCCTGGTTGCTAAGATATATTATTTTCTGGTTGGGAAGAAACAACTTGTGGATGAATCTACAGCCATGGACACGCTGAATGTTTCAGCTCTATTGGAAAAAACACAGTCCAAATCCATGATTGCAGCAACTCTTCATCGGTTGATAGAGATTGGCTACTGAAATCGTTCTTTAAGAAAAGGATGGTCCTGTTTTACGGCTTTAATGTAAAGGTCTTCTCAGATCTGTCCAAAAATACTCAGAGGTTCCCTTAGGGAATTTCTTTTTGTTAAAAAATCTTGGATTGCAGCTGTGTGCTCTATTCTTTTTAAAGTACCTTTGTAAGTGCCTAGTAAAATATAATTACATTAACAATGTTTTCTATCAGCCGTCTGAGCTGACTACACTTATCAGTGTTAGGCAGATTGTCTCTGCTTCACCTAATCTACACGAGACTTAGGTGTTCATTTATGATTGTATGCTGTTATGTTCAGAGATTGCTCATTTTCCTGCTTGCCCTATTGGGTAACATAACGGCATTGAATTTATAAAGTTGGAAAACATGAAAAGGTAACCCAGACCATTAACATACAACACACTGAAAAAAAGAGTGTCTGAGGCTAGCACATTAAAAGAAAGAGACAGTCATTAACAACAAAAGAGGGGGGGGGGGGGAAGGGGGCAAATGGGAGAGCTAACATTTTCCAGCTTTATAAGTTTAATGCCTTTATGTTAGCTGTTCACAGCGATCTGTTTTTTTGATCTGGTGTCACAATGGCAAAGCAATGCTTATCTAGTTTTGGCAGGACAGGGAGTAGTTTAAAAATGGCACTGGTACCTGCCAGTTTCCTACATGCAATTGTTAGCTACTTACCACATGCTGAGCATTCAGAGGTATGTGCCCTCATTTTAATCACCCTTATTTTAATTATTTAATAATTTTCTTAAGGCATAGATGTCCATTGGCCAGTTTGCTTGCAGCTGTTTTGATGTCCTTTTTTAAGCTATCATTATTTTAATTATGTGGTTATAATCACGTCTTACATGGCGGTTCCTATTATGGCAGAAGGGGTGTTTGATTTATTTATTTAACCAATTTTCTATACCACCTTATCCTTCAATCAAAGGGTTTACATTATGTAATCACTACAAACAGGTACTGGATACATTCCCTTGTCCCCAAAGGGCTCACAATCTGTGTGTACCTGAGGGTTAAGTGGCTTGCCCAAGGCCACAAGGAGTGCCTATAGGACTAGAAACCCCAGTCCCTCTGGCCTGAGATTGCTGTCCCAAGGTGAAACTTGAACCCCCAGCCATCCGGCCTGAGGTACCGTGTCCTAACCACTAGGTCACTCCTCATATGTGATTTTATGCTCCTATGTACCTTTCCAGTTTGGATTTTGCAGTTACATTGGCTGCTCACAGCAAGCTGTTTTTATGATAACTCTGTGGATAACTCTCTATTCCTCCCAGTCTCCTCAGCTCACAACATTGGAGTCATCTTTGACTCCTTTTTCTCCTCCTCCACACACATCCAACTGATAGCTAAACCTGCTGTTTCTTTCTCTATAAGATCAACAAAATTTCCCCATTTCTTTCTGAACACACTACTAAGACACTTATCTATTCCTTACTCACCTCCCATCTAGACTATTATAATCTACTCCTTGCTGGTCTCTTTCTGAATCATCTCTCTCCCCTTCAGTCTCTTCAGCTAATCTTCCGCCTGCCTCGTCATACTTATATTACCTCTTTTCTCAAGTCTCTTCATTGGCTCCCTATCCGTTTCCGCATCCAGTTCAAACTTCTCCTGCTGACCTGAAAGTACATTCACTCTGCAGCTCCTCACTACCTCTTCTCTCGTCTCTCTCCCTAAACCCCTCCTCGGGAACTCCACTCTTCTGGTAAATTGCTCCTATCTATGCCATTCTCTTCTATTGCTAACTCCATACTTTGCTCCTTTCACCTTGCTGCTCCTTATGCCTGGAACAAACTACCTGAGTCTGTATGTCAGGCGCCTTTCTCTGACCCTTTTCGAATACAGGCTGAAAACTCACCTCTTCGCTACCGCTTTCGGATCTTAACTCACCTGATCTCCTTTGGGTTTCCTTACCATTCCCCTAGATGTATCCCATGTCTACAGCTACTGTGTAGTCTGCCTTGACTAGATTGTAAGCTCTGATGACCAGGAACTGTCTTTCACATGTATCTGTGCAGCATTGCGTACGACTTGTAGCGCTATACAAATGTTAAGCAGTGGCAGTAGTTCATAATGGTTTTCTTATTTATCATGGCACTCTCTCTTACAATTTATATGTGTTTTTATGCTCTTATGCACCCTTCCAGTTTGTTTTATAATAATCTTTTAATTATTAAGGTACAACCCATGTTTGGTTATATTTCATCCATTTTTGGCCTCTCTCTTTTTATTCCCCCTTTTATAGCCCTCTTTACATGCATTTATGTGGTTTTTATAGCCCTTATTATAGCTCAGTTTTTATCTGCACTATTGTACAGAACACAACTGCTCCAGTTTATTGGGCAACTTTGGAATTAGAATAGTGTTCATTTTTTCCATTATCCTAATCTTTAGTAAAAATGCCTGATATGATATTGTAATGTAATGTAATGCGTGCCTTTGAGTCAGTTCTGACTCCTGGCGACCCAGAAGCTCCTGGGTTTTCTTGGCAGTGTCAGATATGATATTAGATATGATCAAATTTACCTTCCCTCCCTTTCCTCCTAACCTTGATTATATTATGTTTGTGTCCATTTCATTTCTTCAGGTTTCTACTTTCAGCCTACAACGTTGACCATTTGACCCTTTACTAGTTATGTGCCTCCTTAGAGGGTTTATCCCTTTTGTTAGTAGTTTTCTTATTTTCATTCATAAGCTGTGTCTCTTGGCTATCATTTAAGGGCATATAGTAATGTGGCCCATTTGCTTGGATGATTATAGTTTAATTCTGTTTTTGCACTTGTTTATCACGTCACAAGTTTTAATTTGTTAATTTGTTCTTTAAGACACATTGTATATATTTTTATACTTACCATATTATACATGTATTTATTATGTTTTATTGGATATATGGGTTGATTTTTTGATCATGCACATGTGTTGTTGTTAAGTGCCGTCAGTCTTCAGCCAAGCGGCTCATTTTTGCTAGAGTGATATCCATGCGAAAACCAATCCCCAATTCAGTGATAATGTATAGTATTATCAAAAACAATCACCAAAAAACCCCCGTGGAAAATGTGATACAAATTGCATTCTTTTTGTCGGATGTTACAGGAAAGGAACATGTACAAATACTATGTCCACCACTCAGTTACATCCCTTTTATTAAATTTCTTATTAAAAACCACGTCTACTTAGCTGAATAAGACGGTTGTCCAAAATCCTTATCAAGCACCAAAGTCCTTGTCAAGCACGACGTGCACGTTTCGGGTCTGTAACTCTGTCTCAAGTGCTACCAGTACTGTGCTTCCAACTGCCATTAAACGCCGAAACCGGCTGTTTCCTCAAAAGGGTCCGGCTCTTCAAAGAATGGCTACATTCTGTCATCAATCACTCCTCACAACCAATGAAAACTCACAAGGATACCCCACTGAATAGGGGAAGCCCTGAGGTCATCAGAGCTACGTCAGCGTATGCTTAACCAATCGATCTCCTTGTTGAGACCAGAAGGATGTTCAAAAGGGTCCGGCTCTTCAAAGAATGGCTACATTCTGTCATCAATCACTCCTCACAACCAATGAAAACTCACAAGGATACCCCACTGAATAGGGGAAGCCCTGAGGTCATCAGAGCTACGTCAGCGTATGCTTAACCAATCGATCTCCTTGTTGAGACCAGAAGGATGTGTGCAGACTCATTTTAAGACTATATTCCTTGTTCTTGAGAGGCAAATGTTTTAAACAGTTTTCACTTTCAGCCACTAATGTAGTATCATCAGTATAGCGAAGGTTGCTGACGAGTCTTACACCAATCTTCACACCTCATTTGTCTTCATACAGTTCTGCTTCTCTGATGATTTGTTCTGCATATAAATTAAACAGGTAGGGGGAAAGTATGCAGCCTTGTCTTACACCTTTGCTTATTTTAAACCATTCTGTTTCTCCTTGTTCCGTTCGAACTGTTGCTTTTTGATCAATGTACAGATTGTGCAAGAGAATGATCAGGTGTTCTGGTATACCCATGCTTCTTAATGTGGCCCAGAGTTTCTCATGGTTTACACAGTCAAAAGCCTTGCTGTAGTCAACAACACACATATGAATATATATTTTTTTATACTGCGCTCTTTAGAATCAGTGCGGTTTACATGTACACTAACAAGTACTTTTTATTCCCTTGTCCCTAAAGGGCTCACAATCTAAATGTACCTGAGACAATGGTGGGTTAAGTGGCTTGCCCAAGGCCACAAGGAGTGGCCATGGGACTAGAGACCCCAGTCCCTTATCCTTTTGGTATTCTTTTGTCTTTTCAAGGATCCATCTCGCATCCATGATGATGTCTCTCATTTCTCGCCCTTTCCTGAACCCTGCTTGCACTTCAGGCAGTTCTCGTTCCAGGTATGGCTGTAGTCTCTGCTGAACGATCTTGAGTAAAATCTTTCTGGCATGTAGGATCAGAGTGATTGTACGATAATCTCCACAGTCAGTCGGGTTACCTTTCTTCAGTATCAGTATAAACACCGATCTTTTCCAGTCAGTTGGCCATGAATTTGTCTTCCAAATTTCCTGGCAGAGCCTTGTAAGTATGGTAACAGCTTCATGCAATTTCTGTAATACTTCCATGGAAATGCCATCAATGCCCAGAGCTTTGCTCTTTGATAAGGCTTTCAATGCTACTTTGACTTCTTCTTTCATCACTAATGGTTCCTGTTGTGCTACTTCCCTTTTAATGTATGTTTAATTCTTTCTTGCATTGTTATGTCTCCCTTTCCAATTGACGTCCTGAGCCCCTGATGAAGGCCTAGCGCCAAAACATGTGTTGGGATAGACTTCATACACACTTTAATATGTAAAGAATGTTTGATCCAAATTCCACAGTGTGCTGTATTACCTGCTCCTCT
Organism: Ichthyophis bannanicus; assembly: GCA_033557465.1. Taxonomy (NCBI): domain Eukaryota; kingdom Metazoa; phylum Chordata; class Amphibia; order Gymnophiona; family Ichthyophiidae; genus Ichthyophis; species Ichthyophis bannanicus. The sequence continues at coordinate 27,167,050 of CM066049.1, forward strand.
TTCATTCTTCGTAGCTGTGGGCTGCTGTGCTTTTTGTGGTTCCCTGAATAATATATACTACATTAGAGGAGTATCGTAAATAGGAGCACCCTTATTGAGAAACATTTTTCCAATATGGGTAACTATGGGGGTCTTGTGATATGTGCTGGCACAATCTGCAGCATTGTATAATGCAGGGATTGTACCATTCTTTTCTTTTTGAGTCTCTGTTGGGAGCCTGCTCTTCACTAATTTTTGTTTCAGATTACGGGATTGCTGGAAAGCCTAAAAAGATTGAGAAGGGAATATATCTGTTTGGCCAGATGTGTTCCCTTTGATTAAGGATCTTCATTGGTTACCAACAGAATTTTAGATATGTTTCAAATTGGTTTGCTTGGTTTTGAAAGCCTTGCTTAATCTAGAACCTCAATACATATCCGATATGCTGAAATATTATGTGCTTATTAGAATGCTTTGGTCCGCCTAGCTGTTAAAATCACCAAGCTGGATCTGGCTTAATTGGCTGTTACGCAAAATTGTGTATTTGTATATTATGGGTAACTCTATGGAACCCTCCTCTCTAAGCTTTAATGAGAGAGTCTAGTTATAACACCTAAAGACTTAGCTCTGTGGCCTAGCTTTTTAACTATTAATTTGTAACTATTAACATTAATGACTAACCTGCATACCTGGATAACATCGAGAAGCAGTCAACAATAAGAGAAAGGAATACCACACCAGCATCCTCATGCGCTCTCTCAACAAACCTCGAGAGCTCTTCAACCTCATCAAATCCCTCAAAAGGATGCATCCTCACATGAACCAACAAGTACTCCTAGCCTAGAGGCCTTTGCCACATACTTCCAAAGAAAAAACACCTCAACTACACCCGTCTCAGACTGGTCTGACTTCGATAACTTGCCCAGACACATCCCTCCCCCTGGTGGCGCACCCATACCCACGCTAGAAGGCTTTTATCCATACTCCCCCGAGCAAACAGAGAACATTATCTGCAGAATCAACACTACCACCTCCCTAACTGATCCATGCCCAGCCTTCTGGATCAAGCAGGTACGATCTGACCTTAGCCCTGTCATAGCCAAAATCGCTAACCTCTCACTGTCTGAAAGCTTTCTACTACTGCCTCTCAAAACTGCCTCCATGAGGCCACTCAAAGAACAAGCTAAATCCATCGGAGATCAGTTCCTACAGACTCATATCCAGCCTCTTCTTCTTGGCCAAAATACTAGAAAAGATTATCCACCAACAAATCTAGGACCACACTGACTCCTATGCACCTCTGGACCCACAGCAACATGGGTTCCGCCAACACCATGGTGTGGAAACCCTACTGACGACTCTCTTGGAAAATTCCACACAGGCCTAAACAAGGATTCATCCTGATTTGCATGGACATTGCCTCTGTTTTCGATACAGTCAACTACAATCTCTTACTCACCCGCCTGCATCAATAAGGTATAAGGAACCAAGTCCTCAACTGATTCAAGTCATACTTGTCTAATCACCAACAAGTCCGCATAGGAACCCAGTCATCCAAACCATTCCAGAAGACACAAGGAGTCCACAAGGCTTATCCCTCTCCTTCCTACTCTTCAACATTGATATTCAGCCTATCTGCGCCATTATACAATCATTCAACATTTACTACCACTTCTATGCCAACGACGTCCTACTCTACGCTCCTTTCTCCACAGACAGCCCCGACTATTCTCCCATTGCAGAATGCTTCAATGTAGTCTCGGACTGGCTCACTACCCACAATCTGATGGTTAACAGTAGAAAGTCAGAGTCTTATTCATAACTAAAGACCAAGCTTTCACCCCACCAACTTCCCTCAGGCTGAAAAATGACGAACTCATGGCTTAGCAAGAAGTACGTTATCTTGGGGTCATATTGGACCAACATCTGAATTGGGAAGTCCACATACAAACCGTCATCAAGGTAGTCTACCATAAACAAAGAATCCTCCGACATCTATGCCCTCTCCTCAAACCTTCGCACAGCATGCCAGGCCCTTAACTTTCCTCAGTTGGACTACGCCAACATAATCTACCACGGCCTGCCAAAGAACGCTCTCCAGCCACTACAACTGGTCATGAATTCAGCCGCCCAAACACTCCTGTCTGCCTCAAGATTTGAGCACCACGCCTCTTTTGATCCATCTACATTGGCTCCCAATGGCAAACCAACTGGTATACAAAGCCCTATTACTCACCTTCAGGTCTCTGCACAGAATGTCCGCTACCTCTCTGACAAATCTCATACAGCGTGCCCTTGAAAACAGAACCAGAAGGTCATACATGGTAAACTCACTCGTCGCCCCCTCAGCAATACGGACCAGTCAACTAAAAATTGCGCCTTTTCTCTCTATGCACCAACCTGCTGGCATGCCCTACCTCCAGCAATTCATGCCATCACAGACCTGACATCCTTTAGGAAGGCCTTAAAGACATAATTATTTCAACTAGCTTACGGCCAGCTACCCTGAACAAAGTCTATGTCCAGATCGCTTCTAGTTCCCCTGCCTGCATTCTCCAAGTTCATCTCCTTGTATTTACATCTAATGTAGCCGCCTGTTACTACTTGTTACTTACTGTTACTTGTTTCTAGTTCAAAATAAACTGTTCTATACAAACTGTTCTATGTAAACCGCACTGATTTCAAAGAGCGTGGTATATAAAAGCAAATAAATTAATTAATTAATCAAGCTAAGCAGAGTGCTATTATTGTAAATGTCTGGGGTTGTGGAAATGGATTGTCGTGTGTTTTTATTGTTAACTGTACCCTGTTTGGATCTCATTGGCTAAGGCAATAATCAAAAGTTGTAAAATAAATAGATTATAAATATCAGTGTCCGATATGGTCTTGCTTTATCATCCTCATTTTTTGAAGCCACTACAGATCTTTATTAGGGATGTGATAGGACAAAGGTAAAAATCAAATGACTTCATTACGCCAAAAATTAACCTGAACAAACTACTAGACTCAGTAACAGCGGATGTGGAAAAATACAATAAAACTTACAAAACTGCCACAAAACCTGACCAAGAATAGAAAGCAAAGAATGAATGAAAACAAGGTGACACGCGAATTCGCAGAAAGCGTAGTTGCTCATCTTTAGTAGGTGTTCTCCGTGAATACCTGGAGTAAGTCCTCACATATGGGCGAAGTTCCCTGAAGGAACCCTGGGCAGGAACATTCCCCAGCTTCCACAAGAAAGCATTTGGAAACCTCTACTGTGCATGCGTGCCTGCCTTCCTGCCCGCCACGGCGCCTTCTTATCCTCCGTAGAATAAAAGGCTAGTAGGCAAAAACAACTGCACGGGGAGGTGGGAGGGTTGTGAGGACTTCTTCCTGCTGTTCATGGAGAATACCTGCTATAGGTGAGTAACTACGCTTTCTCCATGAACAAGCAGGAAGAAGTCCTCACGTATGGGCCACTGAACACGAAAAACAGTCCAACCGGGGCAACAAGAACCGGAGAAACAGCATTTAGATCCCTCTCCAGGATAGAGTAGTTACTCACCTGTAACAGGTGTTCTCCAGGAGCAGCAGGAATCAGTCCTCACATATGGGTGTCATCGGCGCCGATGAAGCCCCAGCGGAGCAATTCCCCAGCTTTCTATGAAAGCCTTTGGGAATGCTGGCATGCATGCGCGGTTCCCTTCCCGCCTAAAGGTGCCATCTTACCTCAGTCAAATGACATAGCTAAGAACAGCACACAAAAATGTAAAAACAAACTATGTACAAATGCAACTCCAAGGGGAGGAGGGAGGGTTGTGAGGACTGATTCCTGCTGCTCCTGGAGAACACCTGTTACAGGTGAGTAAAGCACAGTTACTTACCTGTAACAGGTGATCTCTGGGAACAGCAGGAATAAGTCTTCACATATGGGTACGTCGGTACCGACGGAGCCTGCACGGGAATGCTTCCCAGCATCCAATCAGAAAGCTTTTGGGAGCATCCCCCGCGCCTGCGCACTGCCTTCCCGCCTTTTCCACTGCCTCTCCTCAGTTGAGTTTCATAGCTGAGACAAAGGAGAGAAAGAGGAAAGGAAGATAGAGAGATACAACTCCTAGGGGAGGTGGGTGGGTTGTGAAGACTTATTCCTGCTGTTCCCAAAGATCACCTGTTACAGGTAAGTAACTGTGCTATCTCCAGGAACAAGCAGGAATGAGTCTTCACATATGGGGACTCCCTAGCTATAGATGCCAGGGAGATCCCATAAAATGCGTGTCCCTGGATTAGGAATGCAGTTCCCACACATGGATCTCCGGCATCCCGTGAGGGATGGAGGGTAGGAGTTGAAAGGAGAGGTAGTTGTAAGAAAAAACAGCAAAGCTAAGGACTACAGGAGAGGAGTCCTTGGTATGTATGATAAGTGCCATTAAAATTATTTAATGAACAATCACAAAATGGATTTTACCTTCTGGATTATAGGAAGTAGAGAGCGTGATGGAGTCTACTGGAGATTCAGTAGAGGATCCTCAAGGTGACCTCACAGCAGGGAGGGTGAAGGTCCAAATCTGGAATTGGCAGGTGACCCAGGTGTCAACTGGGGTAGTATAAGAACAGCAGGTCTTCAGTGGAAAGCTTTATGGAAAAAAGCTGAAAACTCTTTTAGCTACAGAGTCATTAACATTGAGGAGTAAAAGAGGAAGACTGATCGATTTGGACAAGTAGTCCAGTCCTGGAGGGAAGAAAGGGTATGGAAAAAGAACCCGCATTCCCAAGGAGGACAGATGTGTGAAGGGCTGAAACCTCAGAACTACTGAAGATCTACACTGTCTTTCCTAGCTGGTGAGAGATAGGAAAGATATTGAAGCATGATGCTTCAGGGATAGCGAGACCTAGAGTAAAGTGGAAGCTGTTAGAACCACAGTAGTGGTTGTGTGCATAACAGCCCCCACATACTGAGGGACAGTATGAAGATATGCCAGCCTACTGTCTGGAACCTCTAAGAAGGTGGAAACCTTTATAGCATAGACAGTTAAGGAGATAGTATGTAATACATATCTACCTATAAAAGCATCTCGACAGATACATATATATAAATATATATATATATATATATATATATATATATATATATATATATAGGGGCATAACCCATGCACACACAGCTTACAGACATATGTATGTATAGGACTATATAGAGATATATACATACATGAATATGTAAGACTGAAGGTAAATGTCTGCAACTAAGCCCCATAAGAACATTCACATGAGAGATGTGAAGGAGAAAGATTCATCTATTAACAAGAAGGTGGAACCTACTTGAAAAGATATATAGAGAATCTATTCCTCCGGGCTAAGAGGGTGCAGGAATGCTATCCAGTGAAATAACCAGGATGGTTGCGTGAAAAAACAGAGGATAATATCAGTCTGTAGAGAGGAAGTCGTGAGTTCTGTAGAACTCTAACATGGTAAATGGACAGGAAATGCATATAAGGAGATACCAGGATGACCCATGAAGGGACACAGGGGTATCATGCGTTACTAGTAGAAAATGTGCTGTCCATGAGGAGTAGGATAGCATGAGGCCAAGCTGTAAGGAAAAAAGAGCATATTCCTGCAGGATTGGGAAAGTCCTTGGACATTCACGCAGAAAAAGCTTACATCCTGTATTATAACAGGAGACAAGAGGGTGTGGAGAACCCTCACAGTTATGGAAAATGACTGATATGCCTTTTCTACTATATAGAATAGCCATCAGAGACAAAGTTCAATGCTCTCTAGCAAGGGCCCATAGTAGAATGCTTCTCTGAAGATTGCAGAGAGCAGTATGCAGGAGAATTAGGAGATAAAACTGACTGTAGGTCAGGTGTGTTGCCACATCCCAGGAAATGGAGATGGCCAGGAAGAAGATAATGTGAGAAGCCTGAAGTGAGTAGGGTTATCCAAGATAGATGAGGACTGTCTTGGATCACTACTAAGGCTAGACAAAAGTAGTGGAAGACAGACTGGAACTTGTAAGAAAGTACCAGTAGTTTAATCACTGGAACTCCTGCATGAACAGAAGCTAAAAGAGACAGCAGAGAGAATCTTTCTGTGTAAAACAGAGAGAACAAAGGGAGAGGAAAAAATTCCTGTACCTGTCTGATAAGCTGTCCAGAGAATTTATTCAAGGAAAAAACTCTACACTGGAATGAAAGGCTAGAGAAGCTGTTCTGTATGGTACCACTCATTCAGGGGAAACCCTGGATGAGAGGGTAGAGAGAACAGGTAACTGAAAGGAAAAAATGTTCATGTTGGGACAGAAACTATCAAGGGATAGTTGTTAACTTCTCTTCTTGGAGGAAGAAGAGGAGAAATCTGTAACCCATGGACAAGAATATCCTGACAGCTTAGCATGAAGAAAGGAAACCACGTGTAGAGTTTTAAAGAAAAAAACAGTGAACAAACTTCTGCTAAGAAGAAGTTAACTGTAGGTAGCAACCTTCAGGAACCTATGGTTGCTGGGTATGCTCAGACTGGCTAGAGTTTGGATTCTTCAGACTAGGACGAGGTGCCCACTGCTTGGGTACATCTGAATGATGGGCAGGAGAAGAGTGAAACCTTCTTTTCTTAGGGAAAGAAGGTCTGGTAGGACATTTCCTACCTCCTGGGGAAGAAAAAGGCTTAGGATGGTCCCTAGAACCAGGGAAGTCAGTGGAGCAATGAGCAACCTGACATAAAGCCTCCTTATTGAAGAGATTTTCTCCAGTACAAGGAGAATTACCCAGTGTGTGTTGTGCCCATCTGCTCAAGTCTGAAGCTTGGAGCCAGGCTCTACGACGTGCTCCTATGGCAATAGCAGAGGATCTGCTAACAGACTCAAAAGAGTCTAGAGAAGCACGAGAAAGAAACCAAGAGATATTCTGGCTATGACTAAGAAGCAAGGAATAGTCTGCAGCCTTACATAGAAACATGATGACAGAAAAAGACCACAAGGCCCATCTAGTCTGTCCTTCCATAACAACAACTACAACAGTCCACTTTTTACCTTTAGAGATCTTCTGTGTTGGTCCCATGCTTTTTTGAATTCTGTTACTGTCCTCATCTCTACCACCTCCACTGGGAGACTATTCCACGGATCCACTACTCTTTCCGTAAAGAAATATTTCCGCATATCACTCCTGAATCTATCTCCCTTCACCCTCATCCCATGTCCCCTCGTAGCAGAACTTGCTTTCAATTGAAAGAGGCTCTCTCCCTGAACATTTATGCCACGGAGGTATTTAAACATCTCAATCATATCACCTCTATCCCGCCTTTCCTCTAAGGTGTACATATTAAGATCCTTAAATCTGTCCTCAAATGCTTTATAATGAAGCCCATTAATCATTTTAGTAGCAACCCTCTGCACCGACTCCATCCTGTTCACATCCTTTTGAAGGTGCGGTCTCCAGAATTGCACACCATACTCCAAATGAGGTCGCACCAAAGACTTATACAGAGGCATTATCACCTCCTTTTTTCTGCTAGCCATTCCTCTCCGTATGCACCCAAGCATCCTTCTAGCTTTTGCCTTAGGTTCCGATAGAAAAGGAGTCAAAAGAGATAATTTCTTTGTGACCTACTGGAGAGATAGACTCATATAAAAAATATAAGAGATAATCCTTGATGCCAGCATAGATGTTTGGAAGGTTTGACGTCCAAAGGCATCAAGTGCTTTAGATGCTCGACCTGGCGGATAAGAAGAATGCTTCTTTTTGCTTTTTACCTTCCTCATTGCTGATTCCACTACAAGGGAATGATGGGGAAGTTGAGTTTTTTGAAACCCTGGAGAGGGGGGCACCTGATACAGAACATCAGTTGCTGTAGAATGTGAGGGAACCCTTAAAGGTGATTCCCATATTCTCAGAAGAAGATCCTGCAAAGAATGATGTAAAGGAAGCATTATATTTTCCTTTTCTGCAGGAGAGCCTCGAGTAGGATCACAGCCAGGGATAGGAATAGCAAGAAAGGTTGCCATGTCAAGGAGAAATTTCTGAAAAGAAGGATCTCCAATGGGAACTATCCCTGGGTAGGGTAAGGTTGAAAGAGCAGCCTGAGCACCAGAGGATGTACTGGTCTGGTGCTGAAAAAGAACCCCACTAGATGGACAGTGGTACTGGCAGTCACGATTTGAGGCAGTCAGTACTGCATCGTCCATGCCAGGTATCGATTCCAAACTAGGCATAGAAAGGATCGATGGTACCGGTGTAACTGCAGGAACCGACATCGATACCGATAGCTGAGTCGGAATCGGAGACGTTAACGCCACCGAAGCAGTCATCGGAGGCTGCTCAAGCGGTACCGAGGCAACCCGAAACGCTTGGTGAATATCCTCGGTACTGCGTATCCGGAAACGATATGGGTCGGTTCCGAGACGCGTCGGTACCCAGTCATCTAGACTAGATATCGATTCCAGACTTGGCATTGAAGGGAGCGAGTCTATCGATCCATGTCTAGATGGTACCGACATCGGTGGTGGTATCGGCGATGTTGCCGATACAGGAAAGTCAATCTGGGTCGTATAGATCGGTCCCGAAGGTACCGAATACGCCAGATGACGATCCCTGGTGAAGAGTGGATCACTCAACACCGGTGCCGATGCCGGGGTATCGGTACCGCTCAAAGCGGATGCCACCACCGAGCATGGCTCAGATACAGGAAAGTCAATCTGGGTCGTATAGATCGGTCCCGAAGGTACCGAGGACGCCAGATGACGATCCCTGGTGAAGAGTGGATCACTCAACACCGGTGCCGATGTTGGGGTATCGGTACCGCTCGAAGCGTATGCCACCACCAAGCATGGCTCAGGTATGTTCTGTGAGGGGTGAGCCCCAGGAACAACCTGAAACCCCTGAAATGCTTTGGAGCCCGGAGACTCCCGCCGGGGTTTTAATGCCAATGGGGTTTTGAGGGCAAGGCCGGAGCCGTCATGCTTGGCATGAGACCTACCACTCAAGGATTGGCTAGTCTTAACAGACTGTTTGTGGGTTACCTGATCCTGTAGAGAAGAAAAGGCCGGTGCCCTCATTCCGGGAGGGAAAACGGTACCGAGGGAAACTCGAAAGAGAGAAGTTCCTCTCACAGATTTGCAACCTGATTGTTCAGGGAAAAAAGAGTCAGGACCCAAACAGGTTAGACACCAGGAATTTATTTATTTATTTTTATTTATTTATTACATTCTCTTATATACCGCGCTATTCTGCATCAGTGCGGTTTACATTGAACAAACTGAATTGGAGTCTAAAAAGAAAACTGTGTTTCCACAGTGAAGGCACTTCTTAGGAGAAGGCGGCTCCATGATGGAGAGGCCTCGAAGGCCCAAAAAATTTAAGACAGAAACAGAGGGAAAACTCCCTCTGAGTTTAAGAAAAAAAAAGATAAAAACCCACCGGCAGTGGCGGGAAAAACAGCCGCGACCACAAGAAATAAAGAATTTAAAGAAAAAAGTTTCTGCGGTGACAGGAGGACGTCCTGCTGGCTCTGCGGAAAAACGAAAACTGAGGAGAGGCAGTGGAAAAGGCGGGAAGGCAGTGCGCAGGCGCGGAGGATGCTCCCAAAAGCTTTCTGATTGGATGCTGGGGAGCATTCCTGTGCAGGCTCCGTCGGTACCGACGTACCCATTTGTGAAGACTCATTCCTGCTTGTTCCTGGAGATCTACTCTTTCTCCAGGACCAAGCAGGAAGTCAGTCCTCAAATATGGGTGACTCCCTAGCTCTGGGCTACCAGGAACCCAGGCTGAACAAGAGAACTCCTTCTAGTCACAGCATCAAAGAAAGGCTTTTCAAGGACACAACCTCCACCGGTAGCCCAACAGAGGGCAGGAGTTGCCTAAACCTCAAAGAGATTCTGGAGTACTGCTTGGCCAAAAGCACTGTCCCTACGGGACTCCTTCTCCAGACAGTAATGGGCCGCAAAAGTCTGGCTTGAAGACCAAGTTGCAGCCTTGCAGATGTCTACCAAGGGCACAGAGCGGAGATGAGCCACTGAGGCAGCCATTGCCCTGACACGATGGGCCGTGACCCTACCCTGCAAAGGAAGGTCAGCAGCCTTGTAAGCCCAGGTGATACAGTCAGCCACCCATATGGACATGGTACGCTTGGATACAGCCAACCCCAACTTATTGGGGTCAAAGGAGACGAAGAGCTGAGTAGCCCTTCTATGCCCCTGCGTACGGTTCAAGGTAGAAGGATAAGGCCCTCCTACAGTCCAGGGTATGCAGGACTGCTTCAGCCTGGCTTGCATGAGGCCTAGGGAAGAATGTTGGAAGAACCACCTCCTGGTTGAGGTGGAAGGAGGAGACAACCTTAGGGAGGAACTTTGGATGAGTCCTAAGACTACCCTGTTCCTATAAATCCTGGTGTAAGGCCTATCACAGACTAGGGCCTGAAGCTCACTCACTCGCCTAGCCGAGGTGAGGGCTATCAGGAAGAGAGTCTTCCAGGAAAGGAAGCGTAGAGGGCAAGTAGCCATCGGCTCAAAGGGTGGGCGAGTCAGTTGCTGCAAGACCACATTCAGCTCCCACTCAGGGGGAGGACGACGGATGGGGGGCTTGAGCAAAAGCAAGCCCCTGAGAAAGCGAGACACCAAGGGGTGACCTGACAGAGAATGTCCCTCCACCAGTGAGTGGTGAGCTGCTAGAACTGAGAGGTGGACTCGAACAGAATTGGACTTAAGTCCCTGATTGGACAAGTGCAGTAAGTACTGAAGCACTACTGGCACAGTACAGGAGAAAGGATCCTCTATGCGTAGCTGACACCACACAGAAAACCTCTTCCATTTGAGGGCACAGGTTTTCCTAGTGGACTGTTTCCTAGAGGCTAGGACAACCTCCTCAACTTCCTGAGGTAGGCCCCAGGGAGCCAAAACTACCCTTGCAGCCTCCAGGCCATCAAATTGAGAGCTTTGAGATTGGGGTGCAGAAGGGAACCCTGCTCCTGTGAGAGAAGGTCGGGTTGTAACCCCAGAGGTAGTTGGGAATCCACTGCCAGCTGAAGCAGAAGTGGAAACCAAGGCTGCCTCGGCCACCTGGGAGCTACTAGCAGGACCGAGGCCTTGTCCTGAAGAGTCTTGAAAAGAGTTCGGGCCACCAAGGACGTGGGAGGAAACGCATACAGGAGGCCCTGAGACCAGGACATCAGAAAAGCATCTGGTGCTATCCTCAAAGGATGCGGTTGCCTGGAGCAGAACTTGGGCAGTTGCTTGTTCAGTGGACTGGCAAAGAGATCTTTCCAAGGGAGACCCCACTTCAGGAAGATCTTGTGAACGACCAAGGGATGCAGCTGCCACTTGTGGGGCTGTAGAATTCTGCTCAACCAGTCGGCCAGGCAGTTCTCCTGGCCTAGAAGGTACACTGCCTTGAGAAGCATGTTGTGCTTCAGGGCAAAGGAACAAAGGTACTGAGTCTCTCGACAAAGGAGCTTGGACCCAGTCCCGCCCCGTTTGTTCACATAAAACATGGCTACCTGGTTGTCTGTTTGAATCAAGACTGAGCGGTGAGCCAGGGCCGGAGAAAAAGCCTTGAGAGCCAAGCGGATAGCTCGAAGTTCCAGGAGATTGATTTGTTGGGCTGCTTCCCAGGGAGACCAGAGGCCCTGAGTGTACTTGTCCAGACAATGAGCACCCCAGCCTTTCAGAGAGGCATTGGTGGTGAGGACCATCGAGTATCCTGGCATCTGGAAGGGCATCCCCTTCATCAGATTGGGTGTATGTATCCACCAGCTGAAGGAGGCTAAAAGGGGTCTGGACACCTTTATCCTGTCTCTTAGGCGGCCTGTGGCTTGAGACTACTGAGTCCGAAGGCACCACCTCATATGGAGCCTGGCATTGGGAGTCACGTGCACTGTCGAAGCCATGTGGCCCAGAAGTCTGAGGCAGAGTCTGGTGGAGACCAGGGGTTTGTTTAGAAACTGTTTGGCCACGTCCATCAGCCTGAGGGCCCTGTCTTCTGGCAAGAATGCCTTTGCCAGTTGAGAATCCAACCTTGCCCCCATGAACTCCAAGTTCTGGGAGGGGAGCAAAGTGGACTTTGCGAAGTTTATGACAAAGCCCACGTTTTGAAGCAGAGCAATGGTTCTGAGGGTGGCTTGTCTGGCCTCCAGGAATGTCTGATCCCTGATGAGCCAGTCGTCCAGACAGGGAAAGACAAAGATGCCTTGATTTCTCAGGTAGGCCGCTACAACTGCCAGGCACTTGGTAAAGACCCTGGGAGCGGAGGTCAGGCCAAAAGGTAGTACTCTGTACTGATAATGGTTTCCTCCCACAATGAACCTGAGGTACTTTCTGTGGTCTGGATGAATGAGGATGTGAGTGTACGCATCCTTTAGATCTAAGGAGCATAGCCAATCTCCCTGCTGGAGGTAGGGCAGAAGTGTCCCAAGAGTAAGCATCTTGAACTTCTCTTTCTCTAGGAACTTGTTGAGGTTCCTGATGTCCAGAATGGGTCGAAGGCCACCGGTCCTTTTGGGTACCAGGAAATACCTGGAGTAGAATCCGTGACCTTGCAAGTGGGGAGGCACAGGCTCCACCGCCCTGTCCACTAACAGACCATGAAGCTCTTGTAGGAGAAGGTCTGTGTGCAGGGGAGGCCTTGGAGGCTCCCCTGGAAAATATGGTGGAGGCAGTTGGTGAAAATGGAGGGCATAGCCCTTGTGGACTATCTCCAGCACCCAACTGTCCCCGGTGATAAGGGACCACTGGTGGGCAAAGAGGGCGAGGCGACCTCCTGTGCAGGGTTGGGGGAGCAGTGGAAGAGAGACTACGCTCAAGGAGTCAAAAACCCCCACCCTGCTGAGTGGTAGCAGGGGCCTGAGGCTTGGGGGGGTCCTCTGCCTATGGGGCCCATTACCCTGGCCCTTGGCTTGCTGACCCTGGGGGCAGCTTGGACAGCCTGATACTGAGGGTACTGTTTGTAGGCAGTGCCCTTCCTCGGGTAAAAGGACTTTTTACCCGAGCCCTTCTTTTTATGTGAAGGGGCAGAGGTCTTCATCGACAGCCTTGTCCGGGTAAGGTGCTCGGTCTCGAGCTGAGCGGCCTTCTTGGTCACGGGTTTGCCAAAAAGGTTCTCACCTCGGCAGGGGACATCGACCAACTTGCCCTGAACCCATGGCTCGAGGTCCGATGACTGCAGCCACGCCTGGCGTCGAGCCGCGATGCCGGCAGCCGCTACTCGGGCCGAAGCCTCAAAGCCATCGTAGGTGGCGCGGGAAATGAACTTTGAGAATTCCCAAATTCCCGAGGACAAGGTCTTAAATCTCTGCAAGGGTTCCCCGGAGAGACCAGCAGAGAATCCGGCCAACTCCTTGGCCAGGTCTCGCAAGTGCATGCCCAAGTACAGCTGGTAAGACTGGACCCGGCAAGCAAGCATAGACCCCTGGAAGCACTTCCAACCGACGCCATCGAGGTTGCGGGCCTCCCTGCCAGGGGGCACCGCGGAGTGCATCTTCTGGCTATTCAGACTATGCATGGCCGATTCCACAACCATGGAATGGTGTGGTAGCTGTGCTTTCTGGAAACCAGGGCTTTTGCGGAGTCGATAGATGGAATCGACTCGCTTGCTCGCTCAGAACCGGCACCGAGGCCAGTGCCTCCCACATCCGGAAGAGGAGCCGTTCCAGCATCGGAGGAACTGGGACAGTAAAGGCCTCCTTCAGAGGAGAGTCATACTGTACAGCATCGAGCTCCTCGGCTCGAGGCTCTTCCTCAGGATCGGCAGGGATAGCCAAGACAGCGGCCATATCCCGGATGAACTCCGAGAACCTAGTGTCCTCCAGAGGGGATCTACTCCGGGGCTCAGACTGTGGTGAGTCAGACGGGATGCACCGAGTCTTAAAAGTATCGGGAGACTCCTCGTCCTCCGTCTCCCAGGCAGACTCATCCGAGGAGGAGTCAGGGTCCGACCCCGTGGGGCCTCAAGGCACCCGCCCTGACGCCGGGGCACCGGCGTCGACACCCTCGGTCCCGAACGGGAGGTCGAGGGAGACCTCAACCGAGGACGAATTCGAGCCATGAGGGTCTCGAGTATCGGCTTGGTCTCCGGGGTTGACTTTGAAGTCGACGTCCTGGTGGTCGGGGCAGATGCACCAGACAGGCTGGCCATCAGTGCCCGCTGCTGCTCCATGAAGGCAGACAATCTTCACTCCAAGGCTGTCATCCTGAGACTCAGCTCGGGAGACGCAGCAGCCACCGACTCAGGCCCCGGCGGCACCGGGCACGACGTCGGCTCTCTGGGAGGAGAGTCCACGAGGACTACGGGGCTTACGTATCCAGCAGACTCCAGCTCCACGCGAGGAACTTTGGCAGGCTTCTCTTGGTCCACGGGCCCGGGACGGCGGTCGGGGGTCTTAGACCTGGCCCTCAAGGGACCAGGGACCTCCTCTGACGCCGCCCTCGCGAGCCGCTTCTTCCTCTTGCATTCCCGGTCGGGGGACCCCCTGTCTGAGGAGCTTTGACGGCGCTCGGGATCGGAATCCCGAGATGTCGAGGCCTCAGACGAGGTTCTGGCCCGACTGGAGGCAGAGTCCCAGAAAAACCTTTCCTTCTGATGCTGTCGACTTTTGAGTGCCTTGGAAGACATCTTCCCACATGGCACACACGACTTGGGGTCGTGGTCAGGGCCGAGCACCGAAGGCAGCAGTCGTGTGTGTCGGTGAGAGACATAAGTTTCTTACACCGATCACACTTTTTGAAACCACTGGAAGCCATCGGGGAAAAAAGAGCCCCTGCGAGGTCAAAAGACCGGCCTTCCAGGGAAAAAATGAAAAAAGGGCGCGAACACCAGCCACGAAGGGCAAAAACCGAAAAAGAAATAAACGGGCTCGATACCGGTGTACCGAACCCGGCGGGAGGTGAACCGGCGTCGAACCGGAGAAAAATAGCGAAAAATCGCCAAAGAAAAAATCACTTTTATTCGGGAGAATAGGACACACGTCCGATGGGCTTCTCGGAAAAAAAGAGACTGAGGTAAGATGGCACCTTTAGGCGGGAAGGGAACCGCGCATGCGTGCCAGCATTCCCAAAGGCTTTCATGGAAAGCTGGGGAAATGCACCGCTGGGGCTTCATCGGCGCCGATTACACCCATATGTGAGGACTGACTTCCTGCTTGGTCCTGGAGAAGCAACCGATTCAATGTCTATAGTAGGCACTAATATCAGGACACTTCTTTCACTAGCTTGGATGTACAGAAGGGACGGTGGGAAGGCATTACATAAGAACATAAGAAATACCGTACTGGATCAGACCAAGGTCCATCAAGCCCAGTATCCTGTTTCCTCCAGAACACAAGTACCTAGCAGTTTCCCAAAAAGACACACAGGTTCCATAATGCTTGTATTGGGGCAAGTAATGGATTATCTGGTCCTCATTAATAATGGTTTATGGACCTTTTCTCCAGGAACTTGTCCAAACCTTTTTTCAAACCCAGCTAAACTAACAGCTTTAACTACATCCTACAGTAACGAATTCCAGAATTTGATTATGCGTTGAGTGAAAAAATATTCTCTCTTATTAGTCTTAAACAGGTTACATTGTAGCTTCAATTATATGTCCCCCTAGTCTTTCTACTTTTGATGCCGTAAAGAATCAATCTACTTTTACCCATTCCATTCCATTCATTAATTTATAGACTTCTGTCATACTGTATCTCCCCTGAGCCGTCTCTTTTCCAGATTAAAAAGCACTAATCTTTTAAGCCTTTCCTCATAGGGATATCCTTCCATCCCCTTTACCATTCTAGTGGCTCTTCTCTGTACCTTTTCTAATTCCGCTATATCCTTTTTAAGATACAGCAACCAGAATTGCACACAATATTCAAGTTGCGGATGCATCATGGAACAATACAGAGGCATTATAATATCTCTTGTTTTATTCTCCATTCCTTTCCTTATGATTCCTAGCATTCTTTTTGCCTTCTTGGCCGCCACTGCACACTGGGCGGAGAGTTTCAACTTATCCACGATGATGCCTAAATCTTTTTCCTGGGTGATGGTTCCTAATGTGGAACCTTGCATCGTGTAACCATAGTTTGGGTTTTTCTTTTCTAGATGCAGAATTTTGCACTTGTCTGCATTACATTTCATCTGCCGTTTGAACATCCAGTCTTCCAATTTATCAAGGTCTTCCAGATGATGGAGTACAGCTTGGCTGAAGTTACTGTCATGCTCAGAATCTCCATCCAAGCCGTAGCGGGCTGTGAAGGTGCGGACAGAGGACCACGTAGCAGTCTTTCAAATCTCCTCTGAGAAGACTGAGCGAAGCCACGGACGCCATGGCCCAGACATTCTGGGCTGTGACTTGACCCTCGAGGCTCAGTCCTGTGTGAGCATAGGCAAAAGATACGCAATCCGCCACCCAGTGTGCTTTTGGAGACAGCCATGCCCAGCTTGTTGGGGTCATAGGAGGCAAATAGCTGTGTAGAAAACCAATGTGGACTGGTCCGCTCATGGTAGAAGGCCAGCGCATGTTTGCAATCCAGTGTGCGCCACAATCAGACTTGTTATGCTTTGGCATTGAACAAGTACTTCAGGGTTCTAGGGGGCTATCTCGGGAGCAATTCTTGATACGTCGTGAGCAGCGGTGGATATTTTTGCTTCGTACTGTGGCCCCTGGGGGATTGAATTTTACTATTGATTGGCAGGCTTGCATGTGAGGGTTCTTTATGTGGAAGTGATTGGTTTGACAGCAGTAATGGGGACACAGGGGTAGCCTTATTGGGCTATTTGGCGGTTTTCTGGCGCTGACGGAGTGATGACGTCAGACGCCATTAGCTGGGTATTTAACTTGGTCCGTGGATGTGAGAAGGAAAGTTAGCTGAGTTTTGTGAAGTGCATGCGTTATCTGTGCAGGCATGGTAAGAATTCCCGGCTTTGCTCTGTTCTGAAGTGAAAATGAAGTATGTGGTATGTAGTTGATATATTTAGCACTCTTTTTATTGTTTTATTTGTTTTTATAGTTCACCCCCCTGAAGCAGCGTCTGCAAAACGCTAAGAGGGACGTCTGATTGTGGCGTCGGGGTTGATGTTCAATGCCATCTTGAAGCTGAGGATTGCTATTTCTACTGATGGGTTTTTGTTTTCTTTGAGCTTTCTGAGTTTTTCTTTGTTTCTATTTTGAGTAATGGCCACTAAGGGATGTATAGTATGTTATCTGTTTGTTTCTGAAGGTTTAAAGTATTAGCTACCTATTGATACATAATATATACTATGTCTCCTTTATGAATAGGTTTGTTTTGATGTATGTAGTTGGAATGTATAAGTGCTGATTTCCCATCAGTATTGTGTAAAAATAAGCTTTTCAGTACTGTTTGATGGATGGTGGGGGTAGGTCACGGACCATTGATGCTATCTTTTCCCCTATGGTTTACTGAAATCCGGTTTCTCCGGTTTTGAAGTATTTAATGAACATTTGGGGATCTGTCTGAGGTCTGTGCTCCCCTGTCACTACGGTACTGTTAGCTTTTATAGTGCAAAAGTTATTCAATTGCTACAATTGGTTAAATTGGTGGAGTTGTTTCTGTTTTGTATGTAATCTCTTATGTTCTGGCAAACTAAACAGACACAGGACTACCCGCTCAGCATCCAAGCTGTGAGGGCCAGGGAACAAGCATTCGGGTTCAGCAGGGTTCCACCCTACTGAGAGATGAGTTTGGGTTCAGACCCCAGCCAAATTGGCTCCAGACAGGATAGCTGGAGCAGCAAGGAGAACCACAGTTGCTTGGGCCAGTACAGGGCAATGAGGACCATGGTCCCCTTGTTCACCTAGAGCTTGAGAAGCATCTTTGCTATTAGCGGAATCAGGAGGTAAGTGTATAGTAGGCCCACCCCAAGTACAGGAGGAAGGTTTTGAGGGCATTTGCAATTGCCCACAGTTACAGAAAGTTGATCTGATGCACGCTCTCCTGCTCCAAACAGATGCCCTGCGTCCGCAGGCCGTCTAGGTGAGCACCCCATCCAAGCTTGGATGCGTTGGTGTTGTCTGGTGCAATGCCGTCAACTGGAAGGGGAGACCTCGGAGCAGGTGCTGTGGCTCCAGCCACCACCAGAGAGACTCTACTAGGAGTGCAGTAATGGCCACTCAATCCGAGGCATATAGCCTGTTTCTACTGGGTGGACAAAGTCCACTGAGCCTGGCGCATTCTGAGCCAGGTCAAAGGGGTCACGTACACTGTGGAGGCCATGTGGCCTAGCATGCATACAGCATCCCTCATGCCATCATGGGATGCTTTTGGTGGACTGTGGTGACAACTTCCATGAGCTGCTGCAGGCGGTTCTTTGGGAGGAAGGCTGGGGCCTGCGTGGTGTCCAGGGGGCCCTGATGAATTCTAGTTGCTGCGACAGCTGCAGATGAGACTTTGGGAAGCTGACCACAAACCAGTCGTTCGAGCACCTCTATTATCATGTGTGTTGGGTGCCGCATACCATCGGGCATGGAGGCCTTTATCAGCTAGTCGTCTAAGTAAGGGAAGACGAAGACCCCCAGGGTCTAGAGGTTATGTTTAAATTAGACTTACCTGCTAATTGTAGTTCCTGAAGGAACTCCAGTCTAGTCCCGGAAACTCTGGAGTTGTGATCCTCTTCCAGCAGCTTGGAGACTGATCAACGTCATTCTTTGATGACATTGGTATAAGGACTCAGGCACCGCCTCCTCACTCCAGTAACCTACTGACAAAGCAGACTCACCAGAGCAACAATTAAGTATAGCACCACATGTAAACCACTGATATGAAACCTGAACCCTTTAAACATTAACCAATATTTCTGTGACCTTGAAATTGACCAGCGAAGGCCCTTGCTTCCTGTTTTATTTTTTATTTTTATTTGGGAAGAACCCAAAGATCCACTGACCCCCACCTGAAAGCGAAGAACCGGCAAGTACTGCAATCTTTTACCTGTAACATCCTCCACTTCAGGCTTCAAAACAGACAGACAAAGACCAAACGGGACGGGGTCCGGGACTAGACTGGAGTTACTTCAGGAACTACAATTAGCAGGTAAGTCTAATTTAAACTTCCTTATCGTCCCTCCAGTCTAGTCCCGGAAACTCTGGAGAAGTAACAGAGCAGTAAAAGAACCTACCGGGCGGGACCTGTCTGACCAGCCTGAAGCACTGCCGATCCAAAACAGGTATCCCTACGTGCCTGTACATCCAGACGATAATGTCTGACAAATGAATTCAGAGAGGACCATGTCGCTGCCTTACAAATTTCTACCGGCGGCACAGACTTGTACTCCGCCCATGACGTGGTCTGTGCCCTAGTCGAATGCACTCTCAAGCCCTCAGGAACCTCCTTTCCCTTCAGCAAATACGCCGACGCAATCGCTGCCTTTATCCATCTGGCGATGGAAGCTTTGGACGCCGCCTCTCCTTTGTGAGGCCCTCCAAACAACACAAATAGCCTATCCGACTGCCTGAACTCCGCAGCTCTACTGAGGTACCGCTTCAATGCTCTCCGCATGTCTAACCGATGCAACTGCCGATCCGAGGCCCCCTGCGCCTCCGCGCGGAAAACCGGCAGGGACAACACCTGATTCACATGAAAGGGAGACAGCACCTTTGGCAAAAAGGACGGCACCGGTCTCAAAACCACCTTCGACTCAAAGAAGGCCAGAAAAGGCTCCCTACATGATAGCGCCTGTAACTCTGAAATCCTTCTGGCCGAAGCTATAGCCACCAAGAAAACCACCTTCAAAGTCAAATCCTTCAACGTTGCCTCAGCCAAAGGCTCAAACGGACGCTTTCCTAACACCTCCAAAACTAATTGCAGCTCCCACGTAGGCACTAGAGACCTGCACGGAGGCCGTAAGAGACTTACCGCCTTCAAAAACCTCTTCACATCCGGATGAACACCTAACGCTTGGCCCTTAACCTTCCCCCTGTAACAGGACAGCGCCGCCACCTGCACCCGTAAGGAAGCGGCTGCTAACCCTCTTTGAAAACCATCCTGCAAAAACGCTAAAATCTGCAGCACTGACGCTCTCAATGCTTCACAATGCCTTTCACCACACCAAGCTTCAAAAATACGCCACACTCGAACATACGCCAGCGAAGTAGACCGCCTACACAAACCCAATAAGGTGGACACCACCGCTTCCGAGTAGCCCTTAGCTCTCAACCTTGCCCTTTCAAGAGCCACGCCGTAATCGAGAACCGAGCCACCTGAGGCATGAACAACAGACCCTAAATCAGGTGGTCCTGCCTGACCGGCAGCCACCAAGGCTCCTCCACTACCAACCTCCTGAGATCCGCATACCACGGCCTTCGCGGCCAATCCAGGGCAATCAAAATCACTAATCCTCGGTGACATTTGATGCAGCGCACCACGCGCGCGATTAACACCCAGAGCGTAAACACGTAGAGTAGCTGACCCACCGGCCAGTCCTGGATGAGAGCATCCAGCCCTTCCGACATGCGCTCTCTCCGCCTGCTGAAGAACCGACTGACCTTTGCCGAGTCGAATGTGGCCATGAGATCCATTATCGGAGCTCCCCAGCGCTGCACCACAATGTCGTACACCTCTGGATGAAGCCTCCACTCACCGGGGTCTACTCTCACCCGACTCAAGAAGTCGGCTGCCACATTGTCTACGCCTGCCACGTGCGCCGCTGACAGCGCTAGCAGATTTTCCTCGACCCACTGGAACAAGCGATACGCTTCGTCCTCCAGAGGAGCACTGCCTGTGGCCCCCCTGTCTGTTGATGTAGGACACTGTAGTCGCATTGTCCGAAAACACTCGGATCGCCGCAACTGTCAGAAAGCGCTGAAAACTGAGCAGCGCCCTTAACACGTCACTGAGCTCCAATCGGTTTATCGACCAGGACTTCTCCTGCACCGACCACTGACCCTGCGCGAATCTGCCCTGAAAATGCGCTCCCCAACCGAAAAGGCTGGCATCCGTAGTCAGTGGAATCCAATCCGGTGACTCCAACGGCATTCCTCTTGTCAAGGACTCCGGACGTAACCACCACTGCAACGCCCTCCGAGTCTCCTCTGGACAGACCAGCCGTCGAGACAGCGGGTCGTTCTGGTGAGACCACCGCCGGAGCAACACCCGCTGCAGCGGCCTCATATGTGCCCTCGCCCAGGGCACCAAGTCGATCGCCGCCGCCGCCATCGTACCCAGGAGCTGTAAATAATGCCATGCCGTGGGACGCGGCCTGTTGAGAAATCGCTGCACCAACTTCCTTAAAGCTACTACTCGATGCTGCGGCAGAAACACCCTGCCTGCCGCCGTATCGAACCTTGCTCCCAGATACTCGAGATTCTGAGATGGAACCAGACTGCTCTTGGCCACATTCACTACCCATCCTGGACTCTGAAGGAAGCTGACGACTTTGCCAGTCACCGCCTCGCTCTCCTGTCGTGACTTCGCTCGAATCAACCAGTCGTCGAGATACGGATGCACCAGAACCCCATCCTTTCTCAATGCCGCCGACACGACCACCATGACCTTGGTAAAGGTGCGTGGCGCTGTGGCTAGACCAAACGGTAAAGCCCGAAACTGAAAGTGTCCCATCGGCACCGCGAACCGGAGGAAGCGCTGATGTTCCGGGCGAATCGGAATGTGCAAGTACGCCTCGGCTAAATCGAGCGACGTCAGAAACTCCCCCTTTCTGACCGCCATGATGACCGACCTGAGTGTCTCCATACGAAAATGGGAAACCCGGAGACACCGGTTCACCCTTTTCAAATCCAAAATTGGCCGATAAGTGCCTTCCTTCTTTGGAACCACAAAATATATGGAGTATCGACCGAAGCCGCAATGTTCTGGAGGCACCGGCACAACCGCTTTGAGCTCCAACAACCTGTTTAACGTCTGTTGAACCGCATCGTGCTTGTGACGCGCCTTGCCAGGAGACTGGACAAACGAGTCGGTCACCGGTCTCTGAAACTCCAAAGCATAACCGTCTCGAATCACCTCTAACACCCACTGATCTGACGTAATTTCGGCCCAGGCAGCATAAAACTCCTGTAGACGACCTCCGACCGCTACTTCCACCTGGGCCTGCCTGACTTCATTGCGGCTTTTTGGCACCCGCAGAGGAGGCTGCAAATCCTCTGTTGGCCCCCCGGAAACCACAAAACCCCTGGTTTCTATAAGGGAAACGCCCTCTCTGAGTAGGGGGAAACCTGGAAGTACGCCAACGCCAAAAGTCTCTCTGCGTTCCCCTAGCCAGGGACTGAAACCTGCCCGGTTTCTGCTTGTCCTCGGGTAGCCTACCCCCTTTGGACTCACCCAACTCTTTGACAATCTTGTTCAGATCCTCTCCAAAAATAAGCTTTCCCTTAAAGGGAAGCTTACTCAACCGAGCCTTAGAGGAAGCATCCGCTGCCCAATTGCGCAACCACAGATATCTCCTCGCTGCTACCACCGAGGCCATAGTGTTCGAAAGTCCCCGGATAAGGTCATCATGAATATCCGTGAGGTAAACCGCTCCGGACTCCAGCCGCGCTGCCTCATCCAACGAGTCCTGCTCACGACCCCCCTGGACTTGTTGAGCCCAGCGCACAGGCTCTCGCCACCCAAGCTCCACAAATCGAAGCTTGAATGGAAAGCGCATTTACCTCAAAACACCTGTCTCAACAAAGCATCCAGCTTCCTGTCCTGCGTATCCTTGAGAGCCGCACTTCCCTCTATGGGAATTGTCTTCTTCTTAGTCACTGTGGACACCGCCGCATCCACTCTCGGCGACTTAAAGATCTCTTTATCCTGCTCCACCAGTGGATACAAGCGAGACATTACCCTAGAGCCCTTAAGGGTCGCCTCAGGCATGTCCCACTCCCCTTGAATCATTTCCTTGATCACTCTATGCATCGGGAAAGCCCTTTGCGTTTTCCGAAAGGCTTGCAGTAGCGGATCCTCCAACGCCGCCTCCTCCACTGGTCCCGATACCGGAACGTTCAGCGCCTTCAACGTTTCCGAAATGAGAGCGGGCAACTCCTCTCTACGAAAGATCCGCACCACTCTGGCCTGATCCTCGTGCTCAGTAATTTCACCTTCCTCCAATTCCTCATCCAAGTCCACATCCTGCTCACCTTCCATATCCTCCGAACACACTGACAGACTCAGTTTTTCCAACTCCCCTCGTGTTCTCTTCGGCAAGGGCGCTGCAGCAGCCAGCGACAGTGGAGTCCCTGGTCTCTTATGCCCCAGGCTCCCGGCTACGGGACCAAGACCCGTCGCCGACACGGACTCCTCCCTATTTGCACCACTGAGCGCCTTCTGGAGCAGAGCCACAAAGTCTGAGGAGAAAATTGACGATAACTCAGCTGGGAAGGAAGCCTGAGTCACCGGCCCATCTGGCCGCGAGGATGGACCCGGCACTGGATCATCCAGCTCCACCCCTGGAGATCGAGGACCCTCGAGAAGCCCTTCCTGGCCCTCCGCCGCATCCACAAGCTTCTGATCCGCCAGGGCTACCTGGCTACAGCTTTTGCAGACCCCGGCCTCTGACACCACTGACCTCTTCACGCCACACAGCAGACACAACACCTTTCCTGGCATATTGCCTGCTCTGTCACAGCACACTGCTGCCTGGCCGGGATCCCTGCAGAAGAATACCCCCTTTCTCTAGGAACCCCACCAGCAGCTCATCTGAACGAACCCAGAAAACCCGGGCCGTTTTTTTTTTTTTTGGTGTCACACAAATGAGCAGGACCCTGTGGGAACTGAATCCCACCAAAACGAAACCAAAACGAAGCTGCAGGGGCAAACTACAACCGCTTGTTTCCCTGCTCTGCCTGCCGGCGTTTTCCCACCGAAAAAACCATGCGCCGCGGCCTGCTCCCTGCCCCGGCGGTATGAAGCCACGCGCTGAGAAAAGGAATTCAGATGCTTACCTGACGGCCCGATTCCAGTCCCAGCCCTGCAACCGTTCAGCAGAAAGAGTATCGCAAAGTGATTCTCGCCCTCGGGCTCTGCTTCCCCGATGCTGAGAACCGGTAGGTAAAGACCGCACTGCAGCCGCTGCTCCGCTCACTTTCCCTGCCCAATCCACCAGACGCAAACAGGCATTCACTTCTGTGAGGCGTCGAGGAAGGGCTGCTGCCAAAAATCACACTTTGCCCCAGCAAACCTCTACCCGGGAGCTTCTTCCTGCACCGGAGCCCTAACCCAGCCCCCGAAACAGGAAGCCAGAGAGGGAGGCCCTTCACCGCTAAATTTAAAGGCACAGATCCTTAAATTTAAACACCCCCCTCCAACCCGAGCAAACTAAATATCTGTTTCCTCTGCAAACAAACCCCAGAACAAATAAAGGAAAGAAAGGAAATAAAAACCCAATTCACTGCACTCTAACACCTTAATTGCTCCTCTAGTGAACCGGAACTCCGGTTCACAACCTCCTAGCTGCTTGGAGACTGATCTAAACTGGAGTGAGGAGGCGGTGCCTGAGTCCTTATACCAGTGTCATCAAAGAATGACGTTGTTCAGTCTCCAAGCTGCTGGAAGAGGATCACAACTCCAGAGTTTCCGGGACTAGACTGGAGGGACGATAAGGAAGTGGCGACTACTGCCAGGCACTTTGTTAAAATCCTGGGGGCGGATGCCAGTCCAAAGGTACTGAGAGTGCTGGCTACCAGCACAAAACACAGGTATTTTCTATGTGAGGGGTGAATGTATGTGTGCATCCTTCAGATTCAAAGAGCATAGCCAATCGCCCTTGAGAAACTAAGAGAGCAAGACCACCATCTGAATTTTTCCTGGATCAAAAAGAAGTTCAAGTCCCTTAGATCGAGGATGGGCCTCAACTGCGTCTTCTTGGGGACGAGGTAATAGCGGGAGTATAATCTCCATCTTATGGTCCTGGGGGGCACTGGCTCGATAGCCAACTCGGCCAGCAAATCAGTGACCTCTGATTAGAGGAGGCCTGCGATGTTGGAGATCTAGAAGATACTTCCCTGGGAAGGATAGAGGCGGGAGCTGAACAAGGTGTAGCAGATATCCGTCCCGCACAATCTGTGGCACCTAGGTGTCCATGGTGTGCAAAGTGGACGAGATGACTGCCCACTTGAAAGAGCACCCCTTTGGCGATCAAGCAACTGGCTATGCTCCTGAGGAAGGCATCAAAACCCCCAGTGGCTGTGGCGTGGGTTGGGCCTTCTCTGGCTTTGCCTGTTGTGGCTGCCACTGGGATTGCGCCTTGGGTTGAGCCCCTTAGGGACTCTGATAGTACCGGTGCTTGGGCCTGTAGAAAGGCCTCATCCCTTGATGTTTACAGGAGATGGAGACGGTTACCTGCTCAGTGTCAATTTCGGCCGCCCACTCCTGGCATGGGCTTGCTGAAGAGGTTCTCCCCGGTGCATGGCATGTCTGCCAGCTTGTCCTGGACCCATTGCTCCAGGTCAGAGAACTGGAGCCAGGGCAGACAGCTAGCACCGATGCTCACTGCCGCCACCCCACTCACCGACTCAAACGTATCGTATGTGGCCCACGCCATATATGTGGACACATTCTTACCATGCCCTACCAGAGTACGGAAGGATTCCAGGAGCTCCGGGGCCTTGGGAGTTGCTTCTTCCTGCCAGAGCACCTTGGCAGGCTGCTCCCAGTCATTGCCCTCGGCATCGTGCCGAGAGGGGCTATAGTGTTGGATGCCTCTGCTTGGCACCGTGTCTGGCCATCCCCTTCGACATCGATAAGGCAGATGAGTCCTTCTGCTGCTCTGATAGGGAGAAACCAACGCAAAAGAGAAGAAGGTATCCGCAACTTTTTTTTCCCACCTTTAACAACAACGCCGATTGGGAGGATTGGTTTGCCCCCTCTTTACATGTTGTTTGTTTCTCTTTGTGACCCCTGAAGAAGGCCTCTGGCCGAAACATTTTAGTTGGGTCTACCATTAAAGCTTTTTGCACATTACCTTTTTGTGTTAGGCCTGGTTTCTGGTGTTCCACTTCTGCTCCCCCTGCTCTGATAGGGAGAGCCTCTGCTCCAGGCTACCGCAGACCCTCAGCTCTGAATGGGAGCAGGCACCATGCAAGGTCAATGCCTCGGCAGAACCCCCAGAGGGTGCTGACGCTGACGTTGATGCTGGTGCAGAGGATCCAAAGAGGAAATCACGCTGCTTCTCACAGCCATTGAGGCCCTTTCTTCTCATCTATAAGCACAGATTACAAATTGAGGTCTCATAGTCAGGGCTGAGACATTGAAGGCACCAGCTATGATGGTGCGACAAAGAAATGGTGCGTGCAAGAGTGCATTTTTTAAATCTACTGGCCGGCTTTGACACTGTCAGAAAAATGGCCTCCAAAAGATTGAAGGTCTCAATACTAGCAGCGGCGAAAAGAAAAACCTGGGAAAAGAGTTAAAGAACCAACCGGGTGAAAAAAAAAAAAAGCAAGGCTGCACAATGGCTGGTGTTGGTGAAACTAACGCCCCGATGAAAGGCGGAAAAAAAGGCAACTAGTGAAAAAACTGTGCCCGTTTAGAATTTAGCTGCTTGTTTATTGTTCCGTCTATATTTTTGTTTTGTCACTGTGTGCCCTAACCTCTGTGTCTCCCTTCTCAACACTAATACCCACCAACCCCTGACCTTTCACAGTCTTCCTCTGCTCATTTATGCAATTACTCAGGTGCACATGTAGCCACCAGGACTTTCTCCCCCTCTCCACCTGTCTCCTTGACTTTCATTCTTCTCCTCTTCACCCTCTGCTATGGCTCCACATCACTTTGTATTCTTGATGCTAACTCTCCCAAATCTTTTCCACTCATTCCCACAGTTCCATGGCCCTACTTCTCATTACCCACTCCTTACTGTCCCCACCTGCCCTACCTTATCTCCAACATCATTATCTGCCCTTGAGCTTCACCTTTTTTCTTCCTCTCATTCAGACATCTCCAGTCTCACTGAGGGAGCCTCACCCTCACTTCCATCATGCTGTCTCTTCACCCTTCTCTGTCTCTCTTACTACTCTCATATGGAAATGTCAACCCCAAACCTTGGCCTCCCTAGACTTTTTTCATACTCGAAGGGTAGGTTTATGCATAACCTTTCTAATCTTGTTTATATCCCTCTCCTCTCCCTTTTTCTTATGCATTATGGAACGCACATTCTGTCTCCAATAAACTTGCCTGGTTCTTACTGAAAAACTTGGCTTCTCCTTGAAGACTCAGCTTCAGTCGTTGCCTTTTGTCACAGAGGCTACCTTTTTTCCCCCATATGCCTCGGCTCACTGGCTGTGGCGGCGGTGTTGGGTTCCTAATCTCTCATTCCTACCAATTCCTCATTCTCATTCTTGGAGTGAAGGAATAGCCTAATGGTTACAGCACTGGCTTGGTAACCAAGAGACCAGAGTTCAATCACCCAGGACGTTGGGCACAGCTTACCTCAGTAGCACAGGCATAAATAGCTCAACCAGAGCTCTGTGATCCTCAGTCTTGAAGGACTGGAAAAAGGGACTGCTACTTCTGGAGAGAGATCTGCAATTTTGAGTATATACTTCTGGGAACTTTCTGAAAGGACTTCTTTGAATTAAAGCTAATTAATCTGTGAACCCAGTGTTTTTTGTTGAATTAGTCAGGGCCTAGTAGCAACAGTTTAAGTTTAAATTTAAAACACAGACGAAAACCTTCTGGTTACATTTCATACCCAGCAGAGAGCTTGTAGTTTAAATTGAATAGTCACTCGGGGCCTAGTATCAGCAAAGTACTTTTAGTTTAAATTTAAAACAAAGTAGAGAGCTTTCTTGTTAAATTTAGAACCCAGTAGAGAGCTTTTAGTTTAAATTTCATAATAAGTCAGAGCCTAGCAGCAGCAAAGAGTTGTAATTTAAATCAAATCAGAATATAACTTAGCATAAAAGGCAAAACAGGGTCAGTACTCTTTGAGCAACAGATAAAGTCTTCTAGAGACCTTTACAAAGAGGCCTTCTACCTAGGGGGCAAGAGACCTGTGAAACCTTTTCAATAGGTGTTAACACTAGGTGGCAGGTCAAAAGGCCATTTTGAAAGACTCCTTCTATCCAAGCAAAGACTGTTAATCACCCAGGAAGTTGGTCACAGCTTACCTCAGCAGCACAGGACAGGGTACTGTGTAGCAGTCCTCTTTTAATAAGTGTTATTTCCCTCCCTCCCTCCACAACACCCACCCACCCCTGGGATAATCGTAGCTTTATAGGTACTTACACATCTTAAAGGAAAGGAGGTGCTCTGAGGTGAAGCTCGCTATCCAAATCAGTAATACACTAAGGACCTGAGATTAATTAAGCTTTAGGTGAACAAGGTATATTAAACGTATTAGGTACAGTTTTATTAGTATAAATATCCATAGCACTCTTAGTAAGTAAAGAACGTAAAGATCTAAACACGAGCTTAAAACTAAGATGCAGACAGCAGCGAGATGGGGGCTTTCCAGTCTTTTGCATTGAGTGTGACATGTATGATTTTCTCCCAGTTGGTGAGAGGTCTTACGCGTGCACTAGGTGCAAGGAGCTCTTTGCTCTCAGGGAATGAGTCTATTCTCTAGAGGCTAGAGTAGCAGACTTGGAAGACATAAGATAGAGAGAGGTACATAGCCGAGACCTACAGGGATATAGTCCTGAA
The DNA here is from genome assembly GCA_033557465.1 of Ichthyophis bannanicus. Lineage (NCBI taxonomy): Eukaryota > Metazoa > Chordata > Amphibia > Gymnophiona > Ichthyophiidae > Ichthyophis > Ichthyophis bannanicus. The sequence goes on from CM066049.1 coordinate 27,195,562, forward strand.
GTCCCACCTCCAGTCTGGCAGCATCCCTGTTGCCATGGAGGAGAGAGGTCAAGTGACAGGAGAGCATCACCCTGGTGTGGCAGGAAGTGATCCTGTAACTAGGACCTGTTCTCCAGGTTATGTAAAACCCTCCTGCACCGAGGAAGTTTCTCCAGGGCCATGTGCCCATGAGGGAAGTGTTAGGACAGTCGTTATAGTTGGTGATTCATTAGGCATGTAGATAGCTGGGTGGCTGGTGGACGTGAGGATCGCCTGGTAACATGCCTGTCTGGTGCGAAGGTAGCGGACCTCCCACGCCACCTAGCTAAGGTCTTAGATAATGCTGGGCAGGAATCTGCTGTCTTGGTACATGTCGGTACTGTGGCAAGGTCAGTCATCCAGAGCATGGGGGAGGTGGAAAGCATAAGGAATTCACCTTAATCAAGGGGCCTCTGTTAGGAGTGCAGGGTCAGAAGGCCAGAGTCATGTTTCAAAAGCAGAAAAACCCCAGCTGGAATAGGTTTCAGGAAATGCTGGAAAGAGTAAGAGGGGGAGATTGCAAGCACGAGGACCAAAGCCCTTACTCTAACAAGTGCATTGATTATTCTAAGTTCAGAAGGCAGGGAGATTACAAACACCTAAGTTGGATCCCAGTGAGTATAAACCCTGGTTAGATTATGGGGAGGAGCAGAGGAAGAGCAGCGGAAGGAGCAGCAGAGGAAGCAGATGGGGAGAGGAACAGAGTCCAGAGCGGCAAGGACGATGGAATGCTGGAGAAGCCAGAGCAGGTGCTAACTCCTGGAGAAGGGCTGAACTACCCAGAGCTGAGAGAGGTGTTTTCTCTGAATCAGGTTGGCAACAGGGGTGGAAGCCAGGAAGTGGAGAAGCTTTCAGACCACCAGAGAGATTGTTAGCTGAGCAGTCTGATCAAGAGAGTGAGTCAGAGCCCATGCAATTGGGAGAACCAGAGTCAGAGGTGGGGGAAGAATTGTGTTTATGGATTGTTCTTTATGTCAAGCTTTAGAAATGAAGTGTTGAAGAAGAGCCAGCCTTGAAAGAATTGTTCCTCTTGCAAAGGTAATCTTAAAGCATAAGCAGTAAGGAGGTAAATTCCTGTGTGTTTTGGAAAGGGAATTTACTGCCACATAAGCTTGTAAAGGAAGCTATGTTTCATGCCTGATTATCAGCTGTGTTAGAACTTTGCAACAGCAAGAAAGCTAATTGGCTGCTTTAAGAGTCAAGTAAATTCCTGTGTATTTTGGAAAGGGAATTTACTGCCACATAAGCTTGAGAGCAAGCCGTGTTTCAGGCCTGATTATCAGCTGTGTTAGAACTCTGCAACAGCAAGAAAGCTAATTGGAGTGGAGGAGTGGCCTAGTGGTTGGGGCAAGATACTTCAGGCCGGAAGGTCCGGGGTACTAATCCCACTAGAGGACAGCAACCTTGGGCCGGAAGGACTGGGGTTTCTAGTCCCACAGGTGCTCCTTGTGGTCTTGGGCAAGCCACCTAACCCTCCATAGCCCATGTTCCCTGTAAAATAGTTATCTCCAAGTTGTAATGCCCTGTTCAATGTAATTTCAGTTTGTTCAATGTAAAGCGCACTGATGCAGAATAGGGCGGTATATAAGAGAATATAAATAAATAAAAATAAATAATTGGCTGCTTTAAGAGTTTGTGTTTTGCTCCTGTTTTATATGAAAAGCTTGCTAAGAGTTCTGAGGACATTTTGAATGCTTATTTCATATTCACCTGGAAGTACAGCCCAGAGAATTGAGGCTGTTGCTCCTGTTTTATATGAAAAGCATGCTAAGAGTTTTGAGGACATTTTGAATGCTTATTTCATATTCACCTGGAAGTACAGCCCAGAGAATTGAGGCTGTTTCTCCTGTTTTATATGAAAAGCATGTTAAGAGTTTTGAGGACATTTTGAATGCTTATTTCATGTTCACCTGGAAGTGCAGCCCAGAGGATTGAGGCTGAGTGAAGATAAACTGCCATAGAAGAATTAACCTTGTTTTCTTTGTGCTATGATCAACAAAGGACTATAAGAAAAGTGGCACACTGTTATCTGTGAAAAGGCTAAGCTTCTACATTTAAGAGGACTTTGAAAAGCCATTGTTAGTTCTGTTTGTTTTTTGCTACCAGTTTAGCTGAACCTTAAGCAAAAGCCTATAATTTATCCTGTTAATGGAACCTTGAACCTGATCTGTTCTCTTGTGTTTAAAATAAACTTTTTCTGTCATGAGCCTTACCCTCGGGTTTGCCTCAACTACAATCCTTTTTACATGAAGCATAAATATAGCTGATAGAGGAAGGATACATCAACCATCACGCCCTCAACAACTAGAGACTAGTGGTTTTGGCGTTGTGCTTGTGACAGGTACCAATGACATAGGAAAATGTGGTAGGGAGGATCTGGAGGCTAAATTTAGGTTTTTAGGAAGGAAGCTGAAATCCAGAACTTCCAGGGTAGCGTTCTCCGAAATGCTTCCCGTTCCTCGCGCAGGACCCAAAAGGCAGGCAGAGCTCCGGAGTCGCAATGCATGGATGAGACAATGGTGCAGGGATGAGGGTTTTGGATTTGTTAGGAACTGGAGAACATTCTGGGGAAAAGAGGGGCTCTTCCGAAGGGATGGGCTTCACCTTAACCGGGATGGGACCAGGCTGCTGGCATTAACCTTTAAAAACCTTTTAAACTAGATAACAGGGGAAAGCAGACAATCGCCCAAGAGCGCATGGTTCGGAAGAATGTATCCTTGAAGGATACTACCAAAAGCAGAGAGGTTCCAAAAAAGAGCAAAGTAGCCCAAATGCCCTCGAGTATGGAGCAGAGCGAGCTTAAAGATCCCAAATTACGCGTGTCTACAATAGCCAAATAAATATGAATAAAATACAGTCTCTAAAATGCTTGTATGCAAATGCTAGAAGTCTAAAAAATAAGATGGGAGAGTTGCAATATATAGCACTAAATGAGAGGTTAGATATGATTGGAATATCAGAGACATGGTGGAAGGAGGACAACCAGTGGGACACCTTGATACCTGGGTACAAACTATATCGTAATGATAGAGCTGAACAAAGTGGTGGAGGGGTTGCGCTCTATGTTAGAGAGGGCATTGAGTCAGAAATGATTAAAGTATTGCAGGAAATACTGGTAGCTAAATTTGCTGTAGAATCTCTATGAAATGAAATTCCATGTAAAAAAGGGAAGGCGATGGCAGTGTGGGTGTACTATCGACCGCCTGGCCAGAATGAACAAATGGATGATGAAATGCTCAAAGAAATCAAGGAAGCTAACAAAACATACAGTGCAGTAATAATAATGGGCAATTTCAAACTGGCAATTTCAAACTGGCAAACTGGCAATTTCAAACTGGCAATTTCAAACTGGCAAACTGGCAATTTCAAACTGGCAATTTCAAACTTGTATCGACTGGGTCAGTGTCATAGCAGGACATGCTAGGGAGATAAAGTTCCTAGAGGAAATTTATTTATTTAACAAGTTTTTTATACTGCCTTTTCCTTCAATCAAAGCGGTTACAAAGACATACAAAGGTTATACAAAAGCAAGGGAAACATGCGCTGCTTAATCAAAACATCAAAGTAGAAAGGTGGGATACATAACATAGGTAAACCATTACAGACAATCACATTACATAAAGGTTACAATAAATGGAATCTAGTTAGGTGTTTGAGCCGTAGTGCTCTGTGAAGAGTACAGTCTTTAATTGCTTTCGGAAGTCCTTTATATCCTCAATTGGATCGTAAGTCGGGAGGGAGAGAGTTCTTGGAGCAGCTGGTTCATGAACCAACCAGAGGGGAAGCCATATTAGACCTAGTCCTTAGTGGAACACCAGATCTAGTGCAAGACATAAGGGTGTTGGGGCCACTTGGCAATAGTGATCATAGCATGATCGCGTTTGATTTAATTAGTGGAGGAGGGATAGTAAGGAAATCCATAGTACTACCTTTAGCTTTTGAAAGGGAGACTGATAAAATGAGAAAAAAAGTTAAGAAAAAACTAAAAGGAGCGGTTGCAAAGGTTAAAGACTTACATCAAGCTTGGGTGGTGTTGAAAAATACTAAAATTCCATGCTTTAAGAAAAGTGGAAGGAAGTCCAAAAAACTGCCAGCATGGTTTAAAGGTGAGGTCAGAGAGGCTGTTGCCAAAAAAGCATCTTTCAGGAAATGGAAAAAAGAGCCAAACGACGAAACCTGGAAACAGCACAAGCACTGGCAAGTCAAATGCAAGGCATTGATAGGGCAGGCAAAGGGAGAATTTGAGAAGAAGCTTGCTGCGGAAGCAAAAACGCAAAATAAAGACTTTTTCAAGTACATTTGTAGCAAAATTCCTGTGAGTCAGTTGGTCCATTAGATGATAGAAGGGTTAAAGGGGCACTAAGAGGTGACAAGGCAATAGCGGAGAGACTGAATGAATTCTTTGCTTCGGTCTTTACTGAGGAAGATGTAGGGATGTTACCCATGACTGAAGTGGTATTTAAAGGTGCGGAAGAATTGAAGGAAATATCGATACATCGGGAAGATGTATTACAACCATTAGATAAACTGAAGAGCAACAAATCACCTGGGCCGGATGGTATACATCCAAGGTTGTTGAAAGAACTGAAATATGAGATTGCAGACCTGCTAATAGTAATCTGTGAATTTTCATTAAAATCATCTGTAATACCTGAAGATTGGAGGATCGCCAATGTAACGCCAATTTTTAAAAAGGGTTCCAGGGGTGATCCGGGAAACTGCAGACTGGTGAGCCTGACGTCAGTACCGGGAAAAATGGCAGAAACCATCATAAAGAACAAAATTACTCAGCATGTAGATAGTCATGGCCTAATAGGAAACAGCCAACATGGCTTTACATAAGGAAGATCTTTATTTATACATTTTTCTATACCGCCTCTTCCAGAGATCAGCGGCGGTTTACATAAAAACAATAATGTTAATAATAGAGAACTATCATTAATTACATAGAACAATGCCCCTCGAACCTCCTCAGTGGATGCTACTGACAACAGATGCCAGTTTGGCAGGCTGGGGGGCTCATTGCGAGGGTCAGTTCGCCCAGGGTTGCTGGACTGCGGGGGAGTCCCAGTGGTCCATCAACAGAGTGGAACTGCGGGCGGTAGCCTTAGCGCTCAGAGCACTCGAGCCTTTAGTGCGGCAAAGAGCAATACGCGTCTTCTCCTACAATGTCACCACGGTGGCCTATATCAACCGCCAGGGAGGGACAAGCAGTCCCTCCTTGGAGATGGAAGCGGACAGCCTGTTTCAGTGGGCCGAGGCCTGGTTGGCGGCTCTTTCAGCGCAGCACATGGCCGGAACGGACAATGTAACGGCCGATACCTCAGCAGGGTCAAGATAGACCATGGGGAATGGGAGCTAGCGCAGGAGGTCTTCGACCAGATAGTAGCCCTTTGGGGGCCCCCGATCATGGACCTCATGGCTCGTCACGCTACAGCCAAGGTAAGCCGTTTTTTCAGTCGCGGGAAGTAAAGGATGTCCGAAGGCTTAGACGCTCTGGTTCAGAGGTGGCCATCAGAAGGGCTCCTGTATGTGTTTCCTCCATGGGCTCTCATTGGAAGGGTTCTGCAGCGGGTGGAAGCCCACCAAGGATTGGTAATCCTCATAGCTCCGGATTGGCCTCGCCGTCCTTGGTATGCAGACCTAGTGAGGTTAACAGCGGACCGGCCGTTGCGGCTCCCTTGCAGAAAGGATCTGTTGAGGCAGGGGCCAGTGCGGTTGCCTCATGTGGATCGATTCTCGCTTACGGCCTGGCTATTGAAAGGGCACAGCTCCGGAAGCGGGGTTATTTGGGATCCGTAATTTCAACTTTGTTGAGCGCACGAAAGCGCTCGACCTGTCTTTCCTACGTGAGAGTTTGGCGCATCTTTGAAGCATGGTGTGCAGAGCACCGGAAGAAACCCCTTTCGGCCTCTGTCCCGGAGGTCCTGGAATTTTTGCAAGCTGGTTTCGAGAAGGGCCTAGCGCCCAGTTCCTTACAGGTCCAGCTGGCAGCCCTTTCTTGCTATAGAGGCAAAGTCCGTGGGAAATCCTTAGGGGCCCACGCCGATGTCGGCAGGTTCCTAAGAGCGATTAGGCATCTGCGACCCCAGCAAAGATCGGTAATCCCTCCTTGGGATCTCAATCTGGTATTAAATGCCTTGACCAGAGAGCCTTTCGAGCCAGCAAAGAAAGCCTCCCTAAAGGATTTAACACTGAAGACAGTTTTCCTGGTAGCTATTTGCTCGGCCAGGCGTGTCTCCGAAATTCAAGCTCTGTCCTCTCAGCCCCCCTTTCTTTCGTTCTTCAGGGATAAGGTGGTCTTGCGGACAGTTCCATCTTTCTTGCCCAAGGTCATCTCCCCTTTTCATGTGAACCAAACAGTTTCGCTTCTGACCTTCTCGGGAGAAGGAAAAAAAGGTAACGACGAGAAGCTGCGTCTTCTGGACGTGCACAGGGTGCTGAAGCGTTACCTCTCCCGCACGGCCCCCTTTCGAAAGTCTGAACGTTTATTTGTTCAATTTGGAGGGCCGCACAAGGGGGAGGCGGCGGCCAAGGCTTCTATTTCTAGGTGGATCAGGGAAGCTATTGCCTCCGCCTATACCTTAAAGGGGAAGCAGGTTCCAGGTGGTCTGCGCGCGCATTCGACTCGAGCGCAGGCAACTTCCTGGGTGGAGTATAGCTTAGTTCCACCGCTGGACATTTGCAGAGCGGCTGCTTGGTCGTCGCTGCATACCTTTACCAAACACTACAGGCTGGATGTTCAAAGAACAGCTGCTGCTAGGTTTGGGGACGCGGTACTTCGGTCCGGGATGGCGAACCCCACCCAGGCTTGAACTGCTCTGTTACATCCCAGAAGTAAAGGGACTGGACTGGAGTGACGATAAGGAAGAAGTAATTAGTCCTTACCTGCTAATTAGTGTTCCTGAAGGAACGACAGTCCAAGTCCCTGATCCCACCCGGGTTCTTCAGTTAGCAGGGTTTTCCAGTAGGAAGGAAAGGGCAACGGACCAAAGTCAGGTCTTTCAACATTGAACGGGAGAATAGCATACAATTCATGGTTGCCACGTTGCAGTTAATGCGAATTACATATTTTACAATTGTGTTGTTCCCATTACAACTGTTTAGCAATACGGTTGGTCTCATACACAATTTTTGGATGCCTTGGGTTATATTACCTGGAACACCCATCAAGACATTATTGAGAAATTCCCTTTAAAGCCAATGAGCCCCTGAAGAAGGTGTTGCGAAACACGGCCTGTGTCGGGCCTGGCTGGTTTTAACTGAATAAACAGTTCCTTCCAATACAATCCACGGTTCCGTTTGGTCTCTCCCGAGGAACGGGACATTGACCGGGGCCAAGGGCTTACCCGAGACCGATGGCATTCGGAGTTTGGCTCAATGACCAGGGATGCCCCTGCAGATGGGGGCCTGGTCATTGGGACAGATAAGAAGATATGCCATACTGGGTCAGACCAAGTTCCATCAAGCCCAGTATCCCTTTTCCAACAGTGGCCAATCTACGTCACAAGTACCTAGCAGTTACTTCAAAAGACACATGTTCCACAATGCTTGTATTGGGGCAAGCAGTGGATTTCCCAGGTCCCCTTTAATAATGGTTTACGGACCTTTCCTCCAGGAACTTATCCAAACCTTTTTTAAACCCAACTACACTAATAGCTTTTACTACATCCTCCGGTAATGAATTCCAGAGTTTGATTGCACGTTAAGTGAAAAAATATTTTCTCTTATTAGTCTTAAATAGGTTACACTGAAGCTTCATTGCATGTCCCCTAGTCTTTCTATACTTTGATAGTGTAAACAATCGATCTACATTTACGCGTTCCACGCCATTCATTAATTTATAGACCTTTATCATATCTCCCCTCTTTTCCAGGTTGAAGAGCCTTTTTAGCCTCTCTTCATAGGGGTATCCTTCCAGCCCTTTACTATTTTGGTGTCTCTTCTCTGTACCTTTTCTAATAATGCTATATCCTCTTTAAGATATGGCAACTAGAATCTCACCCAATATTCAAGATGTGGTCGCACCATGGAACGATACAGAGGAATCATAATATCCTTTGTTTTATTCTCCATTCCTTTCTTTATGATTCCTAGCATTCTATTTGCTTTCTTGGCCGCTGCTGCACACTAGATGGAGGGCTTCAAAATGTTACCAACGATGACGCCTAAATCTATTTCCTGGGTGGTGGCTCCAATTGTGGAACCTTGCATTGTGTAACCATAGTTTAGGTTGTCCTTTCCTAGGTGCATAACTTGCACTTCTCCACAATAAATTTCATCTGCCATTTGGATGACCAGTCTTCAAATTTATCAAGGCCCTCTTGTAATTTATCACAAACCTCTTAGATTTAACAACTTTGAATAATTTTGTGTCATCTGCAAATTTGATTTCCTCACTCTTTATTCCCATTTCCAGGTCATTTACAAAAAGCAGCGGACCCAGCACAGATCCCTAAGGTACTCCTTTATTCATCCTTCTCTACTGGGAAAATTGATCATTTATTTATTTATTTTATTTTATTTATTTATTTTTCTTATATACCGCACTCTTTTAATCAGTGCGGTTTACATATGAACAAATATAAACACAATGACACAGACAGCATTGGTTTTTTACAAAGAACAGGGTACATAAACTTGGCGGTAAACAGGGTTAACTATATACAAAAAACATGGCAAAAAATATACATGGTATTTTTGGTTAATTAGATGGGGTGGTAAATAAGTTAAACTACAAGTACGGAGAAAAAGTTATTACAAGTACAGTATAAATACGGAATGGATAGAGTGAGCAAGTGAGAACCATCAAGATTAACCATTTTCTACCGGGGTCAAGTATGAAAGACCAGCATGAGGGCTATGTTCAGTTGGAGTAGCTTCAGGGTAGTATATTAGGAACAAATAATGTTTTAATGCCTTTCTGAACGTCATTAGACTTGAGATGGCTCTGATTTCGGGTGGAAGGGCATTCCAGGCTCTGGGTGAAAACAGTGAGAAGGCTCTAGAGGCTGTTGATTTAGAGCATTTTGTGAGCATACCCTCTGCTTTCTAACTTTTAACCAGTTCCTGATCCACAGTAGTACACCGCCTCCTATCCCATGACTTTTTAATTTTGCCAAAATCTCTCATGAGGGACCTTGTTGAAGGCTTTCTGAAAATCCAGATACACTATATCAACTGGTTCACCTTTCTCTACCTTTTTATTCACACCTTCAAAAAACATAACAGTTTAGTAAGACAAAATCTTCCTTGGCTAAAGCCATGTTGGCTGTCTCCCATTAAGCCATGACTATCTACATGCTCAGTAATTTTATCTTTTATAACGGTTTCTACTATTTTGCCTGATACTGACATCAGGCTCAACAGTCTGTAGTTTCCTGGATCACCCCTGGAACCCTTTTTAAAAACTGGTGTTACATTGGTCATCCTTCAATCTCCAAGTATTACAGATAATTTTAATGATAGTTCACAGATTATTAACAGTAGGTCTGCAATCTCATATTTCAGGTCTTTCAACACCCATCTGGACCAGGTGATTTGCTACTTTTCAGTTTATCAAATAGTTGTAATACATCTCCCCGGTGTATCGATATTTCTTTCAATTCTTCCGCAGTATCAACTTTAAATACCATTTCAGTCATGGGTAACATCCCTACATCTTCCTCAGTAAAAACCGAAGCAAAAAATTCATTCAGTCTCTCCGCTATGGCCTTGACCCATCTTAGTGCCCCTTTTACCCCTCTATCATCTAATGGTCCAATTGACTCTCTCACAGGTTTTTTGCAACGAATGTACTTGAAAAATTCTTTACGCGTTTTTGCTTCCACAGTATTTTATTTATTTATATTCTCTTATATACCGCGCTATTCTGCATCAGTGCGGTTTACATTGAACAAACTGAAATTACATTGAACAGGGCATTATAACTTGGAGATAACTATTTTACAGGGAGCATGGGCTATGGAGGGTTAAGTGACTTGCCCAAGACCACAAGGTGCACCTGTGGGACAGTAAGCTTCTTCTCAAATTCTCTCTTTGCCTGCCTTATCGATGCCTTGCATTTAACTTGCCAGTGCTTGTGCTGTTTCCAGTTTTCGTCATTTGGCTCTTTTTTCCATTTCCTGAAAAATGCTTTGTTGGCAACAGCAGCCTCTCTGACCTCACCTTTAAACCATGCCGGCAGTCTTTTGGACTTTCTTCCACTTTTCTTAAAGCGAGGAATACAGCTGGTCTGGGCTTCCAAGATAGTATTTTTAAACAACACCCAAGCTTGATGTAAGTCTTTAACCTTTGCAATTGCTCCTTTTATAGTTTTTTCTTAAATATTTTCCTCATTTTATTATAGTCTCCTTTTCAAAGGTAGTACTGTGGATTTCCTTACCATTCCTCCTCCATTAACTAAATCAAACACGATCGTGTTATGATCAAGTGGCCCCAACACCCTTATTTCTTGCACCAGATCTGGTGTTCCGCTAAGACCTAGGTCCAAAATGGCTTTCCCTCTGGTTGGTTCATGAACCAGCTGCTCCAGAAAGCAATCATTTCTTTCATCTACAAATTTTATCTCCCTAGCATGTCCTGCCGTGACACTGACCCAGTCAATACTAGAGTAATTGAAATCACAGATTATTATTACTGTGCTGTAACTTGGTTAGCTTCCCTGATTTCTTTGAGTATTTCATCATCCATTTGTTCATTCTGGCCAGACGGTTGATAGTACACCCCCTCTGCCATCGCCTTCCTCTTTTTACATGGAATTTCAATCCATAGAGATTCTACAGCAAATTTTGTTTCCTGCAAAATTTTATTCCTGGAATTTGTTATCGGAGGATGTAGTGGCTGTTAGTGTATCTGGGTTTAAAAAAGGTTTGGACAAGTTCCTGAAGGAAAGTTCCATAAACCATTATTAAGAAGGGACCCAGGATATCAATGCTTGACGCAGAGTGCAACCGCTTCACCAATTTGATCTGCTCTATCATTACAATATAGTTGGTACCCAGGTATCACAGTGTCCCACTGGTTGTCCTCCTTCCACCATCTCTCTGAGATACCAATCATATCTAACTTCTCATTTAGTGCTATATATTCTAACTCTCCCATCTTATTTTTTTACTTCTAGTATTTGCATACAAGCATTTTAGAGACTGCATTTTATTCATATTAATCTGATTATTGGTAGGCAGGGGTAATTTGTATTTTATTTATATTAATCTGGCTATTGGAAAGCAGGGGTAATTTGGAATCGTTAAGCTCTGTTTGTTCTGTACTTAAGGTCATTTGGGTTACTTTTGTCTTTATTGGAATCTCTCTGTTGATATGCCCTAACTTCAGTTTTTCGCTAGTATACTTCACGAATACATTGTTCTGAACTATGCGCTCTTGGGTGACTGTCAGCTTTCCGCAATGATGTGGACGAACCTGCCATCATTGCCTGCTGCATGGCCAGGATAGAAGTGAAGTTTTGCTCTGTTGCTGCCATTCTGGTTCCATGCCTGCCATTCTGGATTCAAAGTCAGAAGGAAGGATCCGCAGGTTTCGGCGCAGGCACATAGGATCTCAGGCCTGGTACCGGCACTCTCGCAAGTGTGTCCTTGATGAGGATATCTTCCTTGAGGACACTCAGACTCCACCGGTCGAGGCATCCTTCCTGAGAACCTTGGTTGGATGTTTCTCAGAGTCACCCGAGTCCCTCTGAGTGGTCTTACTGGGTTTCTCCAGTAGAACCTCGACGGACTCGAGAATTTTTTCTTTTTACACTCAAGGTCCAAGATCTGTTCGGAAGGGCTGCCGCCGCTGGACTCCGAGGATGCTCGGCCCTCTCAGGAAATGCTGGGCTTGGAGCTCGATGTCGGGGTAGCTGTTGCCGAGCTGGACCTGGGGAAGTGTTTCTCATGCAACTCAGACCTCTTCTTATTGATTTTCAGCGGCATAGCCTGGCATAGGTCACAGGAAGTGCTATCATGGTCCAGTCCCAGGCAGTATGGGCAGTAGTCATGGGTATCGGTGAGAGACATGGTTTGAGTAAAGGGGTGACATCTTTTGAACCCACCGGGGAACACCCCGGCCGGAATCAATGACTCTCAGGCGAAAAATGGTGCCAATGCTGGTTGAGGCAAGTCTCAATCAAAAAAAGGGGAAAGGAGCAGAGAAGAGTGCCAGGGCCAGTGCCAGCTCGAGGTGGGAAGAGGAACCTGTACGCAAACCAGGAACATCAAATTTTTAGACATAGCAAAGATTTTTTTCGGGGAATTGGACCATGGATAAAAGCTGACTGAGCAAGATGGCAACCTTGGGCAGGAAGGGGACCACACATGCATGGTAGCATATCCCAAAAGCTTTCTTTGAAAGCTGGGGAAATGCTCTGTGCGGGGCTCCGTCGGCACCGACATCACCCATATGTGAGGACTGACTTCCTGCTTGTTCCTGGACAATTGTTGCTTCTTTTTTATTTTTATTTATTTATTTTATTTTAGCTGTATTTATATCCCGCTTTTCACCGGGTCAAAGCGGTCAATTGGGAGATACATTTAACACGAGGGGATATGACACACATACGCTAATACTTACAGGGAACATGGGCAATGGAGAGTTAAGTGGCTTGCCCAAGACCAAAAGGAGTGCCTATAGGACTAGAAATCCCAGTCCCTCCGGCCTGAGATTGCTGTCCCCAGGTGGGACTTGAACCCCCGGCCTTCCGGCCTGAAGTACCTTGTCCTAACCACTAGGCCACTCCTCCCTCCTTCTTTCTCTACAAGACTGGCAAAATGTGTCCCTTCCTTTCTACACACACAGAAACATGACGGCAGAAAAAAGATCACATGGCCTATCTAGTCTGTCCTTCCATATCAACCACTACAAGATACTTATCCACTTTTTAGTCACCTCCTGTCTTGACTATTGGAACTTCCTCCTTGCTGGTCTCCCTCAATCATCTCCCTCCCCTTCAATCTATTCAAAACTCAGCTATGAGGCTAATTTCTTAATCACCAATCATTCCCCCACCTTCTATCCCTTATCACACCACTGTAAACCAACAGACCATGGAGATATTACATAGAAACATAGAAATATGACGACAGAAAAAGACCACATGGCCTATCTAGTCTGTCCTTCCATAACAACTACAACAGTCCACTTTTTGCCTTTAGAGATCCTCTGTGTTGGTCCCATGCTTTCTTGAATTCAGTTACTGTCCTCATCTCTACCACCTCCACTGGGAGACTATTCCACGGATCCACTACTCTTTCCGTAAAGAAATAGTCCGCATATCACTCCTGAATCTATCTCCCTTCACCCTCATCCCATGTCCCCTCGTAGCAGAACTTGCTTTCAATTGAAAGAGGCTCTCTCCCTGAACATTTATGCCACGGAGGTATTTAAACATCTCAATCATATCACCTCTATCCCGCCTTTCCTCTAAGGTGTACATATTAAGATCCTTAAGTCTGTCCTCATATGCTTTATAATGAAGCCCATTAATCATTTTGGTAGCAACCCTCTGCACCGACTCCATCCTGTTCACATCCTTTTGAAGGTGCGGTCTCCAGAATTGCACACCATACTCCAAATGAGGTCGCACCAAAGACTTATACAGAGGCATTATCACCTCCTTTTTTCTGCTAGCCATTCCTCTCCGTATGTACCCAAGCATCCTTCTAGCTTTTGCTGTCGCCTTTTCCACCTGTTTAGCTACTTTAAGATCATCAGACACAACCACGCCTAGGTCCCGCTCTTCTTTAGTGGACAAAAGTACTTCACCTCCTATACTGTATTGCTCCCTTGGATTGCTGCAGCCCAAATGCATGACCTTACATTTTTTAACATTAAATCCCAGCTGCCAAATTCTAGACCATTCTTCAAGCTTAGCTAGATCCCTCCTCATGTTATCTACCCCTTCCTGGGTGTCTACTCTATTGCAGATTTTGGTATCATCCGCAAAGAGGCAAACCTTACCCGACAGCCCTTCCGCTATATCACTAACAAAGATGTTAAAAAGAATCGGACCAAGGACAGATCCCTGGGGCACACCACTGGTAACATCCTTCACCTCAGAGTGAGCTCCATTTACTTGTACTCTTTGTCGCCTCCCACCCAAACAATTTCTAACCCAAGCAATAACTTCAGGGTCCATCCCTAGGGTGCTCAGTTTGTTTATAAGTCGCCTGTGAGGAACAGTGTCAAAGGCTTTACGGAAATCTAAATACACCACATCTAGAGCTCTCCCTCGGTCCAATTCCCTGGTCACCCAGTCAAAGAAATCAATCAGATTTGTCTGACGAGACCTGCCTCTGGTGAATCCATGCTGCCTCGGATCCTGTAATCCGCTGGACTCCAGAAACCTCACTATTTTCTCTTTCAGCAGCGTTTCCAATAATTTACTCACCACCGAAGTTAAACTAACCGGCCTGTAGTTTTCAACCACATCCTTACTTCCGCTTTTGTGTAAAGGCACCACATGAGCCTCTCTCCAGTCCTTTGGCACCACTCCTGACTCCAACGAGGCATTGAAAAGGTCAGTCAGTGGAGCTGCTAGAACGTCCCCAAGTTCCCTCAGTATTCTAGGGTGTATCCCATCCGGTCCCATCGCTTTGTCTACTTTAAGTTGAGCTAGTTTCTCACGAACACAGTCTTCTGAAAATAGTTCAAGATGTCCCTCGCTTCTGTTCTTATTTGTGGGTGTTTTCTGAGGTCCTGCTCCTGGTTCTTCGTCTGTGAACACAGAACAAAATATTTGTTAAGCAATTCCGCTTTATCCTTATCAGCTTCTACATATTCCCCCCCTGCACCCTTGAGTCTGACAATACCACTTTTGCTCTTCCTCTTCTCACTAATATATCTGAAAAATGTCTTATCCCCCCATTATATTGCATTGGCTATTTCCTCCTCCTTTTGAATCTTTGCCTTCTTGACTACTTTGCTAGCTTCTCTAAGTTTTTCCAAATACAGATGCCTGTCTTCAGCTCTCTGTGATCTCTTGTATTTCATGAAGGCCTCCCTCTTTTTCTTCACTTTTTCAGCTACTTCCTTCGAAAACCATAGCGGTCTCCTGTTCCTTTTGCCTTTATTTACCATTTTAACAAAAAGGTTGGTTGCCCTTAAAATACCCCCTTTCAGTTTTGCCCACTGTTTTTCTACATCCCCCAGCTGTTCCCATCCCACTAACGACTCCCTGAGGTATTGGCCCATCTTCGCAAAGTTAGTCTTCCTAAAGTCTAAGATCCTCACCTTGGAATGGATTCTAACAGCCCTAGTCCTAATACTGAACCACACCATCTGGTGATCACTGGATGCAAAATGATCTCCCACTACAACATCAGAAACACTTTCACCATTGGTAAGCACCAAGTCCAGCATGGCCCCTTCACGTGTGGGGTCTGTTACCAATTGCCTGAATAGTTCTCCCTGTAGAGAATCCAGGATCTCCTTACTTCTAGATGAAACTGCAGCAAGAATGTGCCAATCAACATCTGGCATATTGAAATCTCCTATCAGTAGCACTTCCCCTTTCCTAGCAATGCTGCGTATGTCTTCAATTAACTCTCTGTCCACCTCTTCCTCTTGTGAGGGAGGTCTGTATATCACTCCAATGCAAATAGATTTCTCTTTCCCTCTTTCTAGTTTAACCCACAATGCCTCCTCTCTCCCTTTTAAGCTCTGTAATTCCAAAGCTTTAATAGTAGTTTTTACATATAGTGCCACTCCTCCTCCTCTTCTTCCTACCCTGTCCTTCCTGAATAAAGTATAGCCAGGTATAGTTACATCCCAGTCATTGTTTTCTGTGAACCATGTTTCTGTAACTGCCACTAAATCCAAGTCAGCCACTCCCACCAAAGCTTCAACCTCAGGGATCTTATTTCCCATGCTACGGACATTAATACACACTGCTTTCCATATGTTACCCCTGTTACCCATTTCCATAAAGGTATTTAATGTATCACCTACCTGGGGGCTTTCACTTACCTGGGGGCTTTCTTCACCCATCCCCAAGGAATCTAGTTTAAAGCCCTTTTCAGTAGATTAGCCAGTCTACTACCAAAGATGCGTTGACCTCTCTTGGACAGATGGATGCCATCTCTGCTTTGCAACCCTATGACCACCCTGAGCACCCCCGAGCAATAACAAGCAGCACCCAACAGGCATGTGCCAGATCCTTTGAGCCATATGCTTCTTCATCCTGGAATTCCCTCCCTGATCCTGTAAGAAACACCACAAACCTCCCCACCTCCCGCAACCTCAAGACCCACCTCCACTTTGGACCCACCCATTCCACATCCCCCCCACCCTCCTACAACATGAAGAGCATTCTGTATATAGTTAACAAGCAAATACCATGAAGAGCATTCTGTACATAGTTAATGTCAATTAATCCTGTTCCTTTATCTTTATTGTACAAAGTTACTCGTTCAGTGTAAACGTTATTTGAATTGTTCAAGGTTCCATGTAAACCTGTTTGACCTTTGTGAAAAGCAGTATATAAATACAGCCAAATAAATAAATAAATAATCTTCCACCAGCCTCAATATGCTCATATAACCCCTCTTCTCAAGTCACTTCCCTGGCTCCCTCTTCGTTTCCGTATCCAGTTCCGACTTAACTGCACTCATTCTACTGCTCCTCACTACCTTTTCTTTCTTATCTCTCCCTAAACCCCTCCTTGGGAACTCTGCTCTTCTGGCAGATCCCTTCTATCTGTGCCGGTCTCTTCTACTGCCAACTCCAGACTTCAATCCTTCCACCTTGCTGCTCCTTATGCTTGGAACAAACTACCTGAGTCTGTATGACCGGCTTCATCTCTGGCCCTTTTCAAATGCAGGCTGAAAACTCACCTCTTCGAGGCTGCTTTTGGATCCTGATCCACTTAGTCTCCTATGTGTTTCCTTAACATTCCCCTAGATACATCCTTGTCCATCAGCTGTTGTGTTGGTCTTGACTAGACTGTAAACTCTGATGACCAGGGACAGCGTAGTTACTCACCTGTAACAGGTGTTCTCCAGGAGCAGCAGGAATCAGTCCTCACATATGGGTGACGTCGGCGCCGACGGAGCCCTCGCGGAGCAATTTTCCCCAGCTTTCAAAGAAAGCCTTTGGGAATTGCAGCGCGCATGCGCGGTCTCCTTCCCGCCCAAGGGTGCCATCTTAGCCAGTCAGATGACATAGCTAAAAAGACAGCGTAAAAATATGCAAAAAAAACTAAAGCAAATAATCGCAACTCCAAGGGGAGGAGGGAGGGTTGTGAGGACTGATTCCTGCTGCTCCTGGAGAACACCTGTTACAGGTGAGTAACTACGCTTTCTCCAGGTCCAAGCAGGAAGTCAGTCCTCACATATGGGACTCCCAAGCTTAAGGCTACCGGAGACCCTAAGCACAAAAATGAGCTCCCTCTAGCTCAGCAGCACAGAAGGAAGGAATCTTCGCTGAATTATTACCCACCGGTAGCCCAGCATCCGGGATGGAGGGTAGGAGTTGCTCAAACCTCGAAGAGATTTCGGAGGACTGCCTGTCCGAAAGCACTGTCCCTGCGGGACTCCCTCTCGAGACAGTAATGGACCGCAAAAGTCTGGCTCGAAGACCAAGTAGCGGCCCGGCAGATGTCTGCCAGCGGAACAGAGCGGAGGTAAGCCACTGACGTAGCCTTCGCCCGAACACAATGAGCCGTGACTCGACTTTCTAACGAGAGTCCGGCTGCCCCATAAGCCCAAGTGATACAGTCAGCAACCCAGATGGACAGAGTACGCTTGGAGACGGGGAGCCCCAATTTATTGGGGTCAAAAGACACAAAGAGCTGAGCAGCTTTGCGGTGCTCCCGCGTACGGTCAAGGTAGAAGTTCAACGCCCTTCTACAGTCCAGGGTATGCAGGACCATTTCAGCTCGGCTGGAGTGTGGCCTGGGAAAGAAGGTCGGAAGTACCACCTCCTGATTGATGTGAAAAGGGGAGACCACCTTTGGAAGAAATTAGGGTGAGTCCGTAGGACTACCCTATTTTTGTAGAACCGAGTGTAAGGGGGATCAGACACGAGGGCCTGCAATTCACTTACGCGTCTAGCGGAAGTGAGGGCTATCAGGAATAAGGTTTTCCAAGAAAGAAAACGGAGAGAACAGGTAGCCATAGGTCCAAAAGGCGGACAGGTGATCCGCTGTAAAACCACATTCAGATCCCAGTCAGGCGCTGGCGGGCGCAGAGGTGGTTTAAGTAGAAGGAGACCTCGGATAAACCTTGCTACGAGAGGGTCGCTGGAAAGAGGTCTGCCGTCCACCGGCACATGATGTGCTGAAAGAGCACTGAGGTGAACTTTGACGGAGTTGGACTTAAGTCCCAGATTAGAGAGGTAGAGCAAGTACTGCAAGATCACCGACACCGAGCAGGAGAAGGGATCCTGAGACTGCTGGGCACACCAAACGGAAAAGCGACGCCATTTAAGGGCGTAGCATTTGCGGGTAGAAGGTCGCCGAGAAGCTAGGATGACCTCTTCCACCTCTGCCGGCAGGAGAAGGGGAGCAAGGACTACCCTTTCAGCAGCCAGGCCATTAGATTGAGAGATCTGAGGTTGGGTGTAGCAGGGACCCCTGATCCTGTGTTAGGAGATCCGGTTGAAACCCCAGAGGGAACGGATCCTCGACCGCTAATTGCAACAGGAGTGGAAACCACGGCTGTCTGGGCCAGCGAGGAGCCACCAGGATCATGGAAGCTCTGTCTCGGAGAACCTTGAAAAGAGTTCAAGAGACTAGCGGGATGGGAGGAAAAGCATAGAGAAGGCTCTCCGACCATGAGAGTAGAAAAGCATCTGCCGCTACTCGAAGGGGATGTGGCTGACGAGAGCAGAAGCGAGGAAGTTGCCGGTTGAGAGGACTGGCAAAGAGATCCATCGTGGGGAGGCCCCACTTCAGAAAAAGTTTCTGAACTACCAAGGGATCCAGACGCCACTCGTGCGGCTGGAGTATCCTGCTGAGTTTGTCCGCCAGGCAATTTTCTTGGCCTGGGAGATAAACTGCCTTGAGAAGAATGCCGTGACTGACGGCCCAAGAGCAGAGCCTCTGAGCTTCTCGGCAGAGAAGGAAGGAGCCCGTGCCCCCCTGTTGGTGAGAAGTCAGGTGGGAGAAAGCTTTGAGCGCCAGACGGATTGCTCTGAGCTCCAGGAAGTTGATCTGCTGAGCAGACTCCCACGTGGTCCAGAGACCCTGAGTACATGCCCCTTGGCAATGTGCTCCCCAACCCAGGAGGGAAGCATCGGTCGTCAGCACTTGAGCCGGCTGAGGCGACTGAAAAGGCATTCCGAGCACCAGGTTCGGCCGATGAAGCCACCACTGTAGAGAAGAGGCCAGCGGCTCGGAGATGTGCACTAAGTCGGCTAGTCCGCCGGTGGCTTGTTGCCACTGCTTGCGAAGGCACCATTGAGCAGGCCGCATATTCAGGCGGGCATTGGGGGTCACGTGGACGGTGGAAGCCATATGGCCGAGTAGTCTCAGGAAGCGCCTGGCGGAGACCAGGAACTGGCTGCGAAAACGGCCGGCTAGGTCCATGAGCCTTTGAGCCCTGTCGAGAGGCAGGAAAGCTCGTGCCTGAGGAGTGTGCAGTCTTGCGCCGATGAACTCGAGATCCTGTGAGGGGAGCAAAGTGGACTTTGCGAAGTTTATGACAAAGCCCAAGTACTGCAGAAGAGTCACCGTGAGGTGTGTGGCATTGGTGACTGCCGGAGAGGACGATGCTCTGATGAGCCAGTCGTCGAGGTACGGAAAGACATAGAGGCCGTGAAGCTGGAGATAGGCCGCCACCACCGCGAGACATTTTGTGAAGACTCGCGGTGCGGAGGATAGGTCAAAGGGCAGTACTCTGTACTGGTAATGATTTCCTGTCACCACAAACCGCAGGTATTGGCGGTGGCTTGGGTGGATGAGGAAGTGCGTGTAGGCATCCTTTAGATCCAAGGAGCATAGCCAATCTCCCTGCTGGAGGTAGGGCAGAAGGATTCCAAGGGTAAGCATCTTGAACTTTTCCCGCACGAGGAACTTGTTGAGGTTGCGCAAGTCCAGGATGGGTTTGAGGCCTCCTGTCCTTTTTGGTATTAGGAAATACCTGGAATAAAAGCCTTGACCTCTCAGGTGGTGGGGCACCGGTTCCACAGCCTGTTCCTGAAGAAGACTTGCTAACTCCTGAAGGAGTAAGTCCCTGTGCAGAGGGAGTCATGGAGGTTCTCCCGGGAAATAAGAGGGAGGGACCTGATGGAAGTGGAGAAGATATCCTTCTCTTACGACTTGAAGCACCCAGGCATCTGAAGTGATGTTGGACCACCTGTGGGCGAAGTGAACCAGTCGGCCTCCGGTGCTGGGAGGAGCCAGCTGAGGGGGAGAGGCTATGCTGAGGAAGTCAAAAACCCCACCCTGCTGAGCAGGGGCTGGTGGTGCAGGCTTCGGGGCTTGCTGCCTACGGGACCCGTTACCCCGTCCCTTGGCCTGCTGGCCCTGTTGGGGTGCTGCGGAGGCCTGATATTGAGGGTAGTGTTTATAGGCAGCCGCCTTTCTCGGGTAAAAGGACTTCTTTCCCGAGCCCTTCTTTTTCTGGGAAGGGGCAGAGGTCTTCCTAGAAAGCCTAGTCCTGGTGAGAGTCTCCGTCTCGATCTGTGCAGCCTTTTCAGCCATGGGCTTGCCAAAGAGGTTCTCACCTCGGCAGGGGACATCGACCAACTTGTCCTGCACCCAGGGTTCAAGGTCAGACGACTGAAGCCAAGCCTGTCGGCGGGCACCGATACCAGCTGCGGCCACTCGAGCCGATGCTTCAAAGCCATCATAGGCTGCTCGGGACATGAATTTGGAGCATTCCCGAATACCAGTTGTCAAGGCCAGGAACCTCCGGAAAGGTTCCTCGGACAGTCCAGCGGAGAATCCGGCTATCTCTTTAGCCAGGTCTCGGAGATACATGCCCATGTATAGCTGGTAGGTCTGGACACGACAAGCAAGCATAGAGCCCTGGAAACACTTCTTACCAAGGCCATCCAGGTTACGGGCCTCCCTGCTAGGAGGCACCGAGGAGTGCATCTTTTGGCTCTTAAGCCTATGCATGGCCGATTCCACTACCATGGAATGGTGAGGCAGCTGTGCTTTTTGGAAGCCAGGACTCTTGCGGACTCGATAGATGGAATCGACCCGCTTGCTTAATACCGGCGACGAGGCCGGACTCTCCCACATGCGGAAGAGTAGTCGTTCCAGCATGGGAGGAACCGGTACAGTAAAGTGCTCCCTGGCGGGAGAGTCGTGCTGAAGGGCGTCGAGCTCTTCGGCTCGAGGCTCCTCCTCGGGATCCGCAGGGAAGGCCAAAGCCTTGGCCATATCCCTGACGAAGTCCGAGAACCAGGCATCCTCCGGAGGGGACTGCTTCCGAGGTTCAGACTCAGGTGAGTCCGAGGGGACACACCGAGTCCGAAACGAATCAGGTGACTCTTCCTCTTCAGACTCCCAGGCCGACTCCGAGGAGGAATCGGTGGGGTCGGCTCGGGCGGGCGGAGGCGTCGGCCGCCCCGACACCGAGGGAGTCGGCGTCGACGACCTTGTTCCCGAACGGGAGGCCGAGGGTGACCTCGACCGAGGATAGACTCGAGTTCGCATGGACTCGAGGATCGGCTCGGTCTCCGGGGTCGACTTAGACGTCGACGTCCCGGCGGTCGGGGCAGTGGCGCCAGCGAGGCTAGCGATCAGTGCCCGCTGCTGGTCCATGAAGGCAGATAGTCTGCTCTCCAAGGCCGTCAACCTGAGTCCGACCTCAGGTGACCCAGCAGCCCCCGACTCGGGCCCCGACGGCGTCGGGCCTGACGTCGGACCTCTCGGAGGCGAGTCCAGAAGGACTACAGGACTTACCCGAGCAGGCAACTCCGACTCCAGGCGAGGTCGCTTCGGGAGGTGCTCCTTCTCCAAAGACCCGGGATGGCTATCGGGGCTATGCGACCTGGCCCTCGCGGAGCCAGGAGCGTCCACCGACGCCGCCCTCGCGGGTTTTACCTTCCGTCGATGGTCCCCGGAGGGAGAACCCCTGTTGGAGGAGCTTCGGCGATGGTCAGAGCTGGAACCTCTGGATGCCGAGGCCTCCGACGAGGTCCGGGTACGGCCGGGGTCAGCGAAGATTTTTTCCCGCTGGTGCCGCCGACTCCTTAACGCTTTGGAGGACATTTTGCCACAGGCCCCACAGATCAGTTCTTCGTGATCCGGGCCCAGGCAGCGGAGGCAATTATCGTGTGTGTCAGTGAGTGACATATTTCTGTCACACTGAACACACCGCTTGAAACCACTGGCAGCCATCGGGGGAAAAAGGGCCCCTGCAAGGTCAAAGGACCGGGCTGCCAGCGAAAAACCAAAAACGAAACTGACCAAAATCAGAAAAACCGAAAATTAAGAGAAGGACTCGCAACGGCGTCGCGAGTCCGGGCAGGAAAAAGACCGGCGTCGAACTGAAGGAAAAAAGAGAAATAAATCACGAAAATCAACTTTTTCAGCGGGGACACGACGGGTACGTCTGTAGGGCTCCGCGGAAAAAAGAAGACTGGCTAAGATGGCACCCTTGGGCGGGAAGGAGACCGCGCATGCGCGCTGCAATTCCCAAAGGCTTTCTTTGAAAGCTGGGGAAAATTGCTCCGCGAGGGCTCCGTCGGCGCCGACGTCACCCATATGTGAGGACTGACTTCCTGCTTGGTCCTGGAGAACATATTTTACATGTGTCTGGACAGTGCTGCGTACGCCTTGTAGCACTATACAAATGATTAGTAGTGGTAGGCTCACACTGGAACATGTCCCTGGGGCTCCACAGAAAAAGTGAACTGAGGATAAGATGGCATTGTGGCAGGTGGGAAGGCAGGCATGTGTGTGCAATGGAGGCTCCCATAAGCTTCCAGTGTAAGCTGGGGAGCACTCTCACACAGGGCTCCGTTGGGGACATCACCCATATGTGAGGACCTCTTCCTGTTTGTTCACAGAGAAATACTATTTACTGAGAAAAAACCCAGAGAAAATGTGAAATGAGAAGAGACCCACAAAGTGGATGAGACCCATCTTACATGGCCCATGAAAAAATAGGAACGGAGGTGCTGCACATGCATGCTCCAAGTTAAAGATCTAATAAGTTTCTACAGTTGGGCAAAACTTTCCCACACGGGCTCCATCTGATGGCATCATCCACTTGCGAAGATTTATCATTGCTGAAAATATGGCTTTTTTATCATTTATTGGCTTTTGATAGTAGCCGGGGTGGTATATAAGATGAAAAAAACACAGTAAATATAAAAAGGGAGAATACCAGAAAGGAACTACAATAAAGACAGGAAAGAGGAGAACAGAGCGGGATAAATATTCAGAGGACAGAGGACAACAATAACATACATTTGTAAGCCAGTATACAGCGAGGTCCGGAGTATCCCTAGGCTGAAACCAGATAGAATGAATATTCAAAAAGGTATGTTTTTAGTAGGGATTTGAATTTGTAAAATGAATGCTCCATGTGGATGTGGGACAGTAGGCAGTTGCAGAAGGATGTGGCTACGCAGGAGAAAGTGAACTGTCAGGTTGTTTCATATTTCACCAGAGATTGCGGAGGCTGAAAATGTCTATTATCCTGTAAGGAACGAAGACAGCAGGCAGGCACATAAGGAATAATAAATGAGAAAAGATACAAGTGAGCAAGGTTGTGTAGGGCTTTGCGGGTCAAAGTAAGGATTTTATATTGGATATGTTGAATAATTGGGAGCCAGTGATACTGATTAAAGAGCAGGGATACGTGATCAAATTTCTTGGCAAGGGCATGGATAGCTATCTGCTGAATTGATTGCAACCTCTTCAGCTGGTAAAAGGGGAGACCAGAGAAAACATTGCAGTAGAGTTGACTCGCAAAATGATAGTGCTGAGGATAATGGAAGTTTGCACGGCCAGGTCTAGAAAAGGATGGAGGGCGTGTAATCTATCTTTCTCTTGGTTCTTATTGTACTGTCCTTAGTATAACATCAGGGCAGTTTACAAAACATAGAAAGGAACCACAATACTCAATAGGAAAGGGCAGTGCACTGAAACCAACAGGAAAGAGAGGAAGGGTAAAAGCCAGGAAGGGGGGGGGGGGGGCGAGAATAGGTAGAGGTCAGAAATCTATGTAAGGCTGAGAAGGCTGATCTAGTGAGGTGACCAATGTGGGTTCAAAAGGAGAGACCTGAGTCTATATGAACACCCAGGTATTTAAAGGAGGGGTGCAGAGTAATGGGGTGGAATAATGGACGGGGCCAAAGAAGATGTTGAGTTGAATCTGGTAATCTAGGTGGCAGTGGATTTGGAGGGGTTGAGTTTAAGGAAGTTGGAATGTAGCTAATGGGCCTTTGGGCATTTAAACTATAACACTACTTAGAAAGATATTTAACATTAAGAAGAATTTCTCAGGTTGGGGGAGTCTATGTTTTTTGATAGGGGAAGGTGAGGATTTTTTTATATATGTATTGTATAATATGTCTCGCTTCCTCTTCATATGTGCCTGCCTAAGTTAACGTTTTACTTACCAGATAATGCCCTTTTCTTGAAGCTAGACCAGTCCAGACTAGTGGATTGTGTTCCCCTTCCAGCAGATTGGTGGAGACAAAGAACCAATGAAAAGCACAGGTATTCAATGATATCACTCCTGTGCCTCTATCCACCTCAGCCATCAGAGGTCCCTTCAGTATTTGTTCCAAAGCAAAAGAGAGATACAGAGCAAACCTCATACAATCTCAATGTGGACAACAATAAGTAAACAACAGTAGAGAACTATGTACAGGAGGGTAGAAACAGAAGGTTGTCAGTAGAGGTTGAGCCTGCAGAGCCAAATATACCCAGATCATCAAGCATTCGTTTCCCACTGGCACGCCTTGTGACTTTGGGCAAATCCATTGCCTTATAAGAAAAGGCCTGGCAGTCTACGTCCAGTGATAAATTGCCAAGAAAACCCCGAGGCAGCTGGGTCACCAGGAGTCAGCACTGACTTGACGGCACTAAAAAAATAAAACCCAAGAGTACTGAAGCACAAAAACAGAGCAAAAACCGTTTCAGAGGCGGGCCCTGGACTGGTCTAGCAGGACTAAAGAAAAGGACATTATCTGTAAGTAAAATGTCACCTTCCATATTGTCCTGCTAGACCAGACAAGTGGGATATACCAAGCTACAACAACACTGGGCGGGAAGATACAGCAGCTCGCAAAACTCTTGAGCCGAACGCCATGTCTGTCCACGTGTAGACATCCAAGTGGTAATGCCTGACAAAAGTGGAAAGTGATATCCATGTTGCTGCCTGACAAATGTCTACAGAAGCAGAGCTTTACTCTGCCCATGAGGACACTTGTACTCAGGTAGAATGGGCACGCAGACCCTCTGGAACCAGCTGGGTTCCTTA
This sequence comes from Ichthyophis bannanicus, assembly GCA_033557465.1. NCBI lineage: Eukaryota > Metazoa > Chordata > Amphibia > Gymnophiona > Ichthyophiidae > Ichthyophis > Ichthyophis bannanicus. The sequence continues at coordinate 27,220,965 of CM066049.1, forward strand.
AAGATATGATGAAGCAATAGCCTCCTTAATCCAGTACCCTAAAATTGACTTAACCATCGCTTCACCCTTGTGCAGACCAGTACCTCCAAGTACTGGAGAAGCACCCTCTAACAATCCACAAGGCAAAGATCCTTATCTTTCCCTCGACACTGTTCCTTAGAGGAGGGCAGGGAAACCATTTGGTTCATGTGAAATGGAGACAGCATTTGAGGCAAGACGGAAGGTACAGGCTGAATGGAAATGGCCTCAGTTGAAAAGAACAGATAAGGATCTCGGCAAAACAGAGCCTGCAGCTCAGAGATCTGCCTCGCAGAACAAACTGCAACCAAGACGACAGTCTTGAGCGTCAAATCCTTCAAAGTAGCATGCTTCAATGACTCAAAAAGGGCCACCATCAGGGCCCTGAGCACCAGAAATAGATCAGATGAAGGAACTACAGACCGAAGGGGAGGACACAGCCATCAAACTTCTTAGAGAAAAAGGGAGACGTCTGAGTGCAAGGCAAAGGACTTGCCCGCCATACAACCATGGAAACAGACCAAAGCTCCCACCTGAACCTTCCTGCAGAAAAGCCAACAGGGAGGACACCTTGGCCGTCTCAAGAGGCAAATGCCACCCACCACACCAGGGCTCAAAGAAATACCATATACGAATGCATGCTAGCTTGGCAGACTTCTTTCGGGCACCAAGTATAGTAAAGATTACTGCTGGAGAGAAGCCCTTACGTGCTAGCATTCTTCTTTCAAGAGAAAAGGGAGCGGGTCCTTCAGGACAATGGGTCCTCGCTGCAATAGCTCCCAAGACGGGGGCAGCCAAAAGGGAGGTGCTTGAAGGAGCCATATTAGGTCTCTGAACCATACTCTCTGCGGCCAATCTGGTGCCATTAGAACAATCCTGCCCAGGGGTCATGGAGGAAACATCTACAGCAGCTGATGCTGGGCCAAGGCTGGGTCAGGGCATTGACACTTTTGTACCCTATCTCCATGCAGCAACTGAAGAAGTGACACACTATCAGATCCATTTTGGTGTGAACTCAAGAGCGCAAAATCAATTGAAACACTTCTTGACTCAATTCCCACTCACCAGGATTCAGAGAATGCTGGCTGAGGAAGTCCGCTTCTATGTTATACACTCCGGGAGTGTGCTGAGCTGACAAGACTAGGAGGTTCTTCTCTACTCAGACAAACAGAAGATCCATCACCAGGGCCACTCCAGCGCTTCTTGTGCTGCCCTGCCAACTGACATAAGCCACAGCCACGACACTGTTTGAAAACACTCAAATTACCGGCTCTCGGATCTGAGGTCAGAAATGCAGAAGAGTCAACCTGATGGCCCTCCCCTAGAGGCAGTTGATGGATCACACCTCTTCCCTGTAGCGCCAATAGCCCTGGGCCATACGATCTCCACAATAGGTTCCCCAGCCCAAGAGAATGGAAAGCATTGACAGCAGAATCCAGGATAAATTATCTAGAGGAAAGCCCTTCTTCAGAAGTCACCACAGGTTAGAACATAAGATATGGAAGTACAGGAAGCAAGAACGGTGATGACACAGAACCTTTTTATTCGTTATCCCCAATGCGTTTCGGCAGATTGCCTTCCTCAGGGGGTAATAACATGCACTATCACCTTTAGCCGGTCATCCAATAGTAAAAGTAGGGCTAATAGCCAGAGGGTTAATTGTGGACATCCGTCTGGTTGAAGCACTACTCACTACACCGGATCAAACCGGTAAGGTTGCAGGCACGATGTTATTGTGAAAATTGTGGCACCATCAAAGTGATATACTGCACATCCAATCATCTAGCAGTTTGAGCTTGAAGCAAAACACCCTCTTCGGAGAATGTTACATTGTGTAGTGAGTAGTGCTTCAACCAGATGGATGTCCACAATTAACCCTCTGGCTATTAGCCCTACTTTTACTATTGGATGACCGGCTAAAGGCGATAGAGCATGTTATTACCCCCTGAGGAAGGCAATCTGCCGAAACACGTTGGGGATAACGAATAAAAAGGTTCTGTGTCATCACCGCTCTTGCTTCCTGTGCTTCCTGTTGGTTTTGCAAGAGCTGCTGCTCTTTTTGTGTCTCTCCTTAGAACATAAGATATGCCATGCTGGGTCAAACCAAGGTCCATAAAGCCTAGTATCCTTTTTCCAACAGTGGTCAATCTAGGTCATAAGTACCTAGCAGTTTCCCCAAAAGACACAGGTTCCTCAATGCTTGTATTGGGTCAAGCAGTGATATCCCGGGTCCCTTTTAATAATGGTTTATGGATCTTTCCTGCAGGAACTTGCCAAAACATTTTTTAAACCCAGTTACACTAACAGCTTTTACTACATCCTCTGGTAACAAATTCCAGAGTTTGATTACACATTAAGTGAAAAAATATTTTCTCTTATTATTCTTAAAAAGGTTACCCTATAGCTTCATTGCATGTCCCCTAGTGTTTCTATAGTCTGATGACGTAAACAATCAATCTACGTTTACCCGTTCCACTCCATTCATTAATTTATAAACCTCTATCATATCTCCCCTCAGCCATCTCTTTTCCAGGTTGAAGAGCCCTGACCATTTTAAACATTCTTCATAGGGGTGTCCTTCCATCCCCTTTATCATTTTGGTGGCTCTTCTCTGTATCTTTTCTAATAACGCTATATCCTTTTCAGATATGGTGACCAGAATTGCAGGCAATATTCAAGGTGCGGTTGCACAATGGAACAATAGAGGCATTATAATATCCTTTTATTTTCCATTCCTTTCCTTATGATACCAAGCATTCTATTTGCTCTCTTGGCAGCCACTGCACACTGTGTGGAGGGTTTTAACATGTTAACCACGATGACACCTAAATCTTTTTCCTGGGTGGTGGTTCCTAATGTGGAACCTTGCATCGTGTAACCATAGTTTGGGTTTTTCTTTCCTAGGTGCATAACTTTGCACTTGTCCATATTAAATTTCACCTGCCATTTTGATGCCCAGTCTTCCAATTTATCAAGATCCTCTTGAAATTTTCCACAATCCTCATGGGTTCTAACAACTTTAAATAGTTTCGTGTCATCTGCAAATATGATAACCTCACTTGTTATTGCCTTTTCCAGGTCATTTATGTATATGTCAAAAAGCAGCGGACCCAGCACAGATTCCTGGGGTCCTCCACTATTCACCTTTCTCCATTGAGAAAATTGGCCATTAAGCCCTACCCTCTGCTTTCTATCTTTTAACCAGCTCCTGATCCACAATAGTACACTGCCTCCTATCCCATGAATTTTTAGTTTTGGCAAAAGTCTCTGAGAGACCTTATCAAAGGCTTTCTGAAAGTCCAGATATACTATAAACAACCAACTCACCTTTGTCTACCTGTTTATTCACACCTTCAAAAAAACATAACAGATTAGTAAGACAAGATTGTCCTTGTCTAAAGACATGTTGGCTGTCTCCCATTAAGACATGACTATCTACATGTTCAGTAATTTTCTTCTTTATTATGGTTTCTACCATTTTTCCTGGTACTGACATCAGGCTTACCGGTCTGATGTTTCCCGGATTACCCCTGGAATCCTTTTTAAAAATTGGCGTTACATTGGCCATCCTCCAATCTTCAGGTATTACAGAAAATTTTTATAATAGTTCATAGATTACTAATAGCAGGTCTGCAATCTCATATTTCAGTTCTTTCAACACCCTTGGATGTATACCATCCGGTCTAGGTGATTTGCTACTCTTCAGTTTATCAAATAATTGTAATACATCTTTCTGGTGTATCGATATTTCTTTCAATTCTTCCACAGTATCACCTTTAAATACCACTTCAGTTGCGGGTAACATCTCTACATCTTCCTCAGTAAAAACCGAAGTAAAGAATTTATTCAGTCTCTCCGCTATGGCCTTGTCGCATCTTAGTGTCCCTTTTACCCCTCTATCATCTAATGGTCCAACTGACTCTCTCATAGGTTTTTTGCTGTGAATGCACTTGGAAAAGTCTTTATTACGTTTTTTTGCTTCCACAGCAAGCTTCTTCTCAAATTCTCTCTTTGCCTGCCTTATCAATGCCTTGCATTTAACTTGCCAGTGCTGGTGCTGTTTCCAGTTTTCGTCATTTGGCTCTTTTTTCCATTTCCTGAAAGATGCTTTTTTGGCAACAGCTGCCTCTCCGACTTCACCTTTAAATCATGCTGGCAGCTTTTTGGACTTCCTTCCACTTTTCTTAAAGTGTGAAATACAGCTGGTCTGGGCTTCCAAGATGGTATTTTTAAACACCCAAGCTTGATGTAAGTCTAACTTTTGCAGCTGCTCCTTTTAGCTTTTTTTTTTTTTTTTTTTTTAACTATATTCCTAATTTTATCGTAGTCTCCCTTTTGAAAGTTAAAAGGTAGTACTGTGGATTACCTTACCATCCCTCCTCCATTAACTTAACCAAACGTGATCATGCTATGATCACAATTGCCAAGTGGCCACAACACCCTTACCTCTTGCACCAGATCTGGTGTTCCACTAAGGACTAGGTCCAAAATAGCTTCCCCTCTGGTCGGTTCATGAACCAGCTGCTCCAAGAAGAAGTCATTTATCTCATCTAGAATCTTTATCTCACTAGCATGTCCTGCTGTGACACTGAGCCAGTCAATTTTGGGGTAATTGAAATCGCTCATTATTATTACTGTGCTGTAACCTTTGTTAGCTTCCCTGATTTCTTTGAGCATTTTATCATCCATTTCTTCATTCTGGCCAGGCGGTTGACAGTACACCTCCACTGCCATCGCCTTCCCCTTTTACATGGAATTTCAAGCCATAGAGATTCTACAGCAAATGTTTCCTGCAAAACTTTAATCCTTTGTGACTCAATACCCTCTCTAACACAGCGCAACCCCTCCACCAATTTGATCAATTCTATCATTGTGATATAGTTTATACCCAGGTATCACAATGTCCCACTGGTTGTCCTCTTTCCACAATGTCTCTGAGATACCAATCATATCTAACTTCTCACTTAGTGCTATATATTCTAACTCTCCTATCTTATTTTTTAGACTTCTAGTATTTACATACAAGCATTTTAGAGACTGTATTTTATTCATATTAATCTGGCTATCGGTAGACAGGGGCAATTTGGAATCTTCACGCTCTGTCTGCTCTGTACTCCAGGGCATTTGGGCTACTTTTGTCTTTATTCGAACCACTGCTGATATGCCCTAAACTTCATTCTTTTAGTAGTATCCTTCAAGGATACATTGTTCCGAACCATATGCTCTTGGGCGACTTTCGGCTCTCTCCAATTATCTAGTTTAAAAGCTGCTCTATCTCCTTTTTAAAGGTTAATGCCAGCAGCCTGGTTACATCCTGGTTAAGGTGAAGCCCATCCCTTCAGAAGAGTGTCTCCTCTCCCCAGAATGTTCCCCAGTTCCTAACAAATCCAAAACCCTCATCCTTGCACCATCGTCTCATCCACGCATTGAGACTCTGGAGCTCTGCCTTTTGGGTCCTGCACATGGAACGGGAAGCATTTCAGAGAATGCTACCCTGGATTTCTTTTTTTTTTTTATTGATTTTTTAGTCAAATATAATGACCAAATACAAAGTAGGAAAAATCAGAAACATATTGACAAACACATCAAATTCAATTTATACAAGAAATAAAGACATAATTTAGTCCACATCATGAGAGTGAAAGCTGGAGAAAACAAAAGTAAACAATCTCAAAATAGTAACCAAGGTCAAACAAATCGACCCACTCTTCAAAGGGATTTCATAATCAAACTGCAACATTCTCCTCCCGACCATTTATACCCTGTCTGTTAAAACTTTCTCCAGATGTGCAACATCCATAAAAATAAAAGAAGCGCCATCATGATTGATGACGCACTTACAGGGAAACTTTAGAAAAAACATGGCTCCCAAAGCCAATACGCGGGGCTTCAAGATTAAAAACTGCCTCCGGCGCAAATGGGTAGCACGAGCATCATCAGGAAAAACATTTACTATCTGCCCACAAAACTTAAGTGCTTTAGCTTTGAAGTAAACTTTAAGAATACGCTGCTTAATGACCACCGACAAAAAAGTGACCAGCAGAGTAGACCGTACAGTAATAATTTCTAAAGAATCCTCAACGAAGGCGGTGAGATTAGTGATAGAGGGAACCCACCTCGTCCAATTCGCCCTCCGAGGAGTTAACCTTTTTCACAGACGAGGGGATATAATAAATTTGGGAGACCTCAATAGGATCAGATATAGCTAAAATCTCTTTAAGATATTTATCCAAAAGAATCTTAGGGGCTAGCAAAGAGGAATGAGGAAAATTTAAAAATCGTAGATTGCATACCCTCATAGAATTTTCCAGTGATTCCAATTTAGAATGTACATTCAAGGAATCCTTGATACCAGCAACATTAGCCGAATGCAAAGGAAGCACCTGTGATTCTATTTTAGAAACAGCTACATCTAAAGAAGAAACTCTTTCATTCAAGAGCCGCAGAGATTCTGCAGTCTCCTGGGTGAAAGTACATAAAGAATTTAATTTCAAGGAAACTTTTGAATCTATACATTTTAAGGCACCCCACAAATCCTTCAAGGTAACATCTCCCTCAGGGGGCAACTCCGGGAGTTCCGAGGATGCTCCTGGAATTAAACCCTGAACTGGAATCGACAGAGAAATCCCACCCCTCAACTCTCTATTCGCCGAAGAAAAAATACCAGAAACGGCAGAAAAACCAGAGCCAGGGCAGGGGGGAGGAGTTCTTCCATCAGGGCTCAATGAAACACCATCAGGAGAGGACTAGGCTAAAGGTGCAGGAACAGACACAAGGTGCTTATACATGAGGCCCACCGGCTTAGACCCGCCGGTATCAGCCACCGAGGATTTATTCCCGGCCTTTGCCTTCCTCTTCCCCATAATCACGATACCAATAAAACAAGGGATATAAATACAATAAGGGAGGGCAAGACAAATGCAGGCGAAACAGTTGTAAATCACCTATCCCCAGGAGGCTTCACTGAAGGGGAACAAATTACTCCCTCAAGACACATTGGCGTTCGAATGGCGTCGAAGGGGCGTCAAAGGGGCAGGTCCTGCCCCTTAAGAACACACCCCTTAAGAACACGCCCCGCAGTCACACTCCGCGGTCGCGAAAGGCAAAGAAAATATAAAGAGAGTAAAGACCCCTCCGATGTTACACTCAGCAGCGTCGCCTCCAACAGCACAGTCCAGCAGTCTCAGGTCCCGTTCTCACAGACCAGCTCCCTTCATACGCTCTCCAGGTTCACTCCCGGAAGTTCTGGATTTCAACTACCTAAAAGCCTAAATTTATTCTCCAGAACCTCCCTACCACATTTTCTGTTATTGGTACCGACATGTACCAAGACATCAGACTCCTCCACAGCACTATCTATGACCTTCTCTAGGTGGCACGTGAGGTCTGCTACCTTCGCACCAGGCAGGCATGTTACCAGGCAATCTTCACGTCCACCAGCCACCCAGCTAACTACATGCCTAATGATCGAATCACCAACTATAACAGTTGTCCTAAACCTTCCCACATGGGCACATGGCCCTGGAGAAACCTCCTCGGTGCGAGGGGGTTTTACATCACCTGGAGGATTCGTCCTAGCTACAGGATCACTTCCTGCCACGCCAGGGTGATGCTCTCCGGTCACGAGACCTCTCTCTTCCATGGCAACAGGAAATGTTGCCAGATTAGAGGTGGGACTTCAGGACTATATCCCTGTAGGTCTCCATCTATGTACCTCTCTGTCTTCCTTATGTCTTCCAAGTCTGCTACTCTAGCCATCAGAGATCCGACTTGTTCCCTGTGAGCAAAGAGCTCCTTGCACCTAGTGCACACGTAAGACCCCTCACCAACTAGGAGAAAATCATACATGCGACACTCTGTGCAAATGACTGGAAAGCCCCCATCTCACTGCTGGACTGCTGTCTGCATCTTAGCTTTAAGGTTGTGTTTAGATATTTAAGTTCTTTATTTACTAAGGGTTGCTGGGGATACTGATACTAATAACGCTATTCCTAATGCATTTAATGTACTTTGTTCACCTGAAGCTTAATCTCAGGTCCTTAATGTATGCTGATGAGAATAAACAGCTACAACCGAGTGTGAATATGGCACCTCCTTTCCTTTAAGAGTCTTAAGCACCTATAAAGCTATGATTATCCCAGGGGTGGGTGGGAGTTGGGGAGGGAGGGAGAGAGAGAGAGAGAAATTAAACTTATTAAAAGCTGGCTGCTACATAGTACCTGTCCTGTGCTTCTAAGGTAATCTGTGACCAATCTCCAGAGGTATTCTCACAGCCCTTGCTTGGATAGAGGGAGTCTTGGGGTCTAAATTTAACCAGAAAGCTCTATGCTGAGTTTTAAATTTAAACTGAAAGCTCTTTGCTGATACTAGGCCCTGACTGATTTAACTAACACACTGGGTTCACAGATTAATTAGCTTTAATCTAAAGAATTCCTTTTTCCCCAAGATTTAGAAAAATTCCCATTAGTAAATACTTACAATTGCAGATCTCTCTCCAGAAGCATCAGTCCCCTTTTGTAGTCCTTCAAGACTGAGAATCACAGAACTCTGATTGAACTATTTATGCCTGTACTTCTGAGGTAAGCTGGAATCAATTTCTTGGGTGATTAACAGTCCTTGCTTGGATAGAAGAAGTCTTTCAAAATTGGCCCTTTGATCTGCCACCTGGCTTTAACACTTATTTAAAAAATGTCACAGGTCTCTTGCCCCCTTTGTAGAAGGCCTCTTTGTAAAGGTCTCTAGAAATAATTCATTGCTGAAAGAATACTGATCCTGTTTTTCCTTTTAAGCTAAGTTATATTCTGATTTGATTTAAATTAAAGCTCTTTGCTGCTACTAGGCCCTGACTGATTTAACAAATACACTGGGTTCACAGATTAATCAGCTTTAATCTAAAGGATTCCTTTGTCCACAAGATTTAGAAAAATTCCCAGAAATAAATACTTACAATTGCAGATCTCTCTCCAGAAGTAGCAGTCCTCTTTTGTAGTCCTTCACCATCAATGGGAGCGGGAGCCTGCACTCAAACTCCAGAGAACTTGGGGACCACAGAATCAATTAAGACCATTGGAGAGTTCACAAGTGAGCATGCCACCTTGGGACCATCTCTTTGGCTGCTGCCATCAACCTGAGGAACTGAAAGTAATCCCAGATTCTGGGAGCCTGCTGCGCACAGAATATCGCCAGGCATTTCAACAATATTCTGACTCTCTCCTCTGGCAGGAAAACTCTGCCCACTTGTTTTGAAACATGCTCCCAGAAACTCTAAGAATTGGGAAGGCAAAGGTTGGCTCTTTTCCTGATTTATCATCCAGCGGAGGTTTTCCAAAAACGTCACCACTCGGGCCATCACCTAAGACGCTTCTGACGGGGAATTGGCTTGGATGCCAGTCATGTAGATAGGAATAGACACAGATCCCTTGTGCCCCAGTGCCACCAACATAACCTTGGAAAACATTCTTGGGGTGATGGAGAGACAAGCATGGCAAAACGCAGATACTTCTGCTGGTCTGCCCAGATTGGGATATGGAAATATGCCTCGGCAAGTTCCAGAGAAGACATAATTACTCTCAGTGCACTACTTGAATCACAGCGCAGGACGCACAAGTGCTTGTTGACCCATTTAAGGTCCAGGATGGACTGGGACGGTCTTTCTTTGGCACCACAACGTAGATGGAATATCTGCCCTAATCGCGCTTGTCTGAAGGGATGGGCATCACCATCTTTAGGCGAAGCAACTTATCCAAGGTGGTCCGCCTAGTGGCACCTTTGACCATAGGCTCACAAGAGAGGATTATGAAGGCATCGGGAATCGGCTCCTTGCATTCCAGGACATAGCCAAATTGAATGGTGTCCAGCACCTAGCAATCCTTATTTTATTTTATTTATTTATTTATTTTATTTAGCACACATTTATATACCGCTCTTTCCCAAGTATCAAGTGCGGTTTACAATGAACAGAGAAATTTCAAGGTACATGGTTAATCATGACCTAGTCATTTTACAGGGAACAGATTTAATTTTTTACATTTAACAGTATAATTAAAGACATATAAACTGTGATTTCATCCGGTGGTATTGAGTGGATGTAATCAAACCTTTTTACATATTTACATTAATTTTATAAAATTTGAATTACATGAAGACCATCTTTTAGTATCAGATTATGCGTTTATTTTGGTTAAGTGAGTGTATGCCTTGTAGGGATTATTATCCTGTGTCAACTTGTATGGTTTGGCAGTCCAGAGGTGTAATAATGTAAGGTGAATAGATGTGTTTTTAGTTTTTTTCTAAATTCTTTGAGTTCAGTTAGGAGGCGGATATTGTCAGGTAGGTTATTCCATAGAGACAGTGCACAGTGAGAGAAGGCCCTGTTATTGGTTAGTTTTCTAGCTTTTTTATAATCTTTAGGTAGTGATATTGTGTTTGTATTTCTACTTCTTTGAGATCTCTTATTTGGTTCTATGTTGATCAGGTTATTAAGTACGGATGGTGAAAGTTTATTCATCAGTTTGAAGGTGGTAACTAGTATTTTGTAGTGTATCCTTTCGTGAATAGGTAGCCAATGGAGTTTAGCAAGAATTGGTGTAATGTGTTCTTTTGGACTTACTTTCATTATAATTCTAGCCGCAATATTTTGAGTTAATTGGATCCTTTTAATGTTTTGCCGCGTGATTCCCTGGAGAATTAAGTTTGCAAAATCAAAGTGTGGGGTGATGATTGCTTGTATTATTGATATGAAGTCGTGTAAATGAATTAATGGGCGTATTTGTTTCAGGGTCTTAATTTTAAAATGTATAGTTTTTGTAAGGTTTTTTATGTGTGAGTCCATATTAAGTTTATCATCAAGTATTACACCTAGGTATTTTAATTCTTTTTTAGCTTTAATCTCGTGGTTATTTAGGGTGATGGAATTTGGAGGTGTATATGTTTGGTTTTTTGTGACAGAGGATATCAGTTTTTGTAAAATGAATGTATAGGTTGTGGTCAATGAGCCAAGATGTTAATTCATTAAAGCAATCTTTTATTTGTTGTATTGGTGGGTGTGGGATTTTAAATGGTAGGTAAAACATAATATCGTCTGCATAAATGTGGTAATTTACGCCGTGGCGTTTAAAGATGTTGCAGACTGGTTGGAGGTAAATATTAAATAGAAGTGCTGACAGCGCAGATCCTTGTGGAAGGCCTTGAGTTTGTTTAAAGATGTTTGATTGTCAATTCTCACTGTTTGGTTCTATTTGTTAGGTAAGACTTAAACCAATTATATACTGTGGATGTTATTCCAATTTGTTGGAGTCTGCTTAGCATTGTTGCATGGTTAACACTGTCAAACGCTGCGGAGATGTCTAGAAAGATTAATATAAATGCTTGTTTTGGGTCGTCAATTCCTCTTATTAGCGTGTCAATGAGTACTGTCAATAGAGTTTCCACTCCATGATATGGACGGAAGCCATATTGATGTTCATCAAGGAGATCTATTGTATCAACAAATTCTTGTAATTGGGTTTGGACTATTTTTTCAGTGAGTTTGGCCATGAAAAGGATACTTGAAATAGGTCTGTAAGAGGTTGGGGATGTCTTGTCGAGGGTCTTATTTTTGAGAATTGGTCTTATTTGGACATGCTTTAGGGAAGGGGGTAAATAGCCATTTTCCAATGAAAAGTTAACTATGGGGAGGATGAAGGATGAGAGTGTAGGGAGAGTCTTCTTTATCCATTTTACTGGGCAGGGATCGAGGTGTGAAGTTGTTGTATTTATATTAGATATGATGGTTTTAAGAGTGGATTTTGTTACTAGGTTGAAGTTTGACCAGGTATCAGAGATGTTAGGGATCGACTCAGTGTATAATTTTGGGGGCGCCATTTGTGGTTTAGTTTTGTTTATATAGTATTGTGCTAGTTCTTGTGGGGAAATGTCAATAGATGTTTCATGTGTGTTATGGCTTTTGTTGGTCAAATTCTGAACTATACTAAACAGTTCTCTTGGACGATTCATAGAATTAACTAGTATGTTAGAGTAATAGTTTCTCTTAGCTGTGTCAATTGCTTTTCTGTAATTGTTGAGTGTTTTTAAATATATTTCATGGTTGGGTGTCGTTTTGGAATTTCTCCATTCACGTTCGTGTTTTCTTAGTGTTCTTTTAATTTGTTTGATTGTGTTATTATACCATGCTGCATTGCCATTTTTGGTCTTGTTGTTTTTATTATTACGTTGTGTTGTGATTGGGTTGCGTTCTGCTGCCTTAGATATTATGTTGTTCCAGTTATCCATTGATTCATCAAGGTTTGTTGTTATTGGGGATAGTTGTGGGGTTATGTTATCGAGAAATTCCTCTTCATTAAATTTTCTGAATCTATTTATTGGTGAGGGTCGTGGGCTATTTGTTTGGATGTTGACAGTGTACTTTATTACAAATTTGAGGAGGTAGTGATCTGACCAAGGGACAGGTTGGTATTTAAGGGTTGCAGAGTCAAATAGATTGTAGAGGTCGGTCGGTAGGAAAACAAGATCTAGTGTTTTTCCTTTGGTGTGTGTTTGATCCAGTATAATTTGGTTGAAGTCCATGTTAGTAGCGGTGTCTAGGAAGTGAGATGAGTATGTGTTATGTGTTGAGGGGAGATTAAAGTCACCCATTAGAATTACAGGATTTGAGTCGGTAGAAGAAGATGACATAATTTCAATTAATGTATCAGTGATGTCTATGTTATGTTTTGGTGGTTTATATATTAGGCATATCCTCAGGTTTTTAATTTTTATTGTGAGAGAATCAATATTGTTAGAGTTGCTAGAATTTATTAGTTTTGCATTGAGTTTTTTTTTTTATTATTATGAGGACACCACCACCTTTTTTGTGTGTTCTGTATGTGTGGAAAATCTCATATTCATATGTTTTTAATTGGTTAATGCAAACTGAGTCTGATTCCTTGGTAACCTGGGCCTATTCTTGAAAGAAGGCGCCAGGGAATGGGCCCCCAAATCTTCAATGCATAGCCTGGGAGGATCCTCTTTTGGAGTAGGCCACGTCACTGGGTCTAAGTGTTCCACAAAAGAACTAAGAACAACCCTGAGGCTGAAGGGACGAAAGGGTTTTTCTTGTCGATAGTGACGCTAGTCTCAAGACCTCTGAGAATCTGGCCAGCGTGCCCTTGGTGGTTGGGAGGAGGCTGATGAGAAAGGGACACTTGTCCCCCTGGAATTGTAAAACGTGGACTGTTGTAGTTGTTGTTATGGAAGGACAGACTAGATGGGCCTTGTGGTCTTTTTCTGTCATCATGTTTCTATGTTTCTATGTCTCCAGGAAGGCAGTAAGATTTTGTCTCACCTAGGTCATTTACCAGATTCTCCGTCTGATCCAAACAAGAACGTCCCCCTTAAAGGCCAGTTGAGCCAACTGGGCTTTGGAGGATGTGTCCGCTGCCCAGTGATTGAGCTATACCTGGCATTAGAAAGAAAGATCATGGACTTCCGGTGGCGCTGGCTGAAGGAATGGCAGCGCACTGACCGAGCTCTGCCATTAACACCCATCTCCAAGCACAAAGGACCCCACGAAGTGGCGGATTTTTAGCACGTAAGTGTGCATGGGGAGATAGGTGAACCCTCTCTTCCCCCCCCCCCCACAAAGCAAAACACAGAGGGGTAGAAGTGACTCTGGGGAAAAAACGAAAGCGGCGAATCCAGCGATGTGAGGTTATCAAATTTGCAGATGACACAAAACTATTTAAAGTTGTTAAAACCCAAGAGGATTGTGGAAAATTGCAAGAGGATCTTGATAAATTGGAAGACTGGGCATCAAAATGGCAGATGAAATTTAATGTGGACAAGTGCAAGGTTATGCACCTAGGGAAGAACAACCCAAACTATGGTTACATGATGCAAGGTTCCACATTAGGAACCACCACCCAGGAAAAAGATTTAGGCGTCATTGTGGATACCATGTTAAAACCCTCGGCCCAGTGTGCAGCGGCGGCCAAGAGAGCAAATAGAATGCTAGGTATGATAAGGAAAGGAATGGAAAATAAAACAAAGGATATTATAATGCCTCTATATCGTTCCATGGTGAGACCGCACCTTGAATATTCTGTGCAATTCTGGTCGCCGTATCTTAAAAAGGATATAGAGTTATTAGAAAAGGTTCAGAGAAGAGCCACCAAAATGGTAAAGGGGATGGAAGGATACTCCTATGAAGAAAGGCTAAAAAGGTTAGGGCTCTTTAACCTGGAAAAGAGACGGCTGAGGGGAGATATGATAGAAGTCTATAAATTAATGAGCGGAGTGGAACGGGTAAACGTAGATCGATTGTTTACCTTATCAGAATATAGAAAGACTAGGGGACATGCAATGAAGCTACAGGGTAAACTATTTAAGACTAATAAAAGAAAATATTTTTTCACTCAACGTGTAATCAAACTCTGGAATTTGTTACCGGAGGATGTAGTAAAGGCTGTTAGTGTAGCTGGGTTTAAAAAAGGTTTGGACAAGTTCCTGGAGGAAAGGTCCATAAGCCATTATTAAGAAGGGACCCAGGATATCAATGCTTGAACCAATACAAGCATTGTGGAACCTGTGTCCCTTGGGGAAACTGCTAGGTACATATGACCTAGATTGGCCACTGTTGGAAACAGAATACTGGGCTTGATGGACCTTGGTCTGACCTAGTATGGCATATCTTATGTTCTAGCCGGCAGTCGGGCCAGCGCGGGAATCCGGGCTCGGTTCCTAAGGACTGGATAGAGCTGCCCTGATGAGCCTAAGGCAGAGCGGAGGAGTGGATAGCCGGCGGCGGTGGCGGGCTGAATGCGACTGTTCAGAGAGGCAGTAAGAAAGTGATCGGAGCTGGAGACTGTTCGCCAGGGCTAGCACGTGGCGGAAGAGGAGGCCCAGTACTCTCGGCAGTATTAAAACACAGAAACATGATGAGAGAAAAAGACCACATGGCCTATCTAGTCTGTCCTTCCATATCAACAACTCCAACAGTCCCCTTTTTACCTTTAGAGATCCTCTGCGTTTGTCCCATGCTTTTTGAATTCAGTTACTGTCCTCATTTCTACCACCTCCACTGGGAGACTATTCCACGGATCCACTACTCTTTCCGTAAAGAAATATTTCCGCATATCACTCCTGAATCTATCTCCCTTTACCCTCATCCCATGTCCCCTCATAGTAGAACTTGCTTTCAATCGAAAGAGGCTCTCTCCCTGAACATTTATGCCATGGAGGTATTTAAACATCTAAATCATTTCACCTCTATCCCGCCTTTCCTCTAAGGTATACATATTAAGATCCTTATGTCTGTCCTCATATGCTTTATAATGAAGACCACTAATCATTTTAGTAGCCACCCTCTGCACCGACTCCATCCTGTTCACATCCTTTTGAAGGTGCGGTCTCCAGAATTGCACACTACTCCAAATGAGGTCGCACCAAAGACTTATACAGAGGCACTATCACCTCCTTTTTTCTGCTAGCCATTCCTCTCCGTATGCACCCAAGCATCCTTCTAGGTTTTGCCGTCGCTTTTTCTACCTGTTTAGCTATTTTAAGATCATCAGACACAACCACGCTTAGGTCCCGCTCTTCTTTAGTGGACAAAAGTACTTCACCCGCTATACTATATTGCTCCCTTGAATTGCTGCAGCCCAAAAATCCCTGCTGCCAAATTCTAGACCATTCTTCAAGCTTAGCTAGATCCCTCCTCATGTTATCTACACCTTCCTGGGTGCCTACCCTATTGCAGATTTTGGTATCATCCGCAAAGAGGAAACCTTACCCGACAGGCCTTCCGCTATATCACTAACAAAGATGTTAAAAAGAATCGGACCAAGGACAGATCCCTGGGGCACACCACTGGTAACATTCTTCTCCTCAGAGTGAGCTCCATTTACTTGTACTCTTTGTCGCCTCCCATCCAACCAATTTCTAACCCAAGCAATAACTTCAGGGTCCATCCCTAGGGTGCTCAGTTTGTTTATAAGTCGCCTGTGAGGAACAGTGTCAAAGGCTTTACTGAAATCTAAATACACTACATCTAGAGCTCTCCCTCGGTCCAACTCCCTGGTCACCCAGTCAAAGAAATCAATCAGATTTGTCTGACAAGACCTGCCTCTGGTGAATCAATGCTGTCTCGGATCCTGTAATTCGATGGACTCCAGAAACCTCACTATTTTCTCTTTCAGCAGCGTTTTCAATAATTTACTCACCACCGAAGTTAAACTAACCGGCCTGTAGTTTTCAACCACATCCTTACTTCCGCTTCTGTGTAAAGGCACCACATGAGCCTCTCTCCAGTCCTTTGGCACCACTCCCGACTCCAACGAGGCATTGAAAAGGTCAGTCAGTGGAGCAGCTAGAACGTCCCCAAGTTCCCTCAGTATTCTAGGGTGTATCCCATCCGGTCCCATCGCTTTGTCTACTTTACGTTGAGCTAGTTTCTCATGAACACAGTCTTCTGAAAATTGTTCAAGATGTCCCTCGCTTCTGTTCCTGTTTGTGGGTGTTTTCTGAGGTCCTGCTCCTGGTTCTTCATCTGTGAACACAGAACAGAAATATTTGTTAAGTAATTCTGCTTTAACCTTATCAGCTTCTACATATTCCTCCCCTGCACCCTTGAGTCTGACAATACCACTTTTGCCCTTCCTCTTCTCACTAATATATCTGAAAAATGTCTTATCCCCCCATTTTATTGCCTTGGCTATTTCCTCCTCCTTTTGAAGCTTTGCCTTCCTGACTACTTTGCTAGCTTCTCTAAGTTTTCCCAAATATAGATGCCTGTCTTCCTCTTTCTGTGATCTCTTGTATTTCATGAAGGCCTCCCTCTTTTTCTTCACTTTTTCAGCTACTTCTTTCAAAATCCATAGCGGTCTCCTTTTCCTTTTACCTTTATTTACCATTTTAACAAAAAGGTTGGCTGCCCTTAAAATATCCCCTTTCAGTTTTGCCCACTGTTTTTCTACATCCCCCAGCTGTTCCCATCCCACTAACAACTCCCTGAGGTATTGGCCCATCTTGACAAAGTTAATCTTCCTAAAGTCTAAGATCATCACCTTCGAATGGATTCTAACAGCCCTAGTCCTAATACTGAACCACACCATCTGGTGATCACTGGATGCAAAATGATCTCCCACTACAACATCAGAAACACTTTCACCATTGGTAAGCACCAAGTCCAGTATGGCCCCTTCACGTGTGGGGTCTGTTACCAATTGCCTGAATAGTTCTCCCTGTAAGTAATCCAGGATCTCCTTACTTCTAGATGATACTGCAGCAGGAATGTGCCAATCAACATCTGGCGTATTGAAATCTCCTATCAGTAGCACTTCCCCTTTCCTAGCAATGCTGTGTATGTCTTCAATTAACTCTGTCCACCTCTTCCTCTTGTGAGGGAGGTCTGTATATCACACCAATGCAAATAGATTTCTCTTTCCCTCTTTCTAGTTTAACCCACAATGCCTCCTCTCTCCCTTTTAAGCTCTGAAATTCCAAAGCTTTAATAGTAGTTTTTACATATAGTGCCACTCCTCCTCCCCTACTTCCTACCCTGTCCTTTCTGAATAAAGTATAGCCAGGTATAGTTACATCCCAATCATGGTTTTCTGTGAACCATGTTTCTGTAACTGCCACTAAATCCAAGTCAGCCACTCCCATCAAAGCTTCAACATCAGGGATCTTATTTCCCATGCTATGGCCATTTATACACACTGCTTTCCATATGTTACCCCTGTTACCCATTTCCATAAAGGTATTTAATGTATCACCTACCTGGGGGCTTTCCTTACCCATCCCCAACGAATCTTGTTTAAAGCCCTCTTCAGTAGATTAGCCAGTCTACTACTGAAGATGTGTTGACCTTTCTTGGAGAGATGGATGCTGAATTGTGGCTGAGCGGGGGTCAGAGCTGTATCTGCCGGGTGATTAGCAGAAGTAGCCAGTACCTTCCCAAGCGGTCGGAGGCAGGCGGGATTTGTGCGAGTGGACCAGCTGAGCCTCTGGAAGAGAAGCAAGGTCGTGAGAAATCCCCCCTGTGCTGGGCACAAAAGAATATTGTAAGAGATCTGAAGGCAGCGGATGGCAGCAAGGAAATATGACATGAACCTTGAAGCTTATTCCTTTAAAAAGTACAGGGCGTGCCAAAGGCCACGTTGCAAAAATGGCGACAACCAGTGGAGAGCAAAGGGACCTGGATGAGAGGGGAGCAGCAGGAGGTCCAACGATCGAAATCCAAGCACTGAGATCCGATCTGAAAGAGTGGTTTGACTCAATGAGACAAGAGCTAGGAGCAATGAAGAATGAGGTACACGGCTGGATACAGGAGATGAGGGAGGAAATGGCATCCCTGGGGACCAGACTCGAGGAGGTGGAGATTAAAATGGAGGAGCAGGAAGGGTGATGGGCGCCTTATGAACATTGAGTAGAGGCTCTCAGTGAGGCGCAAGATGACCTGTGGCAGAAAGTAGAAGACCAGGAGAATAGGTCAAGGTGCTCGAATATCCGGATACGAGGTCTGCCTGAGAGCGAAGGGGTGGTCATCTATGTGGCCCTGGCAGAGGAATTCTGTGGGGCGGCCCTGAAAGCTGCTATGGATGCGGAAGGCGTATATCTTACAGTGGACAGAGCACATAGAGCCCTGGGGCCAAGGAGAGAGAAAGCGTAGTTACTCACCTGTAACAGGTGTTCTCCAGGAGCAGCAGGAATCAGTCCTCACTTATGGGTGACGTCGGCGCCGACGGAGCCCTCGCGGAGCAATTTTCCCCAGCTTTCAAAGAAAGCCTTTGGGAATTGCAGCGCGCATGCGCGGTCCTCTTCCCGCCCAAGGGTGCCATCTTAGCCAGTCAGATGACATAGCTAAAAAAGACAGCATAAAAATTTGCAAAAAAACTAAAGCAGAAGATTGCAACTCCAAGGGGAGGAGGGAGGGTTGTGAGGACTGATTCCTGCTGCTCCTGGAGAACACCTGTTACAGGTGAGTAACTACGCTTTCTCCAGGACCAAGCAGGAAGTCAGTCCTCACTTATGGGACTCCCAAGCTTAAGGCTACCGGAGACCCTAAGCACAAAAAAGAGCTCCCTCTAGCTCAGCAGCACAGAAGGAAAGAATCTTCGCTGAATGATTACCCACCGGTAGCCCACATCCGGGATGGAGGGTAGGAGTTGCTCAGACCTCAAAGAGATTACGGAGGACTGCCTGTCCGAAAGCACTGTCCCTGCGGGACTCCCTCTCGAGACAGTAATGGACCGCAAAAGTCTGGCTCGAAGACCAAGTAGCGGCCCGGCAGATGTCTGCCAGCGGAACAGAGCGGAGGTAAGCCACTGACGTGGCCTTTGCCCGAACGCAATGAGCCGTGACTCGACCTTCCAAGGAGAGTCCGGCTGCCCCATAAGCCCAAGAGATACAGTCCGCAACCCAGATGGACAGAGTACGCTTGGAGACCGGGAGCCCCAATTTATTGGGGTCAAAAGACACAAAAAGCTGAGCAGCTTTACGGTGCTCCCGCGTACGGTCAAGGTAGAAGTTCAATGCCCTTCTACAGTCCAGGGTATGGAGGACCGTTTCAGCTCGGCTGGAGTGTGGTCTGGGAAAGAAGGTTGGAAGTACCACCTCCTGATTGATATGAAAAGGGGATACCACTTTTGGAAGAAACTTTGGGTGAGTCCGTAGGACTACCCTATTTTTGTAGAACCGAGTGTAAGGGGGATCAGACACGAGGGCCTGCAATTCAATTACGCGTCTAGCGGAAGTGAGGGCTATCAAGAACAATGTTTTCCAAGAAAGAAAACGGAGAGAACAGGTAGCCATAGGTTCAAAAGGCGGACAGGTGATCCGCTGTAAAACCACATTCAGGTCCCAGTCAGGCGCTGGCGGGCGCAGAGGTGGTTTAAGTAGAAGGATTCCCCGGAGAAACCTCGCTACGAGAGGGTCGTTGGAAAGAGGTCTGCCGTCCACCGGCACATGATGTGCTGAAAGAGCACTGAGGTGAACTTTGACGGAGTTGGACTTAAGTCCCAGATTAGAGAGGTATAGCAAGTACTGCAAGATCACCGACACCGGGCAGGAGAAGGGATCCTGAGACTGTTGGGTACACCAAACGGAAAAACGACGCCATTTAAGGGCGTAGTATTTTCGGGTAGAAGGTCGTCGTGAAGCCAAGACGACCTCCTCCACTTCTGCCGGCAGGAGAAGGGGAGCAAGGACTACCCTCTCATCAGCCAGGCCATTAGGTTGAGAGACCTGAGGTTGGGGTGTAGCAGAGACCCCTGATCCTGAGTGAGGAGATCCGGTTGTAACCCCAGAGGGAATGGATCCTCTACCGCTAATTGCAGCAGGAGTGGAAACCACGGCTGTCTGGGCCAGCGAGGGGCCACCAGGATCATGAAGGCTTTGTCTCGGAGAACCTTGAAAAGAGTCCGGGAGACTAGCGGGATGGGAGGGAAAGCGTACAGAAGGCTCCCCGACCATGAGAGTAGAAAAGCGTCCGCCGCAACTCGAAGGGGGTGTGGCTGACGAGAGCAGAAGCGAGGAAGTTGCCGGTTGTGAGGACTGGCAAAGAGATCCATCGTGGGGAGGCCCCACTTTAGAAAGAGTTTCTGAACTACCAAGGGATCCAGGCGCCACTCGTGCGGCTGGAGGATCCTGCTGAGTTTGTCCGCCAGGCAATTTTCTTGGCCTGGGAGATAAACTGCCTTGAGAAGAATGCCGTGACTGACGGCCCAAGAGCAGAGCTTGCTTGCTTCCCGACAGAGAAGGAAGGAGCCCGTGCCCCCCTGCTTGTTCACGTAGAACATGGCAACTTGATTGTCCGTCTGGACAAGGACGGACTGGCGAGAGGTCAGGTGGGAGAAGGCCCTGAGAGCCAAGCGGATCGCTCTGAGCTCCAGGAAGTTGATCTGCTGAGCAGACTCCCACGTGTTCCAGAGACCTTGAGTACATGCCCCTTGGCAATGTGCTCCCCAGCCCAGGAGGGATGCATCTGTCGTCAGCACCCGGGCCGGCTGAGGTGGCTGAAAAGGCATGCCGAGCACTAGGTTCGGCCGATGCAGCCACCACTGAAGAGACGAGGCCAGCGGCTCGGAGACGCGCACTAGGTCCGCTAGGCCGCCTGTGGCCTGTTGCCACTGCTTGCGGAGACACCATTGAGCCGGCCGCATATTCAAGCGGGCATTGGGGGTCACATGGACGGTGGAAGCCATATGGCCGAGTAGTCTCAGGAAGCGCCTGGCGGAGACCAGGGGCTGGCTGCGAAAACGGTCGGCTAGGTCCATGAGCCATTGAGCCCTGTCGAGCGGTAGGAACGCTCGTGCCTGAGGAGTGTGCAGCCTTGCGCCGATGAACTCGAGATCCTGTGAGGGGAGCAAAGTGGACTTTGCGAAGTTTATAACAAAGCCCAAGTGCTGCAGAAGAGTCACCGTGCGGCGTGTGGCGTTGGTGACCTCCGGAGCGGACGCTGCTCTGATGAGCCAGTCGTCGAGGTACGGAAAGACATAGAGGCCGTGAAGCCGGAGATGGGCCGCCACCACCGCGAGGCATTTTGTGAAGACCCGCAGAGCGGAGGACAGGCCAAAGGGCAGTACTCTGTACTGGTAATGATTTCCTGCCACCACAAACCTTAGGTATTGGCGGTGGCTTGGGTGGATGAGGATGTGTGTGTAGGCATCCTTTAGATCCAAGGAGCATAGCCAATCTCCCTGCTGGAGGTAGGGCAGAAGGATTCCAAGGATAAGCATCTTGAACTTCTCCCGCACAAGGAACTTGTTGAGGTTGCGCAAGTCCAGGATGGGTCTGAGGCCCCCTGTCCGCTTTGGTACTAGAAAGTACCTGGAATAAAAGCCTTGACCCCTCAGGTGGTGGGGCACCGGTTCCACCGCCTGCTCCTGCAGAAGACCCGCTAACTCCTGAAGGAGTAGTTCCCTGTGCAGAGGGGGTCGTGGAGGTTCTCCCGGAAAGTAGGAGGGAGGGATCTGGTGGAAGTGGAGAAGATATCCTTCTCTCACGACCTGAAGCACCCAGGCATCTGCGGTGATGCCGGACCACCTGTGGGCGAAGTGAACCAGCCAGCCTCCGGTGCTGGGAGGAACCAGCGGGGGGGGAGAGGCTATGCTTAAGGAGTCAAAAGCCCCCACCCTGCTGAGCAGGGGCTGGTGGCGCAGGCTTGGGGGCTTGCTGCCTACGGGACCCGTTACCCCGTCCCTTGGCCTGCTGGCCCTGTTGGGGAGCTGCAGGGGCCTGATAATGGGGGTATTGTTTGTAGGCAGCCGCCTTCCTCGGGTAAAAGGACTTCTTTCCCGAGCCCTTCTTTTTCTGGGAAGGGGCGGAGGTCTTCCTAGAAAGCCTAGTCCTGGTGAGAGTCTCCGTCTCAATTTGTGCAGCCTTATCAGCCATGGGCTTGCCAAAGAGGTTTTCGCCTCGGCAGGGGACATCGACCAACTTGTCCTGCACCCAGGGCTCAAGGTCAGACGACTGAAGCCAAGCCTGTCGGCGGGCACCGATGCCGGCTGCGGCCACTCGAGCCGATGCTTCAAAGCCATCATAGGCTGCTCGGGATATGAACTTTGAGCATTCCCGAATGCCAGTGGACAAGGCCAGGAACCTCCGCAAGGGTTCCTCGGACAAACCAGCGGAGAATCCGGCTAGCTCTTTAGCCAGGTCTTGGAGATACATGCCCATGTATAGCTGGTAGGTCTGGACACGACACGCAAGCATAGAGCACTGGAAACACTTCTTAACAAGGCCATCCAGGTTACGGGCCTCCCTGCCAGGAGGCACCGAGGAGTGCATCTTCTGGCTCTTAAGACGATGCATGGCCGATTCCACTACCATGGAATGGTGTGGTAGCTGTGCTTTTTGGAAGCCAGGGCTCTTGCGGACTCGATAGATAGAATCGACCCGCTTGCTCAGGACCGGCGAGGTGGCCGGACTCTCCCACATGCGGAAGAGTAGTCGTTCCAGCATGGGAGGAACCGGTACAGTAAAGTGTTCCCTGGCGGGAGAGTCATACTGGAGGGCGTCGAGCTCTTCGGCTCGAGGCTCCTCCTCAGGGTCCGCAGGGAAGGCCAAAGCCTTGGCCATATCCCTGACGAAGTCCGAGAACCGGGCGTCCTCCGGGGGGGACTGCTTCCGAGGCTCGGACTCCGGCGAGTCCGAGGGGACACACCGAGTCCGGAAAGAATCAGGCGACTCTTCCTCCTCAGACTCCCAGACCGACTCCGACGAGGACTCGGTGGGGTCGGCCTGGGCAGGGCGCGGCGCCTGCCGCCCCGACGCCGAGGGAGTCGGCGTCGGCGACCTCGGTCCCGAACGGGAGGCCGAGGGTGACCTCGACCGAGGATCGACTCGAGTTCGCATCGACTCGAGGATCGGCTCGGTCTCCGGGGTCGACTTAGACGTCGACGTCCCGGCGGTCGGGGCAGCGGCGCCAGCGAAGCCAGCGAGCAGTGCCCGCTGCTGGTCCATGAAGGCAGACAGTCTGCTCTCCAAGGCCGTCAACCTGAGTCCGAGCTCAGGTGACCCAGCAGCCCCCGACTCGGGCCCCGACGGCGTCGGGCCCGACGTCGGCTGTCGCGGAGGCGAGTCCAGGAGGACCACAGGACTTACCCGAGCAGGCAGCTCCGACTCCAGGCGAGGTCGCTTCGTGAGGTGCTCCTTCTCCAAGGACCCGGGACGGCTATCGGGGCTATGCGACCTGGCCCTCGCGGAGCCAGGAGCGTCCACCGACGCCGCCCTCGCGGGTTTCACCTTACGCTGATGCTCCCCGGAGGGAGAACCCCTGTCGGAGGAACTCCGGCGACGGTCCGAGCTGGAACCTTTGGACGCGGAGGCCTCCGACGAGGTCCGGGTACGGCTGGGGTCAGCGAAGATCCTATCCCGCTGATGCCGCCGACTTCTCAACGCTTTGGAGGACATTTTGCCGCAGGGCCCACAGATCATTTCTTCATGATCCGGGCCAGGCAGCGGAGGCAAAAGTCGTGTGTGTCAGTCAGTGACATATTTCGGTCACACTGACCACACCGCTTGAAACCACTGGCAGCCATCGGGGGAAAAAGGGCCCCGGCGAGGTCAAAGGACCGGGCTGCCAGGGAAAAACCGAAAATGAAAGCTGACTAAGTCAGAAAAACCGAAAAAAGAAGAGGACTCGTGACCGGCGTCGCGAGTCCGGGCGGGAAAAAGACCGGCGTCGAACCGAAGGAAAAGAAAAGGATAAATTATGAAGAAATATCAACTTTTTCGCGGGGACACGACGGGTACGTCTGTAGGGCTCCGCGGAAAAAAGAAGACTGGCTAAGATGGCACCCTTGGGCGGGAAGAGGACCGCGCATGCGCGCTGCAATTCCCAAAGGCTTTCTTTGAAAGCTGGGGAAAATTGCTCCACGAGGGCTCCGTCGGCGCCGACGTCACCCATAAGTGAGGACTGACTTCCTGCTTGGTCCTGGAGAATAGAGCATGAGATGTGGTCGTCTGCCTGCATGAATTCAGATCCAAAGAACTGGTGATGAAGGCTTCCAGGAAGCTGGGCAAGATCAAGTGGCAAGGATCAGAGGTGAAAGTGTTTGCAGAGATCTCTAGCCTCACCATTAAAAAATGCAGGGAGTACCAAGCGGTGACCAGGAAACTGAGAGAAGAAAATGTGAGGTACCGCTGGCTGTTCCCAGTGGGCCTGCAGTTTACAATTAATACAAAAACGACGACAGCTCACTTGGTGGAAGCGGCTATATTGAGTATGAAGCAGGCAGGGTGGACTGATATTCCTGCGATAGCTCCGGGGAGTCCAGACGGACGGGATAGGAGGGGTCTGGAGAAGGAACCACAGCATCAATGGAGTCGGGTGCCTGGAGGAGCAAGAAGCTTAAGACGCCAGAGACTGCCAAAATGAGGACTTTGCTATGCTGATTGTATGTTGGGTTAAGGTGGATGGGGGTAGGGGAATGGAATTGTATTGTACTGAATTGAATTGACTGGTATTGAATGGCTACTGCATGGGCTTGGGGTGTTTGGGGGAGGTGACATGGGGGAGGGACAGGGTTTCTTGTTCCCCTTCTATTTGGGATTGTGGGGGGGGGGAGTAGGCAATCGAGAAATTGGAAGGGGAGGGGTGGTCGGCGGGAGGTCATATGGAAGGGTTCCAAGGGGGGAGGGCGAGGGGGGCAGGGAAAGGAGAGAGTCGAGGGGAGGATGGGAGGGGTTTGGGGGGGACGGGTTAATAGATTAAGGAGGGATGTGGGGAAGAGTGAGAGGGGTCAGATAGCACTATGCCGGAGATAAATATCATGTCAATGAATGTTAGAGGCCTCAATTCCTTTGCAAAGCGACAGCTATTAATGAAAGAGTGTACTAGGCTGCATGGAGATATTGTCTTTATACAGGAGACCCATCTTTTGACTAAGGATGAGAGCCGGGTGAGTCATCCCCAATAACCGCAGCAATTTTTTGCTTCAAATAAGGTAGAGAAAAAGAAAGGAGGCGTGGGGATCCTGCTATCGGCACGGATTCTAGGACAAGTGGGGGAGGTAATTAAGGATAAAATGGGGAGATTTGTGGTCGTAAAATTGCAGTGGGATCAGCAGCTATATACTCTGGTTAATGTGTATGCCCCGAATATTAAACAAGGCCAATTCTTCCGGGAGCTTCAGAATAAGCTAATTGGGTTAGCAGAAGATCGTCTGATCCTGGGAGGCGATTTTAATGTGACCTTAGACCCACGAGTGGACACATCTAGGGGGTCGTCCTCGTTGTCAAAACAGCATAGGGTGAGTTTGAAAAAGCTAATTGCGGGCTTAGGCCTGGTCGATCTGTGGAGGAAAATAAACAGAGGGCAAAGGGACTACTCTTTCTTCTCAGCGGTGCATGGAGTGTACTCCCGCATAGATATGATACTGGTAGACCTACCCTGGTAGCTGCATTACAGAAGTGTGAGATTAAAGAACGCGCTTGGTTGGACCATGCCCCAGTTATCTGTGCAATCCACCTTGGGGGCTCAAGGAGGAATAGAGGGTGGTGGAAGCTAAATGAATCCCTGTTGGAGGATAAAACGGTGGTGCAGCAGATTACAGATAGCATAGCAGAATCTCTGTTGTTGAATGAGACGGGGGATTGTACGACGGGGACAGTCTGGGATTGAGATCTGACCTCTAACGGTTTCATGAAAGAAAGTCGCAGCTGCGCGGAGCTGCGTCGCAACGAACTGGAACTTGTAGGGTCTGAATTCAGGCAGCACTTGGCACTTCGGGATGCAGTAAGATATCAAGTTTTGAATAGTTCTGGCCCCTTGAAGAAGCAGTGGTGAAACGCCTTGGACGGCATCACATGCGGTGTTGGGGAATGTGCTATTTCAGATACCTAAGCTCCACAAATGGCTGGGAAAAATCGTATCGCTAAAGCTGTTGCCCCCGTTACAGCTTCTGCCTCGGTCCAGACAGAGGTCCTAATGCCAGTTGAAGGACCAGTTCCATGTGCAGGGTGCCTGCATGCTGAAACTCTGAGGAAACAAGTGGAGGAACTCAGAGAGGAGGTGACGAGGCTGAGGAGCATTCAAGACAGTGAGAAGTACATTGATGAGATGCTTCTTGCAGCAACTAAGCTCTCCAGCACAGGAGAAGATGGGTGCCAACAGAATGTCGATGGCTGGACACAAGTCACCAGGGCCTGCAAAATCACCAATCCAACTTCTCCAGCCCTTGAATTGAAGAACCATTATGCAGCCCTGGAAGTGGAAGAGGTGAAAGCATCCCTGGAAAGGGAAGAACCAGAGCTCAAGTATCCCAAAGTTGCAGAATCAGTGACCAGAAGGAAACGAAGGGTAGTGGTGGTTGGAGACTCTCTTCTGAGGGGTACTGAGGCGTCCATCTGCCGACCAGACTTGATGTCCAGAGAGGTATGCTTTCTGCCTGGTGCCAAAATCCAAGATGTAACGGAGAGTTTGCCGATACTCATCAAGCCAACTGACTATTACCCAATGTTGCTAATCCATGTTGGAACAAATGATACTGCCAGGTATACCTCGGAAAGTATCAAAAGTGACTTCATGGCTCTGGGACAGAGGGTGAAGCAGTTAGGTGCACAGGTGGTGTTCTCTTCAATCTTCCCTGTTGAGAGTAAAGGCCAAGGCAGAGAGGCTCGCATCCTGGAGATGAATGCATGGCTGCGTGGATGGTGTCATCGAGAGCGTTTTGGTTTCCTAGACCATGGGATGCTCTTCCAAGGGTTGCAGAGCAGAGATGGCATCCATCTGTCCAAGAAAGGTCAACGCATCTTCGGTAGTAGACTGGCAAATCTACTGAAGAGGGCTTTAAACTAGATTCGTTGGGGATGGGTGAAGAAAGCCCCCAGGTAAGTGAAAGCCCCCAGGTAGGTGATACATTAAATACCTTTATAGAAATGGGTAACAGGGGTAACATATGGAAAGCAGTGTGTATAAATGCCGGTAGCATGGGAAATAAGATCCCTGATGTTGAAGCTTTGGTGGGAGTGGCTGACTTGGATTTAGTGGCAGTTACAGAAACATGGTTCACAGAAAACCATGATTGGGATGTAACTAAACCTGGCTATACTTTATTCAGAAAGGACAGGGTAGGAAGAAGGGGAGGAGGAGTGGCACTATATGTAAAAACTACTATTAAAGCTTTGGAATTACAGAGCTTAAAAGGGAGAGAGGAGACATTGTGGGTTAAACTAGAAAGAGAAATCTATTTGCATTGGTGTGATATACAGACCTCCCTCACAAGAGGAAGAGGTGGACAGAGTTAACTGAAAACATACGCAGCATTGCTAGGAAAGGGGAAGTGCTACTGAGAGGAGATTTCAATATGCCAGATGCTGATTGGCACATTCCTGCTGCAGTATCATCTAGAAGTAAGGAGATCCTGGATTCTCTATAGGGAGAACTATTCAGGCAATTGGTAACAGACCCCACACGTGAAGGGGCCATACTGGACTTGGTGCTTACCAATGGTGACAGACTTTCTGATGTTGTAGTGGGAGATCATTTTGCATCCAGTGATCACCAGATGGTGTGGTTCAGTATTAGGACTAGGGCTGTTAGAATGCATTCAAAGGTGAGGATCTTAGACTTTAGGAAGACTAACTTTGCGAAGATGGGGCAATACCTCAGAGAGTTGTTAGTGGGATGGGAACAGCTGGGGGATGTAGAAAAACAGTGGGCAAAACTGAAAGGGGATATTTTAAGGGCAACCAAACTTTTTGTTAAAATGGTAAATAAAGGCAAAAGGAAAAGGAGACCGCTATGGTTTTCAAAGGAAGTAGCTGAAAAAGTGAAGAAAAAGAGGGAGGCCTTCATGAAATACAAGAGATCACAGAGAGAGGAAGACAGGCATCTGTATTTGGAAAAACCTAGAAAAGCTAGTAAAGTAGTCAAGAAGGCAAAGATTCAAAAGGAGGAGGAAATAGCCAAGGCAATAAAATGGGGGGATAAGACATTTTTCAAATATATTAGTGAGAAGAGGAAGGGCAAAAGTGGTATTGTCAGACTCAAGGCTGCAGGGGAGGAATATGTAGAAGCTGATAAGGATAAAGCGGAATTGCTTAACAAATATTTTTGTTCTGTGTTCACAGATGAAGAACCAGGAGCAGGACCTCAGAAAACACCCACAAATAGGAACAGAAGCGAGGGACATCTTGAACAATTTTCAGAAGACTGTGTTTGTGAGAAACTAGCTCAACGTAAAGTAGACAAAGCGATGGAACCGGATGGGATACACCCTAGAATACTGAGGGAACTTGGGGACGTTCTAGCAACTCCACTGACTGACCTTTTCAATGCCTCATTGGAGTCGGGAGTGGTGCCAAAGGACTGGAGAGAGGCTCATGTGGTGCCTTTACACAAAAGCGGAAGTAAGGATGTGGTTGAAAACTACAGGCTGGTTAGTTTAACTTCGGTGGTGAGTAAATTATTGGAAATGCTGCTGAAAGAGAAAATAGTGAGGTTTCTGGAGTCCAGCGGATTACAGGATCCGAGGCAGCATGGATTCACCAGAGGCAGGTCTTGTCAGACAAATCTGATTGATTTCTTTACCTGGGTGACCAGGGAGTTGGACCGAGGGAGAGCTCTAGATGTGATGTATTTAGATTTCAGTAAAGCCTTTGACACTGTTCCTCACAGGCGACTTATAAACAAACTGAGCACCCTAGGGATGGACCCTAAAGTTACTGCTTGGGTTAGAAATTGGTTGTGTGGGAGGCGACAAAGAGTACAAGTAAATGGAGCTCACTCTGAGGAGAAGGATGTTACCAGTGGTGTGCCCCAGGGATCTGTCCTTGGTCCGATTCTTTTTAACATCTTTGTTAGTGATATAGCGGAAGGGCTGTCGGGTAAGGTTTGCCTCTTTGCGGATGATACCAAAATCTGCAATAGAGTAGACACCCAGGAAGGTGTAGATAACATGAGGGGGGATCTAGCTAAGCTTGAAGAATGATCTAGAATTTGGCAGCTGGGATTTAATGTTAAAAAATGTAAGGTCATGCATCTGGGCTGCAGCAATCCAAGGGAGCAATACAGTATAGGGGGTGAAGTACTTTTGCCCACTAAAGAAGAGCGGGACCTAGGCGTGGTTGTGTTTGATGATCTTAAAGTAGCTAAACAGGTAGAAAAGGCGACGGCAAAAGCTAGAAGGATGCTTGGGTGTATACGGAGAGGAATGGCTAGCAGAAAAAAGGAGGTGATAATGCCTCTCTATAAGTCTTTGGTGCGACCTCATTTGGAGTATAGTGTGCAATTCTGGAGACCGTACCTTCAAAAGGATGTGAACAGGATGGAGTCGGTGCAGAGGGTGGCTACTAAAATGATTAGTGGGCTTCATTATAAAGCATATGAGGACAGACTTAAGGATCTTAATATGTTCACCTTAGAGGAAAGGCGGGATAGAGGTGATATGATTGAGATGTTTAAATACCTCCGTGGCATAAATGTTCAGGGAGAGAGCCTCTTTCAATTGAAAGCAAGTTCTGCTACGAGGGGACATGGGATGAGGGTGAAGGGAGATAGATTCAGGAGTGATATGCGGAAATATTTCTTTACGGAAAGTGTAGTGGATCCATGGAATAGTCTCCCAGTGGAGGTGGTAGAGATGAGGACAGTAACTGAATTCAAAAATGCATGGGACCAACACAGAGGATCTCTAAAGGTAAAAAGGGGACTGTTGTAGTTGTTGATATGGAAGGGCAGACTAGATAGGCCATGTGGTCTTTTTCTGTCATCATATTTCTATGTTTCTATGTTTAAAGGCAGTATAAGGGATAAACACATTGCAGTAGGAGCGCATCGTAAAAGGGTGAAGTTGCAGCAACAGGACCGTTTGTTAGCGGGGATTGGGGAAGCGGAGGCTAAATTAAAAAAGAACCCGAGGGATACCCAGGTAATTAAGGAGTTAGGGGCCTTAAGGAGGGAATTGAGTGAATTGAATATGCAAGAGATTCGGTATAAACTCTCCATGTTGCAACAGAAGAGCTTCGAGTTTAGTAATAAGGCGGAGAGGATGTTGGCGTGCAAAATACAAAAGTTGAGAGCTAGGAACATAATAGTAAGAATTAAGGATGAAGGGGGGAAGGATCTATGGGTAGGGGACGACAGAGGAGAGATTTATACAATTTTACCAAAAGTTATACACACTAGAGAAAGTAGTGGATGAGGATAAAATACAGGACTATTTGGAAAAGGTCAAGATGGCTCATCTTGAGGGGGAAGAAAGCGTGGAGCTGTCAGAACCCATTAAGGAACAGGAGGTATTGTCAGGGATTAAAGGGCTACAGGGACACAAGGCACCGTGGTTAGATGGTTCACTTTCGGTGCCCCTTCCCCTACTTTGGCCCCACTTATGTCTGATTTACCTATCCCTCTGGCACCCCCCTTCACTATCTTGGTGTAACCCTAGATTCCTCACTATCCTTTCACCAGCACATCTCCGGTGTAGTGCGTAGTTCCCTCTTCCAACTCCGGAAGATTAGGGCCGTCCGCTCCTTTCTCCCCTCTGCTTCCCTTACCACGTTAGTTCTCTCTCTGGTGATTAGCCGCCTCGATTATTGCAATTCCCTACTTGCAGGCGTTCCCCAATATCAGCTCTGCAGGTTACAGTTAATTCAAAACACAGCTGCCCGTCTCCTCACCTTTTCTTCTCTTCGCGATCATGTCACTCCCTGCTTACTTTCTCTTCACTGGCTCCCTATTAAAGTCCGCTATGTCTACAAACCTCTTACCATCACTCATAAAGTACTTTTCACTAACACACCGCAGTATCTAGCTGATCTTATCTTTCTCCAACCTACTCCTCGCCTGTTACCTTCTGCTGATGGTAATCACCTTTTCCTGCCTTCCCCCACTCAGGCCTACCTTGAATCCATCAGTCACGCCGCCTTCTTCTTTGCTAGTCCCGCCTTATGGAATTCTCTCCCGCATGTTATCCGCACTGAGCTGTCCTTCCCTCGCTTCAAAGCTTCGCTCAAAACCTCTCTCTTCTGCCAGGCCTTTGATCTTCCCCTCCCTCCGCTCACCTCGTGTCCGTCAACTACACTATCCACCAGCAATCCACCAGAGGGTTAGAACATTCCTGCACTTACCTGGGTTAGCCCCTCCCTTTTTGAACTGCTTGTCCTTGTCTGTGCTCCTCTCCCTTGACGTTTCCACTGTGTCATAACTGTCTCTGTGGTATTGCCCATCTTCTGCTATATGCCTTGTCACTTTCTATGCTATCAGCCCTTTGTCCCCTTGTCTTGTATTTATTATGTCTTTCCCCATTTGTCGTGATGTCTAATTTTGTTTTGTCTATGCCACTTTTACTGTCCTTTTCTCCTTGACTTCTTTCCTATCCACCCAATGGCGTTCCTTTCTATCTTTCTTTTCTGCAGCCATGATAATTTTGTGTTGTACACCGCCTTAATACTTTTGTTATAGGCGGTATATCAAATCTGACAAATAAAGATAAAGATTCTCAAATAGGTTCTATAAGGTGTTTGCTGAGGTTCTGGTGGGGCAGTTAGCGGGAATGTACAATTCCTTTAGTACGGTTGTGCCGATGCCAGCCTTGCTGCGAATGGCGGTAATTAGCATACTACACAAGGAGGGGAAGGACCCGGCTGAGTGCGGTTCGTATCGGTCTAGTTCCCTATTGGGGGGGAGGGGGGATTTAAAAATTTTCACTAGGGTATTAGCAAAACAGTTAGGGCCGCTCCTGGGGAAGTTAATACATCCCAACCAGTCAGGGTTCGTTCAGGGCAGGTACACATCTGATAATATCCGGAGAGCCTTGAATGTGATGTGGGAAGGGGTGGAGAGGGGGGAGGAGATGGCACTATTAGCAGTAGATGCCGAGAAGGCTTTCGATAGGGTTAATTTGGGTTTTCTCTTTAAGGTGCTCGAAAAAGTAGGGATAACGGGGAAGTTTTTGAACTGGGTTCAGACCCTATACCAAGCGCCCATGGCCTGTTTAAAGGTAAATGGCTCTATATCAAAGGGATTTGAATTGTTTCGGGATACACGGCAGGGGTGCCCATTATCGCCCTTGTTGTTTATTTTGTCAATGGAATCAATAGCACAACGAATTCAGGACTGGGGGGATTGTTAGGGTGGTGCAAGTGTGGCAGGATAATCATAAAATTTCCCTATTTGCGGATGATGTGTTGTTTTTCATCACAGACCCGCATCAGACGTTTGGGGGTGGGGGGGGGGGGGAGCTAAGGGAATACGGAGAAGTCTCTGGATTCCGTATGAATGCTAGTAAGTCCGAAATATTGAACCTGACGATCAGCAAAGAGGAAGAGGTTAGGCTGCAGCGGGATTTTCCCTTTAGGTGGGCACATGGCAGTATTTGATATTTAGGAGTACAGCTTACTCCAAGCGGGACGCAATGTTTCGGGAGAACTAAGGGGTGGCTAAGATAAAAATGTTCAGGGCACTAAAGAGTGGGGGGTCCTATGAGGTATCCTGGCTGGGGCGAAGGGATTTGGTTAAGGTGATAATACTCCCTAGGTTGTTATATCTGTTTATGAACTTACCGGTGGAAGTCCCGGGGGATTTACCTACAGCAAATGCAGGCTAGGGTGATGAAGTACATTTGGAAGGGACAGCGGCCCAGAGTAGCACAGAGTATTCTATGCACTGGTAAAGAAGAGGGAGGTATGGGGGTTCCGATGATGTTCAGATATTATGAGGCTGCGAGCGTGCGGGCGGTGTTTGAATGGGTACTGAGAGGATCAGTGGAATGGGTGCGGATGGAAGGAGAAGGGATGCACAATGGAGGGGATCTGAAGGGGAGGGTTTGGATAAAAGGGGGGGAGGGGAGATCCTCAGCTGCCACCAGGGAAATCCGTATGTTACATTAACCCTGCGGCACTGGCGGAAGTGGAAAAGGAAATGGTATGGTAGTGCGCGGGGTTCTAAATTTATACCGCTGGTGGGGAATCAAGAGTTCCCGCCGGGTATGGAGGATCCAACCTTTTGGAGGTGGGCTGAGAGGGGACTGTGTGGGGTGGGGCAGTTTAAGAGGAATGGTGAATGGATGGAATTTGAGGAGATGCAGGAGGAGTTTCAACTGCCTGAGACTGACCGGTTCAGATATGTGCAAGCTTTGCACTATAGTAAAGAAGTGGCGTGGAGGGGGAATGGCCCGAGAGGAGAGGATAGAGATGGGCTTCTGGAAAAGGGAGAGCTTAAAGGCCTCGTCTCCCACCTATATAAAGCTATGGAGGGAGACCGAGAGGGGGAGAGGGGGAGTTGGCACATCAGAAAGCGTGGGGGGGGGGGGGGGGTGGATGGATCTTAACAGAAGTTGGGATGCAGCGCAATGGGAAAGAGTATGTAAAGGGTTGTTCAAAGGGGTGATATCCAGTAATATTATGGAGCATAATTATAAAATGTACCGATGGTACATGACGCCCCAAAGGCTGCAGAAGTAGCAAGGAGGGAAGGTGGAGTGCTGGAGAGGATGTGGGCAAGAGGGCTCCTTCCTACATATCTGGTGGGGGTGCCCATACTGGGCCCCCTATGGCAAGGAGTAGTGGAATGGCTTACGGAGGTTTATGGGGAGGAGAGAAGGGTGGGGCCCTGTTTGGCTCTGCTCAATGTGGAAGGGGGGGGGGGACGGAAGGAAGGTCTGGGCTGGAGAGGTGTGGTGTGTACCACAACTAGGCAACTGATAGTGCGGAGGTGGAAGTCAGTACCTACGATTGAGGAGGTTCAGGCGAAGGTGGAGCATCAAAACTGTTTACTGCGCTTTCAAACCACCTGGGGCCCATATCTCAAGTGGAGGGCACCAGGGAGGGTGGAGGATGGGGAACGGGGGAGCTGTGAGAAGAGGGGGGTGGATGCCACGCATGGGAGGTGGTTGGGTATTATGGGGGGTGATGTAGAGAATTTGTTGGCCTTTTGGTATGTTTATTGTGTTTACTGTATCTGATTAATGTTTGCGTTATCTGTAAGCACATATAGGTGGAGGCCATTAATGAGGTAGATGAAACATATAAAGGAGGCGGCTTTTTAAGCTTCGGCACAAGGACGGCATTAGAAGTTGTAGAGGGGGGGGAGGCATGAGGGGGAAAAAGTTAAGGAATCTGGATGCCATAGTTGATGTATGTGTGTGTGATGATTTCCTAATAAAAAATTGAAAAAAAAAAGAAAGGAAGGTCATAGCAGACTCCAAGAAAGAAGCAGTATTATCAGGTGGAAGAGACTGAATCCACTGGAGCAGGGCTCGACAAATGAAGTTGGTGGATATCCATAGCAGTAGAACAGCCGCTGACATGGCAAACTGGCTATTCAGCAAGGAATCGACCTTGTGGTTCAGAACATCTTTAAGGCCACATGGGAATGGTGGTGCGACTCGTGCCTGCCATGACCTGTGCATCCACTTTGGGAATGTCAAACCACTCATCGCGCTTCTCCTCCGGGATAGTGCAGACCTTCTTATAGACCCCTTCACCCTTTAGGAAGGGGGGGTCGGGTGAGACCCACTCGGACTAGATCATATCCTTGATCACCTCCTGGAACAGGAAGACAGTAGTGGATGTCCTCTTATAGAAGTGGGTGCACTTTCGGCACCTGCTCCGTGCCAGAAGCATCTGCTAAATTCAAGGCGGATGAGACCCTGGAAATAAATGCTGCCAGCTCCTTCCAGAACAGGTGGATCACACTGACCTCTGCATAGTCTTCAGAAGGTGATAGGTCCTTCTCCACATTAGAGCCCAATACTGGTTCACATGAATTCAAGGCATAGTCAACATCTTGGACAGCTCCCAACTGTCCCTCAACTTCAGGGAGTGTCCCACACAGGGGACGCTTAGCCAAAGGCAATTAAACAGCTCTTCTGCTTCTAGCCTGCATGATACAAGATTGTGTCTGGGGGGACCTAGAAGCCAAAGGGTCTGAATTTCCACACCAGAAGTAACAGGCCTGGTGTAACAAGGAAAAGAATTCTGGGGAAGACAATCCGGATTTTGGAAGCTCTCCTCTTGGAAAAGGCTCCCCGACATAGGGGGCATAGCTGCCACAGACTCCTTGAGAATGAAGAGCAGTTCACAGCATGGCCACTGTAGCCTCTGGCTGGTTGAGCATCCTTTTACCCTTTGTGCATCCTGTACCTCCTGCCCTGAGGGAGGTAAAGGTGGACTAACTGTATCCCCCAGCTGAGGGGGAAAAAGTATACCCTCCAGGGGCAACTCAGGAAAGGCAGAATTCGGAATCCAAAGATGAGGCTCCTCGCTTGTCACAGGTCAAACGGTTCCTGGAAAAAGGCAGAGAGTTAGGGTTACTATTACCAGAGCGTGTGTTAACCGCGCTTTTATGGAACGCACGTAAAAGGTGCTAGGGAAGGAGCGCACGTCAGGACCGTGCGACCTCCCACAATAGGGAAAAACATTACTAACGTGTGCAGAAAAAAACAGGGGGAAACCACCTCACACAGTGCCAATGGCTGCTAGCAGTCCACCCCGAACTGTGTTCCTCAGAGACGGAACTGGGAGCCCCCAACAAGGACAATGATAAGGTTAAGCCTTGGTACTAACCCCAAGAGCAATGGTCATAGGATCTGCGCTGGGCTCAGCTCTACTACCCTGGAACTGCGTCACTGGCTGGGTTTATATTTAATTGCACTGTGTGAAAGGTGGTTGGCTGGCAGATCCCTCTAAGGACCTTCTGCAATCTTCGGAAGAAAGCAGGGGGGAAAGTAGGAGGGGGAGAGAGTGCTGAGGTTGTGTGAGGCTGCTCTACTCTGAAATTCTTCAAAATCCTTCCAATTTGTGGCTGCTCAATAGGCCCTGAACCAATTTCCTTCCTCCTATGGCTACAAAAAAAACTGCAGTCTAGTGGAGCCTCCCACTTTGCGGTCAATTGAGAGATTTGCCCCTTTAGGGCTTGAGGTGGTTTTTCACGAATGTTTAATCAATCTTTTTCCCTCTCAATCCTCAGATTTTCTACAGACAGGAGAAAATTCATCCACTATTGCTGGAGACAAAGAAATACTGAAGGTACCTCTGATGGCTGAGGCGGATAGAAGCACAGGTCAATGAAACCTGGGCTTTTCATTGGTTCTTTGTCTCCACCAATCTGCTGGTAGGGGAACACAATCCACTTGTCTGGACTGGTCTAGTAGGACGACAGGGAAATAATTTTATGATGAGAATCAAATAAAGGCAAATAGATACTATCCTGCTTGACTTCAGTGAAACTATTTATCAGAAGTATTTTTGATTTTATACTAATATCACACCAAAGCAAGCCTCCCATCATATATAGAGAGGAGTCAGGAGCCCTTGCCTTCTACTTGGACTTTTCACGTACCATTCAGGCATCGCTTGAGAGATGCCCATTTCCCTAGGCAACAACACATTATGTAATACTACTGCAGGATGCACAGACATGTCAACAATTTGCCCTGTTGGCAATGCATTTTACAACAGTGTTGCTCAAACTAGTTCCTGCTCTTCCTACCCCAAAGGATATGAAACTAAAGTAATAAGATATATTTGTGTATATTTTATTTTCAATGTATGCAAATTTACCTCATGAATACTCAATAGAGATATCAAGCAAACTAGAGAGTCTTTGGAGAGAGACACGTGGACAATCTTTCTGCACTATCGTCTTACAGTGATATAGCAAGCGAATAGAGTTATTGACCAGCATCTATTACCATCAAGCTCCTTCTCGATGAAATCCATTCTGTGAGTGACTTCATCCTGTAGGAATTCTATGTGTGTCAGCAGGTTTAGTTGCGAGTTCAGGATCCGATCACTGCCCTCCAGCAGCTTCACCTCCAAGGTATCCTCTGAGGGAGCTTTCTTCACACATTCTCTCACCTGACAAATGCATGGAAACTGCTGCTTAGTTTTGATTTCTCATGTTGGCGCATGCTGGCTTATCTGTATTGGCACTTAATACCTATTAGCTGCATGTACATTACTCAGTTAATTTGAGCTAGCAAGGACCACTTTTCTCATATGCAAATGGTTAAAGAGGTTAAAAAAATCAGCTCTGTACCTTACAGATCAATTCATTTTAATGAGGCCATCAAAGCAAAAATAAAAGGCAAGGAGGTAGTATAAGAGCAATCAGAAACAAACACAAATGCCTTAATACTAATATCTTTATAATACAGTTGATCTAAAACTGCAAATAGCAAAGTAAGATGACTCAATTTGTAGATATACTCTGTAAGAAAGAAGATAACCACCTTTCTAATATATATACAAAGCATAAGCTTTCCTGTAAAGCGTAGTTACTCACCTGTAACAGGTGATCTCCGGGAACAGCAGGAATTTAGTCCTCACATATGGGTATCGTCGGTACCGACGGAGCCTGCGCGGGAACGCTCCCCAGCGTCCAATAAGAACGCTTTTGGGAGCATCCCTCAGCACATGCGCGCTGCCTTCCCGCCTTTCCAACTGTCCCCCTTCAGTTAAGCTTGTAGCTGAGTGAAAGGATAGAGGGAGAGAGGAAAGAGACAAAGAGAGAGATAGACACAACTCCTAGGGGAGGTGGGTGGGTTGTGAGGACTAAATTCCTGCTGTTCCCGGAGATCACCTGTTACAGGTGAGTAACTACGCTATCTCCAGGAACAAGCAGGAATGTAGTCCTCACATATGGGGACTCCCCAGCTGAAGATGCCAGGGAGATAGCTCCAGGAAAGTGCCACTGTCAGAGGTGAGGATCCTTCCTCCCATGGATCTCTGGCATCCCACCAGGGTTGGTGGGTAGGAGTTGGTTTAGGTTTGAAAGAGGTTTTGAAGAACAGCTTGGCCAAAGAAGGCATCCAGACGGGAGGCATTATCCAGGCAGTAGTGAGCTGTGAAGGTGTGTACCGAAGCCCAGGTGGCTGCTCGACAAATGTCATTGATAGATACAGAGTGGAGATTAGCCATAGAAGCTGCCATGGCCATAAGAACATAAGATATGCCATACTGGGTCAGACCAAGGTCCATCAAGCCCAGTATCCTGTTTCCAACAGTGGCCAATCTAGGTCATACGTACCTAGCAGTTTCCCCAAAAGACACAGGTTCTGCAATGCTTGTACTAGGTAAAGCATTGATATCCTGGGTCCCTTCTTAATAATGGTTTATGGACCTTTCCTCCAGGAACTTGTCCAACCTTTTTTAAACCCAGCTACACTAACAGCCTTTACTACATCCTCCGGTAACAAATTCCAGAGTTTGATTACACGTTGAGTGAAAAAATATTTTCTTTTATTAGTCTTAAATAGTTTACCCTGTAACTTCATTGCATGTCCCCTAGTCTTTCTATATTCTGATAACGTAAACAGTCGATCTACGTTTATCCGTTCCACGCCATTCATTAATTTATAGACTTCTATCATATCTCCCCTCAGTCGTCTCTTTTCCAGGTTAAAGAGCCCTAACCTTTTTAGCCTTTCTTCATAGGAGTATCCTTCCATCCCCTTTACCATTTTGGTGGCTCTTCTCTGAACCTTTTCTAATAACGCTATATCCTTTTTAAGATACGGCGACCAGAATTGCACACAATATTCAAGGTGCGGTCTCACCATGGAACGGTATAGAGGCATTATAATATCTTTTGTTTTATTTTCCATTCCTTTCCTTATGATAACTAGCATTCTATTTGCTCTCTTGGCTGCCGCTGCACACTGGGCTGAGGGTTTTAACATGTTATCCACGACGCCTAAATCTTTTTCCTGGGTGGTGGTTCCTAATGTGGAACCTTGCATCGTGTAACCATAGTTTGGGTTGTTCTTCCCTAGGTGCATAACTTTGCACTTGTCCACATTAAATTTCATCTGCCATTTTGATGCCCAGTCTTCCAATTTATCAAGATCCTCTTGCAATTTTCCACAATCCTCTTGGGTTTTAACAACTTTAAATAGTTTTGTGTCATCTGCAAATTTGATAACCTCACACGTTATTCCACTTTCCAGGTCATTTATGAATATGTCAAAAAGCAGCGGACCCAGCACAGATCCCTGGGGTACACCACTATTCACCTTTCTCCATTGGGAAAATTCACCATTTAGCCCAACCCTCTGCTTTCTATCTTTTAACCAGTTCCTGATCCACAGTAGTACACTGCCTCCTATCCCATGACACTTTAGTTTTGCCAAAAGTCTCTGATGAGGGACCTTGTCAAAGGCTTTCTGAAAGTCCAGATACACTATATCAGGGGTGTCAAACTCAAATACACAGTGGGCCAAAATGTAAAACTTGAACAAAGTCGCGGGCCAGCATTGAACAAATGAACCTTTTAATATGGACCCAAACAAGATTTGCTTTAACATTGAATATGAAGCAACACTTATTACTATAGAATTTATAACTTAATAGTTCAGATATGCAAAAACCAATTTCAAATAAAAAAAAACATCAATGACATTCATTTATTAAATAAGATTTAAATAATAATAAATAATAATTTTTAAAATAAAATAACAATAATAAAATTAATCAACCATTCAAGCCCATGTCTTGGAGTAGCAAGAAAAAGTGCATAAAGAAAACGTTAATTATTGCTCAGTTTGCTGCACACTGATCTAATCTGATGTGCCCAAGCCAGATACCTGGCATCTC
Organism: Ichthyophis bannanicus; assembly: GCA_033557465.1. NCBI lineage: Eukaryota > Metazoa > Chordata > Amphibia > Gymnophiona > Ichthyophiidae > Ichthyophis > Ichthyophis bannanicus. The sequence continues at coordinate 27,260,997 of CM066049.1, forward strand.
TTCTTGGATGATAGTTCATCAATGTCTGGGCTCAGGCTTTGAGCTGAGGAAATCCTCAGTATCGAGCGAAGGTGTTCATCAGTCAGACGTCTCCTGTGAGATGTTTTGGTCATCTTCATCGAGGAGAAAAGTTGCTCACATAGATAAGTGCTGCCGAACATGGAGAGCATCTGAGCAGCTTGGGTGCGGAGCTGAGGCATTGTGTCAGGGATGAACTGTGGAAACTGGGCGGCGCCCACAGCATCATACTTTGACTTCAGCGTGTCATTACACTGGAGTTCAATTAGCTCCATTTGGAGGTTGGTTGGTGCGTTTTCCACATTAACTGCAAAGGGATTACTGAGCAGTTCAAACCTACATTTCTGGACTTCAAAGTCGGCAAATCGCCGGCTAAACTCAGCGCCGAGTACACTGAGTTTTTCAGCAAACTGTGCGCATAGGAACAAGTTGGTAAAGAACTGCGTTTTCATGGTTTGGCAGCAGGGAAAATGGCCAAGGTTTCCTTGCAGCATCTGATTCTCCCACAGGCACAGTTTAGTTTTAAAAGCCCTCACTGCAGCGTACATGTCTGTGATGATGCGCCCCCGCCCCTGAAGCTGCAGGTTCAGCGCATCGAGATGGCTCGAGATGTCACACAGAAAGGCCAGCTCACACAGAAACGTTTTCTCCCGAAGCTCTGCTGTGTCCTTCCCTTTGCTTTCCAGAAACTGACATATTTCCTCATGCAGCTCAAAACATCTATTCAGTACTTTTCCTCGGCTTAACCATCTCACCTCTGTGTGATACGGCACGTCTGCGTATTCCGAACCACACTCCTCCAGAAAAGACTTAAACTGGCGGTGATTCAGACCTTTGGCTCTTATAAAGTTAACTACTTGTGTTACTGTGGTCATAACATGTTCCATCTTTAGGGCTTTGCCACACAATGATTCCTGATGTATGATGCAGTGATAAACAGTTAGTTCACCTGCACAGTTCTCTTCCTGCATCTTCTCCCGGACCCTGCCCACCAGTCCACTTGTTTTACCGCACATCGCTGGCGCACCATCTGTCGTTAATCCCACGAGTTTATCCCACGGCAGCTTTATTTCAGTTACGCATTTGGAAACCTCCTCAAAAATTTCCTTTCCTGTGGTTGTGCCATGCATTGATTTGAATCCCAATAGCTCCTCCGTAACACACATATTTGAGTCCACTCCACGGATGAAGACTGAGAGCTGAGCAGTATCAGATGCGTCGCTGCTCTCATCCACAGCAAGGGAGAATGCAACGAAATCTTTTCCCTTTTCCAAAAGCTGGTCATACAGATTGGTGGCAAGATCACATGTGCGATCAGCTACTGTGTTTCTGCTCAGGCTCACGTTTGAAAAGGCTTGCTTTTTCTCTGGGCACACGATGTCACAAACTTTCAACATGCACTTTTTCACAAACTCTCCCTCATTAAAGGGCCGGGCTGATTTTGCGATCTCTGCTGCCACAATATAACTAGCCTTTACAGCAGCCTCACTTTGTGATGTGGCTTTTTTGAACATATTCTGTTGTGAAACCAAACTTCTTTTCATCTCCTCCACTTTCTGGCTCCTTTGAGTCATGTCCAGGTCCTTGTACTTGTCATGGTGTTTTGTTTCATAGTGTCGTCGAATGTTATACTCCTTAGTTATAGCCACGTTGACTCCACAAATCAGACAAACAGGTCTGTCTTTTACATATGTAAACAAATATTCTGTCTCCCACCTGTCCAGAAAGTTCCTGTTGTCTGCCTTTCTTTTTGCCATTTTTGGGAAGGGGTTCCACAGTGACAGTTGTAGCTTGAGATCGCTATGACTTCTGTCACACAGGAGAGGGCGTTTCTGGGACCTGTCCTGATTGACGCGCCAAAACAACAGCAAGGCATTATGGGATTTGTAGTATTAGCGATGAATGAATGCGCTGTATAATACCGGCGAGCTAGCTCTAGTAGTCATTTGGTATAGCCTCGCGGGCCAAATATAATTACACTACGGGCCAAATTTGGCCCGCGGGCCAGAGTTTGACACCTATGCACTATATCAACCAACTCACCTTTGTCCACCTGTTTATTCACACTTTCAAAAAAACATAACAGATTAGTAAGACAAGATCTTCCTTGTCTAAAGCCATGCTGGCTGTCTCCCATTAGGCCATGACTATCTACACGCTGAGTAATTTTATTCTTTATGATGGCCCTGACATTATGCTGTGACATGGTCCTGAAGAGGAAGACCCTTACTCTCATAAGTAAAGGATATGCATTGGGCAATCCATTTAGATAAAATTCTCTTGGAGACTGGAAGTCCCAAATGACTAGGGTCGAAAGCTATAAAAAGTTGTGAAGACTTTCTATGCTGCTGTGTTCTTTGTATGTAAAAGGCCAAGGCCCTTTTGCAATCCAACGTATGAAGGTTCCTTTCTGCATTAGAGGCGTGAGGCCTCGGAAAAAATACAGGAAGGTAAATGGATTGATTTAAATGAAAAGGCGAAACCACCTTTGGCATAAAATGTGGGTGAGTTCTAAGAACAACCTTATCATGATGAAACCTAGTATCAGGAGGATCAGCCACTAAAGCTTGCAATTCACTGATACGACGGGCAGAGGTGATTGCAATTAGAAAGATGACCTTCCAGGTCAAAAACGTAAGGGCTGCAGTGGCTAAAGGCTCAAAAGGCAGCTTCATGAGCAGCCCGAGAACTAGATTTAGATCCCATGCCACTGGTGGTAGCTTGATGGGAGGTTTGGTTAATAGAAGGCCTCTCATAAATCTTGATATGAGTGGATGAGAGGAAATTGGTTGTCCATTCAGAGGCTTATAAGAAGCTGCAATTGTACTAAGATGGACTCTTACCGAATTGGTCTTTAACCCAGAATTCGATAAGTGAAGGAGATACTCTAGTATTGATTCTAAGGGTACGGACCAGGGGGTTTAATCCCCTCCTGGAGCACCATATAGTAAAACGTTTCCACTTGAAGGCATAATATCTTCTTGTGGAAAGTTTCCTAGACATTCGAAGGATATCTTTTACCTGCTGAGACAGGTTGAGATCCTGGAGGTCTAAGCCTTCAGCAACCAGGCCGTGAGGTACAGGGGCTGGGGATTCGGGTGCCATAGCGTCCCGTTCTCCTGAGAAAGGAGATCTGGAGTGTGCCCTAACTCCAGAGGTGCCGCTTGAGAGAGATGCAGAAGCAGGGAATACCACGTTTGGCGTGGCCATTGTGGTCCGATGAGAATCATGCGACCCCTGTCTCTCTGAAGCTTGAAGAGTGTTTTGGGAATGAGGGGAATGGGTGGGAAAGCATAAAGGAAGTCCTGACCCCAGTGAAGTAGGAAGGCGTCCCTTGCCTGACAGTTGTGTGCTGGTATCCTGGAACAGAAACGGGGAAGTTGGGCATTCAGCGGACTTGCAAAGAGGTCTATGTCTGGAGTGCCCCAGAGATGAATTATCTTTGCCACCTGGTCTAGGTGGAGTGACCACTCGTGAGGTAGCATGCCTGGAAGATATACCACTAGAAGGTGAATTTGGAGCTCTCTGGCAAGGGCCCATAGTCGTGAAGCTTTGTTGCATAACGACAGAGAGCCCGTTCCGCCCTGCTTGTTCACATAGAACCTGATTGTCCGTCTGGACTAGGACTGTCTTGTAGCTGAGCTGGGCGTGGAACACTCGAAGAGCTAAATAAATTGCTCTTAACTCAAGAAGGTTTGTGTGTAAATCTACCTCCTGTGGAGTCCAGGTGCCCTGGGTAGCGAGATGGTCCAGGTGTGCTCCCCAACCCACCTGTGATGCATCTGTTAAGGTGGCCTGAAAGAGAGGTTGATGGAAAGGAGACCCCACTGTCAGATTTTCTAGTGATTGCCACCATTGGAGGGACAAAATTAGTCGTTGAGAGACTGTTATTTTGTCCGACAAATGGCCCGTGGCCTGTGTCCACTGTGTGGAGAGGGTCCACTGAGCTGCTCGCATGCGGAGGCGAGCATATGGGACTACATGAACTGTGGATGCCACGTGTCCCAGTAACTGCAGTAGTTCCTGAGCCGTGAGGGAGGATTTGCCTGCTGCTTGGGAAGCTAGCTGGATAATGCGAAGACACCGGGCTTGTGGAAGGAAAGCCCTTGCCTGCCTGGTATCCAGACAGGCTCCTATGAATTCTAGGCATTGGGAAGGAACTAGTTGAGAGTTCGGGAAGTTGATTTCCAATCCCAAGTATTGGAGGATTCGCATTGTACGAGACAGTGCAGTGCTGGTCTCTGCAACTGTGGAGGCTCGAATGAGCCAGTCGTCTAAGTAAGGGAAGACAGAAATCCCCAGCGTTCGTAGAAAAGCTGCTACTACTGCCATGCATTTCGTGAACACCATTGGTGCTGAAGCCAGACCAAAAGGAAGAACCCTGTACTGGAAATGTCTTCCCCTGAAAAGGAAACGTAAGAATTTCCTGTGATTTGGATGGAGGAGAATGTGAGTGTATGCATCCTTTAAGTCTAGAGTGCAAAGCCAGTCCTGGCCTTGAAGGTATGGCAGAAGAGTCCCTAGAGCAGGGGTCTGCAACCTTTAAGACATAAAGAGCCACTTGGACCCGTTTCCGAAGGGAAAAAAAAAACCTGGGAGCCGCAAAACCACTGCGACATTTAAAACAAATCTACCACTGCATATATTGTTTCTTACCTTATTGCTATATACGACCCCCTACTTTTCCTGTTAAAATATAGGTGTTTGGCCTATACTCGCCGTATAAGACTACCCCTCTTCCTTCGCACACCAAAAAAAATACGCCAGAAAATATCACAACAACAAGTAACAATATTTGATTTCAAAATTATGATGATTTTGTAGTCAAATCACTAATATGAAATAAAATTATTTTTTCTACCTTTGTTGTCTGACCAATTTATTCTTTGATCATGCTGGTCCCGATCTGAGGCTTCTGCTTTCCTGTCTTCTCTTAGCTCTCTTTCTGTGGTCTATGGTCCATCTGCCATTTCTTATCTCTTCTTTCGTTTTCTTCACTTCTTTCCATCAGCCTATTTTCAGTCCCAGTAACCCTCCCCAATATCAGCCCCTTTCCAGTCCTCACTCCCAGTACCTTCCAATGTCAACTTGCATTCCCATGATTGCCACTGGTGTCCATTTCCTTCCAATTCCCCTCCTTCCCCACTGACCAGTCCCTTCTAGTACAAATACCATGGCAGCCTTAGCCCCCAGTTATCTTCCAGGGCCAGCAGCTCTATCCTCCCCTCCCCACAATCAGCCCATGCCCATTCAAAGCCCCCCAATCAGCTCGCTTCCAGTGCTAATCCCCCCTCAACCCCATTACCAGTGCTAGCCTCCCCTAATCAGCCCAATACCAGTCCTACCCCCCATCAGCTCATTACCAGTCCTAGCCTCCCCTAATCAGCTCATTTCCAGTGCTAGTCCCCTCAACCCCATTACCAGTGCTCCATCCCTCCATGTCAGCCCCCCTCCCTCCATCCATATCAGCTCCCTCCCTCCATGTCAGCCCCCTCCATCCCTCCATGTCAGCCCCCCTCCCTCCATCCATATCAGCTCCCTCCCTCCATGTCAGCCCCCTCCATCCCTCCATGTCAGCCTCCCTCCCTCCATGTCAGCCCCTCCTCCCTCCATCCATCCATGTCAGCCCCCATCCATCCCTCCATGTCAGCCCCCCACCCTCCATCCATATCAGCTCCCACCCACCAAGTCAGCCCCCCGCCCTCCCTCCATGTCAGCCCCCTCCATCCCTCCATGTCAGCCCCCCTCCCTCCATCCATATCTGCTCCCTCCCTCCATCCATATCTGCTCCCTCCCTCCATGTCAGCTCCCCTCCCTTCTTCTGCAGCCGCGGCTCCCTGCCTCTTACGGAACCGCGGCTGTGCTTTTAAAATCATCTCGGAGCCCTTCCTGTCTTGACGGGCTCTGTGCAGCATTGTCCCGCCTCCAAACGTGCTTTAGAGGCGGGACACTGCTGCTCGGAGCCCGTCTAGTCAGGAAGGGCTCCGAGATGATTTTAAAAGCACAGCTGCGGTTCCCTAAGAGGCAGGGAGCCGCGGCTGCAGAAGAAGGGAGGGAGCTTACAACACTATTGCCTGTCACCGGGCGGGCAGTGTGCTCCGGAGCCGCGGCAAAGGTGAGAAAGAGCCGCATGCGGCTCCGGAGCCGCGGGTTGACGACCCCTGCCCTAGAGAAATCATTTTGAATCTCTCTCGAAACAGATATTTGTTCATTTCTCTGAGGTCTAGAATGGGTCTGTGTCCCCCTGTTTTCTTTGGGATAAGAAAATAGGGGGAGTAGAACCCTGTTCCCTGTTGAAAAATGGGTGCTTCCTCTATTGCCCCTTGGGCAAGAAGTGTGGAGACCTCGTAATGTAGCAGATTGTCTGCAGAGGTTTGTGAATTGAACTGCTTTAGAATTGTAGGAGGAGGGGTATGCTGTGAAAATGAAGTTTGTACCCCTCTCCTACAATGGACAAAGTCCACTCTTCTGCTGTTACTTGATGCCATCTGTTGATAAAGTGGCATAACCTGCCCGGAATATTGGGGGGTTGGGGACCCCCTCAGAGGCAGGAAGGTGACACTCTCTGGGAAGGAATCAAAGCCCTTGAGGGGGCTGAACCTGGAGAGGTGGTTGGGCTCTCGGTCCTTTTGGTTTCTTTTGCTGTCTAGGTTGTCCCTTTTGGGCAACCTGACCTGAAGTCTGACTCTGCTGGGTATAGGAAGGATAAAACTTCCGCTTTTGCTAAAAGAGGGTTTTTTATAAGGCTTCCTTTTGGCTGGAGTGGCTGTAGACTTTGACAATCTATCTAAGGTAGAATTGTCAGCATCTAACTCGTTAGCCTTTTCCTGCCAGTTCTTGCTGAAGAGATTCTCCCCCGTGCAAGGAATGTTGCATAATCTATCCTGTACTCAAGTCTCCAAGTCTGATGCCTGCAGCCAGGCAATCCGTCGTGCACCAATGGCAATAGCAGAAGTTCTGCTGATGCATTCAAAGCAGTCAAAAGCTGCACGATTGACAAACTTGGAGACATTTTGAGCATGCTTAACTAGAGCAAGAAAGTCTTGTCTCTTATCATTTGGGAGAAATGGGCTCATAAGTTCCAAGTCTCCTGTGACTTCCTTAAGGAACATTCCCATATATAGGATGTATGAACTGATCCTAGCTGAAAGCATGGAAGTTGAAAAGTTCTAAGTCCAAAAGCATCCAGAGTCCTGCATTCACGACCTGGAGGATTGGATGCATGCCTCTTTGCACTTTTCATCCTACGCATGGCTGATTCCACTACCACTGAATGGTGTGGCAGCTGGGTTTTCTGAAATCCAGGGCATGGTGGAACTCGATACATAGTATCAAGCCTCCTAGAGCGAGGAGAAGTAATCAGAGGTGTCTCCCACATTCTGAGCATCAAGCTATGCAGAATTTCATGGATAGGCAGAGTGGCTGCCTCCTTGGGAGCTTTAGGATATTGGAGGATTTCCAATGCTCTGGATTCCTCTTCAGGAGCTACTGTGATTGAAAGACCTTTGGCCATATCACGGATGAAATCCTGAAATGACATAAGAACATAAGATATGCCATACTGGGTCAGACCGAGGTATATCAAGCCCAGTATCCTGTTTCCAACAATGGCCAATCTAGGTCATACGTACCTAGCAGTATCCGCAAAAGACACAGGTTCCACAATGCTTGTACTGGGTCAAGCATTGATTATCCTGGGTCCCTTTTTAATAGTGGTTTATGGACCTTTCCTCCAGGAAAGCACAGTTACTTACCTGTAACAGGTGATCTCTGGGAACAGCAGGAATAAGTCTTCACATATGGGTACGTCGGTACCGACAGAGCCTGCGCGGGAACGCTCCCCAGCTTCCCAAAAAGGAAAGCTTTTGGGAGCATCCCACTGCGCCTGCGTGCTGCCTTCCCGCCTTTCCTGAGCAGCTCTCCTCAGTTCGAGTTTAAAGCTGAGACAATAGAGAGAGAGAGGAAAGGAAAGACAGAAAAGAGGTACAACTCCTAGGGGAGGTGGGAGGGTTGTGAAGACTTATTCCTACTGTTCCCAGAGATCACCTGTTACAGGTAAGTAACTGTGCTATTTCCAGGAACAAGCAGGAATGAGTCTTCACATATGGGGACTCCCTAGCTAAGATGCCTGGGAGATCCCCAAGGATATGAGGACCCTGGGAAGGGTCCTTCATCCTCCTATGGATCTCAGGCATCCATCCAGGGAAGGAGGGTAGGAGTTGTTTAAGAATGGAACAGGTGTTTGAGGACAGCCTGACCAAACAAGGCATCCCGGCGGGAGTCCTTGTCCAAGCAGTAATGGGCTGTGAAGGTACGAACCGAGGCCCAGGTGGCTGCTCGACAGATCTGGTCGATGGACACAGAGTTTAGATGAACCATAGTGGTGGCCATGACCCTCACATTATGAGCTGTGACATGGCTCTCCAGAGTAAGGTTCTTACTCTGGTAGGCGAAAGAAATACACTGAGCAATCCAATTGGACAGTTTAGAGACTGGAAGTCCTAAATGAGATCAAAAGCAACAAAAAGCTGGGAAGACTTTCTATGTTGCTGTGTCCTTTGCAAGTAAAAAGCAAGAGCTCTTTTACAATCCAGAGTATGAAGGCTCTTCTCTGCACTGGATGCATGAGGAGCTGGAAAAAAGACAGGTAAATATACCTCCTGATTAAGATGGAAAGGTGAGACCACTTTAGGCATAAAGTGTGGATTTGTCCTAAGGACCACCTTGTCATGATGGAACCTTGTATAAGGTGGATTAGCCACTAAGGCCTGCAGTTCACTGATGCGGCGAGCTGAAGTGACTGCAATGAGGAAAATAACCTTCCAGGAAAGAAATTTCAAGGAGGTAGTGGCTAAGGGTTCAAAAGGTGGCTTCATAAGCTGACCAAGAATCAAATTTAAGTCCCATGCCACCGGAGGAGGCCTAATGGGAGGTTTAGTTAAAGTTAGGCCTCTCATGAATCTTGCAATGAGAGGATGAGAGGAAATAGGTAGTCCATTGATGGGCTTAAGGGATGCTGCAATAGCACTCAAAAGGACTCTTACTGAATTTGTCTTAAGTCCTGCATTGGAAAGATGCAGGAGATAGTCTAAGAGAGAATTCAAAAGGTAGTGCTAGAGGGTCAAGACCCTTTTCAGCACACCAAATGGAAAATATTTTCCATTTAAAAGCATAGGAACGCCTGGTGGAAGGTTTTCTAGAAGCATGTAAGATATCTTTCACTTGCTGAGAAAGATTCAAGGCTTGAAGGTCTAGGCCTTCAGTAACCAAGCTCTGAGGTGAAGGGACTTGGGGTTTGGGTGCCACAAAGTCCCTTCCTCCTGGGACAGAAGGTCTGGAGCAGCTCCCAAGTCCAGGGAGGGGGCTTGGGAGAGATGCAGAAGTAGAGGGTACCACACTTGGCGTGGCCAGCGTGGAGCTATGAGGATCATAGATCCTTGATCCCTCTGGAGTTTGAACAGAGTCTTGGGAATCAAGGGAATGGGTGGAAAGGCATACAGGAAGCCCTGACCCCAATGAAGGAGGAAGGCATCCTTGGCCTGAACTCCCTGACACGGAATTCTGGAACAGAACAGGGGAAGTTTGGCATTCCACGGACTTGCAAAGAGGTCTATGTCCGGGGTTCCCCATTCTTGGAAGATTCTGAGTACCTGATCCATGTGCAGGGACCATTCGTGTGGAAGCAGAACTCGACTGAGTCTGTCTGCCCAAGAGTTTTGGATTCCTGGGAGGTATACTGCCAGGAGATGGATTTGATGCTCTCTGGCGAAGGCCCACAATCTTAAAGCTTCGTTGCAAAGCGACAGAGAGCCAGTTCCTCCTTGCTTGTTTATGTAAAACATGGCTACTTGATTGTCCGTATGAATGAGGACTGTCTGATAGCTGAGGAGGGTATGAAAGACCTTGAGAGCTAGAAAAACTGCTCGAAGCTCCAAGTGGTTGATATGAAGAGCGGTCTCCTGTGGGGACCAAGTGCCCTGAGTGGAGAGGTCTTGTAGATGGGCTCCCCAACCTGTTTGGGAGGCATATGTTGTGAGGGTTGCTTGGGGCAACAGCTGTTGGAAGAGGGACCCCAGCAACAAATTTTGAGTGGACATCCACCATTGGAGAGACCAAAAGAGACGTTTGGAGGTTGCTATTTGGTCTGAGAGAGTTCCTGTAGCTTGAGTCCACTGGGTGGACAAGGTCCATTGAACTGCTCTCACGTGTAGGCGAGCATAGGGTACCACATGCACTGTGGAAGCCATGTGGCCTAGCAGTTGTAGCATCTCCCGGGCAGTTAAGTGGCTCCTTGACTGAATCTGGGAGGCTAACTGTACTAGACGTTGGCAACAGGCCTGAGGAAGGTAGGCCCTTGCAGTGGTGGTATCCAACCAGGCCCCTATGAATTCTAGGGACTGAGTAGGGGTAAGCTGAGACTTTGGGAGATTTACCACAAGTCCCAGATACTGCAGAATGCGTCTTGTGCAGTCCAGGGAAATCTGGGCCTCTGACTGAGATGGAGCTCGGATGAGCCAGTCGTCCAGGTATGGGAATACAAATATTCCCAGAGTGCGTAGAAAGGCAGCTACTACTGCCATGCATTTGGTGAACACTCTTGGAGCAGAGGCCAGACCAAAGGGAAGCACTCTGTATTGGTAATGGTTTTCTTGGAAAAGAAAACGTAGAAACCTTCTGTGAGATGGATGGATGAGGACATGGGTGTACGCATCCTTGAGATCTAGAGAACAAAGCCAACCCTGACTTTGAAGGTATGGAAGGAGAGTGCCTAGTGAAAGCATCTTGAACTTCTCCTTGCATAGAAATTTGTTCAATTCTCTGAGATCTAGAATGGGTCTGTATCCCCCCGTCTTCTTTGGAATGAGAAAATAGGGGGAGTAGAACCCTGACCCTTGTTGAAGAAGAGGAACTTCTTCTATTGCCCCTTGGGCAAGAAGGGTAGTTATCTCCTGACCTAGAAGGTCGAGAAGAGATGTGGGAGAATTGAAGTGTCTCACCATGGTGTGAGGAGGAAGGTCTGAGAAATGAAGTTTGTAGCCCTCTCTGATGATGGAGAGGGTCCACTGCTCTGATGTGATTTGCTCCCATCTGGGAGCAAAATGAGCTAACCTTCCTGGAATGGTGAGAGGTTCTGGCTGTTTCAAAGCCAGAAAGGCTACGTTCTCTAGCATCAAGTCAAAAACCCTGAGGGGGTTGGGACTGCTGAGTTGCAGCAGCAGCTGTAGACTTAGTCCTGGCTTGCTTAGGTTGCTGACGCTTAGTGGTAAAGCGACCTGTAGAAGATTGTTGGCCATAAGTGGAAGGGAATCTGCCTTTTGTGAAAAAAGACTTTTTAAAAGTCTTTTTCGTGGCAGGAATGGAAGTTGACTTTGAAAGTCTATCCAGAGCAGAGTTCTCTGCATCCATTTGAGTGGCTTTTATTTGCCACTCCTTGCCAAATAGATTTTCACCTGTACAGGGCAGATTTCCTAAGCCATCTTGAACCCAGGGTTCTAAATCAGAAGCCTGGAGCCAAGCAATTCTGCGAGCAGCTATGGCAATGCCTGAGGCTCTGCTGGCACCTTCAAAGGAGTCAAAGGCTGCCCTGTTGGAAAACTTTGAAATGTCTTGAGTATGCTTAAGCCAAAGGAGAAATTCCTCCCTTTTATCCTCTGGAAGAAAAGGGAGGAAAGTGTGCAGCTTTTCTGCAACTTCTTTTAGAAACATACCCATGTAGAGACTATATGAGTTGATTCTGGCAATAAGCATACTAGCTTGGAAGATTTTCCTACCAAAAGCATCCAAGGTTCTGCATTCTCTTCCTGGAGGAGCAGAAGAGTGTCTCTTTGTACTCTTTATCCTCTTCATAGCTGACTGCACCACAATGGAATGGTGAGGAAGCTGAGTTTTTTGAAATCCAGGACAGGGAGGGGCACGATACATAGTGTCCAACCTGTGAGAATGAGGAGAGAGAGTGAGAGGAGTCTCCCATAAATCAATCATGTGTTCATAAAGAATCTCATGAATTGGTAAGGTGACTGCTTCTCTAGGAGCCTTAGAGTAAGCGTAGTTACTCACCTGTAACAGGTGTTCTCCAGGAGCAGCAGGAATCAGTCCTCACATATGGGTGACGTCGGCGCCGACGGAGCCCTCACGGAGCAATTTTCCCCAGCTTTCAAAGAAAGCCTTTGGGAATTGCAGCGCGCATGCGCGGTCCCCTTCCCGCCCAAGGGTGCCATCTTAGCCAGTCAGATGACATAGCTAAAAGACAGCATAAAAATTTGCAAAAAAACTAAAGCAGATAATTGCAACTCCCAGGGGAGGAGGGAGGGTTGTGAGGACTGATTCCTGCTGCTCCTGGAGAACACCTGTTACAGGTGAGTAACTACGCTTTCTCCAGGACCAAGCAGGAAGTCAGTCCTCACATATGGGACTCCCAAGCTTAAGGCTACCGGAGACCCTAAGCACAAAAATGAGCTCCCTCTAGCTCAGCAGTACAGAAGGAAGGAATCTTCGCTGAATTATGACCCACCGGTAGCCCCCATCCGGGATGGAGGGTAGGAGTTGCTCAAACCTCGAAGAGATTTCGGAGGACTGCCTGTCCGAAAGCACTGTCCCTGCGGGACTCCCTCTCGAGGCAGTAATGGACCGCAAAAGTCTGGCTCGAAGACCAAGTAGCGGCCCGGCAGATGTCTGCCAATGGAACAGAGCGGAGGTAAGCCACTGACGTAGCCTTCGCCCGAACACAATGAGCCGTGACTCGACTTTCTAAGGAGAGTCCGGCTGCCCCATAAGCCCAAGCGATACAGTCAGCAACCCAGATGGACAGAGTACGCTTGGAGACCGGGAGCCCCAATTTATTGGGGTCAAAAGATACAAAAAGCTGAGCAGCTTTACGGTGCTCCCGCGTACGGTCAAGGTAGAAGTTCAATGCCCTTCTACAGTCCAGGGTATGCAGGACCATTTCAGCTTGGCTGGAGTGTGGCCTGGGAAAGAAGGTCGGAAGTACCACCTCCTGATTGATGTGAAAAGGGGAGACCACTTTTGGAAGAAATTTCGGGTGAGTCCGTAGGACTACCCGATTTTTATAGATCCGAGTGTAAGGGGAATCAGACACGAGGGCCTGCAATTCACTTACGCGTCTAGCGGAAGTGAGGGCTATCAGGAATAAGGTTTTCCAAGAAAGAAAACGTAGAGCACAGGTAGCCATAGGTTCAAAAGGCGGACAGGTGATCCGCTGTAAAACCACATTCAGATCCCAGTCAGGTGCTGGCGGGCGCAGAGGTGGTTTAAGTAGAAGGAGACCTCGGAGAAACCTCGCCACGAGAGGGTCGCTGGAAAGAGGTCTGCCGTTCACCGGCACATGATGTGCTGAGAGAGCACTGAGGTGAACTTTGACGGAGTTGGACTTAAGTCCCAGATTAGAGAGGTAGAGCAAGTACTGCAAGATCACCGACACCGAGCAGGAGAAGGGATCCTGAGACTGCTGGGCACACCAAGTGGAAAAGCGACGCCATTTAAGGGCGTAGCATTTGCGGGTAGAAGGTCACCGGGAAGCTAGGACGACCTCTTCCACCTCTGCCGGCAATAGAAGGGGAGCGAGGACTACCCTTTCAGCAGCCAGGCCATCAGATGTAGAGATCTGAGGTTGGGGTGTAGCAGGGACCCCTGATCCTGTGTTAGGAGATCTGGTTGAAACCCCAGAGGGAACGGATCCTCCACCGCTAGCTGCAGCAGGAGTGGAAACCACGGTTGTCTGGGCCAGCGAGGAGCTATCAGGATCATGGAAGCTTTGTCTCGGAGAACCTTGAAAAGCGTTCGGGAGACTAGCGGTATTGGAGGAAAGGCGTAGAGAAGGCTTTCCGACCATGAGAGCAGAAAAGCATCCGCCGCTACTCGAAGGGGATGCGGCTGCCGAGAGCAGAAGCGAGGAAGTTGCCGGTTGAGAGGACTGGCAAAGAGATCCATCGTGGGGAGGCCCCACTTCAGAAAAAGTTTCTGAACCATCAAGGGATCCAGGCGCCACTCGTGCGGCTGGAGGATTCTGCTGAGTTTGTCCGCCAGGCAATTTTCTTGGCCTGGGAGATAAACCGCCTTGAGACGAATGCCGTGGCTGACGGCCCAAGAGCAGAGCCTCTGTGCTTCTCGACAGAGAAGGAGGGAGCCCGTGCCTCCCTGTTTGTTCACGTAGAACATGGCAACTTGATTGTCCGTCTGGACAAGGACGGACTGGTGAGAAGTCAGGTGGGAGAAAGCCTTGAGAGCCAGACGGATTGCTCTGAGCTCCAGGAAGTTGATCTGCTGTGCAGACTCCCACGTGGTCCAGAGACCTTGAGTACATGCCCTTTGGCAATGAGCTCCCCATCCCAGGAGAGAAGCATCGGTCGTCAGCACTTGAGCTGGCGGAGGAGACTGAAAAGGCATTCCGAGCACCAGGTTCGGCCGATGAAGCCACCACTGTAGAGAAGAGGCCAGCGGGCCGGAGATGCGCACTAAGTCGGCTAGGCCGCCCGTGGCCTGTTGCCACTGCTGGCGAAGGCACCACTGAGCCGGCCGCATATTCAGGCGGGCATTGGGGGTCACGTGGACGGTGGAAGCCATATGGCCGAGTAGTCTCAGGAAGCGCCTGGCGGAGACCAGGGACTGGCTGCGAAAGCGGCCGGCTAGGTCCATGAGCAGTTGAGCCCTGTCGAGAGGCAGGAAAGCTCGTGCCTGAAGAGTGTGCAATCTTGCGCCGATGAACTCGAGATCTTGCGAGGGGAGCAAAGTGGACTTTGTGAAGTTTATGACAAAGCCCAAGTACTGCAGAAGAGTCACAGTGCGGTGTGTGGCTTTTGTGACTTCTGGAGAGGACGATGCTCTGATGAGCCAGTCGTACGGAAAGACATAGAGGCCGTGAAGCCGGAGATAAGCCGCCACCACCGCGAGACATTTTGTGAAGACTCGTGGTGCGGAGGATAGGCCAAAGGGCAGTACTCTGTACTGGTAATGATTTCCCGCCACCACAAACCTTAGGTATTGGCGGTGGCTTGGGTGGATGAGGATGTGCGTGTAGGCATCCTTTAGATCCAAGGAGCATAGCCAATCTCCCTGCTGGAGGTAGGGCAGAAGAATTCCAAGGTTAAGCATCTTGAATTTCTCCCTGACGAGGAACTTGCTGAGGTTGCGCAAGTCCAGGATGGGTCTGAGGCCTCCTGTTCTTTTTGGTATTAGGAAATACCTGGAATAGAAGCCCTGACCCCTCAGGTGGTGGGGCACCGGTTCCACAGCCTGTTCCTGAAGAAGACTTGCTAACTCCTGAAGGAGTAGGTCCCTGTGCAGAGGGAGTCGTGGAGGCTCTCCCGGGAAATAGGAGGGAGGGACCTGGTGGAAGTGGAGAAGATAGCCTTCTCTCACCACCTGAAGCACCCAGGCATCTGAGGTGACGTTGGACCACCTGTGGGCAAAGTGAACCAGCCGGCCTCCTGTGCTGGGAGGAACCAGCTGAGGGGGAGAGGCTATGCTGATGAAGTCAAAAACCCCCACCCTGCTGAGCAGGGGCCGGTGGTGCAGGCTTGGGGGCTTGCTGCCTACGGGACCCGTTACCCCGTCCCTTGGCCTGCTGACCCTGTTGGGGAGCTGCGGAGGCCTGATATTGAGGGTAGTGTTTATAGGCAGCCGCCTTTCTCGGGTAAAAGGACTTCTTTCCCGAGCCCTTCTTCTTCTGGGAAGGGGCGGAGGTCTTCCTAGAAAGCCTAGTTCTGGTGAGAGTCTCCGTCTCGATTTGTGCAGCCTTTTCAGCCATGGGCTTGCCAAAGAGGTTCTCACCTCGGCAGGGGACATCGACCAACTTGTCCTGCACCCAGGGTTCCAGGTCAGACGATTGAAGCCAAGCCTGTCGGCGGGCACCGATGCCGGCTGCGGCCACCCGGGCCGATGCTTCAAAGCCATCATAGGCTGCTCGAGATATGAATTTGGAGCATTCCCGAATACCATTTGTCAAGGCTAGGAACCTCCGCAAAGGTTCCTCGGACAGCCCAGCGGAGAATCCGGCTACCTCTTTAGCCAGGTCTCTGAGATACATGCCCATGTAGAGCTGATAGGTCTGGACACGACAAGCAAGCATAGAGCCCTGGAAACACTTTACCTAGGCCATCCAGGTTGCGGGCCTCCCTGCCAGGAGGCACCGAGGAGTGCATCTTTTGGCTCTTAAGCCTATGCATGGCCGATTCCACCACCATGGAATGGTGCGGTAGCTGTGCTTTTTGAAAACCAGCGCTCTTGCGGACCCGATAAATGGAATCGACCCGCTTGCTCAATACCGGCGACGATGCCGGACTCTCCCACATGCGGAAGAGTAGTCGCTCCAGCATGGGAGGAACCGGCACAGTAAAGTGCTCCCTGGCAGGAGAGTCGTACTGGAGGGCATCGAGCTCTTCGGCTCGGGGCTCCTCCTCGGGATCCGCAGGGAAGGCCAAAGCCTTGGCCATATCCCTGACGAAGTCCGAGAACCGGGCGTCCTCCGGAGGGGACTGTTTCCGAGGTTCGGACTCGGGCGAGTCCGAGGGGACACACCGAGTCCGAAATGAATCAGGTGACTCTTCCTCTTCAGACTCCCAGGCCGACTCAGAGGAGGAATCGGTGGGGTCGGCCCGGGCGGGCGGAGGCATCGTCGACGACCTTGGTCCCGAACGGGAGGCCGAGGGTGACCTCGACCGAGGATCGACTCGAGCCCGCATGGACTCGAGGATCGGCTCGGTCTCCGGGGTCGACTTGAACGTCGACGTCCCGGCGGTCGGGGCAGAGGCGCCAGCGAGGCTAGCGATCAGTGCCCGCTGCTGGTCCATGAAGGCAGAGAGTCTGCTCTCCAAGGCCGTCAACCTGAGTCCGACCTCAGGTGACCCAGCAGCCCCCGACTCGGGCCCTGACGGCGTCGGGCCCGATGTCGGACCCCTCGGAGGCGAGTCCAGGAGGACTACAGGACTTACCCGAGCAGGCAACTCCGACTCCAGACGAGGTCGCTTCGGCAGATGCTCCTTCTCCAAAGACCCGGGACGGCTATCGGGGCTATGCGACCTGGCCCTCGCGGAACCAGGAGCGTCCACCGACGCCGCTCTCGCGGGTTTTACCTTCCGATGACGGTCCCCGGAGGGAGAACCCCTGTCGGAGGAACTCCGGCGATGGTCAGAGCTGGAACCTCTGGACGCCGAGGCCTCCGACGAGGTCCGGGTACGGGCGGGATCAGCGAAGATTCGTTCCCGCTGATGCCGCCGACTCCTTAACGCTTTGGAGGACATCTTGCTGCAGGGCCCACAGATCAGTTCTTCGTGATCCGGGCCGAGGCAGCGGAGGCAATTATCATGTGTGTCAGTGAGTGACATATTTCTGTCACACTGAACACACCGTTTGAAACCACTGGCAGCCATCGGGGGAAAAAGGGCCCCTGCAAGGTCAAAGGACCGGGCTGCCAGCGAAAAACCGAAAACGAAACTGACAGAAAATCAGAAAAACCGAAAAATAACAGAAGGACTCGCGACGGCGTCGCGAGTCCGGGCAGGAAAAGGACCGGCGTCGAACCGACCGAGAAAAAAGATGAAAATCACGAAAAAATCAACTTTTCAGCGGGGACAAGACGGGCACGTCTGTAGGGCTCCGCGGAAAAAAGAAGACTGGCTAAGATGGCACCCTTGGGCGGGAAGGGGACCGCGCATGCGCGCTGCAATTCCCAAAGGCTTTCTCCACGCCGACGTCACCCATATGTGAGGACTGACTTCCTGCTTGGTCCTGGAGAATCCTAAAATATCTAATTTTTTTGCTCTAGGCTCTGATTCAGAAGTGACTGAAATAGAAAGTCCTTTAGCTACTTCTCTTATGAAGTCTTGAAAGGACAAGTCTTCTGGAGGAGACATTCTTCTTTTTGGAGAAGAAGGCTCTTCAGGAAGGGCTATGGATACTTCAGGAGATTCATCCGATGAATCAGAATCACCAGAGGAATCGAAGTACCGTCTGTCAGGGTGCTCTTCTAACGCTCGATACGCGTATCGAGCGGTATCGACATCAGGTGTCCTCGGAACCGGATCGGTACCGAGAAATAGCTCTGGACAAGGAACCGCTGCTGCTGGTATCCTGGTCGATGTCGATGCAGTTGGTACCGGTATCGGCGCTGGTGCTGGTACCGGAACCGATACCGACAACGGGGCTCGTTGCGGTACCGTCGGCGTCGCAGCTTCAATGAAGGCTGTAATAGCCCGCTGCATGGACAGAACATTCTGATCCATCGACGCCATGAATGCCTGGAGTTCGGTACTGGGAGATTGTGCCGGTACCCCAGAGCAATCTAACAGGTGATCGGTTGAGGCCGTGCCATCGATGTCAACCTGTAACCCCATAGGAGGAGCTTTGGAAGCCGGAGCTTCCCGCCGGGGTTGTTTGGCTGGGGCAGGATCCTCGAGGGCAAGCCCGGAGGCATCTCAATGCTTAGAGGGAGATCTACCCTTCGAGCACCTGCTAGACTTATGTTTGGTTACTTGAGATCCATCAGGAGAAGAAGACCAGGAAGAGGTCGATGCTAACGACGCTGCATCCGCGGGAAACAGCACATGGATCTTAGCTGCTCGGTTCTGTAAACCACGTTTAGACATTAGAGAGCAGGACGGACAATCCGGAATGGAGTGTTCAGGACCCAAACATTTAAGGCACCATTCATGGGTATCTGTAACAAAAATAGTATCGCTACACTTAGTGCATTTCTTGAACCCGGAGGCTGGTTTTTCCATGAGGGAAATTTTTCCTTGGGCCCTGAGGCCTAGAAAAATAATTACACTAAGTGAGGAAAAGTATATATATATATAATTTTTTTTTTTTAAAGAAGAAAGAAAAGACCGGCGGTACCGGTCCGGAGTCGGGGAAGGCAGACACGCGACCAAAGAAATAAAATAAAATAAAGAACTTCTTCAGCAGTGACAGGGCTCGACCTGCTGGCTCCGCGGCAAAGAAGAACTGAGGAGAGCTGGTCAGGAAAGGCGGGAAGGCAGCGCGCAGGCGCAGTGGGATGCTCACAAAAGCTTTCCTTTTTGGGAAGCTGGGGAGCGTTCCCGCGCAGGCTCCGTCGGTACCGACGTACCCATATGTGAAGACTTATTCCTGCTTGTTCCTGGAGATCTTGTCCAAACCTTTTTTAAACCCATCTACACTAACAGCCCTTACCACATCCTGCGGTAACAAATTCCAGAGTTTGATTACACGTTGAGTGAAAAAATATTTTCTCTTATTTGTCTTAAATAGTTTACCCTGTAGCTTCATTGCATGTCCCCTAGTCTTTCTATATTCTGATAGCATAAACAATTGATCCAAGTTTACCTGCTCCACTCCATTCATTAATTTATAGACCTCTATCATATCTCCCCTCAGCCGTCTCTTTTCCAGGTTGAAGAGCCCCAACCTTTGTAGCCTCTCTTCATAGGAGTAGCCTTCCATCCCCTTCACCATTTTGGTGGCTCTTCTCTGTACTTTTTCTAATAATGCTATGTCCTTTTTAAGATACGGTGACCAGAACTGCACACAATATTCAAGGTGCGGTCGTACCATGGAACGATACAGAGGCATTATAATATCCTTTGTTTTATTTTCCATCCCTTTATTTATGATACCTAGCATTCTATTTGCTTTCTTGGCTGCCGCTGCACACTGGCCAGAGGGTTTCAACATGCTATCCACGATGACTCCTAAATCTTTTTCCTGGGTGGTGGTTCCCAATGTGGAACCTTGCATTGTGTAACTGTAGTGTGGGCTGTTCTTTCCTAGGTGCATAACTTTGCACTTGTCCACATTAAATTTCATCTGCCATTTGGATGCCCAGTCTTCCAATTTATCCAGATCCTCCAGCAGTTTTCCACAATCCTCTTGGGTTTCAACAACTTTAAACAGTTTTGTATCATCTGCAAATTTGATAACCTCACTCGTTATTCCCTTTTCCAGGTCATTTATGAATATGTCAAAAAGTAGCGGACCCAGTACAGATCCCTGGGGTACTCCACTATTCACCTTTTTCCATTGGGAATATTGGCCATTTAGCCCTACCCTCTGCTTTATATCTTTTAACCAGTTCCCAATCCACTATAGTACACTGCCTCCTATCCCATGACTTTTTAGTTTCGCCAAAAGTCTCTGATGAGGGACCTTATCAAAAACTTTCTGAAAGTCCAGATACACTATATCAACCGACTCACCTTTGTCTACCTGTTTATGCATACCTTCAAAAAAACATATCAGATTAGTAAGACAAGATCTTCCTTGTCTACAGCCATGTTGGCTGTCTCCTATTAGGCCATGACTATCTACATGCTGTGTAATTTTGTTCTTTATGATGGTTTCTACCATTTTCCCCGGTACTGATGTCAGACTCACCGGTCTGTAATTTCCCGGGTCACCCCTGGAACCCTTTTTAAAGATTGGTGTTACGTTGGCGACCCTCCAATCTTCAGGTATTACAGATGATTTTAATGAAAGTTCACAGATTACCAATAGCAGGTCCGCAATCTCATATTTCAGTTCTTTCAACACTCTTGGATGTATACCATCCGGTCCAGGTGATTTTCTACTATTCAGTTTATCAAATAGTTGTAATATATCTTCCCGGTGTAGCGATATTTCTCTCAGTTCCTCTGCAGTATCACCTTTAAATACCACTTCAGTCTTGGGTAACATCCCTACATCTTCCTCAGTAAAGACCGAAGCAAAGAATTCATTCAGTCTCTCTGCTATAGCCTTGTCTCCTCTTACTGCCCCTTTTACCACTCTATCATCTAATGGCCCAACAGACTCTCTCACAGGCCTTTTGCTACGAATGTACTTGAAGAAGTCTTTATTTCGTGTTTTTGCTTCCGTAGCAAGTTCCTTCTCAAATTCTCGCTTTGCGAGCCTTATCAATGCTTTTCATTTAACTTGCCAGCGCTTGTGCTATTTCCAGTTTTCTTCGTTTGACTCTTTTTTCCATTTCCTGAAGGATGCTTTTTTGTCAGCAACAGCCTCTCTGACCTCACCTTTAAACCATGCTGGCAGTTTTTTGGACTTTCTTCCACTTTCCTTAATGCGTGGAATACAGCTGGTCTGGGCTTCGAGGATAGTATTTTTAAATAAAACCCAAGCTTGCTGTAAGTATTTAACCTTTGCAACCGCTCCTTTTAGTTTTTTCTTAACTATATTCCTCATTTCATCATAGTCTCCCTTTTGAAAGTTAAAAGGTAGTACTGTGGATTTCTTTACTATCTCTTCTCCACTAATTAAATCAAACATGATCATGCTATGATCACTATTGCCAAGTGGTCCCAACACCCTTATTTCTTGCACCAGATCTGGCGTTCCACTAAGGATTAGGTCCAGTATGGCTTCCCCTCTGGTCGGTTCATGAACCAGCTGCTCCAAGAAGCAGTCATTTATTTCATCTAGGAACTTTATCTCCCTAGCTTGTCCTGCCTTAACACTGACCCAGTCGATACCAGGGTAATTGAAATCACCCATTATTACTACTCTGCTGTGACTTTTGTTAGCTTCCTTGATTTCTTTGAGCATTTCATCATCCATTTGTTCATTCTGGCCAGGTGGTCGATAGTACACTCCCACTGCCATCACCTTCCCCTTTTTACATGGAATTTCAATCCATAGAGATTCTACAGCAGATTTTGTTTCCTGCAAAACTTTAATCCTTTCTGACTCAATGCCCTCTCTAACAGAGCGCCACTCCTCCACCAATTTGATCAGTTCTATCATTACGATATAGTTTGTATCCAGGTATCAGTGTCCCACTGGTTATCCTCCTTCCACCATGTCTCTGAGATTGCAATCATATCTAACCTCTCATTTAGTGCTATATATTCTAACTCTCCCATCTTATTTTTTAGACTTCTAGCATTTGCATACAAGCATTTGAGAGACTGTATTTTATTAATATTAATCTGGCTATTGGTAGGCATGGGTAATTTGGCATCTTTACGTTCTGTCTGCACCTTACTCATGGGCATTTGGGCTACTATACTCTTTTTTGGAACCTCACTGCTTTTGGTAGTATCCTTCAAGGATACCTTTGTCTGAACCATGCGCTCCTGGGCGACTGTCAGCTTTCCCCTATTTTCTAGTTTAAAAGCTTCTCTATCTCCTTTTTAAAGGTTAATGCCAGCAGTCTGGTTCCATCCTGATTAAGGTGAAGCCCATCCCTTCGGAAGAGCCCCTCCTTTCCCCAGAATGTTCCCCAGTTCCTAACAAATCCAAAACCCTCATCCTTGCACCATTGTCTCATCCACACATTGAGACTCCGGAGCTCTGCCTGTCTTTTTGGGTCCTGCACGTGGAACAGGAAGCATTTCGGAGAACGCTATCCTGGAAGTTCTGGATTTCAACTTCCTACCTAAAAGCTTAAATTTAGCCTCCAGAACTTCCCTACCACATTTTCCTTTGTCATTGGTACCAACATTTACCAAGACAGCAGACTCCTCCCTAGCACTATCTATGATCCTATCTAGGCGGTGCGTGAGGTCCGCTACCTTCGCACCAGGCAGGCATGTTAAGAGTAGTTACTCACCTGTAAAAGGTGTTCTCCAGGAGCAGCAGGAATCAATCCTCACTTATGGGCGACGTCGGCGCCGACGGAGCCCGCGCGGAGCAATTTCCCCAGCTTTCGAAGAAAGCCTTTGGGATTGCAGCACGCATGCGTGGTTCTCTTTCCGCCCAAGGATGCCATCTTGCTCAGTCGAATGACATAGCGGAAGACAGCAACCATAAGAATGAATGCAACTCCAAGGGGAGGAGGGAGGGTAGTGAGGACTGATTCCTGCTGCTCCTGGAGAACACCTGTTACAGGTGAGTAACTACTCTTTCTCCAGGACCAAGTAGGAAGTCAGTCCTCACTTATGGGACTCCATAGCTTAAGGCTACCGGAGACCTCAAGCTGGAAGGAGCTCCCTCCAGCTCAACAGCACAGAAGGAAGGAATCTTCTCTGAATATGAATCCGGCCGGTAGCCAACACCGGGGCCGGAGGGCAGGAGTTGCCTAAACCTCAAAAAGATTGTGGAGGACTGCCTGTCCGAAAGCACTATCCCTGCGGGAGTCCCTCTCCAGGCAGTAATGAGCCGCAAAAGTCTGGCTGGAAGACCAAGTAGCGGCCCGGCAGATGTCTGCCAACGGAACAGAGCGGAGGTGGGCTACAGACGCCGTCTTCGCCCTGACACGGAGCGCCGTGACTCGACTCTCCAAGGAGAGGCCGGCTGCCTCATACGCCCAGGCGATACAGTCAGCTACCCAGATGGACAGAGTACGCTTAGAGGCAGGGACCCCCAACCGATTGGGGTCAAAGGAAATGAAAAGCTGGACAGCTTTCCTATGCTCACGCGTACGGACGAGGTAGGAGGACAAGGCTCTTCGACAGTCCAGGGTATGCAGAACAGTCTCAGCTCTGCTGGTGTGCGGCCTGGAAAAGAAGGTCGGAAGAACCACCTCTTGATTGATGTGGAAAGAGGAAACCACCTTCGGGAGAAACTTAGGGTGCGTCCGTAAGACAACCCTATTCTTGTAGAACCTGGTGTAAGGGGGCTCCGACACTAGGGCCTGTAGTTCACTAATGCACCTAGCGGAGGTAAGGGCTACCAAGAAGAGAGTTTTCCAGGAGAGGAAACGGAGGGGGCAGGTAGCCATGGGTTCAAAAGGCGGGCAAGTAAGCCTTTGTAAAACCACATTGAGATCCCAGTCAGGAGCTGGAGGGCGCAACGGGGGCTTAAGCAGAAGCAGGCCCCTGAGGAAACGCGCCACCAAGGGGTGCGAGGAAAGAGGCTGGCCCTCCACAGGTGAATGGTGTGCCGAGAGAGCACTGAGGTGGACTCTGACAGAGTTGGACTTGAGGCCGAGATCGGAGAGGTGAAGCAAGTATTGCAATACCACCGAAACTAGGCAGGCGAATGGGTCCTCAGAACGCTGAGAACACCAGACCGAGAAGCGACGCCATTTGATTTTCGGGTAGAAGGTCGCCAAGACGTCAGGACGACAGCTTCCACCTCTGGAGG
This sequence comes from Ichthyophis bannanicus, assembly GCA_033557465.1. Taxonomy (NCBI): domain Eukaryota; kingdom Metazoa; phylum Chordata; class Amphibia; order Gymnophiona; family Ichthyophiidae; genus Ichthyophis; species Ichthyophis bannanicus. Next base: position 27,285,024 of record CM066049.1, read on the forward strand.
GAGCGAGAGCGGAGCTAGGACTACCCTCTCAGCAGCCAGGCCATCAGGTGAAGGGCCCGGAGGTTGGGGTGCAGGAGAGTACCCTGATCTTGGGGGCAACGCCGTGGTTCAACCTCCACTCGTGGGGCTGCAAGACCCAGCTCAGCCTGTCGACCAGGCAGTTTTCCTGCCCGGGCAGGTAAACAGCCTTGAGGAGGATGTCGTGGTCGACAGCCCAGGAGCACAGTCTCCGGGCCTCCTGACAGAGCAGGAGGGAGCCCGTGCCCCCCTGTTTGTTCACGTAGAACATGGCCACCTGATTGTCCATCTGCACCAATACAGACTGACGCGAGGTGAGGTGAGAGAAGGTCCGCAGAGCTAGGCGGATCGCCCGCAGCTCCAGGAAGTTGATCTGCTGAGCCGCCTCCCAAGGAGTCCAAAGGCCCTAAGTGCGTGCTCCCTGGCAATGCGCTCCCCACCCCAGGAGAGAGGCATCTGTCGTTAGCACCTGGGAAGGTGCGGGAGACTGAAAGGGCATGCCCAGTACCAGGTTGGGCAGGTGAAGCCACCATTGCAGAGAGGAGACCAGGCGGTCGGAGATCTGTAGAAGGTCCGCCAGACCCCCTGTGGCCTGATGCCATTGAGTGCGAAGACACCACTGGACAGGCCTTATATGCAGCCGGGCGCGAGCTCGCAGAGTGTCTAGCCGTGCCCCTATGAACTCGAGATCCTGAGAGGGACTCAACGTGGACTTCACGAAGTTTATGACGAAGCCCAAGTGCTGAAGCAGAGCCACCGTGCGCTGCGTGGCCTGAGCGACCTCTATGGCCGACTGCGCTCAGACAAGCCAGTCGTCCAGGTATGGAAAAACGAACAGGCCTTGAAGCCTCAGGAAGGCCGCCACCACTGCCAGGCATTTTGTGAACACCCTGGGGGCGGAGCACAAGCCGAAGGGCAGCACGCGGTACTGATAATGTTTCCCTGCCACCACAAATCTGAGATATTGTCGGTGGTCCGGATGAATAAGGATGTGGGTATAGCCATCCTTTAGATCCAAGGAGCATAGCCAATCTCCCTGCTGGAGGTAGGGCAGCAGGATTCCAAGGGTAAGCATCTTGAACTTTTCCCGCTGCAGGAACTTGTTGAGGTTGCGTAAGTCCAGAATGGGTCTGAGGCCTCCTGTTCCCCACAGATGTTTTGGCACCGGCTCCACAGCCTGCTCCCCCAGCAGACCCTGCAGCTCCTGAAGGAGCAAGTCTCTCTGCAGAGGGGGCCTTGGAGGCTCCCCTGGGAAGTAGGGGGGAGGCACCTGGTGGAAATGCAAGAGGTAGCCCCTCTGAACCACCTGCAGCACCCAGGAATCGAACGTTATGGCCGACCACCTGTGGGCAAAGTGGATCAGCCTGCCCCCCCCGTGCTGAGCGAAGGACGCGGGGGGGGGGGGGAAGAGGCTATGCTGGCATAGTCAAAAGCCCCCACCCTGCTAGGCAGGGGGCTGTGTAGCGGGCTTGGGGGCCCTCGGCCTACGGGGGCCATTTCCATGACCCTTAGCCTGCGGGCCCTGAGTGGGAGCCGCTGATGCTTGATATGGAAGGTGGGGTTGCTTATAGGCAAGCACCTTCCTCGGGTAAAAAGGCTTCTTCCCCGGCCCCTTCTGCTTCTGCGAAGGAGCGGAGGTCTTTCGGGACAGGCGAGTCCGAGTGAGAGTCTCGGACTCGAGTTCTGCCGCCTTGTCAGACATGGGCTTACCGAAGAGGTTTTCACCTCTGCAGGGGACATCGACTAGCTTGTCCTGTACCCATGGCTCAAGGTCGGATGACTGAAGCCAGGCCTGCCGGCGGGCACCGATGCCGGCTCCGGCCACTCGGGCCGATGCCGGCTCCGGCCACTCGGGCCGATGCCTCGAAGCCATCGTAGGCCGCCCGAGAAATGAACTTCGAACACTCACGAATGCTAGTGGACAAGGCCTGGAACCTCTGCAAAGGTTCGGTGGAGAGACCAGCCGAGAACCCGGCGAGCTCTTTCGCCAGGTCTTGGAGGAACATGCACATATACAGCTGGTATGTCTGCACTCGGCAGGCCAGCATGGAACCCTGGAAGCACTTCCTCCCGAGGGTATCCAGGTTTCGGGCTTCCTTGCCTGGGGGCACCGAGGAGTGCATCTTTTGGCTCTTACGCCGATGCATCGCCGATTCCACAACCATGGAGTGGTGCGGCAATTGCGCCTTCTGGAACCCGGGGCTCTTGCGGACTCGATACATCGAATCGATCCGTCTGCTCAACACCGGCGTCGAGGCCGGATTTTCCCACATGCGGAAGGGCAGCCGCTCCAGCATTGGAGGGACCGGCACAGTAAAGGCCTCCTTCGGGGGAGAGTCGTACTGGAGTGCCTTGAGCTCTTCCGTGCGAGGCTCCTCCTCGGGATCCGCGGGGAAAGCTAAAGCCTTGGCCATATCCCGCACAAAATCCGAGAAGCGCGTATCCTCCAGAGGGGATCGCCTTCGAGGCTCCGACTCAGGCGAGTCGGAGGGGATGCACCGGGTCTGAAAAGAGCCGGGCGACTCGTCCCCTTCCGTGTCCCAGTCCGACGCCTCCGTAGAGGAATCGAGGGGCTCCGTGCGGGCGAGGGTTCATCCCGACGCCGACGACCTCGGTCCCGAACGGGAGGCCGAGGGAGACCTCGACCGAGGATCGACTCGAGCCTGCATTGGCTCGAGGATCGACTCGGCCGCTGGGGTCGACATGGGCGTCGACGCCCCGGTGGTCTGGGCAGATGCACTGGCGAGGCCGGTCATCCATGCCCGCTGCTGGTCCAAGAAGGCAGATATACTGCGCTCCAAGGTCGTCAATCTGAGGTTAAACCCAGAAGACCCGGCAGCCACCGACTCGAGCCCCGACGGCGTCGAGCACGACGTCGGTTCCGTAGGGGAGTCTAGGAGGACAATAGTACTCACGTGTCCAGGCGGCTCCACCTCGAGGCGGGGGAGCTTGGAAGGTCTCTCCGCCTCCGAGGACTCGGGGCGGCTGGCGGGGCTATGCGACCCGGCCCTCGAGGGACCAGGTGCATCCTCCGACGCCGCACGCGCGAGTTTCCTCTGCCGGTGACGCTCCCGGCCAGGGGACCCCCGTTAAGAGGAACTCCGACGGTGCTCCTGGCCGGAGTCACGAGACGTCGACGCCTCCGACGAGGTCCGGGCCGGACCCGACTCTGGGTCAGAGAAGATTCGGTCCCTTTGCGATTGCCGACTCCTCAGCGCCTTGGAGGACATTTTGCCGCACGGACCACAACTCCCGGGGTCATGGTTGGGTCCGAGGCAACGGAGGCAGAAGTTATGCGTGTCTGTAAGAGACATTAATTTAGAACAATGATCACATTTCTTAAACCCGCTGGCAGCCATCGGGGGAAAAAGGGCCCCCGCGAGGTCGAAAGACCGTGCCGCCAGGGGTGGAAAAGTAAGTGAACGCCAGTTAGAATAATCGAAAACAAAAAACAAACAATCAACTATGACAGCTATCCTGAATATCCTCTAATGGGGACATGGCCCTGGAGAAATGTCCTCAGTGCGAGAAGGTTTTACATCACCTGGAGGACAGATCCTAGTTACAGGATCACTTCCTGCCACACGAGGGTGATGCTGTCCTGTCACGTGACCTCTCTCCTCCATGGCAACAGGGATGCTGCCAGACTGGAGGTGGGACTTGTCAGACGGCTGCCTGGGTGAGAATGTTCACAGTCTTGGCAAGTGCATATATCAATATGATTTGCAAGGGTTTGTGGGAAATGCAGTCCATTCACACCAGACACAGCCGCTCACAATAATTAGTTGTGCTTGAGTGTAAAGCCAATAAGATATTTATTTATGGGGTTATTTCTCCCAACACAGATATGCTTGGTAGCACATAAAACAGGATACTTGCTTTCAGTGTTAATCTTAGAAAAACAAAATCAGGAAAACAACAGCTGAACTTGTCAGGCAATCAAATGAAAAGAATAAAGACCTGGTTGGTAACAAACTGGTCTTTTCTGTAGGCTTTAGCTAATATTTTCTTAGCAGTGTTTCAAACAACAAGCAAAACCCACAAAGAAGGGAAAAACTGTTCTTTTCAGGTTAACTTCTTATATCTTCACACATAGATTCAGAAGTGATTCCCTCAGAGCTCACAAGCAATTAGGTAAGGCTCAATTGCTAGCAGTTATCCAGCTGAAACCCCTTAGCTGGCTTAATTTCTACTGCATGGCTAAAAATCCTACTCAGGAGCTTTTCTGAGTAGATTAAAGAACAAGTTTGTATTTCTTTGTGATGGTTGCTGTACTTTGTAACAGAAAATTACCAAAGGAGTTTAGACAGAGAGCAATCCATATTTTCACAGCCTGTATCTAAGACCGCTCCTTCCCCTTCTTCAACAATCATGGGTTCAATATCAGGGATTGGCACAGAGGAATTTCTCAATGGAGCACTTTCAGGAGAATACTTGTTTCCCTGCTGTCTTTCAAGGTTATAGCTAGGGCATAGATCAGTGTTCATACCTGAGCTTCCATTGCTGTTAGAGTTCCTCTCTAAATAGCCTGGCCAGTATGTAGTCCAGTTCTTATGTCCAGCCTTCCAATCCAGATCCCTGGACACTGGATCTCTCTTCACATACCTTCTGGCACGGGTCCTAGGGTCCCTTCCACGTGCAGCCGTCTCCCTCACAGGTACCGTCTGGATATTCCTAGCTCTGCAGCACCATTCCTCTGGCTTTCCCCAGTCCAATGGTGTATGCTGGCCTTTTGAATGTCTCCCAGTATACGTACTGCTCTGGACTCCTCTAGGCCTCCCAAATGCTTTCCTCTTCTTTCTTCCAAAGGGTTTCTTGCCCTCTCTGTCAGTCCGCACTGGCTTCTGCTTCTGATGATCCTCCAGATGATGAAGATGTCCAAGCTGAGGATCTCCAATCTGAATCTGAGGATGAGGATAATTCTCTGTAGAATAAACTCTACCTTTATTCTGCTTTGATGAGTGCTCCACCTTAGCACAGCGCAGCTGTGCTTAATCAGGCCCTGTCCTTTGAGATGAGTGCTTAGAGATTACCTCATAGCCCTCCTGATTGAACACACGTTTCCCCACTTCAGCTCCTCTAATGGATGTTGGAAACCTGGTGCATTCTGGGACTGGTAGTCTTTTATGGGAAAATTCTGTTTTCTTATTTCTACCAGAACTGACAGGTTGCTTGTTCAGAGTCACTTCACCTTTTCTATAGCTCCTTACTGAGCTATGATAAGCTTCCTTATCACAGACTTCAGGTCTATATCCCTGTAGGTCTCGTCCATGTACTTCTCTGTCTTTCTTATGTCTTCCAGGTCTGCTACTCTAGCCTCTAGAGAACGGACTTGTTCCCTGAGAGCAAAGAGCTCCTTGCACTTAGTGCATACGTAAGACCTCCCACCAACTGGGAGAAAATCATACATGTGACACTCAATGCAAAAGACCGGAAAGCCCCCATCTCGCTGCTGGACTTTTGTCTGCATCTTAGTTTAAAGCTTGTGTTTAGGTTTTTTAAATTCTGTATATAATAAGGACTGGTGTAGATGCTTATACTAATAAAAGTGTATCTAACACCCCCAATACACATTGTTCACCTGAAGCTTAATTAATCTCAGGTCCTCAGTGTATGACTGATTTGGATAAAGAGCTGCACCTGAGAGCAGCCCCTTTCCTTCAAGTTGTGTAGGTACCTATAAAGCTACAATTACCCCAGGGGTGGGTGGGTGCTGGGGAGGGAGGGTGGGAAATAAGTTCTATTAAAGAGGGCAGTTACAAGGTACCCTGTCCTGAACCCTCAGCAGGGGGGGAGGGGGGTACCACACAAAGCCCAGTTAGTTGAAAAAGGCAAGGTAAGTTATACAGCTGAGAAAGATGAAGCAGCACACCAATAAAACAAACAATAAATTAAATAAACAGCTGGAACTCACTGCAAGTTGTCACAGGAGGTAATATCCACCTCTCTAGCAGAGCACTGTTAGAGCACTGCTCTTCCCAGAGCAGAGAGAAACAAACAAAACTGACTATGCACACGTGGTGGAGACAGGAAGAAGGCTACACAATACCTCAGCAGGGGGGAGGGGAGGGGGGTTCACACAGGTAGGAAAACAAAATTTAAAAACACAGCAGGTTCAGGGGGGAGAGCATGGAGAAAGATTTAATTTAAAATGAACAGTTAACCTGGCTACCACACAAAGCCCAGTTAGTTGAGAGGGGCAAGGTAAGTTAACAGCTGAGAAAGGTGGTGACATTCTGCGTTGGGGAGAAGAGGGATCTTCTAAGAGAAACCCTCTAGTGCCAGCAGAATTGTCAGAGTCTTCGGAATCGGAGGAAAGCACAGTTACTTACCTGTAACAGGTGATCTCTGGGAACAGCAGGAATAAGTCTTCACATATGGGTAACGTCGGTACCGACGGAGCATGCGCGGGAACGCTCCCCAGCGTCCAGAAAAAAAGCTTTTGGGAGCATCCCACAGCGCCTGCGTGCTGCCTTCCCGCCTTTCCTAACCGCCTCTCTCCAGTTCGAGTTTTAAGCTGAGACAAAGAGAGAGAGAGAGGAAAGGAAAGATAGATAGAGAGATACAACTCCTAGGGGAGGTGGGTGGGTTGCGAAGACTTATTCCTGCTGTTCCCAGAGATCATCTGTTACAGGTAAGTAACTGTGCTATCTCCAGGAACAAGCAGGAATGAGTCTTCACATATGGGGACTCCCCAGCTAGAGATGCCAGGGAGATCTCCAAGGTTGTGAGTCCCTGAGAAGGGCTCTACCTCCCCCCATGGATATCAGGCATCCAACCAGGGATGGGGGTAGGGGTTGATTAGGTATCGAACAGGTGTTTGAGAACAGCCTGACCAAACAAGGCATCCCGGCGGGAGTACTTGTCCAAGCAGTAATGGGCTGTAAAGGTATGAACCGAGGCCCAGGTGGCCGCTCGACAGATTTGGTCGATGGACACAGAGTTTAGATGAGCCATAGAGGCTGCCATGGCCCTCACATTGTGAGCTGTGACATGGCCCTCCAGAGAAAGGTTCTTACTCTGGTAGGCGAAGGAAATACACTGAGCAATCCAATTGGACAGAGTTCTCTTAGAGACTGGAAGTCCTAAATGAGAGGGATCAAAAGCAACAAAGAGTTGAGAGGACTTTCTATGTTGCTGTGTCCTTTGTAAGTAAAAAGCAAGTGCTCTCTTACAATCCAGGGTATGAAGATTCCTCTCTGCACTTGATGCATGAGGTCCTGGAAAAAAGACAGGTAAATACACCTCCTGGTTCAGATGAAAAGGTGAGACCACTTTAGGCATAAAGTGTGGATTAGTTCTGAGGACTACCTCGTCATGATGGAACCTTGTATAAGGAGGATTAGCCACCAAGGGTTGCAGCTCACTGATACGGCGAGCTGAGGTGACTGCAATGAGAAAAATAACCTTCCAGGAAAGGAATTTAAAGGAGGTAGTGGCTAAGGGTTCAAAGGGTGGCTTCATAAGCTGGCCAAGAACCAAATTCAAATCCCATGCCACTGGAGGTGGTCTAATCGGAGGTTTAGTTAAAAGAAGGCCTCTCATGAATCTTGCAATAAGAGGATGAGAGGAAATAGGATGTCTATTGAGAGGCTTAAGGGATGCTGCAATAGCACTCAAATGGACTCTTACTGAATTCGTTTTAAGGCCTGCATGGGATAAATGCAGTAAATACTCTAGTAAAGAATTCAGAGGTATTGCAAGAGGGTTAAGACCCTTCTCTGCAAACCAAATGGTTAAATCTTTTCCATCTAAAAGCATAGGAACGTCTAGTGGAAGGCTTTCTGGAAGCATGAAAGATATCCTTCACCTGCTGAGAAAGATGCAAATCTTGAAGGTCTAGGCCTTCAGCAACCAGGCCCTGAGATGAAGAGACTGGGGATTTGGGTGCCACAACGTTCCCTCCTCCTGGGACAGGAGGTCTGGAGCAGATCCCAAATCCAGGGAGCTTGAGAGAGATGAAGAAGTAGAGGGTACCACACTTGGCGTGGCCAACGTGGAGCTATGAGGATCATAGACCCCTTGTCTCTCTGAAGCTTGAACAGTGTCTTGGAAATTAGGGGAATGGGTGGAAAGGCATAGAGGAAGTCTTGCCCCCAATGGAGGAGGAAGGCATCCCTGGACTGAACTCCCTGACACGGAATCCTGGAACAGAACCGGGGAAGTTGGGCATTCCACGGACTTGCAAATAGGTCTATGTCCGGGGTTCCCCAAATTCGAAAGATCCTGGCTATGTGGTCCCCATGGAGGGACCATTCGTGTGGAAGAAGAACTCGACTGAGTCTGTCTGCCCAAGAGTTTTGAACCCCTGGAAGATACACTGCCATGAGATGAATTTGATGCTCTCTGACGAAGGCCCACAATCTCAAAGCTTCGTTGCAAAGCGACAGAGAGCCAGTCCCGCCCTGCTTGTTCACGTAGAACATGGCTACTTGGTTGTCCGTGTGGATAAGGACCGTCTTGTAGCTGAGCAGGGTGTGGAAGACTCAGAGCTAGAAAAATTGCTCTGAGCTCCAAGAGGTTGATATGTAGAGATGTCTCCTGTGGAGACCAGATGCCCTGGGTGGAGAGATCTTGTAGATGGGTACTTCTTCTATTGCCCTTTGGGTAAGAAAGGTAGCAATCTCCTGGCCCAGAAGGTCGAGGAGAGATATTGGAGAATTGAACTGTCTCACCATGGTGTGAGGAGGAAGGTTTAAGAAAAGAAGCTTGTACCCCTCCCTTATGATGGAGAGGGTCCATTGCTCTGCTGTGATTTGTTCCCATCTGGGAGCAAAGTGAGCTAATCTTCCTGGAATGGTGAGAGGCTCTGGTTCTTCTAGAGCCAGAAAGGCTAAGTTCTCTAGTTGTAAGTCAAAGGCCCTGAGGAGGCTGAGGCTGTTGGGCCGTAGCAGTCCTTGCAGCCTTAGGCTTGGCTTGTTTAGGTTGTTGCTGACGCTTTGCATCAAAACGACCTGCAGAAGATGCCTGGTGACCATAACCAGGATAATATTTCCCTTTTTTGGGAAAGAAAGCCTTTTTGAATAACCTTTTTCTAACAGGAGCAGAAGTAGACTTTGAAAGTCTATCTAAGGCAGAATTCTCAGCATCCATCTGAGTGGCCTTTGCTTGCCAATCCTTGCCAAAAAGGTTTTCACCTGTACAAGGAAGATTTCCTAATCCATCCTGGACCCAGGGTTCCAAATAAGAAGCTTGTAACCAAGTCTGCGTGCACTTATGGCAATAGCCGAGGCTCTGCTGGCACACTCAAAAGAGTCAAAGGCTGCACGGTTGGAAAATTTGGAAACATCCTGGGCATGTTTAAGCCAGGTGAGAAACTCCCCCCTTTTATCTTCTGAGACAAAAGGAGATAAAGTTTGCAGATGATCTGTAACTTCCTTTATAAACATCCCCATATAGAGACTATAGGAGTTGATTCTGGCAGTAAGCATATTGGCCTGGAAGATTCTCCGGCCAAAAGCATCCAAGGTTCTGCATTCTCTTCCTGGAGGATTAGATGAGTGTCTCTTTGCACTCTTTATCTTCTTCATAGCAGACTCCACCACAATAGAGTGGTGAGGAAGCTGAGTCTTATGAAAGCCAGGACAAGGAGGAACACGGTACATGGTGTCCAACCTGCGAGAATGAGGGGAGGTAGTAAGAGGTGTCTCCCATATGTCCAACATGTGATCATAAAGGATCTCATGAATTGGTAAAGTAGCTGCCTCTTTAGGAGCCTTAGGATATTGTAAAATATCCAATTGTTCGGCTCTAGGCTCTGGTTCAGGGGCCACTGAAATAGAGAGGCCCCTGGCCACTTCCCTAATGAAGTCTTGAAAAGACAAGTCTTCTGGAGGAGACATTCTTCTTTTTGGAGAAGAGGGCTCCTGAGGAAGGAGTACCGATGCTTCGACAGAAGCCTCTGATTTATCAGAATCTTCGGAGGAATCGAAGTATCGCCTGTCTGGATGCTCTTGCAGAGCCCGATACGCGTACCGAGTGGTATCGACATCGGGAGTGATCGGTACCGATGGGCATCACAGAACAGTGTACCGCTGCAGTCGACACCGAAGCCGATGTCGATGCAATCGGTACCGGCACCGGAACCGATATCCATGCCGGAACCGGTACCGACAACGGAGTTTGTTGCGGTACCAGAGGCGTCGCAGCTTGTATGAATGCCGTAATGGCACGCTGCATGGTCAGAATATTCTGATCCATCGACGCAACCAATGTCTCGATGTCGGTACCAGTGGAAACCACCGGTACCCCAGAACATGGCAACAGGTGATCGGTCGAGGCCACGCCATCGATGTCAACCTATGACCCCATAGATGAAGCTTTGGAAGCCGGAGCTTCCCGCCAGGGCAATTTTGCCGGTGCAGGATCCTCGAGAGCAAGCCCGGAGGCATCTTGATACTTAGAGGGAGATCTACCCCTTCGAGGACCGGCTGGACTTATGTTTGGTTACCTGAGATCCATGGGAGGAAGAAGCAGCCCAGGAAGATGTCGATGCCACCGAAGCTGCATCAGAGGGAAACAGGGTACTGAGCTTGGCCGCTTGATTCTGTCGACCTCTTTTAGACATCATGTAACAGGACTCACAATCGGTGATGGAGTGGTCAGGGCCCAAACATTTTAGACACCAGTCACCAGTCGGTGATAGAAAGAGTACCGCTGCACTTCGTGCACTTTTTAAACCCGGAAGCGGGCTTTTCCATGAGGAAAATTTTGCTAGGCCTAAGGCCCAAAAGGAAAAGTTGCACAGAAGTGGGAAACGGTAGGTTGTTTTTGTTTTTTTTTAAAAAGAAAGAAGAAAAGACCGGCGGTACCGGTCTGACGTCAAAGAAGGCAGACGTGCGACCAAAGAAATAAAGAAAAATAAAGAACTTCTTCAGCAGTGACAGGAACACGACCTGCTGGCTCTGCGGAAAAGAAGAACTGGAGAGAGGCGGTTAGGAAAGGCAGGAAGGCAGTGCGCAGGCGCTGTGGGATGCTCCCAAAAGCTTTCTTTCTGGATGCTGGGGAGCGTTCCCACGCAGGCTCCGTCGGTAACGACGATACCCATATGTGAAGACTCATTCCTGCTTGTTCCTGGAGATTCAAAGTATTCCTGACCCCGATGCTCTTGCAAAGCACGATCTTGGTACTGATCAAAGTCGGTACCGAGGCGACCAGCTACCGGTTTGTTCCCTCCAGCCATAGGCAAAGGAAGAGTTCCCATCAGGGCCGGTACCGTCAGTACCGGCATCACCGGTGCCCTTGGGACCACCGGTACCACAGCTGAAAGAAGAGCTGCGATACTGTGCTCGATAGCGAGGAACCTCTGGTCTATCGCCGCTGCCGATGCTTGGGTGTTGGTACCGGTAAGGATAGCCGGAACCCCTGAGCATGGCACAGGTAATTCTTGCGAGGTTGAGGCCTCGAGAACATCCTGAAGCCCCATCACTTTGGAAGTCAAAGCCTCCCGTCGGGGCTGTTTTGCCGGTGTGGTTCCCTCAAGGGCAATGCCAATGGCCTCTCAATGCTTAGCAGGAGAGCTACCCTTCGAGGACCGGCTCTTATGTTTAGTTACCCGAGATCCACGGGAGGAAGAAGAGGCCCTCGATGATGTTGATGCAATAGATCTGGCATATGAAGAAAAAAGGGTACCGAGCTTTGCAGCCCGGTTCTGTCTTCCTCTTTTGGTCATCCCCATGCAGGAGAGACATTCAGTTGGAGAATGATCAGGTCCTAAACATTTTAGACACCAGTCATGGGTGTCATTGACGGAAATGGTACCGCCACTCTTAGTTCATTTTTTAAAGCCACTAGTTGGCTTTTCCATGATTTAGGAAAAAGGGGGCCCAGTGCCCAAAATGGCGCCTAGCACCAAAAAGGAAAGTTTCTGAAACAAACACTCAAAGGTTTGTTTTTTTTAAAGAAAAGAAAGAACCGGCGGTACCGGTAGGTGTCGTGTGATAGGCAAATGCGGCTACAGAAAGAAGTTTAAAGATGGAATTTTCTGCGGCTCCGCAGAAAACGAAGAACTGAAGAGGGACAGTTGGAAAGGCGGGAAGGCAGCGCGCATGTGTTGAGGGATGCTCCCAAAAGCGTTCTTATTGGACGCTGGGGAGCGTTCCTGCGCAGGCTCTGTCGTTACTGACGATACCCATATGTGAGGACTACATTCCTTCTTGTTCCTGGAGCTGTGACTTAACACTTGGTGTGGTTCAGTTTTCTGCCGAGATGGCTACCTACATTCAACTTGTAATCATCTTTTGACCCCTCTTGCTCTCTAGACTCTCTACACATACCCAACAAGCCGTCATTTTGGCCTATTGGTTAGGGCAAGTTGCCTCAGGCCGGGGGAACGAATCCTGCTGGAAGACAGCAACCTTGGGCTGGAGGGACTGGGGTTTCTAGTCCCAAAGGTTCTTCTTGTGGCCTTGGGCAAGCCACTTAACCCTCTGTTGCTTCAGGTACAAAATGTAGACTGATCCCTTTGGGGACAAGGGAAATATATACCGTACCTGAATGTACACCACTTTGACCCAGTGAAAAGTGGTATAGAAGCATTGCTAAATAAAATACATTTCTCTCTCTATAAGCTCACCAAAAGCCATCCTTTTCTATATGAACATGCTACCAAATCCCTTATCCATACTCTCATCACCTCCCACGAAGATATTCAATCAGGTTTGCCACTGAAGCATTTTCCCCTATTTTGATCTACACAAAACTTGGCTGTACAAATTGTATTTCCCCATTGTTGCTACACTCACATTACACCTCTTCTAAAGTCACTTTATTGGCTGTTTCTGCATACAGTTCAAACTTTTCTAACTCACTTAGAAGTTCATTCATTCTGCAGTTCCCCATTCTCTCTCTTTTCTTAAACCTCACTATACCCATCCTCTGGAGTGCAACCTCTCACGTAAGCCACTCTTTGCTCTTCTTCATCGCTAACTCGAGATTCTGTTCTTTCCAACTCTCTGCACCATACATTCAGAAAACTTCATAAGTTCATACAACATACTCCCTCTAACTCTATTAAAAATCCAGCCTAAAAGCTCACCTTTTCACGGTTGCTTTTAAATCCTAACCCTTTACTGTCCTGTTCATACTCACATTGTTTCTAATTATTTTTCATAATAAATGAAATGCTTATTTGTCTGTCTCAAATGGAATCTAAGCTCCACAAAACAGAAACAGTCTTAGGTGTATGTGTACAGCATTGCATAAACCTAATAGTGTTATAGAAATAGTTAATTATATTAGTAATAGTAGTCTCCAGGGGTTAGACCATGCTTTACATATATGACATTCCTCTGGCTTGGTAGCACATACCTTGCAATACTTCTGCTTTGGTTCGCGCTCTATCCAGCTTACATCTCTGTCCAATTTCCAGTAAAATCTCTCTATTGTCTCATCCCTGTTTTCCCTTAGCCTATTCACCCCATCATCCACGGTAGTGCTCCTTGTCTCCACCACCAGCCTCTGTTCCACAGCTGGATAATAGGCCCGGGGTTTCTGGTAACAATGTTCACTGGTGATGTAGGACTCTTCTAGAGAAGCAATAGCAGGAGTTTTTGCTAAACCTCCATTGAAAGTCCGATAACTGGCCATTTCCTCTTTGTAACAGTTTTCCTGGGTGGGGAGATTATGTTTGACATATAGCTTTTCATCCATTGTCAGATGTTTCCAAGGCTGGCACCAAAGTTTTAGATCTGGATGCTCTTTGCATCTGCAGGAATTCAAAGCAGGAAAATCATCAGTTAGATCAACTTATCACATAAATATTAAAAACCAATCTTTAGCACCTTAGGTTAAAGGGTATCAAATTCTTTCACCACTATACTTATAAGGCACTCATTTCTTTAAAAGGCATTTGTCAATTACAAATGTCACAACTGAACAATGGAGAGAAGAAAGCAAACAATCTCAGATATGTACTAGATATTACCCCATTTTTCCTTGAAGAAAAAAAAAAAGCATACCATGACATGCCTGTGTTTTCATATGCTATCATATAAGATCAGAGATGGTGTTTCTTTAAAATGTTGAATGTGACATAAAACTGAATACGGTGAAATTAGTCTTACCTGCTAATTGTTGTTCCTTGCGGAACTTTAGTCTAGTCCCGGACATCTGGGGTTCTGAGCACCTCCTCCCGCAGCCTTGGAGACTGAGCCTGTCACTCTTTTTGACGTAACCAGTATAAGTAGAAGTGGAACCGCCTCCCTACTCCAGTAACCTATTGACAAAGCAGACTCACCAGAGGAATAATTAAACAGATACAACAGTAAGTAAAGTCAACAGAAATACCTGCACAGAACAAGCAAATTTGGCACTCACCACCCAAGGCTCATGGCAGCATGCACTCAGCCTTGTGTGGTCCACTGTCCCTGAGCTCCCTAGAGGTACCAGAGACAGCATTCTCGACTAACTGAACCTCCCCGCCCCCCCTCCCCCCGCAGGATCGCCGGCCATAAAGGCGCCACTGCCGCGCAGAGGTACCTACCGTTAAACTTCTTCAGGCCATAGATCCATGTCAACAGAAGGGAGGGTCACGGTACTAGACTAAAGTTCCGCAAGGAACAACAATTAGCAGGTAAGACTAATTTCACCTTCCTTGTCGTCCCTTTAGTCTAGTCCCGGACATCTGGGGATGTAACAGAGCAGTAAGATATCAACGGGAGGGACCCGCCAGACCAGCCTGAAGAACCGCTGATCCAAAACGAGCATCCCTGTCTGCATGCAAATCGATCCTGTAATGTTTAATGAAGGAATGCAACGACGACCAAGTCGCCGCTCTACAAATTTCCGCCGCAGGAACTAAAGTGCATTCCGCCCAGGAAGCCGCCTGAGTCCTAGTGGAATGAGCCGGCAAACCAGACGGCACAGATCTGCCCTTGAGAATATACGCCGACGAAATGGCCTCCTTAATCCATTGAGCAATCGACGCCTTAGACGCAGATTCTCCCCGCCTGGGACCTCCAAAGAGAACAAGCAATCTGTCCGTTTTTCGGAAAACCGCCGTCTTCCGCAAATACATCCGCAAAACGCGACTGACATCCAAGCGATGCAATTTCACGCCAGTACTGGCCGACGCTTCTTTCTCAAAACTCGGTAACGAAATGGTCTGATTCACATGAAAAACTGACACCACCTTCGGTAAAAAAGATGGCACTGTGCGCAAAACTACCTTATGGTCATGAAAGACCAAAAACGTCTCTCTGCACGAGAGCGCTTGCAATTCCGAAATCCTACGAGCTGATGCAATGGCTACCAAGAACACTGCCTTCAACGTGAGATCCTTTAAAGTTGACATAGATAAAGGCTCAAAGGGTCTATGCACCAACGACTCCAGCACCAAATTAAGATCCCACGTCGGCACTTGAGCCCGGTAGGGAGGACGCAACAGGGAGGCCGCCCTCAAAAACCGTTTTACGTCCGGGTTTGCCGCAAGAGCAACGCCTTGCACTTTTCCGCGATAACAAGAGCGAGCTGCCAACGGGACCTTTAAGGACGCAGCCGCCAACCCCTTGTCAAAACCGTCCTGCAAAAAATCCAGAATCTGCGGGATAGAGGCCCACTGCGGGCCCCCACTTGCCGCAGCTCGCACCAAGACTCAAAAATGCGCCAAACCCGAATATAAGCCAACGAAGTAGAGTGACGCCGGGAACTCAGTAAAGTGGCAATTACCTTAGCCGAATAGCCCCTGGCCATTAACCGTGCCCTTTCAAGAGCCAAGCCGTAAGAGAGAACCGATCCACCTGAGGCATTACTAAGGGACCCTGTTTCAACAGGTCCTCCCGGTACGGTAGCCGTCACGGGGCGTCCACTAGAAGGCGTACCAGGTCGGCATACCACGGCCGCCTTGGCCAATCCGGCGCCACGAGAACCACAAGGCCCTTGTGCTTCTCGATCCTCTGAACCAAGCGACCTATCAAGGCCCAAGGAGGGAACATGTAGAGGAGTTGCCCCGCCGGCCACCCCTGCAACAGTGCATCTAACCCCTCGGACATCCACTCTCGCCGCCTGCTGAAAAACCGTTCCACCTTTGCGGACGCAAAGGTGGCCATCAGATCCATCACCGGAAGACCCCAGCGCTCTACTATCATCTGGAAGACCTCCTGATTGAGGACCCACTCTCCCGGGTCCACTGCATTCCGACTCAAGTAATCGGCAGTCACGTTCTCCACGCCGGCAACATGCCCTGCCGACAGCGCCTCCAGATTTCGTTCGGCCCATATGAGAAGATCCTCCGCCTCTGCCTCCAGAGCCACACTGCCGGTGCCCCCTTGCCGATTGACGTAAGCCACGGCCGTGGCGTTGTCCGATAGGACTCGAATCGCCCTGCCCTGCACCTGGGACTGGAAGGCCTGCAACGCCAGAAAAACAGCTCGGAGTTCCAACCGGTTGATCGACCAACGCTTTGCCTGTTCCGACCACTGACCCTGAGCATACTGCCGCTCGAAGTGGGCTCCCCAGCCGTAAAGACTGGCGTCCGTCGTCAGGGGCTGCTAATCCGGGGACTCCAACGGCATGCCGTTCTCGAGATTCTTGGGATCCAGCCACCACTGAAGAGAGAGACGCACCGATCCCGGACAATCCAACTTGCGCGACAAAGGATCGGACTGATTGGACCACCTCCGGAGCAGAGCCGCCTGCAACGGTCGCATGTGAGCCCTGGCCCAGGGCACTAGTTCCAACGTGGCCGCCATGGTCCCTAAAAGCTGCAAGTAATGCCACGTGGAAGGCACCGGCCTCCGCAGAAATTCTCGCACCAGGCAGCGTAGCCTCTGAGCCTTGGCTAGTGGAAGAAACACTCTGCCCGAAGCTGTGTTGAAGCGAGCTCCGAGATATTCCAGGTCCTGAGTCGGAGTCAACTTGCTCTTTGCCATGTTGACCACCCAACCCAAGCTTTGGAGAAAAAACACTACTCGCCGAGTGGCCTCCGCGCTCTCGTCCCTCGACTTTGCTCGAATTAACCAGTCGTCGAGGTAAGGGTGCACCAACACTCCTTCTCTGCGCAACGCCGCTGCTACCACCACCATCACTTTGGTTAAAAATCCGCGGAGCCGTCGCCAAGCCGAACGGTAACGCCTGGAACTGAAAATGCCCCATCGGAACCGCAAACCGCAGGTACTGTTGATGCTCTACGCGTATGGGAATGTGCAGATACGCTTCGGAGAGGTCCAGAGAGGTAAGAAACTCCCCTTTGCGCACGGCCACGATGACGGACCGCAAGGTTTCCATGCGAAAATGAGCCACTCGGAGGCACCGATTGACCCCTTTGAGATCCAGAATCGGCCTCCAAGATCCTTCCTTTTTGGGCACCACAAAATAGATCGAGTACCGACCGCAACCGCACTGGGCGGGCGGAACCGACACCACCGCGTTCAGACTTTGCAACCTTTGTAGAGTCTCCCGCACCGCCCTCCGCTTGGGCTCCGTTCTGCAAGGAGACTGCACAAAGGACTCCGGAACGGGTCGATGAAGCTCTAAGGCATACCCCTTCCCTTATAACCTCCAGAACCCATCGATCCGACGTAATTTGGACCCAGGCAGGATAGAACCGCCGTAGCCGCCCCCCTACGGCTACTACCTCTGCCTGGATCCCCCTGACTTCATTGCGGTTTCTTGAGGGTCGAGGAGGAGGAGGCTCCAAAACCTCTTCCCGCACCCCGAAATCCTCGAAAGGTCTGAGACCTGTACGGAAACCGGCCTCACTGAAACTGACCGAATTGAGGCGCTCGAAATCTACGAAACTCTCTCTGCTGACTCCTGGAAGGCGCAAGTGGTCTAGTAGGCTTTTGTTTATCCTCCGGCAGTCGACCTCCTTTAGACTCCCCGAGGTCTTTCACCAACTTGTCAAATCCTCTCCGAAAAGAAGCTTACCACGAAAAGGAAGTTTCCCCAGCCTAGCCTTGGAGGCACCGTCTGCCGCCCAATTCCGCAACCAGAGATACCTCCGCGCCGCCACCACAGACGCCATACTCTTCGCCAGGCCGCGAATAAGGTCATACTGCCCATCAGCCAAATAGGCCGCTCCCGACACAAGCCGGGACGCTTCCTCCGACATCTCGGTCTCCCGAACCCCTGAACAACCGTTGAGCCCACCGGAGACACCCTCTAGCTACCCAGGCCCCACAAAGGGCAGCTTGCAAGGAGATGGCGTTGACCTCAAACACCTGCTTTAACAGCGTATCGAGCCTCCAGTCCTGAGCATCCTTAAGGGCCGCACTGCCCTCCACTGGAATCGTGGTCTTCTTGGTGACCGCCGAGACCGCTGAATCTATCCTAGGAGACTTAAAAAGGTCCCTATCCTGCTCCTGCAAGGCATACAATCTAGCCATCACTCGGGAACCCTTCAGACCAGCCTCTGGCGTGTCCCACTGCTCCTGAATCATTTCCTTAAATATCCTGTGCAGCGGAAACACCTTGTGGGACTGGCGTGTCGCCTGAAGCAACGGGTCTTCCAAGGAGGAGTCTGCAAGACTCTCCGCTACCGGCATATTAAGAGCCTTCAGCGTTTCGGAAATCAGAGCCGCCAGCTCCTACCGGTGGAAGACTCGAACTACCCGAGCCTCATCCTCCTGCTCAGCAATCTCGCCGTCCTCTAGCTCCATATCCAGATCCGAATCCTGACTGTCGGAGACCTCTTCTGCAACCCCCGCAGCTAATCTAGCATGCTTAGGAGGGGTATCGTCCGCGCTCGCAGCCCGAGCTCCATGCCGTTTCAGGCTACTGCCCAGCACCGTGGAGCCCTGCGTACCTCCCAGGGCCTGTTGCAATACGGAAAGAAAATCCTTAAGAGAAAATCTGCGCCAGCCCTCCCTGTAACCCTGAAAGGGACGTGGAGGGCTCCGCTGACACAGAGGGCCCCTGAGAAGGCCCCGACGAAGGACCTGCCGGAGAGAGCGGCACAGGAGAGCCTGCCGCCTCCTCCCCTGGTCCCGCACCCACTGTTTCAACGGTCGGGGGCTCCACCTCCAACTCGCAGCCCTTACAGACTCCGGCATCCGACAGAAAAGCCCGCTTGACCCCACAGATAACACACTGGGGCCTGGATGGCATACTATCAAACTTTCTCTCAGCAGTAGCAGAAAAGGAATCCTGTCCCTAGGAGAAGCCACCTGAAACACAAGCTCTCCCTACGGA
This sequence comes from Ichthyophis bannanicus, assembly GCA_033557465.1. NCBI lineage: Eukaryota > Metazoa > Chordata > Amphibia > Gymnophiona > Ichthyophiidae > Ichthyophis > Ichthyophis bannanicus. The sequence goes on from CM066049.1 coordinate 27,304,170, forward strand.
AAACAAGGAAAGGACTTGCGCAAACCTAAACAAAGTAGGCTACAACAGAGGGGGGGGTAGGGAGAAGGCATCCCCAGCGCCGCGAGCCCACCTAAAAATAACCCGCAGGCCCCGCCGAAATCCCGGCGTGCGTGCGGCCTGCAGCCTGCGCGCTGCACACGCCAGCTGCAGGAATTTGCCGCGCTTTTTGCCCCTCAGGCCGGTCACGCTCTGAGGCCCCACAAACAGCCTGTAGCCCTTCTGGGCACTCACCGTACCTCCGTATGCCTGGCGCAGCTCCTACCGCGCCCTAGACCAGCGAGCCTCCGGCTGCAGAAGCGCCGCCGCCGCCGCGCGCGCTGTCCCTCAACGCCTCCTCACCCGCTCTAAGGGTTCGGGAGACGGAGGCCCCAACAGACACTTCCACACTCCCCCCTGAGCACAGTACCTCCAGGGAGGGGGGGAGAGAGGGGGAGCAAGTGAAACTAGGAGACCGTAGCAGCCCTTCGGTCAACAGAAATCTCGGGCCTGGAAACTAGAGAGGGCAGGAACACGAGAAATCCGCTGCCCTTTCGCTGCTGAAACCCAGCACCCTGACAAACGGTATGCCAAGCAATCTCCTAGATCTGAAATTGTTTTGATGACCCTGTGCTTTTTTTTTTTTTTTTTATAGCAAACAAGAAAGTCCCTAACTAATTCCTCTAGTGAGCCCCTCTGTGGCTCACACCTCCTTCAGCTGCCTTGGAGACTGAGCTTACTGGAGTAGGGAGGCGGTTCCACTTCTACTTATACTGGTTACGTCAAAAAGAGTGACAGGCTCAGTCTCCAAGGCTGCGGGAGGAGGTGCTTAGAACCTCAGATGTCCGGGACTAGACTAAAGGGACGACAAGGAAACAGTAGTTCTAAAATATTTTATGGCATTCTTGTGAGGTTCTCTTCTGAGACTGTAGTCTTCTGTCTGGGGAAAAAAGGTTTTTGGTGTAGGGAAAAACTACGTTAAGACACGCTGGCACACAGCAGTTAAAAAATTCCTCCTTCAAACCCTCTTCTCTTGAGCATAGACAAACACAGTCAATGTGAGTAAACGTGCACACGCGTATACACACACACACAAAACACAAGCACACACTCCCATACACACAGGAAGTGGAAAATAATTCCAAGACACATTCTCCAGATGCTTTTCCTACCAGACTCCTGTCAACGGGGGCGCTGGGTGAGAATGTCCACAGTCTTGGCAAAGGCAAATATTAATATGACTTGCAAAGGATTGTGGGAAATGTAGTCCATTCATACCAGACTCAGCCGTTCACAATAAATTAGTTGTGCTTGCTCGAATGTAAAGCAAAGAAGATATTTTATTTATGGGGTTATTTCTCCCAACACAGATATACTTGGTAGCACATAAAAAGGAATACTTGCTTTCAGTATTATACTTAGAAAAACAAATAAGGAAAAACAGCTGAACTTATTAAGCAATCAAATCAAAGCATAAAGACCTGGATGGAAACAGAGAGGTTTTTTCTGTAGGCACCTGCTAATATCTTCTTAGCAGTGCTTCAAAGAACAAACAAAACCCCACAAAGTAGGAAAAAAACTTCTTTTTCAGGGATAACCTCTTGTATCTTCACACACACTCAGAAGTGTCCCTTCGGAGCTCACTGGCAAATAGGCAAGGCTCAATTGCTAACAATTACCAGCTGAAACCCTCTTGGCTGGTTTACTTTCTATTACGTGGCTCAAATCCTACTCAGAAGCTTTTCTGAGTAGATTAAAGAACAAGTTTATATTTCTTTGTGATGGTTGTTGTATTTTTGTAACAGCATATTACCACAGAAGTTTAGACAGAGAGCAATCCATGTACTCAAAATCCTCATTTACCACATCTTCCCCTTCTTCAATTATCATAGGTTCACTATCATGGATTGGCACAGAGGAATTTCTCAATGGAACAGTCTCAGGACAATACTTGTTTCCCTGCTGTCTTCCCAGTGAAAAGCTAGGGCATAGATCAGTGTTCATACCTGAGCTTCCATTGCTGTTAGAGTTCCTCTCTAAATATCCTGGCCAGTATGTAGTCCAGTTCTTATGTCCAGCCTTCCAATCAAGATCCCTGGACACTGGATCTCTCTTCACATACCTTCTTGCACTGCTCTTAGGGTCCCTTCCAAGTGCAGCCGTCTCCCTCACAGGTGCCGTCCGGGGATTCCTGGCTCTGCAAACCCACTCCTCTGGCTTTTCCCAGTCCAATGGTGTATGCTTGCCTCTGGAATGCCTCCCAGTATACGTACTGCTATGGACTCCTTTAAACCTCCCAAATGCTTTTCTCTTCTTTCTTCCAAAGTGTTTCCTGCTCTCTCTGTCCGTCAGCTCTGGCTTCTGCTGATGGTCAGGATGATCAAGGTGCTTCTGATGATCAAGATGAACCTGCCTCTCATGATTCTCTGTAGAATAAGCTTTTCTTTTATCCTGCTTAGATGAATGCTCCACCCTAGCACAGCGCAGCTGTGCTGAATCAAGCCCTGCCCTTGGAGATGAGAGCTTGGGGATTACCTCATAGCCCTCCTGATTGAACACACGTTTCCCCACTTCAGCTCTTCTAATGGCTGTTGGAAACCTGGTGCATTCTGGGACTGGTAGTCTTTTATGGAAACAGTCTGTTTTATTATTTCTACCAGGACAGGTTGCTTGTTCAGAGTCACTTCACCTCTATTATAGCTCCTTCCTGAACTATGATAAGCTTCCTTATCACATACCCTCCTGCTTAAGTTATTACGGACTGGTGTAACTGGTGAAACCTCTTCTTTACAGTCCGTAATACGGGAAAGGGCATCCGCATTTTTGTGTAACTTCCCAGCACGATGTTCCACTTGAAAATCAAATGCCTGTAAGGCCATGTACCAGCGTGTCAACCTGGCATTGTGGTTCTTCATTTGCTGCAACCACTTAAGTGGGGCATGGTCTGTGACCAATTGGAACTTCCTCCCTGTAAGGTAAAACCTTAATGCCTCCACTGACCACTTTATAGCTAAACATTCTTTTTCTATAGTGGAATACTTTTGTTCAGCCGGTGACAACTTCCTGCTCAGGTACATCACAGGATGCTCCTCCCCTTCATGGCATTGGGATAGAACCGCTCCTAGGCCTACATCCGATGCATCTCTTTAAACCAGAAAGGGTTTCCTGAAATCCACCCCTTTTAGTACTGGTCCTGTACACAATTTCCCTTTTAGGATTGAAAATGCTTTTTCAGCTTCAGGAGTCCATTTTAACTGGTTTGGGCAATTCTTCCGCAGCATATCTGTGAAAATTGCACTTTTCTCTGCAAATTGTGGTATAAATCTGCGGTAGTACCCAATAAGTCCCAAGAAACTTCTTAGTTGTTTCTTTGTTGTTGGAGGGGGAAAATTCCTGATGCTATCCACCTTGCTCATTAGAGGTTTAATTTTTCCTCTTCCCACTAGGTGGCCCAGGTATTTTACCTCCCTATTGGCAAAGGCACACTTCTTCGGGTTTAAAGTGATTCCCGCTTGCTTCATGGAGCATAAGACTGCCCTGATCCTCTTTAGATGTTCCACCCAGGTGTTACTATGGATTATGACATCATCCATATATGCAAAGGCATAATTTTGGTGGGGTCGAAGTACCTGATCCACTAACCTTTGGCAGGTAGCTGCCGCTCCATGCAGTCCGAAAGGCATCCTCTTGAACTGGAAAAGGCCAACGGGGGTGCTGAACGCAGTCTTCGGCTTCGACTCCCTGGTTAGAGGGATTTGCCAATATCCTTTTGTCATATGAAGGGTGGTTAAGTATTGAGCTTGTCCAAGCTGGTCCAACAGCTCTTCAATTCTTGGCATTGGATATGCATCAAAAACTGATATGGCGTTTAACTGCCGGAAGTCAATACAAGATCTTAAAGAGCCATCAGGCTTTGGCACCAGGACTATGGGGCTATTCCAGGGACTCTTTGACTCCTCTATTACTCCCATGTCCAACATTTCCTGGACTTGTGCCACTACTTCCTGTCTCTTTGCTTCAGGCAAGCGGTATGGCCTTTGACGAATTAATTTCCCAGGTGGAGTTATTATCTCATGGGCAACCAAATGTGTCTCCGCAGGTATGGGCGTCAACACATCTGGGAATTCTTTAAGCAATTTCCTAATTTCCTCCTGTTGTACCACTGTCAGGTCTTCACCTATTTGGGGCTCTGATTTTTCTTTACAATCCGATACCTGGGGTCCCAAATCTTCCTCTTCATTCACCTCCCTTTCTCGGGCACAGGTGGCAGCTAGGCTTTTAACCCCTTTGTCTTCAGTAGAACCAAAGCCTTTGGTTCCACGCTCAGAATTTTCCAGGGATGTGACCTCCTCCACAGGTGGAAAACCCAGTCTCTCACATATCAATTGGGCAATTCTGTCTCCTGTCTTCACATGATAATCATTCTGTCCAAAATTAAATAACAGAACTTTAAGATTGCCCCTGTAGTCGGGATCAATTACTCTCGCTCCCACATCAATGAAATATTTAAGGGCTAATCCGGACCTTAGGGCTACTCTCCCATAGCATCCAATAGGTATTTCCACTTGGAGACTAGTGTCAACCAGGGCTCTCCCTTGGCTAGGTACAGTCACATTTTCTATACTGCACAGGTCAAACCCAGCAGCTTGAGGGGTTGCCCGCTTAGGAGCTTGGGCCTTCTCTGTGACCCTATGGTACTTTAAGACAAATGTCTGCTTCGGGGTAGTTTGGTCTTCTGGACGCTTAACCATCTTTTTAGCTGGGGTCTGAGGACTTCCAAACAAAGGCCCGGGAGCTATTACCATCAGTCCTTCTCCCTCCTTCTTTCCTAGTCCTTCCACTAGACCCTGCTTAAAACTTGGCCAGTCTCTTCCTAGAACCAAATAAATTGGTAGCCTAGGCACCACTGCTAACAGAACTTCCTCTTGTTCCCCCAGGCACTTAACCATTAGCCTATAGGTGGGATATGATGTTGCAGCACCATGAATGCATCTGATGTGAACTTGGCTTTCAGGGGTTCTAGGCACAAATCCTTCTTGGGCCTCTATCCTCTTCCAAAGCTTCTTTGACAGCATACTCTGGTCTGCCCCAGAGTCTAACAGAGTATTTGTGGTAATTCCCTGCACATCAACCATCAAAAGCAATCCTTCTTTGGGCTGTTTTAAATCAACACCCATTAAGCTAGTGTGTGTCTGGCATCCCCTTTCTAAATGTCCCCCACATTTTCCACATTTCTTTTTACTCCACTGTCTCATCTGGGCTGGCACAGTACAATTACTTTCAGAAACATTTTAACCATTTTCTTTTCTGATACAGCACAGCTTGCCTCAGCACCAATCTTCAGAGGGCCACCCATTCTATGGCAAGCCTGCGTGGCTTCCAAGAATCTCTTTGCCAGCATGGTTGCCTCTCCAAGATTTTGGCAATTTTGCTGTATAAGGAAAGTGTGCAAATCTTTAGGCACAGCAGACATAAATTGTTCAAGCATAATAATGTCTAATAACATCTCTACCGTCTTTCCCTCAGGCTCCAACCATTTTACAGCCAATCCTCTGATTCTCTGACTCAGAGCCCTGGGTGTTTTACCCATTCTTAATGCAGTAGCTCTAAACATTCACCTATACTCTGAAATAGACAACCCTAGGCGATCTCTAATAGCAGCCTTTACATCTTTATAATTCAAAGCATGGGCTGCTGGCATTGCTCTGTAAGCTGCAAGCGCCTCTCCAGTTAATGAGGCTGCCAGCCTTACTGCCCACTGGGTCTCTGGCCATGCTAATGCTTGTGCCACTCTCTCAAATGACTCTAGAAAATCATCAACATTATCATCTGGAGTTAGCTTCCCAAAACTGAATGCCCCAATTCCCTGATTGAGTCCCACATTGTCCACATGTGGTATACCAGTATTTACTGCTGGTCTTGCATCCGGTCCACTTTGGTTCTGCCGATTAACTAAGGCTTCCACCAGCTCAAGCACTGGCCTCTGCTGGTCCATTAAGGCTTTCATAGCAGTATCCTGAGCCTACTGCGCTAGCTCCTGTTGCCTGCTAAACTGGGCTGCCATCCACTCAGCTAGTTCCCTTGGATCCATCTTGATCCCTGCAAGAAAACAAAGAGAAAAAAAACCCACAGTGCACCACCTTCCAAACAGGTGTTTTCTCCTAAAAAATTTTTTCTCAATTACCCCTGTGCCTTACTCCCATCCACCACTAGACATGCCCAGGTAACTTATTACCTTATGCCAGTGATGAATCCAGCTCTGCACAGGGTCTCTTCCTCCTGGAACAGCAACCTGGATCAGCCACCTCTTCCTCCAAAGTGTAGTTAAGGGAAATCTTTTTTTCCAGCTTTTAAACTTGAACTTTCTTTTTTTCTTCAGACTTTAGTTGTAATCCTTAGCATGTAAATCCTTTGCGCAAAAGCAATCCGAAAAACTACGCCATCTGTCAACGGGGGTGCTGGGTGAGAATGTCCAGTCTTGGCAAAGGCAAATATTAATATGACTTGCAAAGGATTGTGGGAAATGTAGTCCATTCATACCAGACTCAGCCGTTCACAATAAATTAGTTGTGCTTGCTCGAATGTAAAGCAAAGAAGATATTTTATTTATGGGGTTATCTCTCCCAACACAGATATACTTGGGTAGCACATAAAAAGGAATACTTGCTTTCAGTATTATACTTAGAAAAACAAATAAGGAAAGACAACAGCTGAACTTGTTAAGCAATCAAATCAAAGCATAAAGACCTGGATGGAAACAGAGAGGTCTTTTCTGTAGGCACCTGCTAATATCTTCTTAGCAGTGCTTCAAAGAACAAACAAAACCCCACAAAGTAGGAAAAAAACTGTTCTTTTTCAGGGATAACCTCTTGTATCTTCACACACACTCAGAAGTGTCCCTTCGGAGTTCACTGGCAATTAGGCAAGGCTCAATTGCTAACAATTACCAGCTGAAATCCTCTTGGCTGGTTTACTTTCTATTACGTGGCTCAAATCCTACTCAGAAGCTTTTCTGAGTAGATTAAAGAACAAGTTTATATTTCTTTGTGATGTTTGTTGTATTTTTGTAACAGCATATTACCACAGAGGTTTAGACAGAGAGCAATCCATGTACTCAAAATCCTCATTTACCACATCTTCCCCTTCTTCATTTATCATAGGTTCACTATCATGGATTGGCACAGAGGAATTTCTCAATGGAACAGTCTCAGGACAATACTTGTTTCCCTGCTGTCTTCCCAGTGAAAAGCTAGGGCATAGATCAGTGTTCATACCTGAGCTTCCATTGCTGTTAGAGTTCCTCTCTAAATATCCTGGCCAGTATGTAGTCCAGTTCTTATGTCCAGCCTTCCAATCAAGATCCCTGGACACTGGATCTCTCTTCACATACCTTCTTGCACTGGTCTTAGGGTCCCTTCCAAGTGCAGCCGTCTCCCTCACAGGTGCCGTCCGGGGATTCCTGGCTCTGCAAACCCACTCCTCTGGCTTTCCCAGTCCAAGGGTGTATGCTTGCCTCTGGAATGCCTCCCAGTATACGTACTGCTATGGACTCCTTTAGACCTCCCAAATGCTTTTCTCTTCTTTCTTCCAAAGTGTTTCCTGCTCTCTCTGTCCGTCAGCTCTGGCTTCTGCTGATGATGATGGTCAGGATGATCAAGGTGCTTCTGATGATCAAGATGAACCTGCCTCTCATGATTCTCTGTAGAATAAGCTTTTCTTTTATCCTGCTTAGATGAATGCTCCACCCTAGCACAGCGCAGCTGTGCTGAATCAAGCCCTGCCCTTGGAGATGAGAGCTTGGGGATTACCTCATAGCCCTCCTGATTGAACACATGTTTCCCCACTTCAGCTCTTCTAATGGCTGTTGGAAACCTGGTGCATTCTGGGACTGGTAGTCTTTTATGGAAACATTCTGTTTTATTATTTCTACCAGAACAGACAGGTTGCTTGTTAAGAACATAAGATATGCCATACTGGGTCAGACCAAGGTCCATCAAGCCCAGTATTCTGTTTCCAACAGTGGCCAATCTAGGTCATATGTACCTAGCAGTTTCCCCAAGGGACACAGGTTCCACAATGCTTGTATTTGTTCAAGCATTGATATCATGGGTCCCTTCTTAATAATGGCTTATGGACCTTTCCTCCAGGAACTTGTCCAAACCTTTTTTAAACCCAGCTACACTAACAGCCTTTACTACATCCTCCGGTAACAAATTCCAGAGTTTGATTACACGTTGAGTGAAAAAATATTTTATTTTATTAATCTTAAATAGTTTACCCTGTAGCTTCATTGCATGTCCCCTAGTCTTTCTATATTCTGATAAGGTAACAATCGATCTACGTTTACCCGTTCCACTCCGCTCATTAATTTATAGACTTCTATCATATCTCCCCTCAGCCGTCTCTTTTCCAGGTTAAAGAGCCCTAACCTTTTTAGCCTTTCTTCATAGGAGTATCCTTCCATCCCCTTTTACCATTTTGGTGGCTCTTCTCTGAACCTTTTCTAATAACTCTATATCCTTTTTAAGATACGGCGACCAGAATTGCACACAATATTTAAGGTGCGGTCTCACCATGGAACGATATAGAGGCATTATAATATCTTTTGTTTTATTTTCCATTCCTTTCCTTATCATACCTAGCATTCTATTTGCTCTCTTGGCCGCCGCTGCACACTGGGCCGAGGGTTTTAACATGGTATCCACAATGACGCCTAAATCTTTTTCCTGGGTGGTGGTTCCTAATGTGGAAACCTTGCATCGTGTAACCATAGTTTGGGTTGTTCTTCCCTAGGTGCATAACCTTGCACTTGTCCACATTAAATTTCATCTGCCATTTTGATGCCCAGTCTTCCAATTTATCAAGATCCTCTTGCAATTTTCCACAATCCTCTTGGGTTTTAACAACTTTAAATAGTTTTGTGTCATCTGCAAATTTGATAACCTCACTCGTTATTCCACTTTCCAGGTCATTTATGAATATGTCAAAAAGCAGCGGACCCAGCACAAATCCCTGGGGTACACCACTATTCACCTTTCTCCATTGGGAAAATTGGCCATTTAGCCCTACCCTCTGCTTTCTATCTTTTAACCAGTTCCTGATCCACAATAGTACACTGCCTCCTATCCCATGACTCTTTAGTTTTGCCAAAAGTCTCATGAGGGACCTTGTCAAAGGCTTTCTGAAAGTCCAGATACACAATATCAACCGACTCACCTTTGTCCACCTGATTCTTCACTCCTTCAAAAAAACATAACAGATTAGTAAGACAAGATCGTCCTTGTCTAAAGCCATGTTGGCTGTCTCTCATTAGTTCATGACTATCTACATGCTGAGTAATTTTATTCTTTATGATGGTTTCTATCATTTTTCCCGGTATTGACGTCAGGCTCACCGGTCTGTAGTTTCCCGGATCACCCCTGGAACCCTTTTTAAAAATTGGTGTTACATTGGCGATCCTCCAATCTTCAGGTATTAGAGATGATTTTAATGATAGTTCACAGATTACTAATATCAGGTCTGCAATCTCATATTTCAGTTCTTTCAATACCCTTGGATGTATACCATCCGGCCCAGGTGATTTGCTACTCTTCAGCTTATCTAATAGTTGTAATACATCTTCTCGATGTATCGATATTTCCTTCAATTCTTCTGCACCTTTAAATACCACTTCAGTCATGGGTAACATCCCTACATCTTCCTCAGTAAAGACTGAAGCAAAGAATTTGTTCAGTCTCTCCGCTATCGCCTTGTCTCCTCTTAGTGGTCCTTTAACCCCTTTATCATCTAATGGACCAACTGACTCTCTCACAGGTTTTTTGCTACGAATGTACTTGAAAAGGTCTTTACTTCGCGTTTTTGCTTATGCAGCAAGCTTCTTCTCAAATTCTCCCTTTGCCTGCCTTATCAATGCCTTGCATTTGACTTGCCAGTGCTTGTGCTTTTTCCAGGTTTCGTCGTTTGGCTCTTTTTTCTATTTCCTGAAAGATGCTTTTTTGGCAACAACAGCCTCTCTGACCTCAACTTTAAACCATGCTGGCAGTTTTTTGGACTTCTTTCCACTTTTCTTAAAGCGTGGAATACAGCTGGTCTGGGCTTCCAAGATAGTATTTTTCAACAACAGCCAAGCCTGATGTACGTCTTTAACCTTTGCAACTGCTGCTTTTAGTTTTTTCTTGACTGTTTTCCTCATTTTATCATAGTCTCCCTTTCGAAAGTTAAAAGGTAGTACTGTGGATTTCCTTACTATCCCTCCTCCACTAATTAAATCAAAGGCGATCATGCTATGATCACTATTGCCAAGTGGCCCCAACAACCTTATCTCTTGCACTAGATCTGGTGTTCTACTAAGGATTAGGTCTAATATGGCTTTCCCTCTGGTCGGTTCATGAACCAGCTGCTCCAAGAAGCAGTCATTTATTTCAGAGTCACTTCACCTCTATTATAGCTCCTTCCTGAACTATGATAAGCTTCCTTATCACACTCCCCTGTCTCCCCCACTATTGCCACACCTCTATCCCTGCTGAAATGGTTGATGTTCCAGAATCAGCAAAAACTACTCTTGAAGGGGCTGCTGGAATAAGGATACTAAGATTGTAGATGTGGAAGAAACCCTGCACATCATAAAATGAAGCATTGAAGACTGTTGCACACAGCAGCTGGCACTAGAGACCCTAGAGCAGTGGTTCTTAACCTGTGGGTCGCGACCCCTATGGGGGTCACCACAGGATTTAGCAGGGGTCGCCTCACTCCGCAAAGTTAAAAAAAAATTTAAAAAGCGCACAAGTTGCTGCCGCTGCGGAGTCCGCTTCTCGGCAGCGGCAAACTCACCACCTCCCTTCTAATGCAGCCGCGGCTCCCTGCCTCTTAGGGAACGACAGCTGAGCCTGTGAAACAGTTGTGGAGCCCTCCCTGTCTCTCGACGGGCTCCGTGCAGCATTGTCCCGCATCCAAAGGAAGTTGTTTACCACTTCCTTTGGAGGCAGGACAATGCTGTACAGAGCCCGAGACAGAAAGGCTCCGAAATGGCTTCACAGGCACAGCCGCGGTTCCCTAAGAGATGGAGCCGCAGCTGCAGAAGGAGGCAGACATGGGGAGAGGGGAGGAGGGGGCAGGGAACCTGCAACAGGGCTGACATGGGGGAGGGAGAGAGGGAGGAGGGACTGACATGGACAGATGGGGGACCTGACATGGATGGAGGGAGGGAGGGAGAGGGGCTGACATGGACAGATGGGGGGGCTGACATGGAGGGAGGGAGGGGGGCTTATATCGATGGATGGATGGATGGATGAGGGGGGGGCTGACATGGAGGGAGGGAGGGAAGGGGGCTGACATGGACAAAGGGGAGAGACAGGGGGACATACTGGACAGACGGGATAAATGCTGGACAGAGGGGAGAGATAGTGGGGGTTAGGATTATAATGGGCTGATGGGGGAGCTAGCACTAGTAATGGGCAGATGGGGGGGCTAGGCCTGGTAATGGGTTGATTAGGGAAGGCTAGGACTAGGAATGGACTGATCAAGGGGGGGGTTGGAACTGGTAATGGGCTGAGGGGGGGGGGATAGCATTGGAAATGAGTTGATCGGTGAGGTTAGGACTGAAAATGGGCTGATGGGGGGTAGGACTGGTAATGGGCTGATTAGCAGAGCCTAACAATGGTAATGAGGTTGAAGGGGGACTAGCACTGGAAATGAGCTGATTAGGGGAGGCTAGGACTGGTAATGGGCTGATGGGGTGGGGTAGGACTGGTAATGGACTGATGGGAGGCTAGCATTGGAAGTGAGCTGATTGGGGGGCTATGACTGGAAATGGGCTGATTAGTGGAGGCTAGGACTAGTAATGAGCTGATGGGGGGGGGTAGGACTGGTATTGGGCTAATTAAGGGAGGCTAGCACTGGTAATGGGGTTGAGGGGGGACTAGCACTGGAAGTGAGCTGTTTGGGGGGCTTCAACTGGGAATAGGCTGATTGTGGGGAGGGGAGGATAGAGCTGCTGGCCCTGGAGGAAAACTGGGGGCTAAGGCTACAAATGGGCTGATACGAGGGGATGGGAGAATGGAACTGGAAGGGAGTAGATCTGAGAGGAGCTGCCATGATATTTGTACTAGAAGGGACTGGTCAGTGGGGAAGGAGGGGGACTGGAAGGGACTTATTATTGGGATTAATTATTGTGGTTTAAATAAGTAAATTTTATAAATAAAAACATAATGCAAAGGCCTACAATATATTAATAATTGAACAAATGATTACAGCGACAATGTGCTAACAGTAAACGAAGACAGACGCATTTGATTTCATCATTTGGGGTCATCACAAGTTGACCAATGGTAAAAAGGGTCACGGTACAAAAAAGGTTGAGAACCACTGCACTACAGAGAACAACAATAAAGTTAGTACTAGAACTATGGCTGTCACTTCAGATACTACTACTTTTCTGGTTGGAGCTGGAGTTGATTTTGTGAGAAAATCTGAGAGCACATCTGCAACAGGAACTCCATCAGTGGTGGTGAGACCAAAGCATGTTATACTGGATACAATCTGACAGGCGATTGCTACCTAAGAGCAAACAGTGAGTAAGAGTGTGTGTAATGTGGAAGTCTTTCTGGGAGTAGTTAACATAAGATATGCCATACTGGGTCAGACCAAGGGTCCATCAAGTCCAGTATCTTGTTTCCAACAGTGACTAATTCAGGTCACAAGTCCCTGTCACGTTCCCAAAAGGTAAACAGATTCCATGCTGCATATCCAAGGGGTAAAGCAGTATATTTCCCCGGTCCTCTTTAATAATTGTTTATGGACTTTTTCTCCAGGAATTTGTCCAAACCTCTTTTAAAACCAGCTACACTAACAGCTTTTACTATATCCTCTGGTAACAAATTTCAGAATTTGATTGTGTTAAGTGAAAAAAATATTTTCTTCAGTCTCTAATGTGCTATATACACCCTAGAATACTGAAGGAACTTGGGGACGTTCTAGCAGTTCCACTGACTGACCTTTTCAATGCCACGTTGGAGTCGGGAGTAGTGCCAAAGGACTGGAGAGAGGCTCATGTAGTGCCTTTACACAAAAGCGAAAGTAAGGATGTGGTTAAAAACTACAGGCTGGTTAGTTTAACTTCGGTAGTGAGTAAATTATTGGAAACGCTGCTGAAAGAGAAAATAGTGAGGTTTCTGGAGTCCAGAGGATTACAAGATCCGAGGCAACATGGATTCACCAGAAGCAGGTCTTGTCAGACAAATCTGATTGATTTCTTTGACTGGGTGACCAAGGAGTTGGACCGAGGGAGAGCCCTAGATGTGGTGTATTTAGATTTCAGTAAAGCCTTTGACACTGTTCCTCACAGGCGACTTATAAACAAACTGAGCACCCTAGGAATGAACATAACATAAGAACATAAGATATGCCATACTGGGTCAGACCAAGGTCCATCAAGCCCAGTATTCTGTTTCCAACAGTGGCCAATCTAGGTCATATGTACCTAGCAGTTTCCCCAAGAGACACAAGTTCCACAATGCTTGCACTGGGTCAAGCATTGATATCTTCGGTCACTTCTTAATAATAGTTTATGGACCTTTCCTCCAGGAACTTGTCCAAACCTTTTTTAAACCCAGCTACACTAACAGCCTTTACTACATCCTCCGGTAACAAATTCCAGAGTTTGATTACACGTTGAGTGAAAAAATATTTTCTTTTATTAGTCTTAAATAGTTTACCCTGTAGCTTCATTTCATGTCCCCTAGTCTTTCTATATTCTGATAACGTAAACAATCGATCTACGTTTACCCGTTCTACTCCGTTCATTAATTTATAGACTTCTATCATAATGGACCCTAAAGTTACTGCTTGGGTTAGAAATTGGTTGGGTGGGAGGCGACAAAGAGTACAGGTAAATGGAGCTCACTCTGAGGAGAAGGATGTTACCAATGGTGTGCCCCAGGGATCTGTCCTTGGTCCGATTCTTTTTAACATCTTTGTTAGTGACATAGCGGAAGGGCAGTCGGGCAAGGTTTGCCTCTTTGCAGATGATGCCAAAATCTGCAGTAGAGTAGACACCCAGGAAGGTGTAGATAACATGAGGAGGGATTCTAGCTAAGCTTGAAGAATGGTCTAGAATTTGACAGCTGGGATTTAATGTTAAAAAATGTAAGGTCATGCATTTGGGCTGCAACAATCCAAGGGAGCAATATAGTATAGGGGTGAAGTACTTTTGTCCACTAAAGAAGAGCGGGACCTAGGCGTGGTTGTGTCTGATGATCTTAAAGTAGCTAAACAGGTAGAAAAGGCGAGGGCACAAGCTAGAAGGATGCTTGGGTGCATACGGAGAGAAATGGCTAGCAGAAAAAAAGGAGGTGATAATACCTCTGATGCATTGCTGTATGTGCTGTTTAATGTACACCACACTTATTTTAATAGCGCGGTATAGAAGAAATGTAAATAAATTAAATAAATAAATAAAAAAAAAATAAGTCTTTGGTGCGACCTCATTTGGAGTATAGTGTGCGATTCTGGAGACCGCACCTTCAAAAGGATGTGAACAGGATGGAGTTGGTGCAGAGGGTGGCTACTAAAATGATTAGTTTGCTTCATTATAAAGCATATGAGGACAGACTTAAGGATCTTAATATGTACACCTTAGAGGAAAGGCGGGATAGAGGTGATATGATTGAGATGTTTATATACCTCCGTGGCATAAATGTTCAGGGAGAGAGCCTCTTTCAATTGAAAGCAAGTTCTGCTACAAGGGGACATGGGATGAGGGTGAAGGGAGATAGATTCAGGAGCGATATGCGGAAATATTTATTTACGGAAAGAGTAGTGGATCCATGGAATAGTCTCCCAGTGCAGGTGGTAGAGATGAGGACAGTAACTGAATTCAAAAAAGCATGGGACCAACACAGAGGATCTCTAAAGGTAAAAAGTGGACTGTTGTAGTTGTTGATATGGAAGGACAGACTAGATAGGCCATGTGGTCTTTTTCTGTCATCATGTTTCTATGTTTCTCTCTTAATTTGTCCCTTTTCCTACCCACATAGCTGTACATACTCTCGACCTTCTTATCCTTTCGAAGGCCTCCTCCCTCACTCTCTCTTCCCCCTCCTCCGTACCACTCCCTTGGACCGATCACTTCTGCCTCTTCTCCCCTTCACTTCCTCTCTCTTCCTCCCTTCCTGACTCCCAACCCAGTTCTGCACCCCCACGGCTTTCTTGTCGCATCACTGCTAACACTCTTCTCCAGTTCCCTTCCTCTGATAGCCTTCTTCCCCCTGACTTTCATCACCTTCGTGTAAATGCCCAGGTTGACACCTGGAACTCAGTCCTATCAACCGCTCTCGATAACCTAGCCCCTCTCCAGCCGCGCCCATCACCCGATCACCCTCGTCGCCACCCCTGGTTCCACCTCGGTCTCTCCCTTTTACGCAGGCATCTCCATCATGCTGAAAGACTCTGGCGCAAACATCCCTCTCACCTTCTTCTGGACCGCTTCCATATCTGTCACCGTCATTACCGTCTCTCGGTTCACACTGCCAAAAAGTATTATTTTTCCTCCCTTATTTCCACTTCCGCCAACTCTTCCCGCCAATTGTACTCTGCCCTTCGCTCCCTGTCTGCTTCTCACTCTCTCTCTACTCCCTCCCTCCCCCCAGTCACTCCTGTTCCTGCCTCCCTGGCAACCTACTTCTCCTCTAAAGTCCTCTCCCTCCGCCTCGTGTTCCCTTGCTGCTGTCCCCCACTTTCTCCTCCCCCACCAGTCCCAGATCATATTCCTCCTTCCTCTTCCCCCACCCTCTCTTATCGATGGTCCTCCTTTGAACCCATCTCTGCCTCCGCCCTCTCCAAGACCTTAAACTCTGTTCGGAAAACCTTCTGCTCTTCTGATCCCATTCCCTCCCACTGGCTCTTAGATCCCTCTCTAGCTCTCTCCCCCCACATTCTCTCTATCTTTAATTCTAGTCTCTGCACCGGTGTCTTCCCCTCTCCCTGGAAACACGCTATCATTCGCCCCATTCTGAAAAAGGGTTCACTAGATCACTCTTCCATCTCTAGCTGGCACCCCATTTCTAATCTCCCTTTCCTCTCCAAGCTTTTGGAAAAACTCGTTTTCACTCAATTGTCATCACACCTTGACGTTTCTCTCACCCTTCACCCTCGACAATCAGGTTTCCGCCCCGGTCACAGCACCGAGTCTGCTGTTCTTTCTCTTCTAAACGAACTACACACCGCTCATGATCATGGCCTTGTCACTCTCGCTGTCTCTCTGGATCTCTCTGCCGCATTCGACCTCATTGATCATCGCACTCTCCTTTCACGCCTCCAAGATGCCGGCATCACCGGCACAGTTCTTCATTGGTTTCACTCTTTCCTCTCTGGCCGTTCCTTTTCAGTTTCCACTGGTTCTCTCCCTTCACCCTCCATTCACCTTCCCTGTGGTGTCCCCCAGGGCTCTGTCCTTGCTCCCCTAGGATGGGCCTGAGACCTCCTGTTATTTTTGGTACTAGAAAGTACCTAGAATAGAAGCCTTGACCTCTCAGGGGGTGAGGTACCGGTTCCACCGCCTGTTCCTTCAGAAGACTTGCTAACTCCTGCAGGAGTAAGTACCCTGTGCAGAGGGCGTCTTGGAGGTTCCCCTGGAAAGTAGGAGGGAGGTACCTGGTGGAAGTGGAGGAGATAGCCCCTCTGGACTATGCTTAGCACCCAGGTATCCTTGTTATGGCTGACCACCTGTGGGCATACAGGGTCAGCCGGCCTCCTGTGCTGGGAGGGGCCAGCTGAGGAGGAGAGGCTATGCCACTGGAGTCAAAACCCCGCTTCCTGCTGTGCAGGAGCCGGAGCTGGTGGTTTGGGGGTTTTCTGCCTACGGGGCCCATGTCCCTGCCCCTTGGCCTGCTGACCCTGCTGGGGAGCTGTGAAGGCCTGAAAATGAGGGTATGATTTGTAGGCAGATGACTTCGGGAAATTACAGACCGGTGAGCCTGACGTCGGTACCGGGGAAAATGGTAGAAACTATCATAAAGAACAAAATTACACAGCATGTAGATAGTCATGGCCTAATGGGAGACAGCCAACATGGCTTTAGACAAAGACGACCTTGTCTTACTAATCTGATGTTTTTTTGAAGGTGTGAATAAACAGGTAGACAAAGGTGAGTCAGTCGATATAGTGTATCTGGACTTTCAGAAAGCTTTTGACAAGGTCCCTCATCAGAGACTTTTGGCAAAACTAAAAAGTCATGGGATAGGAGGCAGTGTACTGTTGTGGATCGGGAACTGGCTAAAAGATAGAAAGCAGAGGGTTGGGCTAAATGACCAATTCTCCCAATGGAAAAGGGTGAATAGTGGAGTACCCCAGGGATCTGTACTGGGTCCGCTACTTTTTGACATATTCATAAATGACCTAGAAAAGGGAATAACTAGTGAGGTTATCAAATTTGTGGACGACACAAAACTGTTTAAAGTTGTTAAAACCCAAGAGGACTGTGCAAAACTGTAGGAGGATCTGGATAAATTGGAAGACTGGGCATCCAAATAGCAGGTGAAATTTAATGTGGACAAGTGCAACGTTATGCACCCAGGAAAGAACAACCCAAACTATGGTTACACGATGCAAGGTTCCACATTGGGAACCACCACCCAGGAAAAAGATTTAGGAGTCATCGTGGATAACATGTTAAAACCCTTAGCCCAGTGTGCAGTGGCGGCCAAGAAAGCAAATAGAATGCTAGGTATCATAAGGAAAGGAATGGAAAATAAAACAAAGGATATTATAATGCCTCTGTATCGTTCCATGGTACGACCACACCTTGAATATTGTATGCAATTCTGGTCGCCGTATCTTAAAAAGGATATAGCGTTATTAGAAAAGGTACAGAAAAGAACACCAAAATGGTAAAGGGGATGGAAGGCTACTCCTATGAAGAAAGGCTACAAAGGTTGGGGCTCTTCAGCCTGGAAAAGTGACGGCTGAGGGGAGATATGATAGAGGTCTATAAATTAATGAATGGAGCGGAACGGGTAAACATAGATCGATTGTTTATGTTATCAGACTATAGAAAGACTAGAGGACATGTAATGAAGCTACAAGGTGATCTATTTAAGACAAATAAGAGAAAATATTTTTTCACTCAACGTGTAATCAAACTCTGGAATTTGTTGCCGGAGGATGTAGTAAGAGCTGTTAGTGTAGCTGGGTTTAAAAAAGGTTTGGACAAGTTTCTGGAGGAAAGGTCCATAAACCATTATTAAAAAGGGACCCAGGATATCAATGCTTGACCCAATAAAAGCATTGTGGAACCTGTGTCTCTTGGGGATACTGCTAGGTTTGTATGACCTAGCTTGGCCACTGTTGGAAACAGGATACTGGGCTTGATGGACCTTGGTCTGATCCAGTATGGCATATCTTATGTTCTTCGGGTAAAAGGTCTTTTTCCACGAGCCCTTCTTCTTCTGAGAAGGGGCAGAAGTTTTCCTGGACAGCCTTGTCCGGGTGAGAGTCTCGGACTCGAGTTTCGCAGCCTTTTCAGCCATGG
The DNA here is from genome assembly GCA_033557465.1 of Ichthyophis bannanicus. Taxonomy (NCBI): domain Eukaryota; kingdom Metazoa; phylum Chordata; class Amphibia; order Gymnophiona; family Ichthyophiidae; genus Ichthyophis; species Ichthyophis bannanicus. The sequence goes on from CM066049.1 coordinate 27,322,690, forward strand.
GGACATCAACCAACTTGGCCTGCACCCATGGCTCGAGGTCCAATGACTGTAGCCAAGCCTGACGGTGTGCACCAATGCTGGCCGCGGCTACACAGGCCGAAGCCTCGAAGCCATCATAGGCTGCTCGAGAGATAAACTTCGAGTACTCTTGGATCCCCAATGACAGGGCCTTGAACCTCTGCAAAGGTTCCTCGGAGAGACCAGCAGAGAACCCGGCAATCTCCTTTGCCAGGTTTCGAAGGTACATGCCCATATACAGCTGGTATGTCTGGACACGGCAAGCAAGCATAGAGCCCTGGAAGCACTTTCTACAGAGGGCATCCAGGTTCCGGGCCTCCCGGGTGGGAAGCACCGAGGAGAGCATCTTCTGACTCTTCAGACGATGCATGGCCGATTCCACAACCATGGAGTGGTGCTTAGCTGTGCCTTTTGGAACCCAAGGCTCTTGCGGACTCGATAGATTTCATCGACCCACTTGCTCAGAACCAGCGTCGAGGCCAGTGCCTCCCACATGCGGAAGAGCAACCGTTCCAGCATCGGAGGAACTGGTACAGTAAAGGCCTCCTTGGGAGGAGAGTCGTACTGCAGGGCCTCAAGCTCCTCGGCTCGAGGCTCCTCCTCGGGATCTGCGGGGAAGGCCAAGGCCTTGGCCATGTCCCACACGAAATCCGAGAACTGGGTGTCCTCCGGGGGGGACCGTCTGAAAGGTGTCCAGGGACTCCTCATCCTCCGTTTCCCAGCCCGACTCCTCGGAGGAGGAATCGAGCGGCTCCGGTCAGGCAGGCACGGATGTCATCCGCCCCGACACCGAAGGTACCGGTGTCGATGACCTCGGTCCCGAACGGGAGGCCGAGGGAGACCTTGGCCAAGGATCGACTCGTGAGCGCATGGACTCGAGGATCGGCTCGGCCTCCAGGGTCAACTTGGACGTCGATGTCCCGGTGGTCGGGGCAGATGCACCGGTGAGACCGGCGATCAGTGCCCGCTGCTGTTCCATGAAGGCAGCCAAGCTGCTCACCAAGGCCGTCAACCTGAGTCCGAGCTCAGGAGACTCAGCAGCCCCCGACGGCGTTGGGCCTGACATCGGCTCCCCCGAAGGAGAGTCCACAAGGACTACAGCACTCACGTGACTCGGGGACTCCGGCTCCACACGAGGTTGTTTTGCAGGCCTCTCCGACTCTGAAGACCCGGGACGGCGGTCAGGGCTATGCGACCTGGCCCTCGAGGAGCCAAGTGCGCCCACCGACGCCACCCTCGTGGGTTTCTTCTTCCTGCGATGCTCCCGCAAGGGAGACCCCCTCTCAAGAGAATCCCTGGCGATGCTCGGGATCGGAATCCCGAGACGTCGAGGCCTCTGACAAGGTCCGGGTCCGGCTGGACGGGGAGTCAGAGAAGATTCTTTCCTTCTGGTGCTGCAGACTCCTCAACGCCTTCGAGGACATTTTCCTACATGGACCACAGATCATCGGGTCATGATCGGGTCCGAGGCAGCGGAGGCAGCAGTCATAAGTTTCTTACACCGATCACAGTTTTTATACCCGCTGGCAGCCATCGGGGGAAAAAGGGCCCCTGCGAGGTCAAAAGACAGGGCTGCCAGTGAAAAATAGAAAAATGGCGCGAACGCTAGTCATGAAGGACAAAAAAACGAAAAAAGAAGTCCGGGCTCGATACCGATGTACCGGCCCGAGGCGGGAAGGGGAAACCGGCATCAAACCGAGAAAAACACGAAAAATCAACTTTTTTCACGGGTGAACACGAAGCACGTCCGTTGGGCTCCGCGGAAAAAAGAAGACTGAGCAAGATGGCACCCTTGGGCGAGAAGGATACCGCGCATGCGTGCTGGCAATCCCAAAGGCTTTCTGTGAAAGCTGGGGAAATGCTCCACATGGGGGCTCCGTCGGCGCCGACATCACCCATATGTGAGGACTGACTTCCTGCTTGGTCCTGGAGAAGACTAATATTTTTAGGGTGCGGAGAAATGCTGCCACCACAGCCATGCATTTTGTGAACACCCTTGGTGCCGAGGCCAGGCCAAAAGGAAGAACTCTGTATTGGTAGTGCTTTCCTTGAAATAGAAAGCGAACAAACCTTCGGTGAGATGGATGGATGAAAACATAGCTGTACGCATTCTTGAGATCTAGAGAACAAAGCCAGTCCTGACTCTGAAGGTATGGCAGTAGAGTTCCTAGAGAAATAATTTTGAATTTCTCTTTGAACAGGAATTTGTTCAATTCTCTGAGGTCCAAAATGGGTCTGTGCCCTCCTGTTTTCTTTGGAATAAGGAAAAAGGGAGAATAGAACCCTGCACCCTGTTGATGAACAGATACTTCTTCTATTGCCCCTTGAGCAAGAAGCAGACTGACCTCGTGATCTAACTGGGAGTTGAGAGAGGTCTGAGAATTGAACTGTCTTACCATTGTGGGAGGGGGCATGCTGAGAAAGTGAAGCTTGTATCCCTCTCTTACAATGGATAGAGTCCAACTTTCTGCTGTTATCTGCCCCCATCTGGGTGCAAAATAACAACCTTCCTGGAATGGTGGAAGGCTCTGGCCCGTTGAGGGCCAGGAAGACAAAGTTCTCTAGATGGGAGTCAAAGCCCCTGTGGAGGCTGAGTCTGCTGAGCCGGCTGAGGCTAAGCAGCCTTTGTTTTTCTTTGTTTAGGTTGCTGACCCTTTTGGGCAGACTGACCTGAACGATGCCCTTGTTGGGTATAGGAGGGGTAGAACTTCATTCTAGTGAAGAATGGTTTTTTATAGGATTTTTTCCTTGCAGGATCAGCTGTAGATTTTGATAATCTATCCAAGGTGAGATTATCAGCATCTAGCTCATTAGCTTTTTCTTGCCAATTTTTGCCAAAGAGATTCTCTCCAGTGTAAGGAATATTCCCCAATATGTTCTGTACCCAAAGTTCTAAATCAGATGCCTGGAGCCAGGCAATCCTACATGCGCCTATGGCAATAGCAGAAGTTCTGCTTATGCACTCAAAACAATCAAAAGCTGCACGATTTACGAATTTTGAAACATCCTGAGCATGTTTGATAAGTGCAAGATAACATTATCTCTTATCATCAGGAAGCAGAGGGCTCATAAGCTCTAGATCTCCTGTAACTTCCTTAAGGAACATTCCCATATATAAAATGTAGGAACTAATCCTGGCAGAGAGCATAGAGGCCTGGAAAGTTCTACGCCCAAAGGCATCAAGAGTTCTACATTCAGGTCCTGGAGGATTAGATGCATGTCTTTTTGCACTCTTGATCCTTCTCATAGCTGATTCTACCACCATGGAATGATGGGGCAGCTGAGTTTTTTGAAATCCAGGACAGAAAGGAACTCGATACATGCTATCGAGCCTGCGAGAATGAGGAGAAGTGGTGAGAGGTGTTTCCCACATCCTTAGCATCAGATCCTGCAGGATCTCATGAATAGGCAAAGTAGCTGCCTCTTTGGGAGCTTTAGGATACCGTAAAATCTCCAATTCCTTCACCCTAGGCTCTGTTTCAGGAGCCACTGTGATGGAAAGACCTCGAGCCACATCTTGGATAAAATCCTGGAAGGATATATCCCTCTGGAGGAGACATCCTAAGTTTAGGAGAGGAAGTCTTCAGACTCGTCTGAGGATTCAAAGTATCTCCTATCCGCGTAATCGCGCATCGCATGATATCGGTATCGATCAAAGTCGGTATCGACAGGGTCCGGTACCGACTTGTAGGTACTGGAGGGCATAGCCTGCATCGGTACCGGTAGTCCACCTGCCGACGTCGATGCAATCGGTCCCGGTACCGATGTCGGTACCGGTACCGGTTGAATTGTCTAAAGCGGTTTCGGGGGCATCGATGCTGAGAGAAGAGCCGCCAGACTGCGTTCAATGCCGTCACTTGTCTGTCCCCTGTTCGTTTGTCTATGTTGCCCGGTCGGGCTATGTCTGTCTTATGATTTGGTGGTAATGTGATGTTACTGCTCTGTCCTGCCTCTTTCTTTCCTATTTTATTATTGGCGTTCCTTTTCTTGGTTTGCAGTGTGAAATCCTTCCTTTTTATTGTACACCGCTTAATGTTTTTTACAATAGCGGTTTATCAAATGTGATTAAAGATAAAGATAAAAGTCAAAAATCTCTGGTCTATGGATGCCGCCGATGCCTGGGTATTGGTACTGGGCGAAGTGGCCGGTACCCCACAGAGCATGGCACCAGTAGTTCTGCATAGGTTGGGGCCTCAAGAACATCCTGGAGCCCCGATGATGCTTTGGAAGCCGAAGTCTCCCGCCGGGGCAGTTTTGCCGATGTGAGTCCCTCAAGGGCAACATCAGAGGCATCTCGATACTTAGAAGGAGATCTACCCTTTGAGGACCGGCTAGACTTATGTTTAGTTACCTGAGATCCATGGGAGGAAGACGAAGCCCTGGAAGATCTTGATGCCACAGATGCTGCATTGGAGGGAAAAAGGGTACTAAGTTTAGCAGCCTGGTTTTGCCGGCCCCTCTTCGACATCATCCCACAGGCCACACACTCAGAGATAGAGTGGTCAGGACCTAAACATTTGAGGCACCACTCATGGGTGTCGGTGACGGAGATGGTACCGCCACACTTGGAACACTTTTTAAAACCCGAGGTGGGTTTTTCCATTGTAGAAGAAAGTTGGGCCTAGTGCCTTAAAAGGCGCATGGCACCAGAGGAGAAAAAAGCTGGAAGACTCCAGGAAAGATTTTTTTTTTGTTTTACAAGGAAAGAAAGAAAGAACCGGCGGTACCGGTGTAGTGTCGAAGGAAGGCAGACACGACCACAAAAAAGAAGAATAAATGGGATATTTTCTGCAGTGACAGGAAGTGCGACCTGCCAGCTCCACGGAAAACTGGAGAGACACAGTTGGGAAAGGCGGGAAGGCAGCACGCAGGCACTGTGGGATGCTCCCAAAAGCTTTCCTATTGGATGCTGGGTAGCGTTCCCACGCAGGATCCGTCGGTACCGACGATACCCATTTGTGAAGACTACATTCCTGCTTGTTCCTGGAGATAACCCTGTACCCCGCTGGGGAATGGGCACCTCTTCTATTGCCCCTTGAGCAAGGAGCACAGTGACCTCTTGACCTAACTGGTCATTGAGAGAGGTCTGAGAATTGAACTGTCTTACCATTGTAGGAGGGAGCATGCTGAGGAAATGAAGCTTGTACCCCTCTCTTACAATAGACGGAGTCCAATTTTCTGCTGTTACCTGACCCCATCTGGGGGCAGAATGACATAACCTTCCTGGGATGATGGAGGGTTCTAGGCCGTTCAAGGCCAGGAAGGCAATGTTCTCTAGATAGGAGTCAAAGCCCCTGTGGAGGCTGAGTCTGCTGAGCCGGTTGAGGCTTAGCTGCTTTTGTCTTTCTTTGCCTAGGTTATTGCTGTCCCTTTTGGGCAGACTGACCTAAACGATGTCCCTGCTGGGTATAGGAGGGATAAAACCTTTTCTTATTGCTGAAGAATGGTTTCTTAGAAGATCTTTTCCTCGCAGGATCAGCTGTAGATTTAGACAATCTATCCAAAGTGATATTGTCAGCATATATCTCATTAGCTTTTTCCTGCCAATTCTTGCCAAAGAGATTCTCTCCTGTGCAAGGTATATTCCCTAGTTTGTCCTGTACAAATTTCAAAGTCAGATGCCTGGAGCCAGGCAATCCTACGTGCACCTATGGCAATGGCAGAGGTTCTGCTTATGCATTCAAATCAGTCAAAGGCTGCACGATTCACAAACTTGGAAACATCCTGATCATGTTTGACCTCTTTAAGGAACATTCCCATATACAACATATAGGAACTGATCCTAGCAGAAAGCATGGAAGCATGGAAGCCTGGAAGAATCGACGTCCAAAGGCGTCAAGAGTTCTACACTCACGTCCTGGAGGATTAGATACATGCCTTTTTGCACTCTTTATCTGTCTCATGGCTGATTCCACCACCATGGAATGGTGTGGTAATTGAGTCTTCTGAAACCCAGGACCAGGAGGAACTCGATACATGGTGTTGAGTCTTCGAGAGTGAGGAGATGTGGCTAGAGGTGTTTCCCACATCCTTAACATAACATCATGCAGGAGCTCATGAATAGGCAAGGTAGCTGCCTCCTTGGGAGCTTTAGGGATATTGTAGGATTTCTAATTCCTTTGTCCTAGGCTCTTTTTCAGGAGCCACTGTGATGGAAAGACCTCGGGCCACATCTCGGATAAAATCCTGAAAGGACATATCCTCGGTGGAGACATCCTACGCTGAGAAGAGGAATCCTCAGGAAGAAGTATTCTGGTATCAGCAGAGCTTTCAGAGTCTACAGACTCATCTGAGGATTCGAAGTATCTCCGATCTGGGTGATCGTGCAAGACATGGTACCGGTACCGATCGAAGTCGGCATCGGAGTGGTCCGGTACCAACCTGTCGATGCCGGACAGAGATGCATGACTCGGTCCCGGCAGAATACCTGCCGATGTCGATACAGTCAGTGCCGATACCGGAGTTGGTTCCGGTACCGGTTGAATTGTCTGAAGCGGTTTCAGGGGCATCGAGGCCGTAAGAAGAGCTGCCAGACTGCATTCAATAGCCAAGAATCTCTGGTCTATCGATGCTGACGATGCTTGGGTATCGGTGCCGGATGAAGCAGCCGGAACCCCAGAGCATGGCACCAGTAGTTCTGCCGAGGTTGAAGCCTCGTTAGTGCTTTGGAAGCCGAAGCCTCCCGCCGGGGCAATTTTGCCGGTGAAAGTCCCTCAAGGGCAACGCCAGAGGCATCTTGATGTTTAGAAGGAGATCTACCCTTTGAGGACCGGCTAGATTTATGTTTCGTTACCTGAGATCCATGGGAGGAAGACGAAGCCCTGGAAGACATCGATGCCATGGAGGCTGCATAGGAGGGAAAAAGGGTGGTAAGTTTAGCAGCTCAGTTTTGCCGGCCCCTTTTCAACATCATCCCACAGGCAACACACTCTGAAATAGAGTGGTCAGGCTTTACTACATCCTCCGGTAACAAATTCCAGAGTTTGATTACACATTGAGTGAAAAAATATTTTCTTTTATTAGTCTTAAATAGTTTACCCTGTAGCTTCATTGCATGTCCCCTAGTCTTTCTATATTCTGATAAGGTAAACAATCGATCTACGTTTACCCGTTCCACTCCGTTCATTCATTTATAGACTTCTATCATATCTCCCCTCAGCCATCTCTTTTCCAGGTTAAAGAGCCCTAACTTTTTTAGCCTTTCCTTCATAGGAGTATCCTTCCATCCCCTTTACCATTTTGGTGGCTCTTCTCTGAACCTTTTCTAAAATCGCTATATCCTTTTTAAGATACGGCGGCCAGAATTGCATACAATATTCAAGGTGCGGTCTCACCATGGAATGATATAGAGGCATTATAATATCTTTTGTTTTATTTTCCATTCCTTTCCTTATCATACCTAGCATTCTATTTGCTCTCTTGGCCGCTGCTGCACACTGGGCTGAGGGTTTTAACATGATATCCACGACGACGCCTAAATCTTTTTCCTGGGTGGTGGTTCCTAATGTGGAACCTTGCATCGTGTAACCATAGTTTGGGTTGTTCTTCCCTAGGTGCATAACCTTGCACTTGTCCACATTAAATTTCATCTGCCATTTTGATGCCCAGTCTTCCAATTTATCAAGATCCTCTTGCAATTTTTCACAATCCTCTTGGGTTTTAACAACTTTAAATAGTTTTGTGTCATCTGCAAATTTGATAACCTCACTCGTTATTCCACTTTCCAGGTCATTTATGAATATGTCAAAAAGCAGCGGACCCAGCACAGATCCCTGGGGTACACCACTATTCACCTTTCTCCATTGGGAAAATTGGCCATTTAGCCCTACCCTCTGCTTTCTATCTTTTAACCAGTTCCTGATCCACAATAGTACACTGCCTCCTATCCCATGACTCTTTAGTTTTGCCAAAAGTCTCTGATGAGGGACCTTGTCAAAGGCTTTCTGAAAGTCCAGATACACAATATCAACTGACTCACCTTTGTCCACCTGTTTATTCACTCCTTCCTTTTGACCAATAAAAACAGTGACCGAAGTAGCTGCGGTCTGAGAGACAAGGTTAAAGCTTTACACTCTCTCCCCAAAGCTTTGTTTTTTTATATAATACAATTGTGTGTAAATTGTATTATTAATGGCTATTGCTTCCTTCTCATTACTCAAGTGTGGAAATCCGTTACCCAAGAGCCCAGGTGCTATTACCAGTGAGGGGAGGAGCAGAGTACACTTTCAAGTATGAAACTCAGATTGAGAAAATCAACTTTTTCCGGGGGGAAGAGCAAACAGACGTCTGAAGGGCTCTGCAGAAAAAAGGAGACTGAGCAAGATGGCACCCTTGAGCGGGAAGGGGACCACGCATGGGTGGTGGCATCCCCCAAAGGCTTTCTTTGAAAGCTGGGGAGATGCTTCCTCAAGGGCTCCGTTGGCAGAGACGTCATCCATATGTGAGGACTGACTTCCTGTTTATTCCCAGAGAAAGCGTAGCTACTCACCTGTAACGGGTGATCTCCAGGAACAGCAGTAATTGAGTCTTCACATATGGATATCATTGGCACCGACAGAGCCCGTGAGGGAACGCTCCCCAGTGTCCTATAGGAAAGCTTTTGGGAGAATCCCACTGCGCCTGTGCTGCTGCCTTCCCGCATTTCCAACTCTCCCTCTTAAGTTGGGTTTGTAGCTGAGACAAAAGGAAAGAAGGAAAGAGAGAGAGAGAGAGATACAACTCTTAGGGGAGATGGATGGGTTCTGGAGACTGAATTCCTGCTGTTCCCGGAGATCACCTGTTACAGGTGAGTAACTACACTATCTCCAGGAACAAGCAGGAATGTAGTCTTCACATATGGGGACTCCCAAGCTTAGAGATGCCAGGGAGATGACCCCAGAAAGCAGCTAAACCCCGGCTAAGGTGGGTCATGCTTCCTCCCAAGGATCTCTGGTATCGAAACCCAGGACGGGGGGTAGGAGTTGTTCTAAGTCTGAAAGAGATGCTGGAGAACAGCCTGGCCAAACGAGGCATCCCGACGGGAGTCCTTCTCTAAGCAGTAGTGGGCTGCAAAGGTGTGGACTGAGGACCAAGTGGCTGCTTTGCAAATGTCGTTAATTGATACCGAGCGAAGATTGGCCATAGAGGCAGCCACTGCTCTAACATTGTGAGCTGTGACATGACCTTCGAGAGAAAGTCCCTTACTCTCATAAGCAAATGATATGCAGTCTGCAATCTACCTGGAGAGCGTTCTCTTGGAAACTGGTAACCCCAGGTGAAGACAAAAAGCTGTGAAGCCTTTCTATGCTGCCTAGTCCTCTGAAGGTAAAAGGCTAAAGCTCTCTTACAATCTAGATTATGAAGATTCCTTTCTGCACTAGAGGCATGAGGCCTAGGGAAGACGACAGGAAGGTAAACTGACTGGTTCAAATGAAAAGGCGAAACCACCTTTGGCATAAAGCGAGGATGAGTCCTACAGACTACTTTATCATGGTGGAAAGTTGTGTAAGGAAGATCAGCCTCTAACGCTTGCAGCTCACTGATGAGTCATACAGAAGTGAGTGCAATTAGGAAGATTACCTTCTAAGAAAGAAACTTCAGGGATGTAGTGGCAAAGACCTCGAAGGGTGGTTTCATGAGCTGTCCGAGGACAATATTTAAATCCCATGCAACGGATGGTGGCTTAATGGGAGGCTTAGTTAAGAGCAGACCTCTCATAAACCGCATTACAACCGGCTGAGTGGAGACATGTTGTCCATCAAAGGGCTGGTGGAAAGCCACGATGGCACTAAGGTGGACTCTTACTGAATTAGTCTCAAGTCCAGAAGATGAAAGGTGGAGAAGATACTCCAGTAACACCTCTACTGGAACTGAAAAAGGATTAAGTTCCTTTTTTGAACAACAGATAGAGAACCTTTTCCACTTGAAGGCATAGGCACGCCTTGTGAAAGGTTTCCTTGAGGCCAAAAAGATATCTTTAACCTGTTGAGAGAGGTTGACATCCTGGAATTCTAAGCTCTCGGCAACCAGGCCATCAGGTGTAAAGACTGAGGATTTGGTTGCAAAAGCGTCCCATTCTCCTGGGATAGAAGATCTGGGGCACATCCCAACTCCGGAGGCCTGGCATGGGAGAGATGTAGAAGCAGTGGATACCGCGTCTGTCGTGGCCAGCATAGTGCTATGAGGATCATATTGCCCCTGTCTGTCTGAAGTTTGAACAGAGTCTTAGGAATGAGGGGAATGGGTGGGTAGGCATATAAGAAAGAGTAGTTACTTACCTGTAACAGGTGTTCTCCAGGAGCAGCAGGAATCAGTCCTCACATATGGGTGACATCGACGTTCTATGAAAGCCTTTGGGAATACTGCACGCATGCGCGGTCCCCTTCCCGCCTAAAGGTGCCATCTTGCTCAGTCAAATGACATAGCTAAAAAACAGCACACAAAAAAGTAAAATAAACTATGTACAACTGCAACTCCCAGGGGAGGAGGGAGGGTTGTGAGGACTGATTCCTGCTGCTCCTGGAGAACACCTGTTACAGGTGAGTAACTACTCTTTCTCCAGGACCAAGCAGGAAGTCAGTCCTCACATATGGGTGGACTCCCTAGCTCCGGGCTATCAAGGAACCCAGGCTGAACAAGAGAACTCCCTCTAGTCCCAGCATCAAAGAAAGGCTTTTCACTGAAAGAACCTCCACCGGTAGCCCAACGGAGGGCTGGAGGGCAGGAGTTGCCTAAACCTCAAAGAGATTCCGGAGGGAGTACTGCCTGGCCAAAAGCACTGTCCCTATGGGACTCCCTCTCCAGGCAGTAATGAGCTGCAAAAGTCTGGCTTGAGGACCAAGTTGCAGCCCTGCAGATGTCTGCCAACGGTACAGAGCGGAGATGAGCTACTGAGGCAGCCATTGCCCTGACACGATGGGCCGTGACCCGACCCTGCAAAGGAAGGTCAGCTGCCCTGTAAGCCCAGGTTATACAGTCAGCCACCCATATGGACAAGGTACGCTTGGACACAGCTAACCCCAAATTATTAGGGTCAAAAGATATGAAGAGCTGAGTAGCCCTTCTATGTCCTTGCGTACGGTCAAGGTAGAAGGATAAGGCCCTCCTACAGTCCAGGGTATGTAGGACCGCTTCAGCCTGGCTTGCATGAGGCCTAGGGAAGAATGTTGGAAGAACCACCTCCTGGTTGAGGTGGAAAGAGGAGACAACTTTAGGGAGGAACTTTGGATGAGTCCTAAGGACTACCCTGTTCCTATAGAAGCGGGTGTAACGCCTGTCACAGACCAGGGCCTGAAGCTCATTCACCCGTCTGGCCGAGGTTAAGGCTACAAGGAAGAGTGTCTTCCAGGAAAGGAAGCGGAGAGGACAAGTAGCCATCGGCTCAAAAGGTGGGCGAGTCAGTTGCTGCAAGACCACATTCAACTCCCACTCGGGAGTTGGAGGACGGACAGGAGGCTTGAGCAAGAGAAAACCTCTGAGAAACCGGGACACCAAGGGGTGAACCGATAGAGAGTGTCCTTCCACCAGTGAGAGGTGAGCTGCTAGAGCTGAGAGGTGGACCCGAACAGAATTGGACTTATGGCCCTGATTGGATAAGTGCAGCAGGTACTGAAGCACCACTGGTACAGCACAGGAGAAAGGATCCTCTGTACGCAGCTGACACCACACAGAAAACCTCTTCCACTTCAGGGCATAGGTTTTTCTAATGGACTGCTTCCTAGAGGCCAGGACGACCTCTTCAACTTCAGGAGGTAGGCCCCAAGGAGCCAAAACTACCCTTGCAGCTTCCAGGACATCAAATTGAGAAATTTGAGATTGGGGTGCAGAAGAGACCCCTGGTCCTGAGAAAGAAGGTCGGGCTGCAACCCTAGAGGTAGTGGAGTGTCCACTGCTAGCTGAAGCAGAAGTGGGAACCAAGGTTGTCTCGGCCACCTGGGAGCTACCAGAAGGACCGAGGCCTGGTCCTTTAGAATCTTGAACAGAGTTCGGGCCACCAGAGGCGTGGGAAGAAACGCATATAGGAGACCCTGGGACCAGGAAATCAGAAAAGCATCTGCTGCTAGTCTCAGAGGATGTGGTTGCCTGGAGCAAAACCTGGGCAGCTGTCTGTTCAGGGGACTGGCAAAGAGATCTATGGATGGAAGTCCCCATCTCAGGAAGATCTTCTGAACTACCAAGAGATGGAGCTGCCACTTGTGGGGCTAAAGAATCCTGCTCAACCTGTCTGCTAGGTAATTTTCCTGGCCAGGGAGATAAACCGCCTTGAGCAACATGTTGTGCCTGAGCGCAAACAAGCAAAGGTCCTGCGCCTCCTGACAAAGGAGCCTGGACCCAGTGCCTCCCTGTTTGTTCACATAAAACATAGCTACCTGATTGTCTGTTTGCACTAAAACAGACTAGTGAGCCAGGGTTTGGGAGAAAGTCTTGAGGGCTAAGCGAATAGCCCGAAGTTCCAGTAGATTGATCTGCTGCTGGACCTCCCAGGGAGACCACAGGCTCTGGGTGCACTTGCCCAGACAGTGTGCACCCCAGCCCTGTAGGGAGGCATCGGTGGTCAATACCACTGTGGACCACGGTGGCTGAAAAGGCATCTCTTCCAGTAAGTTGGGGGGTTGCAGCCACCAACGTAGGAAGTGCAGGAATGGTCTGGACACCCTTACTCTGTCGCTGAGGCTCCCTGTGGGCCTGCGACCACTGACTCCTGAGACACCATTGCGCAGGCCTCATATGAAGCCTGGCATTGGGAGTCATATGTACTGTCGAAGCCATGTGGCCGAGAAGCCTCAGGCAGAGCCTGGCGGAGACCAGTGACCTGCTGAGAAACTGGTTTGCCAGGGTCATCAGTCTTTGGGCTCTGTCCTCTGGCAAGAAAGCTTTTGCCTGCAGAGAATCTAGCCTTGCCCCTATGAACTCTAAGTTTTGGGAGGGGAGCAAAGTGGACTTTGCGAAGTTTATGACAAACTCCAGATGTTGGAGTAGAGAAATCGTTCGGAGGGTGGCTTGCCTGGACTCCTGGCACGTCTGACCTCTGATGAGCCAATCGTCCAGATAGGGGAAGACAAAGATACCCTGATTCCTCAAGTAGGCCGCCACCACTGCCAGGCATTTGGTAAAGACCCTGGGGGCGGAGGTGAGGCCAAATGGCAGCACTCTGTACTGATAATGGTTTCCTCCCACAATGAACCTGAGGTACTTTCTGCGGTCTGGATGAATGAGGATGTGAGTGTACGCATCTTTAGATCTAAAGAGCATAGCCAATCTCCCTACTGGAGGTAGGGCAGAAGTGTTCCAAGAGTAAGCATCTTGAACTTTCTGTAAGAACTTGTTGAGATTTCTGAGGTCGAGAATAGGCCTGAGATCCCCTGTTCTCTTTGGTACTAGGAAGTACCTGGAGTAGAAACCGTGACCTTATAGGTGGGGAGGCACAGGCTCCACTGCCTGGTCTCGTAACAGACCCTGGAGCTCCAGCAAGAGGAGGGCTGTATGGAGAGGAGGTCTCGGAGGCTTTCCTGGAAAATAGGGAGGAGGCAACTGATGAAAATGAAGCAGGTAGTCCTTGTGGACTAAGCTTAAGACCCAGTTGTCCCCTGTAATGAGTGGCCACCGGTGGGCAAACAGGGCTAGGCGAACACCTGTGCAGGGATGGGACAGCAGAGACGGATAGGCTATGCCTTGGGAGTCAAAAACCCCCACCCTGCTGAGTGGGAGCAGGAGCCGGAGGCTTGGGGGCCTTCTGCCTATGGGGCCCATGTCCCTGCCCCTTGGCCTGCTGACCCTGTGGGGGAGCGGGGGAGGCCTGGTAAGGTGGGAACTGTTTGTAGGCAGTCGCCTTCCTCGGGTAAAAGGACTTTTTACCCGAGCCCTTCTTCTTGTGTGAAGGGGCAGAAGTCTTTCGAGACAGCCTTGTCCTCGTGAGGTGCTCGGTCTCGAGCTCAGCAGCCTTCTCAGCCATGGGCTTGCCAAAATGGTTCTCACCTCGGCAAGGGACATTGACCAACTTGTCCTGAACCCATGGCTCGAGGTCCGATGACTGCAGCCATGCCTGGCGTCAAGCCGCGATACCGGCAGCCGCAACACGGGCCAAGGCCTCGAAGCCATCGTAGGCCGCTCGGGACATGAACTTAGAGCATTCCCGGATCCCCGAAGACAAGGACTTGAACCTCTGCAAAGGTTCCCCGGAGAGACCAGCAGAGAACCCGGCAAGCTCCTTTGCCAGGTCCCGCAAGTACATGCCCATGTACAGCTGGTAAGACTGGTCACAGCAAGCAAGCATCGAGCCCTGGAAGCACTTTCTACCAAACGCATCCAGGTTTCTGGCCTCCCTGCCAGGGGGCACCGCGGAGTGCATCTTCTGACTTTTCAGATGATGCATGGCCGATTCCACCACCATGGAATGGTGCGGTAGCTGCGCCTTTTGAAACACAGGGCTCTTACGGAGTCAATAAATGGAATTGACCCGCTTGCTCCGAACTGGCGCCAAGGTCGGTGCCTCCCACATCCGGAAGAGGAGCCGTTCCAGCATCGGAGGAACCGGCACAGTAAAGGCCTCCTTCAGAGGAGAGTCATACTGGAGGGCCTCGAGCTCTTCGTATAGGCGAGCATAGGGGACCACATGTACAGTGGACACCATATGCCCCAGCAACTGCAGCATTTCTCGAGCAGTCAGGAAAGTTTTTATAGCTGCTTGAGAAGCCAGTTAAACTATTTGAGCGCAGCAGAGTTGTGGCAGGAAAGCCCTTGACTGCCATGTGTCTAGAAGAGCCCTTATGAACTCTAGAGACTGAGAAGGGGTGAGATGGGATTTTGGGAGATTTATGACCAATCCCAAATATTGCAGGATTTGCATTGTGCAGGAAAGAGTGGAGCTGGCTTTTGGAGCTGTTGATGCTTGGATCAGCCAGTCGTCTAAGTAGGGGAAGACAAATTTCCCTAGAGTCTTTAAAAATGCTGCTACTACTGTCATGCATTTTGTGAAGACTCTTGGGGCGGAAGCCAGGTCAAAGGGTAGAACTCTGTACTGGTAATGTCTTCCCTGAAAGAGGAATCTTAGAAACCTCCTGTGTTATGCATAAATAAGGATATGTGTATAGGCGTCTTTTAGGACTAGAGAACATAGCCAATCCTGACTCTGAATGTAAGGAAGGAGTGTTCCAAGAGAGATCATTTTGAATTTTTTCAGAAAAGATACTTAACTCCCTGAGGTCCAGGATGGGCCTGTACCCGCCTGTTTTCTTTGGAATAAGGAAGTAGGGGGAGTAAAAGCCCAGGCCTTGTTGAGAAAGAGGTACCTCCTCTATCGCTCCCTGAGCAAGGAGTGAGGTGACCTCTTGACACAAGAGAGTGGTGAGGGAGGGTTGGGGGGGGGGGGCCAAGAACTGAACTTTCTTGGAGAAGAAAGAGGGGGGCATACTGTGGAAGTGGAATTCATACCCCTTTGTCACTATGGAGAAAGTCCAATGCTCCAATGTTATCTGCTGCCACCTCTTAGCAAAGTAACAGTCTGCATGGAATGTTGAGAGGCTCTGGTATTTTTAGAGGAAGGGTGACTAGGTTCGTAAGGAAGGAATCAAAGACCTTGCGGAGGCTGTGTCTGCTGAGCTGGTTGAGCTCTGGGGACTTGAGCATTTCTTCGTTGTTTCGGCTACTGCTGCCTCTTCTGGGGAACATGGATTGGGCAGTGGACAGTTTGGGTGTAAGATTGAAAAAGGGTTTCTTAACTGTCTTTTTTTTTTTAGCTGGATTGGCAGTAGTCCTGGATAGTTTTAAGGTAGTGTTCTCGGGCTCAAGCTGAGAAGCTTTATCCTGCCAGTCCTTGCCAAAGAGGTTTTCTCCTGTGCAACGAATATTCCCCAGCTTATCTTGCACCCACTGCTCTAAATCAGATGCTTGTAAACCAAGCAATCCGACATGCACTGATAGAAATAGCAGAGGTTCTGCTAAAGCATTCAAAAGAATCAAAGGTTGCCCTGTTCATGAACTTAGAAACATTTTGGGCATGCTTAACAAGAGCAAGGAAATCAGCCCTCTTGTCATCGGAGAGAAGAGGAGCCATGAGTTCCAAATCCTTAGTAGCCTCTTGAAGAAACATGCCCTTGTAGAGTATGTAAGAGCTTATTCTGGCCGATAGCATAGAGGCCTGAAAACTTCAACGACCAAAGGCATCGAGAGTTCTTGCCTCACAGCCCGGAGGATTAGAGGAATGTGTCTTGGCACTTTTGATCTGGCGCATCGCCAATTCCACCACCATGGAATGGTGTAGCAACTGCGTTTTTTGGAATCCAGGACACTGCGGTACCCGGTACATTGTATCGAGCCTTCGAGAATGTGGAGACACTGTTAGGGGCGTTTCCCACATTCTAAGCAATACGATCATGCAAGATCCGGAGTATGGGAAGGGTTGTGGCCTACTTAGGGGCTGCTGGATACTGAAAAATTTCAAGTTCTTCAGCTCTCAGTTCCTTCTCGGGGGTCACGGTGATCAAGAGGCCCCAAGTCACATCCTGTAAAAAGTCCTGAAAAGACATGTCCTCTGGAGGAGACATCCGACGTTGCAGCAAAGGAGAGGGATCCTCCAGAAGAACTGCTCCAGTATCGATGGAGTCATCAGAATGAGAAGATTCGAAGTATCGATGGGCTGGATGCTCTCGTACTGCCTGTCGACAGTACCGATCAAAGTCATCATCAGAATTCCTTGATACCAGATCCTCTATGCCGGACACCGATTCTAGGTCGGCATGGGTGGTAGCATGGAGAGCAGCACAACGGCAGATGCAGATACATCTGGTACCTGTACTGATGGATGTGGAACCGATTGTAGTGGCTTTAGCGGTACAGAGGCTGCTAACAAGGCCGCAAGACCACACTCAATGGCTAGGATACATTGATCCATGGAGCCTGCCGATGTCTGGGTGTCGGTACCAGCGGAGCGGGCCATGACCCCAGAACATGGCACCAAGTGCTCTCTGGAAGTAGACGTCTCGGGAACATCTTGGGACCGCGTTAATGCTTTGTAGGCAAGGACCTCCTGCCAGGGTTGTTTGGCCGGTGTATTCTCCTTGAGGGCAATGCTAGAAGCATCTTGATGCTTAGAAGGAGATCTACCCTTTGAGGACTGACCAGTCTTCAAAGACCACCTGTGTTTAGTTACCTGAGATCCATGGGAGGAAGATGAAGCCCTGGACGACGTCGATGCAACGGACATTACATCTGAGGCAAAAAGGGTGCCGCGTTTCGCAGCTCTATTCTGCAGGCCCCTCTTAGTCATCTTTCTGCAGAGGAGACACTCCGATGGAGAATGGTCTGGGCCCAAACATTTAAGACACCAGTCATGGGTGTCAGGTAGCAGAAATGGTATCACCACATTTTGAACATTTTTTTGAAACCACTAGTTGGTTTCTCCATTTTGAAAGAAAACAGGGCCTAGTGCCCAAAATGGCACCGAAGCACCAAGAGAGGGGACAGACCCTCAAGGAAAGCTTTTTTTTTTTAAGAAGGAAGAAGAAAATAAAGACGACACCGGTGGTACCGGTGTAGGCGTTGACGGGAAGGCAGACGCGACCACAAAAAGAAATCTTTCTGCGGTGACAGGAGTTGCTGCCTGTTGGCTCCGCGGAAAACGAAAAACTGAAAAGGGAGAGTTGGAAAGGTGGGAAGGCAGCAGCGCAGGCGCAGTGGGATGCTCCCAAAAACTTTCCTATAGGATGCTGGGGAGTGCTCCTGCACGGGCTCCATTGGTGCCGACGATACTCATGTGTGAAGACTACATTCCTGCTTGTTCCTGGAGATATATTTTATTTTATTTAGACAGTTTTGTATACCTCCTTATCCTTCAATCAAAGCGGTCACAACACAATTGGGGGATACATTTAACACGCGGGGATATGAGACACATACACTAATACTTACAGGGAACATGGGCAATGGAGGTTAAGTGGCTTGCCCAAGACCACAAGGAGCATCTGTGGGACTAGAACCCCCAGTCCTTCCGGCCCAAGGTTGCTGTCCTCTAGTGGGATTTGATCCCCAGACCTTCCGGCCTGAAGTACCTTGCCCCAACCACTAGGCTACTCCTGCATCGAGATTCCCTGACTGCATTATCAATTATTGAATGCATCTCATGAAGGAGAGAAGTTAAGAAAGTTATCCTGCTAAATAAAGATTGGGTGGCTTTAGAATATAATAAATGCTGGGTCAGACCAAGGTCCATCAAAACCACTATCCTGTTTCCAACAGTGGCCAATCCAGGTCACAAGTACCTTGCACTTTACCAAAAAGATACACAGGTTCCATAATGCTTCTCCCAGGTTAAGCAGTGCATTTCACGGGTCCTCTTTAATAATGGTTTATGAACCTTTCCTCCAGGAACTTGTCCAAACCTTGTTTAAATCCAGCCACACTAACAGTTTTTACTACATCCTCCGGTAATGAATTCCACAGTTTGATTACTCGTTGAGTGAAAAAAATATTTTCCCTTATTAGTCTCAAATAAGTTACATTGTAGCTTCATTGTATGTCTCCTAGTCTTTTTACTTTTAATGGAGAAAAAAAACCTGATCTATATTTACCTGTTCCACTCCATTCATTAATTTATAGATCTCTATTATATCTATCAACAATGAGCCGCCAGACTGAACACCAAACACAATTTAGGACTGTCTCCATGAGTCGAGACAGTCTCAATGGCACTTACCATATTTCCCCTCAGCCATCTCTTTTACAAGTTGAAGAGCCCTAAACGTTTAAGCCTTCCCTCATAGTAGTATCCTTCCATCCCATTTACCATTTTGATGGATCGTCTCTGTATATCTGCTATATCCTTTTTAAGATAAGGCAACCAGAATTGCACACAAGGTATGGTTGTACCATGGAACGATACAGATGCAATATAATATCCTTGGTTTTATTCACCATTCCTTTTCTTATGATTCATATCATTCTATTTGCTTTCTTGACTGCCGCTGCACACTGGGTGGAGAGTTTCAACATATTATCCATGACGACACAAATCCTTTTCCTGGGTGGTAGTTCCTAAAGTGGAACCTTGCATCGTGTAACCGTAGTTTGGGTTGTTCTTTCCTAGGTGCCTTAAGGAGTATATTCCATACTAGTAATAACCTCCAAGGTTTCTTTGTTGGAAAAAAAGGCTTAGCATGGCTGCTTGCTAGGGAAGAAGAAAGTGTGTAGGGCTGCAAATCATACCAAAGAGAGCCTCCTTCTGGAGCTCATAAGATATAACATATATGAGTAACTTATCAAAATGTGCTTGGAAATTCTTTTTAATCAAGCCTGTAGAACCCAACATGATGGGAAATAAATATCTTTCTGCCACATTTTCTTGGTCTCAGACTGCATTTCTTGGTACATGAAGATCTTCTCCCTCTCAGCTGGATTCACAGGACAGACATCTCTACGATCAAGGCTGTTCTGGTATTATTCTTTACCACTACTTCTAGTTTCCTTACATCCAGCTTTTTATCAGTTGGAATTGGAGTATCCAAAGTGATCATAACCTCTTCATTTTCGGTAATTCTCTTAGGGTCATGATCCCAGTGCTTTTTCAATCACAGAGATGCTGTAGTGCTTACAGAGTTTCCAAAGAATGAAGGGTGCTACTTTATTGTGCTTTTCTATACTGAACTTTTCTGCCATCAGAACATCACAGTCAGCTATGAGGTGATTCACTGTTTTCAGATTTTTCTTACAGACTCTTACATATGTTTGTTTTGTCAGTTTTTTCAATGCTTGCTGTAAACCATCTTGCCGTAATACACTATCCTGGGGTGCAACTATCAATCCCTCATTCTTTGGTTGCAGTTCCTTAACCATTCATAATGTCTGGTCTTGATCAACAAGGGATTTCTGGAGTAACAATTTGCATTTCCTACTGTGTTTGTGTATTTGCCGATCTAATTACACAGGTACACTACCAAAAAACTGCCTCCAGTTTTGCAACTGATTCCTATAGATTTTGGGGTGCTGAATCCAGGAAAAATAGCCAAAATGTTCCATCACGTCACGTTTTCTTGCAAAATTAGATTTCTTACCCATATAAGGAATGTTCACATAATTTCTTTTTAGCCGACTGCAGTTTATTTTCTTGGCCCAAAATAGAGGTTGTAATGGTTAACTAACTAGAAACATTCCCTCATGATATTTTAGAGTGTTTTGTATTCATTTTATACATTAACAGGACAATTGGGAGGCGGGGGCTAAATCCAGTACTCGCGCTGGCGCATGTTCTTTCCTGTTCGCCTCGCCTCGTTCGCTCGCTCAAACACGGTGGTTGCGACATGAACGTTCCTGTCAAATTTCAGTTTCTTGCAAGTTCATTATTATCTTTTGTTTGCTCAGTCGTAATCCAGCTTTATTCCGAAGTGGTTCACTACAGTTGTAGTTTGCAGTGCTGTGTATTTGTGATGGCTCACAGAGCCAGAGGTTGCGTCAACTCTCCGGACAGTTTTTGTTTTATTTGTGGGGAATATACCGTGAAAAAGCGGCAGAGGAACATTTCTGCATTTTTTAAAAAAGTATATTTCGCCTATTTCGGTTTGAAGTTAGGCGATCAAGACAAACCGTGGGCTCCTCACAAAGTGTGCAAGACATGTGAGGAAGATCTACGCTTATGGATGAAAGGTAAAAAACAAGCATTTCGTTTTGGAATACCTATGATGTGGCGTGAACAAAGAGACCACAGCAGTGACTGCTATTTTTGCTCTTGCATTGTGAAGGGATACAACTTAAAAAATAAGAACGTAATAAGTTACCCCAACCTTCCCTCAGCAATTAGGCCTATGCCTCATAGCAACGAAGTACCTGTGCCTGAACCACCAAAATCTTTGGATCATATTTGTGTGGACGGTTCTGATCATGATGAGACTCATCAGATGGCTTTTCCCGATGAGTCCAGTACTTCCGAGTTTGAAACTGAACCAGATCCGAAACCTGAACTTTTCTCTCAAGCTGAATTGAATGATTTAGTCCGGGATTTAGGACTCCCAAAAGATGCTGCCCAACTGCTAGGTTCTCGGCTTAAACAGAAAAATCTATTGTCACCAGGAACAACTTTTTATTGGTACCGCAACCGTGAGACACAATTTTTGAAGTATTTCAGCAAAGAGGAAGATTTGGTATTTTGCAACGATATATACGGAGTGATGGAAAAGTTTAAACTCAAGTATGATCCTGCTGAATGGCAGCTGTTCATTGATTCGTCAAAAGACAGCATAAAAGGTGGTGTTCTTCATAATGGCAACACATTCGCTTCAGTTCCTATTGCTCACTCTGTTATTCTCCAAGAAAAATACGAGAATTTGGCCCTGATTCTTCAGAAGATTCGTTATGATGAGCATAAGTGGATGATTTGTGGAGACTTTAAAATTCTATCCATGCTATTAGGGCAGTAATCCGGTTTCACCAAATATCCCTGCTTCCTTTGCTTGTGGGATAGCCGGGCCCGCGACCTACACTGGGGGAAAAAAGACTGGCCAATTCGGGAGTATTTGAGACCCGGTGAGAAAAATGTTCTTCATGAGAGCTTGGTACCTCGTGATAAAATTCTATTACCACCTCTCCACATTAAGTTGGGTCTCATTAAGCAATTCATCAAGTCCCTTCCAAAAGATGGTGAGTGCTTTCGGTACCTTTGCTCAAAGTTCCCCCGACTTTCTGAAGCAAAGCTAAAGGAAGGAGTGTTTGTTGGCCCTGATATAAGGAAACTCATTTCAGATGGAGCATTCGCTGAAACGATGTCTGAGAAGGAAAAAGAAGCCTGGGATTCCTTCAAGGATGTTGTTCTCAAATTCTTGGGGAACAGGCGGGATGAGAACTATAAGGATATTGTTGCCAGGATGCTCAATGCCTTCAAAGAACAAGGCTGTAACATGAGCCTGAAAGTCCATTTCTTGCACCCCCATGTGAACTACTTTCCAGAAAACTTGGGGGCGTACAGTGAAGAACAAGGTGAAAGGTTTCATCAGGACATCAAGGACGCAGAGAGAAGGTACCAAGGAAGATGGAACACCACTATGATGGCTAATTTCTGCTGGTTGCTGCTGCGGGAAACCCCAGATGAAAAATACGCCAAGCAGCGCACCAAGAGAAGCATTCGGGGGAAGAAGAAACGGGCCCACCAGGAGATTGATTGACCCAAGAATGAATTTAAAATCTAAACTGTGTTGACAAATATCGTGTTTTTACTAAACTTTGAAATAAAAATTTGCTAGTTATTACCACAGTGTCGGATCTCATTTATTAGAATTTTATTTTCACACCATCGGGTGTTTGTCTTCATGTATTGCAATGGTGCGGTTTGCGTTTTCTATTCTTACATACATACCTGTACAACATTTTTTGCACATTTCTTTGCTTTGCTTTGTGTCTAACCTCGCTCTTATATGCTCAATGTTTGTGCACATGTATGTGGCTGTTTTAAGTGCAGATAATTTTGCTACCATCACAGTGTGTTTTGTTGACATTACTCTATTCTTATGTGCTGCCTTGTTACAATTTTCTTTATTCTTATTTGAACAACTACTAAACAATTAGTATAAAGAATTCATCCAAGAAACTTTTATCTCGATCGCACTCAATCTGAAACGTTCACCTCAAACTGCTAACCCAATGTAGCAAAAAATCTGTACGTGATGGAGCAAATTGGTTACCAGATTTGGATTCAGCGCACCAAAAAACGTAAAAATCAATCGAAACATTAGAGGCAGTTTAAAAAAAAATTGTTTTAGTGTACCTGTGTTATTTGAAGTATTTCTCTTGTTTTGAAAATTCTATTGCTTCCTACCCTGTGTGCACTTGTGGATTCTCACTCAATCCTTCTAATCAATGGAACACTTGTCCAAGTTTGATGATGGAAATTTATTATTGATGTTTACTTTCATATTTAAATATTTTTGCATATTTAAATCTGATGATGCTTTTAGAAAACTAGTCCAAGCCTACCTATGTATAATCGATTTCTATGATGCCCGGTCCTCCTTTGGCTCTAGGGATGTAAGGTCTCAGAATACACCAATTCTTGTAAATTACCTCATGGGCATGGAGGAGTTTTCTTATTCATAAACCCAGTTTTTCACGATCTTTAAAAGGCTAAATTACAATCCCAAAGCTGTATGAGAGTACAGGAATTGCCAGCTGATTAATGGCTTTTATCTTACGCTGTTATGTTAAAGCAGTTTTCAATAACTATTTTGATCTCCTGTATTATTTTTTACTGATATTTTCTCAGGAATTTCTGCTTAATTGTTATTCCCTCCTCTACTCTTAGATAGTTATATATACCTTCCTGTTAAAGTTCCTTGATCTCTCAGCCATTGGTCAGGGAGATATTTTCCACGTGTGTGTATATATGCTGTTTATTCTGTGTATGTTGTATATGTGTTACGTTTTTGGGGGAAGGGATAGCTGAGGGGGGAAGGGCAATTCTGGGGTAAATAGTCGTCGGGGACAGGGATCGTTATGGAGAGATAGTTTTGAGGGTAGGGTTTTCGGAATGGTGAGGAAATTGCGTGGCGGAATTATTTTGGGGTGGGGCAGTTTGTGGGTTGTGGAGCAAATGCAGGGTGGCATGATTTTGGGGACAGGGCAGTTTGTGGGGTGGTGGGGCAGATGCAAGAGCAAGTGGTAAGGCGCTAGGACAGTTACAGGAGTACTTTCTAGGGGTACGGATAGGGGTAAGGGGAGGGTGCAGCAGCCTGGAGGTAATTTTTTTGAGGGGTGAAGCAGTGCAGTAGCACTGCTTTTGGGGGCAGGGCAGCTGCGCTAAGGAATATTTTGGAGATTTGACAATTAGTGGGTTGGTGACAGAGTTGAAAGTAGGCGGCTCTGGGAGTGGGGCAGTTTGCAAGGTTGTAAGACAGTTGTGTGGGTAGTATTTTTTGTATGGGGTAGTTTCAGAGGGTTACTTTTTGGGGTGGAGGAAGTTTGCAGTTTGGTGGGGCAGTTTTGGGATGAGGTAGTTTGTGGGGTTGCAAGCAGTTGTGTGGGGAATTTGGTGAAATGGTAGGACAACTGAAAAGAAGTATTTTTGGGGGGTGGGGCAGTGTGTGGGGTGATAGGGTAGCTGGAGGGGGGATGACAGATTTTAGAGGGTTGGGAGAGTAGAGAACAGAGAAAGGCAGTTTGAAAGGTGACATTTTAATTACCAGATGCCCTTTCCTTGAGTCCTGATAGACCAGTCCAGGCAAGGGAGTTCAGTTTTCCTACCAGCAGATATGGAGACAGAGAAAAGTTCCAGAGACTTCTTAGGACATCATCATGCCATTAACAGCCTGTGCCCCTAGGGACATAATCCAATATTCATACCCATGCATATGGTCAAGAATCTCTGATCTCACACAACCTCAGTGAAGATAACAAGGTTCAACAGAACAGAAACCATATGTACAGGACCAGATTCAACAGAAGACTTGTCTGAAGGGTATAAGCCCGCAGGGCCATCCACTGAGAGTACAACAGAATGAAACACTAGAACGGTCTAGCAGGACTCAAGGGACATTATCTGGTAAGTAAAATGTCTTATTTATTTA
Organism: Ichthyophis bannanicus; assembly: GCA_033557465.1. Classification (NCBI taxonomy): domain Eukaryota; kingdom Metazoa; phylum Chordata; class Amphibia; order Gymnophiona; family Ichthyophiidae; genus Ichthyophis; species Ichthyophis bannanicus. The sequence continues at coordinate 27,347,223 of CM066049.1, forward strand.
TTTATTATTATTATTTATTACAATTTTTTATATACCGCACTATTCGGCATCAGCGCGGTTTACAGATAACACAAAAGACCAGAACGACAAGCTGTTCGGTGTTAAATATAACAGGAGAATCAACTTGGAAAAAACATGGAGGAATTATTTACATAGAATATAAAATCTGATAACTAGATAACATGATCAAACATGATCGAACTATTTACATAGATAGATACCTTCTATATAATATACTGCTAGACTAGTCCAGACAAGTGGGCTGTACCAAAGCTATAATTCCATTAGGCAGGAAGGAGAGAGAGCAGCTTTCAAGACCATGTCCGCCTGAGTGTGAACATCAAGCGGTGCCCACAAACATCTTAGGGGGTGACTGAGCTATGCTCTGCCCATGAAGGTGCTTGTGCAGAAGTAGAATGTGCACCCAAACGCTCTAGAACCAGCTAGTTTCACAACAGATATGCAGAGGCAATGACTCCTTGATCTAACAGCTCAGAGTAGACTTAATAGCCATGTCACCTTTACATAGTCCCACAAAGAGCAAAATTAGATGGTCTGAATTGCAAAAGGAGTTAGCAACCTTTAAGTATCAGAGAAACACTCTCTGGACATCCAGTAGGCGAAGGTCTTTGTCCTTCCCTTCACCCTGCTCCTTAGAAAAAGAAGGGCAGACAGACCACCTGATTCACATAGAAGACAGATACTACCTTGGATAAGGAAGGGATGGGCCAAATGCACATGACCTCTTCAGAGAATGATAAGGATCACTGCATGTTAACGCCTGTAGCTTGGAGATACATCTTGCTGAACAGCTGTGCGACCATCAAGACAGTCTTAAGGGTCAGATCTTTAAGCATAGCCTGGCTTCAAGTGCTCAAAGGCTCCGACAACAGGGCAGAGCCCATGAGGGAACAATAGAACGTGGGGGAGGACACAAGTATCCTATCCCCTAAAATTAACTGGAAACGTATGGGTGCAAGACAATGGATTACACTGCCATCAGTCCTCTGAAGCAGGATAAGACTGCAGACGGAACTTTCAAGGAACTAAAGGAAAGACCTCTGCCCAGGCCATCCTGAAGAAAGGCCAACAGGGATGGCAAGTCCACCATATCAGGACTAGTCTGATGCACCATTGCTCAAAGAGACACCAGGTGCACATATAGGCCAGGCTGATAAAGCCTCTCTTCGCCTTGAGGAGTGTGGAAACCATGGCAGGAGACTAGCCATTATGCATTCAAGGCCGCCTCTCAAGAGCTTAGCTATAAGAGAAAAAGGAGCAGGGTCGTCCAGAAGGACTGGTTCTTGGCATAAGAGGCCCTGAGCTGGGGGGCATTTGCAGAGGAGGGTCCTGCAGGAGCTGCATCAGGTCCACAAACTACGGCCTCCATGGCCAATCTGGTACTACCAAGACAACCCAGCCTGGATGTCACTTTATGCATCGAAGTACATAACCCACGAGTGGCCAAGGAAACACATACAGCAGGCATTGCATTGGCCAGGAATGAACTACGGCATCAACACCCTCACAGTCTGCCTCCCTGAGGCGACTGAAGAATTTGTGTATCTTGACAATGCACCGAATTGTCAGTCAAGTGCAGAATCTGATGAAATGCTGCCACTCCTTGGGATCGAGAGTTACGACCGAGGAAATCTACCTCCATGTCGAATCCGGCAATGTGCTGTGATGAAAGAACTAGGAGGCTCCTTTCTGCCCAGGAGAAAAGGAGGATCATTCTGGCACTCTAAGTGTCCTCTTGCCGACTGACATATGACAACTGCTGTGGCTTTGTCAGAGTACAACCAGACTGCTCTGCCCTTAACTAGGGTGCAGAAGTACAAAAAGGCCAAATAAATGGTCCTTGCATCAAGACAGTTGATGGGCCATGCTGATTCACGGCTACTGCAATGACCCTGAGCTGTTTGGTTCTTGCAATAGGCTCCCCAGCAAAACAGGCTGGCATCTTATTTATTTTATTTACATTCTCTTATATACCCGCTATTCTGCATCAGTGCGGTTTACATTGAACAAACTGAAATTACATTGAACAGGGCATTATAACTTGGAGATAACTATTTTACAGGGAACAGGAGGAACCATAAGTGATCGTCTAGTGAAATATTCTTCCTCATATGCTGTGGCTGCTGCCACCACTTCAGGCTGGACACTGCCTCCGGCTAGAGGGGAAGTGTGGTCTCAAATTCCTGTGAACATGGAGACCAACAAGACAATAAGGAATTATGAAGAGGCCTCATATGAGCTCATGCCCAAGGCACCATTTCAAACGCCGCTGCTATCAAGCTGAGAAGTTGTAGATAATAACAAACCCTGGGAGCTTGCTGAGTTCAGAAGGCTAACTATAACACTAGGTGCCCTCTAAACTTTTGAGAAAGTGACTAGAGGAAACTTCTACTTTAATTCCTCCTTCAATTGCTTTTTTATATTTTTTATACTTTTTTTAATTCTTTTTCTTTATATATATTTATAAAAGATGAATGCGGGTCTCAGACTCACATTGGCATCGCTCTGAATTTTTCAGAAAGCGAAAATGCCTTATGAGGAATGCTATAAGGTCATTGATGCGATAAGGCATTTCGCTTTCTTAAAAATTCAGAGCGATGCCAATGTGAGTCTGAGACTCGCATTCATCTTTTATAAATATATATATAAAGAAAAAGAATTTAAAAAAGTATCAAAAATATAAAAAAGCAATTGAAGGAGGAATTAAAGTAGAAGTTTCCTCTAGTCACTTTCTCAAAAGTTTAGAGGGCACCTAGTGTTATAGTTGGTCTTTAACCCTCTGCTATTTGACCTAATTACTCGTGAGTTCAGAAGGCTGCCAGCTGGGTCAGCAACTTTTGCACCCTTTGCCCAGTTAAGACGACCTTGCCTATCCAAGTGCTGAAACGCGTTTCCAAGTATTCCAGCAACTGAGAAGGCTCCAAGTGGCTCATTTCTTGATTGATCATCTAGCTGAGACTCCCCAGAACTGCACCACACGGGTCGAGACCCAAAATGCTACTGACTGTGACCGGACTCAGATGAGCCAAACGTCCAAATATGGGTGAACATAGATCCCTTGGCGCCTCTGATTTTTGAGAACATCTTTGGTGCAGTAGAGAAGTCAAAGGGAAGAGCGAAAAATTGAAAATGAGAGCCAAGCACGGTGGAATGGAGAAAGTGATGCTGTGGAAATAAGCTCTGGCTAGATCCAGAGACACAAGGATCTCACCACGGTGCACCGCCTGGATCACGGACTGTAGGGTTTCCATTCTTAAGTACAGGGTGCACAGGAGTGTGCTGACTCCTTTGAGGTCAAGAATTGGCCAAAAGAAAGTGTCTTTCTTTGCCACTACAAAGTAGATGGAGTAGAGGCCCTTGCACCATTTAGCAAGTGGAACTGGGACTAATGTCCGCAGACAGAGCAATCTTTATAGCGTGATCTGAATGGCAGTAACTCTTGACTGCAGAACCACATGGGGAGATGAAGGCATCCAGGATAGGCTCTCTATGTTCCAAAATATAGCTGTGCTGAATGGTTTAGTTTAGTTTATTAAAAATTTGATCCACTGCAAAATTAAATACAGCAAGACGGTTTACAATATAATATAAAAGGAAATAATGAAAGGAAATATAATAAAAAATAATAAAGCCAGTCACACAAAGGGATAGCAGAGAGCAAGAGAGGGCAGACAGAAATGGAATCAGACTGGTGCAGTGTCTAAATGTATGGAGAAAACGTTATGGAACAGATGGGTCTTGAGAGATGCCTTGAATCGAGAATAGGAAATTCAAGGCGAAGGTCAGGGGGAGATCATTCCAGAGCTTAAGAGCAAGGAAATAGAAAGCAGAGTATCTGGTAGATTCTACGTAGTATAGCCTGGGAAGCAGGTGCAGGTGGTTGCTTTGAAGTGACCAAAAAAAACAAAGGAGGTGGTGTGAAGAATAATATGAGAAGCACCCAGTGATCCTTGGTGACCTGGACCCATTCCTAGTAGAAAAGGTGCAGCCTGCCATTCACTGGTGGCACCCCGGAATGGACCCCAATCCATTATTGGGCCAGATGGGAGGCTGCAGAAATTCAGGGACCACGAACCCCACAGAAGGACAGAGTCTGGGATCGAGAACCACTACTACTACTACTATTTAGCATTTATATAGCGCTACGCACGCAGCGCTGTACAGAAATAAAAGCAAAAGACAGTCCCTGCTCGTTAGAGCTTACAATCTAGACATAAAAGGAAGATAAAGTGGGCTTTCCAGGGCTGATCCAGTAACTGCCATCACAACTTCAAGAGACTCTACAAAGTTGTTTCTAACTTTACTATTTGGTTGGTTTTTGATATACATTCCCCTTGCCTATTCATTACATGTTTTATTCTCTTATACTACTACTTAGGCACTGTGGTGTGTTAGGGTAATTGTATAAGTGAGGACAAACAAAAAAAATAAAAGAAAACAAATCTTGCTCTTCCTATCTTTCTGTCTCTATCAAATTTCTATCTGTTCACAGCCATCTTGATCTACAGTCTAGAGGCAAACAAAATCTAAACTTTGGATATAACTTTAGGAACATTTAGCTTGCCTACATAACTTGCATAGCCTTTTGAAATCAGAAATCTGAGTGTACCCTCAGTTCACAGGTGGTCTACTGGCCAGCAACACAAATTCCCACCCACCCCGGAGTTGAACTGCCTATATAGTTATCATATTATAGACTGACATGTAAGTGCAACACGCACCTTTTCTCCTTGTCAGAGAACTGCTTTATAACCATTTTAATTAGCAACTCGTGTATTCAAAGCAATAGCTGTGGTGCCTTTATTCCAAGAAGAATCCTTTGGAGCTTAAGAGCTTGCACTATATGTTTCAAGTTATCTGCTATGCACAAAGAATTGATTGTATTAAGGGAAGAATTAGCTGCAATTAAACACACCTCCTCTAGGGTACAAACAAAGAAATTCACCACCGCTCCCACAAAGAATCAAACAGCCCAGGAACAAATGGATCACAGTGGGCTCTGGAAGGTTGTGACCTATAACACGGAGACACCTTCTCCATCAAGAGATATCCCTGCATAATGCCTTCTCTGCCTCGGAAAACGAGAGTACTTAATTAGTGGAAACTGAAATTCCCTTAAATAAGAAGGTTAAAGCGAGATTTACTGCTAATGCACCAAATATGAAGAAAAAATAATCACAAAACAGGAACCTACCACTTACTTGGAAATTCCATCATCAGAGGCATCAACTTGGGAACACAGTCAAAAGGACAGAAAACAGTCAAATGCTTTCTAGGCTCTTCAGCCAGCAGGAATACAAACCAAATTGTTGACATAGTTAGTACAGAAAGTGAGTACTCCAAAATTGATGTTATCATCCACTTGGGTACAAATGACCTGGCTAGAAATAGTGCCTCTACATTTCAAAGGGACTTCCAGAATCCAGGAGAGAAACTCAAACCTATTGTTAACATTACAACATTCTCAGAAGTTCTACCTGTTCGTGGTGAGGGGGCAGAAAGGCTGCATTGTATAATCAAGTTTAATACTTGCCTCCAACCCTGGTGTAAACAAGAAAGATACAGGCGACTTCGAAAATAGATCAACAAGAGGCTATACTGTGTTGATGGACTACAGCTCTCTGTCACAGGGAAAAGGATCCTAAGTGAAAAATTCGGGCAATCTGTGGACAGGCATTTAGATTAGGGAAAGGGGGTGACGGATGGAAAAGAACAAGCTTAGGACGTCACTCCCAGCAAAAACATAACATCGGAAACAGTGACACTATTATGCCACATATCAACACCAAGCCAGTCAACAAATGCTGGAAAGCAATGAGCACAATGCCTAAAGCCCAACCCACAAAGGTCCTGAACAGGAAGCCTTAATGGTAGAAATGGACTTGATACTGTGGCCATTACAGAAACATGGTTTAAGGAGTCACATGAATGGGATATAGCCATAGCCATAAAAAGCAGAAAACAAGTAGCTGCCCTATAAGTCAAAAGCAATATTAAAGCTGCTGAAATGAAGGGGGGGGGGGGGGGGTTAGGGAAAAGAAGCAGCACTGTGGATTGTGTTGAAAAGAGATGGCACTATCATCCATACTGGTATAGTTTATAGGCCTCCAATTCAAACGGAAGAAATGGATAGAGACTTGATTGTTGATATTGCAAATGCAACCACGAAAAGGAACATGACTGGGAGTGGTGCCAAAGGACTGGAGAGAGGCTCATGCGGTGCCTTTACACAAAAGCGGAAGAAAGGATGTGGTTGAAAACTACAGGCCGGTTAGTTTAACTTCGGTGGTGAGTAAACGCTGCTGAAAAAGAAAATAGTTTATTGGAAACGCTGCTGAAAGAGAAAATAGTGAGGTTTCTGGAGTCCAGCGGATTACAGGATCTGAGGCAGCATGGATTCACCAGAGGCAGGTCTTGTCAGACAAATCTGATCGATTTCTTTGACTGGGTGACCAGGGAGTTGGACCGAGGGAGAGCCTTAGATGTGGTGTATTTAGATTTCAGCAAAGCCTTTGACACTTCCACACAGGCGACTTATAAACAAACTGAGCACCCTACGGATGGACCCTAAAGGTACTGCTTGGGTTAGAAATTGGTTGGGTGGGAGGCGACAAAGAGTACAGGTAAATGGAGCTCACTCTGAGGAGAAGGATGTCACCAGTGGTGTGCTCCAAGGATCTGTCCTTGATCAGATTCTTTTTAACATCTTTGCTAGTGATATAGCGGAAGGGATGTCGGGTAAGGTTTGAATCTTTGTGGATGATACTAAAATCTGCAATAGAGTAGACACCCAAGAAGGTGTAGATAACATGAAGAGGGATCTAGCTAAGCTTGAAGAATGGTCTAGAATTTGGCAGCTGGGATTTAATGTTAAAAAAATGTAAGGTCATGCATTTGGGAGCAATATAGCATAAGGGGTGAAGTACTTTTGTCCACTAAAGAAGAGCGGGACCTAGGTGTGGTTGTGTCTGATGATCTTAAAGTAGCTAAACAGGTAGAAAAGGCGACGGCAAAAGCTAGAAGAATGCTTGGGTGCATACAGAGAGGAATGGCTAGCAGAAAAAAGGAGGCGATAGTGCCTCTGTATAAGTCTTTGTTGCGACCTCATTTGGAGTATTGTGTGCAAATCTGGAGACCGCACCTTCAAAAGGATATAAACAGGATGGAGTCAGTACAGAGGGTGGCTACTAAAATGGTTAGTAGTCTTCATTATAAAGCATATGAGGACAGACTGAAGGATCTTAATATGTACACCTTAGAGGAAAGGTGGGATAGAGGTGATATGATTGAGATGTTCTGCTACGAGGGGACATGGGATGAGGATTAAGGGGAATAGATTCAGGAGTGATATGCGGAAATATTTCTTTACGGAAAGAGTGGTGGATCCATGGAATAGTCTCCCAGTGGAGGTGGTAGAGATGAGGACAGTATCTGAATTAAAAAAAGCATGGGACAAACACAGAGGATCTCTAAAGCAAAAAAGGCGACTTGTAGTTGATATGGAAGGACAGACTAGATAGGCCATGTGGTCTTTTTCTGTCGCCATATTTCTATGTTTCTATACTGGGTGACTTTAATCTACCCAAAGTGAATTGAAGTATTCCTTCTGCAAATCTGGAAAGACATAAAAAGATAGTGGATGCCTTCCAAGGTGCACTGCTTAGACAAATGATGATGGAACCAACCAGGGAAAGTTCGATGCTGGATTCACCAATGCTGGAGTCACCAATGGAGATAGTGGGTCGAATGTCCAGGTAGGTGCCCACATGAGCAGCAGCAATCATTCCCTGGTGTGGTTTGAGATAAAAGCCAAGGCAGAGTCCAATCACAGCAAGCTCAAAGTCCTAGACTTCAAAAACAGTGACTTATGTAAAATGGCTAAGTACCTGAAGGAGATGTTGGCAGGGTGAGAGGAGGTAGGGGAAGCGGAACTGCAGTGAGCTAAACTAAAGGACGCAATAAAAGGGGCAACAGATACACATGTCAGAGATATTGATATTGTGTATCTGGACTTTCAGAAAGCCTTTGACAAGATGTGCCATACTGGGTCAGATCAAGGTCCATCAAGCCCAGTATCCTGTTTCCAACAGTGACCAATCTAGGTCATACGTACCTAGCAGTTTCCCCAAAAGACATAGGTTCTTCAGTGCTTGTACTGGGTCAAGCATTGATATCCTGGGTCCCTTTTTAATAATGGTTTATGGACCTTTCCTCCAGGAACTTGTTCAAACCTTTTTTAAACCCAGCTACACTAACAGCCTTTACTACATCCTCCGGTAACAAATTCCAGAGTTTGATTACACGTTGAGTGGAAAAATATTTTCACTTATTTGTCTTAAATAGTTTACCCTGTAGCTTCATTGCTTGTCCCCTAGTCTTTCTATATTCTGATAAAGTAAACAATCGATCTACGTTTACCTGTTCCACTCCGTTCATTAATTTATAGACTTCTATCATATCTCCCCTCAGCCGCCTCTTTTCCAGGTTAAAGAGCCCTAAACATTTTAGCCTTTCTTCATAGGAGTATCCTTCCATCCCCTTTACCATTTTGGTGGCTCTTCTCTGAACCTTTTCTAATAACGCTACATCCTTTTTAAGATACTGCAACCAGAATTGCACACAATATTCAAGGTGCGGTCGCACCATGGAACGATACAGACGCATTATAATATACTTTTTTTATTTTCCTTTCCTTTCCTTATGATACCTAGCATTCTATTTGCTCTCTTTGCTGCCACTGCACACTGGGCGGCGGGTTTTAACATGTTATCTACTATGACGCCTACATCTTTTTCCTGGGTGGTGGTTCCTAATGTGGAGCCTTACATCGTATAACCATAGTTTGGGTTGTTGTTCCCTAGGTGCATAACTTCGCGCTTGTCCACATTAAATTTCATCTGCCATTTTGATGCCCAGTCTTCCAATTTATCAAGATCCTCTTGCAATATTGTTCCAAACAATATCAATATCTCTGATGAGGGACCTTGTCAAAGGCTTTCTGAAAGTCCAGATACACAATATCAACCGACTCACCTTTGTCCACCTGTTTATTCACTCCTTCAAAAAAACATAACAGATTAGTAAGAAAAGGTCTTCCGTGTATAAAGCCATGTTGGCTGTCTCCCATTAGGTTGTGACTATCTACATGCTGACTAATTTTATTCTTTATGATGGTTTCTACCATTTTTCCTGGTACTGACGTCAGGCTCACCGGTCTGTAGTTTCCTGGATCACCCCTGGAACTCTTTTTAAAAATTGGTGTTACATTGGCAATCCTCCAATCTTCAGGTATTAGAGATGATTTTAATGATAGTTCACAGATTACTGATAGCAGGTCTGCAATCTCATATTTCAGTTCTTTCAACACCCTTGGATGTATACCATCCGGCCCAGGTGATTTGCTACTCTTCAGTTTATCTAATAGTTGTAAGACATCTTCCCAATGCATTGATATTTCCTTCAATTCTTCCGCACCTTTAAATACCACTTCAGTCATGGGTAACATCCCTACATCTTCCTCAGTAAAGACCGAAGCAAAGAATTCATTCAGTCTCTCCGCTATCGCCTTGTCGCCTCTTAGTGCTCCTTTAACCCCTTTATCATCTAATGGACCAACTGACTCTCTCACAGGTTTTTTGCTACGAATGTACTTGAAAAGGTCTTTATTTCGCGTTTTTGCTTCCGCAGCAAGCTTCTTCTCAAATTCTCTCTTTGCCTGCCTTATCAATGCCTTGCATTTGACCTGCCAGTGCTTGTGCTGTTTCCAGGTTTCATCGTTTGGCCCTTTTTTCCATTTCCTGAAAGATGCTTTTTTGGCAACAACAGCCTCTCTGATCTCACCTTTAAACCATGCTGGCAGTTTTTTGGGCTTCCTTCCACTTTTCTTAAAGCGTGGAATACAGCTGGTCTGGGCTTCCAAGATAGTATTTTTCAACAACACCCAAGCTTGATGTACGTCTTTAACCTTTTAGTTTTTTCTTAACTGTTTTCCTCATTTTATCATAGTCTCCCTTTCGAAAGTTAAAAGGTAGTACTGTGGATTTCCTTACTATCCCTCCTCCACTAATTAAATCAAAGGCGATCATGCTATGATCACTATTGCCAAGTGGACCCAACACCCTTATCTCTTGCACTAGATCTGGTGTTCCACGAAGGACTAGGTCCAATATGGCTTCCCCTATGGTCGGTTCATGAACCAGCTGCTCCAAGAAGCAGTCATTTATTTCATCTAGGAACTTTATCTTCCTAGCATGTCCTGACGTGACACTGACCCAGTCGATACCGGGGTAATTGAAATCACCCATTATTATTACTGCGCTGTAACTTTTGTTAGCTTCCTTGATTTCTTTGAGCATTTCATCATCCATTTGGTCATTCTGGCCAGGTGCTCGATAGTACACCCCCACTGCCATTGCCTTCCCCCTTTTATATGGAATTTCAATCCATATAGATTCTACAGCAGATTTTGTTTCCTGCAAAAGTTTAATCCTTTTTGAGTCAATGCCCTCTCTAACACAGAGCGCAACCCCTCCACCAATTTGATCAGCTCTATCGTTACGATATAGTTTGTACCCAGGTATCACAGTGTCCCACTGGTTGTCCTCCTTCCACCATGTCTCTGATATTCCAATCATATCTAACCTTTCATTTAGTGCTATATATTCTAACTCTCCCATCTTATTCTTTAGACTTCTAGCATTTGCATACAAGCATTTTAGAGAATGTATTTTATTCATGTTAATTTGGCTATTGCTAGACATGGGTAAATTGGGCTACTTTACTCTTTTGTGAAACCTCTCTGCTTTTGGTAGTATCCTTCAAGGATACATTCTTCCGAACCATCCGCTCTTGGGCGACTGTCGGCTTTCCCCTATTATCTAGTTTAAAAGCTGCTCTATCTCCTTTTTAAAGGTTAATGCCAGCAGCCTGGTTCCATCCCAGTTAAGGTGAAGCCCATCCCTTCGGAAGAGCCCCTCCTTTCCCCAGAATGTTCCCTAGTTCCTAACAAATCCAAAACCCTCATCTCTGCACCATTGTCTCATCCACGCATTGAGACTCCGCAGTTCTGCCTGCCTTTTGGGTCCTGCGCGTGGAACAGGAAGCATTTCGGAGAATGCTACCCTGGAAGCTCTGGATTTCAACTTCCTACCTAAAAGCCTAAATTTTGCCTCCAGAACCTCCCTACCACATTTTCCTATGTCATTGGTACCGACATGTACCAAGACAGCAGACTCCTCCCCAGCACTATCTAAGACCTTATCTAGGTGGCGCGTGAGGTCCGCTACCTTAGCACCAGGCAGGCATGTTACCAGGCGATCCTCACGTCCACCAGCCACCCAGCTATCTACATGCCTAATGATCGAATCACCAACTATAACGGCTGTCCTAACCCTTCCCTCATGAGCACATGGCACTGGAGAAACTTCCTCGGTGCGAGAGGGTTTTACATCACCTGGAGGACAGGTCCTAGTTACAGGATCATTTCCTGCCACACCAGGGTGATGCTCTCCTGTCACATGACCTCTCTCCTCCATGGCAACAGGGGTGCTGCCAGACTGGAGGTGGGACTTCAGGACTATATCCCTGTAGGTCTCGTCTATGTACCTCTCTGTCTGTCTTATGTTTTCCAAGTCTGCTACTTTAGCCTCTAGAGAACGGACTTATTCCCTGAGAGAAAAGAGCTCCTTGCACCTAGTGCACACGTAAGACCTCTCACCAACTGGGAGAAAATCATACATGTGACACTCAATGCAAAAGACTGGAAAGCCCCCATCCCGCTGCTGGACTGCTGTCTGCATCTTAGTTTTAAGTTTGTGTCTAGATCTTTAAGTTCTTACTTACTAGGGGTTGCTATGGGTATTTATACCAATAAAACTGTACCTAATACGTTTAATATACCTTGTTCACCTGAAGCTTAATTAATCTCAGGTCCTTAGTGTATGACTGATTTGGGTAATGAGCTTCACCTGAAAGCACCTCCTGTCTTTTAAGATGTGTACGTACCTATAAAGCTATGATTATCCCAGGGGTGGGTGGGTGTGGGGAGGGAGGGAAATAACACTTATTAAGAGAGGGCTGCTACACAGTACCCTGTCTTGTGCTGCTGAGGTAAGCTAAATTCTGATTTGATTTAAATTATAGCTATTAGCTGCTGCTAGGCTCTAACTTCTTATGAAATTTAAACTACAAGCTCTCTGCTGGGTTCTAAATTTAACCAGAAAGCTCTCTTCTGTGTTTTAAAACTAAAAGTACTTTTCTGATGCTAGGCCCTGATTGACTATTAAATGTACACAAGCTCTCTGCTGGGTTCCAAATGTAACCAGAAAGCTCTCTTCTGTGTGTTAAATTTAATCCACAGCTACAAACACCCTAAAAGTCCCGAAAGCATTAACAGTTTGCACTTCATCTACAGCCAACAGGGCGTTTAGTATCAGCGCACCAAGATGCTGGAACGCATTACCTCCAGATATCCGGGCTATTAAGGGCCTTACGCAGTTTAGGAAAGCCCTCAAGTACCATCTTTTCAATAAGTACCTCATAGAACCCAACCTCACCCACCGAGACAGAGATGCAACCCACTAAGCAAATATATGGTTTCCCAACAACATGCCAAGAAAGATTCTCTAACCCTTAGTGGTGCATTTGTTTCTATAGAATTCATGATCATTCAACCTTATGTAGCAATATTTGTAAATAGTTTACAAGCTTATGTAGCAAGTTTTTGTAAATAGTTTACCCCTGTTATCTAAGTTACTTGCCCTGTTATCTGTAAACTCATACATGTTAACTGTACTGAGCGTTTCTGTTCCATGTAAACCGCGCTGATGCTGAATAGTGCGGTATATAAGAGAATGTAAATAAATAAATAAATAAATAAATAAACTAAAAGTACTTTGCTATTACTTGGCCCTGAGTGACTATTAAATTTAAACTACAAGCTCTCTGCTGGGTATGAAATGTAACCAGAAAGTTCTCCTCTGTGTTTTAAATTCAAACTTTAATTGCTGCTACTCGGCCCTAACTGATCCAACAAAAAACAGTGGGTTCACAGATTAAGTAGCTTTAATACAAAGAATTCTTTTTAGAAAATTACCACAGTTGCAGATTTCTCTCCAGAAGTAACAATCCCCCTTTCTAGTCCTTCAAGACTAGAAAATGCAAGACTCAGAAGCACGAAGAACAGCATCGTGGAAAGTGACACTGAAAATGCAAAAATGCTAAACAAATATTTCAGTTCTGTTTTTACTAAATAAAATCCTGGAGGAGGACACCTGTGATTGACAAACGTTCAAATGGGAATGGAACAGATACACCACCATTCACAGAAGTTGAAGTGCTTGAACAGCTTGCAAAACTGAAAGTGGAGGCCATGGGACCAGATGGGATACATCCAAAGATATTGAAAGAACTCAGAGAGATTCTGGCAGGGCCATTAAATGATTTTTTAACAGATCCTTGGAGACAGGAGAAGTTCCACAGGACTGGAGAAGGGCTGATGTGTAATAGGGAAAAAGTGACAAACTACAGGCCAGTAAGCCTTACCTCGGTGGTGGGAAAAGTATAGGCTCCATGATCCGAGGCAACATGGTTTTATCGAAGAACAATCATGCCAAGCCAATCAGAATTTTTTTGACCTGGTGACCAGAGAACTAGATCAAGGGCATGTGATGGATGTGATCTACCTAGATTTCAGCAAAGTCTTTGATACTGTTTCTCGTAGGAGGCTTATCAACAGCCTGGGGATGGGTGCAAGGTAGTGAACTGGATCAGAAATTGGTTGACTGACAGATGACAGAAGGTGATGGTAAATGGAACTCACTCACTGCTCAAGGCCGGACGACTGTACTCAAGCTTGGCGGAGTGCACCGATGCCAGCCGCAGCTACTTGAGCCGCCAGCTTGAACCCATCATAGGCCACTCGAGACATGAATTTGGAGCATTCACGGACTGAAAACGTTCCTTTGATAGATCAGCCGAGAATCTGGCGAGTTCCTTCACCATGTCTCTCAGGTACATACCCATGTACAGTTGGCAGACCTGGATGTGGCCGATGAGCATTGAGCCACTGTTGCACTTTCTGCCGAGGGCGTCCAGGGTGTGGGCCTCCCTGCTGGAGGACTCCGAGGAGTATGTCTTCTGGCTTTTCGACCGACGCATGGTCGATTTCACCACCTTGGAGTTATGCGGCAGCTATGACTTTTGGAAGCCCGGGCTTCGGCGGACACGATATATCGAATCGAGCCGTTTGCTCACCAATGGCACCAAAGCTGGTGTCTTCCACATTTTGAGGGGCCTCGTTCTGGAGGATTTCCAACTCAACCGCCTGAGGGTCCTCCTCTGTCTCGGTTGGGAACGCCAGGGTCTTAGACATGTCCTTGACAAAATCAAGGAAGCCCAATATCCTCGGACAGGGACAGCCGTCATGGCTCCGAGATGGGAGAGTCACATGGGACGTCACAATGGCGACGTGTATTGGAGGACTCCTTGTACTCCGTCAAGGAATCTTAGGAGGGCTGCTCCGCAGGGCCCCCGATGCCCTGCGGCCAGTGCCCGGCAAACTTTCCGGGGATGATCACGGTCCCGTCGAGCAGGACTCGGATCGCAACCTCGGCCGAGGATCGGATAGGCCTCCGGGGACGTCTTGGATGTCGAGGGTCTGGTGGTCGGAGCAGATGAACCGGTCATGCTGGACAACAGTGCCCACTGCTGGTCCATGAAGGCAGAGGGAGGAGTGGCCTAGTGGTTGGGGCAAGTTACCTCAGGCCGAAAGGTCAGGCATTCAAATTCCCACTAGAGGACAGCAACCTTGGGCAGGAAGGACTGGGGTTTCTAGTCCCACAGGTGCTCCTTGTGGTCTTGGGCAAGCCACTTAACCCTCCATTACCCATTTTCCCTGTAAAATAGTTATCTCCAAGTTATAATGCCCTGTTCAATGTAATTTCAGTTTGTTCAATGTAAACCGTCTTGATATCATAAAATGTGGCATATAAGAAATGTTAAATAAATAAAATAAACTGGGCCGCCATTCTGGACTCCAGACCAGAAGGCTCCATAGCCTTTGGTGCGAGCACCGAGGGACTCGGGCCCGATGATGGCTCCCCCAAAGGGGAATCCTCGTTGAGGACAGTGTCTGGGGACAGAGGCCTGTCCATGGTTGGATCCATCCGAGGAACCTTGACAGGTCGCTCCTTCTACAATGCCTTGGACAAACTTATTGAACTGTGGGACCAGGCCCGGGGAGCACTCGGCTGGTCGGAACCGTCCAAGGACGCCGCCTTCGAGGGTGTTTCTTCTTCCTGGGTTCCCTTGAGGGAGACCCCCTTTCTGAGAACCCATGACGAGGCTCGGATTTGGAATGTTCTGCCCGAGATATCGGGGCCTCAAATGAGACCCTGGCCTTCGGAGGCACCGGAGACTCGGGGAAAAACTTGTCGAGCTGCTGCTGGCAGCTCCTGAGGGCCTTACTGGACATCCTTTTGCAGAGACCGCAGGCTGCCGGGTCGTAGTCTGGCCTGAGGCAGCGGAGACAGCAGTTGTATGTGTCCATCAAAGACTTAATTTTGGAGCACCAATCACACTTCTTAAAGCCACTGGTAGCCATGGGGGAAAAATGTACCCCTGCGAGGTCAAAGACTCTCCGGAATGCCAGTGGGAGAAAAAAGGGGTGAAGACGCCAGGAAAAGAAAAGAATGAAAGACTACAAAAATAGACTGAACTCAACACCGAGGCAATGAGGTCGGTGGGCGCGAAGAATACCGGTGCAATACTGGAGGCGAGTATGAAACTCGGAGAGAAAAATCAACTTTTTCCGGGGACAAGCCAGATAAACGTCTGAAGGGCTCCGCGGAAAAAAGGAGACTGAGCAAGATGGCACCCTTGGGCAGGAAGGGGGACCACACATGCATGGTGGCATCTCCCAAAGGTTTTCTTTGAAAGCTGGGGGGAAGCTTCCGCAAAGGCTCTGTCGCTGCCGACATCACCCGTATGTGAGGACTGACTTCCTGTTTGATCCCGGAGAAGGGAAGCTATTTTGGACCTGGTCATTAAAGAAACACAGGATCTGGTACAAGAAATAAGGCTGTTGGGGCTACTTGGCAACAGTGATCATAACATGATCACATTTGATTAAATGAATGGAAGAAGGACAGCAAGGAAATCCACAGTATTTCTTTTTAATTTTTAAAAGGGAGACTATGATAAAATGAGGAAAATAGTTAAGAAAAAACTAAAAGGAGAAGCTGCAAAGATTGAATATTTACATCAAGCATGGGCGTTGTTTAAAAGTACTATCTTGGCAGCCCAGACCAGTTGTATTCCACGCTTTAGGAAAAGTTGAAGGAAGGCCAAAAAACTGCCAGCATGGTCAGAAAGACTGTTGCTGCAAAAAATCATCTTTCTGGAAATGGAAAAACGAGCTAAATGACGAAAACATAAGCACTGAGTGTCAGTTGGACCACTGGATGATAGAGGGATAAAAGGGGTGCTATGTGATAACAAGGCCATAGCCATAGCCGAGAAACTGAATGAATTCTTTACTGAAGATGATGTTAGGAAGTTATCCGTGCCTGAAATGGTATATAAAGCTCATGTATTGGAAGAATTGAAAAGAATATCGATAACCGGGAAGATGTATTAAAACTATCTGATAAAACTGAAGAGTAGCAAATCACCTGGACCAGATGGGTATATATCCGAGGGTTTTGAAAGAACAGAAACATGAGAATGCAGACCTATTAGTACACTGTGAATTATCACTGAGATAATCTGTAGTACCTGAAGATTAGAGAGTGGCCAATGTAACTGCAATTTTTAAAAAGGGTTCCAGGAGTGATCCTGGAAACAACAAACCCATGAGACCGAAGTCAGTACTGGGAAAAATGGTAGAAACCATTCTAAAGATTAAAATTACTGATTACGTAGATAGTCTTGGTTTAATGGGAAAAGCCAACATGAACTGAGCCAACGAAAATCTTGTCTAACTAATCCGATGTTTTTTTTGAAGGGGTGAATAAACAGGTAGACAAAGGTAAGCCATTGGATATAGTTTATCTGGATTTTCAGAAAGCCTTTGACAAGGTCCCTCATCAGAGACTTTTGGCGAAATTAAAAAGTCATGGGACTGGAGGCAGTGTACTAATGTGGATCAGGAACTTGTTAAAAGAAAGCAAGCAAAGAGTAGGGCTAAATGGCAAATGTTCTCAATTGAGAAAGGTAAATAGTGGAGTACCACAGGGATCTGTGCTGGGCCCGATGCCCTTCAACATATTCATAAATGAACTGAAAATGGGAACAAGCAGGGTGATCAAATATGCAGATGACACAAAATTATGCAAAGTTGTTAGAACACAAAAGGATTGGGAAAAATTGCAAGAGGACCTTGTTAAATTGGAAGACTAGGCGTCCAAATAGCAGATGAAATTTAATGTGGACAAGTGCAAAGTTATGCACCTAGGAAAGAACAACCCCAACTATGGTTACACGATGTAAGGTTCCACCTTAGAAACCACCACCCAGGAAAAAGATTTAAGCATCATTGTTGAAACCCTCCACCCAGTATGCAGTGGCAGCAAAGGAAGCAAATAAAATGCTAGGAATCATAAGGAAAGGAATGGAGAATAAAACAAAGGATTTATAATGCCTCTATCATTCCTTGGTGCCACTGCACCTTGAATATTGTGTGCAATTCTGGTTGCCATATCTTAAAAAGGATATAGCGGAAATAGAAAAGGTACAGAGAAGAGCCACCAAAATGGTAAAGGGGATAGAAGGATACCCCTATGAGGAGAGGCTTAAAAGGATGGGGGCTCTTCAACTTAGAAAAGAGATGGCTGAAGGGGGATATGATAGAGGTCTATAAATTAATGAATGGAATGGAACGGATAACGTAGATCAGCTGTTTATGTCATCAAAAAGTAGAAAGAGTAGACGACATGCAATGAAACTACAATGTAACCCGTTTAAGACTAACAAGAGAAAACATTTTCTTACTCAAAGCATAATTCAAACTCTGGAATTTGTTAGCAAAGGGAGTAAAAGCAGTTACTGTAGCTGGGTTTAAAAAGGATTTGGACAAATTCCTGGCGTAAAGGTCCATAAACCATTATTAAAAAGGACCTAGGATATCCACTGCTTACCCTAGGACGAGCATTGTGGAACCTGTAAGGCCTTTTTGGGAACCTGCCAGGTACTTGCGACTTGGATTAGCCACTGTTGGAAACAGGATACTGGGCTTGATGAACCTTCATCCGACCCAGTATGGCTGTTCTTATGTTCTTAATGAACAAACCTTTTTCAAAGATGGGGAAGATGTAAAAATAAAGGGCATAACACATGAAGCTGCAAAGGTGTAAGGTAATGTCAGGAAATACTTTTTCACTGAAAGGATGGTGGATGCTTGGAATGTCCTCCAGATAGAAGTGGTGGGGGCAAATACAGTGACAGAATTCAAAATGGCATGGGAAGGACACTGTGGATCCCTTTATAGCAAGAGGATAAAATCAAAATAAACTTAACTGTCTCTGAGATCTCAACAAGTAGAAGTGACCAGCACAGATCGGTGGGCACACCCCTAAACAAAGGTATGGGGAGGGGTAACCTGCATGGTGCGGCAGGTTACCTACTCCTGCCATATTGTTGGGCAAACTAGATGGAGCATACTGGTCTTTACCTGCCTACGGTAGTCCGGGGGACCCAATGAGTCTAGTAGGGAGACTATGGAAATTGGGCATACACAGAGGACGATGCACCCACATGCTTCCCAGGCCTCTCTGGCCTATCTTCCAGGAGGCGATGAGATTGGGGCTCACCTAAATCTTTAACAAGTTTCTCCAAGTCTATCCAAACCAAAAGATTCCCATTAAAGGCAAGCTAGGTGAACTTGGACTTGAGAGAATCTATCTGCCGCCTAGTGGTGAAGCTACAGCCACCATCACCATCGAAAGAGCAATGTCTTTAGCCACCAAGTGGACGAGATCATACATAGCATCCAACAGAGTGACCGATGTCTACATTGAGAGGACGAGAGACTGAATCCACTGGAGAAGAGCTCTAGTCATTAGGCCCACACACAGTCAACTGGAGGATAAAAACAGAAGTTGCAAACGGATTCCTCAGGAGTGTGTCTATCTTACGAAGCAGGTAACAATGTCATAAGAAGCCTCTGGAACTTTTCTGTCTCCACATCATATTAGGAATGTATTACCGTCCACTGGGATGGCGGTCCACTTTACAACCGCTGTGACATGCGCATCCACTCTAGGTGTGCTGAACCATGTGGGGCAGTACTTCTGTGGCAGGGTATAAAGCCTCCTACAAACAGTCAGCCCCTTCACTGGGGAATCTGGCACAGGGCAGGCCATTCCATTGTGCGAGAATGTTATTAGCACAGGCCCCCATGCTTCATGTGCCAGGAAATAGCCTTTAACCTTTCCCGACATTCAGCATGCTTCATTAGAACATAGCTGCCAGCGTGAGAGAAAATGCCGCTCTTCATGCTGGCAGCTGTGCAGATATGAGCCAGGGCCTTGCATGGACCTCTCCGGCTTACCTCTGAAGCCACAGACAGGCTTGGGGCTCTTCGGGGAGGGGGAGGCTAGGACTGGAAATGGGCTGATGGGGAGCTAGGATAGGACTGGAAATGGCCGATAGGGGGGCTAGGATTGGAAATGGGCTGATGGGGGAGGAGCTTGGACTGGAAATGGCTGATGGGAGAAGCTTGGACTATAAATGGGTTGATGGGGAGGCAGGATTAGAAATGGGCTGATGGGGGGGTTAGGACAGGAATGGAAATGGGCTGATGGGGGGGCTAGAATTGGAAATGTGTTGATGGGGTCTAGTATTGGAAATGAGCTGATGGAGGAGAGCGTGGACTGGAAATGGGCTGATGGAGGAGTGTGGACTGGAAATGGGCTGATGGGGTGGGCTAGGATTGGAAATGGGCTGATAGGGGGGCTTGGATTGGAAATGGGCTGATGGGGGGCTAGGACTGGAAATGGGCTGATGGGGGAGTTTGAACTGGAAATAGGCTGACAGGGGGCTGGAATAGGACTGGAAATGGCTGATGGGGGCTAGGACTGGAAATGGCTGATGGGGGGCTAGGACTGGAAATGGGCTGACGGGGGGGGTAGGATTGGAAATGGGCTGATGGGGGGATAGAATAGGACTGTAAAGGGCTGATGGAGGGGGGCTAGGACTGGAAATGAGTTGATGGGGGGTAGGACTGGAAATGAGTTGATGGGGAGGTAGGACTGGAAATGGGCTGATGGAGGGGCTAGGACTGGAGGCTGGAACAGGACTGGAACTGAGCTGATGGAGGGCTAGCATTGGAAATGGGCTGTTGCAGGGGCATGGGAGAAGAGAGCGGATGCTGGGTGGGACTGGAACTAAAAGGGAGCTGATGTTAGAGGACTAGAAGGGGATGGAACTAGGGGAATGAGGATGGAGAGGTGAAAAGATATTTTGTGTGGGAGGGAAGAAAAATCTACGATTGGCAAAGCAAGTGGGGACTGAGTATGGAAGGGTAAAATTTGAGTGAATGATTAAGGAATAAAGAAAGAAATGGACGAAAAGCAAAAGGGGAAAGATCAGTATGTTAAAGCAGATGTAGAGAGAGAATGGAAAAAATCTAGAAGAGAGAAGAAAGGACAAATGGGCAGCTAGCAGAAGACACAAAGGAACCAGAAGAAAGTGACTGGAGCAATTGTAACTGAAAAATAAAATGTCCAAACGAAAGGTAAAAAAAATACATTTTTATTTTGAATTTATGAAATGGAATATGCCAGCTCTGGGAAATGTGTATTGCCAACATCTGCGTTTTTGTTTAGTACAAGAGGAAGTCAATTTTTAGTTTTATTTCTCCTGTGTTGTTGTACATTCCAAGTTTGGCTTTTGGGGTTCCCAATTTAATTATCGCCTTTCTATTACTAAATTGTGATCCCCTGTTCTTTGTTTGATGACAGTCGATGTTCTGCACGTGTAACCGAGCTGAGGTATTCTATTCATGTAGTTTCTATTTGACAGTGCCACTTGTTCTCTTTCCCCAGTAGGAGATGTACTGGTATTCTCTGAGCTATATGGGTTTAATATTTGCAGTGTTGCCTTTTGATAAGTTTTGGTGCCTGGCGGTTGTCACTGGAGCATAGTAATGTAGAAATCTGGTAGCCTTTCTTTATTTAGACACTCTTAAGAGGCATGTTTACTAAAGGTTAGCGCATGTTAACATTATGCAAATGATGCTCCTTATGCAAATGAGGCCCCGCAATGAGTCTCCGCACCCCCATTGGACCGCCCCTGGTCTGGCAAGTCCCACTGAGCAGATTATGCTTTTGATAATCTCTGTAAAAGTTAAGGCCATCATAGACTTCCAAACCCTTTGCAGGAGGGAATGTATCTGTGGCTCTTGCTCTGATGCTGGAGGGTCAGTCAAACTAGAGCTGATGACATTTGAGCAATCAGAGCTGCTAGTTCATCCTTCCTGAACAAGCGGACAAAGCATAGTTACTCACTTGAAACAGGTGATCTCCGGGAACAGCAGGAATCAGTCTTCACATATGGGTGATGCCCACCGACGGAGCCCATGCAGAAACACTCTCCAGCATCCAGTAGGAAGCGTTTGGGAGCACTCCTCTGCGCATGCATGCCTGCCTTCCCAGTGAGTCTCAGTTGTTTTTTTTTTTACAGAGCCCAGATGCTGTCCTCACACCGCAGTTAAACGTTTTTCCTTTCATCCTTCGGGGTTTATTACTTACTGTATTTGCTTTCCCATCATACCAGCTGTTCCATGTCTGGTATGGTGGTCCAGAGTTCTGAACCAGAGTCCACCCAGACATCGGCCATCTCCCTCAAGCAGCGCATGCTGTTTATCGAGAGCAGTCTGACTGCATTCCTAGCGGCATCCATGCTGGTGGCCTCACAACCCTGGGGAGCCCAGATCTCATTACCGAGCCGGGACGTCGCCCATATGTGAAGAATGCATTCCTGCTTTTTCCTGGAGATTACCAGATTCATTGTGATCTTCCGAAAGAGAAGACATTTCATCCTCCAGGCTGGAATCATCTCCAAAGGTGTCAGGACTGAACTCTAGGGTTTGGCCAAAGGAGAGTTGATCCGAACCTCCTGACGCCAATTTTTGCTGAGATAGCTTAGAAGGCGGCGCTCAAGCCAGGCTTTGACTTGCCACCTGCCCCTCTTCTAAGTGAGTAGAAAGAAATTGGGAGGACCTGGAGACCAATGTTCCCTCTAATTTTCTGTCGGCTGTGTGCGCATAAAATATCAGCTGTGCAGCTTTTGAAGGAAGGTTAAATTTTTGTGCGCCACGTAACGACACTCAGAGTTATATACTTTAAAATTTGACTACACATCAGAATACAGTATGTACACCACATTGATTGCACTAGAAAACATTGTAGAACTTGTGAAAACTGTAAATACATAACAACTTTTAAATTTTAAGACGTCTGTGGTGTTTTCTATCAGAATCAGAATCGTAATTTTTGTGCGCTCTGTTGTAAAGTATGTGCGCTCGCTCGGTGAGGTGTGTGCGCGCGCACACGCGCACAGCTTAGAGGGAACAGTGCTGGAGACTCTAGGGTCCGAGCTGCAACGCCAGAAAGACCAAGGTTGATGCAGAAATGAGAAGAATTCCAGGAACACAACCCAGGAGTGGAAGCATCCTTGGGAGAAACAAAAGCAGCTGGAGCCCTTTGAGAAATGGAGTGAGCACTCTAACTCAAAGCTGGTCTATTATTTTTTTGCACTGCACTGCCTGTCTCCTGCAGCCAAGATAAGGTCAGGGCACCCGTGTCCCCTTGCTTGGAGAGGAGAGACAGGCCTTCCAAGGGCACATCAGAAGCATCTATGCAAGAATTACAGACAGAATTCAGTGAAGAGGCTCCCTGCTTTTCACAGAGCAGGTAATGCTTTTCAGAAGTAGGTATATGGATCTCCAATGCTACCGACAGCTGGGCAACGCAGGCTCAAGTTGTGCTACAATGGCACAGTGCAGCAGGGCCACAGAGACAATAGTAATGCACACTCGAGCCATGCAGTCAAGTAATAACGTATGCTAGAGCCACGCAGGCAACACACTGCATGCTGCAGATGTTCACAGATGGAAGGTGCATATGAGGAGTGGAAAAGCACAGGAAACGCAAATGTCCGCAGGCAGTTGTATGAGGTGGGAAAACACAGTCGCTGACCCAACAGATGCCCTGAGTGGTCCAACCCAACTTGCGCAACATACAGTAGATGAGGTCGGGAGCCCCATAAAACAAGTCAGACAAAGGCAGTTTTGGTACTCACTCCTGGGGTGCCCAAAGCAGGTAAAAACTATGCTAGGCTCAGTGCTGCTCCCCTGTTGCCAGACATGCAGTCACATACCTCCATACAGCCTTCTTCAAATCTTCAGGGGGGAGAGCAGGAAGCAGCAAGAGGGAGTGGGCACCAAGGTTGTGTGAGGCTTGAAGAATCCTTTACAAATGCCTTTCCAAACGTCTGGCTGCTCAAGAGGTCCTTAACTTAAGGACGTGGAGTTGAACAAATTCCCCTTCTCCGTATGACATCTGAAAAGAGCATCAGTTTTAAGGGTGACTCTAGAGGAGTTTCCCGCATCATACTCCATTGAGAAAGTAACCTTGTTGATGGTCACTCACAGGCGATATCAATCTCTTCTTTCTTCAATATGTGTTTTTCTACATTTCATTGGAGCTTAAAAACTTGCATCCACTATTTGCTGGAGAAAGAAATACTGGATTATGCCCCTAGGAGAACAGGCTGTTAATGGAACAATGTCATAAGAAATCTCTGGAACTTTTCTGTCTCGACTTTTCTGGACTGGTTTAGCCTGATATAGAAGGAATTCCATAACTAAAGTTTCACTGTACATAGGTTTCTATGCTACAGACACGAACTCCTTATCCAATAGAAATCCACTGGGAGGGCGAGGGTTTACTTCTCTGGAACTCCTAATCCAATTTGGTCCATTTTCAAACTCTGTGTATCTTTCTACTTGTTTTTCTCACATGTCAAGTTTCATCTGATTGTTCTTTTGCTCTCTCCCCTGTCCCCAAAAGAAGAAAGGAAGACATTCTCTATCCCTTTTATATAATTCTAATTTCCATTGGGTTGGAAAGAAGAAATTGTTCATTAACTCTTTAAGGACCAGGGGACATATTTGTCCCATAAGTTTTAAAACTCATAAAACATGCAATTTTTATTTAAAATCCATTTTAATTTCTGTTCACATCAAGATAAAACCTTATTCTGTCAAATGATTCTGTTTAATGACCAATTCATGTAACATTTATTTTCTATAAAGCGCTTCATAATTTACCAATATGGAAATAGGAATTTGTGTTCTTTTGGTGTTCCATAGAAAATGATGTAAGAAGCCGGATGTTATGTGAACTTTCATATTTAATTACGCGCATGTCTGACAAAATTGAATAGTTTTCTTTAGAGAAATTTCTATTTTTATCAATTTCAGTGAGTTTTATTGCTGTGGGACACATTTGTCCCTGTGGTCTATAACTGAAAAAATACAGTACTACTTTTGTCGCATGCTAACACAAGTTCTGCTACAAGGGGACATGGGATGAGGGTGAAGGGAGATAGATTCTGGAGTGATATGCGGAAATATTTCTTTACGGAAAGAGTAGTGGATCCATGGAATAGTCTCCCAGTGGAGGTGGTAGAGATGAGGACAGTAACTGAATTCAAAAAAGCATGGGACCAACACAGAGGATCTCTAAAGGTAAAATGTGGACTGTTGTAGTTGTTGTTATGGAAGGACAGACTAGATAGGCCATGTGGTCTTTTTCTGTCATCATGTTTCTATGATTTAAACCGTGGTGCAGATGTGATGCAATCTCAGGTTATCTTTACCAGTTTGACCTGTATACTGGACGGAAAATGCAGACAGAGTATGGGCTTGGGGAGGGGGTGGTCATAATGCTGTCAAAAAGCACTCGAACAGCTATGTTGCCAAGTTTTTATTGACAATTTCTTCAACTCGCCAATGTTGCAATTTCAGATGCTACAAAAGATTTACCTATGTGGCACAGTTCATGTAGACCGGAAGCACATGCCAAAGAACTTGAAATCAGATAAGGAAATGAAATGTGGTGACATGGATTATATGACAGCAAATGGTGTTACTTGTGTGAAATGGTTGGACAACAGGTCAGTGATTCTATTATAAAATTTCCTACCATGTTCAAAGGATGATGTCACGTATGTGCTAAGAAGGCAAGCAAGATCTGCAGATAAGCTGTGTGTTTCATGTCCTTCCATTGTTACAACTTACAACAAATACATGGGTGATGTGGACCTCACGGACCAAAAAAAGGTTTCGTCCGAGACTGACTGAAAGTCAAAAATTAAGTATTACTTGAAAATCTAATTTGATCTTCTTGATATTGCTGTCAACAATAGTCATTGCATTTATGTTCAACTGCAACAAGAGAGGGACCCTGATTATAAGGCAATAACACCACTGGAATATCGTGAGATGATGTCAAGGGGTCTTATTGGACGGTACTCCAACCGTCAAAGAAATGCACCATCAGCACCAGTTAGAGGTTCACGGTGTGTTCTTCCAGCACCAAAACCAGAACATTCCCTGACAAGAAGTGATCGACGCAATGTGCTCAGTGTGCCAAATCTGGAGTTGAAAATCGCATATATATGGAGGAAGTTTTGTAAGTCCTTCTTACCCGAATGGTTGGATATGACGAGGTAGTGTTGTATAGGGTGGAAGAGATGATATTGCTTCTTTAGTAGAATGATGGCCTGGTGCCAGAATTAATCCTTCCTCCCTTTTCCTTTCCCTTTTCCTTTTCTTTCCCCTCCTCCCCTCCCCCCTTTCCTTTCCTTCCCTTTCCTCCCCCCCTTTTCCCCCCCCCTCTTCCCCTTCCCCCTCCTCCTCTCCCCTCTTCCCTCCCCCCTTTCTTTCCTTCCTCTGTCCTTCCCCCTCCCCTTCCCCCTTTTCCCTTCCCTTTCCCCTCCTTTCCCCTCCTTCCCCCCCCTTTCCCCTCCCCCCCCCCTTTCCCCTCCCCCCGCGGCTATGTGAGTTAGAGTAAGAAGAAGGAGTTAGTAATTCTGTTCCCATTAAAGTAGAATTCACAAGGTTTAAGGTATCGGAAGGGTGTTTGACAAGGGTTGAATAATATTAACGAATGTATGTTCATGACGTTACTGCTTTCTTCCGTGCCTTTGGGGTTTTATCTACGTGTAGTTGCAGGAAGAAAGTAGCAAGACTTTTGATGGATATGGTTGAGGGATATCAGAACTTCGAATTTGAAATAATAAAAATGAGTGATCATACGTTCTATTATGATGGCCTGATGCCATAATTGATTAGACAGGTTTTTGCACTGTCGTATTGGTGGATCTATTTATGGCGATATTAGTGAGAAACGAGTCCCTATGGAGATGTATGGTATTCCCTGATTTTTGAGCTAAGAATGGCAAGAATAGATTAATATAGATTTATGATTTAACCATAGGTTCATATTCATGTTTCATGGTGATAATTCGAATGGATGGTCTTGGAAATTACATAGTCTGATGGTCATTGACATAAGCACTGAGCATTACCTGTGACGTCGGCCCGCCCCCTGCCCCCCCCCCTACCCCGCGGCAATGAGGGTTCACAAATCTGTAAGAAACGAATTTAGGCTGTTCGCCCCCTATGCAGTATAATTCATGAGTTTTAAGGTATCGGAAGCGCTTTTGGAAAGGGTTGAAGAATGCTGACGAATGTACGCTATGACGTCACTGCTTTCTCCCGCGCTTCTGTAGTTTTTAGGTAATGCGCAGCCGCGGGCGATTTTAGAAGTTTGAAGAGAGTAGCGGTCAGCAAGTTCTCTCCGCCTGTAACGATTTACAGAATCTGTAGAACGGATAGTGATTTTGGTAAGCTGTAACGGTTTTAATAAATTTTGATGCATGTGCTTGAATGTCATTTAGGGTTCCGAGTATAAAATAATGGAATGAATGATCTGCAGGAAGATAATAGTGGCCAGTAAGTTTTCTCTATTTTTGACGAATTATAAAATTTGTGGCACGGTTAGTGGTTTTTATGAGCTGTAATGGTTCTAATTTTTGCGTGCTTGAATTTTAATTCTTTTTTTTGTGTGCTTGAGTGGTATCAAAGCTCCATATGAAATGATAAAAAGAGTGATCATACGAATCGTAATGCAATAAAAGAAGGGTTCCAATAATTGTTTTTAGCTGTTGGTTTTAAAGGGTGATATAGGCCTCTTGGTACTGAGGTGACTATATGTAAGTAATAGTCATAATGAGTCCTTTTGGATTTCGGATTGGGATATTATTTTTTAAAAATGAGGGCGTCTGGTGGTATTAATGGAGGCATGTTGTTTATATTGCAGCTGGCAGTGATTCAAGAGTGTTATGAGTGGTGTAGTGCTGGAATACTGACAATAATACTCGTTGAGAGATCAGGTGCAGAGGTAAGAGTATGCATATCTAAAGATTACAGAGGATGGTAGGGTCTCAAGATGATCCTGTTGCGCTTTTCTTGGGTTTGTTTCTGTGCAGCTTTTTAGCCCAAGTGTTTTATTATTTTTATTCCATTTTGGTTTTTATTTAGTGTTTACCAGTTGTATAGTAGTGAGCTCCGTTGGGTGTACCCATTTAGGATGGTCCCTTTCTCTTTTCTTTTCTTCCATTGTAGCAATTACAGTGTGGCAAGGTACAAAAATCGTTCAGGTAAGGGCAATGAGAGTATCTTTCATCACATTGGAATTTTGAATGTATGTAGGTTATATTGTTTGTCATTCAAGTGATCTTTCTATGTTTAAGCATCATAATGTCACGTTTTATAATTTTTTATATATATATGATTTCTTATATATATATGATTTATTTATAATTATGAAGTTCCAACATGAACTATAAAAAAATGCTACTATTTACCTTGAATCTCACCTTATACATCGTCAGCCTACTATTCTCTCTATACCCCCTTCCTGCTAACGCCTTCACCCCACCATTGAACCTCCCAGAGTTCTCTCACATTCATGTTATCCCTCATCGTCAGAGACATAACACTCATCAACTATTCTTAGGAAATTCTAAGATAAATCACCACAGACTGATTCAGATAAAGACATCTTCTAAAACCGACCACATAAATGCAGGCAATGCTTTCACACACATATCCCTCATCCTCATCAACGCTAGGTCAGTTAGAAATAAAACACCTATCATAACAGATCTAATTAATACAGAAAACCCAGACCTACTATGCATTACTGAGACATGGTTAACAGAATCTGACTCAGTCCTGTTAAATCAATTAAAAGTACAAGGATACTCCATCTTCGCCTGCAATAGAAAACATACAAGAGGAGGAGGTGTTCTTATATTAGCTAAATCTAAAGCGTAGTTACTCACCTGTAACAGGTGTTCTCCAGGAGCAGCAGGAATCAGTCCTCACTTAAGGGTGACGTCGGCGCCGACGGAGCCCTCGCGGAGCAATTTTCCCCAGCTTTCAAAGAAAGCCTTTGGGAATTGCAGCGCGCATGCGCGGTAGTCTTCCCGCCCGAAGGTGCCATCTTAGCCAGTCAGATGACATAGCTAAAAAGACAGCATAAAAATTTGCAAAAAGAACATAAGCAGACGATTGCAACTCCAAGGGGAGGAGGGAGGGTAGTGAGGACTGATTCCTGCTGCTCCTGGAGAACACCTGTTACAGGTGAGTAACTACGCTTTCTCCAGGACCAAGCAGGAAGTCAGTCCTCACTTATGGGACTCCCAAGCTCAAGGCTACCGGAGACCCTAAGCACAAAAATGAGCTCCCTCTAGCTCAGCAGCACAGAAGGATAGAATCTTCGCTGAATTATCACCCACCGGTAGCCCACATCCGGGATGGAGGGTAGGAGTTGCTCAGACCTCAAAGAGATTACGGAGGACTGCCTGTCCGAAAGCACTGTCCCTACGGGACTCCCTCTCGAGACAGTAATGGACCGCAAAAGTCTGGCTCGAAGACCAAGTAGCGGCCCGGCAGATGTCTGCCAGCGGAACAGAGCGGAGGTAAGCCACTGACGTGGCCTTTGCCCGAACGCAATGAGCCGTGACTCGACTTTCTAAGGCGAGTCCGGCTGCCCCATAAGCCCAAGAGATACAGTCCGCAACCCAGATGGACAGAGTACGCTTGGAGACCGGGAGCCCCAATTTATTGGGGTCAAAGGACACAAAAAGCTGCGCAGCTTTACGGTGCTCCCGCGTACGGTCAAGGTAGAAGTTCAACGCCCTTCTACAGTCCAGGGTATGGAGGACCGTCTCAGCTCGGCTGGAGTGTGGTCTGGGAAAGAAGGTTGGAAGTACCACCTCCTGATTCAAGTGAAAAGGGGAGACCACTTTAGGCAGAAACTTTGGGTGAGTCCGTAGGACTACCCTATTCTTGTAGAACCGAGTGTAGGGGGGATCAGACACGAGGGCCTGTAATTCACTTACGCGCCTAGCGGAAGTGAGGGCTATCAAGAACAGCGTTTTCCAAGACAGAAAACGGAGAGAGCAGGTAGCCATAGGTTCAAAAGGCGGACAGGTGATCCGCTGTAAAACCACATTCAGGTCCCAGTCAGGCGCTGGCGGGCGCAGAGGTGGTTTAAGTAGTAGGAGACCTCGGAGAAACCTCGCTACGAGAGGGTCGTTGGAGAGAGGTCTGCCGTCCACCGGCACATGATGTGCGGAAAGAGCACTGAGGTGAACTTTGACGGAGTTGGACTTAAGTCCCAGATTAGAGAGGTGTAGCAAGTACTGTAAGATCACCGACACCGGGCAGGAGAAGGGATCCTGAGACTGTTGGGTACACCAGACTGCAAAGCGACGCCATTTAAGGGCGTAGCATTTGCGGGTAGAAGGCCGTCGCGAAGCCAAGACGACCTCCTCCACCTCTGCCGGCAAGAGGAGAGGAGCAAGGACTACCCTCTCAGCAGCCAGGCCATGAGGTTGAGAGACCTGAGGTTGGGGTGCAGTAGGGACCCCTGATCCTGGGTGAGGAGATCCGGTTGCACCCCCAGAGGGATTGGATCCTCCACCGCCAGTTGCAGCAAGAGCGGAAACCACGGCTGCCTGGGCCAGCGAGGGGCCACCAGGATCACGAAAGCTTTGTCTCGGAGAACCTTGAAAAGGGTCCGAGAGACTAACGGGATGGGAGGGAAAGCGTACAGAAGGCTCCCCGACCATGAGATCAGAAAGGCGTCCGCCGCCACCCGAAGGGGGTGAGGCTGACGAGAGCAGAAGCGAGGAAGCTGCCGGTTGTGAGGACTGGCAAAGAGATCCACTGTGGGGAGGCCCCACCTGAGGAAGAGCTTCTGAACGATCAAGGGGTCCAGACGCCACTCGTGCGGCTGGAGGACCCTGCTGAGTTTGTCCGCCAGGCAATTTTCTTGGCCCGGGAGATAAACTGCCTTGAGGAGAATGCCGTGACCGACGGCCCAAGAGCAGAGCTTCTGTGCCTCCCGGCAGAGGAGGAAGGAGCCCGTGCCCCCCTGCTTGTTCACGTAGAACATGGCAACTTGATTGTCCGTCTGGACAAGGACGGACTGTTGGGAGGTCAGGTGGGAGAAGGCCTTGAGAGCTAGGCGGATCGCCCTGAGCTCCAGGAAGTTGATCTGCTGAGCAGACTCCCACTTGGTCCAGAGGCCCTGAGTACGTGCCTCTTGGCAATGGGCTCCCCAGCCCAGGAGGGATGCATCGGTGGTCAGCACCCGGGTCGGCTGAGGTGACTGGAAAGGCATTCCCAATACCAGGTTCGGCTGCCGGAGCCACCACCGGATAGACGAGACCAGCGGCTCGGAGACGCGCCCCAGGTCTGCTAGGCCGCCCGTGGCCTGTCGCCACTGCTGGCGGAGACACCACTGAGCAGGCCGCATATTCAGGCGGGCATTGGGGGTCACATGGACGGTGGAAGCCATATGGCCGAGCAGTCTCAGGAAGCGCCTGGCGGAGACCAGGGGCTGGCTGCGAAAGCGGTCGGCTAGGTCCATGAGCCGCTGAGCCCTGTCGAGCGGTAGGTACGCTCGCGCCTGAGGGGTGTGCAGCCTTGCGCCGATGAACTCGAGATCCTGTGAGGGGAGCAAAGTGGACTTTGCGAAGTTGATGACAAAGCCCAAGTGCTGCAGCAGAGTCACCGTGCGGCACGTGGCGGTGGTGGTGACCTCCTGAGCGGATGCTGCTCTGATGAGCCAGTCGTCGAGGTACGGAAAAACATAGAGGCCGTGAAGCCGGAGATGGGCCGCCACGACCGCGAGACATTTTGTGAAGACTCGCGGTGCGGAGGACAGGCCGAAGGGCAGTACTCTGTACTGGTAATGATTTCCTGCCACCACAAACCTTAGGTATTGGCGGTGGCTTGGGTGGATGAGGATGTGCGTGTAAGCATCCTTTAGATCCAAGGAGCATAGCCAATCTCCCTGCTGGAGGTAGGGCAGAAGGATTCCAAGGGTAAGCATTTTGAACTTCTCCCGCACAAGGAACTTGTTGAGGTTGCGCAAGTCCAGGATGGGTCGGAGGCCTCCTGTTCTCTTTGGTATCAGAAAATACCTTGAATAGAAGCCCTGACCTCTCAGGTGGTGTGGCACCGGTTCCACCGCCTGATCCTGCAGAAGACCTGCTAACTCCTGAAGGAGCAACTCCCTGTGCAGAGGGGGGCGCGGAGGCTCTCCCGGAAAATAGGAGGGAGGGACCTGATGGAAGTGGAGAAGGTAGCCCTCTCGCACGACCTGAAGCACCCAGGCATCTGCGGTGATGCTGGACCACCTGTCGGCGAAGTGAACCAGCCGGCCTCCGGTGCTGGAGGGAACCAGCGGGGGGGGAGAGGCTATGCTGAGCGAGTCAAAAACCCCCACCCTGCTGAGCAGGGGCTGGTGGCGCAGGCTTGGGGGCTTGCTGCCTACGGGACCCGTTACCCCGTCCCTTGGCCTGCTGGCCCTGTTGGGGAGCTGCAGGGGCCTGATAATGGGGGTATTGTTTGTAGGCAGCCGCCTTCCTCGGGTAAAAGGTCTTCTTTCCCGAGCCCTTCTTTTTCTGGGAAGGGGCGGAGGTCTTCCTAGAAAGCCTGGTCCTGGTGAGAGTCTCAGTCTCAATTTGTGCAGCCTTTTCCGCCATGGGCTTGCCAAAGAGGTTTTCGCCTCGGCAGGGGACATCGACCAACTTGTCCTGTACCCAGGGCTCAAGGTCGGACGACTGAAGCCAAGCCTGTCGGCGGGCACCGATGCCGGCTGCGGCTACTCGAGCCGAGGCTTCAAAGCCATCATAGGCTGCTCGGGACATGAACTTTGAGCATTCCCGAATACCTGTGGACAAGGCTAGGAACCTCCGCAAGGGTTCCTCGGACAAACCAGCGGAGAAGCCGGCTAGCTCTTTAGCCAGATCCCTGAGATACATGCCCATGTAGAGCTGGTAAGTCTGGACACGACAGGCGAGCATAGAGCCCTGGAAGCACTTTTTGCCAAGGCCATCCAGGTTACGGGCCTCCCTACCAGGAGGCACCGAGGAGTGCATCTTCTGGCTCTTAAGACGATGCATGGCCGATTCCACTACCATGGAATGGTGTGGCAACTGCGCCTTTTGAAAGCCAGGGCTCTTGCGGACTCGATAGATAGAATCGACCCGCTTGCTCAGGACCGGCGAGGAGGCCGGACTCTCCCACATGCGGAAGAGTAGTCGTTCCAGCATAGGAGGAACCGGCACAGTAAAGTGCTCCCTCGCGGGAGAGTCATACTGGAGGGCGTCGAGCTCTTCGGCTCGAGGCTCCTCCTCGGGGTCCGCAGGGAAGGCCAAAGCCTTGGCCATATCCCTAACGAAATCCGAGAACCGGGCATCCTCCGGGGGGGACTGCTTCCGAGGCTCGGACTCCGGAGAGTCCGATGGGACACACCGAGTCCGGAAAGAATCAGGTGACTCTTCCTCCTCAGACTCCCAGACCGACTCCGACGAGGACTCGGTGGGGTCGGCTCGGGCAGGGTGCGGCGCCAGCCGCCCCGACGCCGAGGGAGTCGGCGTCGGCGACCTCGGTCCCGAACGGGAGGCCGAGGGCGACCTCGACCGAGGATCGACTCGAGTTCTCATCGACTCGAGGATCGGCTCGGTCTCCGGGGTCGACTTGGACGTCGACGTCCCGGCGGTCGGGGCAGCGACGCCAGCGAAGCCAGCGAGCAGTGCCCGCTGCTGGTCCATGAAGGCAGACAATCTGCTCTCCAAGGCCGTCAACCTGAGTCCGAGCTCAGGCGACCCAGCAGCCCCCGACTCGGGCCCCGACGGCGTCGGGCCCGACGTCGGCTGACGCGGAGGCGAGTCCAGAAGGACAACAGGACTTACCCGGGCAGGCATCTCCGACTCCAGGCGAGGTCGCTTCGGGAGGTGTTCCTTCTCCAAGGACCCGGGGCGGCTGTCGGGGCTATGCGACCTGGCCCTCGCGGAGCCAGGAGCGTCCACCGACGCCGCCCTCGCGGGTTTTTCCTTCCGTCGATGGTCCCCGGAGGGAGAACCCCGGTCGGAGGAGCTCCGTCGACGGTCCGAACTGGAGCCTTTCGACAGTGAGGCCTCCGACGAGGTCCGGGTACGGCTGGGGTCAGCGAAGATTCTTTCGCGCTGATGCCGCCGACTTCTCAACGCCTTCGAGGACAGTTTGCTGCAGGGCCCACAGATCAGTTCCTCGTGATCTGGGCCCAGGCAGCGGAGGCAAAGGTCGTGTGAGTCGGTGAGTGACATATTTCGGTCACACCGACCACACCGCTTAAAGCCACTGGCAGCCATCGGGGGAAAAAGGGCCCCTGCGAGGTCAAAGGACCGGGCTGCCAGGGAAAAAACGAAAACGAAAGCTGACTAAGTCAGAAAAACCGAAAAACCGTTAGAGGACTCGAGACCGGCGGCGCGAGTCCGGGCGGGAAAACGACCGGCGTCGAACCGAAAGAAAAAAGGGAAATTACAGAGGAAAATCAACTTTTACGCGGGGACAAGACGGGGACGTCTGTAGGGCTCCGCGGAAAAAAGAAGACTGGCTAAGATGGCACCTTCGGGCGGGAAGACTACCGCGCATGCGCGCTGCAATTCCCAAAGGCTTTCTTTGAAAGCTGGGGAAAATTGCTCCGCGAGGGCTCCGTCGGCGCCGACGTCACCCTTAAGTGAGGACTGACTTCCTGCTTGGTCCTGGAGAATCTCGGGTTATCCTCTACTATATGTGAAAACCCTGATGACACAAATATACTCAAAATTGAAAATAAGGACATAGCAATCTGCTTGATATACAGACCTCCGACTGCAAGTAATCAAAACGTTGACTCCATACTAGAATCGGCTTGCAACTCTACAATAAGGAAACCTCTCATCATGCTAGGTGATTTCAATCTGCCATCTCTCTCTAACAATCAAGAAACATCTTTCTTAGAAGCGATGGAAGAAATGGGCTTCAAGCAAACAGTTTACCAACCAACTCACACCAAAGGAAACACTCTCGACCTAATATTCATTCCTACCCATTACATAACCACAGCTCATTATGTCTCACCTTCCACATCTCAAGTCCCATGGTCTGATCACTATCTGATTAGGTTCTCTTTCCACCTCCCACAATACAACAAAGCACCCCTTGTCAATCTACAACAAGGTCAAAGATTTCGACCATTCAATAGAGAAGAGTTTCTTGAATCAGTACTCCCTAAATTGGATCCTCATATCTATAACCTTGATGACGCAATATCCAGCTGGAATACAATTATTGGATCCGCATCAGAACCATATTCAACAAAGATTTGCCATAAAATGAGAAAAAATGAAAAATGGTATACTATTGAACTTGCAATTCTGAAGAAAGGTCTTAGAAAAATGGAATCTACTTGGAGAAGGAAAAAAACTCACGAACTCAGAATACAATATTTCTCACTACTCAAAGATTACAAGGATGCGATTAATAAGGCTAAAAAACAATATCACTCTAAAACTTTATCTAAAGCTATTAATCGTCCTAGAGAACTATTTGAGATTGTCAAATCATTAACCAAATCCCCATCCAACAATTCTCACAAAATTTGTATTAGCCCGCAATTACTTGCTGATCATTTTGCAAATAAACTCAAACTTAACAGCCATTTCACCCCACCTAGCCTAACTCTTTCAGATATTAACCACCTGGAATGGAAAACCTTCCACACTATTACCAACAAACTCCTACTTCAGACAATCTCCAACCTAAATACAACAACCTCTCTTCTTGATCCGTGTCCAGTGACTTGGATAAAATCAACAAAAACAGAACTTGCCTCAGACTTACTGAACATAGTCAACCAATCTCTTCAACAAGGACGTATAGCAGATGTCCTCAAAAGGTCAGCAATTCCACCGCTGTTAAAAAACAAAGCACTAGACGACAATGACCCAACTTCATATCGTCCCATTGCAAGTAATTCCATTTCTTGCCAAGATTATTGAAAAGATTGTGCAAACACAGCTGCAAGATTATATAGACTCATCAGCCCCATTAGATGAGCATCAATATGGATTTCGCCCATATCATGGTGTAGAAACACTCCTAACAGCACTATTTGATACAATCATCAGAGGTATCGATAATGCCAAGCGAGCCTTCATTCTCATATTCATTGATATTTCCTCGGCCTTTGACACTGTAAACCATATCACGCTCATTTCAAGACTCTCTCAAATAGGCATCAAAGATAAAACCCTTGAATGGTTCATATCCTATTTTACTAACCGGACCCAATATGTGCAAATAGATCGAAATGCCTCATCCCCATTTCCACAAGAACAGGGCATCCCCATTTCCACAAGAACAGGGCATCCCTCAAGGCTCTGCCCTTTCGGCACTTTTGTTTAATCTCTATCTTCAACCCATCTGTTCCAAATTTAAACGCTTCAAAATCAACTACCACAGATACACGGACGACATCATGTTATACTCGCCATTTGATGTGTCCAACCCGGATTATAGTAACATATGTCGTTGCCTCTCTGAAGCTGAACTGTGGCTGAAATCAAGGAATATGAATATTAATTTTAAAAAAACAGAAGTTCTATTCATAACAAGAAACACAAGCTTCACTCCCCCACTGGAAATCAAGATTGGAAAAAACTCTCTCCCAGTCAAAGATGAGATCAAATACTTGGGAGTCACTCTGGATAAAACCCTCAGCCTCACCAAACATATAAAACAATCTGTAAGAACAATATATTTCAAATTGAGGACAATCCAACAACTTAGACCATTAATAGATAACACTGATTTCAGAACCATAGTACAAACACTTATTACACCACATTTAGACTACTGTAATGGTATTCTTCAAGGGACCTCTAAGAAAAATATTCACACTCTTCAATTAGCCCAAAATATCACCGCAAGGATTATCTACAAAGCGAAACTTTCAGATCATATATCTCCGATTCTCTACGCTCTCCATTGGCTACCCGTCTCATGCAGAATCATCTACAAGTCCTTAGTCAATACGTTTAAGATCTTTAATAATATAGCACCATCTTTCTTATCTACGCTCATCACCATTCCACATGATAATAGAACAAGACGAAGAATAAACCTTCACACGATACAAGTCCCTGATTCCATTCGAAAGACAAGTCAGAAGACAAGTAACACAGCTTTCTCATACTTCGCCCCTACGCTATGGAACAACCTCCCGATTGAAATCAGAGAAATCAAAGATCTTCAATTATTTAGAAAAAAATCCAAAAACCCATCTATTTACTCTGCACTACAATAACCTCCACATTGAAGATAATCCTAACACAGAAAAAAACACCGATCATCAATCACTCACTGACCCTACTTAGACAAGACATAAACCTTTCCCACACATTCACATTGCTCACCTAGATTAAGCTTACCCTTAGAAAGCAATTGCTTGTCGCTAATGTGAATAACTGTAATTTAATGTAAATATTTGACTTTACTGTTG
The DNA here is from genome assembly GCA_033557465.1 of Ichthyophis bannanicus. Taxonomy (NCBI): domain Eukaryota; kingdom Metazoa; phylum Chordata; class Amphibia; order Gymnophiona; family Ichthyophiidae; genus Ichthyophis; species Ichthyophis bannanicus. The sequence continues at coordinate 27,384,197 of CM066049.1, forward strand.
ATATACTGTTGGTAGTATGTTTTGAAACATTATCTAATTCATACCCAGTTCAAATGTTCCTACCCTTCCTGTTATCTCATTGTATTTTTAAGTTACACTTAATAGTTGAATGTTCTTTGTTCTAAATCTGTTCTATGTAAAATAATAGTGCTCTATTATTAATGTTTGTTACCTGTAAACCGCCACTGATCTCTGGAAGTGGCGGTATAGAAAAGATGTATAAATAAATAAATAAATAAATAAAATAAATTGCCGGTAGGTTTTAGGTATGTATAATCATCTATTTATGTTTTTAAAGAAGATGTTTAGCTGTACTTCAGTATTTATTTATTTATTGATGTTTTAATTATTTATTGATGTAATATGTAGTTAATAGGTGCTTTTATGACTTTGTTATGTTCACGTTTATGATTTGTTTCACAGATTATGAATATTTTTAACGTTGTTTTTATGTGTTGTTGTAGCCAAAGCCCCTGATGAAGGCATAAGCGAAACACGGCCTGTGTCGGGCCTGGCTTTAAGGTACAAGAATGGTTAATAAATAGTTCCTTCCTTGCCATCCACGTTTCTGATTGGGTCTGTTGAAAATCGCACAGACAGCTTCTGTGACACATGTAGCATTCACTTGTGCTACACAGACACGTAACTGCTTTGCTGATTATCATAGCCTGAATTGTTTGTCAGACAATTAGGCTTTTGCTTACTAATTACTATATTAATGTCTAATTGCCTATTTTCAAAAATAATAAGTTTTTGATTTCATGCTGATGCTCATTCTAAGACAGAAGCTTGATATACTAAGGTTTTGCATGCCTAACCTTTCTGCGCTTGAATTTTCTAAATAAATTTCTCAAGTTGCTCAATAAGCAGAAATATGAAAAATTACACGATTACCCTTAATTAAAAACAAATATAAACATGAATTTTTAATATAACTGAGATGTTATGTGTAAATTAACACACAGGACAAATATGTCCCATTATTCTCTTGACTACCATAGGGACAAATATGTCCCTTTTTATAGCGCCACCCCCACAGTGTCACATGTTTGAAATTTTTGTATTTGTTGTTCAAAAGTATTGTTGATCTCTGTGGGAGCTGTTGTGCGTTGGTTGAATATGTTTTGATATGACCACTGTACTTTAATAATTGCTGTAAAACTAATAAAAATATTAAGTTAAAAAAAAGTATTGTTGAATCTAACATGTCACTTTCATACATCTCATCAATCTAGAAATCTTGCTGTCTTCAAAGTGTTAACCCAGTTTTCAACCGGTCCCCAAACCACAATATGACGTAGCCTCCTTTACCATGGCTTTTTAATTTCCTTTGAAGTCATTCATGAGGTACTTTGTCAAACGCTCTCTGAAAATCCCAATAAACCATATTAACCACTACATTTACAACACACATAAAAAAAACAAAACTAGCAGTTTTACTCTACTGAGATCTCATTTTAAATTCAGCAAGGATAAAACATAGTTACTCACCTGTAACAGGTGATCTCTGGGAACAGCAGGAATTTAGTCCTCACATATGGGTATCGTCGGTATCGACGGAGCCTGTGCAGGAACGCTCCCCAACGTCCAATTAGAAAGCTTTTGGGAGCATCCCACAGCGCCTGCGTGCTGCCTTCCCACCTTTCCCAACATGCATCTCTCCACTTGAGTTATAAAGCTGAGACAAAGAGAGATAGAGGGAAAGGGAAAGAGATAGATAGAGAGATACAACTCCTAGGGGAGGTGGGTGGGTTGTGAGGACTAAATTCCTGCTGTTCCCGGAGATCACCTGTTACAGGTGAGTAACTATGCTATCTCCAGGAACAAGCAGGAATGTAGTCATCACATACGGGGACTCCCTAGCTTTAGATGCCAGGGAGAGACCCCAGAAGTTGTGCGTCCCTGAGAAGGGCTCCACTTCCCCCCATACATCTCTGGCATCCTACCAGGGATGGTGGGTAGGAGTTGATTAGGTATGAAACAGGTGTTGGAGAACAGCCTGACCAAACAAGGCATCCCGGCAGGAGTCCTTGTCCAAGCAGTAATGGGCTGTGAAGGTATGAACTGAGGCCCAGGTGGCTGCTCGACAGATGTCGTCGATAGACACAGAGTGCAGATGAGCCATTGAAGCTGCCATGGCTCTCATATTGTGAGCTGTGACATGGCCCTCCACAGGAAGATTCTTACTCTGATAGGCAAAGGAAATACACTGAGCAATCCAGTTAGATAGTGTTCTCTTGGAGACTGGACGTCCCAAATGAGAAGGATCAAAAGCAAGAAAGAGTTGAGAGGACTTTCTATGTTGCTGTGTTCTTTGCAAGTAAAAGGCTAAAGCTCTTTCACAGTCCAAAGTATGAAGGTTCCTTTCTGCATTGGATGCATGAGGCCTTGGAAAGAACACAGGTAGGTAGACCGCTTGGTTTAGATGAAAGGGCGAGACCACCTTTGGCATAAAGCATGGATGAGTCCTAAGGACTACCTTGTCATGATGGAACCTTGTATAAGGTAGATCAGCTATTAGTGCTTGCAACTCACTGATGCGACATGCTGATGTGATTGCAATGAGAAAGATAACCTTCCAAGGAATTTCAAGGAGGTACTAGCTAAGGGTTCAAAAGGTGGCTTCATGAGCTGACCAAGAACCAAATTTAAGTCCCATGCCACAGGATGTGGAAGTTTAGGAAGGTCTTAAAACACTTCCTCTTCATTAAATACCTCACAGCCTCCCTCGAACCCCAGCCACCATGTATGAGCAACACACAATAACTCCATCTCTCATATATACAGCTACCTTGTTCAATGTTCCACATATGTAGATAGTTTCCCCTGTTATCCAAGTTACTGCTCCTGTTCATTGTAATGACCTGACTCTTGTTTATTGTCGGATATTGTTTGTTCTATGTAAACCGCGCTGATCGCAAATAGTGCGGTATATAAGAGATGTAAATAAAATAAATAAATAAATAAATAAATAAATTAATGGGAGGCTTAGCAGAAGGCCTCTCATAAATCTTGCTATAAGAGGATGGGAGGAAATAGGTTGCCCATTTAGGAGCTTGAAGGAAGCTGCAATAGCACTCAAATGGACCCTCACTGAGTTAGTCTTAAGTCCTGCATTGGATAAATGAAGGAGATACTCCAGTAATGATTCCAGAGGTATGGCAATGGGGTTAAGACCCTTCTGTGAACACCATATGGTAAACCTTTTCCACTTGAAAGCATAAGAGCGTCTTGTGGAAGGCTTATTGGAAGCATAAAGGATATCCTTTATTTTGCTGAGGGAGGTTAAGATCATGGAGATCTAGGCCTTCAGCAACCAAGCCCTCAGATGTAGAGACTGGGGATTGGGATGCTATAACATTCCGTCCTCCTGAGATAGGAGATCTGGAGCAAACCCTAACTCCAAGGAGGGAGCTTGAGAGAGATGTAGAAGCAGAGGGTACCACATTTGCCGTGGCCAATGTGGAGCTATGAGAATCATAGGCCTCTGTCTCTCTGAAGCTTGAACAGGGTTTTGGGAATTAGGGGAATGGGTGGAAAGGCATACAGGAAGTCTTGACCCTAGTAAAGGGGGAAAGCATCCCTGGCCTGAGCCCCCTGAGCCGGAATTCTGGAACAGAACCGGGGACGTTTGGCATTCCACGGACTTGCAAAGAGGTCTATGTCCGGGGTTCCCCAAATTTGAAAAATCTTGGCCACCTGGTCTGCATGCAGAGACCACTCGTGTGGAAGTAGAACTCGACTGAGTCTGTCTGCCCAATAGTTTTGTATGCCTGGAAGATACACTGCCAGGAGATGAATCTGATGCTCTCTGGCGAAGGCCCATAGTCGCAAAGCTTCGTTGCAAAGCGACAGATTGCCTGTTCCCCCCTGCTTGTTCACGTAGAACATGGCTACCTGATTGTCCGTATGAATGAGGACTGTCTTGTAGCTGAGCAGGGTGTGGAACACTCGAAGAGCAAGGAAGATTGCTCTGAGCTCCAAGAGATTGATATGTAGATGAGTCTCCTGTGGAGTCAAGTGCCTTGGGTGGAGAGATCCTGCAGATGAGCTCCTCAACCCATTGGAGTAGCATCTGTTGTGCGAGTTGCCTGGGGTAAGGGTTGTTGAAAAGGGGACCCCAGCAACAGGGTTTGAGTGGACTTCCACCACTGGAGGGACAAAATAAGGCGACTTGTGTTTGCTATTTTGTCTGACAGGCATCCTGATGCCTGGGTCCATTGAGTGGATAAAGTCCACTGGGCTGCCCTCATATGGAGGTGAGCATAGGGAACCACATGCACAGTAGATGCCATATGGCCTAGTAGTTGTAGCATTTCTCGGGCTTTAGCACTGCTTGAGAAGCTAACTGCACCATGCGAAGGCAACGGGCCTGGGGGAAATAGGCCCTTGCCCTTCTGGTATCCAGCAAAGCTCCTATGAACTCTAAAGATTGAGTGGGAGTTAGACTGGATTTTGGGATGTTTATTACCAGACCCAAATACTGAAGGATACGCATTGTGCAGGATAGAGAAGCCCTGGCCTCTGTTGGGGCTTGGATGAGCCAGTTGTCTAAGTAAAGGAAGACAAATATCCCTAGAGTGCGGAGAAATGCTGCTACGACAGCCATGCATTTCGTGAACACCCTTGGTGCTGAGGCCAGGCCAAAAAGAAGCACCCTGTATTGGTAGTGCTTTCCTTGAAAAAGGAACCGAAGGAACCTTCTGTGAGATGGATGGATGAGAACATGAGTATACGCATCCTTGAGATCTAGAGAACAAAGCCAATCCTGACTCTGAAGTTATGGCAGCAGAGTTCCGAGAGAAATCATCTTGAATTTCTCTGACAAGGAATTTGTTCAATTCTCTGAGGTCCAGGATAGGTCTGCATCCCCCTGTTTTCTTTGGGATAAGGAAATAGGGGGAGTAAAATCCTGTACCCTGCTGATGGATGGGTACTTCTTCTATTGCCCCTTGGGCAAGAAGCATAGTGACCTCCTGACCTAACAGGTTGATGAGAGAGGTCGGAGAATTGAACTGCCTTATCATTGTGGGAAGGGGCATGCTCGAAAAATGAAGCTTGTACCCCTCTTTTATGATGGAGAGTGTCCAATGCTCTGCTGTTATCTGCCACCATCTGGGAGCAAAGTGACACAACCTTCCTGGAATGGAGGAAGGCTCTGGTCCAATCAGAGCCAGGAAGGCTAAGTTCTCTAGCTGAAAGTCAAAGGCCTTGTGGAGGCTGAGACTGCGGAGACGGCTGAGGCTTAGCAGTCTTTGCTTTTCTTTGTTTGGGTGGTTGTTGACCTTTCCTGACAAGCTGACCTGCAGAACGTCCCTGCTGAGAATAAGCAGGATAATATCTTTCCTTTTTAGAAAAGAATGGTTTCTTGAAAGGTTTCTTTCTTGCAGGATCAGTTGTGGACTTGGTACCCCAGAGCATGGCACCAGTAGTTCTGCCGAGGTCGAGGCCTTGAGAATGTCCTGGAGCCCCGATAATGCTTTGGAAGAGAAGCCTCCCGCCGGGGCAATTTTGCCAGTGCAGAATCCTCAAGGGCAACGCCAGAGGCATCTCGATGCTTAGAAGGAGATCTACCCTTTGAGGACCGGCTAGACTTATGTTTAGTTACCTGAGATCCACGGGAGGAAGACGAAGCCCTGGAAGACGTCGATGCCACCGAAGCTGCATCAGAGGGAAAGAGGGTACTGAGCTTGGCAGCTCGGTTCTGTCGACCTCTCTTGGACATCATGGCACAGGCCATACATTCCGAGATGGAATGGTCAGGACCTAAACATTTCAGACACCACTCATGGGTGTCGGTGACGGAGATGGTACCGCCACACTTGGTGCACTTTTTAAAACCCGAAGAGGGTTTTTCCATTGTGAAAAAAATCTTGGGCCTAAAGCCCAAAATGGCGCGTGCACCTGGAAAAAATGGGAAAAAAAGTACTAAGAATTTTTTTTTTTAAAGAAAAGAAAGAAAGAAAGAAAAACCAGTGGTACCGTTAAAGCATTGAGGAAGGTAGACGTGACCACAAAAAAGAAAAATTTTCTGCGGTGACAGGAACACGACCTGCTGGTTCCGCGGAAAACGAAGAACTGGAGAGAGGCAGTTGGGAAAGGCGGGAAGGAAGCACACGCAGGCGCTGTGGGATGCTCCCAAAAGCTTTCTAATTGGACGCTGGGGAGCGTTCCCGCGCAGGCTCCGTTGGTACCGATGATACCCATATGTGATGACTACATTCCTGCTTGTTCCTGGAGATATGAACTTTCACAACAAAAGACTGGAGTTCAGATTTTAAAAAAATGAGAACCTCCTATAGGGCTGGTGTCTTCTCAGAAACTAAAGGAACCATGCAACATGGCTTCCTCTTACAAGCAATCTTGCAAATTTACGTACTTTACAGCAGAGTTGGAGGGAGGAGTAGCTCAGTGGTTGGGACAGGTTACCTCAGGCCGGAGGGCTGGGGGTTCAATTCCCGCATGGGGACAAGTAACCTCAGGCCGGAGGGACTGAGGTCTCTAGTCCCATGGCTGCTCCTTGTGGCCTTGGGCAAGCCACTTAACCCTCCATTGCCTCAGGTGCACTTAGATTGTGAGCCCTTTGGGGACAAGGGAATAAAAAGTACCTGTTAGTATATATGTGTAAACCGCTCTGATGTGTAAGTAAAGGGCGGTATATCAAATGCCAAACCATAAACCATTATTGTTTCCAGCAAGACTATGTGCAACAGAACTTGCGCTGGAGGCCCGCTCTCAACTAGCATTTGCAACAATGTATGAACCTGCATACTAGCATCTTTTCTCACCATGGACCTTTGTTTGGAGAAGGACCACCTGACAACTGTTACATGATTCGCTGAAGATGACATACAGTATCTGAGACCAGCCAATCATCATGCCGTGACGAGGAAGTCAGGATGAAGAATTATACTCTGGTCACTGAGGGACGCAGGTACTTATATAGGACACTTTCAGAGCCATTTTTTGGGACCTTTAACTTAGCTCCCTGACATTAGCAGTATGTTTTCTGCACCCTAGCCCTACTGCCTGCCTGTCTCCAGACAGTGTGCAAGGACAAGGATTAACCTCGGGAAGGAGTGAATCTCTTCCACAGACTTGAAGCTCAATGCTATCATGTGGCTAGCCCGCACTGGCTGCAGCCTGCGTTGGACCTCTGCCATCCTTTGGGCTTTGTGGTGTTCCAGAGACGACTTCTCTGACCCAGTTACAACTGCTCCTTCTGGCAAAAGCTAAGGTACTGGTCTGAATTATTATGGGTATGTGGGTCTAGACTAGACAGCTAATTTTCTGTACATCTGAGTGCAAAGCGAATCAATGGCGTTGGTTGCTAAAACAGTGATTATCTTGGCAATTGTAATCATAGGGCCACATATCTTGCTACCTCAGAAAACTAACATTCTATATATGCATTATTTTTCTATCAGCAATAATGACTAATTTATACAAACACAGGGTTGGTTCCCTTTATCTCACGTGGTTCATTTGCCAGATAGACCTATAGAATCTTGGGAAAAGAGGGATGTAGCAATTACCCCTGGACCTATCAAGTGTGTGTGTATGTGTATACATATACATATATATATATATATATATATATATATCAGATGAAAATAGAAGATTTGAGTGCAAATTGTTACAGCATACACATACTTGGAAACTTGGTCTGGAAGCCAACTTAAAAGACAATAGATGAAGTTAAAAACTGCAGAGAACTGTCTATCACAAGTTTATGACTAAGATAGTAAGAGAAAGTATCTATTACAGATCTGGCATTCCAAACCTTAACTATTGTACCAGAATTTAACTCACCCTTGATCTATCCCTGGAAAAAGGTGTAAGCTAAATCCAAACTTCCCTTCTGATAATGTCCAGTGTAAGAAAATTACAACACTGGCAGAAAACAATACAATTTTCACAAACCTAAGAGTCTAAGGGGCATGTTTATTAAATTGGGCTGTTAACACGTGCTATTTGTAAGTAGGTCCCATATTTTTCAATGGGACCTAGTTACAAATAGCATCTGCTAATCATTACCTAGCTTAGTAAGCATGCTCCTAAGACTCAGTTATAGACCATTTGTTTAGCAAAACTGGACATATGAAAACCTATGTGAACAATCTGAAACACCATCACAATTTGGGAGACGAGTCAAAACAGATTATAAATCCTCAATTTGTGTTATTTAGAGCTTGTCTTATTCCTTGGTGCATGGATGTCCATGAAGTGCTTCCACTGAGGCTCTCATCAAACCTCCAAGTTTCTATCAATAGAGAAAAAGATCTTTGCTAGAAAATAAAAGCTTAACATATGAATAATTGATTTGTGACTGACATCTGCAACATACATACAATTAATGGTTAAAACCAACAGCTGTATATATTGTCTAACTTCCAGCATCAGGCCATGGAGTGATTTCTACAAACTCACTAATGGATCATGGGGCTCAAAATCATCCCTTCATAAATCCTCAGTAGTCTCCTGTTGTTGGAACAATGTGGGTGAAAGTAGCAGGAAACCTTAGCCCGCAGAACATTAGACTTAACCAAGATCGAAGGAGTAACCTAATAGTTATGGCAACAACCTGGGATCAGAAAAAACAGGGTTCAAATCCCACTGCCACTCCTTTTGGCCTTGGACAAGTAATTTAACCCTAAACTGCCTCAGGTACAAACTTAAGGGCTGATACAGAAAGACTAGTGCACCCTTTCTGCATGCAGATAACACAACATATATGCACAAGAGATTGATGAATGCGTAAACAGGAAAAAAAAAGCATGCACACACAGCAACACCAAGAGTATTTAAATAATATGCAAATGAGTTGTGCATTTTAAAATAGAATGCTAATAAGGTCTGCCCCAGTGCAGAGGAATGCGTAGAGGATTACATAACCAGCAGGAGCGCGATTATCGCTACACCTGGTCCGAGATGACTTAAAAATCTTGCGTATATAGGGAAAGACTGAAGTGAAAATTTTCTGGGTCTATCTTTCAGCATATAAGTGAAAAGTCAGCACTCAAGAAGAAATATCTTTTGCTTCTTATTCTTGTGTGTTCTTTGGACTCACATATATCATTCTCCATTTATTGTTATCTCTCTCTGTTGTGATTTCATAAAAAAGTGTTTTTGGGTGAAAGTATTGAATTGACATTTACGCACACGCACACACGGCCACTTCCAGAACGTCTATTGTTTGCGCATGCATTGGCTCTCTTCCTTTGAGGTTTACGCCAAAGTTTTGCTGCATACCGGTGCTGAGTTTTCACGCTATCAGTGTGCTAATGAAAATTCATGCACAGCTAATAGCGTGCAACTTCAACACCAACATTCTGCATCAGCCTGTTAGATTGTAAGCCCTCTGGGGACAGGGAAATGCCTACTGTACCTGAATATATCTCGCCTTGAACTACTACTGGAAAGGGGCGACCTAAATACTACTAAATAAAGCTTTGGACATTGCTCAGTTGAAAGTATCTGGCCTGGTGCACCTACTGAATACCTTTGAGAACTGCAGCTTACTGTAAAATTTTCATCTTCAGTTGAAGGCCATGCAGCACATCGATCACTTTTTGCACATCACCCAATAGCTGGTGAGCAGTTACAATCTTTTTGGCATTCTGATGTGAATAATTGTCCTCCAAAAATGTCATGCCATGCATGTAGCCATGACTTAACCACTCCTTGTCATACCAGTACTTCCAACTAGCCCTCTGACCTACAGCAAGAGGAACAAAATGTTAGAAAGGAAAAAAGAACACAAATTGCTAGCACAGACTTATCTATCACAATATTTTATTTATTTATTATTCATTTGACCATTTTTAAAAATCGCTTTTCTTAGAGTCAAAGCAGTTTACAGATAACTTGTATCTTATTTTTCTTGAATAAGCATTTCCAAACTATTGCACAGACACTTTCCGTTAAACAATACTTTAGGGAGACAAAATATAGTGAAGCTACTTGCCTGTATAGCATATGCTCTCCAATGACAGCGAGACAGAACTCTTCATATTTGGGAAACCTCATTTCAAAGCTCTCAGTTATTCGAGAACTTTCTAGAGTGGTGTGCTCAACATTCATGTGTTCTTGCACTGGCACCTTTGTGTGGGAATATCTCAGCTTTGTACTACCTCAAAAAACAATTGATAAAAGCCATATCCCTTGGGGAGGTTGGCAGGTATATGAGGCCTTCCATCTGTTGTTCTTCGAGAATACCTGCTGCATGTAAAGCCTACTCGCTCACCTGTAGCAAGAGTTCTCTGTGACCAGTAGGAAAACTCCTCAAGTATGAGTGACTGAACCCCGCACAGAAACTTAATCAGTTCCTTACAGGAAGTTTAGGAAGCTTCACCGTGCATGTGCATACGTTCCTATGTGCGGCTGCGACTCCACCTTATCCTCAACCCTATTTGTAGCTAAGGGGAATTTAACTGCATGTGGAGGTTGTGAGGACTTCTGCTACAGGTAACTATGCTTTATCCTTGGAGAAGCAGGAAAATGTCTTCAAAAAGGGGAACACGTCTAATGGTGGAAATAGGCCTTTTTTTTTTTTTTAAAGGCAGCCTGAATAGAAAGAAATGGTCCTAGAAGATTCTACTTTCCAAAAAGACTCTGCAATACTCATTGGCCGAATCTGTTGTCACATCAGGAATCCCCATCAGTGACATGTGAAAGTGTGAACCGAAGTCCACATTGCAGTTTAGCATATTTCCTCCATGAAGACTGTATGCAAGTGGATCACTGACACAGCCATGGCTCTGACATTATGAGCCGTGACATGACCCTCAAGGATTAGGCCTGCCTGGGCGTAAGTAAAAGAGACGCAGTCTGCAAGCCAGAATGACGGAGCACATTGGAGATGGCAGACACTAGTTTGCTGGGGGTCAAAAAAAAAAACAAAAGCTGGATGAACTTTCTATGGGCTTTTGTCTGCTCCAAATATTTATTTCTTTATTACAATTTAGCTCACACCTTTCCAGTGGTAGTTCAAAGCAAGTTACATTCAGGTATGTAGGTATTTCCCTGTTCCCAGAAGGCTTACAATCTAGGTCTGTACCTGAGGCAAGATGAAATTAGACTTACCTGCTAATTTTCTTAACATTAGGACCTACAGTCCAACCCAGACTCATGGGTTGCGTCCCTCTTCCAGCAGATGGAGACTGAGCACACTAGTTTTTGGTGATGTCACTATATAAGGAGCCAGCACTCCTCCCTCCAAGCCAGTATTCCTATGTCAAAGCAGAACTGAAACAGAACTATATACATTGATTCCTTTGTGGTGACGTAGAGCAGCCTGAGCAGACCAAGGCTACATCCAGAACCTCAAGCACCCAGAAATGAATCCTTTGGCTTGGGTCGGACCACTCCGAACAACCACAGAACCTAGCTCATTACCCCTTTAACATCCCGGGATTGCTATCTTACAAGAACGGGAGACTTATGGACTGGACTGTGGTTCCTAATGGAAAGAAAATTAGAACGTAAGTCTAATTCCACCTTCCATAGTGCCCCTACAGTCCAATCCAGACTCATGGGATATACCAGAGCAGTACTTGTACATGGGAGGGACTGGCAAGCCTGACCACGAACCAAAGCTGGCCTCTGAATGCACCTGCAAATACAGTTTATAGTAACGCACAAAACTATGCAAGGACACCCAAGTAGCAGCCCTGCAAATATCCACTGGAAGCACCAATGCATACACTGCCCAGGATGCCACCTACGCTCTTGTGGAATGGGTTTGTAAGCCCTCCAGAACCTGCCTGCCCTTCAACCACCTGCGATTGCTTCCTTTAACAACCTGGAAATAGAGACCTTTGATGACGCCTCTTCTTTGCGAGGCCCGCCAAAAAGGACAAACAAGCGATCCGACTTCTGAAAAAACTCCGTCGCCTTCAAGTAGTGCCTCAGCACTCTCCTCGCAAAGGACTGGAGTTGCCTACTCTCATCTTTCGAGAACATAAGATGTGCCATACTGGGTCAGACCAAGGTCCATCAAGCTAAGTATCCTGTTTCCAACAGTGGCCAATCTAGGTCATACATACCTAGCAGTTTCCCCAAAACTGGTTGGACTCTGAAACTCTGTGTGACGTGCTTTTCTGATAATCTGTATGTAAACAAAATTTGTACCTGCTTTGATTTGGCAGTTTCGCAATAGTAATCTTACCGCTTCTGATCGCTGGAAGGAGCGGGATACAAATACTCTCTAAATAAAATAAATAAAATAAAAGACACAGGTTCCGCAATGCTTGTACTGGGTCAAGCATTGATATCCTGGATCCCTTCTTAATAATGGTTTATGGACCTTTCCTCCAGGAACTTGTCCAAACCTTTTTTAAACCCAGCTACACTAACAGTCTATTACATCCTCCGGTAATAAATTCCAGAGTTTGATTACACGTTGAGTGAAAAAATATTTTCTTTTATTAGTCTTAAATAGTTTACCCTGTAGCTTCATTGCATGTCCCTTAGTCTTTCTATATTCTGATAACAAACAATCAATCTACGTTTACCCGTTCCACTCCGTTCATTAATTTATAGACTTCTATCATATCTCCCCTCAGCCGTCTCTTTTCCAGGTTAAAGAGTCCTAACCTTTATAGCCTTTCTTCACAGGAGTATCCTTCCATCCCCTTTACCATTTTGGTGGCTCTTCTCTGAACCTTTTCTAATAACGCTATATCTTTTTTAAGATACGGCGACCAGAATTGCACACAATATTCAAGGTGCGGTCTCACCATGGAACGATATAGAGGCATTATAATATCTTTTGTTTTATTTTCCATTCCTTTCCTTATGATACCTAGCATTCTATTTGTTCTCTTTGCCGTCGCTGGACACTGGGCCGAGGGTTTTAACATGCTATCCACAATGATGCCTAAATCTTTTTCCTGGTTGGTGGTTCCTAATGTGGAACCTTGCATCGTGTAACCATAGTTTGGGTTGTTCTTCCATAGGTGCATAACTTTGCACTTGTCCACATTAAATTTCATCTGCCATTTTGATGCCCAGTCTTCCAATTTATCAAGATCCTCTTGCAATTTTCCACAATCCTCTTGGGTTTTAACAACTTTAAATAGTTTTGTGTCACCGGCAAATTTGATAACCTCACTCGCTATTCCACTTTCCAGGTCATTTATGAATATGTCAAAAAGCAGCGGACCCAGCACAGATCCCTGGGGTACACCACTATTCACCTTTTTCCATTGGGAAAATTGGCCATTTAGCACAACTCTCTGCTTTCTATCTCTTAACCACTTCTTGATCCACAGTAGTACACTGCCTCCTATCCCATGACTCTTTAGTTTTGCCAAAAGTCTCTGATGAGGGACCTTGTCAAAAGGTTTCTGAAAGTCCGGATACACTATATCAACCGACTCACCTTCGTCCACCTGTTTATTCACACTTTCAAAAAAAAAAAAAAAAACAGATTAGTAAGACAAGATCTTCCTTGTCTAAAGCCATGTTGGCTGTCTCCCATTAGGCCATGACTATCTACATGCTGAGTAATTTTATTCTTTATGATGGTTTCTACCATTTTTCCCGGTACTGACGTGAGGCTCACCGGTCTGTAGTTTCCCGGGATCACCCCTGGAACCCTTTTTAAAAATTGATGTTACATTGGCGATCCTCCAATCTTCAGGTATAAGAGATGATTTTAATGATAGTTCACAGATTATTAATAGCAGGTCTGCAATCTCATATTCCAGTTCTTTCAACACCCTTGGATGTATACCATCCGGCCCAGGTGATTTGCTACTCTTCAGTTTAGTTGTAATACATCTTCCCGATGTATCAATATTTCCTTCCATTCTTCCGCACCTTTAAATATCACTTCAGTCATGGGTAGCATCCCTACATCATCCTCGGTAAAGACCAAAGCAAAGAATTCATTCAGTCTCTCCGCTATCGCCTTGTCGTCTTTTAGTGCCCCTTTAACTCCTCTATCATCTAATGGACCAATTGACTCTCTCACAGGTTTTTTGCTACGAATGTACTTGAAAAAGTCTTTATTTCGCATTTTTGCTTCCGCAGCAAGCTTCTTCTCAAATTCTCCCTTTGCCTGCTTTATCAATGCCTTGCATTTGACTTGCCAGTGCTTGTGCTGTTTCCATATTTCGTCGTTTTGCTCTTTTTTCCATTTTCTGAAAGATGCTTTTTTGGCAACAGCCTCTCTGACCTCACCTTTAAACCATGCTGGCAGATTTTTGGACATCCTTCCACTTTTCTTAAAGTGTGGAATACAGCTGGTTTGGGCTTCCAAGAAAGTATTTTTCAACACCACCCAAGCTTGATGTAAGCCTTTAACCTTTGCAACTGCTCCTTTTAGTTTTTTCTTAACTATTTTCCTCATTTTATCATAGTCTCCCTTTTGAAAGTTAAAAGGTAGTACTGTGAATTTCCTTTCTATCCCTCCTCCACTAATTAAATCAAAGGCAATCATGCTATGATCACTATTGCCAAGTGGCCCAACACCCTTATCTCTTACACTAGATTTGGTGTTCCACTAAGGACTAGGTCTAATATGGCTTCCCCTCTGGTCGGTTCATGAACCAGCTGCTCCAAGAAGCAGTCATTTATGTCATCTAGGAACTTTATCTCCCTAGCATGTCCTGCCGTGACACTGACCCAGTCGATACCGGGGTAATTGAAATCACCCATTATTACTACGCCACTGTAGCTTTTGTTAGCTTCCTTGATTTATTTGAGCATTTCATCATCCATTTGTTCATTCTGGCCAGGCGGTTGATAGTACACCCCCACTCCATCGCCTTCCCCTCTTTACATGGAATTTCAATCCATAGAGATTCTACAGCAAATTTTGTTTCCTGCAAAACTTTAATCCTTTCTGACTCAATGCCCTCTCTAACAGAGCGCAACCCCTCCACCAATTTGATCAGTTCTATTATTATGATATAGTTTGTACCCAGGTATCACAGTATCCCACTGGTTGTCCTCCTTCCACCATGTCTCTGATATTCCAATCATATCTAACCTCTCATTTAGTGCTATATATTATAACTCTCTCATCTTAATTTTTAGACTTCTAGCATTTGCATACAAGCATTTTAGAGACTGTATTTTATTCATATTAATTTGGCTATTGGTAGACATGGGTAATTTGGGATCTTTAAGCTCTGTCTGCTCCATATTTGAGGGCATTTGGGCTACTTTACTCTTTTTTGGAACCTCTCTGCTTTTGGCAGTATCCTTCAAGGATACATTCTTCCGAACCATCTGCTCTTGGGCGACTGTCGTCTTTCCCCTATTATCTAGTTTAAAAGCTGCTGGAAAATTGGGAGCACCACCGCCTGGAAGCTGGAAGATTGGGAGCACCACCGCCTGGTTGAGATGAGAAGGCGATACCACCTTGGGCAGAAAGGATGGTACCGTGTGCAAGATGACCCTGTCCTTTGCTAGCAGCAAAAACAGTTCCCTACAAGAGAGTGCCTGGAGCTCCGAAATCCGCTGAGCCAAACAAATGGACACCAGGAAATCCACTTTCAAGGTAAGATCCTTGAGATGCCGCAGCTAAGGGCTCAAAGGGAACTCCCGAGAGGACTCCCAGCACCAGGCTGAGATTCCAGGAAGCCACACAGGAACTACAAAGCAGCTTCAGGAGCTTAATTGCCGGAAGAAAATGGCAGACATCCGGGTAAGCCGCTACGGAGACGCCCTGCACACGTCCCCGATAACATGCTAAGGCGGCAATCTGTACCCTTAAGGAATTTAACGCCAGTCCCTTTTCGAACCAGTGCTGAAGGAAGGCCAAGACATTCGAAATAAATGCCTGAAAAGGCAGTCGTTGCTGCTCCTCACACTATGCCTCAAAAATCCTCCAGACTCGCACGTAGGCTAAGGAAGTGGATCTCCTCCTTGACCTTAGCAATATCACAACTACCGCTGACTCATAACCTTTCCATCTTAATGACATCCTCTCAAGAGCCAAGCTGTAAGCAAGAATAGATCTACCTCAGGCATCCTCACAAGACAGTGCATCAGGAGGTCCGGCGATGGCGGGAGCCGCCATGGTTCGTCCACCAGCAGTCTCATCAGATCTGAATACCATGGCCTCTGTGGCCAATCCGAAGCCACCAGAATCACTAGTCCCACATGCTCCTCTATCTGTTGCAGAAGATGACCGATGAGCGGCCACAGAGGGCAGGCATACAGCAGACCCTCTGTGGGCGAAGGCTTGGACAAAGCATCGAGTCCTTTGGACATGTGTTCTCTGCATCTGCTGTAGAAGCACTCAACTTTGGCGTTTTCTGTTGTCGCCATAAGATCCAACACTGGTGTTCCCCAGCACCGAGTCAGCTGCCAGAAGACTGTGCTTGCCAGGTCCCACTCCTCGGGTTCCAACCCATGTCTGCTCAGAAAATCAGCCTGCAGATTCTCCTTTCCGGCCACATGTGATGTCGACAGCTGGGCGAGATTTGCCTCCGCACATCGCAGAAGCGGAGCCACCTCTTCCGTCATCGCAGAGCTGCCTGTCCCCCCTTGTCAATTGATGTAGGTGACTCTCATTGCAGTCTGACAACATTCGGACTGCCCAATGTTGTAACAGGGGTTGAAATTCGAGGAGAGCCAGGCGAACCGCCTTCGTCTCAAGTCAATTGATAGACCACTGCATCTGGTACGGTGACCAGGTGCCCTGCACAATTCTAGTCATACAATGCGCCCCCCCCCCCCCCCAATCAGAGAGAGTGGCATCTGTCATGAGAATCATCCACTTTGGTTGCTCCAGGGGCATTCCCTTTGCTAGAATGGCCCGAGCCACCCACCAGGCAAGATTGGCACTCACCTCCAAAGGACAGAGGAGCCAGTGCGACAACACATGCCGCTGAGGAGACCATCAAGAGCACAGAGCCATGGATTCCAGAACTTGCAGCTAAGACCATGCTGACTGATCTCCGAGCCAAGAACTGCTGAATCTAGTTCTGCAGCTTCCTGCATGTTGAAACTCTCTGCCCAGTGTGCTGCGGCAGCCAAGAGAGCAAATAGAATGCTAGGTATCATAAGGAAAGGAATGGAGAATAAAAGAAAGGATATTATAATGCCTCTGTATCGTCCCCATGGTGCGACCGCACCTTGAATATTGTGTGCAGTTCTGGTCACCGTATCTTAAAAAGGATATAGCGTTATTAGAAAAGGTACAGAGAAAAGCCACCAAAATAGTAAAAGGGATGCAAGGATACCCCTATGAAGAGAGGCTAAAAATTTAGGGCTCTTCAACCTGGAAAGCAGATGGCTGAGGGGAGATATGATAGTCAATTAATTGAGTGGAACAGGTAAACATAGATTGATTGTTTATGCCATCAAAATATAGAAAGACTAGGAGCATGCAATGAAGCTACAGAGTAAACTATTTAAGACTAATATGAGAAAGTATTTTTTCACTCAACGTGTAATCAAACTCTGGAATTTGCTACCAGAGGATGTAGTAAAAACTGTTAGTGTAGCCAGCTTTAAAAAAAGGTTTGAACAAGTTCCTGAAGGAAAGGTCCATAAACCATTATTAAAGGGGACCCGGGATATCCACTGCTTTCCTGAGTACAAGCATCGTGGAACCTGGGTCTTTTAGGGAAACTGCTATTTACTTGTGACCTAGATTGGCCACTGTTGGAAACAGGATACTGGATTTGATGGACCTTGGTCTGACCCAATATGGCAATTCTTATGTTCTGCTCCTTGGACAAAAAAAACATCCCCCGCTGGGTGTTGAAATGAGCCAAGATACAGGAGTTTGCAAGGGAGAAAGATGGCTTTTTGCTAAATTTACCACCCAACCTAGATGCTCAAGAAGCTTAAGAAGAATTCAGGGAATAGCCTCTGTGCTCTCAGAGAACAAACTTTGCCCGAATCAAGCAGTCGTCCAGCACTACCATGCGTACGAAGATGCACCGCTACCACTACCACTACCATGTTCTTGGTAAACGTTTGCGGGGCCGTAGCGAGTGCGAAGGGAAGCGCGTAAAACTAGAAATGACCCATGGGAACTTCAAACTGCAGATACCACTGATATTCCACCTGAATAGGACACATGTAAGTAGACCTCCTTGAGGTCTAGGGATCTTTATATTTATTCAGTTTTTAATATACCGCCTAACACGCAAGTATCTGAACGGTTTACAATACAAGTTAAGTGCTGCTTGGAAAGGAAACAGAACGCCAATGGTCAGACAGGAAAGGAATAGAGAAGAATGGTAAGACCCATCTATTCCTCGAACACTATGGTCCCACCTAGCTGAACAAAGACCACATAGTGAAAACACAAATGTATATAACAGACAACTGCTGAATGTAGCAATAACACCTGAAGCTGCAACGATGTTACTGTAAATAGTTATCCACTGTTAATTACCCCATATACTCCTCCAAGTTCTAATTCCCTGTTCCATGTAAAAGCTTGTTGCTACGTTTGTTCCATGTGAACCGCCTTGAGTTTATGATAAGGTGGTATACAAAACCTGTTAAATAAAATAAAATAAATAAGAGAAGAGATGCCTTGAGACGAGGAAGGGGTAGAACATCACTGTGAGAGGGAGGCAGGAGGGGAGGGAGGGAGTGTGAGATCAAAGGCTAGCAAAAGACATGGGTTTTTAACTTTGCTTTGAAGCTAATGAAGGAGGGTTCCATACGGAGGTTCAGAGGAAGGGAATTCCAGAATTTAGGGCCAAGAAACAAGGGCAGAGGTACAAGTGGTTTACAAGTGGGCCTGGGATGGAGAAGGGAGGAACATGCAATTGGAGTGAACGGACCTGAGTGAACGCTGGGAGGGCACTGAGGCAGATGAGGTGGAAAGGTATTGAGATACTCCAGTGTGAATTGCTTTATGGACGAAAATGAGGATCTTGTATTGAATACTGGAAGCCATGGGGAGCCAGTGGAGATGAATGAGTAGGGGAGTGATATGGTCCGTGCGGGAGGCATGCATGAGAAAGCACAGTTACTTACCTGTAACAGGTGATCTCTGGGAACAGCAGGAATTAGTCCTCACATATGGGTACGTCGGTACCGACGGAGCCTGCGCGGGAAAGCTCCCCAGCTTCCCAGAAGGAAGCTTTTGGGGCCTCCCACTGCACATGCGCGCTGCCTTCCAGCCTTCCTGACCAGCTCTCCTCAGTTCGAGTTTATAGCTGAGACAATAGAGAGAGGAAAGGAAGATAGATAGAAGATACAACTCCTAGGGGAGGTGGGTGGGTTGTGAGGACTAATTCCTGCTGTTCCCAGAGATCACCTGTTACAGGTAAGTAACTGTGCTATCTCCAGGAACAAGCAGGAATAAGTCCTCACATATGGGGACTCCCTAGCTAAGATGCCTGGGAGATCCCGTTCCAAGGGTTCGCCATCTTCGTATGGATCTCAGGCATCCATCCTGGGAAGGTGGGCAGGAGTTGTTCAAGTATGGAACAGGTGTTTGAGGACAGCCTGACCAAACAAGGCATCCCCAAACAAGGTATTTAGTTTCCCCGTTTTCTCCCCCATGTTCAATTCCCTGTTATTTGTAAACTCAATGTTATTTGTATACATTGCAGTATTCTTGTTCGATGTACACCGCGCTGATTTTAATAGCGCGGTATAGAAGAAAAATGTTAAATAAATCCCGGCGGGAGTCCTTGTCCAAGCAGTAATGGGCTGTGAAGGTATGAACCGAGGCCCATGTGGCGGCTCGACAGATCTGATCTATGGAGACAGAGTGAAGATGAGCCATAGAAGTGGCCATGGCCCTCACATTGTGAGCTGTGACATGGCCTTCCAGAGAAATATTTTTACTCTGGTAAGCAAAGGAAATACACTGAGCAATCCAATTGGAAAGTGTACGTTTGGAGACTGGAAGTCCCAAATGAGAAGGATCAAAAGCCACGAAAAGTTGGGAAGACTTTCGATGTGGCCGAGTCCTGTTGAGGTAAAAAGCAAGAGCTCTTTTACAATCTAAAGGTATGAAGGTTCCTCTCTGCACTGGATGCATGAGGAGCTGGAAAAAAGACAGGTAGATATACCTCCTGATTAAGATGAAAAGGCGAGACCACTTTGGGCATAAAGTGGGGATTCGTCCTTAGGACCACCTTATCATGATGAAACCTGGTATAAGGTGGATGAGCCACTAAGTCATGTAGTTCACTGATGCGGCGAGCCGAGGTGACTGCAATAAGGAAAAGGACCTTCCAGGAAAGAAATTTCAAGGAGGTAGAAACCAACGGTTCAAAAGGTGGCTTCATAAGCTGACCTAGAACTAGGTTCAAGTCCCATGCTACCGGAGGAGGTCGGATGGGAGGCTTAGCTAGAGTCAGGCCTCTCATGAATCTTGCAACAAGCGGATGAGAGGAGACAGGTTGTCCATTTATAGGTTTTAAGGATGCTGCAATAGCACTCAAATGGACTCTTAGTGAATTCGTCTTGAGGCCTGCATTAGAAAGATGCAGGAGATAGTCTAGTAGAGAATTCAAAGGAAGTGCTAGAGGGTCAAGACCCTGTTGAGCACACCAAATGGAAAAGCGTTTCCATTTGAAAGCATAGGAACGCCTGTGGAGGGTTTCCTAGAGGCATGAAGGATATCTTTCACTGGTTGAGAAAGATTGAAGTCATGAAGGCTTAGGCCTTCAGTAACCAAGCTCTGAGGTGTAGGGACTTGGGGTTTGGGTGCCACAAAGTCCCCCCCTCCTGAGACAGAAGGTCTGGCGCAGCTCCCAGGTCCAGAGGGGGTCCCTGGGAGAGATGCAGAAGTAGAGGGAACCACACTTGGCGTGGCCAGCGTGGAGCTATGAGGATCATCGATCCGTGATCCCTCTGGAGTTTGAACAGAGTCTTGGGAATCAAAGGAATGGGTGGAAAGGCATATAGGAATTCCTGACCCCAATGCAGGAGAAAGGCGTCGTTGGCCTGAGCTCCCTGACACGGAGTCCTGGAACAGAACCGGGGAAGTTTGGCATTCCACGGACTTGCAAAGAGGTCTATGTCCGGGGTTCCCCATTCCTGAAAGATTCTGCCTATCTGGTCCATATGTAGGGACCATTCGTGTGGAAGCAGAACTCGACTGAGTCTGTCTGCCCGAGAGTTTTGAACCCCTGGAAGATATACTGCCAGAAGATGAATTTGATGCTCTCTGGAGAAGGCCCATAATCTGAAAGCTTCGTTGCAAAGCGACAGAGAGCCTGTCCCTCCTTGTTTGTTTACGTAGAACATGGCCACCTGATTGTCTGTCTGAACTAGGACGGTCAGGTTGACAAGGAGGGTATGGAAGACTTTGAGGGCAAAGAAGATTGCTCGCAGTTCCAGGAGGTTGATGTGAAGGGTGGTCTCCTGCGGAGACCAAGTACCCTGAGTGGAGAGGGATTGTAGATGGGCTCCCCACCCTGTTTGGGAGGCATCTGTTGTGAGGGTTGCTTGGGGCAACAAAGGTTGGAAGGGGGCCCCCAACAACAGATTCTTGGTGGACATCCACCATTGGAGGGACCAAAACAGACGCTTTGAGGTGAGTATTTGGTCGGAGAGCGCTCCTGATGCTTGAGTCCACTGGGTGGCCAAGGTCCATTGAGCTGCTCTCATATGAAGACGAGCGTAGGGCACCACGTGTACCGTGGAGGCCATGTGGCCCAGAAGTCGCAGCATTTCTCTGGCTGTCAAGTGACTGCTGGACTGAGCTTGGGAGGCCAAGCACAGCAGACGTTGGCCCCGGACTTGAGGTAGGTAGGCCCTTGCAGTGGTGGTGTCCAACTGGGCCCCTATGAATTCCAGAGACTGAGTAGGGATAAGTTGAGACTTGGGAAGGTTTCCCACCAGTCCCAGATACTGCAGAAGGTGCCTTGTGCGGTCCAGGGAAATCTGGGCCTCTGACTGAGATGGAGCTCGGATGAGCCAGTCGTCCAGATATGGGAATACAAAAATTCCCAGACTTCTTAGAAATGCGGCAACAACTGACATGCATTTGGTGAACACTCTTGGAGCAGAGGCTAGACCGAAGGGAAGTATTCTGTACTGGAAATGTTTTCCCTGAAACAGAAATCTTAGATATTTTCTGTGGGATGGGTGGATGAGTATATGTGTGTACGCATCCTTGAGATCTAGAGAACAAAGCCAATCCTGACTCTGAAGGTATGGAAGGAGAATGCCTAGAGAAAGCATTTTGAATTTCTCCTTGTACAGAAATTTGTTCAATTCTCTCAGATCTAGGATAGGTCTGAATCCCCCTGTCTTCTTTGTTATGAGAAAATAAGGGGAGTAGAAACCTGTCCCTTGTTGAAGAAGAGGAACCTCTTCTATTGCCCCTTGGGCAAGGAGAGAAGAGACTTCCTGATCCAACAGGTCCAGGAGAAATGGGGGAGAATTGAAGTGCCTCACCATGGTATATGGAGGAAGGTTGGAAAAATGAAGTTTGTAGCCCTCTCTGATGATAGAGAGGGTCCATTGCTCTGATGTGATTTGCTCCCATCTGGGAGCAAAGTGAGCTAACCTTCCGGGAATGGTGAGGGGCTCTGGTTGTTCTAGAGCCAGAAATGTTAAGTTCTCTAGGGGCAAGTCAAAACCCCTGAGGGGGTTGAGCCTGCTGAGAAGTGGTAGACGCTGCAGGCTTTGACTTTGCCTGTTTAGGTTGCTGACGTTTAGCAGCAAAGCGAGGCTGAGAAGATTGTTGGCCAGTATTTGTGGAAAATCTGGCCTTTTTGTACTAAGGCCTCTTGAAAGACTTTTTCTTGGCAGGAGTAGAGGTAGACTTAGAAAGTCTATCCAAGGTAGCATTTTCTGCGTCCATTTGAGTGGCTTTAATTTGCCAGTCCTTACCAAATAAGTTCTCACCTGTACAGAGCAGATTCCGTAAGCCATCCAGGACCAGGGTTCTAGGTCAGAGGCCTGGAGCCAAGCAAGTCGTCGGGCTGCAATAGCAATGCCCGAAGCTCTACCGGCACCCTCAAAGGAATCAAAAGCTGCTCTGTTGGAGAACTTAGAAACATCTAGAAGCTGTTTCACCAGAGAAATGAACTCCTCCTTTCTATCCTCAGGGATAAAGGAGGCAAAATGTCGTACCTTTAGGGCAAGTTCCCTTAGAAACATGCCCATATACAGACTGTATGAATTAATCCTGGCTATAAGCATACTAGCCTGGAAGATTTTCCTACCAAAAGAGTCTAGGGTCTTACATTCTCGCCCTGGAGGGGTAGAAGAGTGCCTTTTGGTACTCTTAATCTTTTTCAGCGCAGACTTCACCACAATGGAATGGTGAGGCAGCTGAGTTTTTTGAAAACCAGGAGAAGGAGGGACCCGGTACATGGTGTCCAACCTACGAGAATGAGGAGACAACGTTAGAGGAGCCTCCCATAAGTCCATCAAGTGTTCTTGAAGGATTTCATGGATAGGCAGGGTGACTGCCTCTTTAGGAACCTTAGGGTATCCTAAAATATCCAATTTCTTTGACCTAGGTTCTTTTTCAGAGGATGTGGTAATAGAAAGTCCTTTAGCTAGCTCTATAATGAAGTCTTGAAAGGACAAATCCTCTGGTGGAGACATTCTCCTCTTTGGGGAAGAAGGGTCTTCATGAAGAACTAGAGACAGCTCATCAGAGTCCTCAGAGGAGTCAAAATCCTCAGAAGAATCAGAGTATTCTCTATTTGCTTCCAACGCACGATACGCATACCGATCGGTATCGACATCGGGCGTACCGGGTATGGGATCGGTATCGGGTGAAAACCCGGATCCGGCATGCGGAACCGATCTACGTTTGGAAGTCGATGGTCTCGGTTCTGGTATGGGAGACGATACCGGAACCGGACCCGGTACCGAGGGCGTCGCAGCTTTAATAAAAGCCAGCATGGCCTGCTGCCTGGTCTGAACAGTATTGCTCATAGACGCCACTGCTGCCTGGATGTCGGTACCGGTATGGGCCGGTACCCCAGAGCAGTCTAACAGGTGATCAGTCGAGGCTGTGCCATCGATGTCAACCTGTAACCCCATAGATGGTGCTTTGGAAGCCAGAGCTTCCCGCCGGGGTTGTTTGGCTGGGGCAGGATCCTCAGATTCAAAAGTGAGAGCCTCTCGATGCTTTGAAGGAGATTTGCTCTTTGAGGACCTGCCCGAAGGAGGTTTGGTTACCTGAGATCCATCCGGAGAGGAAGACCTGGATGACTGTGATGCTGGATTATCTGAAGCAAACAGCACATGGAATTTGTTGGCCCGGTTCTGCAAACCACGTTTAGACATCTGGGAGCAGGATGGGCAGTCCGGAATGGAGTGGTCAGGTCCCAAACATTTAAGACACCATTCATGGGTGTCTGTGACAGAAATAACAGCACTACACTTGGTACACTTCTTAAAACCAGGGGCTGGTTTCTCCATGAGGAGAATTTGTGTAGGCCTGAGGCCTAACCGAAGTCACCAAGTTGTGCAGAATAAAGATTTTTTTTTTTTTTTTTTTTAAAAGAAAGAAAAGAGAGACCGGCGGTACCAGTTTCGGTATGGGGAAGGCAGGTACGCGGTCTAAAGAAACAAACTAAAACAATAATTTCTTCAGCGGTGACAGGAACACGACCTGCTGGCTCCGCGGAAAAAGAGAAACTGAGGAGAGCTGGTCAGGAAGGCGGGAAGGCAGCGCGCATGTGCAGTGGGAGGCCCCAAAAGCTTCCTTCTGGGAAGCTGGGGAGCTTTCCCGCGCAGGCTCCGTTGGTACCGACGTACCCATATGTGAGGACTTATTCCTGCTTGTTCCTGGAGATTGCGAGCTGTGGTCTGTACAAGTTGGAGTCTACGAAGTTAATGCTGAGGGAGAGGCCAGCCAGGGAGACATTACAGTAGTCTAGGGGGGACATGACGACGGAGAAAATTAGCATGGTCAGGGAAGAGATGTGGAGAAGGGGACGAACAGTTCATATTTGTCTTAATGAATAAAAGGAGCATTGGACTACAGAAGATATGTGATCATGAAAAACAGGGCAGAATCCAGAGCGACACCGAGATAGCACAGGGTAGGAACAAGAGGGATAGGAGAAGAGGAGAATGATGGGGCTAGAGATGGGGAGGGACCGCCAATAGTGAACCAGAAAGCCATTGTTTTGGTGAAGTTAACATGAAGAAAGTTTGGACATCCAGGAGTCAATATGGAAGAGGCAAGTGTTTAAGGGGGGGATGTCGGGAGAGGACAAGTCAGTGTAGTGAAGAAGAATGGTATCATCCTTGTAATAATATGCAGAGATACCATGCTGCTGAACCAGAAGGGTTAAGGGGGGGAGGGGCAAGACAATGTTGAACAGAAGGGGAGCTAGAACGGGCCCTTGTGGGAAACAAGGAAGTGGGGTAACAGGTAAGGAGGGTTTCTTTGTTTGGTTTTTTTATTACATTGCTAGCTCTCTGACTGGGAGCTCTTAAAAGGGTTTTGTGTATATTTTTTAAAAGCAAGGTTACTTTCATTTTTGCTCTTTTAGGGGAACTTTACTTAAGCACAGAAGGTTGCTGAACTCTGTAACCTCCTCAGGTTCAGAAACTGCTAACACCTAATCAGGTGTTAGTTCCCTCCCTACCCACCCCGACTCCCACCCACCCCTAGTGAGCAGTCTTGCTTTATAGGGCACCTCCCCCTTTCACAAATCACAGTGAATTGGACCAGCACATTTTGAATATAATTAAAGAGATTTAACTGCTTTTTCTCTGAAAGGACAGCTGCGAAACCAGCTGGTACTTGGTAGATCTCTATCTTTTGCTTTAACAGGTACCTAAGCTCCACAAACAGAACAATGGCTGGGAAAAATCGTATTGCTAAAGCTGTTGCCCCCGTTACAGCTTCTGCCTTGGTCCAGACAGAGGTCCTAATGCCAGTTGAAGAACCGGTTCCATGTGCAGGGTGCCTGCATGCTGAAGCTCTGAGGAAACAAGTGGAGGAACTCAGAGAGGAGGTGGCGAGGCTGAGGAGCATTCAAGACAGTGAGAAGTACATTGATGAGATGCTTCTTGCAGCAACCAGGCTCTCCAGCACAGGAGAAGATGGGTGCCAACAGAATGTCGATGGTTGGACAAAAGTCACCAGAGCCTGCAAAATCACCAATCCAACTTCTCCAGCCCTTGAATTGAAGAACCATTATGCAGCCCTGGAAGTGGAGGAGGTGAAAGCATCCCTGGAAAGGGAAGACCCAGAGTTCAAGTACCCCATAGTTGCGGAATCAGTGACCAGAAGGAAACAAAGGGTAGTGGTGTTGGAGACTCTCTTCTGAGGGGTACTGAGGCGTCCATCTGCCGACCAGACTTGATGTCCAGAGAGGTATGCTGTCTGCCTGGTGCCAAGATCCAAGATGTTACGGAGAGTTTGCCGAGACTCATCAAGCCCACTGACTATTACCCAATGTTGCTAATCCATGTTGGAACAAATGATACTGCCAGGTATACCTCGGAACGTATCAAAAGTGACTTCATGGCTCTGGGACAGAGGGTGAAGCAGGTAGGTGCACAGGTGGTGTTCTCTTCAATCCTCCCTGTTGAGGGTAAAGGCCAAGGCAGAGAGGCTCGCATCCTGGAGATGAATGCATGGCTGCGTGGATGGTGTCTTCGAGAGCATTTTGGTTTCCTAGACCATGGGATGCTCTTCCAAGGGTTGCAGAGCAGAGATGGCATCCATCTGTCCAAGAAAGGTCAACGCATCTTTGGTAGTAGACTGGCTAATCTACTGAAGAGGGCTTTAAACTAGATTCGTTGGGGATGGGTGAAGAAAGCCCCCAGGTAAGTGAAAGCCCCCAGGTAGGTGATACATTAAATACTTTTATGGAAATGGGTAACAGGGGTAATATATGGAAAGCAGTGTGTATTAATGCCCGTAGCATGGGAAATAAGATCCCTGAAGTTGAAGCTTTGGTGGGAGTGGCTGACTTGGATTTAGTGGCAGTTACAGAAACATGGTTCACAGAAAACCATGACTGGGATGTAACTATACCTGGCTATACTTTATTCAGAAAGGACAGGGTAGGAAGAAGGGGAGGAGGAGTGGCACTATATGTAAAAACTACTATTAAAGCTTTGGAATTACAGAGCTTAAAAGGGAGAGAGGAGGCATTGTGGGTTAAACTAGAAAGAGGGAAAGAGAAATCTATTTGCATTGGTGTGATATACAGACCTCCCTCACAAGAGGAAGAGGTGGACAGAGAGTTAATTGAAGACATACGCAGCATTGCTAGGAAAGGGGAAGTGCTACTGCTAGGAGATTTCAATATGCCAGATGTTGATTGGCATATTCCTGCTGCAGTATCATCTAGAAGTAAGGAGATCCTGGATTCTCTACAGGGAGAACTATTCAGGCAATTGGTAACAGACCCCACACGTGAAAGGGGCCATACTGGACTTGGTGCTTACCAATGGTGAAAGTGTTTCTGATGTTGTAGTGGGAGATCATTTTGCATCCAGTGATCACCAGATGGTGTGGTTCAGTATTAGGACTAGGGCTGTTAGAATCCATTCCAAGGTGAAGATCTTAGATTTTAGGAAAACTAACTTTGCAAAGATGGGCCAATACCTCAGGGAGTCGTTAGTGGGATGGGAACAGCTGGGGGATGTAGAAAAACAGTGGGCAAAACTGAAAGGGGGTATTTTAAAGGCAACCAACCTTTTTGTTAAAATGGTAAATAAAGGCAAAAGGAACAGGAGACCGCTATGGTTTTCGAAGGAAGTAGCTGAAAAAGTGAAGAAAAAGAGGGAGGCCTTCATGAAATACAAGAGATCACAGAGAGAGGAAGACAGGCATCTGTATTTGGAAAAACTTAGAGAAGCTAGCAAAGTAGTCAAGGCGGCAAAGATTCAAAAGGAGGAGGAAATAGCCAATGCAATAAAATGGGGGGGATAAGACATTTTTCAGATATATTAGTGAGAAGAGGAAGGGCAAAAGTGGTATTGTCAGACTCAAGGGTGCAGGGGGGGAATATGTAGAAGCTGATAAGGATAAAGCGGAATTGCTTAACAAATATTTTTGTTCTGTGTTCACAGATGAAGAACCAGGAGCAGGACCTCAGAAAACACCCACAAATAGGAACAGAAGCGAGGGACATCTTGAACAATTTTCAAAAGACTGTGTTCGTGAGAAACTAGCTCAACTTAAAGTAGACAAAGCGATGGGACCGGATGGGATACACCCTAGAATACTGAGGGAACTTGGGGACATTCTGGCAACTCCACTGACTGACCTTTTCAATGTCTCGTTGGAGTCGGGAGTGGTGCCAAAGGACTGGAGAGAGGCTCATGTGATGCCTTTACACAAAAGCGGAAGTAAGGATGTGGTTGAAAACTACAGGCCGGTTAGTTTAACTTCAGTGGTGAGTAAATTATTGGAAACGCTGCTGAAAGAGAAAATAGTGAGGTTTCTGGAGTCCGGCGGATTACAGGATCCGACGCAGCATGGATTCACCAGAGGCAGGTCTTGTCAGACAAATCTGATTGATTTCTTTGACTGGGTGACCAGGGAGTTGGACCGAGGGAGAGCTCTAGATGTGGTGTATTTAGATTTCAGTAAAGCCTTTGACACTGTTCCTCACAGGCGACTTCTAAAAAAAATGAGCACCCTAGGGATGGACCCTAAAGTTACTGCTTGGGTTAGAAATTGGTTGGGTGGGAGGTGACAAAGAGTACAAGTAAATGGAGCTCACTCTGAGGAGAAGGATGTTACCAGTGGTGTGCCCCAGGGATCTGTCCTTGGTCCGATTCTTTTTAACATCTTTGTTAGTGATATAGCGGAAGGGCTGTCGGGTAAGGTTTGCCTCTTTGCGGATGATACCAAAATCTGCAATAGAGTAGACACCCAGGAAGGTGTAGATAACATGAGGAGGGATCTAACTAAGCTTGAAGAATGGTCTAGAATTTGGCAGCTGGGATTTAATGTTAAAAAATGTAAGGTCATGCATTTGGGCTGAAGCAATCCAAGGGAGCAATACAGTATAGGAGGTGAAGTACTTTTGTCCACTAAAGAAGAGCGGGACCTAGGCGTGGTTGTGTCTGATGATCTTAAAGTAGCTAAACAGGTAGAAAAGGCGACGGCAAAAGCTAGAAGGATGCTTGGATGCATACGGAGAGGAATGGCTAGCAGAAAAAAGGAGGTGATAATGCCTCTGTATAAGTCTTTGGTGCGACCTCATTTGGAGTATGGTGTGCAATTCTGGAGACCGCACCTTCGAAAGGATGTGAAAAGGATGGAGTCGGTGCAGAGGGTTGCTACTAAAATGATTAATGGGCTTCATTATAAAGCATATGAGGACAGACTTAAGGATCTTAATATGTACACCTTAGAGGAAAGGCGGGACAGAGGTGATATGACTGAGATGTTTAAATACCTCCGTGGCATAAATGTTCAGGGAGAGAGCCTCTTTCAATTGAAAGCAAGTTCTTCTACGAGGGGACATGGGATGAGGGTGAAGGGAGATAGATTCTGGAGTGATATGCGGAAATATTTCTTTACGGAAAGAGTAGTGGATCCGTGGAATAGTCTCCCAGTGGAGGTGGTGGAGATGAGGACAGTAACTGAATTCAAAAAAGCATGGGACCAACACAGAGGATCTCTAAAGGTAAAAAGTGGACTGTTGTAGTTGTTGTTATGGAAGGACAGACTAGATGGGCCTTGTGGTCTTTTTCTGTCGTCATGTTTCTATGTTTCTATGTTTCTAAGGAAGTGGACCCAGAAAGAACCGAAAAGGACCTATTGGTAAGGAAAGAGCAAAATCAATGAAAGACAGTGCCAGAAATCCCAACATCATGAAGACAAGGAGGGTATGATAGTGTACTAGGTCGAAGGCGGCAGACAGGTCAAGAGAGACTGCAAGATAAATAGAACCACGATTGTGAGAGATGTGGCATTCATTCAGGAAGGAAAGAATGGATTCCATTCTGTGGCTGGGATGAAAACCTGACTGATGAGGATGAAGTGCTAGGGTGGTAATCAAGGTGAGGACAGCTGGGCGAAGACTAGTTTTCCCAAATGTTTGGAGAGGAAGGGGAGGCTGGAAATGGGGTGCCAATTAGCCGGGACAGAGGAGTCCAAGGAAGCATTTTTGAGAATGGGCCGAATCAGAACATGTTTCCAGGGGGATGGAAAGGAGTCAGAGGAGAGACTGATGTTAAAAATATTCAGAATCAGAGGAACAAGAGCTAGGGAGGGTTCGGTCAGCCAAGATGATGAAATTGGGTCAGATTGGCAGGTGGTTTTATGGGAAGCAGCAAGGGCCTTAGTCAATTCAGAAAGGGTTATGGGCTGAAAAGAGGACCAGAGGTGAGAAAAGAATGCACCCTCCGTGTCAGATGGAGGGGCAGGGGAGGAAGGGGCGGAGGAAGTGAGAGAAAGGGGAGGAGGGAAGGTGGTAAAAATTAGGCATAAGGCTTGAACCTTATTGTTGACATGCGTGGTTAGTAAGGCGGGGTCAAACATGGCAAGTGGAGGGGCGGAGGAGACTGAGAAATGAGAGGCAGAGAGCGAGCGAAGGATAGAGTTGGCAAGAGGAGATGGAAGATGAGGAAATGAGATTAAAAGATAGGCTTGTTTGGCAGAGTTTAGGAGAAAGTGGTAATGGTGGTGGCAGTAGCGGTAGTGACTCAAGGAGGGATGTTTACGGCAGAGGCGCTCTTCACGACAAAGGTAAGAGCAGTGAAGGAAAAGACCGGAGTGGTACCAGGGATGGTGATAAGAGCAGAGGGCTTGTAAGACAGGTTGGAGAGGAGCCAGCTTGTCCAGTGGAGCTGAAAGAGTGGAATTACAGGTCTGGACCTGGAGATTTGCAGAGAGAGTGAGGCGATTGGCTGGGAAGAGGCTGTCAGAGGGAGGAAATTGCAGGAGGGTTTTGGTTTTGACATGGCATGCTAATGGGAAGGGAGCGGTGTGATGTCTTGTGGAAGGAGAAGGGGGGATAGAGAGGGGAGTGGAAAAAAAATTGATGAGAAATTCCCCCTGCCGCACTGTTACTATGACCGAACGCAAGGTTTCCATCCGAAAGTGAGGTACGCGCAAATGCCTGATTGACATGCTTGGGGTTAAGAATGGACCAAACCCCTCCTTCTTGAAAACAACGAAGTAGATGGAATAGCGACCCTGACAGCGCTGATCAACCTGCACTGCCTTTACCGCTTGGAGCAGATCAACTGATGAAGCGTTTCGAAGACTGTTTTTGCTTTTATCGGAGTGCTGCATGGGAAAATGATGAAGACTTCCCTCAATGGGACTGCAAACTCCAACGCGTAACCCTCGTGAATGACCTCCAGCACCCACTGGTCGGAAGTCAGCTGGACCCAGGCTTGGTAAAAAAAAAAAGCTGAAGCCGCTAGTCGATCGGCACAAGCCTCACCTGGGTCCCCCTCATCTCATGGGGGTTTCTTGGGGCCCGCTCCAGAAGTGGAGAACATAGCAACATAGTAAATGATGGCAGATAAAGACCAGTATGTTCCATATAGTCTGCCCATTAGATAAGTTTATTTTGATTTTATCCTGTTGCTGTAAAGGGATCCACTGTGTCTGTCCCATGCCATTTTGAATTCTGTCACTGTATTTGCGCCCACCACTTCAATGGGGAGGGCATTATAAGCATCCTTTCAGTGAAAAAGTATTTCCTGACATTGCCTTTCAATTTACCCCCTTGCAGCTTCATGTTATGCCCTCTAGTTTTACAGCATCCCCATCTTTGGAAGAGGTTTGATTGTTCATTATTTCTCTTTAAATATTTAAAGGTCTGAATCATATCTCCCCTATCCCTCCTCTCCTCCAGAGTGTACATATTTAGGTCTTCAAGTCTCTTCTCATAAGGCTTCTGACGCAGGCTCCAAATCATTTTTGTCGCCTTCCTCTGAACAGTTTCCAGTCTTTTTACATCCTTTGCAAGATATGGTCTCCAAAACTGAACACAGTATTCCAAGAGAGGCCTCACCAGTGACTTATACAGTGGCATTAGTACCTCTTCCTTTCTGCTGGTAATTCCTCTTTGTATGCAACCCAACATGCTTCCTGGCTTTTGCCACTGACTTGTTGCATTGTTTTGCTACCTTGAGAGCCTCAGAAACAATCACACCAAGGTCCTTCTCCTCATCCGTGCACACCAACCTCTCGTCCCCTATCGCGTACATTTCCCTTGGATTTCTGCTTCCCAAATGCATGACACTGCAGTTCTTTGCAATAAATCTTAGCTGCCAAGCATTAGACCATTCTTCCAACTTTTGTAGATCTTTCCTCATAAGAACAAAAGATATGCCATACTGGGTCAGACCAAGGTCCATCAAGCCCAGTATCCTGTTTCCAACAGTGGCCAATCTAGGTCTTACGTAGCTAGCAGTTAACCCAAAAGACACAGGTTCTGCAATGCTTGTACTGGGTCAAGCATTGATATCCTGGATCCCTTCTTAATAATGGTTTATGGATCTTTCCTCCAGAAACTTGTCCAAACCTTTTTTAAACCCAGCTACACTAACAGCCTTTACTACATCCTCCGGAAACAAATTCCAGAGTTTGATTACATGTTGAGTGAAAAAATATGTTCTTTTATTAGTCTTAAATAGTTTACCCTGTGGCTTCATTGCATATCCCCTAGTCTTTCTATATTCTGATAACGTAAACAATCGATCTATGTTTACCTGTTCCACTCCGTTCATTAATTTATAGACTTCTATCATATTCCCCACAGCCATTTCATTTCCAGGTTAAAGAGCCCAAACCTTTTAAGACTTTCTTCATAGGGGGATACTTCCATCCCCTTTACCATTTTGGAAGCTCTTCTCTGAACCTTTTCTAATAACGCTATATCCTTTTTAAGATACGACGACCAGAATTCCACACAATATTCAAGGTGCAGTCGCACCATGGAACAATACAGAGGCATTATAATATCCGTTGTTTTATTTTTCATTCCTTTCCTTATGATACCTAGCATTCTATTTGTTCTCTTGGCCGCCGCTGCACACTGGGCAGAGTTTTAACATGTTATCCACAATAACGCCTAAATCTTTTTCCTGGGTGGTGGTTCCTAATGTGGAACCTTGCATCGTGTAACCATAATTTGGGTTGTTCTTCGCTAGGTGCATAACTTTGCACTTGTCCACATTAAATTTCATCTGCCATTTTGATGCCCAGTCTTCCAATATATCAAGATCCTCTTGCAATTTTCAACAATCCTCTTGGGTTTTAACAACTTTAAGCAGTTTTGTGTCATATGCAAATTCGGTAACCTCACTCGTTATTCTCTTTTCCAGGACATTTACGAATATGTCAAAAAGCAGCAGATCCAGCACAGATCCCTGGGGTACACCACTATTCACCTTTCTCCATTTGGAAAATTGGCCATTTAGCCCTACCCTATGCTTTCTATCTTTTAACCAGTTCCTGATCCACAATAGTACACTGCATCCTATCCCATGACTCTTTAGTTTTGCAAAAGACTCTGATGAGGGACCTTGTCAAAGGCTTTCTGAAAGTCCAAATACACTATATCAACTGATTCACCTTTGTCTACCTGTTTATTCACACCTTCAAAAACACATAACAGATTGGAAAGACAAGATCTTCCTTGTCTAAAGCCATGTTGGTTGTCTCCCGTTAAGCCATGTCTATCTACATGTTCAGCAATTTTGTTCTTTATGATTGTTTCTACCATTTTTCCCAGTACTGACGTCAGGCTCACCGGTCTGTGGTTTCCCGGATCACCCCTGGAACCCTTTTTAAAAATTGGCGTTATGTTCGACATCCTCCAATCTTCAGGTATTACAGATGATTTTAATGATAGTTCACAGATTAATAATAGCAGGTCTGCAATCTCATATTTCAGTTCTTTCAACACCCTTGGATGTATATCATCCAGCCCAGGTGATTTCCTAATAGTTTATCTGATAATTGTAATACATCTTCCAGATGTATCGATATTTCCTTCAATTCTTCCGCCCTTTAAATACCACTTCAGACATGGGTAACATCTCTACATCTTCCTCAGTAAAGACCGAAGCATATAATTCACTCAGTCTCTCCGCTATTGCCTTTAAACCATGCTGGCAGTATTTTGGACTTCCTTCCACTTTTCTTAAAGCGTGGAATACAGCCGTTCTGGGCTTCCAAGATAGTATTTTTCAGCAACACCCAAGCTTGATGTAAGTCTTTAACCTTTGCAACCGCTCCTTTTAGTTTTTTTTTTTTTTTTTAACTAGTTTCCTCATTTTATCAGGGTCCCTTTCGAAAGTTAAAAGGTAGTACTGTGGATTTCCTTACTGTCCCTCCTCCACTAATCAACTCAAAAGCGATCATGTTATGATCACTATTACCAAGTGGCCCCAACGCCCTTATCTCTTGCACCATATCTGATGTTCCACTAAGGACTAGGTCCAATATGGCTTCCCCTCTGGCTGGTTCATGAACCAGCTGCTCCAAGAGGCAGTCATTTATTTAATCTAGGAACTTCATCTCCCTAGCATGTCCTGCTGTGACACTGCCCCAGTCGATACCGGGGTAATTGAAATCACCCATTATTATTACTGCACTGTAACTTTTGTTAGCTTCCTTGATTTCTTTGAGGATTTCATCATCCATTTGTTCATTCTGGCCAGGCGGTCGATAGTACACCCCCACTGCCATCGCCTTCCACTTTTTACATGGAATTTCAATCCACAGAGATTCTACAGAAAATTGTTTCCTGACTCAATACCCTATCTAACAGAGCGCAACCCCTCCACCAATTTGATCAGCTCTATCATTACGATATAGTTTGTACCCAGGTATCACAGTGTCCCAATGGTTGTCCTCCTTCCACCATGTCTCTGAGATTCCAATCATATCGAACCTCTCATTTAGTGCTATATATTCTAACTCTCCCATTTTATTTTTTAGACTTCTAGCATTTGCATACAAGCATTTTAGAGACTGTCTTGTATTCATATTAATCTGGCTATTGGTAGGCATGGGTAATTTGGGATCTTCAAGCTCTGTCTGCTCCATACTCGAGGGCATTTGGGCTACTTTACTCTTTTTTGGAACCTCTCTGCTTTTGATAGTATTCAAGGATATATTCTTCTAAACCATGCGCTCTTATGCAACTGTCGGCTTTCCCCTATTATCTAGTTCAGAAGCTACTCTATCTCCTTTTTAAAGGTTAACGACAGCAGCCTGGTTCCATCCCGGTTAAGGTGAAGCCCATCCCTTCGGAAGAGCCCCTCCTTTGCCCAGAATGTTCACCTGTTCCTAACAAATCCAAAACCCTCACCCTTGCACCATTGTCTCATCCACGCATTGAGACTCCAGAGCTCTGCCTGCCTTTTGGGTCCTGCACGTGGAACAGGAAGCATTTCAGAGAATGCTACCCTGGATGTTCTGGATTTCAACTTCCTACCTCAAAAACCTAAATTTAGCCTCCAGAACTTCCCTACCACATTTTCTTATGTCATTGGTACCGGCATGTACCTAGACAGCAGACTCCTCCCCAGCACTATCTACCTTATCTAGGTGGTGCGTGAGGTCCGCTACTTCGCACCAGGCAGGCATGTTACCAGGCGATCCTCACGTCCACCAGCCACCCAGCTATCTACATGCTTAATGAACGAATCACCAACTATAATGGCTGTCCTAACCCTTCCCTCATGGGCACATGGCCCTGGAGA
Organism: Ichthyophis bannanicus; assembly: GCA_033557465.1. Taxonomy (NCBI): domain Eukaryota; kingdom Metazoa; phylum Chordata; class Amphibia; order Gymnophiona; family Ichthyophiidae; genus Ichthyophis; species Ichthyophis bannanicus. The sequence continues at coordinate 27,419,762 of CM066049.1, forward strand.
AACTTCCTCGGTGCGAGAGGGATTTACATCACCTGGAGTACAGGTCCTAGTTACAGGAACACTTCCTGCCACACCAGGGTGATGCTCTCCTCTCACATGACCTCTGTTCTCCATGGCAACAGGGATGCTGCCAGACTGGAGATGGGACTTCAAGGACTATATCCCTGTAGGTCTCGTCTATGTACCTCTATGTCTTTCTTATGTCTTCCAAGTCTGCTACTTTAGCCTCCAGAGAACGGACTCCTTCCCTGAGAGCAAAAAGCTCGCTGAACTTAGTGCACACGTAAGACCTCTCACCAACTGGAGGAAAATCATACATGTGACACTCAATGCAAAAGACTGGAAAGCCCCCATCTTGCTGCTGGACTGCTGTCTGCATCTTAGTTTTAAGCTTGTGTTTAGATCTTTAAGTTATTTACTTACTTAGGGTTGCTATGGATACTTATTCTAATAAAATTGTACCTAATACGTTTAATATACCTTGTTCACCTGAAGCTTGATTAATCTTGGGTCCTTAGTGTATGACTGATTTGGATAATGAGCAGCACCTGAGATCACCTCCTTTCCTTTAAGATGTCTAAGTACCTATAAAGTTACGATTATCCCAAGGGTGGGTGGGTGCTGGGGAGGGAGGGAGGGAGGGAAATAACACTTATTAAAAGAGGGCTGCTACACAATACCCTTCCTGTGCTTCTGACGTAAGCTGTGACCAACTTCCTGGGTGATTAACAGTCCTTGCTTGGATAGAAGGAGTCTTTCAAAAAGGCCTTTTGACCTGCCACCTGGCAACACCTATTGAAAATGTTTCACAGGTCTCTTGCCCCTAGATAGAAGGCCTCTTTGTAAAGGTCTCTAGAAGGCTTTATTTGTTGCTCAAAGAGTACTGACCCTGCTTTGCCTTTTATATTCACCAACACTTCCTTTACTCCACCGACAACCCACACTCTCGGTGATTTCACCCTCCCCATAAAAATTCAAATAAAATATCTTGGTCTTATTCTCGACCAGAACCTCACATTCTTTGAACAGGTAAGAAGAGCTTCAAACACAATATATGCAAAATTACGAACTCTTAGGAACCTCCAGCCCCTCTTAAACCCTGACTCTTTTCATACTATCTGCAAAGCCCTCACTACTCCAACCCTCGACTACTGTAATCTCATTTATTATGGCCTTCCCAAAAACAGTATGCATCCCCTCCAAATGGAACAGAACACAAAAGCCCGTCTAATCACAAATAACCCTAGACGATCACACATAACGCCAATCCTCCATGATCTCCATTGGCTTCCCATACTATCCAGAATAAAATTCAAAGCAATCACTCTCATACATAAAATCACCATGAATGAATCAGCCCCATGCCTCTCTTCGTTTCCATCCAATCCCAACAGATCACACCACACTAATACTAAAAACCTTCTAATCATACCATCAAATAAGAAAACCTGCAAGCAAACTACCTGTAACAGGGCCCTCTCCCTTTATGGCCCCTAATTATGGAATGCACTACCAGGAGAACTACGGAACTGCTCTGACCATGCCCAATTCTGGAAGAGACTCAAAACCTACCTCTTCCAAGAACACTTTTCCCTGCCACCTTAACTCTCCCCTCAATATCCATTTCTCCCCTGCTCCTTCCACCCCATAATACTTTTACCTAACTTATTATCCTGATGACCCCTCCCTAATATCCTGTAAATATGTAAATAGTTTTTTGTTCAAGACAAATATACTCATATTCATTAGTTATTTGTCTCAACCATATGTACTCATGTTAAAAAATTCTGTTCCATGTAAAACAGCTGAGAAACACTGTTAAGTTATGCTCACTGTAACCGTCTTGAATCGAAGAAAGACGATATATAAAAACTGTTAAATAAAATAAATAAATTAGTGGAGGAGGGATGGTAAGGAAATCCACAGTACTACCTTTTAACTTTCGAAAGGGAGACTGTGATAAAATGAGGAAAATATTTAAGAAAAAACTAAAAGGAGCAGTTACAAAGGTTAAAGACTTACTTCAAGCTTGGGTGTTGTTGAAAAATACTATCTTGGAAGCCCAGACCAGCTGTATCCCACGCTTTAAGAAAAGTGGAAGGAAGTCAAAAAAACTGCCAGCATGGTTTAAAGGTGAGGTCAGAGAGGCTGTTGTTGCCAAAAATCATCTTTCAGGAAAAGGAAAAAAGAGCCAAATGATGAAAACTGGAAAAAGCACAAGCACTAGCAAGTTAAATGCAAGGCATTGATAAGGCAGGCAAACAGAGAATTTGAGAAGAAGCTTGCTGCGGAAGCAAAAACGTATAATAAAGACTTTTTCAAGAACATTTGTAGCAAAAAACCTGTGAGAGAGTCAGCTGGACCATTAAATAATAGAGGGGTAAAAAGGGAACTAAGAGAGGACAAAGCCATAGCGGAAAGACTGATGAAATCTTTGCTTCTTTAACCTGGAAAAGAGACGGCTAAGGAGAGATATGATAGACGTCTATAAATTAATAAACTGAGTGGAATGGGTAAACGTAGATCGATTGTTTACGTTATCAGAATATAGAAAGACTAGGGGACATGCAATGAAGCTACAGGGTAAACAATTTAAGACTAATAAGAGAAAATATTTTTTCACTCAACGTGTAATCAAATTCTGGAATTTGTTACCGGAGGATGTAGTAAAGGCTGTTAGTGTAGCTGGGTTTAAAAAAAAAGGTTTGGACAAGTTCCTGGAGGAAAGGTCCATAAACCATTATTAAGAAGGGACCCAGGATATCAATGCTTGACCCAGTATAAGCACTGTGAAACCTGTGTCTTTTGGGGAAACTGACCTAGATTGGCCACTGTTCGAAACAGGATGCTGGGCTTGATGGACCTTGATCTGACCCAGTATGGCATATTTTATGTTCTTCGGTCATTACTAAGGAAGATGTAGATATGTTACCCATGACTGAAGTGGTATTTAAAGGTGATACTGCAGAAGATTTGAAGGAACTATTGATACAACGGAAAGATGTATTACAACTATTTGATAAACTGAAGAATAGCAAATCACTTGGACCAAACGGTATACATCCAAGGGTGTTGAAAGAACTGAAATATGAAATTGCAGACCTGCTATTAATAATCTGTGAACTATCATTAAAATCTTCTGTAATACCTGAAGACTGGAGGATGGCCAACGTAACGCCAATTTTTAAATAGGTTCCAGGGGTGATCCAGGAAACTACAGACCAGTGAGCCTGACGTCAGTACCTGGAAAAATGGTAGAAACCATCATAAAGAACAAAATTACTCAACATGTAGATAGTCATGGCTTAATGGGAGATAGCCAACATGGATTTAGACAAGGAAGATCTTGTCTTACTAATCTGTTATGTTTTTTTGAAGGTGTGAATAAACATTGTGATGTAGCAGACTCTTATGAGGCAATGGAAACTGATAGTGATCCGGTGGAGAGAACCGGTACTGCAGGGGAATGCAGGATTTTCTCTGATGAAAGAAAAAAATGCAGAGCTAATCAGGAACCACTCCTCACTTCAAGGCAGGTGAAAAGCCAAGTCCCTGATTGGGCACGCCCAAGCAGGAGGCGGGCAGTGCAGCACTCAGCCAGCTTGTTAAAAACCCAGAAACAGTTAGACAAGCATTGTGACAAGGAAGGAGATTGGGAAGAAGGACACAAGCACCTGGACGAGGATAGGTCAGATGACCAGGAACAGGAACCGAGAGAGAGAGAACCACTAAGCAGCTGTGATCCAAGAAGGAGCAGACAGGAGCTGGGAGACAAACGGGCAGAGAAGGATTTTTGGAAGCAGAAGAATCCTAAGGCACTGAGAGACCCAAGGCTGCAGCTCAGGAGTTTAAAGGACCCAGAAGAACCTTGGAATAGGAGGCAAAGGGATAAGGATTTACCCTGGAAGAAGCCCAAGCACAAGGTATCTGATGGGTGTGGCATGGCTAGCAAGCTTAACAGTGGAAAGCCAGAAAGAGTGAATTTTAATTGTGAAAGACAGGATAAAGGCAGAAAGTTTGATACTAACTGGTTAAGTCAAGAAAAGCCTGACTGTTTTCCTTTTAACACTCTGAGAGAATCTCTAAACACAGCTGAAGCGTTTTACCCTGCACTGCCATGTGGAGATAAGTGGGGGAAGGGAAATGCTTGCACGCTGAAATGTTGTCCAAGTAAAAGCACTGATAATTGCCTAGAGATAAGTAATATAAACAAGCATTTACCTGAAGGAGGATTTGCTCAGCCTAGCTCAGAAAATACGCAGGCTGAATTACTTCTCACTGAATTCAGAGAGTTCCTTAAAAGCAGAGCAGTTTCTACTCAGAACGTAGCAAAGCCATTGATCAGCTGGCCAGAAGAAATGCCTTTAATTTCTTTGCCATCTACAGAACAGGAAGTCCCGATGGATTGCTCTACTTGTATGATTCCAAAGGACAGTTAAGTGATTTGCTGGCCAGTGTTGTATGTAAGAAAATAGCAAAGTTACCTCACTGTTTGCTGTGATAAAAGAGCTTATCTGAAGAGAATAAGTGGAAGCATATTCTGTGTAATTCAAGAGCAGTGCTATTATCAGAGTTTTCTGTTACCTTAATGAAAAGGAGATCACATGACAGGTGAATGTGATCAGTAATGGACATTCAGTTAAGCAGTGGAAAAAGCCTTGTTTAAGTTCAGTTTCTCAATCTTGTTTTGTGCCATATTATTTCATTTTACGTCTGCTGCATTTGAACTGCGAAAGCGGGAAATAAACCTCACAAAAAAGAAATATTCTTTGCCTTGCCTTATCACTTGAGCACCAACACAACTACAACATTAACCCTCAAGGGCATTCAAGGCCAGCCCCTCCCTTAACCCTCAAGGTCCAGGGAGTGGGTGGGTGGCAACATGTAGACAAAGGTGAGTCAGTTGATATAGTGTATCTGGACTTTCAGAAAGCCTTTGACAAGGTCCCTCATCAGAGACTTTTGGCAAAACTAAAGAGTCATGGAATAGGAAGCAGTGTACTATTGTGGATCAGGAACTGGTTAAAAGATAGAAAGCAGAAGGAAGGGCTACATGTTCTGTTTTCCCAATGGAGAAAGGTGAATAGTGGAGTACCCCAGGGATCTGTACTGGATCCCCTGCTTTTTGACATATTCATAAATGACCTGGAAAAGGGAATAACGAGTGAGGTTCTCAAATTTGCAGATAACATAAAACTTTTTAAAGTTTTTAAAACTCATGATAATTGTGGAAATTTGCAAGAGAATCTTGATAAATTGGAAGACTGGGCATCAAAATGGCAGATGAAATTTAATGTGGACAAGTGCAAAGTTATACACCTAGGAAAGAACAACTCAAGCTATGTTTACACGATGCAAGGTTCCACATTAAGAACCACCACCCAGGAAAAAGATTTAGTCGTCATCGTGGATAACATGTTAAAACCCTCCGCCCAGTGTGCAGCAGCAGCCAAGAGAGCAAATAGAATGGCTAGGTATCATAAGGAAAGGAATGGAAAATAAAACAAAGGATACTATAATGTCTCTGTATCGTTCCATGGTGCGACCGCACCTTGAATATTTTGCTCAATTCTGGTCGCCGTATCTTAAAAAGGATATAGCGTTATTAGAAAAGTTTCAGAGAAGAGCCACCAAAATGATTAAGGGAATGGAAGGATACCCCTATGAAGAGAGGCTAAAAAGGTTAGGGCTCTTCAACCTAGAAAAGGTTTGGAGAAGTTCCTGGAGGAAAGGTCCACAAACCATTATTAAAAGGGACCTAAGATATCACTGCTTGACCCAATACAAGCATTGAGGAACCTGTGCCTTTTGGGGAGACTGCTAGGTACTTATGACCTAGATTGGCCACTGTTAGAAACAGGATACTAGGCTTGATGGCCATTGGTCTGACCCAGTATGTTATATCTTATGTAGCTCTGCGTGCTGGTCAGGGACATTATTTTGGCATACCGATCACACTCTCCAAAGCCACTGGTAGCCATGAGGGAAAAAATATCCCAGTGAGGTCGAAGACCAGTGGTGCTGCTAGTTGGAAAAAAGGTGCGAAGACGCCGAACGGAGGAAAAAAGATACGAACCTGAGACTCTATGCTAGGGCAGCAAGTTCGGGTGGCAGGAAGAGTCTCAGGTCAAGAAAGCAACTTTTTCCAGGGAAAGACCAGACAGACATCTCCACGGAAAAAAGGAGACTGATTAAAATGACACCCTTGGGCAGGAAATGCACCGCACATGCTTGGTGGCATCTCCCAAAGGCTTTCTTTGAAAGCTGGGGGGATGCTTCTGCGAGGGCTCTGCTGGCACCGACATCTCCCATATGTGTGGACTGACTTCCTGCTTGTTCCTGGAGAACAAAGGGCTCTTTATTCACTTTACGTAAAATTTGCTCTATTAAAAATGTCTTTCCCTGTCCTCCATATTCTTATTATCTTGATGACTGCAACAGTATCTTACATGGTATGGTATTTCTGCAGCTAATATGTCCAAATTCCAACTTCCCATCAATTATCGGATAAAATTTAATTTAAGATATTCACTCTGGCCCACATCACATTTTACACAGAAATCCCTTTTATTTGAACCACCATTTAATTGCTTATACATCCAGCTGCACTTTAGAGTCTCTAAAAGCACATTTGCTGGTGACACCAACTAAATGTACTGCCAAACTAGAATCTACTCTAACTTTTGGTTTCTACACACTGGCCCCTTAACTGTGCAATTCTCTTCCACTTTACCTTAAGGAGGAATCATCTTTTAAGAAGTTTAGGGAAGGCTTAAAAGCCTACTTTGAACTAACCAGTGGATTGCTGGGACGATGGCCATATAGAGGGAAAAGACAGCAACTACCTACCTCCACCTCCCTTTTCCCCTTACCTCTCATTGTAATCTTACCCTTTTCTATTCCTTTTTGCTTTTGTTTCCAATTCTACGTCTGAATATTACATTTTTAATCATAACCCACTCTGATACTTTGTGATGGGCTGGCATATCTAATTATAAATAAGCTATAAGAATCTTCTAACCTGCCATCTCCAGGGGGCATAGCAGAATTGGCTGATGTTTCCAGAATCTGATCGGGTGTATCAGTTAGCTGGTCTTGACTAAGGGAAGGCTGTTGCCCCTCAACAAGTAATGAGGTTGACCTTTGGAGCAGCTTCGAGGGGCATTCTAATGGACCCCAGGTATGGTTGTAGTCTCCGCTGAATACTCTTGAGTAGAATCTTGCTGGCATGTGGGATCAGAGTGATTGTGCAATAATTTCCAGTCAGTTGGATCACCTTATTTAGCACTGGTATAAACACAGATCTTTTCTAGTCAGTTGGCTATGATGTTGTCTTTCCAAATTTCCTGGCAGAGCCTTGTAAGTATGGTAACAGCAGCATCTGATTGGGAATGTCATCAATACCCGGTGCTTCGTTCTTTGATAAGGTTTTCAATGCTGCTTCGATGACTTCTTTCATCACTAATGGTTCCTGATCATTAGGTACAGATTGAAATGGCTGTTGGTCTACTTGATATTATATGGTATAATGACATTCTATATTCTTTCAACCTTTTCATGATCTTCTCGTCATCATTCAACATCTATCCTTGAGCATCTTGTAGCATTCCAATTCGAGGCCGAAATTTTTTTTTTTTTAAACTCTCATAGTCAATTTTGTTCTTCCTCTAACAGTTTCTGATTCAATTTCCTTGCATGTGTTACTGTAGTACTTCTCCTTGTATTGTCTTGCTGAACGTTGAAAATCTCTGTCAAGTTCTGTGATTGCCGCTTTCTCCTCTGGCTTTAGCTTCTCTGTGCAATTTTCAGAGTTTCTTCGGTCATCCATTTTGACCATTTTTGCTTTTTCACTTTTGTAGAAACTTTTCACTTTTTTCCAACCCCACCTTCTTGATGTCACTCCATAACTCTTCTGGAGCTCTGTCATTTGTATCTAAAGCAGAAAATAGATTTTGCAGGCAGTCTTTAAATTCTGGTGGTATATTCCCAAGGTCCTATTTTGCTATGTTCATGAGTGGCTTACTCTTTCAACTTTATCTTGAGTTTGCATACTAATTGGTGATCTGTACCAAAGTCAGCTCCAGGTTTTGTTTTTGTTGATGTTATAGAGCTTTTTCATCTACAACTTCCGCAGATGTAGTCAATTTGATTTTTGTAAAATCCATTGGATGAAGTCCATGAGTAGAGTCGTCGCTTGGGTTGCTGGTAGAAAGTGTTTATTCTTTATTAGCACAACTTGATATACTGCCCTTGCCGGAGCGTCAGGGTGGTGTACAATAAAAGTTTTAGCTACCAGAAGGAGACAGAGAAGGAAAAGAACGCCATTCATTTATAGGAAAGCGATAGTAAAGGCAGAAGGACAGAGAGGACAAACACAAACACAAAACACAGCTGATAGCAGGCAATGTGGGGAAGGCGGAGGGGGAGAGGGGTTGAGGACAGGGCTATATGGGGGGCATAGTCTATTGCTTCATGGAGGAATGGCAAAAGAGGGCTCCGACTGGGGAAAGGCAGGAAGATCGTAGGCCTGACAAAAGAGATGGGTCTTGAGGAGTGCTTTAAACCGGGGGAACGACGATTCTATGTGAAGAGAGTGGGGGAGCGAGTTCCATAAGGCGGGGCTTAAGAAGAAAAACGCGGAGTGACGAGTGAGTTCGAGATGAGCTTGGGAAGGAAAAGGCGATTGCCATGTGCGGAGCGGAGGAGGTGGGGCGTGGGCTGAAATCGGATAAGGTCAGCCAGGTACTGGGGTGTGCCGGTGTGGAGAGCTTTGCGGGTGATGGTGAGTATCTTAAAGATAAATCTAACTTTGATTGGGAGACAGTGAAGGGTAAGAAGTCAGGGAGTGACATGATCAAGAGGGGAGGAGTGGGTGAGAAGACAGGCAGCAGTGTTTTGGACAAGTTGGAGACACCTAAGCTGATAATGTGGGAGGCCTGCAAGGACCAAATTACAGTAATCGAAGTGGGTGATTACAAGAGAAAGAACTAGAGTGGTGAGAGAGGCAGGGGAGAAAGGGGAGAAAGGGTTGAATGGACCGGATCCTACGAAGATGAAAGAAGGAACTGCGAATGAGTGTGGAAATGTGTTGGTGGAAGGAGAGAGAAGAGTCCAGAGTAACACCAAGATAGCAAAGGGTGGGGAGAAGAGGGATGGGGAGTGTGGACATAGTGGGGGACAGACGGGGGGGGGGGGGCGCAAAGGAGAACCAGATGGAAGAGAACTTGGAAGGGTTAACATGAAGAAAATTGCTGGTAAACCGGTTGGAAATGAGAGCAAAGGCAAGAGTCAAGAGCGGTGAGGTCGGGGGCCAAAGGGCTAGTGTGGTGGAGAAGGAAGATGTCATCTGCGTAAAAATAGGCTGAAATTCCAGTTTGCTGGATGAGCAGAGGCAAAGAGGCAAGAAAAGTATTGAAGAGAATGGGGGCGAGGATGGAGCCCTAGGGAACACCACAGTGTAAAGGGAGCAAGGGGGAGGTGGTGGAGCCTGACTGGAGAGCAAAGGTGTGAGATAAGAGGAAAGACCGGAACCACTGAAGAACAGAGCCATGAATTCCAAGGTCGGATAGACGAGTGAAGAGGGTGCAATGGTCGACAACATCAAGGGTGGAAGACAGATCTAGAGAAACAGCAATAGATAGATCACTGTTGTCTTGGGAGTGATTGATTTTGCTGAGGAGTGCAAGAAGTAATGTTTCGGTGCTCTGGCCTGCCCTAAAGCCGACTAACGGGGGTGAAGCGAGAGGGTAGAGTCGAGGTGTGTGGCGAGTTGTGTGAAGACAAGCTTCGAGTATTTTTGAAAGGAAGGGGAGATTTGATACCTGGCACCAGTTTGCAAGGATAGCAGGGTCGAGAGCAGGGGACAGATCAGAACATGCTTCCAGCTAGCAGGGAAATGGCCAGAGGGAAGGCTGGAATTGACCATGACGAGAATATAGGGAAGGAGTGTGAGTGAAGAGTAGAGGAACCAGGAGGAGGGGAGGGGATCCAGGGGGCAAGTAGTTTTGTGGGAGGTGGTGATTGCCTTGATGAGTTCAGTGGAGGCGACAGGTCAAAAGGTATGCCATGTATGAGGGAAGATATGAGACGAGGGTGGCGTGCATGGGAGGAGAAGAGAGGGAGGCAGAAGTGTGGGGGGGGGGGAGGTGAGAGAGGAAGGGGATAGGAGCTAAAAGAAGAGCGAAGTGACTGGATCTTATTGGAGAAGAAAGAAGCAAGACTACCTGGATTAGGGGCGTTGGGAAGGGAAACCGACGAAGGGTAAGCAGAAGGTGAGGAGAGGAGACGGAGGACCTGATAGAGGCGTCTAAAGGAATTGGAAGAGCAGACAATGAGGTGTGACTAGTAAGCTTTCTTATTGAGGTTATCATTGAGTGACAGAAACTGTGCATGTGGCGAAAGGTGGTGAGGGAATCAGCGGAGGGACGCTTGTGCCAGACGTGCTCAGCACGGCGAAGGTGAGTGCGTAGGAGATACAACTCTGGGTGATACCAGGGATGGTGGGAGGGATGGCGGGAGGGAGTGGGATGAAGTGGAGCGAGGGCATCAAGAATGGAGGACAGAGTGGAAGTCCAGGTATCAACCTGCTGATCAACAGGGAGAGCGGTGAACTCTGGAGAAAAGAGGGAGTCAGCTGGAGGGAATTGCTGAAGGGTGAGTGGGGTAAGGTGGCGTTTAAGTACCTGGGAAGAAGGACCATAAGAACATAAGATATGCCATACTGGGTCAGACCAAGGTCCATCAAGCCCAGTATTCTGTTTCCAACAGTGGCCAATCTAGGTCATATGTACCTAGCAGTTTCCACCGGTAGCGAGAGATTTGGAGGCCCATGGGAAAGGCAGGGAGAAAGAGAATAATGGGCAGCAGTGATCAGACCAGGGAAGGGAGAGTGACAGGATGCTGGATGGTGAATAAGGGTGTGAGGATGAGGTCAAGGGTACGACCCGAGGCATGAGTAGGGCAGGTGACATGCTGGTAAGACATAAATCAATAAAGAGGGACAGAAGGGCTCTGTCACGCGTCTGGACGGGGAGTCGAGGTGGACATTGAATTCGTCCAAGACGGTGAGATGGGGGGACAGGATGACTGTTTCAGAGAGTGTAAGAAGGAGGGAATCCCAGAGATCAGAGTGAAGTGAGGGAGGCACATAGAGGAGAAGGAAGTATACAGGGGTTGGGGACTCAAATCGCAAAAGAAGAGATTCAGAGTACCGGTGGGAAGGTGAGACGAGTGTGAGGGGAGGGATGTGTGAGGAATGACCGCCACACCCCCGCCTAATCGATGGAGGCGGGGAGTGTGGAAGGCAGAATAACCAGAGGGAAGGCAGCAGTGAAGAAGGCCACCCTCTCCTTCACAGAGCCAGGATTCCGTGAGGAAAAGTGCAAGTGAGTTCTGCGTCAGCAAGTCATGCACTAGATGCATCTTTGCACGGAGAGATCGACAGTTCAGGAGGGCAAACGAGAAGGTCAGCAATGAAGTAGTTGACAGGGATGGAAGAGCGGATAATGAAGGTAGTAGGGGATTGACACAGGAGAAAGTCCGTGAACCGGGTATCCTCCGGTGGGGACCTTCTACGAGGCTCGGACTCCGGGGAGTCCGAACGGATGCACCAGGTCCGGAAGGTGTCTGGAGACTCCTCGTCCTCCGTCTCCCATGCTGACTCCTCCGAGTCGTCGTCGAGAGGCTCCGGCCGTGTGGGCCTCGGTGCCACCCGCCCCGACGCCGAGGGTACCAGCGTAGACGACCTCGGCCCCGCACAGGAGGTCGAGGGAGACCCTGACCGAGGATTGACTCGAGACTTGATGGACTTGAGGATCGGATCGGCCTCCGGAGTCGACTTAAACGTTGAGGTCCCGGTGGTCGGGGCAAATGCACCGGTCAGACCGGCAATCAGCACCTGCTGCTGTTCCATGAAGGCAGCCAAGCCCGTCAGCCTGAGTCCAAGCTCAGGAGAATCAGCAGCCCCCGACTCAGGCCCTGAGGGTGTCAGGCCCGACGTCGGTTCTCCCGGAGGAGAGTCCACGAGGACAACAGAACTTACGTGATTCGGGGACTCCGGCTCCATGCGAGATAGTTTGGACTGCCTCTCTGACTCCGAGAGCCCGGGGCGGCGGTCAGGGCTACACGACCTGGCCCTTGAGGAAAAGGGCCCCTGCAAGGTCAAAAGACTGGGCTACCAGTGAAGAAAAAAAAGGTGCGAACGCTAGTCACAAAGGACAAAAACCGAAAAAAGAAATTCTGGACTCGATACCGGTGTACCAAGCCCAGACGGGAAGGGGAACCAGATAAGAAAAAAGCCGGGTGACACAAACTCACGTCCTTTGGATTCCACGGAAAAAGAAAGACTGAGCAACAATCCACGCATGTAAAAGGCAATATTCTTGACCTCATATTTGTCCCACAGTCAGTTCATAATCAACTTCAAAACATACTGTTATCAATTACAGCGGTCCCATGGTCAGACCATAAGCTCATTATTTTCCAGATGCCCACTCAAAACAAACATACAAGCGACACAGACCTAAACAAACACACAAACACTACAGCCAGATTCTTCCAACCTTTTAATAGGGAACGTATCCTGGCCGAAACTGATGCACTCTTCAAAGACACCACCCTAAACTTGGAAGAGATGATCACCTGTTGGAACAACAGACTCAACTCCATTGCTTCACGCCCACCTAGGCATAGGTCTTCAAGGAAAAAAGCGACAGCCCCATGGTTCACATCAGAGCTGAAAGAATCCCTAAAATTACTACAAAAGCTTGAGAAGAGATGGAGGAGGTCACACACCAACAGCAACCAGACTGCATACATGCAACATCTTGACGTTCACCGCAAGTCCATTTCAGAAAAAATAAAACAGTACCACACAGACACCCTGAGACGTGCCCTAAATAAACCTCACGACCTGTTTAGTCTAGTCAAGAAACTAGCCAAGGAACCGTCACCTGAGCACCAGTGCGAAATCAACCCGCAAGAATATGCTACTTACATACAATCTAAGATGTGCCGCACAAATAAAATTGCAATACCCTCTGCCCCAATTATTCAAGGGCACCCAACTCCTTTAATATCATTTACTACTCCCTCTTTGAAGCTGATTGAAGACATTATCTCATCTCTCAATACGTCCACAGCACACACTGGTCCTTGTCCAGCCTTCTGGATAAAGGATCTTCGCAAAGATCTCGCTCCAATAATATCTAAGATTATAAGGCTATCATTTGACACCGGCTCATTCCCTGCTGCTCTCAAACAGACATCCATCAGACCATTACTGAAAAACCTCAAGTTAGATCCACAAAAAACAGAATCATACAGACCCATTTCCAGCATACCTACGCTTGCAAAAATAATTGAAAAAGTAGTCTACAGGCAGTTGCAGGACCACATTGATGCTGAAGCGCCATTGGATATTTGTCAACATGGATTCAGAGAATCTCATGGGGTCGAGACTCTCCTTACCACCCTCAATAGCCTAAACTCTGGTATTGACAACATCCGGCAGAGTTTTGTACTCATCTTTTTGGATATTGCGGCTGCTTTTGATTCAGTTTGTCACGAGCTTCTGATTATCCGCCTAAAAGAGAAGGGCCTCTGTGGAACCGCACTCGAAAGGTGTAACTCATACCTGTCAGGAAGATGGCAGCATGTGCGGTCAAATGGGGAAATATCAGATCTGTTTCATCAAGGACAAGGAGTCCCGCAAAGATCTTCTCTATCATCATTACTATTTAACATATACATGCAACCTATATGTAACATCATCAGATCTTTTAATGTCAACTGTATGATATATGCTGATGACGTGTTATTATACATGCCGTTCTGCATAGATAAGATGGACCTCACACCCCCTTAACCAACTGTTTCAACGCCATATCAAATTGGCTACTGACTCAAAATCTCAGAATCCAACATATAAAAACGGAAGTTCTCTTTATCTCAAGGAACTCTAACTTCATACCACCTACATTCCTGGATGTTCAAGATGCCAAGCTTCATGTAAAACCCCATATCCGATACCTAGGAGTGACTCTGGATCAAAATCTTGACATGAAGACTCACATATCCAACACAGTAAGAGCAGTTTACTTCAAGATCCGCTCCCTCAGACATCTCCGTCAACAGATTGAGCCGGACGATTTCCGTACTGTTTACCAGGCTCTAATCATTCCCCATTTTGACTACTCAAACTCCATACTACAAGGACTTCCTCAATCTACCTTAAACCCTCTTCAACTCGCCTTGAACAGTGCAGCAAGAGTGCTTTTTGGAATACCCAAAAGAGAACATGTAACACCCCTTCTAAAACAACTACATTGGCTTCCTATTCAAGCGAGAATCACTTTCAAGACTCTGCTCCTGGCCTTTAAAGCATACAAAGGTCTCACCCCCACCTCATTATTGGAGATGATTCAACCAATCACACCCAACAGACTAAGAAGAACCGCGGAACTAAATATGCTAATTGTACCAAAGGAAATTATAAGATACAACTCTACAACAGCAAGCCGAGCCTTCAGCTTATGTGCTCCAAAACTTTGGAACACCCTTCCAGCACACATTAGGGCCATCTCCGATCTCAGCCCGTTCAAGAAGGCCCTGAAACATCACCTTTTCCTCAAATACTTCCCAGAGAACAAAGAAACACAGTTACACCCAAATATCAATAACTACTTTCCGACCACGTAATCTTTCCTGCCTCAACAGCACATAACACTACTTTACCAGATCAACAGTACACTTTACAGACAACATGACACTTGTATGTAAATAGTTGTTCTTGCTTTTGTTTTTGTAAATAGTTGCTCCTGTTATCCAAGTTGATTTTTCCTGTTATCTGTAATGACCAGATAAATGTATCTTGTCTGAAGTTTCTTGTTCCATGTAAACCACGCTGATAACGAATAGTGTGGTATATAAAAAATGTTAATAAATAAATAAAATAAATAAAAGATGGCACCCTTGGGCGGGAAGGGGACCGCACATGCGCGCTGCATCCCTAAAGGCTTTCCTTGAAAGCTGGGGAAACACTCCGCACGAGGGCTCCGTCGGCGCCGACGTCACTCATATGTGAGGACTGACTTCCTGCTTGGTCCTGGAGAAAAAATACCGTAAGGGAGCAACTCCAAGGGGAGGAGGGAGGTTGTGAGGACTGATTCCCGCTGTCCCTGGAGAAAGCACAGTTACTTACCTGTAACAGGTGATCTCTGGGAACAGCAGGAATAAGTCTTCACATATGGGTATCGTCGGTACCGACGGAGCCTGCGCGGGAACGCTCCCCAGCGTCCTTAAAGAAAGCTTTTGGGAGCATCCCACAGCGCCTGCACGCTGCCTTCCCGCCTTTCCTAACTGCCTCTCTCCAGTTCGAGTTTTAAAGCTGAGACAAAGAGAGAGAGAGAGAGGAAAGGAAAGATAGATAGAGAGATACAACTCCTAGGGGAGGTGAGTGGGTTGTGAAGACTTATTCCTGCTGTTCCCAGAGATCACCTGTTACAGGTAAGTAACTGTGCTATCTCCAGGAACAAGCAGGAATGAGTCTTCACATATGGGGACTCCCCAGCTAGAGATGACTGGGAGATCACCCAAATTGTGAGTCCCTGGGAAGGGCTCTACCTCTACCCATGCATCTCAGGCATCCACTTCAGGGATGGAGGGTAGGAGTTGATTAGGTATGGAACAGGTGTTTGAGAACAGCCTGACCAAACAAGGCATACCGGCGGGAGTCCTTAACAAGCAGTAATGGGCTGTGAAGGTATGAACCGATGCCCAAGTGGCCGCTCGACAGATTTGGTCGATGGATACAGAGTTTAGATGAGCCATAGAGGTGGCCATGGCCCTCACATTGTGAGCTGTGACACGGCCCTCCAGAGAAAGGTTCTTACTTTGGTAGGCGAAGGAAATACACTGAGCAATCCAATTGGACAGAGTTCTCTTAGAGACTGGAAGTCCTAAATGAGAAGGATCAAAAGCAACAAAAAGTTGAGAGGACTTTCTATGTTGCTGTGTCCTGTGTAAATAGAAAGCAAGTGCTCTTTTACAATCCAGGGTATGAAGATTCCTCTCTGCACTTGATGCATGAGGTCCTGGAAAAAAGACAGGTAAAAAGACCTCCTGGTTCAGATGAAAAGGTGAGACCACTTTAGGCATAAAGTGTGGATTAGTTCTGAGGACTACCTTGTCATGATGGAACCTTGTATAAGAAGGATTAGCCACTAAAGCTTGCAGCTCACTGATACGGCGAGCTGAGGTGACTGCAATGAGAAAAATTACCTTCCAAGAAAGGAATTTTAAGGAGGTAGTGGCTAAGGGTTCAAAGGGTGGCTTCATAAGCTGGCCAAGAACCAGATTCAAGTCCCTGGCCACTGGAGGTGGTCTAATGGTAGGTTTAGTCAAAAGAAGGCCTCTCATGAATCTTGCTATAAGAGGATGAGAGGAAATAGGTTGTCCATTGAGAGGCTTAAGGGATGCTGCAATAGCACTCAAATGGACTCCGATTGAATTTGTTTTAAGGCCTGCATGAGATAAATGCAGCAAATAGTCTAGTAAAGAATGCAAAGGTATTGCAAGAGGGTTGAGACCCTTCTCTGCACACCAAATGGAAAACCTTTTCCATTTAAAAGCACATGAACGTCTGGTGGAAGGCTTTCTGGAAGCATGAAGGATATCCGTCACTTGCTGAGAAAACACAGTTACTTACCTGTAAACAGGTGAACTCTGGGAACAGCAGGAATTAGTCCTCACATATGGGTACGTCGGTACCGACGGAGCCCGCGCGGGAAAGCTCCCCAGCTTCCCAGAAGGAAAGCTTTTGGGGCCTCCCACTGCGCATGCACGCTGCCTTCCCGCCTTCCTGACCAACTCTCCTCAGTTCGAGTTTAAAGCTGAGACAATAGAGAGAGGAAAGGAAAGAGAGAGATAGATACAACTCCTAGGGGAGGTGGGTGGGTTGTGAGGACTAATTCCTGCTGTTCCCAGAGATCACCTGTTACAGGTAAGTAACTGTGCTATCTCCAGGAACAAGCAGGAATAAGTCCTCACATATGGGGACTCCCTAGCTAAGATGCCCGGGAGATCCCCTGAAGGGTATGAGACCCTGAAAGGTTCCTCATCTTCCTATGGATCTCAGGCATCCATTCAGGGAAGGTGGGCTGGAGTTGTTCAAGAATGGAACAGGTGTCTGAGGACAGCCTGACCAAACAAGGCATCCCGGCGGGAGTCCTTGTCCAAACAGTAATGGGCTGTAAAGGTATAAACCGAGGCCCAGGTGGCTGCTCGACAGATCTGGTCAATGGACACAGAGTTTAGATGAGCCATAGAGGTGGCCATGGCCCTCACGTTGTGAGCGGTGACATGGCCCTCCAGAGAAAGGTTCTTACTCTGGTAAGCAAAAGAGATACACTGAGCAATCCAATTGGAGAGTGTTCTTTTGGAGACTGGAAGTCCTAAATGAGAAGGATCAAAAGCAACAAAAAGCTGAGAAGACTTTCGATGTTGCTGTGTCCTGTGGAGGTAAAAGGCAAGAGCTCTTTTACAGTCTAGAGTATGAAGGTTCCTCTCTGCACTGGATTCATGAGGAGCTGGAAAAGAGACAGGTAAATATACCTCTTGATTAAGATGAAAAGGGGAGACCACTTTAGGCATAAAGTGGGGATTGGTCCTAAGGACCACCTTATCATGATGGAACCTTGTATAAGGTGGATTAGCCACTAGAGCTTGCAGTTCACTGATACGGCGAGCTGAGGTGACTGCAATAAGAAAAATAACCTTCCAGGAAAGAAATTTCAAGGAGGTAGTGGCTAAGGGTTCAAAAGGTGGCTTCATAAGCTGACCAAGAACCAAGTTTAAGTCCCATGCCACCGGAGGAGGTCGAATGGGAGGTTTAGTTAAGGTTAGGCCTCTCATGAATCTTGCAATAAGAGGATGAGAGGAAACAGGTTGTCCATTGATGGGCTTAAGTGATGCCGCAATAGCACTCAAATGGACTCTTACTGAATTCGTTTTGAGTCCTGCATTGGAGAGATGCAGGAGATATTCCAAAAGAGAATTCAATGGGAGTGCTAGAGGGTTAAGACCCTTGTGAGCACACCAAATGGAAAATCTTTTCCATATAAAAGCGTAAGAACGCCTAGTGGAAGGTTTCCTAGAGGCGTGTAGGATATCCTTCACTTGCTGCGAAAGATTGAAGTCTTGAAGGTCTAGGCCTTCAGTAACCAAGCTCTGAGGTGAAGGGACTTGGGGTTTGGGTGCCACAAAGTCCCCTCCTCCTGAGACAGAAGGTCTGGAGCCGCTCCCAAGTCCAGGGAGGGGGCTTGGGAGAGATGCAGAAGTAGAGGGTACCACACTTGGCGTGGCCAGCGTGGAGCTATGAGGATCATGGACCCTTGATCCCTTTGAAGTTTGAACAGAGTCTTGGGAATCAAAGGAATGTGTGGAAAGGCATACAGGAAGTCTTGACCCCAATGAAGGAGGAAGGCATCCTTGGCCTGAACTCCCTGACACGGAATTCTGGAACAGAACCGGGGAAGTTTGGCATTCCACGGACTTGCAAAGAGGTCTATGTCCGGGGTTCCCCATTTCTGGAAGATTCTGAGTACCTGATCCATGTGCAGGGACCATTCGTGTGGAAGCAGAACTCGACTGAGTCTGTCTGCCCAAGAGTTTTGGATTCCTGGAAGATATACTGCCAGTAGATGGATTTGATGCTCTCTGGCGAAGGCCCATAATCTTAGAGCTTCGTTGCAAAGCGACAGAGAGCCAGTCCCTCCTTGTTTGTTTATGTAAAACATGGCTACTTGATTGTCCGTGTGAATAAGGACTGTCATGTTGCTGAGGAGGGTATGAAAAAATTTGAGAGCCAGAAAGATTGCTCGAAGTTCCAAGTGGTTGATATGAAGGGTGGTCTCCTGTGGAGACCAAGTGCCCTGAGTGGAGAGATCTTGGAGATGAGCTCCCCAACCTGTTTGGGAGGCATCTGTTGTGAGGGTTGCTTGGGGCAACAATGGTTGAAAGGGGACCCCCAACAACAGATTTTGAGTGGATATCCACCATTGGAGAGACCAAAAGAGACGTCTGGAGTTTGCTATTTGGTCTGAGAGAGCTCCTGATGCTTCAGTCCACTGGGTGGATAAAGTCCATTGAGCTGCTCTCATATGTAGGCGAGCATAAGGCACCACATGCACTGTGGAGGCCATGTGGCCTAATAGTTGTAGCATCTCTCTGGCAGTCAAGTGGCTTCTGGACTGATTCTGAGAGGCTAAGTGCACTAGTCGTTGGCAACGGGCCTGAGGCAGATAGGCCCTTGCAGTGGTGATATCCAACCAGGCCCCTATGAATTCTAGGGATTGAGTAGGGGTGAGTTGGGACTTTGGCAAATTGATCACAAGTCCCAGATACTGTAGAATGCGCCTGGTGCGATCCAGGGAAGTCTGAGCCTCGGACTGAGATGGAGCTCGGATGAGCCAGTCGTCCAGGTATGGGAAGACAAAAATTCCCAGGGCGCATAGAAATGCGGCTACTATTGCCATGCATTTGGTGAATACCCTTGGAGCAGAGGCTAGACCGAAGGGAAGTACTCTGTATTGGAAATGTTTTCCCTGGAACAGAAACCGTAGGAATTTTCTGTGGGATGGATGGATGAGTATATGTGTGTAGGCATCCTTGAGGTCTAGAGAACAAAGCCAATCCTGACTTTGTAGGTATGGAAGGAGAGTACCTAGAGAAAGCATCTTGAATTTCTCCTTGCATAGAAATTTGTTCAATTCTCTGAGATCCAGAATGGGTCTGTACCCCCCTGTTTTCTTGGGAATGAGAAAATAAGGGGAGTAGAAACCTGACCCCTGTTGAGGAAGAGGAACCTCTTCTATTGCCTTTTGGGCGAGAAGAGTGGTCACCTCCTGACCCAACAGGTCTAGGAGAGATGGGGGAGAATTGAAATTTCTCACCATGGTATGGGGAGGAAGGTTGGAGAAATGTAGTTTGTAGCCCTCTCTGATGATAGAGAGGGTCCATTGTTCTGATGTGATTTGCTCACATCTGGGAGCAAAATGAGTCAACCTTCCTGGAATGGTGAGAGGTTCTGGATGTTTTAGAGCCAGAAAGGTTAAGTTCTCTAGTTTTAAGTCAAAAACCCTGAGGGGGTTGGGAATGCTGGGCTGTAGCAGCCCCTGCAGGTTTTGCCCTGGCCTGTTTAGGCTGCTGACGCTTAGGAGCAAAGCGAGCTGCAGAAGATTGTTGGCCAGTATTTGTGGCAAATCTGGCCTTCTTGTAAAAAGGCTTTTTGAAAGATTTTTTCTTGACAGGGGTAGAGGTAGACTTAGAAAGTCTATCTAAAGCAGCATTTTCTGCATCCATTTGAGTGGCTTTGATTTGCCACTCCTTACCAAACAGATTCTCACCTGTACAGGGCAAATTTCCCAACCCATCCTGGCCCAGGGTTCTAGGTCAGAGGCCTGGAGCCAAACAATTCTGCGAGCCGCTATGGCAATACCTGAGGCTCTGCTAGCACCCTCAAAGGAGTCAAAGGCTGCTCTGTTGGAGAACTTTGAAATATCTTGGGTATGCTTCAGCAAAAGAAGGAACTCCTCCTTTCTATCCTCTGGGATAAAGGGGAGAAAATGGCGTATTTTTAATGCAATTTCCTTCAGAAACATGCCCATATAGAGGCTGTATGAATTGATTCTGCCAATAAGCATACTTGCTTGGAAGATTTTTCTTCCAAAAGCATCCAGAGTCCTACATTCTCTTCCTGGGGGAGTGGAAGAGTGTCTTTTTGTACCCTTGATCCTTTTCATAGCTGACTGCACCACGATGGAGTGGTGAGGGAGCTGAGTTTTTTGAAACCCAGGAGAAGGAGGGACACGATACATGGTGTCCAGACGACGAGAATGTGGAAATAGGGTGAGAGGAGTCTCCCATAAGTCCATCATGTGTTCTTGAAGAATTTCATGGATGGGCAAGGTGACTGCCTCTTTGGGAACCTTAGAGTATCCTAAAATGTCTAACTTTTTTGCTCTAGGTTCTTTTTCAGAGGATACTGAAATAGAAAGACCTTTAGCTACTTCAATGATGAAGTCTTGAAAGGATAAATCCTCTGGAGGAGACAGTCTCCTCTTTGGAGAAGAGGGCTCCTCAGGTAGAGTAAGGGATACTTCAGCAGAGTCATCTGATGAATCAGAATCATCAGAAGACTCAAAGTATCGTCTGTTTGCTTCCAGGGATCGATAAGCGTATCGACCGGTATCGACATCGGGGGTACCCGGAACCGGATCGGTATCGGGAAAAACCCCGGAACCAGGATCGGTATCCTGGTCGATGTAGATGGCCTGGGTACCGGTATCGGTTGTGGTACCGGAACCGGAGTCGGTACCGCAGGGTGCGGTACGGAAGGCGTCGCAGCCTTAATGAAAGCCAAAATGGCCTGCTGCATGGATTGAACAGTATGATCCATGGACGCCACGACTGTCTGGATGTCGGTACTGGATGAATGAGCCGGTACCCCAGAACAGTCTAACAGGTGATCGGTCGAGGCCGTGCCATCGATGTCAACCTGTAACCCCATAGGAGGAGCTTTGGAAGCCGGAGCTTCCCGCCGGGGTTGTTTGGCTGGGGCAGGGTCCTCAGGGTCAAGCCCAGGGGTATCTCGATACTTAGAGGGAGATTTGCCCTTTGAGGACCTGCCAGAGGAATGTTTGGTTACCTGAGATCCATCAGGAGAGGAAGACCTGGAAGATGTCGATGCTGGAGTATCTGTAGAAAACAGCATGTGAAACTTGGCTGCCCGGTTTTGTAAGCCATGTTTAGACATCAAAGAACAGGATGGGCAATCCGGAATGGAATGGTCAGGCCCCAAACATTTAAGACACCATTTATGGGTGTCTGTGACTGAAATAGTACCGCTGTACTTGGTGCATTTTTTAAACCCAGAGGCTTGTTTCTCCATGAGGGAGAATTTGTGAAGGCCTAAAGGCCTCACAGAACAAACACACCAAGTGAGGAAAAAATAAGATTTTTTTTTTTTTTTTTAAGAAATAAGGGAAAAAAGACCGGCGGTACCGGTCTGGAATCGGGGAAGGCAGACACGCGGCCAAAGAAATAAATTAAAACAACTTCTTCAGCGGTGACAGGAACACGACCTGCTGGCTCCGCGGAAAAAGAAGAACTGAGGAGAGTTGGTCAGGAAGGCGGGAAGGCAACGCGCATGCGCAGTGGGAGGCCCCAAAAGCTTTCCTTCTGGGAAGCTGGGGAGCTTTCCCGCGCGGGCTCCGTCGGTACCGACGTACCCATATGTGAGGACTTATTCCTGCTTGTTCCTGGAGATAGTTGTAAATCTTGAAGGTCTAGGCCTTCAGCAACCAGGCCCTGAGATGAAGAGACTGAGGATTTGGGTGCCACAAAGTTCACTCCTCCTGGAAGAGGAGATCTGGAGCAGACCCCAGGTCTAGGGAGGGAGCTTGAGAGAGATGCAGAAGTAGAGGGTACCACACTTGGCGTGGCCAAAGTGGTGCTATGAGGATCATAGTTCCTTTGTCTCTCTGAAGCTTGAACAGAGTCTTGGGGATTAGGGGAATAGGTGGAAAGGCATAAAGGAAGTCTTGCCCCCAATGAAGGAGGAAGGCATCCCTGGCCTGAACTCCCTGACATGCAATCCTGGAACAGAACCGGGGAAGTTTGGCATTCCACGGACTTGCAAACAGGTCTATGTCTGGGGTACCCCAAATCCGAAAAATTCTGGCTATCTGGTCCCCATGGAGGGACCATTCTTGCGGAAGACGAAATCGACCGAGTCTGTCTGCCCAAGAGTTTTGAACTCCTGGAAGATATACTGCCATGAGATGGATTTAAAGCTCTCTGGCGAAGGCCCACAATCTCAGAGCTTCGTTGCAAAGCAACAGAGAGCCAGTTCCCCCATGCTTGTTCACGGAGAACATAGCTACCTGGTTGTCCGTGTGGATGAGGACTGTCTTGTAGCTGAGCAGGGTGTGGAAGACTCTGAGAGCCAGAAAGATTGCTCTGAGCTCTAAGAGGTTGATATGAAGGAATGTCTCTTGTGGAGACCAGATGCCCTGGGTCGAGAGATCTTGTAGATGAGCCCCCCAACCCTTTGGAGAGGCATATGTTGTAAGGGTTGCTTGGGGTAACACCTGCTGAAAGGGGGACCCCAGCAACAGATTCTGAGTGGACTTCCACCAGTGGAGGGACGAAAATAGGCCACTGGAGGTTCTGCAGTCCTCATCAGTCCTCATCCTCATCTGACAGGCAACCTGATGCCTGGGTCCATTGGGTGGATAGGGTCCACTGAGCTGCTCTCATGTGAAGGCGAGCATAGGGAACCACATGCACCGTGGATGCCATGTGGCCTAAAAGTTGTAACATCTCTCGAGCAGTTAAATGGGATTTTAACTGAATCTGGGAGGCTAACTGCACCAAGCATAGGGAACGGGCCTGGGGAAGATAGGCCCTTGCAGTTGTGGTATCCAGTAAGGCCCCTATGAACTCTAGAGACTGAGTAGGGGTAAGATGGGATTTTGGAATGTTGATTACCAGTCCCAGATACTGAAGAACACGCCTTGTGCAGGCTAGAGAAGTCTGGGCCTCTGACTGGGATAGAGCTCGGATGAGCCAGTCGTCCAGATATGGGAATATGAATATTCCTAGAGTGCGTAGGAATGCAGCTACTACTGCCATGCATTTTGTGAACACTCTTGGAGCAGAGGCCAGACCGAAAGGAAGCACTTTGTATTGGTAGTGCTTTCCTTGGTACAAGAAGCAAAGGAATCTTCTGTGTGTTGGATGGATGAGAACATGGGTGTACGCATCCTTGAGATCTAGAGAACAAAGCCAGTCCTGACTCTGGAGGTATGGAAGGAGAGTTCCGAGAGAAGTCATCTTGAATTTCTCCTTGCATAGAAACTTGTTCAATTCTCGGAGATCTAATATGGGTCTGTAGCCCCCTGTTTTCTTTGGGATGAGAAAGTAGGGGGAGTAGAACCCTGAACCCTGTTGAAGAAGGGGTACTTCTTCTATTGCCCCTTGGGCAAGAAGGGTAGCAATCTCCTGACCTAGACGGTTGAGGAGAGATGTTGGAGAATTGAACTGTTTCACCATGGTGTGAGGAGGAAGGTTTAAGAAATTAAGTTTGTACCCTTCTCTTATGATGGAGAGGGTCCACTGCTCTGCTGTGATTTGTTCCCATCTGGGAGCAAAGTGAGCTAACCTTCCTGGGATGGTGAGGGGCTCTGGATGTTCTAGAGCCAGAAAGGCTAAGTTCTCTAGTGGAAAGTCAAAGGCCCTGAGGAGGCTGAGGCTGTTGGGCCGTAGCAGTCCTCGCAGCCTGGGTTTTGGCCTGTTTTGGTTGTTGCTGCCTCTTTGTAGCAAAACGACCTTGAGAAGAGGCCTGACCATAAGAAGAAAATTTCCCTTTCTTTGGGAAAGATCCCTTTTTGAACAACCTCTTTTTGAAAGGAGCAGTAGTAGACTTTGAAAGTCTATCTAAAGCAGAATTTTCAGCATCCATCTGGTTGGCCTTTGCTTGCCAGTCTTTGCCAAACAGGTTTTCACCTGTACAGGGAAGGTTACCTAGACCATCCTGTACCCAGGATTCCAAATCAGAGGCTTGCAACCAAGCAACTCTGCGTGCACCTATGGCAATAGCTGAGGCTCTACTGACACCCTCAAAAGATTCAAAGGCTGCACGGTTGGAAAACTTGGATACATCCTGTGCATGTTTAAGCCAGGTGATATACTCTTCTCTCTTATCTTCTGACATAAAAGGAGATAAGGTTTGCAGATGATCTGTAACTTCTTTTAGAAACATCCCCATATAGAGACTATAGGAGTTGATTCTGGCTACAAGCATACTGGCCTGGAAGATTTTCCTGCCAAAGGCATCTAGGGTTCTGCATTCTCTTCCTGGAGGAGCAGAGGAGTGCCTTTTTGTACTCTTGATTTTTTTCATAGCACACTACCACAATGGAGTGGTGAGGAAGCTGAGTCTTATGAAACCCAGGACAAGGAGGAACACGATACATGGTGTCCAACCTTCTGGAATGAGGGGAGGTGGAAAGAGGAGTCTCCCAGATGCCCAGCATGTGTTCATAAAGAATCTCATGTATTGGTAAGGTGGCTGCCTCTTTAGGAGCCTTAGGATATTGTAGGATATCTAATTTTTTGGCTCTAGGTTCAGTCTCAGAGGTCACTGAGATGGACAGGCCTTTGGCCACCTCCCTAATAAAGTCCTGAAAAGACAAGTCTTCAGGAGGAGACATTCTCCTTTTTGGAGAAGAGGGTTCCTGAGGAAGGATCCCCGATGCTTCAATTGAGGCCTCTGAAGAGTCAGAGTCTTCAGAAGAATCGAAGTATTGACTTGTCTGGATGCTCTCGTAGAGCCCGATACGCGTACCGGGAGGTATCGGCATTGGGAGTAATCGGTACCGGACCGGTACTGATAGGCATCACTGGATAGCGTACCGCTGCCGTCGATGCTGATGTTGATGCAAGCGGTACTGGTATCGGAACCGGAATCTGATCCTGTACCGGAATCGGTATGGGTACCGACAACGGGGTTTGTTGCGGTACCGTAGGCGTTGCAGCTTGAATGAATGCCGTGATGGCACGCTGCATGGTCAGAATATTCTGATCCATCGACGCCACCAATGTCTGGATGTCGGTACCGGTAGAAACTGCCGGTACCCCAGAACATTGTAACAGGTGATCGGTCGAGGCCGAGCCATCGATGTCAACCTGTGACCCCATAGGTAGTGCTTTGGAAGCCGGAGCCTCCCGCCGGGGTAACTTTGCCGGTGTGGTATCCTCAAGAGTAAGCCCGGGGGCATCTCGATACTTAGAGGGAGATGAACTATTTGAGGACCGGCCAGATTTAAGTTTGGTTACCTGAGATCCATGGGATGAAGAAGCAGCCCTGGAAGACGTCGATGCCACGGAAGCTGCATCGGAGGGAAACAGGGTACTGAGCTTAGCTGCCTGATTCTGTAACCCTCTTTTGGACATCATAGAACAGGACTCACAATCTGCAATGGAGTGGTCAGGACCTAAACATTTTAGACACCAGTCATGGGTGTCGGTGACAGAAATAGTGCTACTACACTTTGTGCATTTTTTAAAACCGGAGGCGGGTTTTTCCATGAGGGAAAAATATCTCTGTAGGCCTAAGGCCCCAGAAGAAAAATGCACTGAAAAAGTAGAAGGTTTTTTTTTTTAAAGAAAGAAAAAGAACAGGTAGTACCGGTGCGGAATCGAGAAGGCTGACACGCGACTAAAGAAAAGAAAAATAAGAAATTCTTCAGCGGTGACAGGAAACACGACCTGCTGGCTCCGCGGAAAAGAAGAACTGGAGAGAGGCAGTTAGGAAAGGCAGGAAGGCAGCGCGCAGGCGCTGTGGGATGCTCCCAAAAGCTTTCTTTAAGGACGCTGGGGAGCGTTCCCGCGCAGGCTCCGTCGGTACCGACGATACCCATATGTGAAGACTCATTCCTGCTTGTTCCTGGAGATTACCAGTTACAGGTGAGTAACTACGCTTTCTCTGGGAACAAGCAGGAAGTCAGTCCTCATATATGGGACACCCCAGCTACAGGTTACCGAGAATCTGTAAAACAACACGGTGACCTCAAAAGGGTGAGCCATGATCAGCAGCAATCGAGTCCCTACTGAGAGACTCTCACAAGACCCAAGTGTCTGGCAGAAAACCAGCACTCCAGTAGCCTGAATATAGAATGGTCGGAGCGCAGGAGATGCCTACACCCCAAAGAGATTACAGAGTATGGCCTAGCCGAAGGCACTATACCATTGGGACTCCCTCTCCAGACAATAGTGAGCTGTGAAGGTATGGGCCGAAGATCAGGTGGCGGCCTGGCAGATTTCCATCATGGGGACGGAATGCAGATTTGCCACAGTAGCCATGGCCCCGACATGGTGTGCCGTAACTTTCTGGTCCAGTAAAATTCCCGCCTGCTCATAGGCAAGGGTAATGCAGTCCACCACCCAAGTGGACAGAGTTCACTTAGTCACTGGGAGCCCCAGAAGGCTGGAGTAGTAGGATACGAAAAGCTGAGGTGCTTTGCAGTGGCCCTGAGTCCACAGCAGATATTGCCAAGATAGCCACAAAGGGGGAAGCGATCATATTGGGTGACTTTAATCTACCTGATGTGGATTGGATTACTCCTTCTGCAAATCTGGAAAGAAGCAAAAAAATTGTGGATGCTCTCCAAGATGCGTTACTTAGACAAAAGGTGATGGAACCAATCAGGGAAAGCTCAACGCTGGATTTAGTGCTCACCAACGGTGATAGCGTGTCGAATATCTGCATGAGTGCCCCTGTGAGCAGCAGCGATCATCACACGGTGTGGTTTGAGATAAAAGCCATGATAAAAGCCAATCATAGCAAGCTCCAATTCCTAAACTTCAAAAATGCCGACTTCAATAAAATGGCTGACTACCTAAAGGAGGAGCCGACAGGGTGGAAGGAGATAAGGGAAGTGGAATTGCTATGGGCTAAACTAAAGGTGACAATAAAAGGGGCAACAAATAAATATGTAACAAAAGTAAACAAAAACAAGAGGAGAAGAAAATCTATTTGGTTTTCCAAAGAAGTGGCTGCACAAATAAAGGCAAAAAAAGCATAGTTACTCACCTGTAACAGGTGATCTCCGGGAACAGCAGGAATTTAGTCTTCACATATGGGTATCGTCGGTACCGACGGAGCCTGCAAGGGAACGCTCCCCAGCGTCCAATTAGAAAGCTTTTGGGAGCATCCCACAGCGCCTGCGTGCTGCCTTCCCGCCTTTCCCAACTGCCTCTCTCCAGTTGAGTTTTAAAGCTGAGACAAAGAGAGAGAGAGGGAAAGGAAAGAGAGATACAACTCCTAGGGGAGGTGGGTGGGTTGTGAAGACTAAATTCCTGCTGTTCCCGGAGATCACCTGCTACAGGTGAGTAACTATGCTATCTCCAGGAACAAGCAGGAATGTAGTCTTCACATATAGGGACTCCATAGCTAAAGATGCCAGGGAGAAAACCCCAGAGGTTTTGCCCGTGTGAAAGGGCTCCACTTCTTCCCATGGATCTCTGGCATCCTACCGGGAAAAAGTTGGTAGGAATTGATTAAGTGTGATACAGGTGCTGTAGAACAGCCTGACCAAACAAGGCTTCCCGGAGGGAGTCCTTGTCTAACGGGCTGTGAAGGTATGAACCGAGGCCCAAGTAGCTGCTCGACAGATGTCGTCGATAGACACAGAGTGCAGATGAGCCATTAAAGCTGCCATGGCTCTCACATTGTGAGCTGTGACATGGCCCTCCAGAAGAAGATTCTTACTCTGATAGGCAAAGGAAATACACTAAGCAATCCAGTTGGACAGTGTTCTCTTGGAGACTGGAAGTCCCAAATGAGAAGGATCAAAAGCAACAAAGAGTTGAGAGGACTTTCTATGTTGCTGTGTTCTTTGCAAGTAAAAGGTTAAAGCTCTTTTACAGTCCAAATTATGAAGATTCCTTTCTGCATTAGATGCATGAGGCCTTGGAAAAAACACAGACAGGTAGACCGCTTGGTTTAGATGAAAAGGCGAGACCACCTTTGGCATAAAGTGTGGATGAGTCCTAAGGACTACCTTATCATGATGGAACCTCGTGTAAGGAGGATCAGCAACTAATGCTTGCAATGCACTGATGCGACGTGCTGATGTGATTGCAATGAGAAAGATAACTTTCCAGGAAAGGAATTTCAAGGAGATAGTAGCTAAAGGTTCAAAGGGCGGCTTCATGAGCTGCCCCAGAACAAAATTCAGGTCCCAAGCCACTGGAGGTGGCCTTATGGGAGGCCTAGTTAGAAGAAGGCCCCTCATAAATCTCGCTATAAGAGGATGAGAGGAAATAGGTTGACCATTTAGAGGCTTTAGAGAAGCTGAAATAGCACTTAAATGGACTCTTACTGAGTTAGTCTTAAGTCCTGCATTAAATAAATGAAGGAGATATTCCAGTAATTATTCCAGAGGTATCGCAGAGGGGCGAAGACCCTTTTGCAAACATCATATGGAAAACCTTTTCCACTTAAATGCATAAGAGCGTCTTGTGGAAGGTTTCCTGGAAGCACAAAGGACATCCCTTACTTGTTGAGAAAGGTTAAGACCATGAAGGTCTAGGCTCTCAGAAACAGGCTCTGAGATGCAGGGAGTGGGGCTTGGGATGCCACAACATCCCACCCTCCTCAGACAGGAGTTCTGGAACAGATCCTAACTCCAGAGATGGGGCTTGAGAGAGATGTAGAAGCAGAGGGTACCACACCTGCCGTGGCCAATGAGGAGCTATGAGAATCATGTGGCCCTTGTCTCTCTGAAGCTTGAATAGGGTCTTGGGAATTAGGGGAATGGGTGGAAAGGCATATAGGAAGTCCTGACCCCAATGGAGGTGGAAAGCATCCCTGGCATGAGATCCCTCAGCCGAAATTCTGGAACAGAACCGGGGAAGTTTGGCATTCAACGGACTTGCAAAGAGGTCTATGTCTGGAGTTCCCCAAATTTGAAAATTTTTGTTACCTGGTCTGCATGGAGAGACCATTCGTGTGGAAGCAGAACTCGACTGAGTCTGTCTGCCCAAGAGTTTTGAATGCCTGGCAGATACACCGCAAGGAGATGAATCTGATGCTCTCTGGCGAGGGCCCATAGTCGCAAAGCTTCGTTGCAAAGCGAAAGAGAGCCTGTTCCCCCCTGCTTGTTCAGATAGAACATAGCTACTTCAATTGTCCGTCTGAATTAGGACTGTCTTGTAGCTGAGCTGGGTATGGAACACTCGAAGAGCAAGGAAGATTGCTCTGAGTTTTAGGAGACTGATATGTAAGAAGGTCTCCTGTGGAGACCAGGTGCCTTGGATAGAGAGATCTTGCAGATGAGCTCCCCAACCCACCTGTGAGGCGTCTGTTGTTAGAGTGACCTGGGGTAGGGGTTGCTGGAAAGGGGACCCCACCAACAGGTTTTGGGTTGACTGCCACCATTGTAGGGACAAAATAAGGCGAGTTGTGTTTGCTATTTTGTCTGATAGGCAGCCTGATGCTTCAGTCCACTGAGTTGAGAGAGTCCATTGGGCTGCTCTCATATGAAGGCGAGCAAAGGGAACTACGTGCACGGTAGATGCCATGTGGCCTAGTAATTGTAACATTTCCCAAGCAGTGAGATGAGTTTTTAACACTACTTGGGAGGCTAGCTGCACAATGCGAAGGCAACGAGACTGTGGAAGATAGGCCCTTACTTTTCTGGTATCCAGCAGAGCTCCTATAAATTCTAGAGATTGAGTGGAGTTAGGCTGGATTTTGGGATGTTTATGACCAGGCCCAAATACTGGAGAATACGCATTGTGCAAGCTAGGGAAATTCTGGCCTCTGACTCTGATGGGGCTCGAATGAGCCAGTTGTCTAAGTAGGGGAAGACGAATATTCCTAGAGTGCGGAGAAATGCTGCCACTACAGCCATGCATTTCGTGAACACCCTTGGTGCTGAGGCCAGGCCAAAAGGAAGCACCCTGTATTGGTAGTGCTTTCGTTGAAAGCGAAAACGAAGGTACCTTCGGTGAGTTGGATGCATAAGAACATGAGTGTATGCATCCTTGAGATCTAGAGAACAAAGCCAACCCTGACTCTGAAGGTATGACAGCAGTGTTCCTAGAGAAATCATCTTGAATTTATCTTTGAACAGGAATTTGTTCAATTCTCTGAGGTCTAAAATGGGTCTGTGTCCTCCTGTTTTCTTTGGAATAAGGAAATAAGGGGAGTAAAACCCTGTACCCTGTTGGGAAATGGGTACGTGTTCTATTGCCCCCTGGGCAAGAAGTAAATTGACCTCTTGACTCAACTGAGTGTTGAGAGACGCCTGAGAATTGAACTGTCTTACCACTGTAGGAGGGGGCATGTTGAAGAAATGAAGCTTGTACCCCTCCCTTACAATGGAAAGAGTCCATTCTTCCGCTGTTATCTGCCCCCATCTGGGGGCAAAATGACACAACCTTCCTGGGATGGTGGAAGGCTCTGGCCCGTTGAGGGCCAGGAAGGCCAAGTTCTCTAGATGGGAGTCAAAGCCCCTGTGGAGGCTAAGTCTGCTGGGCCGGTTGAGGCTTAACAGTCTTTGATTTCCTTTGCTTTGGGGGCTGCTGTTCCTTTCGGGTGGATTGACCAGCAGAATGCACCTCCTGGGTATAGGAGGGATAAAACCTCTTCTTTTTAGAGAAGAATGGTTTCTTGTAGGATTTCCTCCTTGCAGGATCAGCTGTAGCTTTGGATAGTCTATCCAAAGTGGTGTTATCAGCGTCCAGCTCATTAGCTTTTTCTTGCCAATTTTTGCCGAAGAGATTTTCGCCTGTACAAGGGATATTCCCCAGCTTGTCCTGTACCCAGAGCTCTAAGTCAGATGCCTGGAGCCAGGCAATCCTGCGAGCCCCTATGACAATGGCAGAGGTTCTGCTTATGCACTCAAAGCAGTCAAAAGCTGCACGATTAACAAACTTGGAAACATCCTGGGCATGTTTGACAAGTGTAAGGTAATCCTGCCTTTTATCATCAGGAAGGAGAGGGCTCTAGATCTCCTGTGACCTCCTTAAGGAACATTCCCATATATAAGATGTAGGAACTAATCCTGGCAGAAAGCATAGAGGCCTGGAATGTTCAACGCCCAAAGGCATCAAGAGTCCTACATTCACTTCCTGGAGGATTAGATGCATGTCTTTTTGCACTCTTGATCCTTCTCATAGCTGACTCCACCACTATAGAGTGGTGTGGCAACTGAGCTTTTTTGAAATCCAGGACAAGGAGGCACTCGATACATGGTATCCAGCCTACGGGAACGAGGATAGGTGGTAAGAGGTGTTTCCCACATTCTTAACATCAGATCATGCAAGATCTCATGAATAGGCAAAGTAGCCGCTTCCTTGGGAGCTTTAGGATATTGTAAAATCTCCAACTCCTTTGCCCTGGGCTCTGTTTCAGGAGCCACTGTGATGGAAAGACCTCTAGCCACCTCCCTGATGAAATCCTGAAAGGATATATCCTCTGGAAGAGACATCCTACGTTTAGAATGCGACTTCTCAGAGAGAAGTACTCCGGCATCGACAGAGCTGTCAGAATCCTCAGTCATCGGAGGATTCAAAATATCTTCTGTCCGGGTGCACCTGTAAAGCACGATACCGGTACTGATTGAAGTCGGTACCAGAGGAAATTGCATGACTCAGTGTTGTAAGCACAATCGCCGATGTCAACGCTGTCGGCACCAGTACCGATGTCGATGCCGGAACCGGTGTCAATATCGGTTTAACTGTCTGAAGCTGTCCCAAAGGCACCGATGCCGCAAGGAGAGCCGCCAGACTGTGCTCAATAGCCAGGAATCTCTGGTCAATTGACGCTGCCGATGCCTGGGTATCGGAACCGGACGAAGCAGCCGGTACCCCAGAGCATGGCACAAGTAGTTCTGCCGAGGTTGAGGCCTCGAAAAAATCCTGGAGCCCCGATAGTTCTTTGGAAGCCGAAGCTTCCCGCCGGGGCAATTTTGCCGGTACAAGTTCCTCAAGGGCAACGCCAGAGGCAGAGGCATCTCGATACTTGGAAGGAGATCTACCCTTTGAGGACCGGCCAGATTTATGTTTGGTTACCTGAGATCCATGGGAGGAAGACGAAGCCCTGGAAGACGTTGATGCCATGGATGCTGCATCGGAGGGAAAAAGGGTGCTAAGCTTAGCCGCTCGGTTCTGTCGACCCCTCTTCGAAATCATCCCACAGGCAACACACTCCGAGATGGAGTGGTCAGGACCTAAACATTTAAGGCACCACTCATGAGTGTTGGTGACGGAGATGGTACCACCACACTTTGAACACTTTTTGAAACCCAAAGCGGGTTTTTCCGTGTTGAAGAAAAATTTGGGCCTAGTGCCCAAAATGGCACGTGGCGCCTGAGAGGAAAAAGGCTGGAAAATCCAGAGAAAAGATTAGAATTTTTTATTTTTTTTTTAAAAGAAAGAAAGAACCGGCAGTACCGGTATAGCGTCGAGGAAGGCAGACACTACCACAAAAAAGAATGAAAAAAAATACGGGATCATTTCTGCGGTGACAGGAAAATGACCTGCTGGCTCCAAGGAAAATGAAGAACTGGAGAGAGGCAGTTGGGAAAGGCAGGAAGGCAGCACGCAGGCACTGTGGGATGCTCCCAAAAGCTTTCTAATTGGAACCTGGGGAGCGTTCCCGCGCAGGCTACGTCGGTACCGATGATACCCATATGTGAAGACTACATTCCTGCTTGTTCCTGGAGATCACAGCTTTCGCAAAATTCAAAAGCTCGCAAACAGAGGAACACAGAAATGAATTCAGGATCAAATTCAGAGACAAAGAGAGAAAAGGATAGCAAAATCAAAGGCAGAGGAAAATATGGCTAAAGATGTTAAGTGTGGCGACAAAACCTTCTTCAGGTATATTAGGGAAAGGAAGAAGATCAGAGGTGGAATTACAGGACTCTAGTGCTGCAAACGGACTCGTGGAAAGTGACATTGACGTAGCGAAATTGCTAAACGAATACTTCTGCTCTGTTTTTACTAAAAGCACACAACCGTTTGTGAATGTTTCTAACACTTTCTTTCTCCTCCACCAAGAATTCAATTACAGTTCATTGTTTGTACCCTATGTCACTCACAGACGCCATTTGAAGGATCACTACCGCCTCGCCATTTGTCAGATGACTGTAAAATTATACACGTATCCTTTGAAGTTCCAAGTTACTGCCCTTTCAATTTCACACCTCTATCTTCATTCTGGACTGAGGGAAAACATGTGGGGCATTACTTTCTGACTAACCCTCGTAGCAAACAGCTTCTATCTTTGCCCTTCTTTTATACTGCTAACTCCAGACTTCGCTCCTTTCACCTTGCTGCACCTTACACCTGGAACAAATTGCCTGTGTCTGTACGCCAGGCACCTTTCTCTAAACCTCTTCAAATCAGGACTGAAAACTCACCTCTTCGCTGCTGCCTTTGGATCTTGACTCACCTGATCTCCTTTTTCTTTTTCATTCCCACTTGTTTTATCCCTGCCTTCACTAGATAGTAAGCTCTGATGAGCAGGGACCGTCTCTTACATGTCCGTGCAGCGCTGCGTACGACCTGTAGCGCTATACAAATGCTCAGAAGTAGTAGTAGTAGTAGTACTAAAGTCAGTCCTGGAGAAGGACCACCTATGACTCCCCAAATATAAAAATGGGAATTTAGTAGATACCACGCCATTCACAGAAAATGATGTGTTAGAACAACTTGCAAAACTGAAAGTGGACAAGGCTATGGGACCGGATAGGATATATCCCAGGATACTGAAAGAGCTCAGAGAGGTTCTGGCAGGGCAGATAAAGGATGTTTTCAACAGATCCTTGGAAACAGGAGAGGTTCCTCAGGACTGGAGAATGGCTGATGTCGTACCTCTACACAAAATGGTGACAGTGAAGAAGTGTCAAACTACAGGCCCGTGAGCCTTACCTCAGTGGCAGGAAAAGTAATGGAGGCGCTCCTGAAAGAGTGAATAGCGAACTTTCTCAAAACCAACAGGCTGCAAGACTCGAGGCAACATGGTTTTACCGAAGGACGATCTTGCCAAACAAATCTGATTGAGTTCTTTGACCGGGTGACCACGGAGCTAGATCAGGGGCATGCGATGGATGTCATCTACCTGGATTTCAGCAAAACCTTTGATACTGTTCCTCATAGGAGGCTTATCAATAAACTCAGTAGCTTGGGGATGGGTCCTAAGATGGTAAATTGGCTCAGAAATTGGTTGACTGACAGACGACAGAGGGTGATGGTAAATGGAGCTCACTCAGATGAAGGGAAGGTGATACAGCGGGGTGCCCCAGGGGTCGGTCCTCGGCCCGGCACTGTTCAATGTATTTGTGAGTGATATTGCTGAAGGACTGAATGGAAAAGTCTGTCTTTTTGCAGATGACACGAAAATTTGCAACAGAGTGGACTCCCCCAAGGGAGTGGTTAACATGAGAAAAGATCTATAAAAGCTGGAAGAATGGTCTAATGCTTGGCAATTAAGATTTAATGCAAAGAAGTGCAGAGTCATGCACATGGGTAGCAGAAATCCAAGGGAAATGTATGCGATAGGGGGCGAGAGGTTGGTGTGCACGGATCAGGAGAAAGACCGTGGTGTGATTATTTCTGAAGATCTCAAGGTGGCAAAACAGTGCGACAAGGCAGTGGCAAAAGCCAGGAGGATGTTGGGCTGCATACAAAGAGGAATCACCAGCAGAAAGGAAGAGGTACTTATGCCACTGTACAAGTCACTGGTGAAGCCTCACTTGGAGTACTGTGTTCAGTTTTGGAGACCGTATCTTGCAAAGGATGTAGAAAGACTGGAAACTGTTCAGAGAAAGGCGACCAAAATGATTTGGAGCCTGCATCAGAAGCCTTATGAGAAGAGACTTGAAGACCTAAACCTGTACACTTTGGAGGAGAGGAGGGACAGGGGAGATATGATTCAGACCTTTAGATACTTATAGGGAAATAATGAACAAACAAACCTCTCCCAAAGACAGGGAAGCTGTAAAACTAGAGGGCATAACAGGAAGCTGCAAGGTGGTAAATTGAAAGGCAATGTCAGGAAATACTTTTTCACAGAAAGGGTGGTGGATGCTTGGAATGCCCTCCCGATGGATGTGGTGGGGGGCAAACACAGTGACGGAATTCAAAATGGCATGGGACAGACACAGTGGATCCCTTTACAGCAACAGGATAAAATCAAAGTAAACTGAACCATCTAATTTCTCAACAAATAGGGGTGTCCTGCATGGAGTGGTGGGCTCACCCCTAAAGAGGGGCGTGGGGAGGGGTTGCCTGCACGGAGCGGCAGGTGCACCTACGCTTGCCATCGTGCTGGGCAGACTAGATGGACCATGCTGGTCTTTATCTGCCGTCACTTACTATGTTACTAAGTAAAATGGGTTGATGTGACTGCCACCATATATGTGAGCTTTTACATCAGTTACGGGAGGGCCAGAGACTAAAAGGGAGCTTTCATCAACTAGGTAATAGCCATTTTATTTTATTTATTTAACTAGGCTTATATACTTCTTTTCTACCAGTCAAAGGAGTGTACATTACCCTTAGGGCTCACAATCTATGTTTTTGTACATGAGGCAACAGAGGGTTAAAGTGGCTTGCACAAGGCCACAAGGAGCACCTGTAAGACTAGAAACTCCAGTCCTTTCAGCCCAAGGTTGCTGTCCTCTAGCAGGATTCAAAGCCCTGGCCCTCTGGCCCCAGGTAACTTGCCCCAACCACTAGGCCACTTCTCCCAGCCATACTGAGGTCTTTTGAAACAGCAAGCAGTTAATGCTAGACTTCAATTAAAGCTATCCCCAAATGACCTGACCAGGGGCGGCCCAAGGGGGGTGCGGAGCCATGTGGGGAGACTCGGTGCGGGGCCTTATTTGCATAAATATTTGCATAATGTTACCATACACTAACGTTTAGTAAACATGCCTCTTAACGAGTGTATGGACAAGGAAAGACCAAAAGATTTCTACATTACTATAATCCAGTGCCAACCGCCAGGCATATTAGGAACTACTACAAACACTGCCCATTTAGAACCCATAGCAAACCCGTCGTATCCTAACAGCACTACCAGGACTCACAAAGCACCATACTCTACCTATCAAAAGGCAACATTGCACATATTAAACGAACACAATTCAGAGAACAATACATGACCTACTTGGGAAAGAGAACTACTTGGCAAGGTCAAATAGGAATTACATAAACATAATACCTCAGCTCAGTTACACATTCAGAACATAGACCATCACCAAACTGGGAATCACAATTTAGAAACAGGAAGACAATAATTAAACTGGGAACCCCAAAAGCCAAACTTGGAATGTACAACACTGTAGAAATAAAACTATAAATTAATTTCCTCTTGTACTAAACAAAGCGCAGACGTTAATGATGCACATTTCCCAGAGCTGAAATATTCCAGTTAACAACATCAAAATAGAGAGATATTTTTCTACCTTTTGTGCATTTTTTCAGTTACAATTGCTCCAACCACTTTCTTCTTCTTTCTTCGCGTCTTCTGCTAACTCTCTCTCCATTGTCTGCTGTCCATTTGTTTTTTCTTCTCTTCTAGTTTTTTTCCATTCTCTCTCTACATCTGCTTTAACATACTAATCTTTCTCCTTTTGGTCTTTCCTCATTCCTATTTCATCCACTCAAAATTTACCCCTCCATCCTCAATCCCCACTTACTCTCCCAATACCCAGCCAATTGTAGATCTCTTCCCTCCCACACAAAATATTTTCCCCTCTCCACTTCACTCTACCAGCTCCATCCCATTCTAATCCTCCCCCAACATCAGTTCCCTTCTAGTTCCAGCCCCACCCAGCATCCTCTCCCTTCTAGTCCCCACATCAGTCCATTTCTAGCCCTAGCCCCCCATTATTCCACAGCTGATCGAATCGGCATTAAAACCGCCGTTGCCGGGGCTGCAGAAGAGCGGCATTTTTAACGGGGTGAGAGCAGGAGCTCCCCCTTCTTTCCCCGAGACTAATTGTCAATATTCCACAGCTGATCGAATCGGCATTAAAACCGCCGTTGCCGGGGCTGCAGAAGAGCAGCATTTTTAACGGGGTGAGAGCAGGAGCTCCCCCTTCTTTCCCCGAGCCTAATTGTCAACATTCCACAGCTGATCGAATCGGCATTAAAACCGCCGTTGCCGGGGCTGCAGAAGAGCGGCATTTTTAACGGGGTGAGAGCAGGAGCTCCCCCTTCTTTCCCCAAGCCTAATTGTCAACATTCCACAGCTGATCGAATCGGCATTAAAACCGCCGTTGCCGGGGCTGCAGAAGAGCGGCATTTTTAACGGGGTGAGAGCAGGAGCTCCCCCTTCTTTCCCCGAGCCTAATTGTCAACATTCCACATCTGATCGAATCGGCATTAAAACCGCTGTTGCCGGGGTGGGCCCGCGCCTGAGGGCCTCGCCAGAGGGCCCTTTGGCGTGGCCCTTAGGCGTGGCACGAAGGCGACTAGAGGCTAAGATCAACGCTAACAGCTTCACATATGAAAAAAACAAGCCAAACAGCAAGCCAATATGTACATAACATTGCTCGTTCCTTTCGGCTTCCTCCTCATACACTTCATACCTCCAAACCCTCACTTCTACTTCCCATACTATTTCCCACCTTGGATACCACCAACCTTCTATTATTACTTACAACCACAATTGTCTCACTCTACCTCTCACAACACCGCTATGTCAAGAAAAAACACGCACAAATCTCAATCCTGCTCACAACATTCAAAGAATTCACACAATACGTCAGTACTCTTGGAGCTTGTAACTATTGAGCTCATCAATGCAAGATCTGTTTGCAACAAGATTCACACAATAGTTGATCTCATAGAAGACCATCAACCGGACATTCTTTGCATCACAGAAACTTGGCTCCATTCCACTGATAATGTTCTAATTAATTAATTGGTATCAGACAGCTACATAGCTTATAACTGCCCACGATCTCATAAGCGCGGAGGAGGAGTGTTGATAATTGCAAAGAAGTTCCTAAAGTTTAAAACACAAAGCTTCTCTGACACTCCTCAAGGTAACACAATTAGCATTTTGAACAAATATATGGCACTTTGCCTGACTTACAGAGCGCCCAGAGCCCCGCCTGATGAATTAGCATCTACGCTTGAAACTATATGTGCCATTTCCGCTAAGAACAAACCCACGCTTCTGTTAGGTGACTTCAATCTTAAGTCCACCAACCTCAAAGATGCAGAAGCCTTTCTTCAAGCAATGTCCTCTCTTAAATTCACCCAAATCATTGATGTTCCAACGCATAGTCATGGCTCTACACCTGATCTTATTTTTGCAACCAACTACCTAATTTCAAGAGGTTTTTTTATCAACTCCTACAATCATTCCAGTACCTTGGTCAGACCACTACTTAATTAAGATAAAGCTGCTTCTACAGAAGAATATGTTAAACAAGCAGTCTGTTAACGCTCTCTCGCAAAGGCGCTTCAAGAAATTTGACAGAGACGCCTTCTTACTGGATACTATAGAACATCTGAATACAGAATCGATCTTGAGGCTCAAATTTTCAACTGGAACACCACATTATCTAATGCTGCCTCAGCACCATCTAGCGGCCCAAAGAATTTCCATTACAACAGGAGACAAAACAAACCTTGGTTCTCTACTTACTTACGGAAGTTAAAAAGAGATCTCAGAAAGGCAGAACGAAGATGGCGGAAATACAAGGCAACATATATCCAGAAGATATACCTAGAAAAGCAGAGACAATACACGGATCTCATCAATCATTCCAAGAAGGAATTCCACACAAATATGATAAACACCTCCTTAAACAAGCCTAGAGAATTATTTGAAATAGTGAAGATCCTCACAAAAGAGCAAAGTACAGATGAGGATGTCTAAATTGATCCACAAATATTTGCTGATTACATCAAGGAAAAATTTCACTCCACAAAGGCAATTCTGGTCACCGTATCTTAAAAAGGACATAGCGTTATTAGGAAAAGTACAGAGAAGAGCCACCAAATTGGTGAAGGGGATGGAAGGCTACTCCTATGAAGAGAGGCTAAAAAGGTTAGGGCTCTTTAGCCTGGAAAAGAGACGGCTGAGGGGAGATATGATAGAGGTCTATAAATTAATGAATGGAGTGGAACGGATAAACGTGGATCAATTGTTTACACTATCAGAATATAGAAAGACTAGGGGACATGTAATGAAGCTACAGGGTAAACTATTTAAGACAAATAAGAGAAAATATTTTTTCACTCAACGTGTAATCAAACTCTGGAATCTGTTACCTGAGGATGTGGTAAGGGCTGTTAGTATAGCTGGGTTTAAAAAAGGTTTGGACAAGTTCCTGGAGGAAAGGTCCATAAACCACTATTAAAAAGGGACCCAGGATATCAATGCTTGACCCAGTACAAGCATTGAGGAACCTGTGTCTTTTGGGGATATTGCTAGGTACGTATGACCTAGATTGGCCACTGTTGGAAACAGGATACTGGGCTCGATGGACCTCGGTCTGACCCAGTATGGCATGTCTTATGCACAGCTTTACAAGTTCGCAAGACTCTTATCCTAAATCATGGGATAATTTCTGCTCTCCCTCAACTGATCAGCTCTCTCATATCATCTCAGCAATTAATACAAGAACCGCTCCTACGGACCCTTGCCCAGTTTCTTGGATCAAAGCTACCAAATCAAGCTTGATCCCCTACATATACAACATTGTGCTCAACTCACTCTCCCAAGGTATTATGCCAGTACAACTAAAGCAAGCTACAGTTCGACCAATACCAAAGAAAACAACTCTCGGCAAAAGTAATCCTGCTGCATACAGACCAATTTCCAGTATACCATTTCTAGCAAAAATCATAGAAAAATCAGTACAGCAGCAATTACAGGATCACATTGACAATCATGCCCCCCTAGATGATAACCAACATGGATTTTGTCCTAATCATGGAGTCAAAACTCTTTTGATCTACCTCTTTGACAACATCCTCCGAGTAAATAGACAACAACAAAAAAGGTATTCTAATGATCTTTGTAGACATTTCCTCAGCATTCGACACAGTTGACCACCTAATTCTCCTGGAAAGACTAAAGAAGATTGGGATTCATGGTACTACTCTAAAATGGTTTCAATCGTACCTTTCCGACAGGCAGATTCGAGTAAAAGTAGGGTATAATACTTCCCAACCCATAAAGGTACTTTCAAGGAGTCCCTCAAGGGTCCGCCCTCTCATCTCTTCTATTTAACATTTACATCCAACCAATTTGTGATATTCTGAAAGCACATAACATCCAATACACTATTTATGCAGACAACATTCTGATATTCACGTCTTTTTCTTTTGACAACCCTGTATACTCCAATATTTCACTCTGCTTAACAGAAATGACAAGATGGTGTAAGGAGAATAACTTTTCAATCAACTATAGCAAAATGGAGGCCCTAATAATCACTCGTAACCCTGAATTCTTACATCTACAGGACATCAGAGTTGCGGACACAACCATTCCAATGAAAGTAGAAGTTAAATACCTTGGTGTTACTCTTGACAGTGAATTAAATCTTAAAGCACACATTAATAAAACAATCAAGAATGTGTATTACAGGATGAGAATTGTAAGACGACTAAAACCGCTCCTTGCCTCTGATCTTTTTCGTACCGTGTGTCAAGCGCTTATCACTCCTTTACTGGATTTCTGCAATCCAATTTTCCTTGAGTTAGCGATGCAATCTCTCAAACCTCTTCAATTAGCTCAGAACACTGCAGCCCGTATTATATCTAGAACATCTATTCATGACCACATTACTCCAGTTCTAAAGGATCTTCACTGGCTCCCAATCCACTTACGCATTAAATATAAAACAATAATTAATATATTCAAAATTAAACATCATATTTCAGCCAACAGTCTGAACTCCCTCATTTTTCCTGACCCCAGCACCCGACCAAGAAGAAGGGGAACTTCCCATAGAGTCAACTCTTCAAGTAACTTCAGAACGTCGCGAAAGGATACAACAGAGAGCACTCTCCCTGGCTGCCCCAATAATTTGGAATTCACTCCCAGATGACTTGAGATCATCAACGGACCTTAAAGACTTCCGTAAGCAGCTGAAAACATTGCTTTTCATCGAATATTAT
The DNA here is from genome assembly GCA_033557465.1 of Ichthyophis bannanicus. Classification (NCBI taxonomy): domain Eukaryota; kingdom Metazoa; phylum Chordata; class Amphibia; order Gymnophiona; family Ichthyophiidae; genus Ichthyophis; species Ichthyophis bannanicus. The sequence continues at coordinate 27,461,486 of CM066049.1, forward strand.
GGTCCTATCACTTAATCGTTTGATCTACGTACTCACCCCTTCAAAACCTATTAAGTACTTTACATTGTCCCATGATATTTTTAATGTATATAACTTTGTAGTTTAGCTCACTTTGTGCTGTAATGATTAATGTGCTGTGTTTTAATGATTAATGTTTATACTTCGTTACATTTTAATAATTTATACTTTTACTTACAAATCTATTAACTTCTTTCACTGTATATCTATCACTCTCACTAATTTTGTTTGTTTTGTTGTTTACACCACCTTGATTGTATGATAAGGCGGTATAGAAATACAGTTAAATAAATAAATAAATAAATTATCCCATTCCCAATCCTATTCTAGGCCCAACTTCAGCCCATTTCCAGTCCTAGCTCCCCCATCCATTTCCAGTCATATCCATCCCTCTATCAGCTCATTTCCAATCCCAGCTCCCCATCAGCCCATTTCTAGTTCTTTCCTAGCCCCACCATCAGCCCATGTCAAATCTGAGCTCCCCTCCACTCAGCCCATTTCCAATCCAAGCCCCCCATCCATGAGCCTACTTCCAGTTCTAGCCCCATGAGTCCATTTCAGTCCAAGCCCCCACCATAGCCCATTTCCAATCTTAACACCCCCACAGCCCATTTCCAGTCCTATCCTAGCACCTCCATCAGCCCATTTCCTGTCCTAGCTCCCTCCCCTCACAGCCCATTAACATTCCTCCTCCCCATCAGTTATTTGCAGTTCAAGCTCCCCCTCTTCCACTCAACAAATTTCCAGTCCTAGCAACGCCCTAGCCCATTACCAATCCTAACCCCCACAATAGCCCATTACCAGTCCTAAGCCCCCCATCAGCCCACTTCCAGTCTTAGCCCCCCCCATAGCCCATAACCAGTCCTGACACCCCCATAGCCCATTACCAGTCCTAACCCCCTTCCCCCCATCAGCCCAGCAAAATTTAAAAATAAGAAAAAAACTGGCTGCTGCTGCCGCTGTGGCAGCGGCAGAATCAACTGTCCCGCACACCCCCCCCCCCCCGCCAAAGCCCTCTCTGCAGCATCAGCTATCTCAGCGTGGGATTTTCAGAGCCGCGAAGGAAGCATTTTCCGTTCTCGCGGCTCTGTTAAGCCCGCCGGGGCTGATAGGAAACAACAAATGCAGGAATAAAAATTTGCTGTAGAATCTCTATGGTTTGAAATAACATGTAAAAAGGGGAAGGTGATGGCAGTGGGGGTGTACTATCGATCGCCTGGCTAGAACGAACAAATGGATGAAATGCTCAAAGAAATCAAGGAAGCCAACAAAGGTTACAGCGCAGTAATAATAATGGGTGATTTCAATTACCCCGGTATCGACTGGGTCAGTGTCACAGCAGGACATGCTAGGGAGATAAAGTTCCTAGATGAAATAAATGATTGCTTCTTGGAGCAGCTGGTTCATGAACCGACCAGAGGGGAAGCCATATTAGACCTAGTCCTTAGTGGAACACCTGAGCTAGTGCAAGAGATAAGGGAGTTGGGGGTCACTTGGCAATAGCAATCATAGCATGATCAGATTTGATTTAATTAATGGAGGAGGGAAAGTAAGGAAATCGACAATACTACTTTTTAACTTTCGAAAGGGAGACGATGATAAAATGAGGAAAATAGTTAAGAAAAAACTAAAAGGAGCAGTTGCAAAGGTTAAAGACCTACATCAAGCTTGGGGGGTGTTGAAAAATACTATCTTGGAAGCCCAGGCCAGCTGTATTCCACGCTTTAAGAAAAGTGGAAGGAAGTCCAAAATATTGCCAGCATGGTTTAAAGGTGAGGTTAGAGAGGCTATTGTTGCCAAAAAAGCATCTTTCAGGAAATGGAAAAAAGAGCCAAACGACGAAACCTGGAAACAGCACAAGCACTGGCAAGTCAAATGCAAGGCACTGATAAGGCAGGCAAAGGGAGAATTTGAGAAGAAGCTTGCTGCGGAAGCAATAACACAAAATAAAGACTTTTTCAAGTACATTTGTAGCAAAAAAACCTGTGAGAGTCAGTTGGTCCATTAGATGATAGAGGGGTTAAAGGGGCACTAAGCGGCGACAAGGCGATAGTGGAGAGACTGAATGAATTCTTTACTGCGGTCTTTACTGACGAAGATATAGGGATGTTACCCATGACTGAAGTGGTATTTAAAGGTGCGGAAGAATTGAAGGTAATATCGATACATCGGGAAGATGTATTATAACTATTAGATAAACTGAAGAGTAGCAAATCACCAGGGCCAGATGGTATACATCCAAGGGTGTTGAAAGAACTGAAATATGAGATTGCAGACCTGCTATTAGTAATCTGTGAACTTTCATTAAAATCATATGTAATACCTGAAGACTGGAAGATCGCCAATGCAATGCCAATTTTTAAAAAGGGTTCCAGGGGTGATCCGGGAAACTACAGACCGGTGAGCCTGACGTCAGTACCGGGAAAAATGGTAGAAACCATCATAAAGAACAAAATTGTTCACCATGTAGACAGTCATGGCCTAATGGGAGACAGCCAACATGGCTTTAGATAAGGAAGATCTTGTCTTATTAATCTGTTATGTTTTTTTGAAGGTGTGAATAAACAGGTGGACAAAGGTGAGTCGGTTAATATAGTGTATCTGGACTTTCAGAAGGCCTTTGATAAGGTCCCTCATCAGAGACTTTTAGCAAAACTAAAGAGTCATGGGATAGGAGGCAGTGTACTATTGTGGATCAGGAACTGGTTAAAAGAAAGCAGAGGGTAGGGCTAAATGGCCAATTTTCCCAATGGAGAAAGGTGAATAGTGGTGTACCCCAGGGATCTCTGCTGGGTCCGCTGCTTTTTGACATATTCATTAATGACCTGGAAAAGGGAATAACGAGCGAGGTTATCAAATTTGCAGATGACACAAAACTATTTAAAGTTGTTAAAACCCAAGAGGATTGTGGAAAATTGCAAGAGGATTTTGATAAATTTGAAGACTGGGCATCAAAATGGCAGATGAAATTTAATGTGGACAAGTGCAAAGTTATGCACCTAGGGAAGAACATCACAAACTATGGTTACACGATGCAAGATTCCACATTAGGAAACACCGCCCAGGAAAAAGATTTAGGCGTCATTGTGGGTAACATGTTAAAACCCTCGGCCCAGTGTGCAGCTGCGGCCAAGAGAGCAAATAGAATGCTAGGTATCATAAGGAAAGGAATGAAAAATAAAACAAAGGATATTATAATGTCTCAGTATCGTTCCATGGTGCGAACGCAACTTGAATATTGTGTGGAATTCTGGTCGCCGTATCTTAAAAAGGATATAGCGTTATTAGAAAAGGTTCAGAGAAGAGCCAACAAAATGGTAAAGGGGATGGAAGGATAGTCCTTTGAAGTAAGGCTAAAAAGGTTAGGGCTTTTTAACCTGGAAAAGAGACGGCTGAGGGGAGATATGATAGAAATCTATAAATTAATGAACGGAGTGGAAAGGGTAAACGTAGATCGATTGTTTACGTTATCAGAATATAGAAAGACTAGGGGACATGCAATGAAGCTACAGGGTAAACTATTTAAGACTAATAAAAAGATATTTCTTCACTCAACATGTAATCAAACTCTGGAATTTGTTACCGGAGGATGTAGTAAAGGCTGTTAGTGTAGCTGGGTTTAAAAAAGGTTTGGACAAGTTCCTGGAGGAAAGGTCCATAAACCATTATTAAGAAGGGACCCAGGATATCAATGCTTGACCCAATACAAGCATTGTCGAACCTGTGTCTTTTGGAGAAACTGCTTGGTACTTATGACCTAGATTGGCCTCTGTTGGAAAAAGGATACTGGGCTTGATGGACCTTGGTCTGACCCAGTATGGCATATCTTATGTTCTTATTTTTATGTTCTTATGTTCTCTCTGCCTGCATGAGGCCACAGATAGAAGGTGGGGAGTATGACCTCCTGGCTGATGTGAAATGGGGAAGAATGTGGTTTAGGTGGGGGGTCTGCCACCAGCACTTGAAGCTTTCTGACTCTAAGCTGAAGTCAGGGCCACCAAGGCGGCCACCTTCCAGTATAGTTTTCTGAGGTGGCAAGTGGCTCAAACGGTGGCCTAGTCAGCTGGGAGAGTACTATGCTGAGGTCCCATTCTGCCGCCAGGGGACCGACAGGGGGCTTGGAATAGAGAAGACCCCGCAGGAACCAAGAAACCAGGGGCTGGCAGGATATGGGCTTTCCCTCTACCAGGTGGTGGTGAAGCAATGGCGCTTAGATGCACCCGGACTGAGTTAGATTTCAGTCCTGCGCACAACAGATGCACTAGGTACCGGAATACCAGCTGGACGTGCCAGAACAGGTTCTCCTTCCTATCTGCGCACCACAGTGCGAACCTGAGCCACTTAAAGGCGTAAGCCCTTCTTAGTGGAGGACTTCCTGGAGGCTAGCAGTGTCTCTTCAACCTCTTATGGTAGGTTGAGCAGGGACAAGGCTACCCTCTCAGTAGCCAGGCCTTTAGAGTCAATGACCCCACATTGGGATGAAGAAGGTAGCCCCTCCTCCTGGGTCAGGAGGACTGGGGCTTGCCCCTGGGCTACTGGAGGTATAGAAGCCAGCGAGAGCAGTAGTGGGAACCAGGGTTGCCTGGGCCACCTGAGGGCGATCAGCATCACCGATGCCCTCACAATCTGAATTTTGAACAGTCTTGGCGACCAGGGGAGTCAGTGGGAATGCATACAGCAGTCCCTCGGACCACGAGATCAGGAACGCATCTGCTGCTATCCTCTGCGGGTACGGCTGCCTGGAGAAGAAGTGAGCCAGTTGCATGTTGTCCAGAGAGGCAAAGAAGTCCATCTTGGGTTGAAACGCCGCTCGTGAGGGCGCTGGACTCTGCTGTCTGCCAGGAAGTTGTCCTGGCCCGGGAGGTAGACTGCTCACAGAAGCATGCCATTGTGCACTGTAAAGCAGAGGAGGGCTACAGACTCCTGTCAGAGGGAGTACGAGCCTGTGTTCCCCTGTTTGTTTATACAGAACATTGCAACCTGGTTGTCCGTTTGGACCAGCACATGTCTGTTCCGCAAGAGGGAGCAGAATGCACGCAGGGCGAGGGATACTGCCCGGAGTTCCAAGAGGTGGATCTGTAGTAGAGACTTTTCCTTGGACCAGCAACTGCAAGTGCAGTAAACTCCGCAGTGAACTCCTCAGCGCTGGAGAGAGGCATCTCTGATCAGGATCATCTGCAGTGGGGGGTGCCTAGAAGGGCATTCCTGCCGAGACGAGGCCCAGGTTTTGCCACCAGTCGAGGGATCTTACCAGATGGCAGGAGACCCTGATCCTGTCCCGGAGTTGGCCAGTGGCCTGGGTCCACTGAAAACGCAGGCACCACTGGGCTATCCACATGTGCAGGTGGGTTAGGGGTGTGACATGGACCATAGAGTCCATGTGTCCCAGCAGGTGGAGAAGGTAGCGAGCCAGCACCGTTCTGCGGCTTTCGACCTCCCCTGCCAGCTGTTTGAGGCATTCTGCCCTGTCCCGAGGGAGGAAGGCTCTGATCCGCACCGTGTCAAGCTGAGCACTGATGAATAAGTCTTGCACCAGAGAGAGATGTGATTTGGGGTAGTTGATGACGAATCCTAGGTGCTGCAGGGTGAGAATGGCACCTTCTGTGCACTGACTGGACTCTGCGGCTGTGCCACCTCTGATGAGCCAGTCATCCAAGTAGGGAAAGACGAACATCCCTTGTAGGCGCAGATGGGTGGCTACGGCTGCTAGGCACTTTGTGAACACTCTTGGCGAGGAGGCCAGGACAAAGCTAAGTACCCTATATTGGTAGTGGCCTCCCCCTACCATGAATCTCAGATATTGCCAGTGAGATAGGTGAACCAGTATGTGGGTGTAGTCATAAGAACATAAGATATGCCATACTGGGTCAGATCAAGGTCCATCAAGCCCAGTATCCTGTTTCCAACAGTGGCCAATCTAGGTCATACGTACCTAGCAGTATCCCCAAAAGACAAAGGTTCCACAATGCTTGTATTGGGTCAAGCATTGATATCCTGGGTCCCTTTTTAATAATGGTTTATGGACCTTTCCGCCAGGAACTTGTCCAAACCTTTTTTAAACCCAGCTACACTAACAGCTCTTTCTAGATCCTCCGGTAACAAATTCCAGAGTTTGATTACATGTTGAGTGAAAAAATATTTTCTCTTATTTGTCTTAAATAGTTTACCCTGTAGCTTCATTGCATGTCCCCCTAGTCTTTCTATATTCTGATAGTGTAAACAATTGATCTATGTTTACCCGTTCCACTCCATTCATTAATTTATAGACCTCTATCATATCTCCCCCCTCAGCCGTCTCTTTTCCAGGTTGAAGAGCCCTAACCTTTGTAGCCTCTCTTCATAGGAGTAGCCTTCCATCCCCTTTACCATTTTGGTGGCTCTTTTCTGTACCTTTTCTAATAACGCTATATCCTTTTTAAGATACGGTGACCAGAAATGCACATAATATTCAAGGTGCGGTCGTACCATGGAACGATAGAGGCATTATAATATCCTTTGTTTTATTTTCCATTCCTTTCATTATGATACCTAGCATTCTATTTGCTTTCTTGGCCGCTGCTGCACACTGGGCGGAGGGTTTTAACATGTTATCCACGATGACTCCTAAATCTTTTTCCTGGGTGGTGGTTCCCAATGTGGAACCTTGCATTGTGTAACCATAGTGTGGGTTGTTCTTCCCTAGGTGCATAACTTTGCACTTGTCCACATTAAATTTCATCTGCCATTTGGATGCCCAGTCTTCCAATTTATCCAGATCCTGCTACAGTTTTCCACAGTCCTCCTGGGTTTTAACAACTTTAAACAGTTTTGTGTCATCTGCAAATTTGATAACCTCACTCGCTATTCCCTTTTCCAGGTCATTTATGAATATGTCAAAAAGTAGCGGACCCAGTACAGATCCCTGGGGTACTCCACTAGTCACCTTTTTCCATTGGGAAAATTGGCCATTTAGCCCTACCCTCTGCTTTCTATCTTTTAACCAGTTCCCGAGCCACAATTGTACACTGCCTCCTATCCCATGACTTTTTAGTTTTGCCAAAAGTCTCTTATGAGGGACCTTGTCAAAGGCTTTCTGAAAGTCCAGATACACTATATCAACTGACTAACCTTTGTCTACCTGTTTATTCACACCCTCAAAACAACATATCAGATTAGTGAGACAAGATCTTCCTTGTCTAAAGCCATGTTGGCTGTCTCCCATTAGGCCATGACTATCCACATGCTGTGTAATTTTGTTCTTTATGATGGTTTCTACCATTTTCCCCGGTACTGATGTCAGGCTCACCGGTCTATAATTTCCTGGATCATCCCAGGAACCCTTTTTAAAAATTGGCGTTACATTAGCGATCTTCCAATCTTCAGGTATTACAGATGATTTTAATGAAAGTTCAGATTACTAAAAGCAGGTCTGCAATCTCATATTTCAGTTCTTTCAACACTCTTGGATGTATACCATCCGGTCCAGGTGATTTGCTACTATTCAGTTTATCAAATAGTTGTAATACATCTTCCCGGTGTAGCGATATTTCTCTCAATTCCTCTGCAGTATCACCTTTAAATACCACTTCGGTCTTGGGTAACATCCCAACATCTTCCTCAGTAAAGACCAAAGCAAAGAATTCATTCAGTCTCTCTGCTATCGCCTTATCTCCTTTTACTTCCCCTATTACCCCCCTCTGTCATCTAATGGTCCAATTGACTCTCTCACAGGCCTTTTGCTACGAATGTACTTGAAAAAGTCTTTGTTTCGTGTTTTTGCTTCTGTAGCAAGTTCCTTCTCAAATTCTTGCTTTGCCTGCCTTATCAATGCTTTGCATTTAACTTGCCAGTGCTTGTGCTGTTTCCAGTTTTCTTCGTTTGGCTCTTTTTTCCATTTCCTGAAAGATGCTTTTTTGGCAGCAACAGCCTCTCTGATCTCACCTTTAAACCATGCTGGCAGTTTTTTGGACTTCCTTCCACTCTTCTTAATGCGTGGAATACAGCTGGTCTGGGCTTCCAGGATAGTATTTTTAAACAACGCCCAAGCTTGATGCAAGTCTTTAACCTTTGCAACTGCTCCTTTTAGTTTTTTCTTAACTATATTCCTCATTTTATCATAGTCTCCATTTTGAAAGTTAAAAGGTAGTACTGTGGATTTCTTTACTATCCCTCCTCCACTAATTAAATCAAACGCGATCATGCTATGATCACTATTGCCAAGTGGTCCCAACACCCTTACTTCTTGCACCAGATCTGGTGTTCCACTAAGGACTAGATCCAATATGGCTTCCTCTCTGGTCGGTTCATGAACCAGCTGCTCCAAGAAGCAGTCGTTTATTTCATCTAGAAGCTTTATCTCCCTAGCATGTCCTGCTGTGACACTGAGCCAGTTGATACCGGGGTAATTGAAATCGCCCATTATCACTACTCTGCTGTAACTTTTGTTAGCTTCATTGATCTCTTTAAGCATTTCATCATCCATTTGTTCATTCTGGCCAGGCGGTCGATAGTACACCCCCACTGCCATCACCTTCCCCTTCATTCATGGAATTTCAGTCCATAGAGATTCTACAGCAAATTTTGTTTTCTGCAAAACTTTAATCCTTTCTGACTCAATGCCCTCTCTAACATAGAGCGCAACCCCTCCTCCAATTTGATCAGTTCTATCATTACGATATAGTTTGTATCCAGGTATCACAGTGTCCCACTGGTTGTCCTCCTTCCATCATGTCTCTGAGATTGCAATCATATCTAACCTCTCATTTAGTGCTATATATTCTAACTCTCCCATCTTATTGTTTAGACTTCTAGCATTTGCATACAAGCATTTCAGAGATAGCATTTTATTAATATTAATCTGGCTATTGGTAGACATGCCTAATTTGGAATCTTTACGCTCTGCCTGCACCATACTCAAGGGCATTTGGGCTACTTTACTCTCTTTTCTCCTTGGATCGAAAGGATGCAGGTCATCCTTTAGATCAAAGGAGAAAAGCCAGGTGGAGGTAGGACCGCAATGTCCCAAAGGAGAGCATTTTGAACTTCTCCCTCACCAGGATCTTGTTCAGGTCTCGGAGGTCCAGAATGGGCCTGAGGCTCCCAGTTCTTTTGGGGACAAGAAAGTACCTTGAGTAGAAGCCCTTGCCCCAGAGGTGCTGGGGAAAAGACACCACCCACCTTGCCCCTTAGTAGACCTGCTAGCTCTGAGAACAAGAGGGCCTGGTGAAGGAGAGGTTGCACTGGCTCTCCTAGAAAATGCCCTGGAGGGGGGCAGCTGGAAACGGAGGTGGTAATCCTCCTTCACCACCTGGAGCACCCACTCGTCCAAGGTGACCTCGGGCCACCTGTGAGCAAAGAGTCCCAGGCGGCCCCCTGTGGGCTGGTGAGGGTCTCCCAGGGGGAGGGAGGCCCCGCCCTGAGAGTCAAAAGCTGCCACCAGGTTAAGCTGGAGCTGGTGTCTGTGGTTTGGGAGCTTTTGGCTTCCTGGATCTGTGTCCCTGGCCCTTAGGCTGGAATCCCTGCTGCTGCCAGCTTAGAAAGGCTTGGTAGTGGTGACTCTGATAGAAAGGGACCTTCTTCTTCAAGAAAGTTGGCCTTTTCCCTGAGGTTTTCTTATAGGGAAGGGTAGAGGTCTTCTTTGGGAGCTTCTGCCTGGTCACCACCTCGGCCTCAATCTCAGCTGGCTTGTTGGCCATTGGTTTCCCAAATAGATTCTGCCCAGTGCAGGGGACATCCAGCAGCTTTTCCTGAACCCATTGCTTGAAGTCCCAGGTCTGCAGCCAGGCCTGACACCGAGCACTGATGCCTGCGGCTGCTGCCCGGGCTACCATCTCATAGCAACATAGTATATGACAGCAGATAAAGACCAGTATGGTCCATCTAGTCTACCCAGCAAGGCGGCAAGAGAAGGTGCACTTGCCGCCCCGTGCAGGTCACCCCTCCTCATGCCTTTGTTTAGGGGTGTACACATCACCCCATGTAGATCACCCCTATTTGTTCAGATGTAAGAGATAGTTATGCTTATTTTGATCTCCAGTTCTTCAGTGAGCGGAGCCTCCTCGGACTCGGTAGGACCGAGAGGGTTCGGGCCATGTCCTGAACGAAGTCATGCAATGCCATGTTCTCAGGTGGGGAATGGCTGAGTTCCAGAGGAGACAGCTCCGAGGGAATGTGTTGAGAGGTCTTGGGAGAGGCCTCAACATTGGTCTCCCAATATGACTCTGAGGGTGTCTTGGTCCGAGGCTCAGAGCTTCCGTTCTGAGAAGCCTGCATCAAGGAATAGGGATCCCCCCAACCAGTCTCGGGTCAGACTCCTGGAAACTAGCTGGGGAGGACCAAACACCTGAGGATGAGGATCGGGACCTTGATCGGTGCCAAGGGTTAGCCTGAGGCAGATAATGCTTGAGGCCCGGCTCAATGCTCGAGGCCCGGCTCAATGTTGTTGGGGCAGATGTTGCGGACGAACTTGACATCACCTGCTGCATGGTCAGGATGGCAGAGATACTCTGTTCCAGGACCGCCATTCTGGCCTCAATGCCAGAAGGCTCTGCAGCTGTCAGCGAAGGCACTAAGGGTTTTGGCGCCGGCGCTATGGCAAGCACATCGACGAGGAACACAGCCTCGGGGAGCATCCCACGATCACCGCCAGCCAAGGACTTCTTCCTAGAGACCTTAGGGGGGTGCTGCTCAGAATCACCTGAGGAGCACGCTGCGGGGCTCACGGGAGGTGCATGGCTTTGGGCTCAGAGTCAGGGAAGCCGGGCTGAGCCGGATCGCGGAACATCTTTTCCTGCAACTCTGACCTTTTTCTGTTGTTCCGCAGGTCATAAGAGGTACTGTTATGGTCTGGGCCAAGGTAGTGCAAGCAGCAGTCGTGGGTGTCTGTGACAGACATAATTTGACTGCAACGATGACACTTTTTAAAGCCACCGGGAGACATGGTGGATCACAGCCGGATGGGATCAATGACCCCTGGGAGAAAAAGGGCGCGAAAGCTGGTCAAGGCAGACCTCAATGAAAAAGGAAAGGGAGCCGATAACAGCACCAGGGATGGTGCCAGCTTGAGGTGGAAAGAGGAACAGGTACTCAAACTGGGAAAAACTCAACTAAGGATAATTTTTAAGGAATTTCTCCGGAAAACAGGACATGTGCTCATTGGGCTCCACTGAAAAAAGAAGACTGAGCAAGATGGCACCCTTGGGCGGGAAGGGGACCGTGCATGCTGTGATAAGGAAGCTTATCATAGTTCAGGAAGAAATAATACAAGAGGTGAATTGGCTCTGAATAAGCAACCTGGGCTGGCTGGTAAAAGCACTAAAACAGAGTGTTTACCTAAAAGACTACCAGACCCAGAATGCACTGGTTTACAGAAAGCCTCTAGGAGAGCTGAAGTAGGGAAACGTGTGCCTAATCAGAGAAGCAATGATGTAATCCCTAATCACACATCTCCTAGGGCAGGGCTTAATTCAGAACACCTGGAGGGTGCTAGGGTGGAGTGGCCATCTAGACACTTTAAAGCTAGAAGGAATTCATCAGACAGACAGCAATGGGAGAAAGAGGAACAGAAACAGCAAGAGCTGGAGAAGGAGAGACTGATCGTGAACAGAAGGAAAAACAGCTTCTTCTCTGTGTGAATGGAAGAAAGCTGTTTTTTTGATAAAGAGAATTTCCCTTTTGGGCTTATTTTTCATTCCAGCACTGCTAAGAAAGTTTATTAGCAGGGGCTAGAAGAAAGACCTTTCTTGTTCCGTCAAGGTCTTTACTAAGTTGTTGCATAAGTAATTCAGTTGCCTTATTTGTTTTGTTTCCTGAATAAAACTCCTGGAGAAAATGATCCTGTTGATGTTACCAAGCATATCTGTGCGAGGGAATAACACCCCATAAATAAAATCTGTTTTCTGCTTTACACTCGAGCAACTACAATTCTTTATTCTTGTTAAACGGCTAGTTTTGTGTGATTGAACTACAAGACCCACAATCCTTTGCAAGTCAAGTAAATTCATGTCCTTGCCAAAATTGTGGAACTTTCACAACAAGCACCCCTGTTTACAGTGGCGTAGTCTTTCGGATTGCTTTTACACAAAGGATTTCCAGGATTTATAAGGATTACAACTGAAAAGTGAAAGAAAAAAAGTTCAAGTCAAAAGCTGGAGAGTGGATTTTTCCCTTAACAACGCCTTGGAGGAAAGAAAGAAGCTGTTCCAGGAGTGGTTCCAAGGAGGAAAAGACCCTGTGTGAGCCTGATTCATCACTGGCATAAGGTAATAAGCACCTGGGCATGACTAGTGGTGGATAGGAGTAAGGCACAGGAGTAATTGGAAAAGAAAATAGGAGGAAACGCCTGTTTGTAGGGTGCTGCTCTGTGTTTTTTTTTTCTCTTTTGTTTCTTGCAGGGATATACAGAGATGGATCCTAAGGAACTGGCCAGCTGGATGCCAGCTCAATTTGCCAAGCAACAAGAGGTCGCGCAGCAGGCTCAGGACTCTGCAATCAAAGCCCTGAGGGAGCAGCAGAAGCCAGTGCTTGACCTAGTGGAAGCCTTAATTGCACTTCACACACAAGGTGGTGCAAGACCAGCAGTTACACCTGGTATTCCACATGTGGACAATGTGGGACTCAGACAGGGAATTGGGGCATTTAGTTTTGGGAAACTCACACCAGAAGATAATGTTGATGATTTCCTTGAATCTTTTGAGAGAGTGGCACAAGCATTAGCATGGCCAGAGACCCAGTGGGCAATAAGGCTGGGAACTTCATTAACTGGGGAGGCTCTTGCCGTCTATAGGGCAATGCCAGCAGCTCAAGCTTTAAATTATAGAGATGTAAAATCTGCTATTAAAAGATCGCCTAGGATTGTCTGTTTCAGAATATAGGCGAATGTTTAGAGCTACTGCATTAAGAGTGGGTGAAACACCCAGGGCTCTGTCAGAGAATCAGAGGATTGGCTATAAAATGGTTGGAGCCTGAGGGAAAGAATATGGAAATGTTATTGGACATTATTATGCTTGAACAATTCCTGTCTGCTGTACCAAAAGACTTGCACACATTCCTTATACAGCAAAATTGCCAGTACCTGGGGGAGGCAACCATGTTAGCAGAGCGATTCTTGGAAGCCACGCAGGCTTGCCATAGAATGGGTGGCCCTCTGAAGGTTAGTGCTGAGGCAGGCTGTGCTGTATCAGAAAAGAAAATGGTTAAAAATGTTGTTTCTGAGAATAATAGTACTGTACCTACCAGGATTATAAAGTAGAGTAAGAAGAAATGTTACAAATGTGGGAAATGTGGACATTTGGAAAAGGGATGCCAGATTCACACTAGCTGGATAGGGGTTGATTTAAAACAGCCTAAAGAAGGGTTCCTTTTGGTGGTTGATGTGCAGGGAATTACCACGAATGCTCTGTTAGGCTCTGGGGCAGACCAGAGTATGCTGTCAAAGAGGCTTTGGAAGCGGATAGAGGCCCAAGAAGGATTTCAGCCTAGAACCCCTGAAAGCAAGGTTTACATTAGATGCATTCATGGTGCTGCTTCATCATATCCCACGTACAAGCTAATGGTTAAGGGCTTGGGGGTACAAGAGGAAATTCCTTTAGCAGTGGTACCTAGGCTTCCATATGATTTGGTTCTAGGAAGAGACTGGCCAAAATTTAAGCAAGGGCTAGTGAAAGAACTATATGCCCCAACAACAACTGCAGAAGAGAATGAAATTGAAGAGTTCTATGAACAAGTACAAGCTGAAATTGACAGAACATGCAAACAGGATATCCTGATAGTCATGGGTGATTGGAACGCAAAGGTTGGCAACAAAGAAGAAGACAAAGCAGTTGGAAAATATGGACTTGGCAACAGAAATGAAGCTGGAGAAAGACTGATAGAATTCTGCAAGACCAACGATCTATTCATCTCAAACACCTTCTTCCAGCAACACAAGCGGCGACTGTACACATGGACTTCACCCAATGGATTGTATAAAAATCAAATTGACTACATCTGTGGAAGTCAACGATGGAAAAGCTCTATAACATCAACAAAGACAAAACCTGGAGTTGACTGTGGTACAGATCATCAACTACTAGTATGCAAACTCAAGCTAAAGCTGAAAAAGAGCAAACCACTCATGAATGCAGCAAAATATGACCTTGAGAATATACCACTGGAATTTAAAGACTGCCTGCAAAATCGATTTGCTGCTTTAGATACAAATGATAGAGTTCCAGAAGAGTTATGGAATGACATCAAGAAGGTTGTGTTGGAAGAAAGCGAGAAGTCTCTACAAAAGGTAGAAAAGAAAAAACGGCCAAAATGGACGGCGGAAGGAACTCTGAAAATTGCCCAGAAACGCAGAGAAGCTAAAGCCAGAGGAGAAAGAAAGACAATCACAGAACTCAACAGAGATTTCCAACGTGCAGCAAGACAGGACAAGGAAAAGTACTACAATGACGCATGCAAGGAAATAGAAGCAGAAACTATTAGAGGAAGAACAAGATCAGCTTTCCTAAAGCTACGAGAGTTAAAGAAAAAGTTCCAGCCTCGAATTGGAATGTTACAAGATGCTCAAGGTTCTATGTTGAATGATGCTGAGAAGATCAAGAAATGATGGAAGGAATATACAGAGTTTTTATATGATAAAGATGAAGTGGACCAACAGCCGTTTCAACCTGTACCTTATGATCTGGAACCATTGGTGATGAAAGAAGAAGTTGCAGCAGCATTGAAAGCCTTATCAAAGAACAAAGCACCAGGCATTGATTGCATTCCCATAGAAGTATTACAGCAATCTGATGCAGCTGTTACCATACTTACAAGGCTCTGCCAAGAAATATGGAAGACAGCATCATGGCCAACTGACTGGAAAAGATCTGTGTTTATACCAATACTAAAGAAAGGTGATCCAACTGACTGTGGAAATTATCGCACAATCGCTCTGATACCACATGCCAGCAAGATTCTACTGAAGATTATTCAAAAGAGACTACAATCATACCTGGAACAACTACCTGAAGTGCAAGCAGGGTTCAGAAAAGGGCGAGGAACGAGAGACATCATTGCGGATGTGAGATGGATCCTTGAAAAGACTAAAGAATACCAAAAGGATATCTATTTGTGCTTTATCTACTATAGCACAGCTTTTGACTGTGTAAACCATGAGAAACTCTGGGCCACATTAAGAAGCATGGGTATACCAGAACACCTGATCGTTCTCTTGCACAATCTGTACATTGATCAAGAAGCAACAGTTCGAACGGAACAAGGAGAAACAGAATGGTTTAAAATAAGCAAAGGTGTAAGACAAGGCTGCATACTTTCCCCCTACCTGTTTAATTTATATGCAGAACAAATCATCAGAGAAGCAGGATTCTATGAAGACAACAGAGGTGTGAAGATTGGTGGAAGACTCCTCAACAACCTTCGCTATGCTGATGATACCACATTATTGGCAGAAAGTGAAGATGATCTGAAACATTTGCTTCTCACAATCAAAGAACATAGTCTCAAAATGGGCCTGCACCTTAATGTTAAGACAAAGATCATGACAACTGGCATAATCAACAGGTTCATCGTCGAAGGAGAAGAAATTGAAATTGTGAACAACTTTAACCTACTTGGATCAACTATCAATAAAGAAGCAACAAGCAGTCAAGAAATCAGACGACGCATTGCTCTTGGCAGAATGGCTATGAAAGACCTAGACAAGATTCTCAAGAGCAGAGATGTCTCTCTCCATACAAAGATTCGCCTTGTTCAAGCCATGGTATTTTCAATAACATCATATGGATGTGAAAGCTGGACAGTGAAAAAGATAGACAGGAAGAAAATTGATGCCTTTGAATTATGGTGCTGGCGGCGAATACTGTGTATACCATGGACTGCCCGAAGGACAAACCAGTCTGTACTAGAGGAGATCAAACCTAAGCTTTCTTTAGAAGCTCTGATGACAAGACTTCAACTTTCATACTTTGGACACATCATGTGGAGAGAGAGATCATTAGAGAAAGACATCATTCTTGGCAAGATAGAAGGTCAACGCAAAAGAGGAAGGCCAGCAATGAGATGGATCGATACAATAACAGCAGCTACGGGTACCAGTCTGTCAACAATAAGCCGCCTGACTGAAGACCGAACACAATTTAAGATAGCTATCCAGAGGGTCGCCATGAGTCAACTCCGACTCGACGGTACTTAACAACAACAGTGAAAGAACTAGGGAAGAAGAGGGGCCTTGTATCTACCCGTTCACAGGCTAAGGTAGAGAGCCAGGAGGAGGGGGAGCAGGCTGAGTTATTAGGAGACTTACCCGCTCATGATGATTTAATCACCACCTGGGAAAGTAAGAAAATTGAAAGCACAAAAGCGTAGTGAGAGACTTTGCAGAGCACAGGGTAGGGCTGAGATGGAGGCTGGTAAAAGTTTACCCTGGGTGCCAGCTGAGTTAGTGGCAAAGTTTCCCAACTTTCCACAGGAACAGCAAGCTGATCAAGCTCTCACCCGAGCTTTTAAATATGCTCAGGAGGTCAGGGAGGATTTGCCCAGATTCATACTAGATAATGAAATGTTATATAGAGAGAGTCAGGACCCCAGAAATGGGACCATATGTAAACAATTAGTGGTACCCACAACTTTTAAGAGACTAGTTCTTAGATTAGCACATGATCATCCAGTGGGAGGTCATAAGGGGATGCAAGGAACGCTGGATCAAATACTTATGCGTTTTTACTGGCCAGGTATTTTCAAAGAAACTGCCCAGTTTTGTGCTGCATGTCCAGCGTGCCAACGTGTTACAGCGTCTCACCCACCGGTGGTGCCTTTGATTCCCACACCAATTATGACAGACCCAATAAGTCGCATTGCTATGGATATTGTAGGCCCATTAGTCAAAACGCCCCGAGGTTTCCAATACATCCTAGTTATGGTAGATCAGGCAACAAGGTTTCCCTGGGCCATACCATTAAGGAATGTTTCTGCTAAAACGATAGCTTTAGAGCTAGTCAAAATGTTTTGTGAAGTAGGATTCCCAAGAGAGGTGTTGACTGACCGAGGGTCCAATTTTGTATCAAAATATTTGGCACAGATCTGGGATGCCTTTGGCATTCATCATATAAAAACCTCGGCCTACCATCCTCAGTCAAACGGCTTGGGTGGAGAGATTCAACCAAACTCTCAAACAAATGTTGAGAAGGGGGTTAGCAGGAGATGTAAAAGAATGGGATATGTTATTGCCCTTTGCCTTGTATGCCTGCAGGGAATGAATTCAGGTTTCCCTAGGTGTAGCCCCATATGAATTGCTGTATGGTAGAGCCCCACGTGGTTTGTTAGATATTTTGAGGGAACAATGGATTGATCCTGAACCAGAGAATCAGGAGGTGCCACAGTTTTTACGTGACTTGAGAGCACGTTTAAAAAGGACCTCGCAGGTTGCTGAGAAGAACCTGAAGAACAGCCAAGTGCGCCAAAAAGGGTGGTATGACAGGAAGGCCAAAAGCCGCCAATTAAATATTGGTGAAAAGGTTTTGGTACAAGTAGCAGGTACAGCACCAAAATTTGAAGTACAGTGGAAAGGGCCATGGAAGGTTGTTAGTCAGGTGAGCCCAGTATCTTATGTGGTAGAAAACACAAGAGGTCGTAGACAGACCTACCACATTAATGTACTTAAATCTTGGAAAGAGAGGCCTGTAAATAATGATGTCCCTAGAACAAGCCAAGAAGTAGGTGAGCGTCCAAAAGATAATACTCTCGTAGGTATTACGAACTGTAGGAAGAAGGTTTCACAATTTGCACCAGTCCGTAATAACTTAAGCAGGGGGGTATGTGATAAGGAAGCTTATCATAGTTCAGGAAGAAATAATACAAGAGGTGAATTGGCTCTGAATAAGCAACCTGGGCTGGCTGGTAAAAGCACTAAAACAGAGTGTTTACCTAAAAGACTACCAGACCCAGAATGCACTGGTTTACAGAAAGCCTCTAGGAGAGCTGAAGTAGGGAAACGTGAGACTAATCAGAGAAGCAATGATGTAATCCCTAATCACACATCTCCTAGGGCAGGGCTTAATTCAGAACACCTGGAGGGTGCTAGGGTGGAGCGGCCATCTAGGCACTTTAAAGCTAGAAGGAATTCATCAGACAGACAGCAATGGGAGAAAGAGGAACAGAGACAGCAAGAGCTGGAGAAGGAGAGACTGATCGTGAACAGAAGGAAGAACAGCAAGACGTCCAGAAGGTCTAAGAAAGGAGCCCAAGGCAGTACGTATGCTGGGAGAGATTCCTGGGGCAAGCATTCTTCATTGGACTGGAAGAAGCCAGAGGCTTGGAGATATACAGCCAGGAACCCTCGGACAGCACCTGTAAGGGAGACAGCTGCATCTACAGAAAGAAGGAGCTCTAATACCTATTTAAGGAGGTATGGGAAAAGAGTCCTGAAGTCCAGAGATTCTGACTGGAGAGCTGGGCACAGATGTTTTGCTACCTACTGGCCAAAATACCTAGAGAGGAAACCTAATGACAATGTGATCTCAGGTATGAACTCTGATCTGTTCCCTAGCTTTGCACAAGGAAGACAGCAGGGAAACAGTTTCTATCCTGGTAGAGATCAGTTAGAGAAATCCTCTGAGCCAGTGTTTGAAAGTGATCCTATGATATTTCAAGAGCAAGGGGAAATATCAGATGAGGAAGTTGAATGCATGGATTGTTCTCTTTCTAAGCTGCTGTTCTAAAGTAATCCTCAGTTAAGGATCAAACACCAAAAGGAACAGTACTGAGCTTTAACTTCCCAGAAACGTTTCTTTGAGAGAAAGCTTTGGGGAAAGTTGGAGCCACGTGGAGAGTGGACCAGCAATGATTTGCAGCTGGTTAAGCACCTGTGATTAGAGAAAGGCACAAGAGCACGTGGGACTCTGAAAAAAAGCTTCTTCTCTGTGTGAATGGAAGAAAGCTGTTTTTTTGATAAAGAGAATTTCCCTTTTGGGCTTATTTTTCATTCCAGCACTGCTAAGAAAGTTTATTAGCAGGGGCTAGAAGAAAGACCTTTCTTGTTCCGTCAAGGTCTTTACTAAGTTGTTGCATAAGTAATTCAGTTGCCTTATTTGTTTTGTTTCCTGAATAAAACTCCTGGAGAAAATGATCCTGTTGATGTTACCAAGCATATCTGTGCGAGAGAATAACACCCCATAAATAAAATCTGTTTTCTGCTTTACACTCGAGCAACTACAATTCTTTATTCTTGTTAAACGGCTAGTTTTGTGTTATTGAACTACAAGACCCACAATCCTTTGCAAGTCAAGTAAATTCATGTCCTTGCCAAGATTGTGGAACTTTCAGAAGCACCCCCGTTTACAATGCGTGGTAGCATTCCCAAAGGCTTTCTTTGAAAGCTGGGGAAATGCTCCGTGCAAGCTCTGTTGGCACAGATGTCACCCATATGTGAGGACTGACTTCCTGCTTGTTCCTGGAGAAACTAGATTAGAAACTAGTTGACTGACAGATGACAGAGGATAATAGCAAATATAATTCACTCAAAATAAAGGCAAGTAGTGGAGTACCTCAAAGATCTGTACTGGGATGGATTCTTTTCAACATCTTTATAAGTGACATTATCCAAGGAATGCAGAAGGAAAGGTTTGCCACAAAGATCTGCAATAAATTGGATATCCTGAAGGCAGTAGACGATATGAGAAATGATCTACAAAAATTGGATTGGTCAAATGCTTGAAAGTTAAGAATTAATGCAAATAAGTAGGAAGTGATTCATTTGGGGTGCAGAAATCCAAACGAACAGTATGCAATATGGGATGAGAGGATGAGGTGCATGGAACAGAGAGGTAATAATATCTGAAGACCTCAGGTTGCAAAACAAACTGACAAAGCAGTGGCCAAAGGCAAGATAATGCTAGGCTGCATAAAGAGTGACATAACCAGCTGGTTACAGGCTACTGGTGAGACCTCACTTGGAGTACTGTTTAGTTTTAGAGGCTGTATCTCACTAAGGATATAAAAAAACTTCAAGTGCTTCAGAGGAGAGCAACCCAAATGGTATGGGGTTAGCATCAGAAGCTGCTTGAGAAGAAACCTGAATATTTATCTTTAGAGGAAAGAAGGGACAGGAGAAATGTGATATAGACATTTAAATACTTGAAAAGTATTAATGAGACAAACCTTTTCCAATGATGAGGAAGATATAAAACTAAAGAACATGAGATGAAGCTGAAGGAGAAAAATGTGCGTATAATATCAGGAAATACTTTTCACAGAAAAGTTACTGGATACCTGGAATGTCCTCTTCATTGGAAATGGTGCTGACAAAAATAGTGAATGAATTCAAAAAGTCATAGGATAAGCACAGAGAGCTCCTATATAGTTAGAGCAGCATGACTTTTCAAAGCAAAACAAATACTTAGAAACAAAAACAAAAAAACCCCACCTTACTAGGGAAGCTGTCACAGAGCAACAGTTACAACCCAAAGTAAGATACATAAAATGGGGGGGGGGCGGAGCCTGATGTCCAGCGGGTAGGACGCTTTGCGTTGAAGCTCCCGAGAGGCCTACTCAGAATCCTGACTTAATACCTATATAAATTTACTATTTTGCTCCGAGCTGACCGGGGCACCTCGGGGGGGATGGCGGCCCACAAACCAGCGCGCTTGGACTTCGGGTCTCCTTCTTCTTCTCACGGAAAACGCTCCAAAACGGAGGTATCCTCCCCGCAGAAGATGGTTCCATTTCGTGAAAACCCCGCAATGCACCTGGAGATTTTGGAGGAAATACGCGGCGTGAAGGAATTGGTGCAGTCTAATGGAGAAGCGCTTCGAGCCATGCGAGAAGACTTTGGAGTGCTCCAAGACCGACTTGAAGGTCTTTCATTACGGCAGGACAATATGGCGGGGGTCCTCGACTCGCACGAGGTGCGCTTGGGCAAACTGGACGAGGCTGAGCGCCAGATACAGAATCTTCAAAAGGAGTTGGAAGATAGCAATAATCGCGCCCGTCGCAACAATGTGAGGCTCCTTGGAATGCCGGAGGGGGTGGAAGCAGGAGATATAAGAGAATTCTTGCTCAAAACTCTTCCCTCCTTGCTGAAGATTACTTTTCACAGAGAACTGGAAATCGATCGAGCACACCGTGTTCCTGCCCGCATGGCGCTCAACCGCACGACCCCCCGGCCTATTATCTTTAGCTTGCTACGATATCAACAAGTGGAACAAATTTTACATGCTGCCCGAGCGAATCATCATTTGGAATATGAAGGTCGTAAGGTCTCCTTCTTTCCTGATTTGGCAAAGCCTACCGTTGACCGTCGGAAGAAACTCCTTGCTCTTCGCCCTCGACTTCAACAGCTACAGGCTCGCTTTGGCCTGTTGTATCCAGCGAAGCTCCGAGTGACTCTCCATAACCAGACCAGGACGTTCGAGGATCCTGATCTATTATCAACATTTTTGGACTCCAAAGAAGCAGAACAGATGCGCTAATCCCAAATCTTGGACTCTTATCTGCCGGCTCTGTCCGCCATTTTGAAGGGCCCGATGCGGCGGTCATAGCCCAGCACAGAAATAGCCTGGACTTTCTTTCTTTCTCTGTATGACTTTTGTCTTTGGTCTCCTATCCCTTCATAATGTGTGCCTCGGTCGGATTCGGAGCACGCACAGTCCTACAGGTTATATGTTTTTTCAATTTCGGCCTTCTCTGGGGTTTCTCCCCGCAGACACATGGTCGCCAGTAATTTTGGGGTTTTGCTTCTCCTCTACCGTACTGCGGTTATCTTTGTTAATGTGGGGCGCTTCATTGTATTATATTAGCTTATTTTCCTATGTCATGTGTACAGCCAGATACAGTCAGTTTGAGGGACACAGTGAAATTATGTGTGCTATCATGCTCAGAATTTTAACTTTTCTGAATGGCCTCATGTAAAATCTTATTATTCATCGTACAAGGCATTGCTGGTCCACTCAGCAGAAAGAAAATCCTTAGCTATCTTAGCCACGAGCACGTTGATTAGGTGTTTCTTCAGGAAACGCATTACACTCTGCTGAAACACTGAAACTCAATGCTAGGCCTCACATGGTAGCTGCCTACTCTCCCACCGTTTCCAAATGGTACGGGATAGTCATTCTGGTTAAGAAGTCTTTGCACGCTACTGTACCTGATATTAGCGCTGACATGGGGGGTAGATGGGCCCGTGTACACCTTGAGGTTGGAGATAGTGAATTCACGTGTATTTGCACTATGTCCCGAATGTGGACAACCCTGCTCACTATGCAAGTTTTGCGCAGTTGGCCTCGGCCTCCGCTAATGCTCCATTAATACTTGGTGGCGATTTTACTCAAGTGCTCCCTCAATCTTTTCTTCTCAAACAAGGTGCTTGTTGGTTGGAAGCTCCAGTACCGAGCAGACCTGTGTGGCTAGATATAGTAGCGGGCCTTTGCTCACCGATTCCTCTTACCTTACTCCCTGGTATGACTCTCCCATTAGACTCCCACTATCCACCAATGTTTTTCGACACTTTAGGTGCCTTTAATATTCCTATGCAACCTTTCGACTCCCGACTCTGGTCAGTGTAACTTCAGCATTGCATTCGGAGCACTAGAGTACTCCCGCCATCGGCACTCTCTGCATAAGGTTGATTGGAAACTTCCGATCTCTCGGTAGTTTACCGGGTGTAGCATCCAATTTTATTAAACCTTATGTAATGCTATCACTAGAGATACCTCTATAGCGCAGAAAGTATGGGAGAGAGAATTGCATGTGACTTTAACCTCGGAGCAATGGAGCCTTATCTGGAGCAGAGGGACACGGGTTTCCGACCCGCCTCACTCACTCAGACCCTCTTCTTTCTAGCCCACCGGTGTTTTTACACTCCTCACAGTTTAGACATATGGAACACTACTCAGGGTAATGGTTGCTGGACACGTCCTGTGGCCATTGGTTTATTACTTCATTTCATGTTATGCATGAATATCCTGCACTACAGTATAACTGGCGTCGGGTCTGGGGTCGTATTTAGTCTATATTGCACTCTCAGGAGTCCCTTTCTCGGAGGATAGTGGGACTTCGCCCAGTTGCGGGGATCCCCTCTCTCCCAAGAAATGGCTTATCTCCTTTTGAACTTTATGCTTGGCATTGCTGTTTCCCTCATTGAGTAATACTGGGAAATTAGTTCCCATCTGAGCCTCAATGAATGGTGGAATCATGCCTGTCTCTACAGTAAATATGAACAAATACCTCGTCTGTGTGCTTCCTCCGTTCAGACTCCTTCTTATTGGTCTTAATGGAAGATGTTCAATGAATATGTACATTTTGCTAAATGCTCTCATCTGACTGTCTAACTTTGTATATATCTCTGTCTCATGATCATGCTGTATTGTGGATATTTTTTTTTGATCGTTTGATGTATAATCACTGTTAATTGGAAGCGCTCACATGCTGATACAAACGGGTAGAGAAGAAGCACCGGGGTGGGGGGTAATGGGTTTACTTTTCCTTATTGTATACTTGTTTTGTCTCTTTTGGTGTGTTGTTTCTTTGTTTGTTGCAAAATGAAAATAAAAGTTTCAAAAAAAAGATACATAAAATGGGGATAACCATCATAGAGCGGCAGCTGCAGCCCCTTAACATCTGGATAGGAAGACATCATGGACTATACTGGATTTTATCGGTCATTTACTAAGTTACAACGTGAGGGTGAGGAACTATATGCAGGGGATAGCAAAGTACTCCCTTGTTTTGAGTTAGTAATGCCGAATTTCCAATATGATTTAATGAAAGCACTCCCTTGTTCTGTTAGCAAGGATTTAATAGTAATTCTTATATACTACTAATACAAAGTATATTCTAAGTTATGTATAGTATTTTTTAAAAAACATTCTTTGGTATTCATCCTTAAAAGATCAAAAAACAGATCTCTTTTGGACAAAAAGGGACTATGACTATTAATCTTTTAGTCTCTTCTGAGCTTTATAATCTCTTAACTAGGGCTATTTAGAAAAACAAATATAGAACATTTTTGAGACTTTTCTGGTGTAGACTTGTGGACCTTCCTGTTTTCCTCATTGATGTTCTTTGCTGTCTCAAGTTGATGCCTGTTGATTATGCATCATTCCCTTTATCACTGTATTAACTTGGTGATGCAGCTGATTCACATGGGAAGGCTCCTGGCTCAATGCCTCTGCTTCATTACAAAAGTAGGGTGAGACTACCAGAATCTTTGTGGACAAAGAAAGGAATTATGCAGTAGCACCTGCATGAAAGGTTGTGGGCATGTCCAGAAAATCCATCTAGGCTTTTCCAGACAGCTGTGAAAATGCTTCCAGTGGATTTCATCACCTATTTGTGTGGCTGCTCATTCCGCCCATCTCTTAGCAATAAACCTTAATCTGAAGAAAGAAAATTCATTCCAAAAGTATCCAGCATCTCTGGGAAAGACAAAATAAATTTAAATTCTCCATACCTGGTGGGCTTCTGCAAATATAACACATGTATTTTTCAGGCACATTCTCTTCCAGTAGCCCCATGCAGACACCATGCTGCCAGCATAGACACTCTTCACACTGTATCACAGAAAAACAAGCAAGAGCACAAATTATTCTAGCTTGAAAAGTACAATTACTCAGATTCATTGAATAAGGGTCTAAATCTTCTAGCCTTTCATACCATGCCATCCTGATAAAAAGCATAGTTACAGGTAACAGGTGATCTCTGGGAACAGCAGGAATTTAGTCTTCACATATGGGTATCGTCGGTACCGACGGAGCTTGTGCGTGAATGCTCCCCAGCGTCCAATTAGAAAGCTTTTGGGAGCATCCCACAGCGCCTGCGTGCTGCCTTTCGGCCTTTCCCAACTGCCTCTCTCCAGTTGAGTTTAAAGCTGAGACAAAAAGAGAGAGAGTGAAAGAGAAAGATAGAGAGATACAACTCCTAGGGGAGGTGGGTGGGTTGTGAATTTATTTATTTTATTTTATTTATTTAGTACACACTTATATACCGCCACTTCCAGCGATCAGTAGCGGTTCGATTACATCTTTGGGGGCTGTCAAATCAAGACAGAAAAGTGGGGCAGATATCTACATAGATCTGTGGGTAGGGCACAGCACACAGGATTAGTGTTTTGGAGATTGGACTACACGTATTTACAATTTTGGGGATTGGACTACACGTATTTACAATTTTTTACATTTATACATATTTACAAACATCAGTTCAACAGAATATAATTAGTTGACTGCTTTGCTTCATTTCTATCGAACTGAGAGTCACATTTAGTGAAGACTAAATTCCTGCTGTTCCCGGAGATCACCTGTTAAAGGTGAGTAACTATGCTATCTCCAGGAACAAGCAGGAATGTAGTCTTCACATATGGGGACTCTCTAGCTTTAGATGCCAGGGAGAGACCCCAGAAGTTGTGTGTCCCCGTGAAAGGGCTCCACTTCCCCCCATGGATCTCTGGCATCCAACCAGGGATGGCGGGTAGGAGTTGATTAGGTATGGAACAGGTGTTGGAGAACAGCCTGACCAAACAAGGCATCCCGTCAGGAGTCCTTGTCCAAGCAGTAATGGGCTGTGAAGGTATGAACCGAGGCCCAAGTGGCTGCTCGACAGATGTTGTGGATAGACACAGAGTGCAGGAGAGCCATTGAAGCTGCCATGGCTTTCACATTGTGAACTGTGACATGGCCCTCCAGAGGGAGATTCTTACTCTGATAGGCAAAGGAAATACACTGAGAAATCCAATTGGACAATGTTCTCTTGGAGACTGGAAGTCCCAAATGAGAAGGATTAAAAGCAACAAAGAGTTGACAGGACTTTATATGTTGCTGTGTTCTTTGCAAGTAAAAGGTTAAAGCTCTTTTACAGTCCAAAGTATGAAGATTCCTTTTGGCATTTGATGCATGAGGCCTTGGAAAGAATACAGGCAGGTAGACCGCTTGGTTAAGATGAAAAGGCGAGACCACCTTTGGCATAAAGTGTGGATGAGTCCTAAGGACTACCTTGTCATGATGGAACCTTGTATAAGCCACTAGTGCCTGCAACTCACTGATGCGATGTGCTGATGTGATTGCAATGAGAAAGATAACTTTCCAAGAAAGGAATTTCAATGAGGTAGTAGCTAAGAGTTTGAAAGGTGGATTCATGAGCTGACCAAGAACCAGGTTTAAGTCCCACGACACAGGTGGTGGCCTAATGGGAAGCTTAGTTAGAAGAAGGCCTCTCATAAATCTTGCTATAAGAGGATGGGAGGAAATGGGTTGTCCATTTAGAGGCTTGAAAAAAGCTGCAATAGCACTCAAATGGACTCTTACTGAGTTAAGTCCTGCATGGGATAAATGAAGGAGATACTCCAGTAATGATTCCAGAGGTATCACAAGGGGGTTAAAACCCTTCTGCGAACACCATATGGTAAACCTCTTCCACTTAAAAGCATAAAGCATAAGAGCGTCTTGTGGAAGGTTTCCTGGAAGCATAAAGGATATCCTTTACTTGCTGAGGGAGGTTAAGATCATGAAAATCTAGGCCTTCAGCAATCAAGCTCTGAGATGCAGAGACTGGGGGGATGCCATAATATTCATCCTCCTCTGACAGGAGATCTGGAGCAGATCCTAACTCCAGGGAGGAAGCTTGAGAGAGATGTAAAAGCAGAGGGTACCACAGTTGCCGTGGCCAATGTGGAGCTATGAGAATCATACGTCCTTTGTCTCTCTGAAGCTTGAACAGGGTTTTGGGAATTAGGGGAATGGGTGGAAAGCATCCCTGGCCTGAGAGCCCTGAGCCGGAATTCTGGAACAGAACCGGGGAAGATTGGCATTCAACGGACTTGCAAAGAAGTCTATGTCCGGGGTTCCCCAAATTTGAAAAATCTTGGCCACCTGGTCTGCATGTAAAGACCATTCGTGTGGAAGCAGAACTCGACTGAGTCTGTCTGCCCAAGAGTTTTGTATGCCTGGAAGATACACTGCCAGGAGATGAATCTGATGCTCTTTGGCGAGGGCCCATAGTCACAAAGCTTCGTTGCAAAGCGACAGAGAGCCTGTTCCCCCCTGCTTGTTCATGTAGAACATGGCTACTTGATTGTCCGTCTGAATGAGAATTGTCTTGTAGCTGAGCAGGGTGTGGAACACTCGAAGAGCAAGGAAGATTGCTCTGAGCTCCAAGAGATTGATATGTAGATAAGTCTCCTGTGGAGTCCAAGTGCCTTGGGTGGAGAGGTCCTGCAGATGAGCTCCCCAAACCATTGGTGACGCATCAGTCGTGAGAGTTGCCTGGGGTAAAGGTTGTTGAAAAGGGGACCCCAGCAACAGGTTCTGAGTGGACTGCCACAATTGGAGAGACAAAATAAGGCAATTTGTGTTTGCTATTTTGTCTGACAGGCACCCTGATGCCTGGGTCCATTGAGTGGATAAAGTCCACTGGGCTGCTCTCATATGGAGGCAAGCATAAGGAATCGCATGCACTGTAAATGCCATGTGGCCTAGTAGTTGTATTGGTATTGGTAGTGCTTTCCTTGAAAAAGGAAACAAAGGAACTTTCTGTGAGTTGGATGGATGAGAACATGAGTGTACGCATCCTTGAGATCTAGAGAACAAAGCCAATCCTGACTCTGAAGGTATGGCAGCAGAGTTCCCAGAGAAGCCATTTTGAATTTCTCTTTGAACAGGAATTTGTTCAATTCTCTGAGGTCTAAAATAGGTCTGTGTCCCCCTGTTTTCTTTGGAATAAGGAAATAGGGAGAGTAAAGCACAGTTACTTACCTGTAACAGGTGATCTTTGGGAACAGCAGAAATAAGTCTTCACATATGGGTACGCCGGTACAGACGGAGCCTGCGTGGGAATGCTCTCCAGCGTCCAATCAGAAAGCTTTTGGGAGCATCCCACAGCGCCTGCATGCTGCCTTCCCGCCTTTCCAACTGTCTCTCCTCAGTTGAGTTTTATAGCTGAGACAAAGAGGGAGAGAGAGGGAAGGGAGAGAGATAGAGAGAGAGAGACAACTCCTAGGGGAGGTGGGTGGGTTGTGAAGACTTATTCCTGCTGTTCCCAGAGATCACCTGTTACAGGCAAGTAAACTGTGCTATCTCCAGGAACAAGCAGGGATGAGTCTTCACATATGGGGACTCCCTAGCTTTTGATGACAGGGAGAGAGCCCATAAGTTGTGTGTCCCTGGGACAGGGATGCACTTCCCCACCTGGATCTCTGGCATCCCCTGAGGGATGGTGGGTAGGAGTTGATTAAGTATGGAACAGGTGTTTGAGAACAGCCTGACCAAACAAGGCATCCCTGCGGGAGTCCTTGTCCAAACAGTAATGGGCTGTGAAGGTATGAACCGAGGCCCAAGTGGCTGCTCGACAGATGTCGTCGATAGACACAGAGTTTAGGTGAGCCATTGAAGCTGCCATGGCTCTCACATTGTGAGCTGTGACATGGCCCTCCAGAGAAATGTTCTTGCTCTGATAGGCGAAAGAAATACATTGGGCTATCCAGTTGGAAAGTGTTCTCTTGGAGACTGGTTGTCCCAAATGAGAAGGATCAAAAGCAACAAAGAGTTGAGAAGACTTTCTATGTTGTTGTGTCCTCTAAGTAAAAAGCTAGAGCTTTTTTACAGTCCAGGGTATGAAGGTTCCTCTCTGCACTTGATGCATGAGGCCCTGGAAAAAAGACGGGTAGGTAGACCTCTTGGTTGAGGTGAAAAGGCGAGACCACCTTAGGCATAAAGTGTGGATTAGTCCTAAGGACCACCTTGTCATGATGGAACCTTGTATAAGGTGGATTAGCTACTAGTGCTTGCAATTCACTGATGCGGCGTGCGGATGTGATTGCAATGAGAAAGATAACCTTCCAAGAAAGGTATTTCAAGGAGGTAGTAGCTAAAGGTTCAAAAGGCGGCTGCATAAGCTGACCAAGAACCAAATTTAAGTCCCATGCCACCGGAGGTGGCCTAATGGGAGGCTTTGTTAAAAGGAGGCCTCTCATAAACCTTGCTACAAGGAGATGAGAGGAAACAGGTTGTCCATTTAGAGGCTTGAGGGAAGCTGCAATAGCACTCAGATGGACTCTTACTGAATTTGTTTTAAGGCCTGCATTACACAGATGCAGGAGATACTCCAGTAACGATCCCAGAGGTATGGAACGGGGGTTAAGACCCTTTCCAGAACACCAGATGGTAAACCTTTTCCACTTGAAGGCGTAAGAACGTCTAGTGGAAGGTTTTCTGGAAACATAAAGAACATCTTTCACTTGTTGAGAAAGAGGAAGATCCTGGAGATCTAGGCCTTCAGCAACCAAGCCCTGAGATGCAGAGACTGGGGATTGGGATGCTACAACTTTCCGTCCTCCTGAGAGAGGAGGTCTGGAGCAGACCCTAACTCTAGGGAGGGAGCTTGAGAGAGATGTAGAAGCAGAGGGTACCACACTTGCCGTGGCCAATGTGGAGCTATGAGAATCATGTGGCTTCTATCTCTCTGAAGCTTGAACAGGGTTTTGGGAATTAGGGGAATGGGTGGAAAGGCATACAGGAAGTCTTGACCCCCAGTGAAGGAGGAAAGTATCCCTTGCCTGAGCCCTCTGAGCCAGAGTTCTGGAACAGAACCGGGGAAATTTGGCATTCCACGGACTTGCAAAGAGCTCTATGTCCGGGGTTCCCCAAATTTGAAAAATCTTGGATACCTGGTCCATATGTAGGGACCACTCGTGTGGAAGCAGAACTCGACTGAGTCTGTCTGCCCAAGAGTTTTGAACACCTGGAAGATAGACTGCCCAAAGATGAATGTGATGCTCTCTGGCGAGGGCCCACAGTCGCAGAGCTTTGTTGCAAAGCGACAGAGAGCCAGTTCCTCCCTGCCTGTTTATATAAAACATGGTTACCTGATTGTCCGTGTGGACAAGGACCGTCTTGTGGCTGAGCAGGGTGTGGAAAACTCGCAGAGCAAGGAAGATTGAGTTCCAAGAGATTGATATGTAGATAAGTCTCCTGTGGAGACCAGATGCCATGGGTGGAGAGGTCCTGAAGATGAGCTTCCCAGCCCATTGGAGAAGCATCTGTTGTAAGAGTTGCCTGGGGTAGAGGCTGTTGAAAAGGACACCCCAGCAACAGGTTCTGAGGGGACTTCCACCACTGGAGGAACAAAATGAGGCGACTTGTGTTTGCTATTTTGTCTGACAGGCAGCCTAATACCTGGGTCCATTGGGTGGATAAAGTCCACTGAGCTGCTCTCATGTGAAGGCGAGCTTATGGTACCACATGAACGGTGGATGCCATGTGGCCTAGCAACTGTAACATCTCTCGAGCAGTTAGAAGGGGTTTTGACTCTGCTTGAGAAGCTAACTGCATCAAGCGAAGGCAACGGGCCTGGGGAAGATAGGCCCTTGCCTTTGTGGTATCCAGTAGCGCCCCTATAAACTCTAGGGACTGAGTAGGGATCAAACTGGATTTTGGGATGTTTATTACCAGCCCCAAATATTGAAGGATACGCATTGAGCAGGTTAGAGCAGTCTTGGCCTCTGATTGAGTAGGAGCTCAAATGAGCCAGTCGTCCAGATAAGGGAAGACAAATATTCCCAGGGTGCGTAGAAAAGCAGCAACCACTGCCATGCATTTCGTGAACACCCTTGGTGCAGAGGCCAGGCCAAAGGGGAGCACTCTGTATTGATGGTGCTTTTCCTGGAAAAGTAACCAAAGGAACCTTCTGTGAGTTGGATGGATGAGAACATGGGTGTAGGCATCCTTGATATCTAGAGAACAAAGCCAATCCTGACTGTGAAGGTATGGCAGCAGAGTTCCTAGCGAAACCATCTTGAATTTCTCTTGGACTAGGAATCTACTCAACTCTCTGAGATCTAAAATGGGTCTGAAGCCCACTGTTTTCTTTGGGATAAGAAAATAGGGGGAGTAGAACTCCGTGCCCTGTTGAGAAGGCACTTCCTCTATTGCCCCTTGGGCTAGAAGATTGACAACCTCCTGCTCTAAGAGGCTGAGGAGGGAGGTTGGAGAATTGAACTGGTGCACTCTTGTGAGAGGGGGCAAGCTGGAAAAATGAAGTTTGTACAACTCTCTCTTATGATGGAGTGTCCAATGCTCTGCTGTGATTTGCCCCCATCTGGGAGCAAAGTGACATAACCTTCCTGGGATGGTGGAGGGCTCTGGTCCTTCTAGAGCCAGGAAGGCTAAGTTCTCTAGCAGAGAATCAAAGGCCCTGAGGGGGCTGAGATTGCTGGGCTGGAGCAGGCCTCGCAGCCTTTGCCTTGGTCTGTTTGGAGGATTGCTGATGTTTGGAA
The DNA here is from genome assembly GCA_033557465.1 of Ichthyophis bannanicus. Classification (NCBI taxonomy): domain Eukaryota; kingdom Metazoa; phylum Chordata; class Amphibia; order Gymnophiona; family Ichthyophiidae; genus Ichthyophis; species Ichthyophis bannanicus. The sequence continues at coordinate 27,492,723 of CM066049.1, forward strand.
GGAAACTGAGCTGCAGAAGATGCTCTCTGACTATAAGCAGGATAGGATCTTCCCTTTTTAGAAAAAGGTGTTTTCTTGAACAACCTTTTCTTAACAGGAGCAGCAGTAGACTTGGATAGTCTATCCAAAGCAGACTTTTCAGCATCCATTTGATTGGCTTTTGCTTGCCAATCTTTACCAAACAGATTCTCACCTGTGTAAGGGATATTTCCCAATTCATCTTGGACCCAGGTCTCCAAATCAGATGCTTGAAGCCAAGCAATTCTACGTGCACCTATAGCTTTAGCGGAGGCTCTGCTTACGCATTCAAAGGAATCGAAAGCTGCATGGTTGGAGAATTTGGAGATATCCTGGACATGTTTGAGCTCAGAGAGAAATTCTGGCCTTTTACTGTCCGATATAAAAGGACTTAAAGTCAGAAAATGGGTCAGTGACCTCTTAAGAACATTCCCATGTAGAGACTATAAGAATTAATTCTCACAGCAAGCATGGAAGCTTGGAAGACTCTTCTACCAAAAGCATCCAGGGTTCTACATTCACGTCCTGGAGGATTAGAGGCAGGTCTCTTGGCACTTCTAATCTTTCTCATTGCAGACTCAACCAAAATAGAGTGGTGAGGAAGCTGAGTTTTATGGAAACCAAGACAAGGAGGGACACAATACATGGTGTCCAACCTGCGAGAATGAGGAGAGGTGGATAGAGGTGCTTCCCACATTCTTAACATGAGATCATACAGAATCTCATGAATAGGCAAGGTAGCTGCCTCTTTAGGAGGTTTAGGATATTGTAGAATATCTAACTCCTTAGCTCTAGGCTCTGACTCTGGGGCTACTGTAATAGAGAGGCCCCGAGCCACTTCTCTGATAAAGTCTTGAAAAGACAAGTCCTCTGGAGGAGACATCCTTCGTTTAGAAGAGGACTCCTCCTGTGGAAGAAGCATCGCTGCATCGACAGACTCTTCAGAATCAGAGGAATCGAAGTATCGTCTGTCAGGATGCTCTTGCAAAGCCCGATACCCGTACCGACTGGGATCGGTAATCACCGGTACCGGGGTATCGGTACCGGTGATTGGCTTTCTCTTGCCAATTTTTGCCAAATAGATTCTCACCTGTACAAGGGATATTGCCCAGTTTGTCCTGCACCCAGAGCTCCAAATCAGATGCCTGGAGCCAGGCAATTCTACGTGCACCTATGGCAATGGCAGAGGTTCTGCTTATGCACTCAAAACAGTCAAAAGCTGCACGATTGACAAACTTAGAAACATCCTGGGCATGTTTAACCAGTGTGAGAAAATCTTGCCTCTTGTCTTCAGGAAGGAGAGGGCTTAAAATCTCCAAGTCTCCTGTGACTTCTTTAAGGAACATTCCCATATATAAAATATAGGAACTCATCCTGGCAGAAAGCCTGGAAGCCTGGAAAGTACGATGTCCAAAGGCATCCAAGGTTCTACACTCACGTCCTGGAAGATTAGAGGCATGCCTCTTTGCACTCCTGATCCTTCTCATAGCTGATTCCACTACAATAGAGTGGTGAGGAAGCTGAGTTTTCTGGAAACCAGGACAAGGAGGGACTCGATACATGGTATCCAGTCTGCGAGAGTGAGGAGAGGTGGTAAGAGGTGTCTCCCACATTCTCAACATGAGATCATGTAAGATCCCATGGATAGGCAGAGTAGTTGCCTCCTTAGGAGCTGTGGGATACTGCAAAATCTCCAACTCCTTAGCCCTGGGCTCTTTTTCAGGAGCCACAGTAATGGACAGACCTCAAGCCACCTCCCTGATAAAATCCTAAAAGGAGATATCTTCTGGAGGAGACATTCTACATTTAGGGGAGGAAGGCTCCTCCGGGAGAAGTATCCCAGTACCGGCAGAGCTGTCAGAATCCTCGGAGTCCTCCGAGGATTCGAAGTATCTCCTGTCCAGATGCTCTTGAAGAGCCCAATACCCGTACCGACTGAAGTCGGTACTGGGGGAATCGGTACCGGTGTATCGACACCAGAAGGCATCGCATGACTGGGCGCCGGCAAAGCAGACACCGATGTTGATGCTATCAGTACCGGTACTGATACCGGTACCGATACCGGTACCGGCATCGGTACCGGTTGAACTGTCTGACGCGGTTCCGAGGGTGTCGATGCCGCAAGGAGAGCCTCCAGACTGCGTTCAATAGCCAGGAACCTCTGGTCTATCGATGCTGCCGATGCCTGGGTTTGCCTGGGAAGCAGCCGGTACCCCAGAGCATGGCACCAGTAGTTCTGCCGAGGTCTAGGCCTCGAGAACATCCTGGAGCCCCGATAATGTTTTGGAAGCCGAAGCCTCCCGCCGGGGCAATTTTGCCAGTACAGAACCCTCAAGGGCAACGCCAAAGGCATCTCGATGCTTGGAAGGAGATCTACCCTTTGAGGACCGGCTGGACTTATGTTTCGTTACCTGAGATCCATGGGGGGAAGACGAAGCCCTCGAAGACGTCGATGCCACAGAAGCTGCATCGGAGGGAAAAAGGGCGCCGAGCTTAGCAGCTCGGTTTTGTCGACCCCTCTTGGACATCATGGCACAAGCCATACACTCGGAGATGGAGTGGTCAGGAACTAAACATTTGAGACACCACTCGTGGGTGTCGGTGATGGAGATGGTACCACCACACTTGGTGCACTTTTTGAAACCCGAAACGGGTTTTTCCATACTGGAGGAAATTTTGGGCCTAAGGCCCAAGGCGGCACGTGCACCTGGGAAGAAAAGTTTGGAAAACATAGAATGAATATATATATATATATTTTTTTTTTTAAACAAAAGAAGAAAACAAAAGAGAACCGGCGGTACCGGTATAGCGTTGAGGAAGGCAGACGTGACCACAAAAAAGAAGGAATAAGGAAAAATGTTTCTGCGGTGACGGGAACAACCACCTGCTGGTTCCGCGGAAAACGAAGAACAGGAGAGAGGCAGTTGCGAAAGGCGGGAAGGCAGCACACAGGCGCTGTGGGATGCTCCCAAAAGCTTTCTAATTGGATGCTGGGGAGCGTTCCCGCGCAGGCTCCGTCAGTACAGACGATACCAATATGTAAAGACTACATTCCTGCTTGTTTTTATGTATTTATTTTTTTACAGTTCTTACATACCGCGCTATTTGGTATCAGTGCGGTTTACGAACAACAGAAACTTGCATCAGAACAGGATCTTTTGCATACATTGTAACAGGGTCTGTAACTTGGGAATGTAACGGGAAACTATATACAATTAACAATAGTTGTGAAATATTTAAAGTTTATATATCAACTTGGTAAATTGTAACGGAGAAGACCTTAAAAATCTATGATCTTTAAGGGAGTTCCTGAGTGTAGATCTGTTTTGTGTCTCGTCGGTGGTTATGTTGTTGGAGCATTCGAGGCTTCGTGTGTTGGTTGTGGTTTGTGGAATGATTGTGTTGGATTAGGGTTGACAAAGTGTAGGCAGAATAAGTGGTGTTTAAGGGCTTTTCTGAACTGCGAAAGGTCACTGATTATTCAAAGTTGAGGTGGGAGGTCATTCCAACATTTAGGAGCGTAGAATGCAAAGGCTCGGTTTCTAGTTGTTTGAGAACATTTAGTGAATTCAATTGGTGTAGTCAGCGTATTGACGAATACTGACCTTCTTAGCCTGTTTGCAGGAGTGATGGTCAAGAGTGCATAGAGGGAAAGGGGGATAGTCGGTTAATTGCTTTAAATGTTAGTAGTAGTACCTTGTAAGTGATCCTGGATTGCACCGGTAGCCAATGTAGGTCCATGAGTATGGGTGTGATGTGATCTCTTCTGGATATGCCGCAAAGAATGCGGGCTGCTGTATTCATTGCCATCTGAAGTGGATTGAGGGTATTCTTAGGAAGGCCTTGTAGGATGATGTCAGCATAGTCGAAATGCGGCGTTACAAGCATTTGGAATATCGTTCTGAAATCGTCTGGGGCAAGTAGAGGTCTTAGGTGTCTTAATGTCCGTATCTTATCTTGTTCCTGGAGATGACTAGCTATGACTAAATGTGCTGCTTGTCAATACTTTGCACCTGCACCATGGGACCAGCTCCCAACAGATTTACCATTGGAAGTGGTTTACCTGAAATTTGGGAAGCTGTTTAAAGCTCTGTTCTTTTCATGTTTTTACCTAAGGATGATGGGGATTTTATAGCAGGGCATTATACTCTGATTTTAATATGTTTTAGGGGGCTAGTTACTAAGGTACACCACCACTATAGAACATGTCAACTGAGTATTAATGCACATAACTAGGTTCCACTGAAAAACATGGGATCTGCACTGAAATAATATACATTATGATGAATCAAGGCATATTAATGCTAGTGCATCTTAGTAGGAGCTATGGCTGGTGCTGATATATCAGTATTTATAAATAAATGATGGAAAGGTTCCATCTTTCGATTAAAGACAGCATATAAAATACTTGAGAATGCAGGAAAATGGGATAGGGTTTGGCACAGGAGAAAAAAGGAATTCCAGTTGAGGAAAAGGGGATAGGATTTAGATCACACCTTTTCGCAGAAATTCATAGTGAGTTACGTTCAGGAACAGTAGGTATTTTTCTTGTCCCATCTAAGAAGCCAATGCAGAAAAGCTTAGTGTGGTATTTTTCTGATTTTTTTCCCCCACACTAGGCTTATTCTCCAATGCAGAAAGCAAGCTAGGGCTGGGATAAACACCAAAAGAACCACCATGCTAAATTGCAGTACACTTGGCATGCAAATAGCTGCATAATTAATTGAGCCCGATGTAAAAAAAATTGTGTTGAAACTTCGTGCAGTTTTTTACACAGTTTTTTAAATGCTTCATCTTCACACCAGCTTCAGGTAGGCGTAAAGATGCAGCCAGAAACAAACATATTATCTGAGGAGATCCAGGCATACTATCAGGGGGGCCAGAGCCCCTGCCCCAGATACTGACTCCCCTCCCCCCGACAAAAATCAAAAACCTTGGTTGTCCAGAGGTCTCAATCCCCCCCCACCCAAACAAATCTCTAGTGACCCCACCACATTATCTTAAATTATCAGACGGAGTGTTGCCCACACACCCCCACTGTACCACCATCATGTAAAATGTTGGTGCTTGACCCAGAATGGTGCATCCTGGTATGCACTGGGCAAGGTCATACTGCTATATCAGACAAAAAATGCTTGTGCATCCCAGGATGCAACATAGGGTGGGGGGGGTGTCTGCCACATAAAGCACAGTTACTTACCTGTAACAGGTGATCTCTGGGAACAGCAGGAATTAGTCCTCACATATGGGTACGTCGGTACCGACGGAGCCTGAGCGAGAAAGCTCCCCAGCTTCCCAGAAGAAAGCTTTTGGGACCTCCCACTGCACATGCGCGCTGCCTTCCCGCCTTCCTGACCAGCTCTCCTCAGTTCGAGTTTATAGCTGAGACAATAGAGAGAGGAAAGGAAGATAGATAGAAGATACAACTCCTAGGGGAGGTGGGTGGGTTGTGAGGACTAATTCCTGCTGTTCCCAGAGATCACCTGTTACAGGTAAGTAACTGTGCTATCTCCAGGAACAAGCAGGAATAAGTCCTCACATATGGGGACTCCCTAGCTAAGATGCCTGGGAGATCCCGTTCCAAGGGTTCGCCATCTTCGTATGGATCTCAGGCATCCATCCTGGGAAGGTGGGCAGGAGTTGTTCAAGTATGGAACAGGTGTTTGAGGACAGCCTGACCAAACAAGGCATCCCGGCGGGAGTCCTTGTCCAAACAGTAATGGGCTGTGAAGGTATGAACCGAGGCCCAGGTGGCGGCTCGACAGATCTGATCTATGGATACAGAGTGAAGATGAGCCATAGAAGTGGCCATGGCTCTCACATTGTGAGCTGTGACATGGCCTTCCAGAGAAATGTTTTTACTCTGGTAAGCAAAGGAAATACACTTAGCAATCCAATTGGAAAGTGTACGTTTGGAGACTGGAAGTCCCAAATGAGAAGGATCAAAAGCCACAAAAAGTTGGGAAGACTTTCGATGTGGCTGAGTCCTGTTGAGGTAAAAGGCAAGAGCTCTTTTACAATCTAGATTATGAAGGTTCCTCTCTGCACTGGATGCATGAGGAGCCGGAAAAAAGACTGGTAGATATACCTCTTGATTAAGATGAAAAGGCGAGACCACTTTGGGCATAAAGTGGTGATTCGTCCTGAGGACCACCTTATCATGATGAAACCTAGTATAAGGTGGATGAGCCACTAAGGCCTGTAGTTCACTGATGCGGCGAGCCGAAGTGACTGCAATAAGGAAAAGGACCTTCCAGGAAAGAAATTTCAAGGAGGTAGAAACCAACGGTTCAAAAGGTGGCTTCATAAGCTGACCTAGAACTAGGTTCAAATCCCATGCTACCGGAGGAGGTCGGAGGGGAGGCTTAGTTAGAGTCAGGCCTCTCATGAACCTTGCAATAAGAGGATGAGAGGAGACAGGTTGTCCATTTATAGGTTTTAAGGATGCTGCAATAGCATTTAAATGGACTCTGACTGAATTCGTCTTAAGGCCTGCATTAGAAAGATGCAGGAGATAGTCTAGTAGAGAATTCAAGGGAAGTGCCAGAGGGTCAAGACCCTGTTGAGCACACCAAATGGAAAAGCGTTTCCATTTGAAAGCATAGGAACGCCTCGTGGAGGGTTTCCTAGAGGCATGAAGGATATCTTTCACTGGTTGAGAAAGATTGAAGTCATGAAGGCTTAGGCCTTCAGTAACCAAGCTCTGAGGTGTAGGGACTTGGGGTTTGGGTGCCACAAAGTCCCCTCCTCTTGAGACAGAAGGTCTGGCGCAGCTCCCAAGGTCCAGAGAGGGTCCCTGGGAAAGATGCAGAAGTAGAGGGAACCACACTTGGCGTGGCCAGCGTGGAGCTATGAGGATCATCGATCCGTGATCCCTCTGGAGTTTGAACAGAGTCTTGGGAATCAAAGGAATGGGTGGAAAGGCATATAGGAAGTCCTGACCCCAATGTAGGAGAAAGGCGTCGTTGGCCTGAGCTCTCTGACACGGAGTCCTGGAACAGAACCGGGGAAGTTTGGCATTGCACGGACTTGCAAAGAGGTCTATGTCCGGGGTTCCCCATTCCTGAAAGATTCTGCGTATCTGGTCCATATGCAAGGACCATTCGTGTGGAAGCAGAACTCGACTGAGTCTGTCTGCCCAAGAGTTTTGAACCCCTGGAAGATACACTGCCAGAAGATGAATTTGATGCTCTCTGGCGAAGGCCCATAATATGATAGCTTCGCTGCAAAGCGACAGAGAGCCTGTCCCTCCTTGTTTGTTTACGTAGAACATGGCCACCTGATTGTCTGTTTGAACTAGGACGGTCAGGTTGACAAAGAGGGTATGGAAGACTTTGAGGGCAAAGAAGATTGCTCGCAGTACCAGGAGGTTGATGTGAAGGGTGGTCTCCTGTGGAGACCAAGTACCCTGAGTGGAGAGGTGTTGTAGATGGGCTCCCCACCCTGTTTGGGAGGCATCTGTTGTGAGGGTTGCTTGGGGCAACAAAGGTTGGAAGGGGGCCCCCAACAACAGATTCTTGGTGGACATCCACCATTGGAGGGACCAAAACAGACGCTTTGAGGTGAGTATTTGGTCGGAGAGCGCTCCGGATGCCTGAGTCCACTGGGTGGCCAAGGTCCATTGAGCTGCTCTCATATGAAGACGAGCGTAGGGCACCACGTGTACCATGGAGGCCATGTGGCCCAGAAGTCGCAGCATTTCTCTGGCTGTCAAGTGACTGCTGGACTGAGCTTGGGAGGCCAAGCACACCAGACGTTGGCCCCGGACTTGAGGTAGGTAGGCCCTTGCAGTGGTGGTGTCCAACTGGGCCCCTATGAATTCCAGAGACTGAGTAGGGATAAGTTGAGACTTGGGAAGGTTTATCACCAGTCCCAGATACTGCAGAATGTGTCTTGTGCGGTCCAGGGAAATCTGGGCCTCTGACTGAGATGGAGCTCGGATGAGCCAGTCGTCCAGATATGGGAATACAAAAATTCCCAGACCTCTTAGAAATGCGGCAACAACTGCCATGCATTTGGTGAACACTTTTGGAGCAGAGGCTAGACCGAAGGGAAGTACTCTGTACTGGAAATGTTTTCCCTGAAACAGAAAAGCGTAGTTACTCACCTGTAACAGGTGTTCTCCAGGAGCAGCAGGAATCAGTCCTCACTTATGGGTGACGTCGGCGCCGACGGAGCCCTCGCGGAGCAATTTTCCCCAGCTTTCAAAGAAAGCCTTTGGGAATTGCAGCGCGCATGCGCGGTCCTCTTCCCGCCCAAGGGTGCCATCTTAGCCAGTCAGATGACATAGCTAAAAAAGAAAGCATAAAAATTTGCAAAAAAACTAAAGCAGACGATTGCAACTCCAAGGGGAGGAGGGAGAGTTGTGAGGACTGATTCCTGCTGCTCCTGGAGAACACCTGTTACAGGTGAGTAACTACGCTTTCTCCAGGACCAAGCAGGAAGTCAGTCCTCACTTATGGGACTCCCAAGCTTAAGGCTACCGGAGACCCTAAGCACAAAAATGAGCTCCCTCTAGCTCAGCAGCACAGAAGGAAAGAATCTTCGCTGAATTATTACCCACCGGTAGCCCACATCCGGGATGGAGGGTAGGAGTTGCTCAGACCTCAAAGAGATTACGGAGGACTGCCTGTCCGAAAGCACTGTCCCTGCGGGACTCCCTCTCGAGACAGTAATGGACCGCAAAAGTCTGGCTCGAAGACCAAGTAGCGGCCCGGCAGATGTCTGCCAGCGGAACAGAGCGGAGGTAAGCCACTGACGTGGCCTTTGCCCGAACGCAATGAGCCGTGACTCGACCGTCCAAGGAGAGTCCGGCTGCCCCATAAGCCCAAGAGATACAGTCCGCAACCCAGATGGACAGAGTACGCTTGGAGACCGGGAGCCCCAATTTATTGGGGTCAAAAGACACAAAAAGCTGAGCAGCTTTACGGTGCTCCCGCGTACGGTCAAGGTAGAAGTTCAATGCCCTTCTACAGTCCAGGGTATGGAGGACCGTTTCAGCTCGGCTGGAGTGTGGTCTGGGAAAGAAGGTTGGAAGTACCACCTCCTGATTGATATGAAAAGGGGAGACCACTTTTGGAAGAAATTTTGGGTGAGTCCGTAGGACTACCCTATTTTTGTAGAACCGAGTGTAAGGAGGATCAGACACGAGGGCCTGCAATTCACTGACGCGTCTAGCGGAAGTGAGGGCTATCAAGAACAATGTTTTCCAAGAAAGAAAACGGAGAGAACAGGTAGCCATAGGTTCAAAAGGCGGACAGGTGATCCGCTGTAAAACCACATTCAGGTCCCAGTCAGGCGCTGGCGGGCACAGAGGTGGTTTAAGTAGGAGGAGACCTCGGAGAAACCTCGCTACGAGAGGGTCGCTGGAAAGAGGTCTGCCGTCCACAGGCACATGATGTGCTGAAAGAGCACTGAGGTGAACTTTGACGGAGTTGGACTTAAGTCCCAGATTAGAGAGGTAGAGCAAGTACTGCAAGATCACCGACACCGGGCAGGAGAAGGGATCCTGAGACTGTTGGGTACACCAAACGGAGAAACGACGCCATTTAAGGGCGTAGCATTTTCGGGTAGAGGGTCGTCGCGAAGCTAGGACGACCTCCTCCACCTCTGTCGGCAGGAGAAGGGGAGCAAGGACTACCCTCTCAGCAGCCAGGCCATTAGGTTGAGAGACCTGAGGTTGGGGTGTAGCAGAGACCCCTGATCCTGAGTGAGGAGATCCGGTTGTAACCCCAGAGGGAATGGATCCTCCACCGCTAATTGCAGCAGGAGTGGAAACCACGGCTGTCTGGGCCAGCGAGGGGCCACCAGGATCATGAAGGCTTTGTCTCGGAGAACCTTGAAAAGAGTCCGGGAGACTAGCGGGACGGGAGGGAAAGCGTACAGAAGGCTCCCCGACCATGAGAGCAGGAAAGCGTCCGCCGCAACTCGAAGGGGGTGTGGCTGACGAGAGCAGAAGCGAGGAAGTTGCCGGTTGTGAGGACTGGCAAAGAGATCCATCGTGGGGAGGCCCCACTTTAGAAAGAGCTTCTGAACTACCAAGGGATCCAGGCGCCACTCGTGCGGCTGGAGGATCCTGCTGAGTTTGTCCGCCAGGCAATTTTCTTGGCCTGGGAGATAAACTGCCTTGAGAAGAATGCCGTGACTGACGGCCCAAGAGCAGAGCTTCCTTGCTTCCTGACAGAGAAGGAAGGAGCCCGTGCCCCCCTGCTTGTTCACGTAGAACATGGCAACTTGATTGTCCATCTGGACAAGGACGGACTGGCGAGAGGTCAGGTGGGAGAAGGCCTTGAGAGCCAAGCGGATCGCTCTGAGCTCCAGGAAGTTGATCTGCTGAGCAGACTCCCACGCGTTCCAGAGACCCTGAGTACATGCCCCTTGGCAATGTGCTCCCCAGCCCAGGAGGGATGCATCTGTCGTCAGCACCCGGGCCGGCTGATGTGGCTGAAAAGGCATGCCGAGCACTAGGTTCGGCCGATGAAGCCACCACTGAAGAGACGAGGCCAGCGGCTCGGAGACGCGCACTAGGTCCGCTAGGCCGCCTGTGGCCTGTTGCCACTGCTTGCGGAGACACCATTGAGCAGGCCACATATTCAGGCGGGCATTGGGGGTCACATGGACGGTGGAAGCCATATGGCCGAGTAGTCTCAGGAAGCGCCTGGCGGAGACCAGGGGCTGGCTGCGAAAACGGTCGGCTAGGTCCATGAGCCGTTGAGCCCTGTCGAGCGGTAGGAACGCTCGTGCCTGAGGAGTGCGCAGCCTTGCGCCGATGAACTCGAGATCCTGTGAGGGGAGCAAAGTGGACTTTGCGAAGTTTATAACAAAGCCCAAGTGCTGCAGAAGAGTCACCGTGCGGCGTGTGGCGTTGGTGACCTCCGGGGCGGACGCTGCTTTGATGAGCCAGTCGTCGAGGTACGGAAAGACATAGAGGCCGTGAAGCCGGAGATGGGCCGCCACCACCGCGAGGCATTTTGTGAAGACCCGCGGTGCGGAGGACAGGCCAAAGGGCAGTACTCTGTACTGGTAATGATTTCCTGCCACCACAAACCGTAGGTATTGGCGGTGGCTTGGGTGGATGAGGATGTGCGTGTAGGCATCCTTTAGATCCAAGGAGCATAGCCAATCTCCCTGCTGGAGGTAGGGCAGAAGGATTCCAAGGGTAAGCATCTTGAACTTCTCCCGCACAAGGAACTTGTTGAGGTTGCGCAAGTCCAGGATGGGTCTGAGGCCTCCTGTCCGCTTTGGTACTAGAAAGTACCTGGAATAAAAGCCTTGACCTCTCAGGTGGTGGGGCACCGGTTCCACCGCCTGCTCCTGCAGAAGACCCGCTAACTCCTGAAGGAGTAGTTCCCTGTGCAGAGGGGGTCGTGGAGGTTCTCCCGGAAAGTAGGAGGGAGGGATCTGGTGGAAGTGGAGAAGATATCCTTCTCTCACGACCTGAAGCACCCAGGCATCTGAGGTGATGCCGGACCACCTGTGGGCGAAGTGAACCAGCCGGCCTCGGTGCTGGGAGGAACCAGCGGGGGGGGAGAGGCTATGCTTAAGGAGTCAAAAGCCCCCACCCTGCTGAGCAGGGGCTGGTGGCGCAGGCTTGGGGGCTTGCTGCCTACGGGACCCGTTACCCCGTCCCTTGTCCTGCTGGCCCTGTTGGGGAGCTGCAGGGGCCTGATAATGGGGGTATTGTTTGTAGGCAGCCGCCTTCCTCGGGTAAAAGGACTTCTTTCCCAAGCCCTTCTTTTTCTGGGAAGGGGCGGAGGTCTTCCTAGAAAGCCTAGTCCTGGTGAGAGTCTCCGTCTCAATTTGTGCAGCCTTATCAGCCATGGGCTTGCCAAAGAGGTTTTCGCCTCGGCAGGGGACATCGACCAACTTGTCCTGCACCCAGGGCTCAAGGTCAGACGACTGAAGCCAAGCCTGTCGGCGGGCACCGATGCCGGCTGCGGCCACTCGAGCCGATGCTTCAAAGCCATCATAGGCTGCTCGGGATATGAATTTTTTTTTTTTTAAATTCTTTATTTTCGTTTTATAACAACAAAGGAAAGGAAGACATACAGCTAAAAGACAAATACATAACGTGTAATACATACACCAAAGTAAACCCCTACCACCCCCCTCCCCCCTGCTTCTTCTCTAGAAAATTAAGCATTCCCGAAGCGGGCGTGTACTTACATTATTGTATTACAAAACCTAACGGTGATCTAAAACATAATGAGTGCACATTATACAGGCATGTTGGAGCAATGAGCAGATTGTACATAATCATTAAGCATCTGCCATTTAGACAAGCAAGAGTGAGTTTGGACATGGGGAATAGCTCTCCGAGGTATCTGCTCATATTTACTATATAAGCAGACGAGGTTCCACCATTCATTGACAGTAAGTCGAGAGCTATCCTTCCAATTCCTCGTGATTAAGCATATAGCTATACCCAGCATGAAATCAAGGAGAAAGCGACCCTTCTTAGGAAGAGAGGGGACCTCCGCCACAGAGCGGAGTCCCACGACCTTCCAAGAGAGAGGTTCATGAAAGTGTAAGATAGATTGAATACGACCCCAGACCCGCCCCCAATAGACCTGCAGTTGAGGACAGTCATAAATAACATGAGCGAAGGTTCCCACAGCAGTATGGCAAGACCAACACAGGTCCCTAGCATTTGGGTTCCATTTGGCTATTTTTTCTGGGGTATAAAAGCATCTGTGTGCAAAGAAGAAGAGAGTTTGGGTAACAGAGGCAGACCGGGAAACCCGCACTACTTTACTCCAAAAAACGCTCCATTGCACAGGGGTTATAGTAGTTTGCAGTTCGCGCTCCCAGGCTTGTTGAGCTCTAAAAGTGTCCGTATCTGTACCCTGAAAAATTATTTTATAAAAGTTAGAGGCTACCCCATGTGTACTACTAATGGAGTGAACTGTCTCTAATAGCCCATCCTCAGTAGGGGCAGAGGGCGGCATGATTCGAGCACTTTTGAGGCAGTGTTGAAGCTGCATCAATTGAAAGTAGTGTTCCGCTGGTAACGCAAATTCCTTTTGCAAATCAGAAAAGGTTTTCCAATGAGCTGCAGAGAAAAGCTGTTGGGGTGTCCAGATCCCCCTGGAGTACCAGGGTTTCCAGGCTATTGTTCTATTTAGGACTTGAATTCTGGGGTTATTCCATAGCGGGAGTCCGTCCTGAGGACATACATTCGGGCCCAGTGATAGAATGAGAGTGTTAAAGGCCGCAAGAGTATCGACAATCATTGGTGGATGGCGGGTGTCTACTTGATAGGACATACCGGGGAGATGGGTCAACGGAATTGGGCTACTAAGCTCCTCTTCTATGTCAAGCCAAACTGGTCGGCGGTCTGTTGAGGTATCTAGCCATCGGGCACCTTGCTTCAGTAGAAAGGCTTGATGATATCTAAGAAAATCAGGAAATCTGGTACCCCCTCGTTCCTTTGCAGACTGCAGTTTATGTTTAGCTATCCTTGGTGGTTTGCCCTGCCAGAGATAACGGACGAGAAGGCCCTCAATATCTTTATAAGTATGTAACGGAAGTAAGCATGGCAGCATTTCTAAAATGTAGTTCACTTTGGGGACTATCATCATTTTCACAGTTTCTAAACGGCCCCACCATGTGAGAGATAAGGGAGACCAACGATTTGTGAGTTCACGGACTTTGGAGACTACCTCTTTGGCATTAAAACTGATAGTGTCTTCTAAAGGAGAACAGTAATGGACCCCGAGATACTTCACCATGCGGGATTGCCAAAGGAAGGGAAAGGCCTGCATGTCAGCCTCATGTACCCAGCGGTTCAGTGGGAATGCTACAGATTTGGTCCAGTTAATTTTATAGCCCGATAATTGTGAGTATCCGTCAATCAGATCCAAGACGGCTGGAACCGAATCGAGGGAAACGAAGAGCATGAGGTCATCTGCATATGCAGAGAGTTTAATCTCCCTATGACTAAAGGGGACACCTCGAATACGTGCAGACTGTCTAATAAGGAGGGCTAGGGGTTCAAGAGCGAGATCAAAAAGCATTGGTGATAGGGGGCAACCTTGACGCGTGCCTCTTTGGAGGTGAAATGGCTGAGATTTGATGGCGTTTACACAAATACTGGCGACGGGTTGAGTGTACATGACTTGGAGATATCGGAGGAAGCCCTCTCCAAAGCCATACCATCGGAGAACTGCAAATAAGAAGGGCCATTCTAGACGATCAAAGGCTTTTTCGGCATCCAGGGAAAGACCCACCCATGGATGAGCGAGATTGGCAGCACTAGATAACACATGGCACAAGGTCCGAGCATTGTCAGCAGTTGATCTGCCGGGTATAAAACCGCATTGGTCGGGGTGAATTAGGGTAGCCATCATGTCAGATAGCCGAGTGGCCAAGACCGTTGCGAAGATCTTATAGTCGGCATTAAGTAGGGAGATTGGACGGTAGTTGGCGGTCAGTAGCGGGTCTCTGCCTTCTTTCTCAAATACAACCACATTAGCTGCAGAAAAGGATCCCAAAGAGGATGTATCTACCGCAAGGGCAGTAAAATAGAGTTTTAAATAGGGAACTAAATCTGCACTGAACGTTCTGTAGAATTCGGTCGGGAGACCATCAGGCCCCGCGGCACGGCCCGAGGCTGTTCGTTTTAGGGCAGATTGGATCTCTGAAGTAGAGAAGGGTTCATCCATCGCATCCCTATCATCTTCAGAGAGGGTCGGCCGCTGAATGCCAGAAAGCAAGCGCTCGAATGTCTCTGACGAGAACTCACATTCAGATTGATATAGGCGAGTATAGAAATCCCGAAAGAGCTCTACAATGTCGGAGTCTGTGGTCACTATGCCCCCTCCCTGTGGAGCTCGGAGGGCCGCAACGCGTTTGGCTTCTTTTTGACCTTTCAAGGCATTGGCTAGGAGTCGACCGGTTCGGTTATTTTCACGATAATATGTCCCTCGCTGAAGCTCAATACTCTTAGAAGCTGCAGTTGAGAGAATTGAATTATATTGAAAACGGAGACGCTGTAAACGAATTAATACACATGGGTCAGTGCGTGAACTTAAAACTTGTTCGCCTGCTTTTATTTGTTGGTCTAGTATGAGCAGCTGCTGTTTACGTTGTTTCCGCAGGCGGATTTGATAGCTAGTGATCGTTGCCCGAATGGCCGCTTTGAAGCCCTCCCACCAAGCCCAATTCGCAGTATCTTGGGGTAGATTAAAATGGAAGTAATCCTGTATGGCTACTCGAATTTCTGACTGGAACTCTGGCTGAGTTAACAGGGCTCTATCAAAGAACCAGGCTCCCGAGTTTCCCTGGGGTGCAGTAGTGTGTAATTGAAAGGAAATGGCAGCATGATCTGAAATATGTTGGGAGTGAATCTTTGCAGTGTCCACCTGAGGAACTAACAGTTTTGAGATTAGAAAGAAGTCTATGCGAGACTGAGATTTATGAGGGGAGGAGAAGAAGGTGAAGTCAAGCTCATTGGGGTGTAGTAACCTCCATAGATCAACTAAAGCAAGATCCTTGATCAGGGAGGTAAGCGTGGCGTGACTCTTGGGGGGACCACTCGTCCTAGGCGGCTGTTTATCAATCAGGGGATCAAGGACTAGATTGAAATCCCCCCCAATGATCAATGAAGTATTAGCAGAAGCCTGCGCAACCTGAGCAATGGTAGCAAAAAAGGCAGGGTCATCAACATTAGGAGCGTAAAGGCATATACATGTAACTTCTAGGCTACCTATCTTGAGGTGAACTCTAGACCATCTACCTTCTGTATCTGAGCTAGTCGCAATAACAGTAGCATGCAAAGATTTCCTAACCAGTATGGCAACCCCACATTTCTTAGAAACGGCTGGGGAATAAGCGGCCACCATGTAAGGTTTAATATTGAGTTTAAGAGTTTCCTTCGAATTTAAATGCGTTTCTTGGAGAAAAATCAGATCCGCTGCTTCCTGACTGAGGTAGCTTAGGATTTTCTTCCGTTTTATCGGATTATTGATGCCTTTTACGTTCAATGAAAAAATCTTACATGGTGCCATCAATCGGTAATAGACATTTTAGGGAAGGGCGCTTGATAACATAGAACATAAGCAGAATCTGTACAACAATGTCATAATCACCGAGTATTCTGGCTAATACACCCCATATTGAAAAGTATGTACCAACGTATCTTAGAGAAGAAGCAAAACCCCCAAAGAATATGGCGACCATGTGTCTGCGGGAGGAGGCCCTAGAGAGGAAATAGAAGACATGTAAAAAAAAGGAAAAGAAACACCAGAGTCCATAATAACACTGTCTCTGATACTCATCGAGGCTACTGTGGGTAGATGGAGTCGGGTCACAGATACCATCAAGAGTAAGGCAACAGACTGCCCACGCCAGACTCTTTGCTAGGCTGCGGCAGATCCAATATGGCAGATACAGCGGGTATGAGGAGGCTTGCAGGAATATTCTGGAAGTCAGCGCATCAAGTCGGCTTCTTTGGAATCCAAAAACTCCGCTAGTAGATCAGGGTCCTCGAATGTTCTTGTCTGATTGTGAAGCGTGACTCGGAGCTTGGCCGGGTACATCAGGCCATAGCGTGCTTGTAGTTGTTGAAGCCTCGGCCGGAATTCCAGAAAGCGCTTTCGGCGGTCGACTGTGGGTTTAGACAAGTCGGGATAGAAGGAGATCTTGTGGCTCTCAAACTCCATATGGCCCTTTGCCCGAGAGGCACTTAGAATTTGCTCCACGTGTTGATATCTCAATAGTCGAAAAATGATAGGCCGCGGGGTCTTCCTGTTGAGCGTTATGCTTGTGGGTACACGATGAGCGCGATCAATCTCCAAATCTTTGGTAAAGGTGATTTGGAGCAGGGAAGGGAGGATTTTGCATAAAAACTTTTTCATGTCTCCCGATTCCGCTCCCTCCGGGATGCCCACGAGTCGTATGTTGTTGCGGCGCGCTCTATTATTGCCATCTTCCACCTCTTTCTGCAAGGCCCGCACCTGTCGTTCAACTTTGTCGAGTTGGGACAACCGGGCCGCATGGGAGTCCAATATGCTCTCCATTTTGTCTTGACGCGAAGAAAGCCCTTCTAGCTTGCTTTGCAGCACACCAAAATCGTCCCGCAGCGCTCGGAGTGCTTCCCCGTTTGCCTGCACAAGGTTTTTGACCCCTCTAATCTCTACGAGGATTTCCTGCTGCATTTCGGGGCCCTCGCACAAGGCCGGCCCCTTCTGCGGGGACGGAGGTTCAGTTTTGGAACGTTTGCCGTGAGAAGCCGCTGGAGACCCAAATTCCAGGCGCGTTGGTTTGGTCCCCGCCATCTCACCAATGTGCCCCGGCAAGATCAGAGTAGAAGTTCCAAGTATATGAGGTGTTAATTCAGGATTCTGAGTAGGCCTCTCGGGAGCCTCAGCGTTATGCGACCATCCCGCTGGACATCAGGCTCCGCCCCCCGGGATATGAATTTTGAGCATTCCCGAATGCCAGTGGACAAGGCCAGGAACCTCCGCAAGGGTTCCTCGGACAAACCAGCGGAGAATCCGGCTAGCTCTTTAGCCAGGTCTCGGAGATACATGCCCATATATAGCTGGTAGGTCTGGACACGACACGCAAGCATAGAGCCCTGGAAACACTTCTTACCAAGGCCATCCAGGTTACGGGCCTCCCTGCCAGGAGGCACCGAGGAGTGCATCTTCTGGCTCTTAAGACGATGCATGGCCGATTCCACTACCATGGAATGGTGTGGTAGCTGTGCTTTTTGGAAGCCAGGGCTCTTGCGGACTCGATAGATAGAATCGACCCGCTTGCTCAGGACCGGCGAGGTGGCCGGACTCTCCCACATGCGGAAGAGTAGTCGTTCCAGCATGGGAGGAACCGGTACAGTAAAGTGTTCCCTGGCGGGAGAGTCATACTGGAGGGCGTCGAGCTCTTCGGCTCGAGGCTCCTCCTCGGGGTCCGCAGGGAAGGCCAAAGCCTTGGCCATATCCCTGACGAAGTCCGAGAACCGGGCGTCCTCCGGGGGGGACTGCTTCCGAGGCTCGGACTCCGGTGAGTCCGAGGGGACACACCGAGTCCGGAAAGAATCAGGCGACTCTTCCTCCTCAGACTCCCAGACCAACTCCGACGAGGACTCGGTGGGGTCGGCCCGGGCAGGGCGCGGCGCCTGCCGCCCCGATGCTGAGGGAGTCGGCGTCGGTGACCTCGGTCCCGAACGGGAGGCCGAGGGTGACCTCGACCGAGGATCGACTCGAGGATCGGCTCGGTCTCCGGGGTCGACTTAGACGTCGACGTCCCGGCGGTCGGGGCAGCGGCGCCAGCGAAGCCAGCGAGCAGTGCTCGCTGCTGGTCCATGAAGGCAGACAGTCTGCTCTCCAAGGCCGTCAACCTGAGTCTGAGCTCAGGTGACCCAGCAGCCCCCGACTCGGGCCCCGACGGCGTCGGGCCCGACGTCGGCTGTCGCGGAGGCGAGTCCAGGAGGACCACAGGACTTACCCGAGCAGGCAGCTCCGACTCCAGGCGAGGTCGCTTCGTGAGGTGCTCCTTCTCCAAGGACCCGGGACGGCTATCGGGGCTATGCGACCTGGCCCTCGCCCTCGCGGGTTTCACCTTACGCCGATGGTCCACGGAGGGAGAACCCCTGTCGGAGGAACTCCGGCGACGGTCCGAGCTGGAACCTTTGGACGCGGAGGCCTCCGACGAGGTCCGGGACGGCTGGGGTCAGCGAAGATCCTATCCCGCTGATGCCGCCGACTTCTCAACGCTTTGGAGGACATTTTGCCGCAGGGCCCACAGATCATTTCTTCATGATCCGGGCCCAGGCAGCGGAGGCAAAAGTCGTGTGTGTCAGTCAGTGACATATTTCGGTCACACTGACCACACCGCTTGAAACCACTGGCAGCCATCGGGGGAAAAAGGGGCCCCGGCGAGGTCAAAGGACCGGGCTGCCAGGGAAAAACCGAAAACGAAAGCTGACTAAGTCAGAAAAACCGAAAAAAGAAGAGGACTCGTGACCGGCGTCGCGAGTCCGGGCGGGAAAAAGATCGGCGTCGAACCGAAGGAAAAGAAAAGGATAAATTATGAAGAAATATCAACTTTTTCGCGGGGACACGACGGGTACGTCTGTAGGGCTCCGCGGAAAAAAGAAGACTGGCTAAGATGGCACCCTTGGGCGGGAAGAGGACCGCGCATGCGCGCTGCAATTCCCAAAAGCTTTCTTTGAAAGCTGGGGAAAATTGCTCCGCGAGGGCTCCGTCGGCGCCGACGTCACCCATAAGTGAGGACTGACTTCCTGCTTGGTCCTGGAGAATCTTAGATATTTTCTGTGGGATGGGTGGATGAGTATATGTGTGTACGCATCCTTGAGATCTAGAGAACAAAGCCAATCCTGACTCTGAAGGTATGGAAGGAGAATGCCTAGAGAAAGCATTTTGAATTTCTCCTTGTACAGAAATTTGTTCAATTCTCTCAGATCTAGGATAGGTCTGAATCCCCCTGTCTTCTTTGGTATGAGAAAATAAGGGGATTAGAATCCTGTCCCTTGTTGAAGAAGAGGAACCTCTTCTATTTCCCCTTGGGCAAGGAGAGAAGAGATTTCCTGACCCAACAGGGCCAGGAGAGATGGGGGAGAATTGAAGTGCCTCACCATGGTATATGGAGGAAGGTTGGAAAAATGAAGTTTGTAGCCCTCTCTGATGATAGAGAGGGTCCATTGCTCTGATGTAATTTGCCCCCATCTGGGAGCAAAGTGAGCTAACCTTCCGGGAATGGTGAGGGGCTCTGGTTGTTCTAGAGCCAGAAAGGTTAAGTTCTCTAGGGGCAAGTCAAAACCCCTGAGGGGGTTGAGCCTGCTGAGGAGTGGCAGACACTGCAGGCTTTGACCTTGCCTGTTTAGGTTGCTGACGTTTAGCAGCAAAGCGAGGCTGAGAAGATTGTTGGCCAGTATTTGTGGAAAATCTGGCCTTCTTGTAGTAAGGCCTCTTAAAAGACTTTCTTGGCAGGAGTAGAGGTAGACTTAGAAAGTCTATCTAATGTAGCATTTTCTGCGTCCATTTGAGTGGCTTTAATTTGCCAGTCTTTACCAAATAAGTTCTCACCTGTACAGGGCAGATTCCGTAAGCCATCCAGGACCCAGGGTTCTAGGTCAGAGGCCTGGAGCCAAGCAAGTCGTCGGGCTGCAATGGCAATGCCCGAAGCTCTACCGGCACCTTCAAAGGAATCAAAGGCTGCTCTGTTGGAGAACTTAGAAACATCTAGAAGCTGTTTCACCAGAGAAATGAACTCCTCCTTTCTATCCTCAGGGATAAATGAGGTAAAATGCCGTACCTTTAGGGCAAGTTCCCTTAGAAACATGCCCATATACAGACTGTATGAATTAATCCTGGCTATAAGCATACTAGCCTGGAAGATTTTCCTACCAAAAGAGTCTAGGGTCTTACATTCTCGCCCTGGAGGGGTAGAAGAGTGCCTTTTGGTACTCTTAATCTTTTTCAGCGCAGACTTCACCACAATGGAATGGTGAGGCAGCTGAGTTTTTTGAAAACCAGGAGAAGGAGGGACCCGGTACATGGTGTCCAACCTACGAGAATGAGGAGACAACGTTAGAGGAGCCTCCCATAAGTCCATCAAGTGTTCTTGAAGGATTTCATGGATAGGCAGGGTGACTGCCTCTTTAGGAACCTTAGGGTATCCTAAAATATCCAATTTCTTTGACCTAGGTTCTTTTTCAGAGGATGTGGTAATAGAAAGTCCTTTAGCTAGCTCTATAATGAAGTCTTGAAAGGACAAATCCTCTGGTGGAGACATTCTCCTCTTTGGGGAAGAAGGGTCTTCATGAAGAACTAGAGACAGCTCATCAGAGTCCTCAGAGGAGTCAAAATCCTCAGAAGAATCAGAGTATTCTCTATTTGCTTCCAACGCACGATACGCATACCGATCGGTATCGACATCGGGCGTACCGGGTATGGGATCGGTATCGGGTGAAAACCCGGATCCGGCATGCGGAACCGATCTACGTTTGGAAGTCGATGGTCTCGGTTCTGGTATGGGAGACGATACCGGAACCGGACCCGGACCCGGTACCGAGGGCGTCGCAGCTTTAATAAAAGCCAGCATGGCCTGCTGCCTGGTCTGAACAGTATTGCTCATAGACGCCACTGCTGCCTGGATGTCGGTACCGGTATGGGCCGGTACCCCAGAGCAGTCTAACAGGTGATCAGTCGAGGCTGTGCCATCGATGTCAACCTGTAACCCCATAGATGGTGCTTTGGAAGCCAGAGCTTCCCGCCGGGGTTGTTTGGCTGGGGCAGGATCCTCAGATTCAAAAGTGAGAGCCTCTCGATGCTTTGAAGGAGATTTGCTCTTTGAGGACCTGCCCGAAGGAGGTTTGGTTACCTGAGATCCATCCGGAGAGGAAGACCTGGATGACTGTGATGCTGGATTATCTGAAGCAAACAGCACATGGAATTTGTTGGCCCGGTTCTGCAAACCACGTTTAGACATCTGGGAGCAGGATGGGCAGTCCGGAATGGAGTGGTCAGGTCCCAAACATTTAAGACACCATTCATGGGTGTCTGTGACAGAAATAACAGCACTACACTTGGTACACTTCTTAAAACCAGGGGCTGGTTTCTCCATGAGGAGAATTTGTGTAGGCCTGAGGCCTAACCGAAGTCACCAAGTTGTGCAAAGATAAAGATTCTTTTTTTTTTTTTTTTTAAAAGAAAAGAAGAGAGACCGGCGGTCAAATAATGGGGAAGGCAGGTACGCGGTCTAAAGAAAGAAACTAAAACAATAATTTCTTCAGCGGTGACAGGAACACGACCTGCTGGCTCCGCGGAAAAAGAGAAACTGAGGAGAGCTGGTCAGGAAGGCGGGAAGGCAGCACTCATGTGCAGTGGGAGGCTCCAAAAGCTTCCTTCTGGGAAGCTGGGGAGCTTTCCCGCTCAGGCTCCGTCGGTACCGACGTACCCATAATGTGAGGACTTATTCCTGCTTGTTCCTGGAGATAGCATTTGTTGCCTTATATAGAAACATGACAGCAGAAAAAGACCACATGGCCTATCTAGTCTGCCCTTCCATAAAAACCACTACAATAGTCCCCTTTTTCCCTTTAGAGATCCTCTGTGTTTGACCCATGCTTTTTTGAATTTATATCAGTCTGACCCTGCCTGGTGCAACTTGTGGGGCCAGACACTGCCATTTTACAAGATGACAGCACGGGGGTGGAAGCATGTGCGCAACGCTCCCGCCAGATGATTTAAGGCACTGTGGTGGGAATTAGGGCTGCTGGCCCACCAGGGCATGGTTGGTTGGTTGGTTGATTTCTTTGTTTGGGGAGAATTGCGGCCACTGGGCCATCAGAGTTTTGTTTTTTTTGTCGGGGGGGGGGGAGGGGTAATGCAGGGTGTTGATAGCATCAGAGGCTTTCCCCGGATGCCTGGATCATCTGAGATGAATTGTCAAACTTCACTTCAGATAACCCATTTGTGCAGGACAGTGTGCCAAACTTGTGCCGACTACTGAGCGCATATTTCTGACAACCTTTACCTGATTCGCTGACGATGACACACAGTATCAGACCAGTCAAACCTCGTGCTGTGACAAGTCAGGACAAAGTATTATACGCTGGGGATGGAGGGACGCAAATCACTTTTGGGCATTTTTGTTTTGCAACTTTATTTATAGTATATTGAGGATATCACAGATGGTCATACACACAAACAGCTATCGCCATATTGATTACAACAAAAAAAAGGAGGAGTACAAACTCCCACAAAAAAAAAAAAAAAAAACATATCAAAGTTACAGACTAATCCATCTATTCAAAAGCTCAACCAGAGCAACACTATCTTCTTCATGTGCGATGTGCTCTCGCCCACTTAACAGCAGGGGGGAGCACAAAGAAGGAGGGAGAGGGGGAGGAAGAAGGGCAGTCAAAGCGACAGCAACACCCCCCAAAAGGCAAGCGCAGACAAAGGCACAAAGAAAAAGCTACACCCCTGGCACACTCACCTCACCAGCTACCCTACACCTCCCCCCCCAGGGGGACTCCTGTTGCCACGCTCCCAGATGTGATAAGGCGCCCAAATGGAGTTGGACTCTTTTTGCCGGTTTTTCAACATAAAGGATAATCTGTGCATATTGGCTAAGTTCCACACTCTAGCACACCATTCTTCGCCTTGGTGCGGTAGATGATTTCCCCCGCCGGGCTACCACCATTCGGGCTCCCAACAGCAACAGTTCGATTAGTCTATGCCGCTCCTTATTCAGTCCAGGGGTGCACCCCAAATAACCCAACAAGCAGGGCATAGGATCGGGATGTAAGTGTTCCCCCTAGAATCTCATTTACCCTGGAGACGACCTCTGTCCAAAAACATTGAATTCGTGGGCATGTCCACCAAAGGTGAAAAAAGGTGCTTACTTGCCCACAGTCTCTCCAGAAGTTATTCCCACCCCATAGAGTCAAATGTTTCAGCCACACCGGTGTCAGGTACGATTGTATCAAAATCTGATACTGGGTTTGCCAACACTGCACGTTACGCACACATCGATATCCACGCTGATGGGTCAGGCGCCACTCCTCAGGTGTAAGGGTGCACCCTAAAATTTGGTGCCACCTTTCGAAATGCCTATCCCTCTCTGCACAGTATAACTCTTGCAAAATGCCATACACCCTCGAAAGCAACCCCTTCCACTGTGTCAACTTCTGAAAAAGAACTTTCTCCAGAGAGGTTGGTGCCCGAATAATGTGGGCCTTGTTATCCACTGCCATAACAAAATGATGGAGCTGAAAATACTGAAACAAAGACGTGAACTCCTCCCTTATCATTCAGCTGTACTAGACCTTAAACAAGATCCATCAGGCACTACATCTGAAAAACAGTGAATCCCCCTCTGGCACCAGATTCTTCAGAGTCAAGCAAACTCAGGGCCACTAAAAGCAGCAGAAATCATCTAGCTGAGCTTTGGGGAACAATGCACTTGCCTCATTTGTCCACTCCTGGAGCAAAGGGGCTCGCAGAATATTATCAACCGCCTTCACTCCTACTTCCCTCTCACCCTCGAACACCAAAAAGGGTGCCAGCCATGCCTGTTCCATGGCCACTCAGTGGACCTCTGGTGGTCTGATATAATGGTACCGGCAGGCAACGCAATACGTCCGCCTTGTAATAAAGGGACATCAGGCACCCTACCCCTCCCTCCTCTACTTGTAGGACCAATCTCTTCCATCCTATTCTGGCTTTCAGTTTTCCCCAAACAAATTGGCTAAAACGCTCCTTTAACTTCCTAAAGAAGTGCACAGGCATCCTGATGGGCAATTGCGTGAAAAGATAAATGAGCTTTGGTATTATAGTCATCTGAAGTGCCGCAATGAGACTCATCCAGCCCATCGTGAGACCCTCCCACTGCTCTAATTCGGGCATGCAATCTGGTATAATTAAGCTTATAGAAATCAGTAAGGCATAACGAGATTTGAATCCCCAAATACTTAATATCCGATGAGGCAACACAGAATGGACAATTCTGCGGCAGCGAGGGGCTTCTCTCTCCTAAGCAAAGAACTTCAGTTTTACCATAATTCACTTTGAAACCAGAGACTTTAGCGAATTCACCCAGAATCCAGAACACACCTGAAATAGAATGCTCTGGATTCTCGAGGAAAACCAAGGTATTGTCCGCATATAGCGACAAATGGTGCGTTACCCCATCCAAAATAACCGGCTGAATATCTGGAGCCGTATGCAGCATGCAGGCCAATGGTTCTATCGCTATTGCGAAAAGCAATGGAGAAAGTGGGCACCCCTGCTGTGTTCCTCGATAGAAGGAGAAATTTGTAGGCCATTCACTACCACCCTTGCCATGAGTGCAGCATAAAGAGCTCGAACACAGCCCACAAACCATGTCCCCAAATCAAATCGCTATATGACTGCAAAAAGGTATGGCCACTCCACTCGGTCAAAGGCTTTTTCAGCATCCAATGACACACACAAGGCATTCTTACTAGTTCATGCAACGTCAAGCATTATATTCAAAAGCCTCCTGACATTATCATAAATTTGCCGCCCTTTTATGAAGCCGGTCTGATCTGGATGTATAATAGAAGATATAACCTGCTCTAATTGATGGGCCAACACACGAGCAAAGATTTTTAACATCTCTATTCAAAAGGGAAATAGGGCAATAATTCCCACAGTCCAAGGGGGAATGCCCTTCCTTGGGAATCAAGGAGATCTCGGCTTCATACATCATTGCGGCAAATGCCCTGTAAGCAATGCTTCACTGAAAGTCCGCTGGAGGACAGGAGCAAGGACCCCCTTCAATCATTTATACCACTCAATTCGAAATCCATCTGTCCCCATGGCTTTTCCAGAGGCCAGTGATCCCATAGTGAGTTCAACCTCAGCCACTAAGATCTCTCTAATTTAAGCTTCTTGCTGTTGCAGGGACAACATGGGCAATGGGATCAGATTGAATAAATTAACCAAATCCATTGGGGCGATAGAGCACTCAGACTTACATTGTGCAGCATAAAAGAATTGAAAAACCTTAACAATTTCACTATGATTCCACTGCAGCCTACGATGCTCATCATACACCTCTCCAACGAGTCGGCTAGCTCTTCTCTTGTGAAGCTGATACACTAACAACCCCTGAATTCCAGAAAATTACGAGTGAGAAAGCAAAAACGTGATGCGCTCCACCTCTAATGCATCAAGGTGGCTCCTTATTGTCCATTATAAGCTGGTATAGAGTAGTTACTCACATGTAAAAGGTGTTCTCCAGGAGCAGCAGGAATCAGTCCTCACATATGGGTGACGTCGGCGCCGACGGAGCCCTCATGCGAAGCATTTCCCCAGCTTTCAAGGAAAGCCTTTGGGAATGCAGCGCGCATGCGCGGTCCACTTCCCGCCCAAGGGTGCTATCTTGCTCAGTCTGATGACATAGCTAAGAGACAGCAAAAAAATCAAAATGAATGATATGACTGCAACTCCAGGGGAGGAAGGAGGGTCATGAGGACTGATTACTGCTGCTCCTAGAGAACACCTGTTATAGGTGAGTAACTACTCTTTCTCCAGGACCAAGCAGGATGTCAGTCCTCACATATGGGACGCCCCAGCTCTAGGAAACCGGGAACCCTAAGCTGAAAAAATGGCTCCCTCTCAAGAGCCTCAGCATTCACGATAAGAATATCCTCTGAGAATGCCCCCGCATGATAGCCCAACACAAGAGCCGGAGGGTAGGAGTTGCCTAAACCTCAAAGAGATTACGGAGTACCGCCTGTCCGAAAGCACTGTCCCTTTGGGACTCTCTCTCCAGGCAGTACTGGGCAGCAAAGGTCTGGCTTGAAGACCAAGTTGCAGCCCGGCAGATGTCTGCCAACGGAACAGAGCGAAGATGACGTGGCTTTTGCCCTGACACGGTGGGCCATGACTCGACCCTGCAAGGGGAGGTTGACTGCCTTATACACTCAGGTGATACAATCTGCTACCCAAGTGGACAATGTACGCTTGGAGACAGGTAACCCATCTTATTAGGGTCAAAGGAGACGAAGAGCTGAGTAGCCCTTCAATGTCCCCGCATATGTTCTATGTAAAAAGACAACACCCTCTTACAGTCCAGGGTATGTAAAACTGTTTCAGCCCGGCTGGTATGCGGCCTGGGAAAAAAAGGTCGGAAGAACCACCTCCTGGATGAGGTGGAGAGAGGAGACCACTTTTGCAAGGAACTTGGGATAGATCCGTAGGACTACCCTGTTCCTATAGAATCGTGTGTATGGTCTATCAGAAACCAGAGCTTGTTCTTTGCGCTTCTAGCTGAGGAGGGATACTTCGGTTCCAATGGGGTCTGTGTGATGAGGAGAACTTGCCGGAATTTACAGAAGGGTGGCAAGCTGATTTTACTTCGCTGTGTAAACATAAAGCACGACTCCTTGCTGAACGACAAACCTAGTTC
The DNA here is from genome assembly GCA_033557465.1 of Ichthyophis bannanicus. Classification (NCBI taxonomy): domain Eukaryota; kingdom Metazoa; phylum Chordata; class Amphibia; order Gymnophiona; family Ichthyophiidae; genus Ichthyophis; species Ichthyophis bannanicus. Next base: position 27,519,648 of record CM066049.1, read on the forward strand.
TGTGTTACAACTATGGCTGCAGGTAAATCTTATGCATCTTCCCTTTCCAAGTTTGCTAGAGCGCCAGACTTGCTTAGTGCACAGTCACCGCATGCTGCTGAGTGTTCTTCCATTTCCAAAGCCACTATCTCCGGCTCGCAATCTCCAGTTACAAGAGCGGACCTTTTGGAAATCTTAAAGGAGATCAAGCTCTTCTGCCAGGACTTTTCCAAAGCTGTGAGTGATATCCATTCAGACTTAAGAGCACTGGATGACAGGGTTACGCAGGCTGAGTTAAATATAGGGGAATAAATGGACTCTTCTGTGGCCCTCCAAACTAAAATCGTGAAATTAGATCAACTAACGAAAGATTTAAAGGAACGACAGGATGACCTTGAAAACAGGCAAAGACGTAACATCATCAGAATATTTGGCCTTCAAGAACAGCCGGGAGGGTCAGAGGACACTATGGGGCTTGTTTACAAAGCCGCGGTAGTGGTTCGCGATCGCGATCGCAGCCGCGGCCCCATTGAAATCAATGGGGCCGCGGCTCCGATTACGATCGCAAACCGCTACCGCGGCTTTGTAAACATGCCCCTATGACTCTAGTCCAAGAGCTCTATGCCTTCTGTTTACCCAATGCTCCTAAACCAGTCCGATTGGAAAAGGTGCACCGTTCTCTTGGCTCCCGAAGATCCTCTAATACGCAGCCTCGAACGATCATCATTTGCTTCTGCTTCTTTGCTGATAAAGTGGCTCTAATGAAAAGTTTAAGGGGCAGACGTTCAGTGGTCTTCAAAGGATAGGAACTTCAAATATATCAGGACCTTTCTCAATATACTCTGGAGCGTCGACGGAGCTTTAAGCCCTTAACTCAGGCATTGCAGAGACATGAGATCTCATATAGATGGGGGTTTCCCTTTGCCTTGATATTTGATAGGAACAATTGTGTTCATAAGATTACTGATTTACCGGCAGCACTGGAGTTTCTGGACATGATGCAACATGGAGAGCGACTACCTCGGCAGCGAGGCGCGAATGGAGAGTGGGAGATGTTGTTACCAAAGAAGCGCAAGGTGCCTCATTCTCAGAAAACCTCTAACTCAGATACAGACTCTAATCTCCAGAAAGAAATGGACACTACTGCTCCTACTTGATAGTATTATGAATGTTATGGGTGTAGTGGGATTCTGTACTTCGGGTAGTTTACCCTTTATGGTTCTAATTATCAGGTAGGGAAAGCATGGAGGGAAGAGGAGGTACACTGTAGGATGGGGCGGTGATTGGGCAGCAGATAGGGTACACTAGGGAATGGTGGGAGGTTGGTGGAAATGAGATGAGGTAATTGTTCATAATGAGAATGCATTTGCAGAGGTTCTGTTTTACTGTTTTTCTCTATATATAATCACATTGTGGATGGGGAAGAGTTGTGGAGGTTCTAGTTCTTTTTTCGTTTTTGTTCTTTTTCACACTTCTTTACAATGCTTTACCTGGCGACACCTGATATGTTGCCCGAGTTGCGATGTTTATTTGCTGAGTATACTTCCTGCGTATATAGGAATGTGAGGGAAAGGGGTAGGGTTGGGAGAGGGGGAGAGGTGGGAGGGAGGGGGGAAGAATTTTTTTTGGGGGGGGGGTTCTTCTGACAGAGGTTCTGACTAGGGCAACTGACAATTTTTGTGGAGCACTCGTATTATGCTTTATTTCTGGTCACCAAGATAGGGATGTTTCACTAGAGTTTCTTCAAGAAAGAGTAACTGCTGTTCACAGCATCAGGAGAGGTGGGATGGAGATTTGGTTGACACCGAAAGGTCACCAGTGGCTTTTTTCTCAATATAAGGATGATTAAAGCTATTTCTAGGAATGTGCACGGTTTAAATAATCTGTGCTAGAGCAGTTGTATAGAGAGAAAGCGGAGATAATCTTTCTTCAAGAAACTCACCTGTCTCGCCATGATCATTTTGACTCTGCCAAGAGCAGGTTCCCACAAATATATCTGGCTAACTTTTCCACCAGGAACCGGGGGGTTGCTATTTTGTTTTCCTCTACATGCTCCTTTCAGCTGATCAACAAAGTGGCGGACCCGGAGGGACGTTTTCTGATTCTAGTGGGCTCCATCCAAGGGATTACATTGACTTTTGTCAATGTGTATTTCCCAACGGCAGTTGTGGGCACCTCACTGATCGATCTTTCCCAAGCCATTCAGAAATTCAGTCAGGGGCCCCTGATTGTAGGAGGGGACTTCAACTGTGTCAGTTCGGAGTTAGATCGCTCGGGGAACCGGTTGTCTGGGAGTGCTCTTGGACCGTTACTGGCGGATTGGGTTTCGCAGTTTGACTTATGTGACACATGGCGGCACCTGCATGCTCTTGAAAGGGATTATACCTTTTACTCTCAGGTTCACCAGAGCCACTCTCGGATAGATATGTGGTTTTTGTCAAGATCCGAGCTTCCTTGGTTGACTCAAGCCACTATTGGGACCATGGGCCCCTCTGATCATGCAATTATCTCTGTTAGCCTTGTATTGGGAATGGCTGATCCTTCAGTCCGGCGGTGGTCCCTGCCACGCGGGCTTTTGCTCAATCAGGAGTTTGCCTCAGAGGTCCGCAGGAGTGTTGGCAGGAGTATCTGCATTTTAATGATGCCCCAGAAATCTCCAGAGCTCTCTTGTGGGATGCGGGAAAAGCGGTCCTACGAGGTCATCTCATTCCCTTATCAAGTACCTTTAGGAAACGTTTAACAGTCTGACAGGAGAACTTACGGAAAGAGATCTTAGAGCTGGAACGAAAACACAGGAAGGGGGGTGGAAGGAAGGTGTGGAATTTGTTGACAAGGTGTAGGGGGGAATTGGCTGCGCTGGAAGCTGATAGAGTAGCCTCGCTTTTCTTGTGCACCAAGCAACGTTATTATGAACAGGGAAATAAAGCCGGCAAGTTGTTGATGTGGCAATTAAAGAGGCAATGTCAATGTCATAGGGTTGATGCTATTAAGTCCCAGCAAGGCCAGCTTTTATATACGTCGCGTGATATAGAGCCCACCTTTGCTACTTTTTATGAGAGGCTTTATGCTAGTGAAACGTCGGCTACTCCCATTGACATTTCGGAATGGTTAAAGGAAGCTTCTCTTCCTCAGCTCTCTGCGGCTGGGAAGGCGCAATTAGATCGGCCGTTTACGTTGTCAGAGGTGCAGAGAGTGGTGAAGAACCTCAAGTCTGCTAAGGCGGCGGGTCCCGATTTCTTACCGGTGGAGATATACAAGGTTTTTTCAGATTTGTTTGCACCAACTCTTCTTACAGTCTTTAATGAAATTCTTTCCAAAAAACAGCTTCCAGCATATTTTTATCATGTGAATATTGTGGTGATTCCTAAAGGTGGCAAAGATGCTTTACAGTGTTCTAGTTACCGCCCGATATCTTTGCTCAACTTAGATTACAAAATCTTCACCACGATATTAGCTAATCGCTTAGCCTCGTTAATCCCGGATATCGTCCACCCGAACCAAACGGGTTTTATAAAACACAGATATGGGTTTGAAAATGTGCGTTGATTAATCAATGTCCTACAGGGCCTTAAATGTAAAATGGGTTCGTTTAGCATTCTATCACTGGATGCGGAAAAAGCCTTTGACAAACTAGAATGGCCTTACCTTCTACAGGTCCTTCAGGCATTTGGCTTTGGGTCTACTTTTTGTACATGGATTGCTTCGTTATATGAGAGCCCCCGAGCAGTGGTATCTGTCAGCGGGATAGGGTCACCACCCTTTTGCCTAGGTAGAGGCACTAGACAAGGCTGCCCCCTTTCTCCGCTACTGTTTGCCCTTGCAATGGAGCCCTTAGCAGCCCACATTCGGTTGCGGGCGGAGGACATAGGTATCCGTCTGGGTTCTGAATGGCATATTATTTCTTTATATGTGGATGACACTCTGATATACTTGAGTGAGTCATCCAGATCTTTACCCATTGTCCTAAATATTTTAGATCGCTTCTCCCTAATGTCTGGGTTTACTATTAACAAACAGAAATCCACTTTACTTAGTTGTTTGTCTCGCTCTTCCACTGAAGCTCTCCCTACTGTTGGGAATTTCCCGGTGGTGGATCATTTCCGGTATCTGGGCATTGATATACCTCGAGATTTATCGCGGTTGTATAGCTTAAACTATCTCCCTCTCTTGAAATCGGTTAAGGTTGATATGGAATGGTGGCGCTTATGCTCGGTCTCTTGGTTAGGTCGTATTAATACTTATAAGATGTTGATCTTACCAAAACTCCTTTTTCTGTTCATGCAACTGCCTATTTTTCTCCCGCGTACGTTTTTTAGGTTCCTTCGGCAGGCTATCTCGCGGTTTCTGTGGTTGGGGAAATGCTCCTTGCTTAGCTGGAAAATACTCATGACACCTAGAGGTTCTGGTGGGTTGGGCCTCTCAGATCCGGAGCTATATTATTCTTGTGTCTGTCTGCGATCGTTACTGTTGTGGAGAATACATTCGGGAGCTGAATGGGTTTTGTTGGAAGAGGATTGGCTGCGTCTGATCCCGTTGATGGCTGTACCCTTCCTCAAGGATCCTCAAGAGGTTACTCAGGTGCGTGGCACATGTATTTTTTGAACCGCGCTGGGAGGCGTGGAACAGATTATGCAAGCAGATGGGATTATCTGCTTCCTCTTTGCCCTTTACTATTTTGGGAGCCTTAGGGTTTGTCCGAAGCATGCATAAGGAAATACGCTCGGAACTCTTACAGATCCCACTTTCCTCCTTATATGTGTCTGGGGGGCCGCCTTCTCCGGAAAGGCTTGTGGAGACTTTGGGTCTTCAAATCTCTCCTTTCCAAGCGTTGCAAATCTCCCACTGCTTACGGACCCAGTTCTCGGTACTTGAGGTTACTCTGAGACCTCGTTGTTGGGAGCAAGACCTTTTAACATCCAGGAAACTTTCCGCTTTCATAGCACGGCAGTATAAGCACTTGGCGGCAGACTCATCTGTTCTTCCTTCTTTAAAACTTCCTCAGCAAAGATGGGAGACGACTTTACCGGGGAAGGATCAGGAGTTCTGGCTCGACGTTTATTCTTATTCCCATTCATGTTCCTTATCTTTGGATCTGATCCACACACAACTTCAGATACTTTATCGTCTCTCCATAACGCCGGTGGATCTTTTCCATTGGAACAGAGCTGATGATCCACTTTGTTGGCGACTATGTGGGCGCCGAGGGTCTTTTAATCATATGTGGTGGCACTGCCCTCATATCCAATGTTATTGGAGGTTGGTGGTGGGACATGTTACTGAGAGGTTGCAGATTACCCTTCCCTTTGATATGGAGTCTTGTGTATTGGGGTTTTTCTCCGTTTCTACTTTTAGGAGTCCTCTTCAGCATCTGGTACAAGCCCTCTTGCTTGCAGCCAGGTCAGTGATAGCTCGTTTCTGGAAGTGCAGTAGGGCGCCGTCTCTTACAGAATGGCGTTCTAAATGTTGGGAACTTTATCAGTTAGAAAAGATCACTGCTACGGTTCGAGGATGGTGCTTTGGAGAAGAGGCTCTATGGAGCTTAGTGTTCCAGAAAGGCCAGTGAGGTTGGACATCTTAGGGATGGTCATTGGTAAGCCCTCTGTCCTTACGAGAAGGTTTTGCTATTCGATAATTTACTACTAGATGGTTCTTTGTCATCTGGGTCTGCTACTTCTAAACCACTTCCCAGTCACTTCTCTGATAACTTTCTCTTTTTCTTTATGTTGCTCTCTTTATTTTGGTGCGGATGGGTCAGGAGGACGGGGGGGGGGGGGTGTTGAGGGTTTCGGGAGGGGATTGGGGGGGCGGGGGGGAAGTGAGTAGAGCCCATTGCACACTTTTATGTTACAATGGCTCTGTTTCTGTTACTTGTATTGCTGGATTATCTGTAGCTGATATCCTGTCCTATGTCCTATTACATCAGGGATGGTTGATGATTGTATTAGTATGGGGGGATGTTGTGTTACATTGTTTGGGATTGTTGTTATTTAAGAACATAAGATATGCCATACTGGGTCAGACCAAGGTCCATCAAGCCCAGTATTCTGTTTCCAACAGTGGCCAATCAAGGTCATATGTACCTAGCAGTTTCCCCAAAAGACACAGGTTCCACAATGCTTGTTCTGGGTGAAGCATTGACATCCTGGGTCCCTTCTTAATAATGGTTTATGGACCTTTCCTCCAGGAACTTATCCAAACCTTTTTTAAACCCAGCTACACTAACAGCCTTTACTACATCCTCAGGTAACAAATTCCAGAGTTTGATTACACCTTGAGTGAAAAAATATTTTCTTGTATTAGTCTTAAATAGTTTACCCTGTAGCTTCATTGCATGTCCCCTAGTCTTTCTATATTCTGATAATGTAAACAATCGATCCACGTTTACCCGTTCCACTCCGTTCATTAATTTATAGACTTCTATCATATCTCCCCTCAGTTGTCTCTTTTCCAGGTTAAAGAGCCCTAACCTTTTTAGCCTTTCTTCATAGGAGTATCCTTACATCCCCTTTACCATTTTGGTGGCTCTTCTCTGAACCTTTTCTAAAATCGCTATATCCTTTTTAAGATAAGGCACCAGAATTGCACACAATATTCAAGATGCGGTCTCACCATGGAACGATATAGAGGCATTATTTTATTTTATTTATTTACATTCTCTTATATACCGCACTATTCGGCATCAGCGCGGTTCACATAGAACAAAAAGTCTCAGTACAATAACATGCATGAGTTTACAGATAACAAGGGAAGGAACTTGGATAACAAGGGAAACTATTTACAGTCCATTTACAGATATAATACTACAGCATGGCTACAAGTTATTAGGAACAGGTGCTAATATGTTCAATAAACAAAGCGATTCGTCCTATTTCTGTTATTGAGATACCATGGAACTGAATAGCTGGGAGGAATCACTGAAGTCGATGGGTGTAAATGGCTCTATAAGATGTTTGTTAAAGAGGTGGAATTTGAGGGCTTTCCTGAATTGTGTTAAGCTGTCAATGGCCCGTATGCCAGGAGGTAGTGTATTCCAGCACCTAGGGGCACAGAGGGTAAAGGCTCTATTGGCTGTGGAAGAAGAGCAGCTTGTAAGGGCCTTTGGGAGTTTTAAGGAGTTGATGGCTGATGATCTTCTTGCTCTGTTTGGTGAAGTGGTATGGATAAGGTCAGATAAGGAAGGAGCAGAGAGCTTATTGAGGGCTTTGAACGTGAGAAGTAGAGTTTTGAAGATAATTCTGGCCTGAACGGGTAGCCAATGTAATTGAATCAGCAAAGGAGTAACATGGTCAGTCCTGGCAGCCCCCTGGAGTACCCTTGCTGCGGCATTCATAGCCAGCTGTAATGGGTTTAAAGTGGATTGAGGAAGACCTTGGAGAATGACATTGGCGTAATCAAAGTGGGGTATTATCAGTGCCTGGTAGATAGTCCTGAAATCTTTTGGTTCTAGCATGGAGCGTAGGTGTCTCAGGGAACGGATCTTGTAATATATTGTTCTGACTGTGTTTCCTATGTGGGACTTCATATCCAGGCGTTGATCCAGAGTGACACCTAGGTAGCGTATTGAGGGTTTGGATTGCAGTTCCGCTTCCTTAGTTCTGATAGATTGTGGTGGGGTGAAGTTGGGGTTCCTTGTGATAAAGAGAACTTCAGTTTTCTTATGTTGAATACGAAGGTTTTGAGAGAGCAACCACTCAGAAACTGCGTTGAAGCAGTTTATTAGGGGGGAGAGATCCAAGCGATCAGTGGAGATGGGAGTGTAAAGTAGAACATCATCGGCATACAGCATACAGTCGACATTAAATGACCGTATGATCTTACAGATTGGTTGCATGTAGACGTTAAATAGAAGGGCAGAGAGTGAAGAACCTTGAGGGACTCCCTGATCTAGGCGGAAGGGTTCTGAAGTTCTGCCTCCTGAGCGGACATGCTGCCATCTTCCGGATAAGTAGGACCTGCACCATTCGAGCGCTGTTCCAGTGATGCCCTTCTCAGTTAGCCTCATTAAGAGGAGATCATGATTCACTGAATCAAACGCTGCTGCGATGTCCAGAAAGATGAGGGCAAATCCTTGGCGGATGTTGTCTATGCCAGTGATTATCTTGCTGAGGAGTATGGTGAGGAGAGTTTCGACTCCGTGATATTCCCTGAAGCCATGTTGGCAGGGGTCAAGCGGAGCAGTGGTGTCAATATGATCCTGTAACTGTCGTTGGACCTCCTTTTCGATGATCTTAGCAAGTAGAGGTATGCTAGAGATAGGCCTATAGGACTCAACCTTTAGGGGGTCGAGTTTGCAGTTTTTCAACAGGGGTCTAATTGAAGTGTGTTTAAGGGCTGAAGGGAAAGATCCTGTTGAAAAGGAGAGGTTCATTATGGAGGCAATAACTGGGCTGAAGTGGCTGCGGAGCTCCTTGATCCAGAAGGCAGGGCATGGATCAGACTGAGATGTAGTGATGTTGAGTGCAGTAATAGTGTCTTCAATTCCTTTCTTAGAAGGAATAGAGAATGTAGAAAGAGCTCCAGGGGTGACCTGCCCAAGGGTGGTAGTTGTTGTAGTGGTTCTGTTAATAAGGCACATCTTAGATTGTAAGTGTGCTGCAAAATCTTGAGGGTGTATTTCAACTTGCGGCCCGGAGGATGGTTCCTTAGATAGGGACTTAACTAGGTCAAAAAGGTCGTGTGGCTTATTGAGTGATCTCATCAAGGTGTCCGAGTGGTGTCGTTTCATTGCCTCAGAAATTGCCTTACGGTGAGCAGCTAGGTGGTTATTGAATGCTGTCAGGTCCACCATAGCATGGGAGCGGCGCCAGCGTTTTTCAAGTTTACGTAATAGGATGAGGGATTCTCTAAGGTCCGCAGTGTACCAGGGGCATTCACTCTTTTCCTTGAATACTTTTTTGCTGGGGGACGCACGGCAATAGCACTGAGACTATTGTTCCAGAGAGAGATTAGGTCCTCAAGATCTGTAATAGTGGTATTTATGAGTTGCTGAGTTTCCTCGAGGATGAGCTCTTTGTTAAATGGCTTAAAAGATCTAGTGGTTGGTCTTGCTGCGTTAGCTGGCGTCTTGAAGATTTTGGAGAAGGTTTTGCTAGAAGGAATCTGAAGGATGATCAATTTGTGATCGGACCAGGGAACAGGGGTAATGGATGTAATAGGATCAAGAGATGTATTAAGGGATGACTGTGGGGCGAATATCAGATCTAGGGTGTTGCCTTTAGTGTGCGTGGGGGCTTTCACTAGTTGCGTGAAGCCGAGGTTTTCAAGGGCTTCTAGGAATGGGACCGCTTGATTCTCTTGTAAAGTTGCTAGGTTGAAGTCACCTAGGATCCACATTGGGGAATGTGGGCTATGGGAGTTGGAGACGAGCTCGATGATAGAGGCGAGCTCATCCGGTGACGTGGAGGGAGCTCTGTAGAGCAAGCTGATGGAGCAGCGTCTATTGGAGATGGTAATGGTTTCCATGTGACTTGTGCTGGTGGAGTGCTTCGTCTGGAACTGGAGGTCTGATCTAGAGAGGATGAGGACACCACCACCTCTTTTATCTTGCCTGTGACTGGTATGTACTGTAAATCTTGGTGGGAGGAGCTGGTTGATTATGACGTTGTCTTCCTCGGATAACCAAGTCTCTGTGACCAAGAGTATGTCAAGGTCATGAGTGGAAATTAAGTCCGTGACAGCTGGCCATTTCTTCCGGATGGAGCGTGCATTGATGAGAGCACATTTGAGGCTGTCAGGGTAAGTTTTGTCAGATAGTTTGCTTCTGTTGAGATGTTGAGGGGTAATATGGAGGAGATGAGGGTGGCGAGGGCGTGTATCCCAGTGTAAGTTGCTGTGGGATGTACCAGACCATCTCCTTCCGTGGCTCTGCAGTATTGGGATTTGTTTGATGGATGAGGTTAAGGCTAGAGAGCAGGAGAACCAGTTGGTAAGGATGATGTAGCATCCAAGGATGGTGGTAATGAGGGGACCCATCTTTGTAAGGATGGGATAAATGTGTTAGGGAAATAAGGGTGGACAGCAGGTGAGTATTGTCAATTGGTGCACAAGAAGACTACCTAGAGCAGCTATTGGGTGGTACTATGAGGGAGGTTGCTATATTTCTACAGCCCAGACCAGGCTCTAACTTGGTAGGGAGAAATGCTGGATATAATAAGGGCCTATAAACTGGCTGATCAAGTAATTTCAATGTATTGTTGGCTCAGCAGTATTCAGGTTAATCCACACTAAGTGATACACTGGATTCTCATATGCAGGTTACAGTAGGTCGCAGTACCAATGTGGTTCACAGTGTGATATAGTGGTTCACAGTATACATTAGGTCAATTAGAGCATAATGGAGTTTGGTTAGTTATTTTCAACACAAGTTTACAACAGATTTTGCAACATTTTGATGTTCAATGCATTAGTGTAATTTACAGTATAATAAGACAGTTACAGTGCGTTTCAGGTCAAAGTAGAAAAGCAAAGAATCTTAGAGTAGCTGTTTGTAACAATGTATATATTTGTTGCAAAGACTTGGTTAAATTGTAACAGAAGAGCAATTAATTGTGAGTGTAGCTATGTAAGGACTATCTTGCAACATTTAACACTGAGGGACTATCCTTAGTGTTCAGTTCACTTACAGTCTTTGCGGGGTTTGCTGTGTTCTTGCATTAGTTTTGTTTAGGGCAGCTCGTGCCTTCTGTTGGTCTCTGCTATTACGTTGTCCGATTTCTGCTGGGTAGAAGGGGTTCTCAGAGTAGAATTATTGCAGGTTATTCGAGGAGTCACGTATGTTCAGAGCTTTAGTTGAGTTAGGACAGCTTGTTGATAGTGGGGTAATGTAACAGTGCCCCGCCTAAGGGCCACGCCAAAGGGCCCTCTGGCGAGGCCCTCAGGCGCGGGCCCGACCAGGCGCGGGCCTGCCTGGCGGCGGCTTCTCTTTATGCCGGCCTGCTGCTCCTCCCCCTCCCACAGCCCCGACTGAGCTGGAGGGGCTTCCCAGGAGGGCCGGATGGCCTGGCGGTGTTGTTCTCCCCGATCAGGGGAGGAAGATGGTAAAAGGGATTTTCCCGCTGGCGGCGGCTTCTCTTTATGTCGGCCTGCTGCTCCTCCCCCTCCCACAGCCCCGACTGAGCTGGAGGGGCTTCCCAGGAGGGCCGGATGGCCTGGCGGTGTTGTTCTCCCCGATCAGGGGAGGAAGATGGTAAAAGGGATTTTCCCGCCGGCGGCGGCTTCTTTTGTTTTATTTTCCATTCCTTTCCTTATCATACCTAACATTCTATTTGCTCTCTCGGCCGCCGCTCCACATTGGGCCGAGGGTTTTAACATGGTATCCACAATGACGACTAAATTTTTTTCCTGGGTGGTGGTTCCTAATGTGGAACCTTGCATCGTGTAACCATAGTTTGGGTTGTTCTTCCCTAGGTGCATAACTTTGCACTTGTCCACATTAAATTTCATCTGCCATTTTGATGCCCAGTCTTCCAATTTATCAAGATCCTCTTGCAATTTTCCACAATCCGCTTGGGTTTTAACAACTTTAAATAGTTTTGTGTCATCTGCAAATTTGATAACCTCACTCGTTATTCCACTTTGCAGGTCATTTATGAATATGTCAAAAAGCAGCGGACCCAGCACAGATCCCTGGGGTACACCACTATTCACCTTTCTCCATTGGGAAAATTGGCCATTTAACCCTACCCTCTGCTTTCTATCTTTTAACCAGTTCCTGATCCACAATAGTACCCTGCCTCCTATCCCATGACTCTTTAGTTTTGCCAAAAGTCTCTGATGAGGCACCTTGTCAAAAGCTTTCTGAAAGTCCAAATACACTATATCAACCGACTCACCTTTGTCCACCTGTTTATTCACGCCATCAAAAAAACATAACAGATTAGTAAGACAAGATCTTCCTTGTCTAAAGCCATGTTGGCTGTCTCCCATTAGGCCATTTCAATTATAACTGCTACAATACGTTCAAGTATAACACCACCATGAACCGGAGCAATTCACTCCCTTCACTCGCAACACCAGAACCAGGTGTTTACAAACGATGAATAAGACTTAACCTAACCTAACTGAAAGAAGCTTCCCTTCGGCCCATTAGCAGCATAAATGTTCAGAAGAGAGAACTCTTGGCTCTCCACCCATCCCACTATTCATACCAATCGCCCATATGTATCACCCCCAGAGTGTTCTACAACATAAGAAGTATTCTTACTGACCAAGATAGCTCCCCCCCCCCTGCTCTTCTTCGAATTGTAAGCCAAATAAAATATCTGCTCCCAGTAGCCTCCCCTGTAATTTCTTCATCTCCGCAGGGAGAAGCCTTACCTGTAGGAGGGCAATGCCCATTCTCTCCCTCTGGAAAGCACTCTTCCGCTTAACTGGGCTACTCAGGCCCCCCCACATTCAAAGTGGCTACCTTAAGAGCCATAGATGCAAGAAAAGCCACCCATTACCCCAAAACATCCCAACTGGTCAAGCCCCCCCCCCCACTGCACATCAACCAACATGTCTGAACAAAGAGAAAAGAAATAAAAAAAACAGCACACACAGATACAAACATCCTCTTTTCTATTAAAACCCATCTTTGACAGTCACCAAATATATAAGGCATCTTCATCATTACACATCTCGATCAAGCCATCAGGTGCCCTCTGCTGGGATTCATCCCCCCCCCCCCCATATGCAGACTATCTCCTCTGATCAGGTGCTCATGCCTGCGACAGGATCTATAGCAGACACAGAAAGGCCCACTCTAACCAAGGAGCTGCACTCTCAATCTTCAGCAGTGCGTTGGCCGACACACCTCTCCTTTTCACCCACAGTGTGTTTATAACAGTCCTCTTTTAAACAAATACTAATATCATCAGTTCTGTCCATACTGCCATATAGGCCTCTCACGGTGTAGCTGGGGAAAACACTCTCTCTTCCACAAGCTGGCTGTCTCCGTCCGCCACCATGGGCTGTCCGGGAGGAAGCAACACGTGCTCTTCAGCGCTGCTACTGACAATCAGTTCAAGTGACCTTTGGCCCCCATCATTCCTCGCAGCCTCCCCATTGCTTGGCTCGACGCCTGGAGGTGCGCCTTTAGATCTATCTCTACGCACCCGTTCCAGCAGATGCTCCACCGCTTCTGGACACCGGAGGAACATCCTTTCCCCCCTATGCACAACAGTAAGATGGGCTGGATACAAAATATTCGCCTTGAGCCACGCCTTAGCTAAAGAGTCTCTATACGGCAACAGTTCTATTCGCTTCCTGATTGTTTCACCAGTAACATCCGGGAAAATCAAGACTTGCCAGGTTTTATATAACAGTTCACGTCTTATGTGCTTCCACAATAATATGCTCTTTCTCCCGGTAGCGAAACATCTGCACGATTAAAGTTCTAGGTTTTTGCCCTTCCTTAAGCTTCGGATGTATCTCCCTATGCGCTCCCTCAATTTCATAGGCCGGGATTGCCAGCTGAGCAGGAAAGCAGGTACTCAGAAGCTGCTGCACAAAACTACTCGTATCCGGCGCCCTCTGGAACTCTGAAGATCCTAAGGTTCTGGCGGCAGTCACAATTTTCTTGGTCCTCCACCTTGCTCTCCAGCCACCGCACTGCTTTAGATAACTTATCCATATCTTTAGCTCTCTGTACTTCTCGATCCTTCACTTCCCCCACGCGCTCTTCCACCTCTTGCACTCGCGCCAGCATAGCGTCAAAACGTTCATCGAAGCGCACAAAGACAGCACTGATAATTTCTAGCTTGGAGGAGCGAATTTCCTGTAGCAACGCTGCCATGCTGTGATTGGTCTCACCCGGTGCAGGGCATATTTGCTCAACGGCCATCATCGGCACCATGATGGTTCCCTCGGACTTTCCTGCCTGTGGCGATTTTGCCGCTTTTTCCACATATAAGTCCTTGATATACTTCTTTGAGCGCATCCGAAGTGTTTTGGGCATTCTCCCGGTTGAAATAACAGATTTCTGTCCTTTATGTTTTATACAGCCATACAGTTCTTAACCCTCACTTGGTTTGCAGCTTGTCGTGCTGTGAAGGCTTGTGCGCGTCAATGATGCTGACGCACAATGAAGCTATCGGTAGTTTAACTACTGGCAGGGTCTCCCAAGATGGACAGGGTCTCAGCTGAGGTGCCAGAACAAGACAAACCACCCATCTGGGCAGCAGCAGAATGGGACAGTGTTGATGGCGGAGGATCACATTTCTGTGACAGCAGCAACACCACTAAACTTAAACTGCGTGGAGGAAAGGCCCGGCAATCTACTTCTGTATCTTGTCATGAAAACCCAATAGATAGTCACAACAAAACAAACTGCACTATAGTGCTGGAAGACGAGACTCCCAGGTCGGAAGGCACTCAACCAGCTACTGGGGAAGAGCTGAAGAGTTTTCAGAGTAAAGCAAGCATTTATGATGTGGTTGGATCAAAGCCTTCGGGACGTCTCACTGCTGAATGTAGCATGAAATGAGTCAAAAGCTGTAAAGATGTCTTACATATTGGAACATGGAACGTACAAAGCATGAGCCAAGGGAAATTGGATGTGGTCAAGAATGAAATGGAACGTGTACGGCTTGATCTGTTGAGTGTCAGCGAACTGAAATGGACTGGCATCGGGCACGTTACATCAGATGATCACATGGTCTTCTATGCTGAAAAATGAAAGACAAAGAAATTGTGTTGCATTTATAATAAAGAAGAAACCTGCAAGAACTCTAATGAAATACAATGCAGTCAGTGAACACTTAATTTCTATTCGTCTATGAGGAATGCCTATCAACACAACTATAATTCAAGTATATGCCCCAACAACAGCTGCAAGAGAGGATGAAATTGAAGAGTTCTTTGAACAAGTTCAAGCTGAAATTGATAGAACATGAAAACAGGATATCCTGATAGTCATGGGTGACTGGAACACAAACATTGGTAACAAAGGCGGCGACAAAGTGGTTAGAAAATATGGACTTGGCAACAGAAATGAAACTGGAGAAAGACTGATAAAATTCTGCAAGACCAATGATCTATTCATCTCAAACACCTTCTTCCATCAACACAAGTGGCGACTGTACACATGGACTTCACCCAATGGATTGTACAAAAATGAAACTGACTACATCTGTGGAAGTCAATGATGGAAAAGCTCTATAACATCAACAAAGATAAAACCTGGAGCTGACTGTGGTACTAGTATGCAAACTCAAGCTAAAGTTGAAAAATAGCAAACCACTCATGAAGGCAGCAAAATATGACCTTGAGAATATACCACTGGAATTTAAAGACTGCCTGCAAAATCGATTTGCTGCTTTAGATACAAATGACAGAGCTCCAGAAGAGTTACGGAATGACATCAAGAAGGTGGTTTTGGAAGAAAGCGAAAAGTCTCTACAAAAGGTGAAAAAGCAAAAACGGCCAAAATGGATGACGGAAGAAACTCTGAAAATTGCCCAGAAACGCAGAGAAGCTAAAGCCAGAGGAGAAAGAAAGAATCGCAGAACTCAACAGAGATTTCCAATGTGCAGCAAGACAGGACAAGGAAAAGTACTACAATGACACATGCAAGGAAATAGAATCAGAAATTCTGTTGGACACACTGCTGCATGGCTAATCTTCCGCCAGCCTCGTGATGCTCATATTACTCCTCTTAAGTCACTTCATTGGCTCCCTATCTGTTTCCACATCCAGTTCAAACTTCTTCTGAAGTGCATCCACTCTGCAGCATCTCACTACCTTCTCTCTCCCTACACCCCTCCTCGGGAACTCCGCTCTTCTGGCAAATCACTTCTACCTGTGCCCTTCTCTTCTATTGCTAATTCCAGACTTTGCTCCTTTCATCTTACTGCTTCTTCTGCCTAGAACAAACTACTACTACTACTAGAAATATTCAGCACTGGAACAAGCTACCTGAGTCTGTATGTCAGGCGCCTTCTTTGGCCCTTTTCAAATCCAGGCTGAAAACTCACCTCTTGGCTGTTTTTGGATTCTGACTCACCTGTTTCCTTACCATTACCCCTAGACATATCCCGTGTCTACAGCTACTTTGTTGTCTGCCTTGAATGTGGATGTAGTAAAGGCTGTTGGCATAGCTGGGTTTGGAAAATGGTTTGGACAAGTTCCTGGAGGAAAGGTCCGTAGACCATTGTTGAAGGGGACCTAGGATATCCACTGTTTGACCCAATACAACCATTGTGGAACCTGTGTCTTTTGGAGAAGCTGCTAGGTACTTGTGACCTGGATTGGCCACTGTTGGAAACAGGATACTGGGCTTGATGGACCTTGGTCTGACCCAGTATGGTATATCTTATGGTCTGTCTTGACTAGACTGTAAGCTCTGATGAGCAGGGACTGTCTCTTACATGTGTCTGTGCAGCACTGCGTATGTCTTGTAGCGCTATACAAATGCTCAGTAGTAGTAGTAGTAGAAACTATTAGAGGAAGAACAAGATCGGCTTTCCTAAAGTTACGAGTTAAAGAAAAAATTTCAGCCTTGAACTGGAATGTTACAAGATGCTCAAGGATCTATGCTGAATGATGCTGAGAAGATCAAGAAAGGGTGGAAAGAATATACAGAGTTTTTATATGATAAAGATCAAGAAAACCAACAGCCATTGCAACCTGTACCTTATGATCCGGAACCATTGGTGATGAAAGAAGCTGAAGCAGCATTGAAAGCCTTATCAAAGAACAAAAGCACCAGGCATTGACGGTGAGGAATGAGAGACATCATTCAGATGTGAGATGGATCCTTGAAAAGACTAAAGAATATTAAAAGGATATCTATTTGTGCTTTATCGATTATAGCAAGGCTTTTGACTGCGTAAACCATGAGAAACTCTTGGCAACATTAAGCAGCATGGGTATACCAGAACACCTGATCGTTCTCCTGCAGAATCTGCACATTGATCAAGAAGCAACAGTTCAACCAGAACAAGGAGAAACAGAATGGTTTGAAATAAACAAAGGTGTAAGACAAGGCTGCATTACTTTCCCCCTACCTGTTTAATTTATATGCAGAACAAATCATCAGAGAAGCAGGATTGTATGAAGACAACAGAGGTGTGAAGATTGATGGAAGACTCAACAACCTGATGCTGATACCACCACATTACTGGCTGGAAGTGAAGATTATCTAAAACATTTGCTTCTCACGATTAAAGAAAATAGTCTCAAAATGGGCCTGGCACCTTAATTTAAAGAAGACAAAAATCACGACAACTGGCAAAATCAACAAGTTCATTGTTGAAGGAGAATAAATTGAAATTGTGGACAACTTTAATCTACTTGGATCAACTATCAATAAAGAAGCAACACGCAGTCAAGAAATCAGACGACGCATTGCTTTTGGCAGAATGGCTATGAAAGACCTATACAAGATTCTCAAGAGCAGAGATGTCTCTCTCCATACAAAGATTCGACTTGTTCAAGCCATGATATTTTCAATAACATCACATGGATGTGAAAACTGGACAGTGAAAAAGATAGACAGGAAGAAAATTTATGCCTTTGAATTATGGTGCTGGCGGCAAATACTGCGTATATCATGGACTGCCCAAAGAACAAACCAGTCAGTACTAGAGGAGATCAAACCTAAGCTTTCTTTAGAAGCTCATTAGAGAGATCATTAGAGAAAGACATCATGCTTGGCAAGATAGCAGGTCAACGCAAAAGAGGAAGGCCAGCAATGAGATGGATCAATACAACAGCAGCTACGGGTACCATTCTGTCAACAATGAGCCGCTTGACAGAAGACCGAACACAATTTAGGACAACTATCCAGAGGGTCGCCATGAGTCAACACCGACTCGACGGCACTTAACAACAACAGTTCTTAAACAGATTATCGGGAGCCACGGGATAAAGCAGTCTCTCACATCTCCACCAGAACTGGAAGCCACTTTTGGGCAGTCTAAGAGACTTTAAAAACTACCTTGGTCTCTCCTACTTTCTGCCACGTTCTGTTATTCTACAGTTTCAGCACTACAGCTTGACTGTCTCCGGACTAGTAAGGAATGAATCTCTCCCACAGACCGAAGCTCTGTGTTATCAAGCTGCTCAGCCAAACTTAGCCAGAGCGTACTATAGAATCTTGGGAAAAGTGGGAATTAGCAATTACCCCGGACCTAGCCAGTATTTATTTGCTACTGACAATAACCCCCACAGCTCAACCAGTTTAATGCTTTTTATGAACTAGGTAATTTGCATATTGGATCCCTCGTGAGCAGTCAGTACATTTTTATGAAAATTACTACCCAGATACACTGTCCTCAACATTGCCTGATCCAAATCACGACTGTTATTACTAATTTAACCATCCAGATATAAGTTATATAGACATTCTGTCACTACTACTGATGGCGCTTCTATTATCTTATAATATAAGCTATGTTGATCCTCTGTTTAGTAGTTAGCAGCAGCTACCTTGTTGCCAAATCCAGCTTCCATTGCAATTTACTTTGTTTCCAGTTTTTGCAACAATGTGCAATTGGTCTTGTTCCTAACCTGACCTAACAGTCCACTTCCAAATCTCTACAAAGTACTACTTCTTCCACCTAACCACAAGCTCACACCTCAATCGCTGCACTCTGCATATCCCCTCCCCTTCCAATAGAATCCATTCGGTTAGCAGTCTCCACCTGCTTTTCACTTAACTGCATTACAGAATTTAATTTATCCCTCACTCAATCCTCTCCCCTTACCCCTGCACAACAAGCATTCCAACATTTCAAAATAGTAGTTTTTTTCCCCTTTTTTTATTTATTTTGGGCTTGATTTTTTTTTGATTGTTTGAATGGTTCTAACCTAGGAATTGTGGGTTTGATTGTCTGATGTGAACAAAAGAAAGATCTAGCGATGTTAAAGTGTAGTGACTCACCTGTAACAGGTTCTCCAAGGACAGCGAGAATCAGTCCTCACATAAGGGTGATGTCGGCACCCAAAGAGCCTGTGTGGAGCATTTCCTCAGCTTTCAAAGAAAGCCTTTGGGAATGCCACCACAGATGCAAGGTCCCCTTCCTGTCCAAGGGTGCCAATCTTGCTCAGTCAGGTGCCATAGCTAGAGATTCACCAAGATGATGGCAAAAATGGACAGCACCTCCAAGGGGAGGAGGGAGTGTGGTGAGGACTGATTCCTGCTGTCCTTTGAGAACACCTGTTATAGGCAACTATGCTTTCTCCAGGAACAAGCGAAAAGTCAATCCTCACATATGGGATTCTCTAGCTATAGGCTACCGAGGACCTGTAGTTAAAGCACGGCAGAGTTGTGAGCAGGGGAAAGCAAATCTGAAGACAGACCTGATGACCCTGAGTCCATAGAGAGCAACGTCTCTGGTAACCGGAACAAGAAGGGTCGGCAGGCAGGAGTTGCCTAAACTCCGAACAGATTACGGAGTACCACCTGGCCAAAGGCTCTGTCCCGACAGGACTTCCTCTCCAGGCAGTAATGGGTCATGAAGGTATGAGCGGAAGACCAGGTGGCAGCTTGGCAGATGTCCACCAGGGGCACCGAGCAGACACTTATTATAGACATTGCCATCTCTGACACTGCGCTGTGATCCAGCGGTCCAGTGGCAGCCCAGCCTGGGCCTCGGCAAAGGTGATTCAGTCCGCCACCCAAATTGACAAGGTCCACCCTGTCCCAGATGGCTGGGTTCATAGGAGACAAAGAGCTGCCCAGCTTTGCTGTGGACTGGAGACCGCTGCAGGTAGAAGGATAAAGCCTTCTTGCCATCCACGATATGGAGAACGGCCAACACCTAGTCAGTGTGGGGCCTTGGGAAGAAAGTTAGCACCACCACCTCCTGGTTGAGATGGAAGTCCAAGACAACCTTCAGAAGGTTAGGCGGGTGCAAAGAATCACCTTGTTATTGTAGAACCTGGTGTAGGGTGCCTCAGCCATCAGGGCTTGGAGTTCACTGACTCTACAGGTGCCACCAGGAAGGCCAACTTCCAGGATAAGTGCCACAAGGAGCAAGTAGCCAGGGGCTTGACAGGCGGCTTGGTCAGCTGCATGAGGACCACATTGAGGTCCCATTCCACTGGGGGTGGGCAGACAGGGGGCTTGAAAAGGAGCAGGCCCCGCATGAAACGAGACGAGCGGTTGCCCCGAGAGGGGTTTGCCCTCGATGGGATAATGGTTCACCAAGATTGCACTTGGGAGAACCCTAAGTTAAACTTTAGCCCCAGACTGTGAGAGATGGAGCAAGTATTGCAGGACCGAATGTTTCAGGCAAGAGAATGGGTTTACATGGTTCTTCGCGCACCACATCGAAAACCTGCACCTTGTGAAGGCGTATGCCCGTCTCGTTGAATCCTTCCGAGAGCCAAGCAGGATGTCCTCGACCTCCTTGGGAAGATGAAGGGGAGCTAAAGTGACCTGTTCAGCAGCCAAGCTGTAAGGGACAGGGATCCCAGATTGGGGTGGAGGAACAAGCCTCCCTCCTGAGTTAGGAGTCCCGGTGACCTCCTGAGAGGGACTGAGGACTCCATCGAGAAACGGAGCAGCAGGGGGAACCATGGCTGTCTGGGTCAAGAGGATCACTGAGGTCCTGTCCCGCTGGACCTTGAGAAGGGTCCATGCTAACAGTGGCATGGGAGGGAAGGCATTTGGCAGGCCCGTTGCTCACGAGAGGAAGGAGGCATTCAGAGCCACCCAACCCGGGTGCAGACAGAGACCGCAAAACGAGGGAGCAAAGTGCTGGCTGGACTGGCGAACAGATCCAGGTCCTGGGTGCCCCAGAGCTGGAATAGCCGCTGTGCTGTCGCGGGGCTCAGGTGCCACTCATGCGGCTGGAGAACCCTGCTCAGTCAGTCCACCAAGGCATTGTCTTGGCCCGGGAGATAGACAGCTCTGAAGATAATGTCCTGGCTTACCGTATATGAGCACAGGGTCACCGCCTCCTGGCAGAGGCTGTAGGAGCCGGTACCCCCGTTTGTTAAAGGAGAACATAGTGACCTGATTGTCCGTCTGCATGAGCACCTCTTGGTGCCGCAGCCGATGCTGAAATGCCTTCAGTGCGAGGACGGTGGCTCGGAGCTCCAGCAGGTTGATCTGCTGCTGACTCTCCTTGGGGGACCAGACCCCCTAGGTGTGCAGCTCCTCACAATGGGCCCTCCAACCCGAGAGGGAGTTGTCCATCGTCAGGACTGGCTGGGAGGGGGGGGGGTCGGGGTCTGGATGGGCATGCCCCAGAGCAGGTGTTGTGCATCCTGCCTCCAGATCAAGGAATCCGCCAACCAAGGTGAGGCAGGTGAGACAGAGATGAGGTTCTGGAGTCGGCCCGCCACCTGGGTCCACTGTGTGCGGAGACACCACTGCGCTGCCCACATGTTGAGGTGGGCAATGGGCACAATGTGGACTGTGGAGGTCATGAGGCCGAGGAGGCAAAGCATTGACTGAGCCGAGACTGTGCTGCGACTCTGCACGTTGGACACCAGGGACGTGAGGTGGTCTGCCCTGTCCTGGGGGAGGAAGGCTTTGGCCTGGAGTGTATCCAGGCGAGCCCCTATGAACTCCAGGGA
Source organism: Ichthyophis bannanicus (assembly GCA_033557465.1). Taxonomy (NCBI): domain Eukaryota; kingdom Metazoa; phylum Chordata; class Amphibia; order Gymnophiona; family Ichthyophiidae; genus Ichthyophis; species Ichthyophis bannanicus. Next base: position 27,541,134 of record CM066049.1, read on the forward strand.
TTGCACTGGAGTAAGGTGGGATTTTGGGTGGCTGACCACAAAGCCCAAGTGCTGTAGAAGCTGGATGTTGCGGCCTGTGGCTGCACGCTTCTGAGGCTGTCCCCCCCTTTTATGAGCCAGTCTTCTAGATAAGGGTAGATGAAGGCGCCTTGGAGACAGAGCTGGGCTGCCACCACCGCAAGACACTTGGTGAAGACCCGTGAAGCGGAGGTGATGCTGAAGGGGAGCACCCTGTACTGGTAGTGATTGCCTCCTACCACAAACTGCAGGTACTGTCTGTGGTTGGAGTGGATGAGGATGTGGGTGTAAGCATCCTTTAAATCCAAGGAGCATAGCCAATCGCCCTGCTGGAGGTAGGGCAGCAGGGTTCCAAGGAAGAGCATTTTGAACTTCTCTCACACAATGAATCTGTTCAGGTTCCTCAGGTCGAGGATGGGCCTGAGACCTCCTGTTCTTTTCAGGGTGAGGAAGAATCCTGAGTAGAACTCCCTTCCCCTTAGGTGAGATGGTATGGGCTCCACTGCCCCATCTTTGAGGAGGCCTGCGAGTTCCTTAGTTAGTAAGGCCTAGTGCAGGGGAAGGCGCTGGGGCTCCTCGGAAGTAGGGGGGGGAGGTGTCTGGTCCAGATGAAGGAGGTAGCCCTCTCAGATGACCTGAAGAACCCACATGTCGGTGGTGATGGAGTCCCACCTATGGGCAAATTGGACCAGCCTTCCCCCCTGTCAACAGCTGGTTGTCCAGTAGTCAAGAGGCTATGCTATCGGCGTCAAAACCCTGAGCTTGGCTGTGCTAGAGCTGGCGGCTGGGTCTTTGATCCTTTAGGCTTGCGAGGCCCCTGGCCGGAGCCGTTACTCTGACCGCCCTGTGGTTGGGTCGGCGTGGCCATGTACAGAGGGTTATCCCCTGTAGGGGTGGCCCTTCCTGAGGAAGAAGGGTTTCTTTCCTTGTGGCTTTTTCCTAGGAAGGGTGGAGGTCTTCCTGGAGAGCAGAGTAGGGTGATGTACTCTGTCTCAATTTCAGCCACTTTGTCCTGCGTAGGCTTACCAAAGAGCTGCTCCCCGAGGCAAGGAACGTCGTGGAGCTTCTCCTGCACCCACTGCACCAAGTCAGAGGACTGGAGCCAATGTCGGCCACTGCCATTCGCACAGAGGATTCAAAGCAGTCGTAGGCGGCTCGTGAGAGGTATTAAGAGCACTCACCGAATGACTTCGAGAGCGCCAGGAAGCGCCGGAGGTGGTCACAATCAAGACCAGGATGTGGCATGCTAGTATGGAGCCCTGGTAACATTTGTGCCTGAAGGCATTGAGGGCACAAGACTCCCTGCCCGGAAGGACTGAAGAGTGAGTCTTCGGGCTCTTCTGCTTAAAAATGGCCAACTCAATGACCATGGAGGTGTGGGGAAGCTGTGCCTTCTGAAACCCCAGACCCCGCTGGACCCTGTACATGGACTCCAGGAGTCGGAATGACGATCTGGACAGAGGATGGGGTCTCCCACATGCGGAGAAGAAGCCAACTAAGGATGGAGGGGACCTGAACCGTGAGGGTTTCCCTTGATGGTGCCTCATATTGGAGGATATAGAGTTCCTCCGCTTGAGGCTCCTCTTCAGACTCTGTGGTAAGTGTGAGGGCCCGTGCCATATCACTTATAAACTAAAGGAAAGAGTTGTCAGCAGGGATGGGTCCAAAGGGAGGTCTCGGTGAATCAAAGTCTCTGGTGAAGTGTACCCATCGGATTCCCACTCCAAATAGCCCATGGAAGACTCTAGGTTGGGTGGTTCAGAGCCTGTCTGGAGCCGGAAGCACTTGCTCGAGATGATCTCGCACCCGAGAAAGCAGACTGAGACCCTCGCAGAGGATCCTCACGAGGCGTTTGGCTCTCAGGGATCACTGCGGCAGCCCGGGGAGTCTTCGAGGTCGTGGACCCTGTGGTGTCATGGCACGTACCAGCAGAGCCAGGCATCTACGCCTGCTGGGCAGTGAGGAATGCAGAAATGCTGCATTCCAAGGCCAGCATTCGGGCCTCCCACTCGGGAGTGAGGCCCTACGACGCAGATGAGGGGTGACCAGGACAGATGTCGGAGGAGGAGAGGGAGTCCTAGCAAGGGCGACTCTCAGGAGACCGGCCACCATCGACGGAAGCCTCTGCATCGGTTCAAGGTACCTTTCTCAGCCGCTCCATCTCCTACTCTTCGGACTGTCGCAGGGGGCTGAGGGACCGGGCACGTGATTTCTCACGCTTGTCCGACCTCCTCCAGATGGCATCTGTGCAGACGCCTTCCTCATCCGCTCGGAGGACTCCTGGTCGGAGTGCCTGTGGGCGAACATTGGGCAGCTCCAAGGGTTGCAGGGCCTTGGAGCGCAAGCTACCGGGGATACAGGGGTCGAGTCTGCCTTATTGAAGATATCCACTATATTTAGAGTTACTCCATACAAACAATAATGGAGCTTATGTTGGGAGTAGAGCATTAGATAGAATAAAAAGAAAAGTAATTCTATAAGACATTGCAGTAGATCAGCTTCTCCACAGCTTGCTTTGTTTTGTTTACGAAACATTGATTACACAGGTACACTACCAAAAAACTGCCTCCAGTTTTGCAACTGATTCCTATAGATTTTGGGGTGCTGAATCCAGGAAAAATAGCCAAAATGTTCCATCACGTCACGTTTTCTTGCAAAATTAGATTTCTTACCCATATAAGGAATGTTCACATAATTTCTTTTTAGCCGACTGCAGTTTATTTTCTTGGCCCAAAATAGAGGTTGTAATGGTTAACTAACTAGAAACACTCCCTCATGATATTTTAGAGTGTTTTGTATTCATTTTATACATTAACAGGACAATTGGGAGGCGGGGGGCTAAATCCAGTACTCGCGCTGGCGCATGTTCTTTCCTGTTCGCCTCGCCTCGTTCGCTCGCTCAAACACGGTGGTTGCGACATGAACGTTCCTGTCAAATTTCAGTTTCTTGCAAGTTCATTATTACCTTTTGTTTGCTCAGTCGTAATCCAGCTTTATTCCGAAGTGGTTCACTACAGTTGTAGTTTGCAGTGCTGTGTATTTGTGATGGCTCACAGAGCCAGAGGTTGCGTCAACTCTCCGGACAGTTTTTGTTTTATTTGTGGGGAATATACCGTGAAAAAGCGGCAGAGGAACATTTCTGCATTTATTAAAAACGTATATTTCGCCTATTTCGGTTTGAAGTTAGGCGATCAAGACAAACCGTGGGCTCCTCACAAAGTGTGCAAGACATGTGAGGAAGATCTACGCTTATGGATGAAAGGTAAAAAACAAGCATTTCGTTTTGGAATACCTATGATGTGGCGTGAACAAAGAGACCACAGCAGTGACTGCTATTTTTGTTCTTGCATTGTGAAGGGATACAACTTAAAAAATAAGAACGTAATAAGTTACCCCAACCTTCCCTCAGCAATTAGGCCTATGCCTCATAGCAACGAAGTACCTGTGCCTGAACCACCAAAATCTTTGGATCATATTTGTGTGGACGGTTCTGATCATGATGAGACTCATCAGATGGCTTTTCCCGATGAGTCCAGTACTTCCGAGTTTGAAACTGAACCAGATCCGAAACCTGAACTTTTCTCTCAAGCTGAATTGAATGATTTAGTCCGGGATTTAGGACTCCCAAAAGATGCTGCCCAACTGCTAGGTTCTCGGCTTAAACAGAAAAATCTATTGTCACCAGGAACAACTTTTTATTGGTACCGCAACCGCGAGACACAATTTTTGAAGTATTTCAGCAAAGAGGAAGATTTGGTATTTTGCAACGATATATACGGAGTGATGGAAAAGTTTAAACTCAAGTATGATCCTGCTGAATGGCGGCTGTTCATTGATTCGTCAAAAGACAGCATAAAAGGTGTTCTTCTTCATAATGGCAACACATTCGCTTCAGTTCCTATTGCTCACTCTGTTATTCTCCAAGAAAAATACGAGAATTTGGCCCTGATTCTTCAGAAGATTCGTTATGATGAGCATAAGTGGATGATTTGTGGAGACTTTAAAATTCTATCCATGCTATTAGGGCAGCAATCCGGTTTCACCAAATATCCCTGCTTCCTTTGCTTGTGGGATAGCCGGGCCCGCGACCTACACTGGGGGAAAAAAGACTGGCCAATTCGGGAGTATTTGAGACCCGGTGAGAAAAATGTTCTTCATGAGAGCTTGGTACCTCGTGATAAAATTCTATTACCACCTCTCCACATTAAGTTGGGTCTCATTAAGCAATTCATCAAGTCCCTTCCAAAAGATGGTGAGTGCTTTCGGTACCTTTGCTCAAAGTTCCCCCGACTTTCTGAAGCAAAGCTAAAGGAAGGAGTGTTTGTTGGCTCTGATATAAGGAAACTCATTTCAGATGGAGCATTCGCTGAAACGATGTCTGAGAAGGAAAAAGAAGCCTGGGAATCCTTCAAGGATGTTGTTCTCAAATTCTTGGGGAACAGGCGGGATGAGAACTATAAGGATATTGTTGCCAGGATGCTCAATGCCTTCAAAGAACAAGGCTGTAACATGAGCCTGAAAGTCCATTTCTTGCAGCCCCATGTGAACTACTTTCCCGAAAACTTGGGGGCGTACAGTGAAGAACAAGGTGAAAGGTTTTATCAGGACATCAAGGACGCAGAGAGAAGGTACCAAGGAAGATGGAACACCACTATGATGGCTGATTTCTGCTGGTTGCTGCTGCGGGAAACCCCAGATGAAAAATACGCCAAGCAGCGCACCAAGAGAAGCATTCGGGGGAAGAAGAAACAGGCCCACCAGGAGATTGATTGACCCAAGAATGACTTTAAAATCTAAACTGTGTTGACAAATATCGTGTTTTTACTAAACTTTGAAATAAAAATTTGCTAGTTATTACCACAGTGTCGGATCTCATTTATTAGAATTTTATTTTCACACCATCGGGTGTTTGTCTTCATGTATTGCAATGGTGCGGTTTGCGTTTTCTATTCTTACATACATACCTGTACAACATTTTTTGCACATTTCTTTGCTTTGCTTTGTGTCTAACCTCGCTCTTATATGCTCAATGTTTGTGCACATGTATGTGGCTGTTTTAAGTGCAGACAATTTTGCTACCATCACAGTGTGTTTTGTTGACATTACTCTATTCTTATGTGCTGCCTTGTTACAATTTTCTTTATTCTTATTTGAATAACTACTAAACAATTAGTATAAAGAATTCATCCAAGAAACTTTTATCTCGATCGCACTCAATCTGAAACGTTCACCTCAAACTGCTAACCCAATGTAGCAAAAAATCTGTACGTGATGGAGCAAATTGGTTACCAGATTTGGATTCAGCGCACCAAAAAACGTAAAAATCAATCGAAACAGAGGCAGTTTAAAAAAAATTTTTTTTAGTGTACCTGTGTTATTGTTTGTATGGAGTAACTCTAAATATAGTGGATGTGTACAATACTCCGTGAAGACCGAATTTCAAACTTATTGATGATATTGCCTGGCTTCTGCCGGTGACTCTGGATGACCTTAAAGGACATCTTTTTGCATAAGGAGCATTTCTCTGGGCCGTGACGCGCCCAGACACCTGAGGCAGCAATCATGGGTGTCTGTGAGTGACATGTTTTTGGTGCACCAATCACATTTTTTGAAACCAGAGGCCATTGGGGCAAAAAGGACCCCTGCGAGGAGGAGGACCCTCGATGCGACCAGCAGTTAAAAAGAGTGCGAAAACGCTAAAGTGGAAAAGAAGGGAAATGGGTCCCTGAGACCAACCACTGAAGCAGCAGTGCTCGAGGGGCAGGAGGGGGATCAGGCACTAGCTGGAAAAGAGAAAAATGTACTTAGTGAAGAAAAAACTTTTTCCGGGGATGAGACGCATGTCTGAAGGGCTCTGCGGACTGAGCAAGATGGCACACTTTGGCGGGAAGGGGACCACGTATGCGTGGTGGCATTCCCAAAGGCTTTCTTTGAAAGCTTGGGAAGTGCTCCGCACGGGCTCCGTCGGTGCTGATGTCACCCATATGTGAGGACTGACTTCCTGCTTGTTCCTGGAGAAACTGTGGCTACCTGTACGAGTACACAGTGGATAGAATGAAGCAATACCTGGTATGCATGGAGCCTCACCAAACCCAGAAAAGCTGGCGCGAGTAACTGAGACAACCAGCACTTAGCAGTCTTAAAGGAAAGGAAATAGCAGCCAAACACCCCTTTACCCTTAATGATTCCCTCCGTCTATTTTACTTTTTCTTTACACTCTTGAGGTGGCAGGAAGGGAAAGCCGTGGAGGGGGGGGTGGACAACTCATGTTCCTGCTGCTCACAGGTTTTGGAGGCTCCCGGGCTGGATAACACTAGAGTCCCCTAGACTTGCTACTTGCAGACACATAAAGCCCTAGGCTGGAAGGGAGGGAAGGAGACCTGGGGCTCCGAGACAGTTCTACCCGGTTATGTCTGTTGACGGCTGCCCAGCAGTCCTGCCAGCCCTTACTCACCACATAGCCACAGAGCAATTCACAAGGACCTTTCTAAAAACTCTCTTGCCTGTTTCCACCAGGCTCGCCGAAATAGTTTATTACTATGATTTTTTTTTCTACTAGGAAGTGATAGTGCCTCTATACAAGTCTTTGTTGCGACCTCATTTAAGTATTGTGTGCAATTCTTGAGACTACACCTTCAAAAGGATATAAACAGATTGGAGTTGGTGCAGAGGGTGGCTACTAAAATGGTTAGTGGTCTTAGTTATAAAGCATATGAGGACAGACTTAAGTATCTTAATATGTATACTTTAGAAGAAAGGTGGGATAGAGAAGATATGATAGAGATGTTAAAATACCTCCATGGTTTAAAAGCACAAGAGGAGAGCCTCTTTCAAATGAAAGCAAGTTCTGCTATGATGTGACACAGGATGAGATTGGAAGGGGATAGACTCAGAGGTATTATGCAGAAATATTTCTTAATGGAAAGTGTGATAGATGCGCAGAATGGTCTGGTCTCCTAGTGGAGGTGGTGGAAATGAGGACAGTGTGTCTATTAAAAAAAACATGGGACAAGCACGGAGGATCTCAAAAGGAAAAAAAGGAGACTATTGTACTAGTTGATATGGAAGGGCAGACTAGATAGGCCATGTGGTCTTTTTCTGCTGTCTAGTACAAAACGCTGAAGGGACCTCATGAGAGCTCCACCACTCATGGACTCCTCGCTCAGCTGCTGAGGACACAGACTGGATCCTGGAGCTAAAGGGGGAGCTCATGAATTGGGATAGCAGGATTCTGCCATGCTCAGCCCTCAGCTGCTGGTGGACTGACAACTCATGCGTAACTGGACTGGCCTGGAGGTATGATTAGGAACATCAGATTGCACTAATGTCTATATATTTATTTTATTTATTAAGCCAGATTTGTATACCACCTTATCCTACAATCAAAGTGGTCACATCACAATTGGAGGGTTACATTTAATATTAGGGTACTTAACATTATACAATGAACTCGTATGTCTAGTTGGTATGAGTGGGTATCGAGTTGGTGGAGGTAGTTGCATTACCGTTCGGGTGGAGACTATTGTCTGTCTGCTCATAGGCTTCTGTAAAGAAAGCACAGTTAATCACCTGTAACAGGTGATCTCCGGGAACAGCAGGAATTTAGTCTTCACATATGGGTATCGTCGGTACCGATGGAGCCTGCGCGGGAATGCTCCCCCAGCGTCCAATTAGAAAGCTTTTGGGAGCATCCCACAGCGCCTGCGTGCTGTCTTCCCACCTTTCCCAATTGTCTCTCTCCAGTTGAGTTTTAAAGCTGAGACAAAGAGAGAGAGAGGGAAAGGAAAGAAAAGAGAGATACAACTCCTAGGGGAGGTGGGTGGGTTGTGAAGACTAAATTCCTGCTGTTCTCGGAGATCACCTGTTACAGGTGAGTAACTATGCTATCTCCAGGAACAAGCAGGAATGTAGTCTTCACATTTGGGGACTCCATAGCTACAGATGCCAGGGAGAGACCCCAGATGTTGTGTGCCCTGTGAAAAGGCTCCACATCCCCCCATGGATCTCTGGCATCCTACCGGGAATGGTGGGTAGGAGTTGATTAAGTATGGAACAGGTGTCGTAGAACAGCCTAACCAAACAAGGCATCCCAGTGGGATTCCTTGTCTAAGCAGTAATGGGCTGTGATGGTATGAACCGAGGCCCAAGTAGCTGCTCGACAGATGTCGTCAATAGACACAGAGTGTAGATGAGCCATTGAGGCTGCCATGGCTCTCACATTGTGAGCTATGACATGGCCTTCCAGAGAAAGGTTTTTACTCTGATAGGTAAAAGAAATACACTGTGCAATCCAATTGGACAATGTTCTCTTGGAGACTGGAAGTCCCAAATGGGAAGAATCAAAAGCAAAGAGTTGAGAGGACTTTCTATGTTGCTGTGTCCTTTGTAAGTAAAAAGCAAGTGCTCTTTTACAGTCCAAAGTATGAAGACGCTTTTCTGCATTTGAAGCATGAGGCCTTGGAAAAAATACAGGCAGGTAAACTGCCTGGTTTAAATGAAAAGATGAGACCACCTTTGGCATAAAGTGTGGATGAGTCCTAAGGACTACCTTATCATGATGGAACCTCGCATAAGGAGGATCAGCCACTAATGCTTGCAACTCACTAAAGAGTAGTTACTCACCTGTAACAGGTGTTCTCCAGGAGCAGCAGGAATCAGTCCTCACATATGGGTGACGTCGGCGCCGACAGAGCCCTCGCGGAGCAATTTCCCCAGCTTTCAAAGAAAGCCTTTGGGAATTGCAGCGCGCATGTGCGGTCCCCTTCCCGCCCAAGGGTGCCATCTTGCTCAGTCTGATGACATAGCTAAAAGACAGCAAAAAAATTAGCAAAAACGAAATGATAGGACTGCAGCTCCAAGGGGAGGAGGGAGGGTTGTGAGGACTGATTCCTGCTGCTCCTGGAGAACACCTGTTACAGGTAACTACTCTTTCTCCAGGACCAAGCAGGAAGTCAGTCCTCACATATGGGACTCCCTAGCTTAATCAATAAACAAACATAGAAAACAAAAAAGGGGTGGAGAGAGGAGGGGGAGGGGGGAAACTAATGTGACCCACAAAATCTTAAAAGAATTATAAAAAAACTTACTTAAAAGTATAAGCATTGCCCAAACTCCGCGACGGCAAAAATCGTGAACCTCACACAGGATATACTTGAAAAACGCCCACGGCTGCGCACTTTAAATGTAGTGAGGCCGGTCCAACAAAATGACATCATGGCTGCTATGTAAATGCCAAACGTAAAATACATAGGGACAACGTGCAATCATCCAAAGGAATATAAATGAAACGAAGGAAAAAGAACATCAATGGATATAGATCACTCATTAATACAAATGATGAGATACCTCTTAAAACACTGATAAAGAAAAAGAACCGATTCTGAAAACCACTCTAAATAATATATTGATAACGTCAGACACCATATAAATAGGCACAAGGAGGGAGAAATAGAAAGAAACAAAAGCTCCTAAGAATATCAATATTAAAAGGCCCCCCCAACAGTAACAAAACCGCTGCCCAAAATAATCGTGTACATAAATATTTATATATAAAAAACAAATTAGGCGTAAACTAGCCTCAAATGTAAAAACTAAAGAAAAACGGACAAATCTCTCTCCATATTCAAACCTTCCGGATGCAAACTATTCAAATTATAAATATAGCGTTGTTCAAGGCGCAATAGGGTTTTTTCCCTTTCCTTCTTCTCTTCCTTTTCCCATCCCCCCTCCCCTCTCCTTTCCCTCTCTCCGTTCTTTCTTCTTTTCTTTCTTTCCTTCTTTTCTTCCTTGCCCTTCCCTTTCCCCCACCCTTTTTCCCTCCCTTCCCCCCTCCCCTTTTCCCTTCCTTCCCTCCCCCCTTCCCCTTCCCCTCCCCTTTTCCCTTCCTTCCCTCCCCCCTTCCCCCTCCTCTCTCCCCCCTTTTTTGTTTTCTATGTTTGTTTATTGATTCAATTTTCAGATACGTACTAGTCTAATTTTTTTAAAAACTTTTTATTCACTTTGGCATAACCCCCGTTCAGTGTACTATTCAATGGTTCATTCTTACACATAGTGGTGACACCCACCCTTTTGTCTGACAATTTAATAAGTTTGGAGTTTGCAGTTTATCATCCCTTTGCATATAATGTTTGTGATGTCACATATATTCTTCATTAATAAACCCAGGATGAATTGACTATTGCTATTAAAATGCAACTGTTCGGTTTTTATAATATCCAATCAATTTGGTGTTTACGATCACATTTTTAAAGACATTTCCATAGCCCCAGATCTTAATTAGTTGTATGAAGTGGTGGTTGCACCTTTCCATCGGCCAGATATCATAAGAGTTTTGGAGTCCATAAAATTTCATTCCTCCTTATCTCATGTTTGCGATGTTGTACAGATTTTCTTTTTTCTTTTTCCTTCTTGTGAATGGATTCATTGTACATTTGGCGTGTGTAGAGTAGGTGCATTTACCCAAAATAATGATGAGATACTCACATTTTTTTAAAATTTTTCAAAACTATTCGAAAATATAAGAGAGTTTTTTATTGACTCTCTCCACAGGTTCAGGTATCACCAAAGTATTTATATTGGTCACGTGTTCTCTTACACAGGTATTATCCCATTTTCCTATTATCTTTTATCTTTATAGCTTACACCATATGGTTCAATGTAGTTTTAAATGGTTTCTTAGATTACAATATTTTATCTTTTACTTTTAGATGGTATTTTTGAATAAACACACACATAATTTGAGTAGGCATTTGCCATTTTTAACCCCCCTTTTTTTGGTCCTCATCCCTCATTTGTTTTATCTTGTACTGAATGCTTTTTCAAAGTTTCATTGTTATTTGCCTTAGGTTTATCGTCTTATATAAATAAACTAGAGATAGTTTATTAAGTAACAAACAACATCAGAATCAGGTACGTTTCTCATATTTATCACATCCTTTGTGTGTTTTTATGTTTTTTATTATACTTGTCTTTTATTGATTATATATAATTGGTTTAAATTATTTTAATAATTTGTTTATTTATCATCTTATACATTTATTTATTTATTACAAGCTCTTATATACCGCACTATTTGGGATCAGCGCGGTTTACAGTACAACAAAAGACCAGAACAAGCTGTTTGGTTTTACATTGAACAGGAAAACGAACTTGGATAATACATGGGGAAAATTTAACTGCAACAATTTACAAAGTATTTACATGTACATATAACAGTATTATTCTTAGATCAGGTTGGGTGTTCAAAGGGGGTTGGAGGTCAGGAAGGTGATAGGGTGTTCTGGAAGTAGTGGGGGAATAAATTGGATTTGATTGCCTTTCTGAATGAGGTTAGATCAGGGATAGCCCGAATTTCAGGTGGTAAAGTGTTCCAGCACTTAGGGGCATAGAAACTGAACGCCCTGTTAGATGTCGCTCGTGAGCATTTAGTTGCTACCTTATGGATTATTAGCGAGTTTGTAGATAAAGTTCTCCTGGATCTGTTAGGTGGAACGGTCTGAATGAGGTTCATTAGAGAGGAGGAGGTGATGCCTTTGATAGCCTTGAAAGTGAGTAATAATGTTTTGAACAACAGTCTCCCATGTATGGGGAGCCAGTGAAGCTGCTTTAGAATAGGTGTTACATGGTCCCTTCTTGATGCTCCGTAGAGGACTCTGGCCGCAGTGTTCATGGCAAGTTGCAAGGGGTTTAAGTTGGAGTGTGGGAGGCCTTGAAAAACGGCATTAGCGTAGTCAAGGTGCAGTAGGGTTAACGCTTGGAATATAGTCCGGAAGTCTTCAGGATCAAGCAAGGAGCGAAGGTGGCGGAGTGTCCGGATTTTTAGATAAATCGCTCTGACTACGTTAGATATATGTAATTTCATGTCCAGATGCTGGTCCAAGGTATCGGATTGAAGGCTTAGTTTTGAGCTCGGCTTCTTTCACTTTTAACTGGGAAGGGGGGGTGAACAATGGGTCTCTAGTGAATGAATTTTTTATGTAACTGTCCACATATATTTATTCATTTATTGGTCCATTTGTTTTTATTTGTTATTATATTATGTATTTATTTATATTTTATAATGTAACTAATTTATATGTGGTAACATTTACATATTCATTAAGCTCTGATTTTTACTGCATATTTATATATGTTATTTTATTTTTATATATTCTTTTAGGTTTAACGTTTTTAGTTTTTACATGCTTGCTTTGTTCTTTTAATATTTGTGTCTATATTAATTTTATTTGTATGATATAACTTGTTTTATATGACACATTCTAGCCATTCAAGCCCCTGAAGAAGGCTTTCACGAAGCACGGCCTGTGTCGGGCCAGTGGCTGAAGAGGAATAACAATAAGTTTCAATAAAGGTTACATTTTATACGTTCCTTCATTGCAATCCACGTTTTCTACTGGGTGGTCTATTTGCACGTGGTTTTGTGCTTCCTTTGTTGGACTTTTCGGTTACATGGCATCAAGGCGCCTGCTAACAATTGGTACGGATGCCAGTATTTCCCACATTCGGAGGCAGCAGCGATCAAGGATCGAGGGCACTGGGACCGTATGGGTCTCCTTTGGGGGTGCTTCGTATTGGAATAATTCAAATTCCTCAGTGAGCAGGTCCTCCTTGGTCTCAATGGCGAGGGCCTTGGCCATATCCCGCACAAAATTGCGGAATGTAAAGTCCTTGGGTGGGGAGCAGCATCAGGTAGTCGGGAGAGATAGGTCCGAGGGAACATCACGGTGTTGCCTTGTGTCCAGGGACTCCTTGTCCTAGGTCTCCCATTCGGATTCAAAGTCCGAGTATGAATCCGATACCGTGCAATCAACTCCATCGAGGACCATTCTCAGCGGTCTGTGACCTCTGGAGAATCGTCACTCCAAGTCACAGGTGCTCGCCAGGGAGGACCGGTGTCCCAAGGAATGGGGTGGGATTTCTTCATTTTCCCAGATCTGCCCTCCAAGGAATTCTTCTTCTTGTGCTCCACCTCGGGGGATTTCCACTTGGAGGAACCATGGCCATGGGACTCCGAGGAGGCCATGACTTTGTGAGGCACCGAGGTAACTTATCTGCTGCTGATGGTGACACTTCAGGGCCTTTTAAGTCATGGTTCTGCAGAGCTCACAATCGGAGTCGTCCTGCTCCGGGCCAAGACATTGGAGGAGGCAGTTGTGTGGGTTGGTGAGTGACATTTTGCCACACTGGTCTCACTTCTTGAAGCCACTGGAGGCCATCGGAAAAAGGAAGGTCCGAGGGCTTTGGCTGAAAAAGGGTGCAAATGCCATTGGAGGCGCATCTCGATGAAAAAATGAAAAACCTAATAGAGGACCCCAAGGAGCAACACTGAGGCAAGCTGGCTTGGGATCAGGAAGGAATTGGTACGCAAACCAGAGAAAACCAATAAAAAAATCAGACTTTTTCGAGGGAAAACTGAACATCCTATGGGCTCTGCAGAAAATAGGAGACTGAGGCAAGATGACACTCTTGGGCAGGAAGTGGTGCATCTCCCAAAGGCTTTCTTTGAAAACCGAGGAGATTCTTCCATGGGGCTCCGTCGGCACCATCACCCATATGTGAGAACAGACTTTCTGCTTGTTCCTGGAGAAACAACATAAGCACTGCAAGTTAGATGCAAGGCATTGATAAGGCAGGCAAAAACAGAATTTGAAAAAAAGCTTGCCATGGAAGCAAAAACGCAAAATAAAAACTTTTCAAGTACATTCGTAGCAAAAACCTGTGAAAGAGTCAGTTGGACCATTAGATGATAGAGGGAGAAAAGGGGCACTAAGAGGAAACAAGGCCATAGCGGCGAGAATGAATGAGTTCTTTGCTCTGGTCTTTACTAAATAAGATATAGGGAAGTGTACATGACTAAAATGTTATTTAAAGGTGATGCATCAGAAGAACTGAATGAAATATCGATAAACCGGGAAGATGTATTACAACTATTTGATAAACTGAAGAGTAGTAAATAATCAGGACCAGATGGTATATCCAAGGGTGTTGAAAGAACTGAAACATGTGATCGCACAGCTACTATTAGTCATCTGTCAACTATCATTAAAATCACCTGCAGTACCTGAATACTGGAGAATGGCTATTGTAATGCAAATTTTTAAAAAGGGTTTCGGGGGGGGGGGGGGGGATCCAGGAAATTACAGAACAGTGAGCCAGACATCAGTAACATATACAGGGCAAAATGGTAGAAACCATTACAAAGGATAAAATTATAGAACATGTAGATAGTCATGGTTTAAAGGGAAAAAGCCAACATGGATTTAGTAAAGTAAAGTCTCGCCTTACAAATTTGTTATATTTTTTTGAAGGTGTGAACAAACAGGTACACCAAGGCGAGATGGTTAATATAGTGTACCTGGATTTAAAGAAAGCCTTTGACAAGGCCCCTCATGAGAAACTCTTGGCAAAATTAAAAGTTTATGGGATAGGTGGTAGTGTACTATTGTGGATCAGGAACTTGTTAAAACAAAGAAAGCAGAGAGCAGGGCTAAATAGCCAATTTTCCCAATGGAGAAAGCACAGTTACTTACCTGTAACAGGTGATCTCTGGGAACAGCAGGAATAAGTCTTCACATATGGGTACGTCGGTACCGATGGAGTCTGCGCGGGAACGCTTCCCAGCGTCCAATCAAAGAGCTTTTGGAAGCATCCCACCACGCCTGCGTGCTGCCTTCCCGCCTTTCCCAACTGCCTCTCCTCAGTTAAGTTTTAAAGCTGAGACAAAGAGAGAAAAAGAGAAGGGAAAGATAGAGATAGAGAATACAACTCCTAGGGGAGGTGGGTGGGTTGTGAAGACTTATTCCTGCTGTTCCCAGAGATCACCTGTTACAGGTAAGTAACTGTGCTATCTCCAGGAACAAGCAGGAATGAGTCTTCACATATGGGGACTCCCAAGCTAAGATGCCTGGAGTTCCAGCATGTTATAGGTTGGAACATGCTACACCTCATATCGCCAGGCATCCTCAGGATGGAGGGTAGGAGTTGAAACAGAAAGGTGCTGTAAAAGACAGCTAACCTAACTAGCATAGGACTGCAGGCAAGCAGTCCTTGTGTGGATGACAATTATCATCAAATATAATGAAAATGAAATATTGCAGTATCGACCTCCCCTAACAGGATTGCAGAAAAGTAAGGAGGTTCATGAGATCTACTGGGGATCCAGTAGAGGAACCTCAAGGAGGACCTCACTGTGAAGTAGAGGTAATAAACCTGTTGGAAAAAAATAGTGGAGGTCAGAATCCTGAAAGGTGAGAGGTAACCCCAGGGATCAACTGGGGTAGTACAAAAACGGTAGGCTTTCAGCGGAAGGCTTTATGGAAAAAGCCCCAACTCTTTTGGCTGCAGAGTGGCTCACTCTTAGGAGCAAAAAGAGGAAAGGCTGACCGATTTGGACAAACCAGCCTAGTCCTTGTGGTAAAAAGGGGTATGGAAAAAACCTTGTATCCCAAAAAGAAAGGACAGGTGTCTGAGGCTTTAGAGCCTCAGATTAACTGAAGAGCCGCAATGACTTTCCTAACTGGTGATAGCTAGGAAAGATACTGGAACATTTTATTTATTTATTTATTTAACTTTCTTATATACCGCGCTCTTTACACCAGTGCGGTTCACATGAAACAAAACTATGCAGAGCAGGGGAATGAACTGCATTTACATTATAACAGGGAGTTATGTACAGGAGACATACGAACAAGATAACTATGTGCAGAATAAACTATCAACATATGTACATGGAGAGCTTCAGGGGTACCTAATCCTTAAGGTTATGGTAGAAAAGTTGTTAACTACCACGGGAGTGGTTGTGTGTGTAGCACCCCAAACATGAGCATAGACAGATAGATAAGTATGTAAATACATATCTACCTATAATAAATATCTCGACAGATACACATATATATACGTATAGATATATAGACATATAAGAATATATATCTATAGTGAGATATAGAAGGGCATAACATATACACACACAAATGACAGACATATATATCTATAGAGATGTATACAGATATATATATATATAGATATGAATATATAGGCCTATATATAGATGTCTGCAATTAAGCAGACAGAGATATGCCTATAGAAAGTATATTCACATAGGAGATGTGAAGAGGAAAGATTCATCTAATAACAAGAAGGTGGAACCTACTTGAGAAGATATATGGAGAATCTATTCCCCCTGGTTATGATGGAAGGAGTCAGGGGAAAAATCTCCCTGACAAGGAACAAACTAGATTGCTGCAAGAATGCTAGCCAGTGAAATAACCCGGATGGTTACGTGAAAAGCAGAGGATAATATCAGCCTGCAGGCAGCAAGTCTCGAGTCTTCCAGAACTCTAGCATGGTAAATGGACAGAAGACGCACAGGAATGAGATACCATGTTGACCTACATGAGGGGCAAAAAGGGTATCATGCGTTCTTTAGCTAAATATGCGCTGTCCATGAAGGATTAGGATACCATGAGGATGAGCTGCAAGGAAAAAAAAGAGCATATTCCCGGTGGGAATCCTGAGGACCAAACCAGGGAATTGAACAACTCTTTAAGCTTTCACGTAAGAGAAGGCCCATGTCCTTTGTTTTAAAAAGAAGATAGTGGGGTAGGAAGAACCCTTCCAGTCATGAGGGGCATAACTGAGGGAGCCTTTTCCAACCATCTAGGACAGCTGTTTTTGAAAATCCTAATGCTCTCTAGCAAGGGCAGATGGTGGAAAGCTTCTCTGTAGAATTGCAGAGAGCATAATGCAGGAGAATTAGGAGATAGAACTGGCTGCTGGAAAAGCCAGTACCTACCGTCAACTATGCTGCCAAACCCAAGGGAATTGGAGATGGCAAGAATAGAAGACAATCCGAGAAGCCTGTAGTGATAGATTTCCCAAGAAAGATGAATCCACTGTCTTGGAGTCACTACTAAGGCCAGAAAGAATGTAGTGGAGGACAACTCTGGATGCTTGTGGAGAAGAACCAGTGGTCCAATAACTAGGGCTCCTGCATGGGCAGCTGCTAGCAAGACAGCAGAAAGAATCTTTCTGTTTAAAAACAGAAAGAACAGACAGAACAGGAGTAAGAAAACTCTGGACCTTTCTGATAAGCTGCCCCAAAGCAAAAATGAAGAAGGGAGTTAACTCAGAGAGGAAAACTCCACACTGGAATAGTGACAAAACTAGAGGGGCTGAAGAAGAAGCCCTCCAGTGTAATAGTACCACTCTTACAGAGGAAATGCTTGGTAAGAGGGCAGAAAAGATGGAGCTGAATGGAGACTTACAATGTGGTAAGTCTGTAGAAAGGAAAAATTCATGCTGGTACAGAAAACTATCGTTTGATAGTTGTTAAACCTCTTGCCCTAGCAGGAAGAAGAGGAGAAACCTGTGACCTACAGGCATGAATATCCTAAGAGCTCCATGCCTAGAGTTTAGAATGAAAGCAGTGGAAGGCTTCTACTGAGAAGAAGCCAACTGCAGGTTCTAAACCCCAAGAGGCACAAACATATGATGACTAATCAGAAACCCTGCGGTTGCTGGGTTTGCTGAGCCTGGTGAGAGTTTGGATTCTTCAGACCAGGGCGATGTTTCCCCTGTTTGGGAACATCTGTATGATGGGCAGAAGATGAATAAAACCTTCTCCCCCTAGGGGAAGAAAGTTTGGTAGGACATTTCCTACCTACTGGGAAAGGCGGCAGCGTAGAACAGCCCTTAGAAACAGGTAAGTCAGTGGACCACTGAGTAACCTGACGCAAAGACTCCTTATTGAAGAGATTTTCTCCAGTGCAAGGAGTATTACCCAGTCTTTGTTGTGCCCATTTGTCTAAGTCTGAAGCTTGGAGCCAGGCTCTACGTCGTGCCCCTATAGCTATAGCAGAAGTCCTGCTAACAGACTCAAATGAGTCTAGGGAAGCACGAGTAAGAAACCAAGAGATATTTTGAATATGACTAAGCAGTGAGGAATAGTCTGCACTCTTGGGCTCTGAAAGAAAAGGAGTCAAAAGATGTAATTTCTTTGTGACCTCCTCAAGAGATAGACTCATATAAAAAATATATGAGAGAATTCTTGCTGAAAGCATGGATGTCTGGAAGGTTTGACGTCCAAAGGCATCTAGTGTCTTAGACTCACGACCTAGCGGATAAGAAGAGTGCTTTTTCTTACTCTTCACCCGCCTCATTGCTGATTCCACTACAATGAAATGATGAGGAAGCTGAGTCTTTTGAAACCCTGGAGAGGGGGGCACCTGATATAGGAGATCAGTTGCTCTGGAAGGTGGGGGTACCCTTAAAGGTCCTTCCCACATTCCTAGAAGAAGATCCTGAAAAGGAATGATGCAAAGGAAGCATTATGTTCTCCTTTGCTTCAGTAGAAACAGAGCCTTGTGTAGGATCATGGCCAGGGATAGGAATGGCAAGTGATCTTGCCATATCCAGGAGGAAACTCTGAAAAAAAGGATCTCCAAAGAGAACCTCCCCTGGACAGGTTAGATCTGAAGAACTAGCCTGGGCACCGAAGGATCTATCTATCTGAGTATATAGGAATATAAGATCCTGCACAGTGCAGTATGGGATCCTTAACGGATGGACGCTGGTACTGGAGGTCAGGACCAGCGACAGTCAGTACCACATCGTCCATGCCAGGTATCGACTCCAAACTTGGTATAGAAGGGAGCGATCCTGTTGAAAGAAGCATGGAAGGAGCTGGCCACGATGCTACTGTGGATACCGGTACCGATACCGGTACCGCTGTCGGAAGCGAAACCGGTACCGCTGTCGGAAGCGAAACCGGTACCGCTGTCGGAAGCGAAACCGGTACCGCTGTCGGAAGCGAAACCGGTACCGCTGTCGGAAGCGAAACCGGTACCGCTGTCGGAAGCGAAACCGGTACCGCTGTCGGAGCAGAAATCGGTGACAGCCCAATCGGTACCGAGGTAACTGAAAGCCTTCGGCAGTCACCCTCGATACCGAGCGTCCGGTACTGATAGGTGTCGGTACCAAGATGTGTCGGTACCCAGTCTTACAGACTAGAGATCGATTCCAGACTCGGCATCGAAGGAAGCGAGTCTATCGATGCACGTCTGGATGGTACCGACGTCGGTGGTAGTATCAGTGCCGGTACCGATACTGGAAAGTCAGTCTGGAACGTATCTGAGGGTTTCATTGATGTCATGGACCAGATTGATGTGCTTCATTTTGGTGATAATTTGCTGATCCATGTTCCTCTCCTTCTCTTATCTGTTTAACTGTCTCTGTCCTCTATTCTATCCTATCATATAAATGGCGTTCTTTTCCTATTTCCTCGATTGATATGGTATTGTAAACCGCTCTATGCCTCTGGCCTGAGCGGTATATCAAATTTAAATAAACATAAACATACCGCTCGAAGCGGATGCCACCACCGGGCATGGCTCAGGTATGTTCTGTGAGGGGTGAGCCCCAGGAACAACCCAAAACCCCACATAGGCTTTGGAGGCCGAATACTCCCACCAGGGTTTTGAAGCCAATGGGCCCTCGAGGGCAAGGCCGGAGCCGTCTACATGCTGTGCATGAGACCTACCACTCGAGGGTTGGCTAGTCTTAACAGACTGTTTGTGGGTTACCTGATCCTGTGTAGAAGAAGAAATGGTCGGTGCCCTGGAGTTGGAAGGGAACCTCATATCGAGGGAAACTCGATGTTGAAAACCTCTTCTCACAATACTGTTGCCCGAGGGCTCCGGAGGAAAAAGGTCAGGACCCAAACAGGTTAGACACCAATTTTGGGAGTCTAAAAATAAAGTTGTACCGCCACAGTTTGAACATTTCTTGGAGAAAGTGGCTGGCGGTTCCATGAGGGACATGGAGAGGCCTAGAAGGCCTAAAAAAACGCAAGACACTCAGAAGAAAAAATATTCCCTTAAAGGGAAAAATTTAGAAGAAAAGAAAAAAGAAACACCGACGGTACCGGTGGCGTCGGGGAAGATAGCCGCGACCACAAGAAAACTAAAGAATTAAAAGAAGATTTTTCTGCGGTGACAGGAGGACTTCCTGCCGGCTCCGCGGAAAAACAAAAACTGAGGAGAGGCAGTTAGGAAAGGCGGGAAGGCAGCACGCAGGCGTGGTGGGATGCTTCCAAAAGTTCTTTGATTGGACGCTGGGAAGCGTTCCCGTGCAGACTCCATCGGTACCGACGTACCCATATGTGAAGACTCATTCCTGCTTGTTCCTGGAGATAGGAGAATAGTGGAGTACCCCAAGGATCTGTGCTGGGCCAGGTGCTTTTTAATATGTTCATAAATGACCTGGAAATGGCAAAAACAAGTGAGGTGATCAAATTTGCAGATGAGACAAAATTATTCAAAGTTGTTAAAACACAAGAGGATTATGAAAAATGTCAAGGGACCTTGATAAATAGGAAGATTGGACATTCAAAAGACAGATGAAATTTCATGTGGACCAGTGCAAAGTTATGAGCCTAGGAAAGAACAGCCCAAACTATGCTTACACAATGCAAGGTTCCACCTAAGGAACCACCACCCAGGAAAAAGATTTAGGTATCATTGTGGATAATATTTTGAAACCCTCCACCCAGTATGCAGCGACAGTCAAAAAAGGAAATAGAATGCTAAGAGCCATAAGAAAAAGAATAGAGAATAAAACCAGAGCCATCACTCAAGATCAGCAGAAGACCAAAGATAGCACTGGCCCAAATGCCAGGCCATCCATAAGGGGTCGTCCAGCGAATACCTTTCCTGATACCAGCTGTTGGCGCTCTGGCGGGAAGGGAAACGAAGGCTGGCAAATGACCCTTAAGATGGGATTGGACTGAGAATGGGACTGGGCCGCTTCCTGTGCAGGAGGACCCAAAAGCCACAAGGCTTCCAAGATCTGAGCAATGAGCACTGGAAGCACCTCTCTGTGAACCTTCTTGCTCTTCAGTCAAGGTGTCCAAGGGAGACCACTGACCATCATCCCCATCGGAGGCCTCAAGGCTGTCCTCAGCAGACAGAACCTTGTCATCCACCCAATCCTCCAAGGCCCAAAACACCTTTTTGGCCGGCCCATGCTTTTGGGAGCCATATCTGACAGAGTGCTTCCTGGCCCTTAGGCCCGATAGAGGTTCCAACAATGATTTCTGGGTGAGGACGGCTCCACCCCAGAGGAGATGGAATCAGAGCGCCAGAAATTGCAAGCCTGTTTGAACAGCAGGAGAAACTGGGAATCCTGATCTTGGAGTGCCTGGACTGGATGTCCCACAGGATGGGGCAGGAGAGATGGGGGTAGAGCATTCTCAAGAGGAATAAGACCCCTGGCGTCCCCTTGGACTGAGAAAGAGGAGGCTGAGCCACCAACAGCCCCCCTGACTCATGGGGGGGGGGTTGGAAAGGTCTGCCTGCGCTAAAAGACAGGATTCCCATGGGTGAGCTGAGCAAGCTACACACAGGCGGCCCTCCAAATTCCGGCGTTTGCAGCTGCATACAATGCACCATTGAAGAGAAGTGGGCATTTAAGAAAGCCCATAGAGTGCTGCCAAGAGTGAGCTATGCGCAGTTGAAATGCTCCCCACAGCCATCTCAGCTGCAGAAGGGCACGTGGCAGGTTTAAAATGAAGAAACTTGTTTTCCATCCCACCACAAATGGCTGCTGCGGTGAAGAATGTCACACAGCTTAGGTCAAAGGGGCGTGCAGCAGCGGGGGACAAAGGGGCGTGCAGCAGCGGGGGACAAAGGGGCGTGCAGCAGCGGGGGACAAAGGGGCGTGCAGCAGCGGGGGACAAAGGGGCGTGCAGCAGCGGGGGACAAAGGGGCGTGCAGCAGCGGGGGACAAAGGGGCGTGCAGCAGCGGGGGACAAAGGGGCGTGCAGCAGCGGGGGACAAAGGGGCGTGCAGCAGCGGGGGACAAAGGGGCGTGCAGCAGCGGGGGACAAAGGGGCGTGCAGCAGCAGGGGACAAAGGGGCGTGAGGCAGCTGTTGAATTGATGTGCATCCTTAGGGGGAGAGAATAAAGTTCCCTCCTCAAGTCTTGCTGAGTACCTTCATGTGGTGACCCCGCTGTATAACATCTATACCAAATCTCAGCAAAGCGACACTAGAATTAAAGTAGGTTAGGAACGAAGAAGAAAAATACACACTGGCCACACATCGCCCAGGATAAAAAGATGCCCACCCGTAGCTTACGCACTAGGGCTAACGATGGTGATTGCGATATCTGCATCTGCAGCACTTGCACTAAAATCCCTGCCACAGATAAAGGCCATGGTGAGCCTGTGGTAGGAGATAAACCACAGAAATTAATGAAAAAGTTAAGAGGATTAACTACGGTTAAGTGGAATTCTGCAGATAAAGAGGAGATAATGTACTGTTTTTTTATGCTACAAACCCTAAATTTAAATCAAGAGGGTATACAAAGAGTATGCCAAAAGCTGGAAGAAAGAGATAAATTGCCATTAGAAGAACTGCAGAAAGTAACAGATGCAAATTTAAGATTTTTAATTTAAAGATCAAAGAAAAGAAATATGTGAATGACATCTTGAAGCAACTAAGGGATTCCGAGGACAAAGAAATATAGGGAGGAGGTGACCTAGGTGACAGTACTAGAAGAGAGGAAGACACAAAAAAGGAAAGAGAGGTTGAGGGGGAGATGGAGTTGAGAGATTTGGAATGGCAGGAAAGTGAGCTGAATAAAGGAAGGGTCAACAAATTAAATGAATTGGAGGATGCAAAGGAGGAAGAAGAAAGGTAAGAGAAAGACCCAGAGGAGGAGGAATTTAAGATAGAACTCCTAGTCCATATGGAACGAGATGAATATGTTGGGTTCCAAGCAAAGGATAAGATTACCCAAACTAAATTTAACACCTAAGGCTAGAAGTATGATAATTAATATGAACAAGGCTATATCCAGTATAAAAGGACCATTTATTAACATCACCGGAATTAATAAAATACAGTAACACAATGGCCTTAGCTCACACCCACATCCACATACCAATCCCGCAAAGACATGAGAGGAGATGGTCAAATGCCCCCCATTACAAGACAATGAAAGACACACATATGCCCCACCACCACTTACTACACATCGCACTACAACATACAAAGAAAGCCAAACAGGAGGAAAGCCCACATCTCCAAAATCTAAAATGTGCTCTCATAAATGCACGCTCAATCCCGTAAGAAAAGGCTGGTTATCTGATACGATATCTCTCCATGACCTCGACATGCTCTTGATCACTGAGAGATGGTTATCCAACGACGATTCTGTCCTCCTCAACCAACTCCTACCCACCGATTTCTCCATACACAGCTTCCATAGAGACAGCAAAAGGAGTGGTGGAGTACTCATCCTCACCAAAACGGCCCTCCAATTCCACCTGATCAACGGCACCAGCACAACACACCTCAATACAGTCACCATAGGCAACAAGCACTGCTCCATCAACCTGCTATACAGAGCACCAACAACTTCCCCAGATGACCTTTCGACAATAATAGACCTTGCCTGCAAGGCCCCGAACCCACACCCCCCAAGCTGGTTACTAGGTGATTTCAATCTATCAACCCTGCAGGAAACCCAAACCACAGCCTTCCTTAAAGCCCTTAAGGAACTAGGATACAAACTAATCAATGAACCCACCCACATGAAAGGAAACATATTGGTCTTGATATTCGCCCCACTAACAGCTCAGGACGCTGCCTATGTTCCCATACTGTCCATTACTGCAGTACCCTGGTCCGACCACAAGCTAATCAAATTCCAAATACCCGTGTCCGACCGCTGCCAAAGGAGCTCCGGAGGTTTGAGCAGCACCACCTGGACACCATAGCAAAGTTTCCAACCTTTCGACAAGGAAATTATCCTGAGTAAAACCCGCCCGCTCCTCGCCTTGACAACATCCAGCCTCGACGAGCTGATCTCCAACTGGGATAATAGCCTCAGGGCCATTGCACAACGCCCACTAGCAAACAAGCCTACCAGAAAAAGAGCTACAGCATCCTGGTATTCAACTGAGCTGCGAGCATCACTCCTTCACCTAAGGAAGCTGGAAAGATGCTGGCGGCGATCACGCTCCTCGGTTGACCAGAGAGCATATAACCTTCACCAGACAAAACACCATGAAGCAATAACAGAGAAAATGAGGCAATCACACACTAATACCTTAAAACGCTCACTAAGCAAACCACACGACCTGTTCAATCTTAAGAACCTAACGAAAGAACCAGGCCCCGAGCAAACAAGTGTGATCCACCCTCAAGATTTCGCAGATTTCCTACAATCAAAACTATGCCAGACCAATAAGTCCATAGCGCCAACCACTGCACAGGAGCTAACCCACCCAACACTACTGACCATTTTCGCTACCCCGTCCAAGAAGTACATTGAAGACACTATCACTGCGATCAACACCACCACGGCACAAGCTGACCTTTGCCCTGCCTTCTGGATAAAAGAGCTACGCAGCAAATTTAGCCCGTTCATAGCCAGACTCATGGACCTGTCTTTCAAAACAGGCTCATTCCCCCAAAGCCTCAAACATATATCCATCAGTCCTCTGCTAAAAAAATAAACTCGACCCCCAGAAGGTTGACTCATACAGGCCCATATCTAGCATACCACTAATAGCCAAGATAATTGAAAAAGAAGTCCAATGCCAAATACAACACATCAACGACACCTGCTCTGCTGGACCCCTGACATGGTTTCAGGGAATCCCACGGTGTGGAAACACTCCTCACCACCCTCTTCAGCAACATAATTGCTGGAATCGATAACACCCGCCATGGGATTGTCCTCGTCTTCATGGATATAGCCGCTGCATTCGACTCAGTAAGCCATGAGCTTCTCCTGAGGAGACTCGAAGAGAAGGGTACCTGTGACACAGCACTAAACTGGTGTAAATCATACCTGTCGGACCGATGGCAACACGTACGATCTGGGACCTTAACATCGGAACCCTTCCACCAGAAGCAGGGCGTTCCACAGGGGTCCTTCCTCTCCGCCCTAATGTTCAACAAATACATGCAGCCCATCTGTAACCTCATCCGATCATTCAATGTTGATTGCTTGGTATATGCCGACGATGTCCTACTCTACATGCCAATCTTAACCGACCAGCAAGACCTCTCCCCACTGTCAGACTGCTTGTGATGCAGTGGCCAACTGGCTTCAGACCCCAAAACCTCCGTATACAGCACAAGAAAACAGAAGTTGTCTTCATCATGAGGAACCAAAACTTCACTCCGCCAGCCTACATAAAGGTCAAGGATGCGGAGCTGCAAACCATTAGATCTCATCTTCCTTCCTACCCCCTTTAGCAACCACCAACTATACACCTCCCCAATTATAACGGAAGTACCATGGTCTGACCATCAAGCACAGTCAGTTACTTGTAACAGGTGATCTCTGGGAACAGCAGGAATTAGTCCTCACATATGGGTACGTCGGAACCGACGGAGCCTGCGCGGGAAAGCTCCCCAGCTTCCCAGAAAGGAAGCTTTTGGGGCCTCCCACAGCGCATGCGCGCAGCCTTCCCGGCTTCCTGACCAACTCTCCCCAGTTCGAGTTTAAAGCTGAGACAATAGAGAGAGGAAAGGAAAGAGAGAGAGAGAGACACAACTCCTAGGGGAGGTGGGTGGGTTGTGAGGACTAATTCCTGCTGTTCCCAGAGATCACCTGTTACAGGTAAGTAACTGTGCTATCTCCAGGAACAAGCAGAAATGAGTCCTCACATATGGGGACTCCCTAGCTAAGATGCCAGGGAGATCCCCTTCCAAGGGTTCCTCATCTTCCTATGTATCTCAGGCATCCATTCAGGGAAGGTGGGCATGAGTTGTTTAAGAATGGAACAGGTGTCTTGAGGACAGCCTGACCAAACAAGGCATCCCGGCGGGAGTCCATGTCCAAGCAGTAATGGGCTGTGAAGGTATGAACCGAGGCCCAGGTGGCTGCTCGACAGATCTGACCGATGGATACAGAATGAAGATGAGCCATAGATGTGGCCATGGCTCTCACATTGTGAGCTGTGACATGGCCTTCCAGAGAAAGGTCCTTACTCTGGTAAGCAAAAGAAATACACTGAGCAATCCAATTGGACAGTGTTCTTTTTGAGACTGGAAGTCCTAAATGAGAAGGATCAAAAGCAACAAAAAGTTGAGAAGACTTTCGATGTTGCTGTGTCCTGTGGATGTAAAAGGCAAGAGCTCTTTTACAATCTAACGTATGTAGGTTCCTCTCTGCACTGGATGCATGAGGAGCTGGAAAAAAGACAGGTAGATATACCTCTTAAGATGAAAAGGTGAGACCACTTTAGGCATAAAGTGAGGATTTGTCCTAAGGACTACCTTATCATGATGGAACCTTGTATAAGGTGGATTAGCCACTAAAGCCTGTAGTTCACTGATGCGGCGAGCAGAAGTGATTGCAATAAGGAAAATGATCTTCCAGGAAAGAAATTTCAAGGAGGTAGTGGCTAAGGGTTCAAAGGGTGGCTTCATAAGCTGACCAAGAACCACGTTTAAGTCCCATGCCACCGGAGGAGGCCGAATGGGAGGTTTAGTTAAAGTTAGACCTCTCATAAATCTTGCAATAAGAGGATGAGAGGAAACAGGTTGTCCATTGATAGGCTGAAGAGATGCTGCAATAGCACTCAAATGGACCCTTACAGAATTTGTTTTAAGTCCTGCATTGGAAAGATGCAGGAGATATTCGAGTAAAGAATTCAAAGATAGTGCTAGAGGGTTAAGACCCTTTCCAGCACACCAAATGGAAAATCTTTTCCATTTAAAAGCATAAGAACGCCTGGTTGAAGGTTTCCTAGAGGAATGGAGGATATCCTTCACCTGTTGAGAAAGATTGAAGTCTTGAAGGTCTAGGCCTTCAGTAACCAAGCTCTGAGGTGAAGGGACTTGGGGTTTGGGTGCCACAAAGTCCCCTCCTCTTGAGACAGAAGGTCTGGAGCAGCTCCCAGATCCAGGGAGGGTGCCTGGGAGAGATGCAGAAGTAGAGGGTACCACACTTGGCGTGGCCAGCGTGGAGCTATGAGGATCATAGATCCTTGATCCCTTTGAAGTTTGAATAGAGTCTTGGGAATCAAAGGAATGGGTGGAAAGGCATACAGGAAGGCCTGACCCCAATGAAGGAGGAAGGCATCCTTGGCCTGAGCTCCCTGACACGGAATTCTGGAACAGAACTGGGGATGTTTGGCATTGCACGGACTTGCAAACAGGTCTATGTCCGGGGTTCCCCATTTCTGAAAGAGTCTGAGTACCTGATCCATGTGCAAGGACCATTCGTGTGGAAGCAGAACTCGACTGAGTCTGTCTGCCCAAGAGTTTTGGATTCCTGGGAGGTATACTGCCAGGAGATGGATTTGATGCTCTCTGGCGAAGGCCCACAATTTTAGAGCTTCGTTGCAAAGCGACAGAGAGCCAGTCCCTCCTTGTTTTTTTATGTAGAACATGGCTACTTGATTGTCGGTATGAACAAGGACTGTCATGTTGATGAGGAGGGTATGAAAGACCTTGAGAGCAAGGAAAATTGCTCGCAGCTCCAAAAGGTTGATATGAAGGGTGGTCTCCTGTGGAGACCAAGTGTCCTGAGTGGAGAGATCTTGGAGATGAGCTCCCCAACCTGTTTGGGAGGCATCTGTAGTGAGAGTTGCTTGGGGTAACAAAGGTTGGAAGGGGGCCCCCAACAACAGATTTTGAGTGGATATCCACCATTGGAGAGACCAAGAAAGACGTTTTGAGGTTGCTATTTGGTCTGAGAGAGCTCCTGATGCTTGGGTCCACTGGGTGGACAAAGTCCATTGAGCTGCTCTCATATGTAGGCGAGCATAGGGCACCACATGAACTGTGGATGCCATGTGGCCTAGCAGTTGTAGCATCTCCCTGGCAGTCAAGTGGCTTCTGGACTGAACTTGAGAGGCCAAGTGCACTAGACGGTGGCAACGGGCCTGAGGGAGATAGGCCCTTGCAGTGGTGGTATCTAGCCAGGCCCCTATGAATTCTAGGGACTGAGTAGGGGTGAGGTGAGACTTTGGCAGATTGATGACGAGTCCCAGATACTGCAGTATGCGTCTGGTGTGGTCAAGGGAAGTCTGAGCCTCGGACTGAGATGGAGCTCGGATGAGCCAGTCGTCCAGGTATGGGAAGACAAAGATTCCCAGAGTGCGTAGAAATGCAGCTACTATTGCCATGCATTTGGTAAATACCCTTGGAGCTGAGGCTAGACCGAAGGGAAGTACTCTGTATTGGAAATGTTTTCCCTGGAACAGAAACCGTAGGAATTTTCTGTGGGATGGATGGATGAGTATATGTGTGTACGCATCCTTGAGATCTAGAGAACAAAGCCAGTCCTGACTCTGTAGGTATGGAAGGAGAGTGCCTAGAGAAAGCATCTTGAATTTCTCCTTGTATAGAAATTTGTTCAATTCTCTGAGATCCAGAATGGGTCTGTACCCCCCCCCCCCCCTGTTATCTTGGGGATGAGAAAATAAGGGGAGTAAAAACCTGACCCTTCTTGAGGAAGAGGAACATCTTCTATTGCCTTTTGGGCGAGAAGAGTGGTCACCTCCTGACCCAACAGGTACAGGAGAGATGGGGGAGAATTGAATTGTCTCACCATGGTATGGGGAGGAAGGCTGGAGAAATGTAGTTTGTAGCCCTCTCTGATGATAGAGAGGGTCCACTGTTCTGATGTGATTTGTTCCCATCTGGGAGCAAAATGAGTTAACCTTCCTGGAATGGTGAGAGGCTCTGGTTGTTGCAGAGCCAGAAAGGTTAAGTTCTTTAGAATCAAGTCAAAAACTCTGAGGGGGTTGGGACTGCTTGACTGTAGCAGCCCCTGTAGACTTTGTTCTGGCCTGTTTAGATTGCTGACGCTTAGGAGCAAAGCGAACTTGGGAAGATTGCTGGCCAGTATTTGTGGAAAATCTGGTCTTTTTATAGAAAGGCTTCTTAAAAGGTTTTTTCTTGGCAGGGGTAGAGGTAGACTTAGAAAGTCTATCTAAAGCAGCATTCTCTGCATCCATTTGAGTGGCTTTGATTTGCCACTCCTTGCCAAACAGATTTTCACCTGTACAGGGCAGATTGCCCAAGCCTTCTTGTACCCAGGGTTCCAAATCAGAGGCCTGGAGCCAAGCAAGTCTGCGAGCAGCTATGGCAATGCCAGAGGCTCTGCTAGCTCCCTCAAAAGAGTCAAAGGCTGCTCTGTTAGAGAACTTTGAAACATCTTGAGTTTGCTTTAGCAAAAGAAGGAACTCCTCCTTTTTATCCTCTGGGATAAAGGGGAGAAAATGACGTATCTTCAGTGCAATCTCTTTCAAAAACATGCCCATATAAAGGCTGTATGAATTGATTCTGGCAATAAGCATGCTAGCTTGGAAGATTTTTCTACCAAAAGCATCCAGATTCCTACATTCTCTTCCTGGAGGGGTAGAAGAGTGCCTTTTGGTACTCTATCTTTTTCATAGCAGACTTCACCACAATAGAGTGGTGAGGGAGCTGAGTTTTTTGAAAACCAGGAGAAGGAGGAACCCGATACATGGTGTCCAAACGTCGAGAATGTGGAAATAGGGTGAGAGGAGCCTCCCACAAGTCCATCATGTGTTCTTGAAGAATTTCATGTATAGGTAAGGTGGCTGCCTCTTTGGGAACCTTAGAGTATCCTAAAATATCCAAATTTTTTCCTCTAGGTTCTTTTTCAGAGGTTACAGATATGGAGAGTCCTTTAGCTACTTCAATAATGAAGTCTTGAAAGGACAAATCCTCTGGAGACATTCTCCTTTTTGGAGAAGAGGGCTCCTCAGGAAGAGTAAAAGAGACATCAGCAGAATCATCTGAGGTATCAGAATCTTCAGAATTTTCAAAGTACCGCCTATTAGCTTCCAGAGATCGATACGCGTACCGACCGGTATCGACATTGGGCGTACCGGGAACTGGATCGGTATCGAGAAAATCTCCGGAACCGGAGACCGGAACCGGCATACTACTGGAAGTAAATGCTCTGGGTACCGGTATCGGTTGTGGTAGCGGAACCGGAGTTGGAACCGATTGTCGTGGTACCGAGGGCGTTGCAGCGTTAATGAAAGCCAGTATGGCCTGCTGCATGGATTGTACCGTAGTACCAATAGACACCACAACTGCCTGGATGTCGGTACCGGTGTTAGCCGGTACCCCAGAGCAGTCTAACAGGTGATCGGTCGAGGCCGTGCCATCGATGTCTACCTGTAACCCCATAGGAGGAGCTTTGGAAGCTGGAGCTTCCCGCCGGGGTTGTTTGGCTGGGGCAGGGTCCTCAGGGTCAAACCCAAGGGCTTCTCGCTGCTTAGATGGAGATTTGCCCTTTGAGGACCTGCCTGAAGAATGTTTGGTTACCTGAGATCCATCAGGAGAGGAAGACCTGGAGGATGTTGATGCTGGAGTATCCGCAGAAAACAGCATATGAAACTTGGCTGCTTTGTTCTGTAAGCCCCGTTTGGACATCAGAGAGCAGGATGGACAATCCGGAATGGAATGGTCAGGCCCCAAACATTTAAGACACCATTCATGGGTATCTGTGACTGAAATAGTACTGATACACTTGGTGCATTTTTTAAAACCAGAGGCTGGTTTCTCCATGAGGGAGAATCTGAGAAGGCCTAGAGGCCTCACAGAAAAAACACACCAAGTGAAGAAAAATTAATTATTATTATTATTTTTTTAAGAAATAAAGAAAAAAGACCGGCGGTACCGGTTCGGAATCGGGGAAGGCAGACACGCGGTCAAAGAAACAAATTAAAATAACAATTTCTTCAGCGGTGACAGGAACACGACCTGCTGGCTCCGCGGAAAAAGAAGAACTGAGGAGAGTTTGTCAGGAAGGTGGGAAGGCAGCGCGCATGCGCTGTGGGAGGCCCCAAAAGCTTCCTTTCTGGGAAGCTGGGGAGCTTTCCCGCGCAAGCTCCGTCGGTTCCGACGTACCCATATGTGAGGACTCATTCCTGCTTGTTCCTGGAGATCTTGATAACATTCCACCTCCTGGCACAAGCACCCTCAAAATCTGCAAACATAACACCACACTACTCACGTTTCACTCACTTTGACAAGAATACATTCCTTTACAAGGTATTACCCAAACTCGCCACAAACCTACCAGACATTAACTCAGCTATAAACCACTGGAACCTAACAATACAGGAAGCAGCCGCCCCCACAAAAATTACACATAAGCAAATTAAAAAAAAAAACAGAAAAATGGTTCACGAAGGACCTTGCCAAATTAAAAAAACAACTGAGGAAACAAGAAAAAAGATGGAGAAAAACAAAATCTAATGAAAACAAATCCCAATTCACAAACATACTCAATGAATATAAGAATGCAATTGACAAATCAAAAAGAGACTACCATTCTAAAGTAATAAATACAGCCATCAATAGACCAAGGGAGCTATTCGCGATTGTAAACACACTGACAAAAACTCAGAACTCAGAGCCTAAACAATCCACAATAAGTGCACAAACATTAGCAACACATTTTGCAGAGAAATTAAAGAGAAAGCACAGTTACTTACCTGTAACAGGTGATCTCTGGGAACAGCAGGAATTAGTCCTCACATATGGGAACGTCAGTACCGACGGAGCCTGAGCGGGAATGCTCCCCAGCTTCCCAAAAAGGAAAGCTTTTGGGAGCATCCCACAGCGCCTGCGCGCTGCCTTCCCGCCTTTCCTAACCAACTCTCCTCAGTTCGAGTTTAAAGCTGAGACAATAGAGAGAGAGAGGAAAGGAAAGACAGAGAGAGATACAACTCCTAGGGGAGGTGGGAGGGTTGTGAGGACTAATTCCTGCTGTTCCCAGAGATCACCTGTTACAGGTAAGTAACTGTGCTATCTCCAGGAACAAGCAGGAATGAGTCCTCACATATGGGGACTCCCTAGTTAAGATGCCTGGGAGATCCCCAAGGGTATGAGACCCTGAAGGGTTCCTCGTCTTCCTATGGATCTCAGGTATCCATTCAGGGAAGGAGGGCAGGAGTTGTTCAAGAATGGAACAGGTGTCTGAGGACAGCCTGACCAAACAAGGCATCCCGGCGGGAGTCCTTGTCCAAACAGTAATGGGCTGTGAAGGTATGAAACGAGGCCCAGGTGGCTGCTCGACAGATCTGGTCGATGGACACAGAATGAAGATGAGCCATAGAGGTGGCCATGGCCCTCACATTGTGAGCTGTGACATGGCCCTCCAGAGAAAGGTTCTTACTCTGGTAAGCAAAAGAAATACACTGAGCAATCCAATTGGACAGTGTTCCCTTAGAGACTGGAAGTCCTAAATGAGAAGGATCAAAAGCAACAAAAAGCTGGGAAGACGTTCTATGTTGCTGTGTCCTGTGTAAGTAAAAAGCAAGAGCTCTTTTACAATCTAGAGTATGAAGGTTCCTCTCTGCACTGGATGCATGAGGAGCTGGAAAAAAGACAGGTAAATATACTTCTTGATTAAGATGAAAAGGTGAGACCACTTTAGGCATAAAGTGAGGATTTGTCCTAAGGACTACCTTATCATGATGGAACCTTGTATAAGGTGGATTAGCCACTAAGGCCTGCAGTTCACTGATGCGGCGAGCAGAAGTGACTGCAAAAAGGAAAATAACCTTCCAGGAAAGAAATTTCAAGGAGGTAGTGGCTAAGGGTTTAAAAGGTGGCTTCATAAGCTGACCAAGAACCAACCGGAGGTCGTCGAATGAGAGGTTTTGTTAAAGTTAGGCCTCTCATGAATCTTGCAATAAGAGGATGAGAGGAAATAGGTTGTCCATTGAGAGGCTTAAGGGATGCTGCAATAGCACTCAAATGGACCCTTACTGAATTCGTTTTAAGGACTGTATTGGAGAGATGCAGGAGATATTCCAATAGAGAATTCAGAGGAAGTGCCAGAGGGTCAAGACCCTTTTGAGCACACCAAATGGAAAATCTTTTCCACTTAAAAGCATAGGAACGCTTAGTGGAAGGTTTTCTGGAAGCATGGAGGATATCCTTCACTTGCTGAGAAAGACTGAAGTTTTGAAGGTCTAGGCCTTCAGTAACCAAGCTCTGAGGTGAAGGGACTTGGGATTTGGATGCCACAAAGTCCCTTCCTCCTGGGACAGGAGGTCTGGAGCAGCTCCCAAGTCCAGGGAGGGGGCTTGGGAGAGATGCAGAAGTAGAGGTTACCACACTTGGCGTGGCCAGCGTGGAGCTATGAGGATCATGGATCCTTGATCCCTCTGGAGTTTGAACAGAGTCTTGGGAATCAAAGGAATGGGTGGAAAGGCATACAGGAAGCCCTGACCCCAATGAAGGAGGAAGGCATCCTTGGCCTGAACTCCCTGACACGGAATTCTGGAACAGAACCGGGGAAGTTTGGCATTCCACGGACTTGCAAAGAGGTCTATGTCCGGAGTTCCCCATTCCTGGAAGATTCTGAGTACCTGATCCATGTGCAGGGACGATTCGTGTGGAAGCAGAACTCGACTGAGTCTGTCTGCCCAAGAGTTTTGGATTCCTGGGAGGTATACTGTCAGGAGATGGATTTGATGCTCTCTGGCAAAGGCCCACAATCTTAGAGCTTCGTTGCAAAGCGACAGAGAGCCAGTTCCTCCTTGCTTGTTTATGTAAAACATGGCTACTTGATTGTCCATATGAATGAGAACTGTCTTGTAGCTGAGGAGGGTATGAAAGACCTTGAGAGCTAGGAACACTGCTCGAAGTTCCAAGTGGTTGATATGAAGAGAGGTCTCCTGTGGGGACCAAGTGCCTTGGGTGGAGAGGTCTTGTAGATGAGCTCCCCAACCTGTTTGGGAGGCATCTGTTGTGAGGGTTGCCTGGGGCAACAAAGGTTGGAAGGGGGACCCCAGCAACTGATTTTGAGTGGACATCCACCATTGGAGAGACCAAAAGAGACGTTTGGAGGTTGCTATTTGGTCTGAGAAATCTCCTGAAGCTTGAGTCCACTGGGTGGACAAAGTCCATTGAGCTGCTCTCATGTGTAGGCGAGCATAGGGTACCACATGTACTGTGGAAGCCATATGGCCTAGCAGCTGTAGCATCTCCCTGGCAGTTAAGTGGCTCTTTGACTGAATCTGGGAGGCTAACTGCACTAGATGTTGACAACGGGCCTGAGGAAGGTAGGCCCTTGCAGAAGTGGTGTCCAACCAGGCCCCTATGAATTCCAGGGACTGAGTAGGGGTGAGCTGGGACTTTGGGAGGTTTACCACAAGTCCCAGATACTGCAGAATGCGCCTTGTGCGGTCCAGGGAAGTCTGGGCCTCTGACTGGGATGGGGCTCGGATGAGCCAGTCGTCCAGGTATGGGAAGACAAAAATTCCCAGAGTGCGTAGAAATGCAGCAACTACTGCCATGCATTTGGTGAACACTCTTGGGGCAGAGGCCAGACCGAAAGGAAGCACTCTGTATTGGTAATGTTTTCCCTGGAACAGAAAACGTAGGAATTTTCTGTGAGATGGATGGATGAGGACATGAGTGTACGCATCTTTGAGATCTAGAGAACAAAGCCAATCCTGACTCTGCAGGTATGGAAGGAGAGTGCCTAGAGAAAGCATCTTGAACTTCTCCTTGCATAGGCATTTGTTCAATTCTCTGAGATCTAGAATGGGTCGGTATCCCCCTGTTTTCTTTGGAATGAGAAAATAGGGGGAGTAAAACCCTGACCCCTGGTGAAGAGGAGGAACTTCTTCTATGGCCCTCTGGGCCAGAAGGGTAGTCACCTCCTGATCCAGAAGGTCGAGGAGAGATATGGGAGAATTGAAGTGTCTCACCATGGTGTAGGGAGGAAGGTCTGAGAAATGAAGTTTGTAGCCCTCTTATGATGGAGAGGGTCCACTGCTCTGATGTGATTTGCTCCCATCTGGGAGCAAAATGAGCTAACCTTCCTGGAATGATGAGAGGTTCTGGCTGTTGTAGAGCCAGAAAGGTTAAGTTCTCTAGTATCAAGTCAAAAACCCTGAGGAAGTTGGGACTGCTGAGTTGCAGCAGCCCCTGTAGACTTAGGCCTGGCCTGCTTAGGTTGCTGATGCTTAGCGGTAAAGCGACCTGTAGAGGATTGTTGGCCAGAAGTGGAAGGAAACCTGCCCTTTTTGAAAAAAGACTTTTTAAAAGTCTTTTTCTTGGCAGGAATGGAGGTAGACCTTGAAAGTCTATCCAGAGCAGAATTCTCTGCATCAATTTATTTATTTATTTATAGTTCTTTTATACCGCACTCTTTTTCGTCAGCGCGGTTTACATTAAACAGAATACTCATTGCACGCAACAGACTGTAATGAGTTTACATATA
Source organism: Ichthyophis bannanicus (assembly GCA_033557465.1). Classification (NCBI taxonomy): domain Eukaryota; kingdom Metazoa; phylum Chordata; class Amphibia; order Gymnophiona; family Ichthyophiidae; genus Ichthyophis; species Ichthyophis bannanicus. Next base: position 27,576,399 of record CM066049.1, read on the forward strand.
ACAGGCAAATACAACTAGGAATTTAACCATGGGAAACTTAGTACATATTTGTAAAGAACTTTTATACTTAGAGAAACTTTGTACATATTTATAAATAAGAATCTATATACAAAGGATAGAATTTCTTAGTATGAGGTATTTACAATTTTACTGTGCATTTTAGAATGATGATAATGAGCCTTGGAAATGCAGAATGAAGAGGTGATGCTTTATGGCTTTTCTGAAATGCTTGAGGTCAGTAATAGCTCTTATGTTGGGGGGTAGGTTGTTCCAACATCTAGGAGCGTAGTATGCAAAGGACCTGTCTGTAGTTGAACGTTTGCATTTTGTGGTCTCAGGTGGTGTAACTAGGGTGTTTGTCGCTGCTGACCTCCTGGCTCTGATGTCGGGGGTGGGGTGGAGGAGTTTAGACATTGAAGAAGGAGCTAAATTGTTTATCACTTTAAATGTCATGAGAAGAGCTTTATATGCTATTCTGCAGTATATGGGGAGCCAGTGAAGTTCCATTAGGATGGGTGTTATATGTTCGCTCTTTGAAGCGCCATATAGTACCCGGGCTGCGGCATTCATTGCAAGTTGTAAAGTATTTAGGGTGTTTTTAGGAAGTCCATGGAGTATTATGTTCGCATAGTCGAAGTGGGGTGTGATTATGGTTTGGAATATGGTTCTGAAGCTGTCTGGTTCAAGCATGTTTTTCAGCATGTTAGGAAGTCCATGGAGTATTATGTTCGCATAGTCGAAGTGGGGTGTGATTATGGTTTGGAATATGGTTCTGAAGCTGTCTGGTTCAAGCATGTTTTTCAGCCAGAGCCTTCCCCCGGTGCACTCCTGTCCAATCGGGACAGTGGGAGGTCTCCTGCCCAATCCGGGCAGTGGGAGCAGGCACCCAGAGCAGCATTAAAGCGGCGTCCCTACCCCGAGGGAGCCGCTTTCAGCCAGAGCCTTCCCCCGGTGCACTCCTGTCCAATCGGGACAGTGGGAGGTCTCCTGCCCAATCCGGGCAGTGGGAGCAGGCACCCAGAGCAGCATTAAAGCGGCGTCCCTACCCCGAGGGAGCCGCTTTCAGCCAGAGCCTTCCCCCGGTGCACTCCTGTCCAATCGGGACAGTGGGAGGTCTCCTGCCCAATCCGGGCAGTGGGAGCAGGCACCCAGAGCAGCATTAAAGCGGCGTCCCTACCCCGAGGGAGCCGCTTTCAGCCAGAGCCTTCCCCCGGTGCACTCCTGTCCAATCGGGACAGTGGGAGGTCTCCTGCCCAATCCGGGCAGTGGGAGCAGGCACCCAGAGCAGCATTAAAGCGGCGTCCCTACCGGGCGCGCCCGCGCCTGGCGGGCCCGCGCCTGAGGGCCTCGCCAGAGGGCCCTTTGGCGTGGCCCTTAGGCGCGGCCCGACAGACCCAAAAAGGAAACACAAACGTACAACCGGAACGTAGAGACACATACGAGAACACAACCAAAACCAAGGCGCTTGCAACCTCACCTGGCTCGAGCTCCCCTATCCGGGTCTGAGCTCGCCGGCACAATTTACCATCTACAACGCGTCTCCCATGTACCAACTGAACAACGAAGGAACAACACCATCCAACAAGAGCTCCCTTGAACACAGGTTGAGCACACCAGCTACGACTACTAGCCCCAACACACCTGACCAGGTAAACTCTTCACTGCGGAACTACATACTTAACCTTAACCACAGCTTAACCACTGAACCACTTCCGATATAGCTAGTCACTTCCGATATAGCTAGTCTATCCAAACGTTATAGAGAGTATTTCCATTGTATCAGAATGTGGCAAATATCTCATAGTATGCAGTGTATTCTACTATATTGTCAATGATCACTCTTATCTAGCCTTACCAGAAAGTCTATGACATCCAATAATATTTGCATTTTGAAACTGCATAAGTCTGTGACATCCAATAATATTTGCATTTGAAACTGCATAAGTCTGTGACATCCAATAATATTTGCATTTGAAACTGCATAAGTCTGTGACATCCAATAATATTGCATTTGAATCTACGTAAGTCTGGGACATCCAATAGCATTACATTTTGAATCTGGTTTTTCACATCATGGCACTCATCACCACAATCATCACTCTCTGCTTCTGCCTAACGCTTGCCACAAACGCATATATACAACACACACCACACTACCAGACAATATTATGGCAACCAATATTTATCCATAGCCCAGTACTCCTGCCAATTATCCCCATGCTCATCACTAGTTACAAGGACCCAGTCATGGAAAGCCATAAAACAAACTAAAACCCCTGACAAACCACGTAATGAATGCAGATCCAAACCAAAAAGGAAGCAACGGAAGCCAACAGCCTCAACTCATAAAAGCAAATACACACAACCATACCCGCAATCCACCATCACGATATGCCTCATCAACGCCAGATCTATTAGAAATAAAACACACGTCATACACAACATCATGACTGACAACAAACCTGATATTCTATGCATCACCGAAACATGGCTCACAGACACTGATCCAGTAATAGTAAACCAACTCACGCAACCTGACTACACTATCTTCAACTGCCCACGTCCTAACAGAAGAGGTGGGGGAGTCCTAATCCTCGCCAGATCCTCCCTTCTTTTAACGAACGCATCCCTAGCTCCTTCTGAGGGCATAGATATACTTAGGATTGAGAACAAAACATTAGCAATATGCTTAATCTACAGACCCCCCACACCCCAGCACGACAACCTGGCCACTGCACTTGAAACTATCTCAACCTCTGCACCAAAGAAACAGCGAATTATCCTGGGAGACCTGAACCTTCCCTCCATACCGCGCAGCCAGGCCGATACCTTCCTTGAAGCAATGGACCAGCTCGGATTCAACCAAATCATTCAGGAAGCCACTCATATCAAAGGCAACACCCTAGTTCTAGTGTTCATATCATCCAACACTAAACTGAATGAAATGCAACAACCTAAAACCCGAGTAACACAAGTCCCCTGGTCTGACCACTACTTAATTGAACTGGAAATCCAAATACCAACCACAAAGGAGAAACCCCAAGCCGACACAAAAATACCACAAAGGAAGTTCCGAAAATTCAACAGTGAAACACTGGTGGCATCTATATCCTCGGGCATCGATTACACTCTCACGGACATAGACAAGCTTGTAGACACATGGAACTCAAGGATCGAAGCAGCAGCAAGTCCAAACTGGAAAACCACAAACGCACCAACAAGAACAAGATCTGAACCCTGGTATTCCCCTACATTATGCAAGATGAAGAGGGAACTACGCAAGTTAGAGAAAAAATGGAGGAAAGCGCAAACCCAGGAATGCAAACGACTGTACCTAACACTACTCATGGAATACAAGAATGAGGTCAACCAGGCAAAAAAGAATCACCACACTAAACTACTTAATAAAGCCATCAACAGACCCAGAGAACTATTTGAGATTGTCAAATCTCTCACCAAAACCCTCCATGACACCGGTTGGACCGACGAAATCAGTTCCCAGATGCTTGCAGACCACTACGCCAAGAAACTTAATCCGCAAGTACCCACAGTCACGGATCACAGGATGTCTTTAGCACTCACCTCTCATGAAGCCAACACGGTCCCTCATAAGGAATCGGCTGCAGAATGGAACACTTTCCACCAATTAAACAAAAAACAGGTCATAAACATTATAACCAATTTAAAATCCACCACCTCCCCTCTTGACCCATGCCCTGCAGCATGGATAAAAGCAACCAAAAATGAAATATCAAATCCTATCACCCACATTGTCAATCAATCACTTCATCAAGGTGAAATGCCTGCCTATCTCAAGAGATCACTCATTAGGCCCATCTTAAAGAACAGATCGCTCAACAAAAGCGACCCCGCGTCATATAGGCCAATATCGAGTATATCTTTCTTAGCAAAAACCATTGAAAAAGCGGTGCAGCAGCAGCTGCAAGATCACATTGACGATAGGAAAGCCCTAGACATGCATCAATATGGTTTCCGCCAACATCACGGAGTAGAAACCCTTCTGCTAGCACTCCTCGACAACCTCCTCAGGGGCCTTGAGAACAAACAGGACATGTTCATACTTGTATTTATAGACATCTCGGCAGCATTTGATACAGTACATCACAGCACCCTCTTAAAACGACTATCATCAATAGGTATAACAGGGACCCCCCTAAAATGGTTTGCATCATACATCTCCAACAGGATGCAACAAGTCCTATTCAACAACGATAAAGCTGATGCCTTCCCCCAAACACAGGGCATCCCGCAAGGATCTGCCTTGTCATCACTACTTTTCAACCTGTACATAAAACCAATCTGTGAAATCTTTCAGAGGTGCAACATCAACTACCACATCTATGCTGACGATGTGATGCTGTACACACGCCTAAACGCAGCACAGCCGGATTTCACTCCCCTAGAAAAATGCCTTGACATGTTACAAACATGGCTTCAACAAAACAACATGTCAATAAACCACAAGAAAACAGAGGTCATGTTTATCTCCAAAAAAACTAATTTCGACCCACCCACTACAGTAACCCTCAACAAAAACATTTACCATGCAAAGCCTGCAATAAAATACCTAGGGGTCCTAATAGACAACAACCTTAAGATGGATAAACATCTCCGAACAGTCAACCGAGCCATATTTTACAAATTGAAAGTTCTACAACCACTTCGCAGTATCCTAGAAAAATCAGACTTCAGGACTGTCGCTCAAGCGCTAATCATTCCTCACCTGGACTACTGCAACGCCATTTTACAAGGTCTCCCGAAGAACACCCTAAATATCTTACAAATGGCCCAAAATGTTGCTGCAAGAATCATCATGGAAAAAAACGTCACGGACCACATAACGCCAGTGCTTATGAAACTACATTGGCTCCCAGTAGCCGCCCGCATCATCTACAAAATACTCATAACAACGTTTAAACTCATACACAATATTGCTCCCTCATACCTTGACAACCTAATCACTAAGCAAACACACAACAGGAACAGAAGAACCATACATCTTAACACGCTCTGTGTCCCTACCAGCATGAGATCTGTTAAAACAGAAACGAGCAACAGAGCATTCACCTATGTAGCACCGATCCACTGGAACCAGCTCCCTCCTGAGCTCCGAATGACAAATAGCCTTATTGAATTCAGAAGGAACCTCAAAACGCATTTATTTCAGACATTCTACAACCCAACCTAATTGCAGCACCTTACCACAACCAGTTATCTTCTAATGACACTTGGAACAAATGAAGCATTTGACGACCGATAGGTAATCATGTATATATGTATATTGTATCCCCCACCCTCGTACCCTTGAATCGAATGTTTATTTAAAATTATGAAAAGTATCTAGTCTCTATTTCGTGTGATATGCAAATCGTTGCCAAAATCAAAATTGTACTCTAAAAATTCATTGTATTGTACGATACATGATGATTCTGTAAAGTAACCGCGGCTGATCGTAGGAAGCGGCGGTATACAAATGTTTACTAAATAAAATAAATAAATAAAGATGGCGTAGGGTCCTTATCTTGAAATAAATGGTTTTCACCGTGCGGTTGATATGTTCTTTAAAGTCCAGGCGATGGTCCAGTATTACTCCAAGGTATTTTATGGAGGGCTTGATTGGGAGGTCTGCATCCCGTACATTTAGAGTCTCAGGGGGTGAGAATTCTCTGTTTTTAGTGATTATCAGTACCTCGGTTTTTTTATAGTTTATTCGCATATTCTGGGTTAGGAGCCAGTCTGCTATTGCGTTAAAGCAATCTACTAGTGTTGTGTAGTCTGGGATCTTGACATTGATTGGTGTGAATATTAGGACATCGTCAGCGTAGATCAACGAGGATATGCCAAAGGACCGAGTGATGTCACATATAGGCTGCATGTAAATATTAAATAGCAGCGCGGATAGGGATGATCCCTGAGGTACTCCTTGTTTTAACTGGAAAGATTGTGAGGTACCTGTAGCAGTCCTGACGTGTTGTAAGCGATCTTCGAGATATGATTTGCACCATTGCCATGCTAGCCCGTGGATTCCTTTGTCATATAGACGGGTTAGTAGTATTTCATGGTCCACCGAGTCGAATGCTGCAGATATGTCGAGAAATATTAGGGCAAAGCCTTTCTTAATGTCATCTAATCCACTGATGAGTGTGTTGGTTAATGTGGTTAACAGTGTCTCTACACCGTGGGCTTCCCTGAATCCGTGTTGACTGGGGTCGAGGGGAGAGGAGGTGTCTATGTGTTGTTGTATCTGATTGTTGGTTACTTTCTCGATTATTTTGGATAGCAGAGGTATACTAGATATCGGGCGGTATGATTCTTCCTTTGTTGGGTCTAGTTGGTTGTTCTTTAGCAATGGTCTTATAGAAGTCTGTTTTAGAGCCGATGGGAAGATGCCAGTTGAGAAGGACATCTTTATTATTTCTGCTATGACTGGGCTAAAGTCAGATCGCATAGTTCTTATCCAGTGCGCTGGGCATGGGTCGTTAGGAGCTGTGGTGGTATTCATTTTGACTATAATGTCTTCCACGTATTTAGCTGAGGGTGATGAGAGCTTCAGTAGTGGGAGAACTCGTACGTGTTGCTGGGGGGTATTTGCCACTCTTTGCCAAAGAGATTTTCACCTGTACAGGGCAGATTTCCTAAGCCATCCTGAACCCAGGGTTCTAGATCAGAAGCCTGGAGCCAAGCAATTCTGCGAGCAGCTATGGCAATGCCTGAGGCTCTGCTGGCACCTTCAAAGGAGTCAAAGGCTGCCCTGTTGGAAAACTTTGAAATGTCTTGAGTATGCTTAAGCCATATGTGAGGACTCATTCCTTCTATCCTCTGGAATAAAAGGGAGAAAGTTGTGCAGTTTTTGTGCAACTTCCTTTAGAAACATACCCATATAAAGGCTATATGAGTTGATTCTGGCAATAAGCATGCTGGCTTGGAAGATTTTCCTACCAAAAGCATCCAAGGTCCTGCATTCTCTTCCTGGAGGAGCAGAAGAGTGTCTTTTGGTACTCTTTATCCTTTTCATAGCTGACTGCACCACAATGGAGTGGTGAGGAAGCTGAGTTTTCTGAAATCCAGGACAAGGAGGGACACGGTACATAGTGTCCAATCTGCGAGAATGAGGAGAAAGGGTGAGAGGAGTCTCCCAGAAGTCAATCATATGTTCATGAAGAATTTCATGAATGGGCAAGGTGACTGCCACTCTGGGAGCCTTAGAGTATCCTAAAATATCTAATTTTTTTGTTCTAGGCTCTGCTTCAGAGGTTACTGAAATAGAGAGTCCTTTAGCCACTTCTATTATGAAGTCTTGAAAGGACAAATCCTCTGGAGGAAAATACTCTCCTTTTTGGAGAAGTAGGCCCCTCAGGAAGGGTAAGGGATACTTCAGGAGACTCATCTGATGAATCAGAATCATCAGAGGAATCAAAGTATCGTCTGTCCCCTTCCAATGATCGATACGCGTATCGATCGGTACCGACATCGGGCGTGCCTGGTACCGGATCGGTCCCGAGAAATAGCCCTGGACAAGGAACCTGAGTTGGTATCCTGGCCGATGTCGATGCAGTCGGTACCTGTATCAGTGCTGGTACCGGTATCGGCGCCGGTACCGACAACGGAACTCGTTAAGGTACCGTCGGCGTCGCAGCATTAATAAAAGCCATTATAGCCTGCTGCATGGATTGAACAATGTGATCCATGGACGCCACAACTGCCTGGATGTCAGTACCAGGGAATTGTGCCGGTACACCAGAGCAGTCTAACAAGTGATCGGTCGAGGCCGTGCCATCGATGTCAACCTGTAACCTCATAGGAGGAGCTTTGGAAGCCGGAGCTTCCCGCCGGGGTTGTTTGGCTGGGGCAGGATCCTCGAGGGCAAGCCCGGAGGCATCTCGATACTTAGAGGGAGATTTGCCCTTCAAGGACCTGCTAGGATTATGTTTGGTTACCTGAGACCCATCGGGAGAGGAAGACCTGGAAGATGTCGATGCCACTGCCGGTGCATCCGTGGGAAACAGCACATGGAGCTTGGCTGCTCGGTTCTGTAACCCTCGTTTAGACATTAAAGAGCAGGACGGGCAATCCGGAATGGAGTGTTCAGGCCCCAAACATTGAAGACACCATTCATGGGTATCTGTAACAGAAATTGTACCGCTACACTTAGTGCATTTTTTGAACCCGGAGGCTGGTTTTTCCATGAGGGAAAAATTTCTTTTGGGCCTGGAGGCCTAAGAAGAAAAATACACCAATTGAGGAGAAAATGTATTTTTTTTTTTTTTTTTTTTAGAAAGAAAGAAAAGAAAAGACTGGCGGTACCGGTCCGGCGTCGGGGAAGGCAGACACGCGACCAAAGAAATAAATTAAAATAAAGAACTTCTTCAGCGGTGACAGGAACACGACCTGCTGGCTCCGCGGAAAAGAAGAACTGAGGAGAGTTGGTTAGGAAAGGCGGGAAGGCAGCGCGCAGGCGCTGTGGGATGCTCCCAAAAGCTTTCCTTTTTGGGAAGCTGGGGAGCGTTCCCACGCAGGCTCCGTCGGTACCGATGTACCCATATGTGAGGACTCATTCCTGCTTGTTCCTGGAGATAATACCTTATTCCAACAACAATATTACAATCAAATACAAAAGTAAACAATGAATGGACAACTTTTCAAATGGTCGAACAAAAACACCTCCTTAAAATCATAACAATGATCAATAGACTAGAAAACCTAGGAATAGGAGGGACAGTTCTCAAATGTCTCAAGTCATACATTTCACACAGATTAATACGTGTTCAAATAGGTCAAGACACATCAGAAACATTCTCCCAAGGACAGGGAATCCCTCAAGGCTCAGCCCTCTCCGCCCTCCTTTTCAACATGTACCTGCAACCCATTAGAAGTATATTTAAAAAACACAATATTAACCATTTTATATATGCTGGAGACATTATGCTCGCTATTCCCATAAACGCCAACTGCCCCAAATATGACATCCAGTCCGAATGTATGAATGAGACCGCCTCTTGGTTTGAAACAAACCATCTCAGCATCAATCTTAAAAAAACGGAAGCAATGTTCGTAATAAGAAAATCTGTGGCTGACGACACCTACCCAACAACAATCACAACAAACAAAACAATTATACCTGTTTAAAAAAGTAGTAAAGTATCTTGGAGTAATAATAGACCACACACTCACCATGCTTCCTCACATAAAACAAACAGTAAGAACAATATTCTATAAACTCAAGACAATACAGCATTTAAGACCCCTCCTTGACACGCATGATTTTAGATCAGTAGTCAGCACACTCATCACCCCCCACTTCGACTATTATAATAGTCTTCTAATCGGCCTACCACTAAAAAGCACATATGTTACAAAGAGCCCAGAACATCTGTGCCAAGGTAATTTCAAAAGCTCGATTAACTGACCACGTGACTCCAATACTGTTGGAATTACATTGGCTCCCTATAAACAGTCGAATAAAATTCAACATTTTACTAACAACCTTTAAACTACTTAACATCGCACCCTCACACCTATCCACCCTACTTCACACTCCATCAGAATCAAGAACACGCAGACATAACGCAACTCACTCTCTCAACATACAAACAACCATCAGAAAAACAAAAAAACCCACAAGCTCTAGAGCTTTTTCCTTTACTGCCCCCACTCTCTGGAACGAACTCCCAATAACACTTCGATTGATGAAAGACCTTCATCAATTCAAAAAAGAACTCAAAACCTACCTCTTCTCTGAACACTTTGAAACCCCCTACATCCAGAGAACCACCCCCCAGCAATCGCAGAAACATACCCACAAAACTCATGAAATCACAAATGACTAACTCAGATAAAACCTCCACTATTAAAACACAAGTCTTACGATGGAAAATAAAAAATCCAAAACCTACACAATCTCCAAGACTAACCCAATGCATCCAAGCAACAAAGTCCAAAAAACTGCCAGCATGGTTTAAAGTTGAGGTCAGAGAGGCGGCTGTTGCCAAAAAAGCATCTTTCAGGAAATGGAAAAAAGAGCCAAACGACGAAACCTGGAAACAGCACAAGCACTGACAAGTCAAATGCAAGGCATTGATAAGGCAGGCAAAGGGAGAATTTGAGAAGAAGCTTGCTGCAGAAGCAAAAACGCGAAGTAAAGACCTTTTCAAGTACATTCATAGCAAAAAACCTGTGAGAGACTGAACGAATTCTTTGCTTCAGTCTTTACTGAGGAAGATGTAGGGATGTTACCCATGACTGGAGTGGTATTTAAAGGTGCGGAATAATTGAAGGACATATCGATACATCGGGAAGATGTATTACAACTATTAGATAAACTGAAGAGTAGCAAATCACCTGGGCCGGATGGTATACATCCAAGAGTGTTGAAAGAACTGAAAAATGAGATTGCAGACCTGCTATTAGTAATCTGTGAACTATCATTAAAATCATCTCTAATACCTGAAGACTGGAGGATCGCCAATGTAACACCAATTTTTAAAAAGGGTCGCAGGGGTGATCCGGGAAACTACAGACCAGTGAGCCTCATGTCAGTACCGGGAAAAATGGTAGAAACCATCATAAAGAATAAAATTACTCAGCATGTAGATAGTCATGGCCTAATGGGAGACAGTCAACATGGCTTTAGACAAGGAAGATCTTGTCTTACTAATCTGTTACGTTTTTTTGAAAGTGTGAACAAACAGGTGGACAAAGGTGAGTCGGTTGATATAGTGTATCTGGACTTTCAGAAAGCCTTTGGACAAGGTCCCTCATCAGAGACTTTTGGCAAAACTAAAGAGTCATGGGATAGGAGGCAGTGTACTACTGTGGATCAAGAACTGGTTAAAAGATAGAAAGCAGAGGGTTGGGTTAAATGGCCAATTTTCCCAATGGAGAAAGGTGAATAGTGGTGTACCCCAGGAATCTGTGCTGGGTCCGCTGCTTTTTGACATATTCATAATGACCTGGAAAGTGGAATAACGAGTGAGGTTATCAAATTTGCAGATGACACAAAACTATTTAAAGTTGTTAAAACCCAAGAGGATTGTGGAAAATTGCAAGAGGATCTTGATAAATTGGAAGACTGGGCATCAAAATGGCAGATGAAATTTAATGTGGACAAGTGCAAAGTTATGCACCTAGGGAAGAACAACCCAAACTACGGTTACACGATGCAAGGTTCCACATTAGGAACCACCACCCAGGAAAAAGATTTAGGCGTTATTGTGGATAGCATGTTAAAACCGTCGGCCCAGTGTTCAGCGGCAGCCAAGAGAGCAAATAGAATGCTAGGTATCATAAGGAAAGGAATGGAAAATAAAACAAAAGATATTGTAATGCCTCTATATCGTTCCATGGTGAGACCGCACCTTGAATACTGTGTGCAATTCTGGTCGCCGTATCTTAAAAAGGATATAGTGTTATTAGAAAAGGTTCAGAGAAGAGCCACCAAAATGGTTAAGGGGATGAAAGGATACTCCTATGAAGAAAGGCTAAAAAGGTTAGGGCTCTTTAACCTGTAAAAGAGATGGCTAAGGGGAGATATGATAGAAGTCTATAAATTAATGAACGGAGTGGAACGGGTAAACGTAGATCGATTATTTACATTATCAGAATATAGAAAGACTAGGGGACATGCAATGAAGCTACAGGGTAAACTATTTAAGACTAATAAAAGAAAATATTTTTTCATTCAACTTGTAATCAAACTCTGGAATTTGTTACCGGAGGATGTAGTAAAGGCTGTTAGTGTAGCTGGGTTGTTTTTTTTTTAATTTTCTCTTTATTAAAGTTATTCATATACACAAAGAATAAACTAAGCATACAGTGAATAAAGAAATAGATTAGCTGGGTTTAAAAAAGGTTTGGACAAGTTCCTGGAGGAAAGGTCCATAAACCATTATTAAGAAGGGACCCAGGATATCAATGCTTGATCCAGTACAAGCATTGCGGAACCTGTGTCTTTTGGGGAAACTTCTAGGTACGTATGACCTAGATTGGCCACTGCTGGAAACAGGATACTGGGCTTGATGGACCTTGGTCTGACCCAGTATGGCATATCTTATGTTTTATGTAATTCTAGGCTTTCAGTAACCAGGCCCTGAGATGTAGGGACTGGGGATTGGGATGCAGTAAAGATTTGTTCTCCTGCGACAGGAGATCTGGAGCATTCTCGAACTCCAGAGGAGTAGTTTGAGAGAGACGCAGAAGAAGAGGATACCACGTTAGCCGTGGCCAACGTGGAGCTATGTGTATCATACGACCTTTGTCTCTCTGAAGTTTGAACAAAGTCTTGGGAATGAGGGGAACGGGTGGGAAGGCATAGAGGAAGTCCTGTTCCCAGTGGAGTAGGAAAGCATCTCTTGCCTGACAGTTTGACCCAGAATTCTGGAACAGAATCGGGGAAGTTTGGCATTCTGTGGCTTGCAAAGAGATTTATATCTGGTGTTCCCCAGATTCGAAACACTCGAGCAAGCTGGTATCAGTGGAGGGACCACTCGTGTGGCAGCAGTATTCAACTGAGTTTGTCTGCCCACAAGTTTTGAATGCCTGGAAGGTATACTGCAAACAGGTGAATTTTTAACTCTCTGGCGAAGGCCCATATTCGCAAAGCTTTAATGCATAGCGACAGAGCCTGTTCCGCCTTGCTTGTTCACATAGAACATAGATACCTGATTGTCGGTTTGGATCTGTACTGTTTTGTTGCTGAGATGGCCCTGAAAGACTTGAATAGCACTGAAAATGGCTCTCAGCTCTAGGAGGTTTATGTGAAGGGAAACCTCCTGTGAGGTCCAAAGACCCTGAGTGGAGAGATCATTCAAGTGGGCCCCCCAATCCATTTTGGACGCATCTGTCGTCAGAGTGGTTTGGCATAGAGGCTGCTGGAAAGGAGAGCCTACAAGGAGGTTTTCTAGGGATTGTCACCATTGCAGGGACAAAATCAGACATGTAGTAGTTCTGATTTTGTCTGTTAGTCGACCCGAGGCTTGTGACCACTGAGAGGAAAGGGTCCATTGGGCCATGTGTCCCAGCAGTTGAAGCATCTCCCGAGCAGTAAGGAATACCTTCATAGATGCTTGAGATGATAATTGTATTATACGTAGACAGCGTGGCTGTGGCAGGAAAGCTTTTGACTGCTGTGTGTCTAGACGAGCCCCTATGAATTCTAGAGATTGAGAGGGGGTGAGATGAGATGAGATGTTGGGAGGTCTATGACCAACCCCAAGTATTGAAGAATTATCATTGCTCGAGAGAGAGCGAAGCTGGCCTCTGGAGCTGTCGATGCTCGAATAAGCCAATCGTCTAAGTAAGGGAAGACAAATATTCCCCCAGTCCTCATAAATGCTGCTACCACTGCCATGCATTTTGTGAAGACTCTCGGAGCAGAGGCAAGTCCGAAAGGAAGAACTCTGTACTGGAAGTGTCTTCTTCGGATCAGGAATCGAAGGAACTTCCTGTGATCTGAGTGGATGAGAATATGCGTGTACGCATCTCTTAGATCTAGAGAACATAGCCAATCTTGACTTTGAAGGTATGGTAAAAGTGTTCCGAGGGAGATCATCTTGAGCTTTTCTTGGAACAAATACTTGTTTAATTCTCTGAGGTCTAGTGTAGGCCTGTGCCCCTCTGTCGTCTTTGGAATAAGAAAATAGGGGGGAGTAGAACCCTGTCCCCTGTTGGGATATGGGCACTTCTTCGATTGCTCCTTGAGCCAGAAGTGAAGTGACCTCCTGCCACAAGAGGTCGGTGGCAGGGCCCTGAGAATTGAACTGTCTCAGAATTGTAGGTGGGGGCAAGTTGAGGAAATGAAGCTTGTATCCCAATCTTACAATGGACAGTGTCCAATTTTCTGTTATTTGTTGCCATCTTTTGACAAAATGGCATAATGACTAAGCTCTCTAGGTGGAAGTCAAAGACCCCGAGGGGGCTGGGTCTGTTGAGCCGGTTGAGCTTATTCAGCTTGTGGTTTTCTCTACTGTCTGTTCTGCTGTCCCTTTTGGGAAACATGAAGTGGACAGTGAGTTTGATGGGTGTAAGATTGGTAAGACTTCTTTTTCTCACTGAAAAAAGGTTTCTTGAATGTTTTCTTTTTTGCTGGGTTGGCTGTAGCCTTTGACAATTTGTTCAAAGTAGCATTGTCAGATTCAAGCTGATTAGCCTTGTCTTGCCAGTCCTTACCAAAGAGTTTTTCTCCTGTGCAAGGAATGTTTCCCAGTTTTTCTTGCACCCACTGTTCCAAGTCTGATGCTTCAAGTCAAGCAATATGACGTGCTCCTGTGGATATAGCAGAGGTTCTGCTAAGACATTCAACAGTCAAAGGTAGCATGGTTCATAAATTTAGAGACATTCTGGGCATATTTGACCAGAATAAGGTAATCTGCTCTTTCTTCCTCTGAGACAGAAGGACTAATGAGCTCCAAGTCTTTTGTGACTTCTTCCAGGAACATTCCCATATACAGAATGTAGGAACTGATCCTGGCTCCCAGCATGGAGGATTGAAAACATCGACGGCCAAAGGCATCAAGTGTCCTGGATTCACGGCACGGAGGATTAAAAGAGTGTGTTTTTGTATTTGATTCTTCACATGGCCGATTCCACTACCATTGAATGGTGTAGTAACTGAGTTTTTTGAAAACCAGGACAACTTGGCACTTGGTACATAGTGTCCAGGCGTCAGGAATGTGAAGATATCTTTAAAGGAGTTAATATCTCAACATCAGATCATATAAGATCTTGTGAATGGGAAGCATAGTTGCTTCCCTGGGAGCCATAGGGTACTGTAGAATTCTTAATTCCTCTGCCCTAGGTTCTTTTTCTGGAATCACAGTGATTGCAAGGCCTTTTGCTAAATCACGTATGAAGTCCTGGAAGGACATATCTTCTGGAGGAGACATCCTGCGTTGAGGAGAGGGAGTTGAATCTTCTAAAAGATTCACTCTGGTACCGGTAGAATCATCAGAGTCATCGGAATCGGAAGACTCAAGCACCAGGTGCTCCTGTGACACATGGTATCGATACTGCTCGAAGTTGGTACCGAAATGTCTCGGTTCCTGATTCCCGATACCGATACTTGTGGAACCGTCTGTTGCGGTCTTAGCGGTACCGAGGCTGCTAAGAGGGCCGCTAGACTGTGTTCGATAGCAAGGATTCTGTGATCCATCGCTCCTGCCAATGCCTGGGTGCTGGTACCGGTGGATGCGGCCACGACCCCAGAGCATGGCACCAGTAGTTCTGCAGAGGTCGAGGCCTCTGGAACATCCTGGAACCCTGTTAATGCTTTGGCGCTCAAAGACTCCTGCTGGGGCTGTTTTGCCGATGAAGTATCCTTGAGGGAAATGCCCGAGGCATCTCGATACTTCGAAGGAGATTTTCCCTTCGAGGACCGGCTAGTTTTACCTTTGATTACCTGAGATCCATGGGAGGAAGATGAATCTCTGGAAGATGTCGATGCAACCGACACCGTGTCGGAGGCAAAAAGAGTACCGAGTTTTGCAGCTCTATTCTGCCGGCCCCTCTTAGTCATCCTCGTGCAGGAGAGACACTCTGGTGGACAATGTTCAGGACCCAAACATTTTAGACACCAATCATGGGTGTCGGTGACGGAGATGGTACTGCCACATTTTAAGCATTTTTTTGAAACCACTGGCTGGTTTCTCCATGCTTGAAGAAAAAAATTGGCCTAGTGCCCAAAATAGGGAAAACCCCTGAAGAAAAATACTTTTTTAAAAAAAAAAAAAGAAAGTGAAAGAAGAGAACCGACAGTACCGGTAGGCATCGAGTTAAGGCAGACGCGACCACAAAAAACAAGAAATAAAAGTAGATTTTCTGCAGTGACAGGGTATTGGTGTCCTGTCGGTTCCGCAGAAAAACGAAGAACTGAAGTGAGAGAGGTACAGATGCAGGAAGGCAGCACGCAGGCACTGTGGAATGCTCCCAAAAGCTTTCCTATTGGACGCTGGGGAGCGTTCCCGCACGGGCTCCGTCGGTACTCATGTGAAGACTACATTCCTGCTTGTTCCTGGAGATTACAATAGCGCGTCTAATATCTAGGACCTCTCAAAAGATCCCACATCACCCCCATACTTCAACTCCTCCACTGGCTACCTATCCTTTCTAAGATACAATTTAAAACCCTCATGCTAATTCACAGTTATCCATAACATACAAAACCCTCCTCATCACATTCAAGGCTATTAATAAATTATCTCCTGCATCGATCTCAAATCTCATCACCCACACACCAAACAACAGACCCAGGAGACTAGTAGCAGAAAACACACTAGTTACTCCCAGTATCTCCACAAAATGGACACAACAAACTATTAACAGAGCTTTTGTGTCCTATGCCCCCAAGTGCTGGAACAAACTACCTCCAAACATCAGATCAATCAGGGATATCACCCAATTTAGAAAGTCCATCAAGCACTATCTATTCACTTTACACTTCAAGCTACCATACACACAATAGAATCCGTCTCCCGCATCACTCAGATAACTACTACACATAACAACAATCCAGAACAAAGGATCAAAATGTGAATACACCATATTCTTATCAAATATCAAAACTTGATGTAACCTATTCAATGTATATATAATTGTGTATAATTATGTAGATAGTTATTCCCCAGTTAACTCCCAGTTTATCTTCCCTGTTATCTGTAAACCTAGATCAGTCATGGATTGACAGGTATGTTGATGTTCAATGTAAACCGCACTGATGATGAATAGTGCGGTATATAAAAAATGTTAAATAAAATAAAAATAAGGAATCTGTTCCTTGCCTTTACCCACTCCTAACCAAGCCTTCTAACTCCAGATCTCGCAGGCTTAACTCAGCAAACCTACAACACATCCCAGCCAAAAAACTAAAAAGCTCACAAGCTACCTGCAATCGTACTTTCTTCCTCTATGCCCCCACAGAATGGAACGCCCTCCCGTCGACCTCCAAAATTGCTCTGATCATGCAGAATTCCGCAAAAAACTTTACACTCTTCTTCCAGGAGTATTATAATACCAACCCACAAAACATCCAACAAAATTCCACCTAGACTTCCCAAACCCCCTATCCACCACTCAATATCCCCCTCCTCACTATACCTCCTCCACTCTTCCCCTTTAATGTACATAGTTGCCATTTTCGGAATTATAAACAACTTATGTTCTCGTTCTATGCAAAACAGATGTTCCCACACTGTTAGTTTTGAGTTCCATGTAAACCGTCTTGAATTGTCAAAAGATAGTATATAAAAAACATTAAATAAATAAATAAATAAGAGAGGAGCATATGGAACCAAAGATCAGTTAAAGCTGAATAAGTCCATTATGGCCAGCTCTAAGAAAGGCAGAAATCTCATATAGTATGGATTGATTATAAGAAAGCTTTTGACAGCATCCCACACTCTTGGATAATATATTGCCTTGAAATATATAAAATAAATTCTCGTTTGATATAGTACATTAAATTCACTATGACAAAGTGGCAATCCACACTCCTTTTGAAATATGAAGATGGTCAGTACATCATTCCTAACATTAAGATCCAGTGAGGTATATTTCAGGGAGATTCCCTGTCACCACTTCTGTTTTGTTTGGCGCTTAATCCAAAGAGTGTTCTCATCAGTTCTTTGGGGTATGGATTTAGCCTGAATGCTAAAGACGGTAGCAACCCAGAAGCAACTTTCCATCTGCTATTTACAGATGATCTGAAGCTGTACAGTTCCAGCGACCAACAATTAGCAGAGCTACTTCATCTGGTGACAAGCTTTTCTGAAGACATCAGGATGACTTATGGCCTTGACAAGCATGCTAAGGCAACCTTTTTCAGAGGAAAATTGAGCAAAACTGAAAACATCTGCCTTGCAGAGAGCTGTGACATCAAGAGCTTTGAACAGGAAGGAATATATAAGTATCTGATCTTCTCTCTCAATAGTTTCTGTCGATCAGTAAAGAATATTACAGAAGATTAAAACTGTTAATGAAAAGTGCTTTAACATCATGAAATAAGATACAAGCCATCAATCAGCTAGCAATTCCTGTACTCTCATACAGTTCTGGGATTGTGGATTGCCCTCAAAGATCTTGAAAAACTGGATGTGCAAACAAGAAAATTCCTCCATGCTCATGAAGTAATTTACAAGAATCAGTGTATGCTAAGGCTGTACATTCCTAGGGCTGAAGGAGGGCTAGGACTTACAGAGATTGACTACATCTACAAAGCTACTATCGCAGGCTTTCAATCCTATCTGATAACATCATTGGCTCCAAATACGCAAAAAGTGTTGAAATATGAAAGTAAATGTCTCCATCATCAAACTTGGACAAGTGGTCCGAGAATTAGAAGGAATGAGTGAGAATCTACAGGCATGCAAGGGAAAGGTAGTAACAGAATTTGCAAAACAAAAGAAAAAAAAAACTCTTCAAAGAATTAGATCAGCAGGCAAGGAAGAACAAGTGGCAAATGCACCAATACAGTGGAAAATACAGAGTGCTACTCCAAGAACCTTTTGTCTATCAAGAATGGACATATGAATGGTTGAGGAGAGGTTAAGTGAAATCGAAGAATGAAAGATTGATAGTTGCAACCCAGGACAGCAGATTATGAACAAGACAGTTTACGGTGAGTAATGAAAAAACTGGCACAACAGATATATGCAGATTCTGCAAGAAAGAGCTGGAAACAGTGGCTCATCTAATAGCAGGCCGTAACATTCTGATGGCTGAAAACTTTTATATAGAAAGGCACAACCTTCACAGGAAATTCTGTAAACACTACAATATCACTGTCCCTGAAAAGCACTGGGATCATGACCCTAAAATGATAACAGAGAATGAAGAGATTATGATCACCTGGGACATTCCCATTCTGACGATAAGAAACTGGATAGCATAGTTACTCACCTGTAACAGGTGATCTACGGGAACAGCAGGAATTTAGTCTTCACATACGGGTATCGTCGGTACCGACAGAGCCTGCGCGGGAACACTCCCCAGCGTCCAATAGGAAAGCTTTTGGAAGCATCGCACAGCGCCTGCGTGCTACCTTCCCGCCTTTCCAAACTGTTCCTCTCCAGTTGAGTTTAAAGCTGAGACAAAAGAGAGAGAGAGAGAGAGAGAAAGATAGAGATAGAGAGATACAACTCCTAGGGGAGGTGGACGGGTTGTGAAGACTAAATTCCTGCTGTTCCTGGAGATCACCTGTTAGAGGTGAGTAACTATGCTATCTCCAGGAACAAGCAGGAATGTAGTCTTCACATATGGGGACTCCTTAGCTGCAGATGTCAGGGAGAAGGCCCCAGACATTGTGTGCCCTTGTTAAAGGGCTCCACTTCCCCCCATGGATCTCTGGCATCCTACCAGGGATGGTGGGTAGGAGTTGATTAAGCATGGAACAGGTGTTGAAGAACAGCCTGACAAAACAAGGCATCCCGGCGGGAGTCCTTGCCTAAGCAGTAATGGGCTGTGAAGGTATGAACCGAAGCCCAAGTAGCTGCTTGACAGATGTCGTCGATAGACACAGAGTGAAGATGAGCCATAAGGGCTGCCATGGCTCTCACATTCTGAGCTGTGACATGGCCTTCAAGAGGAAGGTTCTTACTCTCATAGGCAAAAGAAATACACTGTGCAATCCAGTTGGACAGTGTTCTTTTGGAGACTGGAAGTCCCAAATGACTAGGATCAAAAGCAACAAAGAGTTGAGAGGTCTTTCTATGTTGCTGTGTCCTTTGCAAGTAAACGGCCAAAGCCCTTTTACAGTCCAAAGTATGAAGATTCTTTTCTGCATTTGAGGCGTGAGGCCTTGGGAAGAATACAGGAAGGTAAACCGCTTGATTTAAAAGAAAAGGTGACACCACCTTTGGCATAAAGTGTGGATGAGTCCTAAGGACTACCTTATCATGATGGAACCTTGTATAAGGAGGATCAGCCACCATCGCTTGCAATTCACTGATGCGACGTGCTGATGTGATTGCAATAAGAAAGATGACCTTCCAGGAAAGGAATTTCAAAGAGGTAGTAGCTAATGGTTCAAAAGGCGGCTTCATAAGCTGCCCAAGAACCAGATTTAAGTCCCATGCCACCGTGAGGCTTAGTTAAAAGAAGGCCTCTCATAAATCTCGTTATGAGAGGATGAGAAGAAATAGGGTGTCCATTTAGAGGCTTGAAAGAACCTGCAATAGCACTCAAATGAACTCTTACTGAATTGGTCTTAAGCCCCACATTAGATAAATGAAGGAGATACTCCAGTAATGATTCCAGAGGTATCGCAAGAGGATTAAGACCCTTCTGCGAGCACCATATGGTAAACCTTTTCCACTTGAATGCATAAGAGCGTCTTGTGGAAGGCTTCCTGGAAGCATAAAGGATATCCTTTACCTGCTGAGAAAGGTTAACACCGTGAAGTTCTAGGCTTTCAGCAACCAGACCCTGAGATGCAGAGACTGGGGATTGGGATGCCACAGCATCCTGTTCTCCTGAGAAAGGAAATTTGGAGCAGATCCTAACTCCAGAGGCGGAGCTTGAGAGAGATGTAGGAGCAGAGGGTATCACATTTGCCGTGGCCAATGTGGAGCTATGAGAATCATATGACCTCTCTGTCTCTCTGAAGCTTGAACAGGGTTTTGAGAATTAGGGGAATGGGTGGAAAGGCATACAGGAAGTCCTGACCACAATGGAGGAGGAAAGCATCCCTGGCCTGACATCCCTGAGCCGGAATTCTGGAACAGAACCAGGGAAGTTTGGCATTCAGCGGACTTACAAAGAGGTCTATGTGCAGGGTTCCGAAATTTGAAAAGGTTTGGCCACCTGGTCTGCATGGAGAGACCATTCGTGTGGAAGCAGAAGTCGACAGTCTGTCTGCCCAAGAGTTTTGAATGCATGGAAGATTCATCTCCTTGCAGTGTATCTGATGCTCTCTGGCGAGGGCTCATAGTCGCAAAGCTTCGTTGCATAGCGACAGAGAGCCTTTTCCACCCTGCTTGTTCACATAGAACATAGCTACTTGATTGTCCGTTTGAACTAGGAAAGTCTTGTAGCTGAGCTGGGTGTGGAATACTCGAAGAGCAAGGAAGGTTGCTCTGAGTTCCAGGAGATTGATGTGTAGATAGGCCTCCTGTGGAGTCCAGGTACCCTGGGTAGAGAGGCCTTGCAGGTGGGCTCTCCAACCCACCTGTGAGGCATCTGTTAGAGCGGCTTGGGGTGGGGGTTGCTGAAAAGGACACCCCACCAAAAGGTTTTGGGGTGACTGACACCATTGGAGGGACAAAATAAGGCGATCTGAGTTTGCTATGTTGTCTTTCAGGCAACCTGACGCCTGAGTCCACTGAGTGGATAAAGTCCACTGGGCTGCTCTCATATGGAGGCTAGCATAAGGAACCACATGCATGGTGGATGCCATGTGGCCTAGCAACTGTAACATTTCCCAAGCAGTGAGGTGAGGTGTTAGCACTGCTTGGGAAGCTAACTGCACAATGCGAAGGCAGCGGAGCTGTGGAAGGTAGGCCCTTGTCTGTCAAGTATCCAGCAGAGCTCCTATAAACTCCAGGGACTGAGTGGGAGCAAGGTTGGATTTTGGGAAGTTTATGACAAGTCCTAAATACTGAAGGATGCGCATTGTGTGTGAGAGAGCAACCCCGGCTTCTGGCTCTGAAGGGGCTCGAATGAGTCAGTCGTCTAAGTAAGGGAAGATGAATATTCCTAGGGTGCGGAGAAATGCTGCCACCACAGCAATGCATTTTGTGAACACCCTTGGTGGAGAAGCCAGGCCAAAAGGAAGAACCCTGTATTGGTAGTACTTCCCCTGAAACTGAAAGGGAAGGAAAGTTCGATGAGTTGGATGGATGAGAACATGAGTGTACGCATCCTTGAGATCTAGAGAACAAAGCCAATCCTGACTATGAAGGTATGGCAGCAGAGATCCTAGAGAAATCATTTTGAACTTCTCTTTGAACAGGAATTTGTTCAATTCTCTTAAGGTCTAAAATGGGTCTGTATCCTGTTTTCTTTGGAATAAGGAAAAAGGGGGAGTAAAACCCTGTACCCCGTTGGGGAATGGGTACCTCTTCTATTGCCCCTTGGGCAAGAAGCACAGTGACCTCTTGACCTAACTGGTCGTTGAGAGAGGTCTGAGAATTGAACTGTCTTACCACTGTAGGAGGGGGCATGCTGAGGAAATAAAGCTTGTACCCCTCTCTTACAATAGACAGAGTCCAATTTTCTGCTGTTATCTGACCCCATCTGGGGGCAAAATGACATAACCTTCCTGGTATGGTGGAGGGTTCTGGGCCGTTCAGGGCCAGGAAGGCAAAGTTCTCTAGATAGGAGTCAAAGCCCCTGTGGAGGCCGAGTCTGCTGAGCCGATTGAGGCTTAGCTGCTTTTGTTTTTCTTTGTCTAGGTTGTTGCTGCTGTCCCTTTTGGGCAGGCTCTCCTAAACGATGCCCCTATTGGGTATAGGAGGGATAAAACTACTTCTTACTGAAGAATGGTTTCTTAGAGGATTTTTTCCTCGCAGGATCAGCTGTAGATTTAGACAATCTATCCAAAGTGATATTGTCAGCATCTATCTCATTAGCTGTTTCCTGCCAATTCTTGCCAAAGAGATTCTCTCCTGTGCAAGGAATATTCCCTAGTTTATCCTGTACCCAAATTTCCAAGTCAGATGTCGGGAGCCAGGCAATCCTACGTGCACCTATGGCAATGGCAGAGGTTCTGCTTATGCACTCAAAGCAGTCAAAAGTTGCACGATTCACAAATTTGGAAACATCCTGAGCATGTTTGACAAGGGCGAGATAATCTTGCCTCTTATCAGGAAGGAGAGGGCTCATAAGCTCTAAATCTCCTGTGACCTCCTTAAGGAACATTCCCATACATAAGATATAGGAACTGATCCTAGCAGAAAGCATGGAAGCCTGGAAGGTTTGACGTCCAAAGGCATCAAGATTCCTACACTCACGTCCTGGAGGATTAGATGCATGCCTTTTTGCACTCTTTATCCTTCTCATTGCTGTCTCCACCATCATGGAATGGTGTGGTAATTGAGTCTTCTGAAACCCAGGACAAGGAGGAACTCGATACATGGTGTCAAGTCTTCGAGAGTGAGGAGAAGTGGTTAGAGGTGTTTCCCACATCCTTAACATGAGGTCATGCAAGATCTCATGAATAGGTAAGGTAGCTGCCTCCTTGGGAGCTTTAGGGTATTGCAGGATTTCTAATTCCTTTGCCCTAGGCTCTTTTTCAGTAGCCACTGTGATGCAAAGACCTCAAGCCACATCTCGGATAAAATCCTGAAAGGACATATCCTCTGGCGGAGACATCCTACGCTGAGGAGAAGAAGAATCCTCAGGAAGAAGTACTCTGGTATCGGCACAGCTTTCAGAGTCTTCAGAGTCATCCGAGGATTCAAAGTATCTCCGATCCGAGTGATCGTGCAAGGCACGGTACTGGTACCGATCGAAGTCGGCATCGGAGTGGTCTGGTACCGACTTGTCGATATCGGACGGATATGCATGACTCGGTCCCAGTAGAATACCTGCCGATGTCGATGCAGTCGGTGCCGGCACTGGAGTCGGTGCTGGTACCGGTTGAATTGTCTGAAGCGGTTTCAAGGGCATCGAGGCCGTGAGAAGAGCCGCCAGACTGCGTTCAATAGCCAAGAATCTCTGGTCTATCAACGCTGCCGATGCCTGGGTATGGGTACCGTAAGAAGCGGACGGTACCCCAGAGCATGGCACCAGTAGTTCTGCCGAGGTTGAAACCTCGAGAACATCCTGGAGCCCTGTTAAGTGCTTTGGAAGCTGAAGCCTCCCGCCAGGGCAATTTTGCCAGTGAAAGTCCCTCAAAGGCAACGCCAGAGGCATCTCGCTGTCTAGAAGGAGATCTACCCTTTGAGGACCGGCTAGATTTTTGTTTAGTTACCTGAGATCCATGGGAGGAAGACGAAGCCCTGGACGACGTCGATGCCATGGAGGCTGCATCGGAGGGGAAAAGGGTGCTAAGCTTAGCAGCTCGGTTCTGCTAGCCCCTTTTCGACATCATCCCACAGGCAACACACTCTGAAATAGAGTGGTCAGGACCTAAACATTTGAGGCAACACTCATGGGTGTTGGTGAAGGAGATGGTACCGCCACACTTAGAACACTTTTTAAAACCCGAAGTGGGTTTTTACATTCTGAAGGAAAAGTTGGGTCTAGTGCCCAAAATGGTGCGTGGCACCTGAAAGAAAATTACTGGAAAGACTCCAGGAAAAAGTTTTAATTTTTTTTTTTAAGAAAAGAAAGAACCACCAGCAGTACCGGTGTAGCATCGAGGGAAGGCAGACACAACCACAAAAAAGAATAGAAGGGATTTTTTTCTGCAGTGACAGAATGTGCGACCTCTCGGCTCCTCGGAAAATGAAGAACTGGAGAGGGACAGTTGGGAAAGGCGGGAAGGCAGCACGCAGGCGCTGTGGGATGCTCCCAAAAGCTTTCCTATTGGACACTGGGGAGCATTCCCGCGCAGGCTCCGTCGGTACCGACGATACCCATATGTGAAGACTACATTCCTGCTTGATCCTGGAGATGCAAAGAAACCTGACAGTGGTAAAAGAGAAGAATACCAGAAGGATATTGATAATAGAAGTGTCGGTGCCAAGTGCTTATTCTGTGAATCATGTGGAGAGGCAGAAGATCCTGAAGTACCAAGAAAATGTGGCTGAAAGATACAGAAATATTTCCCATAGTACTTAATAAAGAAGAATTTCCACGCACATCTTCACAAACTACCCCTACTTGTTACATCTTACGAACTCCAGCAGGAGGCACTCTTTATTTTTATTTATTTTATGTATTTAAACAGTTTTTCTATACCACCCCTTCCAGAGATCAGGGGTGGTTTACATTTAAACAAACCAGATACATGGAGCAGTTATTACAAACCATAATGGTATAACTATGTACATATACATAAGAACAAGAAAACATGAAATGTCATTAACTATGGCATGATGCAAGTATTATGCAGAGCATCAGCAGTAAATTTGAAAGACTAAGATCACATACCTTGGCTTAGAAGTGAGGTTCACAGCTGCCATAGTGTGTGCAGAACTAACGCATTCAGAGAAATTACCCCAGCTAAAACAGGGAGAAATCAGGCGGGAAGCAGAGCAGCAGTCGCAGATGCCGCGCAGCTGAAAACAGGTGGTAAGTGGGCAGGAGTCAGCGGGCAGCAGTGCAGGATGCAGAGGCAGAAGCAGCTGTCTGACGCAGGGCAGGCTCGGTAGAAAAGCCATTGGAGAATGCTTGCTGCTACTGCAGGGGGGAGGGTTGCAAAACTCACTATGGTGTGTATAAAGAAGCAGGAGAGCCAAGACAGCAGGATAAGCTTTTACAAAATGAAAATAAGAAAAGGTTATGCCTGAGTAAGAAGGCTTTCCCTGCTAAGGCTCTCTCTGCTGCTGGGCTGCAATGGTCCTCCTGACTAGGAGCCCGCCTCCACCTCTGAGGTGAGCTCAACTGGTCCTCCTGACCAGGAGTTCCACCTGGCTGCTGGAGAGGGGCACCTCCTGTGTGCCCTAGAGACGTCCAGTTACGAAGGAGTTTCCCAGATAGAGTAGAAAAAACAGAGAGAACGAAAACTGTTAAGAGAAAGCGTGAAATCAACATTTGCTGGAGACAGAGCAAATACTGAAGGCGGTAATTTTCTCCGTCTCCAATGCTGGCAGGGGGACTTTACCATTTTGGTGGCTCTTCTCTATATCTTCTCTAATTCTGCTTTCTGAATCATTCTGCTAGATCAGTCCAGACAAGTGGGTTAAGGGGATGGAAGGATACCTCTATAAGGAAAGGCTTAAAAGGTTAGGGCTTTGCAATTTGGAAAAGAGAAGGCTGAGGGGAGATATGATAGAGGTCTATAAATTAATGAATGGAATGGAACCGGTAAATGTAGATCAGCTGTTCACACCATCAAAACGTAGAAAAATTAGGGGTCCCGCAATGAAGCTACAATGTAACCCATTTACGACTAATAAGAGAAAATATATTTTCACTTATTGCTTAATCAAACTCTGGAATTCATTACCACAGATTGTAGTAAAAGCTGTTAGTATAGTTGGGTTTAAAAAAGGTTTGGAGAAGTTCCTGGAGGAAAAATCCATAAAGCATTATTAAAGGGGACCCAAGAAATCCACTGCTTGCCCCAGGACAATCATTGTGGAACCTGTTTGCCTTTTGGGAACCCGCTAGGTGCTTGTGACCTGGATTGGCCACTGTTGGAAACATGACACTGGGCTTGAAGGACCTTGGTCTGACCCAGTATGGCATCTTATGTTTTTATAGCACTGTGTTCATTGAATGGAGTCCATTTTATATAACAAGGACCCTTCTCTTGCGATTTTCAGTGGAAAAGAAAAAAAATCAGAGCTTATTTTATCCTATCTTGGGGTTCAAATGCAATTTTGATTCACTGATTTTATGCACAAGTTAAATGTGTTTATCTTATAAAAACAATTGTTAAAGGACCAGCACAGTGCCAATGGAGAAACATAATGTTTTCTAAGTTTAGGAGTAAGGCCCATACCACATTACCTGAATCATGAAATCATCTTCGTCTTGTACCTCACACATGCAGCGAACAATCTCAAAAACACTTTCCTCTCCTTCAGGACCACCATAAGTGTTCATAGTAGCATCAAGATCCTCATCACTCCAGAGAACACTGTCTGCAGAGAAGTTGCTCAGTGCATCATCCTCTGTAGGAAAGAATATAGCCTTTCAGTCTTCACACAATGAACTGAATGCTCAGCCTGGTGACATCTGTCTCCATTCGTAGGCAGAGAAAACAAAATAAAGGAGGCAATCTAAATGGCAATCAAACGCAAAGCAGCAGGCTAAAAATCATCTCCCTTAACTTATTCTGTAGTATTTCAAAAGTACACAAAAAGAATGCTGCACAGACTTTCTAGATTTCTGGCAAGTCATCATTGATCAAATTATTTAAGCTACTTTCCAACTCTGCAGTTCCACCAAGCCCATTGAAGTAATCAAGCCAAACGTAGGGGCTATTTTACTCTACATACTAGGTCTGATTGGTCTGCAAAAATTCAGAGGCCACACCGACATCATACACTTCTATAGGTAAAACAGATCCCATAGTAAAATTTTTGACCTTGTTCTAAATATGGCCGTGCCCAGTGGTGCAATGGGAGCAGTTTCAACAATTTCAAAATGACAACTTTACACCAATCTTAAGATAAGATTGTAGATAACCACGTTAGGGTGCATCAAGTATCTCCAACAATCTTCCTTGTGTAATACTTTGATCACATTTGATTTCTTGCTTTACACTTCAGTTCTTCTCAGCTAAATTACCGTTATGCTTATACTATACAGTGACTTGCCCAAGGCCATAAGGAGTGGCAGTGGCATATCTTATTATTATTTTTTTCAGTTTAAATGTTTATTGCAATTTTTCATTTATTACAAAACAACTCACAATAACAAAACAGAAAAACAAAACAATGTCCACCGCTCCCCTCTGCATTTCCACCTAACCCAAAAGCCTCTTCCTCTCCTTCCCTGCTAGCCCCATCCTCCAACCAAGCATTCAGCTCCCTTTCCATTAACTTCAATCTCCTCTTCAATCATCGCTACACACAATACCACTGCAAGCTCACCACCTCTCCCGTGACTTCTCATGAGGACTGCTGACTTACGAATCCAATCCAGATTAGCCAATCTACTTACGAAGCCAGAGAACTCGGGCAGGTTGGGCCTATTCCATTGAGTCGGAATCTCACAGTGCCTTACCACCCCCTGTAACTTTCCAAGGAACTGTATCAATTCGCTGATGCAACACAGAAACATGATGGCAGAAAAAAACCACGTGGTTTATCTAGTCTCATTTCCGTATCAACTACAATCGTCCCCTTTTTTCCTATAGAGATCCTCTGTATTTCTCCAATGCTTTTTTGAATTCAGATGCTGTCCTTGTCTCTACCACCTCCAATAGGAGACTATTCCACACATCTACCACTCTTTTAGTAAAGAAATACTTCTGCATATTACTCCCGAATCTATCCCCTTTCACCTTCATCCTATGTCACCTCATAGCAGAGCTTGCTTTCAATGGAAAGAGACTTGACCCTCAAGTGCATTTATACCATAGAGGTATTTAAACATCTCATATCTCCTCCCACCTTTCCTCTAAGTATACCCATTAAGATCTTTAAGTCTGTCCTCTCATACTTTATAACAAGGAACACTAACCATTTTAGTAGCCACCCTCTGCACCAACTCCAACTTGTCTATCCTTTTCTAGATGTCTCGTGGGTGTCTCTCTATTGCAGATTTTGGTACCATCTGCAAAGAGGCAAACTTTACCCAACAGCCCCTTCTGCAATATCATTAACAAAGATGTTAAAAAGAATAGGACTAAGGACAGATCACTGCAGCATATCACTTGTAACCTCCTTCTCTTCAGAATAAGCTCCATTTAATTATACTTTTTGTCGCCTCCCACTCAACCAATTTCTTACCCAATCAGTAGCTTTAGGGTCCATCCCTAGGGTGCTCACTTTGTTTATAAGTTGCCTGTGTAGAACTGTGTCAAAGCTTTACTGAAATCTAAATACACTACATTTAGGGTTCTCCCTCGGTTCAACTCCCTGGTCACCCAGTCAATCTGATTTGTCTGACAAGACCTGCATCTTGTAAACCCATGCTGCCTCGGATTCTGCAATCCACTGGACTCCAGAAACCTCACTATTCTCTTTTTTAGCATTGTTTCCAATCATTTATTCACCACAGAGGTTAGACTAACTGACCTGTAGTTTTCAACCTCATCCTTACTTTCACTTTTATGTAAAGAAGCATTGAAAGGTCAGTCAGTGGAGCCACTAGAACATCACCAGGTTCCTTCAGTATTATTGGATGTATCCAGTCTAGTAGCATTGCTTTATCTACTTCTAGTTTAGCTAGTTCCTCATGAACATAGTCTTCTGAAAATCATTCAAGATCCCCGTCACTTCTGTTCTTATTTGTGGGTGTTTTCTGTGATCCTGTTCCCGATCCTTCATCTATGAACACAGAACAGAAATATCTGTTAAGCAATTCCGCTTTATCCTTATAAGTTTCTACACATTCCTCCCCTTCACCCTCGAGTCTGACAACTTATTTCATTTATTTAACTGTTTTTAATACCGCTTTATCTTTCAGTCAAAGCAAACATTTACAATAAATAGGGAAGTTAACTTGGAAGAACTCTGATACATATTGCAGGGAGGTAACTATGTACAATTTATAGATGTAAGGGAATTGAGGTAGGAGAGTTTAGGGGTATTTGGGAGGGGAGAGGTGGGAGGGCGAAGGAGGGAAATTGTGAAGGGTTATGTTAGTGGGTAGCATTCTCTGAAGATGTGGGTTTTGAGGGCTTTCTTGAAAGAAGCTGAATCAGTTTATAGTCCTTAGATTTTCTGGAATAGATTTCCATATTAGCAGTGAGTAGAGAGAAAAGGCTCTCTTAGATGTAGCAGCATTGGTGTTTGTGAATAGCGGCAGTGTCTGTAGTGTGTTCTTTGCTGTGGATCATTGACCTCTGTCGGGTGTGATCTGGATTAGGGTTTGTAGGTATGCTGGTACAGTCATTTAGGACTTTGAATGTTGTATGGATTTGAATTTTATTTGTTTAACAATGGGGAGCCAATACCACTTTTGCCCTTCCTCCTCTCACTAACCAATCTGAAAAAGGTCGTAACCCTGCATTTTATTGCATTGGCTATTTCTTCTTTTTCTCTCTTTGCTTTCCTGACTACTGTGCTAGCTTCTCTAAGTTTTTCCAAATACAGATGCATGCCTTCCTCTATCTGTGATCTCTTGTATTTCCTGAAGGCCCCTCTTTCTTCACATTTTCAGCTACTTCTTTTGAGAACCATAGCAGCCTCCTTTACCTTTTACATTTATTTACCTTTTAATGCCCCTTTCAGTTTTCTTCTCAGCTATTGTATTGTCTGTCTTGATTAGACTAACTTCTACGAGCAGGGACAGTCTTTTAACATGTATCTGTACAGCGCTGCGTATGGCTTGTAGCGTTTTATAAATGTATTAACAGTAGTAGCAGTAATAGTTTTGCCCACTGTTTTTCTACATCCCCCAGCTGTCCCCATCCCGCTAACGACTCAGATATTGTCCCATATTGGCAAAATTAGTTTTCCTAAAGTCTAAAGCCCTAGCTTTTGAATATATTTTATCAGCACTAGTCTTAATACTGAACCACACCATCTGGTGATCGCTGGATGCGATATGATCTCCCACAACATCAGAAACACTTTCCTTACCGGTAATGGCCCCTTCACATGCGGGTTCTGTTACCAGTTGCCTGAATAGCTCTCCCTCTAGAGAATCCAGGATCTCCATACTCCTAGATGACACCACAGTAGGGATGTGCCAGTCAACATCCAGCATATTGAAATCACCTATCAGTAGCACTTTCCTTTCATGGCAATGCTATGTAAGTCCTCTATTAAATCTCCGTCCATTTCTTCTTCGGGGGCATTTGCTCCAAATGGGTTAATTTTGCGGATACCATGACAGTCGTGAACCTCACTATTAAGCCAGGGTATGTGGGGTATAATCTTAGTCTCTCAAATTTACTGCTAATGCTTGGCACAATACTTGCATCGTGCCAAAGAGGGAGGGAGGAGTGGTCTAGTGGTTAGGACAAGGTACTTCAGGCCGGAGGGCCGGGGGTTCAAGTCCCATCTGGGGACAGCAATCTCAGACCAGAGGGACTGGGATTTCTAGTCCTATAGGCACTCCTTGTGGTCTTGGGCAAGCCACTTAACCCTCCATTGCCCATGTTCCCTGTAAGTATTAGTGTATGTGTCTCATATCCCCTCGTGTTAAATGTATCCCCCAATTGACCGCTTTGACCTGGTGAAAAGCGGAATATAAATACAGCTAAATAAAGAGAGCTTCCTTCTTGAGTTCCTGTGGAGGGGGATCTGTATATCACTCCAAAGCAAATGGATTTCCCTTTCCCTCTTTCCAGTTTAATCCACAGTGCCTCCTCTCTCCCTTTTCAGCCCTGCAAGTATATTGCTTTAATATTAATTTTGTTGTTTGCAAGGATGCGTTCAATCTACAACAAAAGTTCTTATATTCAACTGTGTTATGTTACTATATGGCACTCTCGGTTTCCAGAGGTCTCAGTTGTCTTGTGGCTAAGCCTTAAGACTCACGTCTGCCGGCAAAAGCCTTGATCACATCAATGACCTCTTATACAAAAGGAAACCTTTTTCATGATTTTTTAAAAATTCCCCAGCCAACAGCACTTTTTTAAACAGGATATCAAGGAGATTTAACTGATATACGTGCTAATGCCTTTCTACTAGGTGATCTCCAGCTGGCTTGATAAATTGAAAGGCTGCACTTAGCTGAACGTCTCCAACAGATCCCAAAATTCGTGGCTTTGACTAGCCACCTTCAATCTTCGATCCCGACGCTCCCACGGGGTACCACTGTGGCGTTTCACAGCCGACCGTTTCATCAGGGGATCCACATGAGTGCTTACTTGATGGTGCTGCCCGCGTCTTCCTTCCACTAAGCAGTCCGGTAATGGCCAGGCTGTACGAAAAAACGCCCCCCCCCCCCTCACCTTCACACCTATGTCTGCAACATAGGAGCTACTGACTTGTGGCTCTATTAATATTAATTTTAACATAGTGCCACACCACCTCCGCTTCTTCCTACCCTGTCCTTCCTGAATAAAGTATAGCCTGGTATTACTACATCCCAGTCATGGTTTTCTGTGAATCATGTCTCTGTAACTGCCACTAAATCCAAGTCAGCCTCTTCCATTAAAGCCTCAACATCTGGGATCTTTTTTCCCATGCTACAGGTATTTATACACACCGCTTTCCAGATGTTGACCTGTTACCCATTTCTACAGAGGTATTTCATGTTTCACTTACCTGGGGGGGCTTTCACCACTTACCTGACTTACCTGGGGGCTCTCTTCACCCATCTCCATCAAATCCACTTTCAAGCCCTTTTTAGTAGGTTAGCTAGTCTGCTGCTGAAAACGCACAGCCACAACCAGCAACTGGTTTTTGACACCTTTCTAGAGAGCATAGCTATAATGCTTCTGCAGGGTCCCCAACCCCAACACATCTCAGAGCAGACTGTTTCTATGCCCTCATAACATCAGAACAGTGGACTCTCAACATCATCCAAAGGGGCTATCTGCTTCATTTCGAAAGCTTACCTCCCCAACACCTTCATGAATAAAGTATAGCCCAGTATATTTACAGCCCAGTCATGGATATATGGTTCATGGACCACCACAACTGCCACTAACTCCAAGTCAGCCTCTTCCAATAAAGCCTCAACATCTGGGATCTTATTTTCCATGCCTCAGGCATTAACACACACTGCTTTCCAGATGCTGCCACTATTACCCATTTCTACAGAGATATTTAATGTTATACTTACCTGGGGGCTTACTTCACCCATTCCCAATGCAACTAGTTTAAAGCCCAATTCAGCAGGTTAGTCAGTCTGCTGCTGAAGACACTTCGACACTTGTTGGACAGATGGATCCATCTCTGTTCTGTAGCCCTTGAATCATCCTCCAATGGTCCACAGAAACATGACGAGAGAAAAAGACCACATAGCCTATCTAGTCTGTCCTTCCTTATCAACCACTAAAACAGTCCCCTTTTTTCCTTTAGAGATCCTCAGTCCCAAGCTTCTTTGAATTCAGATACTGTCCACATCTCTACCACTTCCACTGGGAGACTATTCCACGGATCCACCACTCTTTCCATAAAGAAATATTTCCGCATATTACTCCTGTATCTATCTCCTTCCACCCTCATCCCATGTCCCCTTGTACCAGAGTTTGCTTTCAATTGAAAGAGGCTCTCCCCCTTGCATTTATGCCACAAAGGTATTTAAACATCTCAATCATAACACCTCTAGCCCGCCTTTCCTCTAAGGTGTACATATTAAGATCCTTAAGTCTGTCCTCATATGCTTTATAATGAAGACCACTAACCATTTTAGTAGCCACCCTCTGTACCGACTCCAACCTGTTTATAACCTTTTGAAGGTGCGGTCTCCACAATTGCACACAATACTCCAAATGAGATCGCAACGAAGACTTATACAGAGGCACTATCACCTCCATTCTTCTAATAGCCATTCCTCTCTCTATGCACCCAAGAATCCTTCTAGCTTTTGCCATCGCCTTTTCTACCTATTTAGCTACTTTAAGATCATCAGACACAATCACGCCTAGGTCCCGCTATTCTTTAGTGGACAAAAGTAATTCACCCCCTATACTATATTGCTCCCTTGGATTACTGCACCCAAATGCATGACTTTGCATTTTTTAACATTAAATCTCAGCTGCCAAATTCTAGACCATTCTTCAAACTTAGCTAGATCCCTCCTCATGTTATCTACACCTTCCTGGGTGTCTACTCTATTGCAGATTTTGGTATCATCTGCAAAGAGGCAAACCTTACCTGACAGCCCTTCCACTATATCACTAACAAAGATGTTAAAAAGAATTGGACCAAGGACAGATTCCTGGGGCACACCATTGCTAACCTCCTCCTCCTCCGAGTGAGCTCCATTTATTTATTTAACAGTTTTTATATACCGCGCTATTCATCATCAGTGTGGTTTACATTTTAACAACCTTGTACACTTAAGCATAAAACATATGTCAAGTTTATAGATAACAGGGAATGAAAACAGGGAATGAAAACAGGGATAAATGGGGCTAAAGATAAGATAATAACAAATATTCACAACTATTTACAGCAAATTAGCATAAGTTTTGAGCTTCATAGATTAGGGATGCACGAGATTTATCTGTATCCTTTGTTGCCTCCCACTCAACCAATTTCTAACCCAAGCAATAACTTTAGTGTCCATCCCTAGGGTGCTCAGTTTGTTTATAAGTCACCTGGAAACTATAATGCTCTCTATGACATCTCCATGATGAGAGCTTCTCTGCCTCGGCCTTTAACCTCAACAGGGAGGACTGAAGAGACCACCACCTACACACCTATCTGCTTCACCATCTGTCCAAGAGCCATGAAGTCACTTTTGATATGCTCAAAGGGATACTAAGCAGTATCATTTGTGCTGACATGAATGAAAATATTGGATAATTGTCAGTATGCTTGATGATGCTTGGTAAACTCTCCCTAACTTCGTGGATTTTGGCACCTACCAGACAGAACACCACTCTGGAAATCATCTGGTTGGCAGATGGACGCTTCAGTACTCCTCAGAAGAGTCTCACCAACCACCACTACCCTTCACTTCCTAGTGGTGACAGATTCTGCAACTTTGGAGTGCTTGAGCTCTGGTTCTTCCCTTTCCTGGGATGCTTTTACCTCCTCCACTGCCTTCTTCAGTTCAAGGGCTGGAGGAATTGGGAGTGCTGATTCTGCAGGATCTGATCACTCATGTCCAACTTTCTTCATTCTTTAGCCTCCCATCTTTACCTCTGTCTGAGATTTTGGATGTTTCAAGAAACTCTCATCAATGAACTTCTCATTGAATCAAATGCTTCTCAGCCTCACCATTTCTTCTCTGAGCTCCTCCACCTGTTTCCTGAGAGTTTTAGCATGCAGGCATCTTGCACATGGAACCAGTCCTTCAATTGGCATTGGGATCTCTGTTTGGACAGAGGAGAAGCTGTTATGGGGGCAACAGCTTTGGCAATACGATTTTTTCCAGCCATTCTTCAGTTGGTAGAGCTCTGGTACCTGTTGAAGTAAGAGAGAGACCTTCCAAAGTCCTTACCTTTTCTTCAGCTGTCATTTAAGAGAAAAAGTAGTTAATCTCTTTTAGGTATGTTCTAACAGCGCTGTTCTACATCTCTGTGTGGAGCTAATTAGGGAGGTGCCCTATAAAGCAAGAATGCTCACAAGAGGTGGGTAGGGAGGGATCTAACACCTGATGAGGTCACACCTGATGAGCTTCAAAAGAGGTAGCTGTGAATGGGTAGCTGGAACAAAAAACAAAACGATTCACTCTGACAGAGTTTTGCCCAACACTACAAAAAATTCCCCCTTTGCAGTACAGAAAAAGAATTAGCTTTTAAAAATGAAAATCAAAACCTCTTTAAGAGGTTTCAGATAGAGCGCTTGTATTTAAAAGCCACACATTATTACCTTGCTTTCAGTGGAGTCCCAGATATACTGCTGGCAATCATGGAAGAGGGAGGCCACTATTTCTTCCATGGCCCTGATAATTTTGTCCCAATAGCTCTGAACCTCCCCATATTCCCACTGCATGTGGATCAAACTACCTCTCTCTCCACACCTTCACCAACAGGCATTCACAATTGAAGTAGACCAGTTTTATGCAATTGCTCTGGGGTCAAGTACAACTTACGTAAAAGCTTGTAACCATTCTCCACCAAGTTGGCGGCCAGTGATAATTTAGCAATCTTCGCCCCACATCACCTTCGTGTCCCTCTCCCATTTTAACTATACTTTGCTTTCTTGAGTCCCTCAGTGCTCAGTCCCTTCCTCTGTCATAGGTCTCTTCCTCCCTGGCATCCTCAGGCAAAGCACCTCAAACCAAGATTTCTCCTTCAGTAAGTCTGCCCTTACTTCGTTCTGCAGCAAATATAGTCATGGCTGGAGATAGTCATAATAGTCTCTTGTCTAGTCTATATTGATCTTGCAGCCCCGTAAAGGGCCAGAGTATTCCTGGGTACATAGCTGAACAATCTGTCCCAACCTAAGCTTCTTCCAGCGCTTTAACACCTGGGTCCCAGGGCCCTCTCCTTCCCTGAAACAAGCTGCCAGTGTGGTCATATAAGAAACATGTTTCCCCATTGGTAGTTCTCATCTATGCTTATGCCATAGCTGTAAAGAGTGTTGTATAAATGGACTGGTGTCCCCAATCATTCTTTCTCCCCCAAAATAGGGACTCCAGCATGGGTTCTGCTGTCAAGTCCTCCATCAAGAGCCACCCACGGTTCTGTTCCTGTATTCAGGAATAAATCCCTTTCAACTATGCGGCAACATAATATTTTTTGAAATATGGAAGCCCCAGACCTCCCTCCCTAGGTCTTTGAAGGACCTTCCTCTCAATTCTGGGGCCCTTCCCATGCCACACAAACCTCTCCACCTTCTTTTGTACCAGCTTCAATACCCGGTCAGGGACTTCCAACGGGAGGGACTGGAAAAGACATAGAAATTGGGGTAAAAGCATCATTTTCACTGCAGCAACTCTTCCCATCCATGACAAGTATGCCTGTGAAGCAAACTGACTACCTCACCCACTAATTTTATAATTCATCTCAGAGATCCATATGGTGACGGCTCATCTAAATCTCCAAATCTCTTATATCCCTAGCTGCCCATATAAACAGAAATTTTTCCTGCAGCTATGTCTTCTGCAACTCAGGGACCATGAAATGTTAAGATTTTGGACTTACTCCAATTCAAATGAAACCCCGAGAACCTCCCAAATTTGTGAACTTCCCACACAATTAAGGGCAAAACGATGTGTTCAGGAGACCGCTAAGATGATATCTGCAAATAAAGATATGCAATAGTTACAGTCTCCCACCCAAATTTCCCGGAGGTCATAGTAACATAGTAAATGACGGCAGATAAAGACCAGCATGGTCCATCTAGTCTGCCCAGCAAAATGGCAAGAGTAGGTGCACCTGTCGTTCTGTGCAGG
Organism: Ichthyophis bannanicus; assembly: GCA_033557465.1. Taxonomy (NCBI): domain Eukaryota; kingdom Metazoa; phylum Chordata; class Amphibia; order Gymnophiona; family Ichthyophiidae; genus Ichthyophis; species Ichthyophis bannanicus. Next base: position 27,613,095 of record CM066049.1, read on the forward strand.
CCACCCCTCCCCATGTCTTTGTTTAGGGGTAAACCCACCACTTCAGGTAGGACACCCCTATTTGTTGAGACGTTATATATCTGTTGAGACGTTATATGGTTCAGAAGTTAGATGGTACCGTTTATTTTGTTTTTATCCTATTGTGTAAAGGGATCCACTGTGTTTGTCCCATGCCTTTTTGAATTCCGTCACCTTGTTCGCCCCCACCACTTCCATCGGGAGGGCATTCCAAGCATCCACCACACTTTCAGTGAAAAAATATTTCCTGACATTGCCCTTCAATTTACCACCTTGCGTCGTCATGTTATGCCCTCTAGTTTTACAGTTTCCCCATCTTTGGAAGAGGTTTCTTTGTTCATCATTTCTCTTTAAGTATTTAAAGGTCTGAATCATATCTCCCCTGTCCCTCCTCTCCTCCAAAGTGTACATATTTAGGTATTCAAGTCTCTTCTCATAAGGCTTCTGACGCTGACTCCAAATCATTTTGGTCGCTTTCCTTTGAACCGTTTCCAGTCTGTTTACATCTTTTGCAAGATACGGTCTCCAAAACTGAACACAGTATATTCCAAGTGAGGCCTCACCAATGACTTATACAGTGGCATAAGTACCTCTCCCTTTCTGCTGGTAATCCCTCTTTGTATGCAGCCCAACATCCTCCTGGCTTTTGCCACCGCCTTGTCGCACTGTTTTGCCACCTTGAGATCTTCAGAGATAATCACACCAAGGTCTTTCTCCTGAACCGTGCATACCAACCTCTTGCCCCCTATCGCGTACATTTCCCTTGGATTTCTGCTACCCAAGTGCATGACACTGCACTTTTTCGCATTAAATCGTAGTTGCCAAGCATTAGACCAGTCTTCCAGCTTTTGTAGATCTTTCCTCGTGTTAGCCACTCCCTCAGGGGAGTCCACCTGTGTCGCAAATTTTTGTGTCTGCAAAAAGACAGACTTTTCCATTCAGTCCTTCAGCAATATCACTCACAAATACATTGAACAGTGCCGGGCCCAGGACCAAACCCTGGGGCACCCCGCTAATCACCTTCCTCTCATCCGAGTGAGCTCCATGTAGAATCACTTTCTGTCGTCTGTCAGTCAACCAATTTCTAATCCAGTTTACCATCTTGGGACCCATCCCCAAGCTACCGAGTTTGTTGACAAGCCTCCTATGAGGAACAGTATCAAAGGCTTTGATGAAATCCAGGTAGATGACATCCATCGCATGCCCCTGATCTAGTTCATTGGTCACCCAGTCAAAGAACTCAATCAGATTTGTTTGGCAAGACCATCCTTCGGTAAAACCATGTTGCCTCGGATCTTGCATCCTGTTGGTTTTGAGAAAGTTCACTATTTGCTCTTTCAGGAGCACCTCCATTGCTGTTTCCGCCACCGAGGTAAGGCTCACGGGCCTGTAGTAGGTCACTACCACTGTTCCCTCTAAGCTGTGCGCATGTGCGCGCGCACACACCTCGCCGAGCGGGCGCACATACTTTACAACAGAGCGCACAAAAATTACGGCTCTGATTCTGATAGAAAACAACACAGACGTCTTAAAATTTAAAAGTTTTAATTGTAATTACTAGAAATTTCCCGCTTCATTTAGTAACACAGGTACACTACCAAAAAACTGCCTCCAGTTTTGCAACTGATTCCTATAGATTTTGGGGTGCTGAATCCAGGAAAAATAGCCAAAATGTTCCATCACGTCACGTTTTCTTGCAAAATTAGATTTCTTACCCATATAAGGAATGTTCACATAATTTCTTTTTAGCCGACTGCAGTTTATTTTCTTGGCCCAAAATAGAGGTTGTAATGGTTAACTAACTAGAAACACTTCCTCATGATATTTTAGAGTGTTTTGTATTCATTTTATACATTAACAGGACAATTGGGAGGCAGGGGGCTAAATCCAGTACTCGCGCTGGCGCATGTTCTTTCCTGTTCGCCTCACCTCGTTCGCTCGCTCAAACACGGTGGTTGCGACATGAACGTTCCTGTCAAATTTCAGTTTCTTACAAGTTCATTATTACCTTTTGTTTGCTCAGTCGTAATCCAGCTTTATTCCGAAGTGGTTCACTACAGTTGTAGTTTGCAGTGCTGTGTATTTGTGATGGCTCACAGAGCCAGAGGTTGCGTCAACTCTCCGGACAGTTTTTGTTTTATTTGTGGGGAATATACCGTGAAAAAGCGGCAGAGGAACATTTCTGCATTTATTAAAAAAGTATATTTCGCCTATTTCGGTTTGAAGTTAGGCGATCAAGACAAACCGTGGGCTCCTCATAAAGTGTGCAAGACATGTGAGGAAGATCTACGCTTATGGATGAAAGGTAAAAAACAAGCATTTCGTTTCGGAATACCTATGATGTGGCGTGAACAAAGAGACCACAGCAGTGACTGCTATTTTTGCTCTTGCATTGTGAAGGGATACAACTTAAAAAATAAGAACGTAATAAGTTACCCCAACCTTCCCTCAGCAATTAGGCCTATGCCTCATAGCAACGAAGTACCTGTGCCTGAACCACAAAAATCTTTGGATCATATTTGTGTGGACGGTTCTGATCATGATGAGACTCATCAGATGGCTTTTCCCGATGAGTCCAGTACTTCCGAGTTTGAAACTGAACCAGATCCGAAACCTGAACTTTTCTCTCAAGCTGAATTGAATGATTTAGTCCGGGATTTAGGACTCCCAAAAGATGCTGCCCAACTGCTAGGTTCTCGGCTTAAACAGAAAAATCTATTGTCACCAGGAACAACTTTTTATTGGTACCGCAACCGCGAGACACAATTTTTGAAGTATTTCAGCAAAGAGGAAGATTTGGTATTTTGCAACGATATATACGGAGTGATGGAAAAGTTTAAACTCAAGTATGATCCTGCTGAATGGCGGCTGTTCATTGATTCGTCAAAAGACAGCATAAAAGGTGTTCTTCTTCATAATGGCAACACATTCGCTTCAGTTCCTATTGCTCACTCTGTTATTCTCCAAGAAAAATACGAGAATTTGGCCCTGATTCTTCAGAAGATTCGTTATGATGAGCATAAGTGGATGATTTGTGGAGACTTTAAAATTATATCCATGCTATTAGGGCAGCAATCCGGTTTCACCAAATATCCCTGCTTCCTTTGCTTGTGGGATAGCCAGGCCCGCGACCTACACTGGGGGAAAAAAGACTGGCCAATTCGGGAGTATTTGAGACCCGGTGAGAAAAATGTTCTTCATGAGAGCTTGGTACCTCGTGATAAAATTCTATTACCACCTCTCCACATTAAGTTGGGTCTCATTAAGCAATTCATCAAGTCCCTTCCAAAAGATGGTGAGTGCTTTCGGTACCTTTGCTCAAAGTTCCCCCGACTTTCTGAAGCAAAGCTAAAGGAAGGAGTGTTTGTTGGCCCTGATATAAGGAAACTCATTTCAGATGGAGCATTCGCTGAAACGATGTCTGAGAAGGAAAAAGAAGCCTGGGATTCCTTCAAGGATGTTGTTCTCAAATTCTTGGGAACAGGCGGGATGAGAACTATAAGGATATTGTTGCCAGGATGCTCAATGCCTTCAAAGAACAAGGCTGTAACATGAGCCTGAAAGTCAATTTCTTGCACTCCCATGTGAACTACTTTCCCGAAAACTTGGGGGCGTACAGTGAAGAACAAGGTGAAAGGTTTCACCAGGACATCAAGGACACAGAGAGAAGGTACCAAGGAAGATGGAACACCACTATGATGGCTGATTTCTGCTGGTTGCTGCTGCGGGAAACCCCAGATGAAAAATACGCCAAGCAGCGCACCAAGAGAAGCATTCGGGGGAAGAAGAAACGGGCCCACCAGGAGATTGATTGACCCAAGAATGACTTTAAAATCTAAACTGTGTTGACAAATATCGTGTTTTTACTAAACTTTGAAATAAAAATTTGCTAGTTATTACCACAGTGTCGGATCTCATTTATTTATTTATTTATTTATTTGCATCTCTTATATACCGCGCTATTACAATCAGTGCGGTTTGCATTGGAACAGAACATACAACAATGTAGCAGTTACATTGGGTTTACAATAAAACATGGGATACAAACTTGGATAAACAGGGGAAAAACTATGTACAGTGTTATAGAACTGGAGGATTAAAGATCAAATGAGGGCATGGTTAAGGGTTGTAATGTGAAGAGTGGATAGGTAACCATCGGGTGTTTGTCTTCATGTATTGCAATGGTGCGGTTTGCGTTTTCTATTCTTACATACATACCTGTACAACATTTTTTGCACATTTCTTTGCTTTGCTTTGTGTCTAACCTCGCTCTTATATGCTCAATGTTTGTGCACATGTATGTGGCTGTTTTAAGTGCAGACAATTTTGCTACCATCACAGTGTGTTTTGTTGACATTACTCTATTCTTATGTGCTGCCTTGTTACAATTTTCTTTATTCTTATTTGAACTACTACTAAACAATTAGTATAAAGAATTCATCCAAGAAACTTTTATCTCGATCGCACTCAATCTGAAACGTTCACCTCAAACTGCTAACCCAATGTAGCAAAAAATCTGTACGTGGTGGAGCAAATTGGTTACCAGATTTGGATTCAGCGCACCAAAAAACGTAAAAATCAATCGAAACATTAGAGGCAGTTTAAAAAAAAATTTTTTTTAGTGTACCTGTGTAATCATCTATTTTCATTTAATTTGATTAAAATCAATGTGGTGTACATACTGTATTCTGATGTGCAGTCAAATTTTAAAGTCTATAACTCCGAGTGTCGTTATGTGGCGCACAAAAATTTAACCTTCCTTCAAAAGCTGCACACATCTGATATTTTATGCGCACGCAGCCTACAGAAAATTAGAGGGAACATTGGTCACTACTCATCTGAATGCACGCTGCCAGTGGCTTGGAGAGCATGGACAACAGTAGGCACCCTTGGTATGTACTCCGGCCTATAGCAAAGAAAGGGAAATATCCTCCATTAACATTGACACATGCCCTCAGATTAAGATATAAAGCCCTGACCCAGCCCAGGAACTCATCTTCAAACCCTATCTTCTCTAACAAAACATAAATCCCCACGATATATGATTGAATGGCTTTTCTGCATCGAGGGATAGCAGGAGCGCCTGCTCCCAGCATTGCTGGGCAGCCCATATGAGGTTGAGGTTTGCCAATACTATTGGATGCCTGCCGACTTATGATTTTATCAAGCTGGTTTTATCTTAAGAACATAAGATATGCCATACTGTGTCAGACCAAGGTCCATCAAGCCCAGTATCCTGTTTCCAACAGTGGCCTATCTACCGCGGTAATTGAAATCACCCATTATTATTACTGTGTTGTAACTTTTGTTAGCTTCCCTGATTTCTTTGAGCATATCATTAATTTGTTCATTCTGGCCAAGCAGTCGATAGTACACCCCCCACTGCCATTGGCTTCCCCTTTTTACATGGAATTTCAATCCACAGAGATTCTACAGTGAATTTTGTTTCTTGCAAAACTTTAATCCTTTATGACTCAATGCCCTCTGTAACAGAGTGCAACCCCTCCACCAATTTGATCAGTTCTATCATTACGATATAGTTTGTACCCAGGTATCACAGTGTCCCACAGATTATCCTCCTTCCACCATGTCTCTGTGATATCAATCATATCTAACCTCTCATTCAGTGCTATATATTCTCCCATCTTATTTTTTAGACTTCTAGCATTTGCATACAAGCAATTTAGAGGTTGTATTTTATTCATATTAATCTGGCTATTGGTAGGCAGGGGTAATTTGGAATCTTTAAGCTCTATCTGCTCTATACTCAAGGGCATTTGGACTACTTTTGTCTTTATACTGCATCAATGGCCTCATGGCTCGCCGGTGCTGATGCGTGCCTGTCGACAGATCATAAAACATTTCAATGTCCACACCTTCCCAGGGACAACGGCCCCTCCGGGCTGCTACCCGCATCACCCAGTCTTTTTGTGCATATGAAGTCAGACAGAGCACTATATCTCTCTGTCTTACCGCTGTCAGCAGCCCCAGCACTCTGTGAGCCCAGTGCACTCCAATGACCTCAGCCTTATCAGCGGTGTCTTGTAATATCCACTGGCTCACTTTTTGGACTATGGAGGCGGCATTTGTGTAGTGATCCATTTCAGCAACCCCCTTAATTCTTATGTTATTCCGGCGAGTGAGATGCTCCAGGTCATCTAGCTTACTTTAAGGAAATCCTGTTTTGCCCAGAGCTGCTGTATCTGAGTTGCGGTGGCATGCCCCTTCTCCGCTTGCTGTTCAGCCTGCTCTAAGCTTTCCACCCGGCTCCTCAGATCGCGTAAGTCACACTTAATCTCTGCCAGGGCGTCTCGTATCTCTACCTGTGTAAAGACACTTTTCGCAACGTGTGCATCCAGCCACCGATATCACTCTCTTCTGCATGCTACAAATCATCCTCAGAGTCTTCCCCAGCGGCCATGTGGTCTGCAAGGTCTTGCCTCTTACGAGCGTCGCTGTGCTCATAGGGAGATTTAAACTTTGCCAATTTCTTGCGAGCCATTATGGCCGATTATTGGGGCAGCAAGTGAGCCTGAAGTCCCTGGTTTTAAGGGGTACAAGCACTCTTTTTTAAAAATTTTATTTATTTAACAAACACTTATATACCGCACTTTCCCATAGATCAGGTGCGGTTTACAAAAAAACAATATAAAGAGACAGAACAAATATAGACCTGCTCTTTTTACATAAAACATCAACGAACTATGTACAATAGGCTTGTGCCTTAATACATAAAACAAGAACTATTGCATTGAACTAACTACTATATGCTTAACAACTTTTGTGGAGTGCTTCGCAACTATATACATAACATCTGTAACATTGTGTTTAGACTACATTACAGTGCAGCTGGTAGTCTAGCCATCATAAATAGAATTGTTGTTGCCGGGATAAAGGAGAAAGAGTAGTTACTCACCTGTAACAGGTGTTCTCCAGGAGCAGCAGGAATCAGTCCTCACATATGGGTGTCATCGACGCAGATGAAGCCCTAGCGGAGCATTTCCCCAGCTTTCCATGAAAGCCTTTGGGAATGCAGGCATGCATGCGCAGTACCCTTCCTGCCTAAAGGTGCCATCTTACCTCAGTCAAATGACATAGCTAAGAACAGCACACAAAAAGTAAAAATAAACTATGTACAACTGCAACTCCCAGGGAAGGAGGGAGGGTTGTGAGGACTGATTCCTGCTGCTCCTGGAGAACACCTGTCACAGGTGAGTAACTACTCTTTCTCCAGGACCAAGCAGGAAGTCAGTCCTCACTAATGGGTGACTCCCTAGCTCTGGGCTACCAAGGAACCCAGGCTGAACAAGAGAACTCCCTCTAGTCCCAGCATTAAAGAAAGGCTTTTCACTGACACAACCTCCACCGGTAGCCCAACAGAGGGCAGGAGTTGCCTAAACCTCAAAGAGATTCCGGAGTACTGCCTGGCCAAAAGCACTGTCCTTACGGGACTCCCTCTCCATACAGTAATGTACCGCAAAGGTCTGGCTTGAAGACCAAGTTACAGCCCTGCAGATGTCTATCAACGGTACAGAGCGGAGATGAGCCACTGAGGCAGCCATTGCCCTGACACGGTGGGCTGTGACTCGACCCTGCAAAGGAAGGTCAGCTGCCTTGTAAGCCCAGGTGATACAGTCAGCTACCCAGATGGACAAGGTACGCTTGGACACAGCCAACCCCAACCTATTAGGGTCAAAAGACACGAAGAGCTTAGTAGCCCTTCTATGCCCCTGCGTACGGTCAAGGTAGAAGGATAAGGCCCTCCTACAGTCCAGGGTATGCAGAACTGCTTCAGCCTGGCTTGCATGAGGCCTAGGGAAGAATGTTAAAGAACCACTTCCTGGTTGAGGTGAAAAGAGGAGACAACTTTAGGGAGGAACTTTGGATGAGTCCTAAGGACTACCCTGTTCCTATAGAAGCGAGTGTAAGGCCTGTCACAGACCAGGGCCTGAAGCTCACTCACTTGCCTGGCCGAGGTTAGGGCTATCAAGAAGAGTGTCTTCCAGGACAGGAAGCAGAGGGGGCAAGTAGCCATCGGCTCAAAAGGTGGGCGAGTCAGTTGCTGCAAGACCACATTCAACTCCCACTCAGGAGCAGGACGGATTGGAGGCTTGAGCAAAAGCAAGCCTCTGAGAAACCGGGACACCAAGGGGTGAACAGAGAGAGAATGTCCTTCCACCAGTGAGTGGTGAGCTGCTAGAGCTGAGAGGTGGACCCGAACAGAATTGGACTTAAGTCCCTGATTGGATAAGTGCAGTAAGTACTGAAGCACTACTGGTAGAGTACAGGAGAAGGGATCCTCTGTACGTAGCTGACACCACACAGAAAACCTTTTCCATTTGAGAGCATAGGTTTTCCTAGTGGACTGTTTCCTAGAGGCTAGGACAACCTCCTCAACTTCCTGAGGTAGGCCCCAGGGAGCCAAAACTACCCTTGCAGCCTCCAGGCCATCAAATTGAGAGCTTTGAGATTGGGGTGCAGAAGGGAACCCTGATCCCGTGAGAGAAGGTTGGGTTGCAACCCCAGAGGCAGGGGGGATCCACCGCCAGTTGAAGGAGAAGTGGAAACCAAGGCTGTTTCGGCCACCTGGGAGCCACAAGCAGGACTGAGGCCTTGTCCTGAAGAATTTTGAACAGAGTTCGGGCCACCAAAGACGTGGGAGGAAACGCATACAGGAGGCCCTGAGACCATGGTATCAGGAAAGCATCTGCTGCTACCCGCAGAGGATGCGGCTGTCTGGAGCAGAACAGAGGCAGCTGATTGTTCAGTGGACTGGCAAACTGATCCATCAAAGGAAGACCCCATTTCAGGAAGATCTTCTGAACTACCAAAGGATGCAGCTGCCACTCGTGGGGCTGCAGAAGTCTGCTCAACCTGTCGGCCAGGTAGTTTTCCTGGCCTGGAAGGTACACAACCTTGAGGAGCATGTTGTGCTTGAGGCAAATGAGCAAAGGTCCTGTGTCTCCTGACAAAGGAGCCTGGACCCAGTCCCGCCTTGCTTGTTCACATAAAACATGGCTACCTGGTTGTCTGTCTGAACCAGGACAGATTGATGGGCCAGGGCAGGAGAGAAAGCTTTGAGTGCTAACCGAATAGCCCTGAGTTCTAGGAGATTGATCTGCTCTGCGGCTTCCCAGGGAGACCACAGGCCCTGGGTGCACTTGTTCAGACAATGAGCCCCCGAGCACTGCAGGGAGGCGTCTGTGGTCAGTACTACTGTGTACCCAGGAATTTGAAAAGGCACCCCTTTCAATACATTGGGTGGGTGCAGTCACCAGATGAGAGAGTTCAGAAAAGGTCTGGACACCCTTATCCTGTCTCTGAGGCTGCCTGTGGCCTGTGACCACTGACTCCGAAGGCACCACTGTGCAGGCCTCCCACCGCCATCCACAGCTCTCCCCAGCCCGGGGATCGAGCCTCCGGCGGCAGGAGGAGCACCACCGGGGCGCTGTCCAATCGGGGCAGAGGCCTTGCTTTAAAGATCTTCGCGCCATCGGGCGCCCTTCCTTTGGCCTCCCACCGCCATCCACAGCTCTCCCCAGCCCGGGGATCGAGCCTCCGGCGGCAGGAGGAGCACCACCGGGGCGCTGTCCAATCGGGGCAGAGGCCTTGCTTTAAAGATCTTCGCGCCATCGGGCGCCCTTCCTTTGGCCTCCCACCGCCATCCACAGCTCTCCCCAGCCCGGGGATCGAGCCTCCGGCGGCAGGAGGAGCACCACCGGGGCGCTGTCCAATCGGGGCAGAGGCCTTGCTTTAAAGATCTTCGCGCCATCGGGCGCCCTTCCTTTGGCCTCCCACCGCCATCCACAGCTCTCCCCAGCCCGGGGATCGAGCCTCCGGCGGCAGGAGGAGCACCACCGGGGCGCTGTCCAATCGGGGCAGAGGCCTCGCTTTAAAGATCTTCGCGCCATCGGGCGCCCTTCCTTTGGCCTCCCACCGCCATCCACAGCTCTCCCCAGCCCGGGGATCGAGCCTCCGGCGGCAGGAGGAGCACCACCGGGGCGCTGTCCAATCGGGGCAGAGGCCTTGCTTTAAAGATCTTCGCGCCATCGGGCGCCCTTCCTTTGGCCTCCCACCGCCATCCACAGCTCTCCCCAGCCCGGGGATCGAGCCTCCGGCGGCAGGAGGAGCACCACCGGGGCGCTGTCCAATCGGGGCAGAGGCCTTGCTTTAAAGATCTTCGCGCCATCGGGCGCGCCCGCGCCTGGCGGGCCTCGCCAGAGGGCCCTTTGGCGTGGCCCTTAGGCGGGGACCGAGAGAAAACACCAGAAATCCGCCGATCTCATCACTCCACCGAGCCCTGGACAGCCAAAGCAACAGCCTGCTTAAGACAAGCGTCCACACAAATGCGTCCAACAGCTACATACAAATACGGTTGAACCAGCTTATCCTACCCTCTCCATACAATCTCAACCACAGCAAGTATACGCGCCTCATATGACTCAACTGACTTTTCTTCCACAGCCTATTTATTTGACTGTACTTGCATTCATTTATTACTGTTGCCAGTAGTAGCCTTTTAGCCATTTATGTACTGTTACCAATGGTATCCATGTATCATTGTTGTATTCTTTCTCACTTGCATTCATTTATTACTGTTGCCAGTAGTAGCCTTTTAGCCAGTTTTATTTATTTATTTTTATTTAGCTGTATTTATATTCCGCTTTTCACCAGGTCAAAGCGGTCAATTGGGGGATACATTTAACACGAGGGGATATGACACACATACATTAATACTTACAGGGAACATGGGCAATGGAGGATTAAGTGGCTTGCCCAAGACCACAAGGAGTGCCTATAGGACTAGAAATCCCAGTCCCTCCGGCCTGAGATTGCTGTCCCCAGGTGGGACTTGAACCCCCGGCCCTCCGGCCTGAAGTACCTTGTCCTAACCACTAGACCACTCCTCAGTTATTACTGTTGCCAGTAGTATCCATGTATCATTGCTGCTTCCTATTTTTACTGTTGTCAGTACCATTCAATTATCACTATTGCATGCAATTACTACTGGTTCTGTAGCCTTCACTTTTTACTGTGGCCAGTTAGCACTCAATTACCCCAGTTACCAGTAACACTCCCACAAAGTGTCTCACTTGCTCTCCCATTAGCTCTCCATAATATATAGCTACTCAATACCACTGTCAGAAGCCCATTGCCAATTACTCCTTTGACAATAGCATATCCACAATAACAAACATAATATCCCCTCCAATCCCTCACAGAAGTTACCTCATCCACATCAACAAAAACCCCAATGGCACTACCATTCAATACCCTAGCTATCTGCCTTTTCCTTCTTCTATGTTTGCTCAACGAAGCCCTTGCACTATATCACACAGCTCACCAAATTCCAATACTTCAGAATCATGGAAAAAGAAGGGCTGAATCTCCCTATCCCAACTCAAGAATAGATGCCCCCACACGCCACTCTCATCTAATACATATAGCTCTTCAACAACCAAAGAAAAATAAACAAAAGGAACCCCTTCAACCCTTTTGCTTAAACTGTGCCCTCATAAATGCAAGGTCTATCCGCAAGAAATGGCCAGTCATCACTGACACAATCTCTTCCTACAATCTAGACATCCTCATGATAACTGAAACTTGGTTATCCGACACAGATAATGTGATCCTTAACCAACTCATACCCCCCAACTTCTCCGTCCATTCCCAACATAGAGAGAGCAAGAGAGGTGGAGGCATTCTCATACTTACCAAGAATGACCTAAACTTCCACACTGTGGACTCCACAAGCTCAAAAAGCATGGACGTCTTAACCATCACGAATGAGCAATGCTCCATCAATTTAATTTACAGAGCACCCTCACCCTCCACGGATGACCTTCCTAACATTCTGGACTTAGCAACCAACACACGCCAGCCCAACATTCCCAACTGGATATTAGGAGATTTCAATCTCCCAACACTGCATCCTAGCCATGCCTCAGCCCTCCTTGAAGCAATCAACGAGTTGGGATACAAACAAATTGTTGAAGCCCCCACGCACAAGAGAGGAAACATCCTTGACATGATTTTTGCTCCTCTGACAGCCCTTGATTCCAACAATAGACTCGACACTTCTGTAACCCCAGTACCTTGGTCAGACCACAACCTAATCACCTTCCCCATCCTCATCAATGGCAAACAGTCATCATACATCAACAAAAACTCCATTGACTCAACAAAAGTAACATCTCGGAAATTCAAAACCTTCAACAAAGAGCATATAATTACAGAAACCCTCCCTCTCCTACATGACACCTCTCTCAATCTCGAAAATCTGATCGCATCCTGGAACAACACTATCAGCACCATTGCACTACAACCAGTACAGGACACCAACCTAAAGAAAAGAAAATCCTCTCCTTGGTTCTCCCCTGACCTACGAGCCTCCCTCACACACCTAAGAAAATTGGAGAAACGATGGCGTCGCTCACACTCTTCTGAAGACCAAGCAGCCTATAGAGTACACCTATCTTTGCACAGAGAGTCAGTCATGACCAAGATGAGACAATTCCATACTGATACGCTGAAAAGATCGCTAAATAAACCACGTGATCTTTTCAACCTAGTCAAAATCTTATCTAAATAACCTTCACCAGAACATCCTGAACCCATTCATCCTCAAGCGTTCGCCGATTACCTGCAATCCAAGCTGCTTCAAACCAACAACATTGCAACAATTCCTTCTCAAGTCACCGTATGTATATCAAACTTATCCATGTTCTCCACACCATCCAGAAAACATATTGAAGTCACCATCGCTGCTCTTAACACTACCACCGCACAAACTGACCCTTGCCCAGCCCACTGGATAAAGGAACTACGCCAAGATCTCAGCCCCATCATCACTAAAATGATGAATTTATCCTTTACAACTGGTTCCTTCCCACCAGTCCTCAAGAGAACATCCATCAGACCCCTCTTGAAAAACCACAAACTCGACCCACAAAAGGTTGAATCTTATAGACCCATAGCTAGCATTCCCCTGCTAGCTAAAATAATTGAAAAGGAAGCTCAAAGACAAATACAGGACCACATCGACACTGCCTCCCCTCTTGACCAATGCCAACATGGCTTCAGAGAGTTCCACGGTGTTGAAACCCTCCTAACCACTCTATGCAACAACATCATCACAGGCATTGATAACATCCGCCAAGGCTTTGCTCTTATCTTCTTAGACATTGCCGCGGCTTTTGACTCTGTTCATCATGATCTTTTAATAGGGCGACTAAAAGAAAAAGGCATCAATAACACTGCCCTGGAGTGGTGTAAATCATACCTTGATCAGAGATGGCAGTACGTTACCTCAGGAACCGCAACATCCGCACCTTACCACCAAAAACAAGGCGTACCACAAGGATCATCCCTATCTTCACTCTTCTTCAATATATACATACAGCCTGTTTGCAATATCATTAGGTCCTTCAATGTTGAATGCTTGATATACGCTGACGACATCCTTCTATACATGCCTTTCTCCACAGCCCATATGGACCTCTCCCCGCTAGCCAAATGTTTTGATGCAGTATCTGAATGGCTTCAATCCCAGAACCTCCGAATTCAACACAAAAAGACCGAGGTTCTTTTCATCACTAGAGACCCACTTTTCACCCCCCCATCCCATATAAAGGTCAAAGAAGCTGAGCTCCAATCCAAACCTTCCATTCGTTACCTTGGAGTCACTTTGGACCAGCGCATGGATTTGAAACTACATATAACCAACGTAGTCAGAGCCATCTACCTCAAGATCCGGACACTCCGCCATCTTCGCCCCCTGCTTGATCCTGATGACTTCCGGACGATATTTCAAGCCTTAACCCTACCACACCTTGACTATGCTAATGCCATTCTCCAAGGCCTCCCACACTCCACATTAAACCCATTGCAACTCGCCATGAATACCGCTGCTAGAGTCCTCTACGGAGCATCAAGAAGGGACCATATAACACCCATCCTAGAGCAACTCCACTGGCTCCCCATACATGGCAGAATACTGTTCAAAACATTACTACTAACTTTCAAGGCCACTAAAATCATCACCTCTTCCTCCCTAGTAGACCTCGTTCAGACTGTTCCACCCAATAGATCCAGGAGAACGATATCAACAAATGCACTAGTTATCCCTAAAGCAGCGACAAAATGCCTATCAACGACATCTAATAGGGCCTTCAGATTCTATGCCCCTAAGTGCTGGAATGCCCTACCTCCAGAGATTCGTGCTATCACTGATCTATCCCTTTTTAGAAAGGCTCTCAAATCCCACCTTTTCCCCCAATATTACTTGACCAGCTAACCAATCTCGATCCTTACCCTATAACTAATAACAAATTCTGTTGTGTATACTTGTAAATACTCATGTAAATAGTTGCAGAAATGCCGTCCCATGTTTTATCCAAGTTCTCTGACCTTGTTCTCTGTAAAACCAAACAGTTTGTTGTTCTGGTCTGTTGTTATATTGTGAACCGCGCTGATGCTGAATAGAGCGGTATATAAGAGCCTGTAATAAATAAATAAATAAATATAAATAAATACAATAAATATGGATCCGGGCATTGGGGGGTCACATGAACTGTCGAAGCCATGTGGCCTAGAAGCCTCAGGCAGAGTCTGGCGGAGACCAGGGACCTGCTGAGAAACTGACTTGCCAAGTTTATCAGTCTTTGGGCTCTGTCTTCGGGCAAGAATGCCTTTGCCAGCAGACAGTCCAACCTTTCCCCTATGAACTCCAAGTTCTGGGAGGGGAGCAAAGTGGACTTTGCGAAGTTTGTCACAAACCCCAAGCTTTGAAGAAGAGCAATAGTTCTGAGGGTGGCCTGTCGGGCCTCCTGGCACGTCTGACCTCTAATGAGCCAGTCGTCCAGATAGGGAAAGACAAAGATGCCTTGAGTTCTCAGGTAGGCCGCCACCACTGCCAGGCATTTGGTAAAGACTCTGGAGGCGGAGGTTAGGCCAAAAGGCATTACTCTGTACTGATAATGGTTTCCTCCAACAATGAACCTGAGGTACTTTCTGTGGTCTGGATGAATGAGGATGTGAGTGTACGCATCCTTTAGATCTAAGGAGCATAGCCAATCTCCCTTCTGGAGGTAGGGCAGAAGTGTTCCAAGAGTAAGCATCTTGAACTTTTCTTTTTCTAGGAACTTGTTGAGATTCCTGAGGTCCAGGATAGGTCGAAGGCCACCGGATTCTTTTGGGTACCAGGAAATATCTGGAATAGAACCCTTGACTGTGCATTGGAAGGGGCACAGGCTCCACCGCCCTGTCCACCAACAGACCTTGGAGCTCCTGGAGGAGAAGATCTGTGTGCAGGGGAGGCCTTGGAGGCTCTCCTGGAAAATATGGAGGCGGCAGTTGGTGAAAGTGTAGTGCATAGCCCCTGTGGACTATGTTTAACACCCAACTGTCCCCAGTGATGCGGGGCCACTGGTGGGCAGAGGACGAGGCGACCTCCTGTGCAGGGTTGGGAGAGCAGGGACGGAAAGGCTATGCTTGAGTCGTCAAAAAACCCCACCCTACTGAGTGGGAGCAGGGGCCGGAGGCTTGGGGGTCCTCTGCCTATGGGGCCCATTACCCTGCCCCTTGGCTTGCTGACCCTGGGGTACAGCTTGGGCAGCCTGATACCGAGGGTACTGTTTATAGGCAGTGCCCTTCCTCGGGTAAAAGGGCTTTTTACCCGAGCCCTTCTTCTTGTGAGAAGGGGCAGAGGTCTTTCTAGACAGCCTTGTCCTTGTAAGGTGCTCGGTCTCGAGCTGAGCGGCCTTCTCGGCCATGGGCTTGCCAAAAAGGTTCTCACCTCGGCAAGGGACATCGACCAACTTTGTCCTGAACCCATGGCTCGAGGTCCGATGACTGCAGCCATGCCTGGCGTCGAGCCGCGATGCCGGCTGCTGCAACTCGGGCCGAAGCCTCGAAGCCATCGTAGACGGCGGGGGACATGAACTTGGAGCATTCTCGAATCCCCGAGGACAAGGACTTGAATCTCTGCAAGGGTTCCCCGGAGAGACCAGCAGAGAACCCGGCCAACTCCTTGGCCAGGTCCCGCAAGTACATGCCCATGTACAGCCGGTAAGACTGGACACGGCAAGCGAGCATCGAGCCCTAGAAGCACTTTCTACCAAAACCATCGAGGTTTCGGGTCTCCCTGGCAGGAGGCACCGTGGAGTGCATCTTCTGACTTTTCAGGCGATGCATGGCCGATTCCACCACCATGGAATGGTGTGGTAGCTGTGCCTTTTGAAAGCCAGGGCTCTTCCAGAGTCGAAAGATCGAATCGACCCACTTGCTTAGAACCGGCACCGAGGACGGTGCCTCCCACATCCGGAAGAGGAGCCGTTCCAGCATGGGAGGAACCGGGATAGAAACATAGAAACATAGAAATATGACGACAGAAAAAGACCACATGGCCTATCTAGTCTGTCCTTCCATAACAACTACAACAGTCCACTCTTTGCCTTTAGAGATCCTCTGTGTTGGTCCCATGCTTTCTTGAATTCAGTTACTGTCCTCATCTCTACCACCTCCACTGGGAGACTATTCCACGGATCCACTACTCTTTCCGTAAAGAAATATTTCCGCATATCACTCCTGAATCTATCTCCCTTCACCCTCATCCCATGTCCCCTCGTAGCAGAACTTGCTTTCAATTGAAAGAGGCTCTCTCCCTGAACATTTATGCCACGGAGGTATTTAAACATCTCAATCATATCACCTCTATCCCGCCTTTCCTCTAAGGTGTACATATTAAGATCCTTAAGTCTGTCCTCATATGCTTTATAATGAAGCCCATTAATCATTTTGGTAGCAACCCTCTGCACCGACTCCATCCTGTTCACATCCTTTTGAAGGTGCGGTCTCCAGAATTGCACACCATACTCCAAATGAGGTCGCACCAAAGACTTATACAGAGGCATTATCACCTCCTTTTTTCTGCTAGCCATTCCTCTCCGTATGCACCCAAGCATCCTTCTAGCTTTTGCTGTCGCCTTTTCCACCTGTTTAGCTACTTTAAGATCATCAGACACAACCACGCCTAGGTCCCGCTCTTCTTTAGTGGACAAAAGTACTTCACCTCCTATACTGTATTGCTCCCTTGGATTGCTGCAGCCCAAATGCATGACCTTACATTTTTTAACATTAAATCCCAGCTGCCAAATTCTAGACCATTCTTCAAGCTTAGCTAGATCCCTCCTCATGTTATCTACCCCTTCCTGGGTGTCTACTCTATTGCAGATTTTGGTATCATCCGCAAAGAGGCAAACCTTACCCGACAGCCCTTCCGCTATATCACTAACAAAGATGTTAAAAAGAATCGGACCAAGGACAGATCCCTGGGGCACACCACTGGTAACATCCTTCTCCTCAGAGTGAGCTCCATTTACTTGTACTCTTTGTCGCCTCCCACCCAACCAATTTCTAACCCAAGCAGTAACTTTAGGGTCCATCGCTAGGGTGCTCAGTTTGTTTATAAGTCGCCTGTGAGGAACAGTGTCAAAGGCTTTACAGAAATCTAAATACACCACATCTAGAGCTCTCCCTCGGTCCAACTCCCTGGTCACCCAGTCAAAAAAATCAATCAGATTTGTCTGACAAGACCTGCCTCTGGTGAATCCATGCTGCCTCGGATCCTGTAATCCGCTGGACTCCAGAAACCTCACTATTTTCTCTTTCAGCAGCGTTTCCAATAATTTACTCACCACCGAAGTTAAACTAACCGGCCTGTAGTTTTCAACCACATCCTTACTTCCGCTTTTGTGTAAAGGCACCACATGAGCCTCTCTCCAGTCCTTTGGCACCACTCCTGACTCCAACGAGGCATTGAAAAGGTCAGTCAGTGGAGCTGCTAGAACGTCCCCAAGTTCCCTCAGTATTCTAGGGTGTATCCCATCCGGTCCCATCGCTTTGTCTACTTTAAGTTGAGCTAGTTTCTCACGAACACAGTCTTCTGAAAATAGTTCAAG
Organism: Ichthyophis bannanicus; assembly: GCA_033557465.1. Classification (NCBI taxonomy): domain Eukaryota; kingdom Metazoa; phylum Chordata; class Amphibia; order Gymnophiona; family Ichthyophiidae; genus Ichthyophis; species Ichthyophis bannanicus. Next base: position 27,631,073 of record CM066049.1, read on the forward strand.
ATGTCCCTCGCTTCTGTTCTTATTTGTGGGTGTTTTCTGAGGTCCTGCTCCTGGTTCTTCATCTGTGAACACAGAACAAAAATATTTGTTAAGCAATTCCGCTTTATCCTTATCAGCTTCTACACATTCCCCCCCTGCACCCTTGAGTCTGACAATACCACTTTTGCTCTTCCTCTTCTCACTAATATATCTGAAAAATGTCTTATCCCCCCATTTTATTGCATTGGCTATTTCCTCCTCCTTTTGATTCTTTGCCTTCTTGACTACTTTGCTAGCTTCTCTAAGTTTTTCCAAATACAGATGCCTGTCTTCTGCTCTCTGTGATCTCTTGTATTTCATGAAGGCCTCCCTCTTTTTCTTCACTTTTTCAGCTACTTCCTTCGAAAACCATAGCGGTCTCCTGTAAAGGCCTCCTTTGGAAGAGAGTCATACTGCAGGGCCTCGAGCTCCTCGGCTCTTCCTCAGGGTCCGCCGGGATAGCCAACACGGCGGCCATATCCCGGACAAACTCCGAGAACCGGGTATCCTCCGGAGGGGATCTACTCCGGGGCTCTGACTGCGGTGAGTCCGACGGGACGCACCGAGTCTTGAATGTGTCGGGGGACTCCTCATCCTCCATCTCCCAGGCGGACTCGTCCGACGAGGAGTCAGGATCTGACCCTACGGGGCCCGGGAGCACCCACCCCGACGCCCGAGGCACCGGCGTCGACACCCTCTGTCCCGAACGGGAGGTCGAGGGAGACCGCGACCGAGGTCGACCTTGAGCCTTCATGGTCTCGAGTATCGGCTTGGTCTCCGGGGTCGACTTCGATGTCGATGTCCCAGTGGTCGGGGCAGATGTGCCAGACAGGCTGGCCATCAGTGCCCGCTGCTGCTCCATGAAGGCAGACAGTCTGCACTCCAAGGCTGTCATCCTGAGACTCAGCTCGGCAGACGCAGCAGCCACCGACTTGGGTCGCGGCGGAGCCGGGCTTGACATCGGCTCCCTGGGAGCAGAGTCCTGGAGGACTACAGGACTTACGTGTCAAGCAGACTCCGGCTCCACGCGAGGAACTTTGGCAGGCTTCTCTTGTTCCACGGGCCCGGAGCGACGGGCGGGGGTCTTAGACCTGGCCCTCGAGGAGCCAGGGACCTCTTCCGACGACGCCCTCACGAGCCGCTTCTTCCTCTTGCGTTCCCTGTTGGGTGACCCCTGTCCGAGGAGCGACGACGGCGCTCGGGATCCAAATCCCGATATGTCGAGGCCTCAGACGAGGTCCGGGCTGAGTCAGAAAAAAGCCTTTCTTTCTGCTGCTGGCGACTTCGGAGTGCCTTGGAAGACATCTTCCCACATGGTCCACACGTCAGAGTCGTGATCAGGACCAAGGCACCGAAGGCAGCAGTCGTGTGTGTCGGTGAGAGACATCAACTTCTTACACCGATCACACTTTTTAAAACCGCTGGAAGCCATCGGGGAAAAAAGAGTCCCCGCGAGATCAAAGGCCCGGGCTTCCAGGGAAAAAAGGGCGCGAACGCCAGCCACGAAGGGCAAAAACCGAAAAAAAAGAAACGGGCTCGATACCGGTGTACCGAACCCGGCGGGAGGGGAACCGGCGTCGAACCGGAGAAGAAAAATAGCGAGAATAGCCAAAAAAATCAAACTTTTATCCGGGATGACAGGACACACGTCCGGTGGGCTTCTCGGAAAAAGAGAGACTGAGGTAAGATGGCACCTTTAGGCGGGAAGGGAACCGTGCATGCGTGCCTGCATTCCCAAAGGCTTTCATGGAAAGCTGGGGAAATGCTCCGCTAGGGCTTCATCGGCGTCGATGACACCATGTGAGGACTGACTTTCTGCTTGGTCCTGGATTTTCTTTAGATGCAGTATTTTGTTATGTCTTACTTGGTTTGATAATTAACCTCTCTTCTGTTATCCATTTTCAGTATGGGAGATGAAGTTCGTCTGTGGGCCATAGTGTGTCATAAATAGATATGTTTTTAGTTTCTTATGGAATGCCTTAATTTCGGTTAGAATTCTGATTTCTTCAGGTAGTGTATTCCAGAGGATGGGGGCCGAGTGAGAAAATGCCTTCTTGTTAGTTGACTTTTTGGCTTTTGTAAAGTCTTTCGGAGTCGTAATTTTATTTGTATTACCTCTCCTATGAGCGATTTTAGTTGTTTCCATATTAACAAGCTTGCCCAGTGTCAGTGGTACTTTATTGTTTAATGCTTTGCAAGTGGTTATTAGGATTTTGTAGTTTATCCTGCAGTAGTTTGGTAGCCAGTGTAGGATGGCTAGTATAAGTGTTGTGTTCAAATGTATAAACCTTCATTATGGGTTCTGGCCGCTACATTTTGTGCTAGCTGATGTTTTTTTAAGGTTCTGTTTTGTTGTTCCTAGAAGAACTAGGTTAGCAAAGTCAAAGCGGGGTGTGATGATTACTTGTATTATGCGCATAAATTCGTGTAAATGTACTAGTGGGCGTAGTTATTTTAGTATCTTAAGCTTGAAGTGGATTTTTTTTGTTGTGTTTCTGATGTGAGAATCCATACTGAGGTTCTTATCTAGGATCACACCTAGATATTTCACCTCATTTTATGTTTTGATCTCGTGATTCTGAAGCGTGATAGATGTTGGGGGAATGTATGATTGATTTTTCCTTACAAATAAGATGTCTGTTTTTGAATAGTTGATGTGTAGATTGTGGTCTTTTAGCAATATTGTGAGTTCATTGAAGCACTCAGTTATTAATTGCATTGGCGGGTTAGGGATCGTGAAAGGGATGTATAACATTATATCGTCCGCATAGATATGGTAGTGTATACTGAATTGTTTAAAGATGTTGCAGAGAGGTTGAATATAAATATTGAAAAGGAGTGCGGATAGGGCAGATCCTTGTGGGAGGCCAAGTTCCTGTTTGTATGTATTAGAAGTCTGAGTATTGATTATTACTGTTTGTGTTCTGTTGCTTAGATATGAAGTGAACCATTTATGTACTGTTGATTTAATTCCTATTTGCCTAAGTCTATTAAGCATTATAGTGTGATTTACACTGTCAAATGCTGCAGAGATGTCTAGAAATAGTAGAATAAACGCTTGTTTAGAGTTATCAATTCCTCTTACAAGAGTGTCTAGTAGTACTGTGAGTAGCGTTTCTACTCCGTGGTAAGGGCGGAATCCATATTGCTGTTCATCAAGGGGGGCTGAGGTATCAATGTATTCTTGAGTTTGGATTTGAACCACTTAGGGAGTGAGTGGAAGGAGTTGTAGTATTAATGTTTGGGATAATATTCTTGAGTGTGTCTTTGGATATAAGGTGGAAGTCTGACCAAATTTTTGTTTGATCAAAGTATGACTTACTGGGTGACTTTGGTAAGAATGAATGTTGTTTTGATTTGCCCATATAATGATTAGCTAAAGTCTGAGGTGATATATCAGTGATGATATTGCTAGAGTAATATATGTGTTGTTTGTTAGATTTTGAACAATGGTAAAAAGTTCTCTTGGTCTATTTATTGAGTTAGTTAGTATGACTGAATGGTAGTTTTTCTTAGCACATTCTGTTGCTTCTTTGTATTGTTTAAGGTAGTTATAATAGGTCTCATAGCTTGTTGTAGATTTGGTTGTTCGCCACTTTTGTTCTATTTTCCTCAGTTCTCTTTTCATTAATTTTAATGCATTGCTAAACCATGGGGCATAACAACTTATAGATGTTATTTTTTGCAACTTTTTAATGCACCTCAATGGTTTCTCAAAAGTTAAGACGCCATCTACCTGGTGACGTCATTTCCTTGCCTCCACTACAAAGTTTTAACAGTGGGGTTAGGACAGCGTCAAGATAGCTCCACGGAAAAAAGACAACTGAGGAGAACCGAGTAGTCTAGTGGTTAGAGCACGGGCTTGGGAACCAAGAAACCAGGGTTTGATCCCCACTACCACTTCTAGTGGCCTTGGGAAGTCACTTAACCCTCCATTGCCTCAGAAGAATCCAAGTTATCAATGTTCCTGTTTAATGTACCTTACCAAGTTTAAGTTATAATGTACATAAGAACATAAGATATGCCATAGTGGGTCAGACCAAGGTCAAAAGAGCCCAGTATCCTGTTTCCAACAGTGACCAATCTAGCTCATACGTACCTAGCAGTTTCCCCAAAAGTCACAGGTTCCACAATGCTTGTACTGGGTCAAGCAGTGATATCCTGGGTCCCTTTTTAATAATGATTTATGAACCTTTCATCCAAGAACTTGTTCAAACCTTTTTAAACCCAGCTACACTAAAAGCTTTTACTACATCCTCCGGCAACAAATTCCAGAGTTTGATTACACGTTGAGTGAAAAAATATTTTCTCTTATTAGTCTTAAATAGCTTACCCTGTAGGTTCATTGCATGTCCCCTTGTCTAAAGCCATGTTGGCTGTCTCCCATTAGTTCATGACTATCTACATGCTGATTAATTTTGTTCTTTATGATGGTTTCTACCATTTTTCCTGATACTGACGTCAGGCTCACTGGTCTGTAGTTTCCCGGATCACCCATGGAACCCTTTTTAAAAACTGACGTTACATCGGCCATCCTCCAATCTTCAGGTATTACAGATGATTTTAAGGATAATTCACAGATTACTAATAGCAGGTCTGCAAGCTCATATTTCAGTTCTTTCAACAAACTTGCATGTATACCATCTGGTCCAGTTGATTTGCTACTCATCAGTTTATCAAATAGTTGTAATACATCTTCCCGGTGTAGCGATATTTCTTTCAATTCATCTGCAGTATCACCATTAAATACCATTTCAGTCATAAGTAACATCCCTACATCTTCCTCAGTAAAGACCGAAGCAAAGAATTCATTCAGTCTCTCTGCTATAGCCTCGTCCCCTCTTACTACCCCTTTTACCCCTCTATCATCGAATGGACCAACTGACACTCTCTCAGGTTTTTGCTATGAATGTACTTGAAAAAGTCTATTATGCGTTTTTGCTTCCACAGCAACTTTCTTCTCAAATTCTCTCTTTACCTGCCTTATCAATGCCTTGCATTTAACATGCCAGTGCTTGTGCTGTTTCCAGTTTTCGTCATTTGGCTCTTTTTTCCATTTCCTGAAAGATGATTTTTTGGCAACAGCAGCCTCTCTGACTTCACCTTTAAACCATGCTGGCAGTTTTTTGGACTTCCTTCCACTTTTCTTAAAGCGTGGAATACAGCTGGTCTGGGCTTCCAAGATAGTATTTTTAAACCCAAGCATGACGTAAGTCTTTTACCTTTGCAACTGCTCCTTTTAGATTTTTCTTAACTATTTTCCTCATTTTATTATAGTCTCCCTTTCGAAAGTTAAAAGGTAGTACTGTGGATTTTCTTACCATCCCTCCCACATTAATTAAATCAAACGTGATCATGCTATGATCACTATTGCCAGGTGGTCCCAACACCTTTATCTGTTGCACCAGATCTGGTGTTCCACTAAGGACTAGGTCCAATATGGCTTCCCCCCTGATCAGTTCAGGATCCAGCTGCTCCAAGAAGCAGTCATTTATTTCATCTAGGAACTTTATCTCCCTAGCATGTCCTGTTGTGACACTGACCCATTCAAAACCAGGGTAATTGAAATCACCCATTATTACTACTATGCTGTAACGTTTGTTAGCTTCCTTGATTTCTTTGAGCATTTTCATCATCCATTTGTTCATTCTGGCCAGGCGGTCGATAGTACACCCCCACCGCCATCAGCGTAGTTACTCACCTGCAACAGGTGTTGCATATGGGTGACATCAGCGCCGACGGAGCCCTCGTGCGGAGCATTTCCCCAGCTTTCAAAGAAAGCCTTTGGGAATGCAGCGTGCATGCGCGGTCCCCTTCCCGCCCAAGGGTGCCATCTTGCTCATTCTGATGACATAGCTAAAAAAAAACCAGGAAAAATCAAAATGAAGGATAGGACTGCAATGCCAGGGGAGGAGGGGGGGTTGTGAGGACTGTTTCCTGCTGCTCCTGGAGAACACCTGTTACAGGTGAGTAACTAAACTTTCTCCAGGACCAAGCAGGAAGTCAGTCCTCACATATGGGTGACATCAGCACTGATGGAGCCCTCGTGTGGAGCATTTCCCATCTTTCAAAGAAAGCCTTTGGGAATGCAGCGCGCATGCGCGTTCCCTTCCCACCCAAGGGTGCCATCTTACCCAGTCTTTATTTTTCCGCGGAGCCCATCGGACTTAGTTCGTGTCACTCGGGAAAAGTAGATTTTTTTTCTGTGATTTTTCGCGTCTCTTTATCCGGTTCGACGCCGGTTCCCCATCCCTCCTCGGCTCGGTACATCGTTATCAAGTCCGGAACTTTTTTTTTCATTTTTTGTCCTTTGTGACTAGCGTTCGCACTTTTTCTGTAATTTTCAATGGCAGCCCTGTTTTTTGACCTTGCAGGGGCCCTTTTTCCCCCGATGGCTGCCAACAGGTTCAAAAAATGTCATCGGTGTTATTAACGTATGTCTCTCACCGACACACACGACTTCTGCCTCCGATGACTCGGGCCCGTGCGGCAAAATGTCGTCGAAGGCGCTTCGGAGCCGTCAGCATCAACGTGAAAGAATTTTTTTTGGAGTCTGCTTCCGGCCGGGCACAGACTTCGTCAGAGCCCTCGTGGGTCCTCTGAGGGGGGTCTCCCGCCCGGAAGCACAAAAGAAAGAAGCAGCTTGTGAGGGCGGCGTCAGTGGAGGCACCTGGATCCTCGAGGGCTGTCCCGGGCTCTCGGAGTCCGAGCGGCCAACCAAACTACCTCAGTTGGAGTCGGAGTCCCCGAGTCAGGTAACTTCGGTTGCCCTCATTGACTCTCCTCCGGAAGAACCGACATCGGGCACGACGCCGTCAGGGCCCGAGTCGGGGGCTGTGGAGTCTCCTGAGCTTGGACTCAGATTGACGGCCCTGGAGAGCAGCCTAGCTGCCTTCATAGAGCAGCAGCAGGTACTGATCGCCGGTCTGACCAGTGTATCTGCCCCGCCAACCAGGACCTCGACGTCTAAGTTAACCCCCGGAGGCCAAGCCGATCCTCGAGTCCATCAAGTCTCGAGTTGATCCTCGGCCAAGGTCTCCCTCGACCTCCCGTGCGGAGCCACAGTCGTCGACGCCGGTGCCCTCGGCATCGGGGCAGGTGGCATCGAGGCCCACATGGCCGGAGCCACTCCACTCCTCCTCGGAGGAGTCGGCGTGGGAAACGGAGGACGAGGAGTCTCCTGACACCTTCCGGACCTGTTACAGGTGAGTAACTACGCTTTCTCTAGGACCAAGCAAGAAGTCAGTCCTCACATATGGGACTCCCCAGCTCTAGGCTACCGTGAACCCACAGCTGAAAAAATGGCTCCCTCTCAAGAGCCTCAGCATCTGTGATAAGAATTTTCTCTGAGAATGCACCCCATACGGTAGCCCAACACAAGGGCCGGAGGGTAGGAGATGCCTAAACTTCAAAGAGATTACGGAGTGCCACCTGGCCGAAAACACTGTCCCGCCGGGACTTTCTCTCCAGGCAGTAATGGGCTGCAAATGTCTGGCTTCCACCGCCAACTGCAGAAGAAGTGGAAACCACGGCTGCCTCGGCCATCTGGTGGCTACCAGAATCACCGAGGCCTTGTCCCGGAAGATCTTGAACAGAGTTTGGGCCACCAGGGGCGTGGGAGGAAATGCATACAGGAGGCCCGTAGACCAAGAGATCAGAAAAGTATCTGCTGCCACCCGCAGGGGATAAGGCTATCTGGAGAAAAACCTGGGCAGCTGACGGTTTAGTGGACTTGCAAAGAGATCGATGGATGGAAGTCCCCAGCGGAGGAAGATCTGCTGGACCACCAATGGATTCAACTGCCATTTGTGAGGCTGGAGAATCCTGCTTAGCTTGTCTGCCAGGAAGTTTTTCTGACCAGGTAGATAAACTGCTTTGAGAAACACACCTTGCCTGACCACAAAGGAGCAAAGGGTCAGTGCCTCCTGACATAGGAGCCTGGACCCTGTGCCCCCTTGTTTGTTCACGTAGAACATTGCCACCTGACTATCTGTTTGAACTAGGACAGACTGTTGAGAGAGGGCATGACAGAATGTTTGCATAGCTAAGCGGATTGCTTGTAGCTCTAAAAGGTTGATTTGATGTGTGGCCTCCTGAGGGGACCACAGGCCTTGAATGCACGTGCCCTGGCAATGTGCACCCCAGCCCTTTAAGGAAGCATCTGTCATCATCACCCTTGTGTTTGCTGGAGCCTGAAAACGTACAACCCTGAGAAGGTTGGGCAGATGTAGCCACCACTGTAAGGAGTTTAAAAGTCGTCTGAACACCTTTACTCTGTCTCGGAGGTCGCCGGTGGCTTGTGTCCACTGATCTCTGAGGAACCATTGAGCAGCCTAATGTGCAGACGGGACGGGCATTCGGGGTCACATGTACAGTGGATGCCATGTGGCCCAGGAGCCGCAGGTAGTGCCTGGCGGAAACATGAGAATTGCTTTGGAACTGGTTGGCCAAGTCCACCAGTCTGTGGGCCCTGTCCTTGGGCAAGTAAGCTCTTGCCTGAAGGGTGTCTAGTCTCGCCCCTATAAACTCTAGGTTCTGAGAGGGGAGCAAAGTGGACTTTGCGTAGTTTATGACAAAACCCAGATGCTGAAGAAGAGAGACAGTGCGGAGAGTGGCCTGTCGGGCCTCCTGGAGTGACTGGCCCTTGATTAGCCAGTCGTCCAGGGACAGGAAGACAAAAATCCCCTGATTCCTGAGAAAAGCCGCCACCACCACCAGGCATTTGGTGAAAACTCTGGGGGCAGAGGTTAGGCCAAAGGGAAGTACCCTGTACTGAAAATGGCTTCCTCCCACCACAAATCTGAGATATTGTCTGTGGTCTAGATGGATGAGGATGTGAGTATAAGCATCCTTTAGGTCTAAGGAGCATAGCCAGTCACCCTGCTGGAGGTAGGGCAGCAGTATCCCAAGGGTAAGCATCTTGAACTTTTCCCTCTCCAGAAACTTGTTCAGATTTCACAAGTCTAGGATAGATCAGAGGCCTCCTGTTCTCTTTGGTACTAGGAAGTACCTGGAGTAGAAGCCTTGCCCTTCCAGGTGGTGTGGCACCGGTTCCACCGCCTGTTCCTTTAAAAGACTTGCCAACTCCTGAAGGAGGAGTTTCCTGTGTAGAGGAAGTCTTGGAGGCTCCCCTGGATAGTAGGAGGGGGCGTGGCTGGTGGAAATAGAGCATATAGCCCTTCTGGACTATGCTCAGTACCCAGGTGTCCCCTGTGATGGCTGGCCACCTGTAGGCGTACATGGTCAGCCGACCTCCTGTGCCGAGTGGAGCCACCGGTGGAGGAGAGGCTATGCTGTGGAAGTCAAAACCCCGCTCCCTGCTGTGCAGGAGCCGGAGCTGGCGGCTTTATCCCTACCGGGCCCATACCCCTGCACCTTGGCCTGCTGGCCCTGTTGGGGAGCTGGAAAGGCCTGATATGGAGGGTAGGTTTTGTAGGCAGCACCCTTCCTCGGGAAAAAGGCTTCTTTCCCGAGCACTTCGTTTTATGAGAAGGGGCAGAAGTCTTTCTGGACAGCCTTGTCCTAGTGAGAGTCTCGGCCTCGATTTCTGCAGCCTTCTCAGTCATGGGTTTGCCGAATAGGTTGTCACCTCGGCAGGGGACATCGACCAACTTGTCCTGTACCCATGACTCCAGGTCCGATGACTGTTGCCAAGCCTGACAGTGTGCACCGATGCTGGGCCAAAGACTCGAAGCTGTCATAGGTTGCCCGCGATATAAACTTTGAGCACTCTCAGATCCCTGAAGACAAGGCTTTGAACATCTGCAAGGGCTCCTCGGAAAGGCCAGCCGAGAACCCGGCAATCTCCTTTGCCAGGTCCCGTAAGTACATGCCCAAGTACAGTGGTGTGCAAAAGTCTGGAATCACTTGTAAATTTGACATTTTTTCAACTTCATGACCTTATATCTTAATTTCTTTTTCCTCTCAGTGGCTTTTTCTGTGTATCTCATGATAAGTGATAGATTTGGCTATTAGGGCCAACTTTTAGTATTGGTTTGGCCCTTATTTTCTGAGTTTGTTCCCCATAGTTGTCCTGTTGATAGATTTTCTGTGAAAATCGCGTAATGTACATCGTTGGCCAACGATATATTATTGTAAGTATGCTTTAAAATATTATGGATGCACACCAAGTTTCCTTCAAATTAATGTATGTGGCCTTGAAAAAGGCAGTTTGTGTGTGTCAGTGATGGCTCAGTATTTGATGGCCAAAGACACAGAAAGAGCACCAAACTCGCAAAGAGACCAAAGTGCTAGTGACCCTTATCCTGCTCGCCTTTTGGTTTGTTCAGTATTTGATGGGCCACCCTTTGTTCTTGATCACCAGACTGCACCTTGTCGGCATTGAATGAACCAGTCTGACAAGGTGATCGTTGGTGATAACGCGATTCCAAGCTGCAATGAGTGACTCAATCAGCTCACGTTTTGATGTTGGAAGCCTCTTGGATATTTCCAAGGCCACCTTGTGCCACAGGTTCTCGATTGCATTCAGATCTGGAGACTGGGCAGGCCAGTCCATTGACTTGATGATGTTCCGCTGCTTCCAGCTAACCACCTGTCTGAAGCAATTTCAGGGTGCATTGTCATCATGGAACAGGAACTGGACAGGAAACAACTGGTGTGCTGATGGCACCATGCACTTTTGCAGTATGGTGATGTACTTGGCCCCATTGACCATTCCATCGACTATATGAAGACGTCCAATGCCACTGGCAGCCATGCAGCCCCAGACCATGACCTTCAAAGGATCCTTCACAGTGAGGCTGAGACACTCAGGCTTGAATTCTTCTCCAGGAAATTTCCTCACATAGGTGTGGGCCTGGTTACCAAACAAGCAGAAGGTGCTTTCATCGCTGAATAGCACCTTTTCTCACATTTCAGTCGACCAGGTTGAGTGCTTTCTCGCCCACATGATCCGATTGCGCCTTTGTATGCCAGTCATCAGTGGCTTATTCTGTGCTTTGCAGCCCCGGAGACCAAACTGCAGGCACTGGCGATGAACTGTTGATGAGCTGACACTGACCTCACTCTTGTCTGACCACTCTTGAAGTAGCTGAGGAGATGTCAACTTGCGATTAATCAGTGGAAAGCGTCATAGTACACGATCCTGGCGTGATGTTGATGCATGTGGATGACCTGAACGAGGCTTGTCCACCACTGAACCCGTTTGTTTCTTCTTCTGTACAATCTCAACAGCGCTCTGACTGCAGCCAACTTTTCTGGCTATCTAACTGCTTGAAAATTCTTCCTTGCTCAAAGGACACACAAACACGCTCCTCCAACACCAGGGTCCGAGTAATCTTCATAGTCGGTCCAGAAAGCGTATGAAATTCAAAAATTCTGCGCATTTTTATAGCTGCACTGTTGGCTAGATATCTGCATTGTGACTGGTTAGTGAAACCAGCCTCCTGATTTGTCAGAAATAGCATATGCATATTTTATAATCTTGATCCAGTTTTGACGTAGGATCCACAAAAATCACAGTAGCTATCTCCAAGTGTCTGTAAAGTATTTAAATTGGAAGCAAGGAATGCAAAAAAGTAAACTCTAATAGCCAAATGTATCCCTTTTAACGTGGTAGAAAGATGAATATGCTGGGCTAACGCAAAATTTAAAAAAAAAAAAGTTAGAAAGTACGAAAAACACAAAACTCACAAGTGATTCCAGACTTTTGCACACCACTGTACAGCTGGTAAGTCTGGACACGGCAAGAGAGCATAGAGCCCCGGAAGCACTTTCTACCGAGGGCATCCAGGTTCTGGGCCTCCTGGCCAGGAGGCACCGAGGAGTACATCTTCTGACTTTTCAGCCTGTGCATGGCTGATTCCACAACCATGGAGTTGTGCGGTAGCTGCGCCTTTTGGAACCCAGGGCTCTTACGGACTTGATAAATGGAATCGACCCACTTGCTCAGAACCAGCGCCGAGGCCGATGCTTCCCACATACGGAAGAGCAGCCATTCCAGCATCAGAGGAACCAGAACAGTAAAGGCTTTCTTCGGAGGAAAATCATACTGGAGGACATCAAGCTCTTTGGCTCGAGGCTCCACCTCGGCATCCGCCGGGAATGCCAAAGCCTTGGCCATGTCCCTGATGAAATCCGAGAACCGGGTATCCTCCGAGGGGGGGGACATTCTCCGAGGCTCGGACTCCAGGGAGTCTGACGGGATGCACTGGGTCCGGAACGTGTCAGGAGACTCCTCGTCCTCCATCTCCCATACCACCTCCTCCGAGTCGTCGTCGAGCGGCTCCGGCCGTGTGGGCCTGAATGCCACCCGCACTGATGCAGAGGGCACCGGCGTCGACAACCTCGGCCCCGAACGGGAGGTCGAGGGAGACCATGGCCGAGGATCGACTAGAGACTTGATTGACTTGAGGATTGGCTCGGCCTCCAGGGTCGACTTAGACATTGAGGTCCCGGTGGTCAGGGCAGATGTACCAGTCGGACTGGCAATCAGTACCCGCTGCTGCTCCATGAAGGCAGCCAGGCTGCTCTCCAGGGCCTTCAGCCTGAATCCGAGCTCAGGAGATTCCGCAGCCCCCAACTCGGGCCCCAACGGCATCGGGCCCGACTTCGGTTCTCCCGGAGAGTCCACGAGGACAACAGAAGTTACCTGACTCGGGGACTCTAGCTCCAGGCGAGGTTGCTTGGTTGGCCGCTCCTACTCCGAGAGCCCAGGACGGCGGTCAGGGCTGCGCGACCTGGCCCTCGAGGATCCAGGTGCCTCCACTGACGCTGCCCTCACGAGCTTCTTCTTCCTTTTGTGCTACAGGGTGGGAGACCCCCTCTCAGAGGACCTACGATGCCGCTCAGGGTCAGACTACCGAGATGTCGAGGCCTCTGAATAAGTCCGGGCCCGGCCGGATGCAGACTCTGAAAAAATTCTTTCCCATTTATGCTGACGGCTCCGAAGCGCCTTCAACGACATCTTACCGCACGGGCCACAGACCAGCGGGTCACATTCGGGCCCGAGGCATTGGAGACAGCAGTCACGTGTGTCAGTGAGAGACATACATTTCCTTACATCGATCACATTTTTGAACCTGCTGGCAGCCATCGGGGGAAAAAGGGCCCCTGCAAGATCAAAAGAACGAGCTGCCAGTGAAAATAACAGAAAGCGCGAACACTAGACACAATGAACAAAAACCGAAAAAGAAGTTCCGGACTCGATACCGGTGTACTGAGCCCAGGTGGGATGGGGAACTGGCATCGAACCGGATAAAGAGATGTGAAAATTGCAGAAAGAACGCAACTTTTTCCCGGCGGAAAAAGAAAGACTGAGCAAGATGGCACCCTTGGGCGGGAAGGGGACCGTGTATGCGTGCTGCATTCCCAGAGGCTTTCTTTGAAAGCTGGGGAAATGTTCTGCATGAGGGCTCCATCGGCGCCGACGTCACCCATATGTGAGGACTGACTTCCTGCTTGGTCCTGGAGAACCCTTTTTTACATGGAATTTCAATCCATAGAGATTCTACAGCAAATTTTGTTTCCTGCAAAACTTTAATCCTTTCTGACTCAATGCCCTCTCTAACACAGAGCACAACCCCTCCACCAATTTGATCAGCTCTATCATTACGATATAGTTTGTGCTCAGGTAAACTGCTTTGTCTAAAAATGATAAAGCAGTATTTAAAAACCTGTTAAATAAAATAAAAAATAAAAACTGCTGGGAAGGTAGGCATGCATGCGTAGATGAACGTTCCAAAAAGCATTCCTACTGGATGCTGGGGAGCTTTCCCGTGCAGGGCTCCATCGATGCAGACGTCACCCATATGTGAAGACTGCAGTCCTGCTTGTTCCTGGAGATATACTGATCTACTTTTTGTACAGTGATACTATGACCTACTGTTCTTGGTTACATTCAATTTTGTCTGTTTCTCCTCCATTACAGGTTAATCTCAACAGGATACACCCTCTAGAGTTAGAATTGAAGCCAGGTGACTGGGTCCTGATCAAGAATCTACACCCGAAGACGCCTTTGGCTCCCATGTTTCTGGGTCATAAGAACATAAGATATGCCATACTGGGTCAGACCAAGGTCCATCAAGCCCAGTATTCTGTTTCCAACAGTGGCCAATCTAGGTCATACGTACCTAGCAGTTTCCCCAAGGGACACAGGTTCCACAATGCTTGTATTGGTTCAAGCATTGATATCCTGGGTCCCTTCTTAATGGTTTATGGACCTTTCCTCCAGGAACTTGTCCAAACCTTTTTTAAACCCAGCTACACTAACAGCCTTTACTACATCCTCCGGTAACAAATTCCAGAGTTTGATTACACGTTGAGTGAAAAAATATTTTCTTTTATTAGTCTTAAATAGTTTACCTTGTAGCTTCATTGCATGTCCCCTAGTCTTTCTATATTCTGATAAGGTAAACAATCGATCTACGTTTACCCGTTCCACTCCGTTCATTAATTTATAGACTTCTATCATATCTCCCCTCAGCCGTCTCTTTTCCAGGTTAAAGAGCCCCAACCTTTTTAGCCTTTCTTCATAGGAGTAGCCTTCCATCCCCTTTACCATTTTGGTGGCTCTTCTCTGAACCTTTTCTAAAATCGCTATATCCTTTTTAAGATACGGCGACCAGAATTGCACACAATATTCAAGGTGCGGTCTCACCATGGAACGATATAGAGGCATTATAATATCTTTTGTTTTATTTTCTATTCCTTTCCTTATCATACCTAGCATTCTATTTGCTCTCTTGGCCGCCGCTGCACACTGGGCCGAGGGTTTTAACATGGTATCCACAATGACGCCTAAATCTTTTTCCTGGGTGGTGATTCCTAATGTGGAAACTTGCATCGTGTAACCATAGTTTGGGTTGTTCTTCCCTAGGTGCATAACCTTGCACTTCTCCACATTAAATTTCATCTGCCATTTTGATGCCCAGTCTTCCAATTTATCAAGATCCTCTTGCAATTTTCCACAATCCTCCTGGGTTTTAACAACTTTAAATAGTTTTGTCTCATCTGCAAATTTGATAACCTCACTCGTTATTCCACTTTACCAGGTCATTTATGAATATGTCAAAAAGCAGCGGACCCAGCACAGATCCCTGGGGTACACCACTATTCACCTTTCTCCATTGGGAAAATTGGCCATTTAGCCCTACCCTCTGCTTTCTATCTTTTAACCAGTTCCTGATCCACAATAGTACACTGCCTCCTATCCCATGACTCTTTAGTTTTGCCAAAAGTCTCTCATGAGGGACCTTGTCAAAGGCTTTCTGAAAGTCCAGATACACAATATCAACCGACTCACCTTTGTCCACCTCTTTATTCACTCCTTCAAAAAAACATAACAGATTAGTAAGACAAGATCTTCCTTGTCTAAAGCCATGTTGGCTGTCTCCCATTAGGTCGTGACTATCTACATGCTGAGTAATTTTATTCTTTATGATGGTTTCTACCATTTTTCCCGGTACTGATGTCAGGCTCACCGGTCTGTAGTTTCCCGGATCACCCCTCGAACCCTTTTAAAAATTGGTGTTACATTGGCGATCCTCCAATCCTCAGGTATTAGAGATGATTTTAATGATAGTTCACAGATTACTGATAGCAGGTCTGCAATCTCAAATTTCAGTTCTTTCAACACCCTTGGATGTATACCATCCGGCCCAGGTGATTTGCTACTCTTCAGTTTATCTAATAGTTGTAAGACATCTTCCCGATGTATCGATATTTCCTTCAATTCTTCCACACCTTTAAATACCACTTCAGTCATGGGTAACATCCCTACATCTTCCTCTTTACGGTCCCTTCCTTGTGCTCCTATTCAGCCTGCAAAGTGTAAGGACAACCCCAATATATTCATCTTTCAGAGTGTAAAAAAGACACCTCGCGAGATCCTGACAGTGGTTCCCTGCATCTGTGAATCGGAGCAGAAAAGCATTCTTTTTGTTGAGACAGAGATTTGCCTGGACTTGGATTACAGCGATGTTACAGTTCTGCAGAAAAGGATATTCACTGACTGCTTTTGAAGGAACTGTTCATGTAATAAAATTTGTTTTAGCATTTGTGCTATTAATTATGCTGTTTTGTATAAATTAGTTTCCCTAATGGTGTCTTTTAGGACACTCCACTAGTAGAGAAACACCCCCGCTGTTGGGAGTAATTGGGAGCAGGGTTTGGGTGTTAGGTTTAGTACTCATCTTTGTGGCACAGTGTTTTATTTGTTGCTTTTCCTTTTCCACTAATAAGCTTCTATCTTTTAGTCATACTTATTACCTGGCTTTGGGACTAGTGGTGTTTTGCTGAGAATATTCCCTTACCCAATGATGCTATTTACTTTGTGGCATATTACTGTTAGTGAGGCAGTACTGCATTCAGATTCTTGGGAAAGTCATGGGGAATACCCAAATATTTTTTGAGTCACACTTACACTCCATTTCTGAACACTCTAATCTCTCTGATTGTGCTGTTTGCCTCCAATGACGGCTACCCAGCATGGATTTCTGTTACGGACCCAACCTAAAACATCCCAGGAGCTTTGTGTTATAGCTTTTAATCTAACTATTGCGCAGGGGCCACATATCATCCCTGATCCTAAGGTGATAAGTCCCAAGCCATTAGCGACCCCTCTGATTTGTTTTACAATTTCAGGGAAAGCATAGTTACTCACCTGTAACAGGTGATCTCTGGGAACAGCAGGAATTTAGTCTTCACATATAGGTATCGTCGGTACCGACGGAGCCTGTGCAGGAACGCTCCCCAGAGTCCAAATAGAAAGCTTTTGGGAGCATCCCACAGCACCTGTGTGCTGCCTTCCCACCTTTCCCAACTGCCTCTCTCCAGTTGAGTTTTAAAGCTGAGACAAAGAGAGAGAGAGGGAAATTAAAGAAAAGAGATACAACTCCTAGAGGAGGTGGGTGGGTTGTGAAGACTAAACTCCTGCTGTTCCCGGAGATCACCTGTTACAGGTGAGTAACTATGCTATCTCCAAGAACAAGCAGGAATGTAGTCTTCACATATGGGGACTCCCTAGCTACAGATGCCAGGGAGAGACCCCAGAAGTTGTGTGTCCCTGTGAAAGGGCTCCACTACCCCCCATGGATCTCTGGCATCCCACCGGGAATGGTGGGTAGGAGTTGATTAAGTATGGAACAGGTGTTGTAGAACAGCCTGACCAAACAAGGCATCCCAGCGGGAGCCCTTGTCTAAGCAGTAATGGGCTGTGAAGGTATGAACTGAGGCCCAAGTAGCTGCTCGACAGATGTCAATAGACACAGAGTGTAAATGAGCCATTGAGGCTGCCATGGCTCTCACATTGTGAGCTGTGACATGGCCTTCCAGAGAAAGGTTCTTACTCTGATAGGTAAAAGAAATACACTGTGTAATCCAATTGGACAATGTTCTCTTGGAGACTGGAAGTCCCAAATGAGAAGGATCAAAAGCAACAAAGAGTTGAGAGGACTTTCTATGTTGCTGTGTCTTTTGTAAGTAAAAGGCAAGTGCTCTTTTACAGTCCAAAGTATGAAGATTCCTTTCTGCATTTGAAACATGAGGCCTTGGAAAAAATACAGGCAGGTAAACTGCTTGGTTTAAATGAAAAGGTGAGACCACCTTTGGCATAAAGTGTGGATGAGTCCTAAGGAGTACCTTATCATGATGGAACCTCGTATAAGGAGGATCAGCCACTAATGCTTGCAACTCACTAATGCGACGTGCTGATGTGATTGCAATGAGAAAGACAACCTTCCAGGAAAGAAATTTCAAGGAGGTAATAGCTAGAGGTTCAAAAGGCGGCTTCATGAGCTGTCCAAGAACCAGATTTAGGTCACATGCCACCGGTGGTGGCTTAATGGGAGGCTTAGTAAGAAAAAGGCCCCTCATAAATCTCGCTATGAGAGGATGAGAGGAAATAGGTTGACCATTTAAAGGCTTAAAAGAAGCTGAAATAGCACTTAAATGGACTCTTACTGAGTTAGTCTTAAGCCCTGCATTAGATAAATGAAAGAGATACTCTAATGATGATTCCAGAGGTATCGCCAGGGGGTCAAGACCCTTCTGCGAACACCATACGGAAAACCTTTTCCACTTGAAAGCATAAGAGCGTCTTGTGGAAGGCTTCCTAGAAGCATAAAGGATATCTTTTACTTGTTGAGACAGGTTAAGACCATGAAGATCTAGGCTCTCAGCAACCAGGCCCTGAGATGTAGAGAGTGGGGATCGGGATGCCACAACATCCCGTCCTCCTGAGACAGGAGATCTGGAGCAGATCCTAACTCCAGAGATGGAGCTTAAGAGAGATGTAGGGAGCAGAGGGTACCACACCTGCCGTGGCCATTGTGAAGCTATGAGAATCATATGGCCTCTGTCTCTCTGAAGCTTGAAAAGGGTTTTGCGAATTAGGGGAATGGGTGGAAAGGCATATAGGAAGTCCTGACCCCAATGGAGGAAGAAAGCATCCCTGGCCTGAGAACCCTGAGCCAGAATTCTGGAACAGAATCGGGGAAGTTTGGCATTCAACAGACTTGCAAAGAGGTCTATGTCCGGAGTTCCCCAAATTTGAAAAATGTTTGCTACCTGGTCCGTACAAAGAGACCACTGGTGTGGAAGCAGAACTTGACTGAGTTTGTCTGCCCAGGAGTTTTGAATGCCTGGCAGATACACCGCAAGGAGATGAATCTGATGCTCTCTGGCGAGGGCCCGTAGTCGCAAAGCTTTGTTGCAAAGCGACAGAGAGCCTGTTCCTCCCTGCTTGTTCAGATAGAACATAGCTACTTGATTGTCCGTCTGAATTAGGACTGTCTTGTAGCTCAGCTGTGTGTGGAACACTCAAAGAGCAAGGAAGATTGCTCTGAGTTCCAAGAGATTGATGTGTAGATGGGTCTCCTGTGGAGTCCAGGTGCCTTGGATAGAGAGATCTGCAGATGAGCTCCCCAACCCACTTGTGAGGAATCTGTTGTTAGAGTGACCTAGGGTGGGGGCTGCTGGAAAGGGGACCCCACCAACAGGTTTTGGGTCGATTACCACCATTGTAGGGACAAAATAAGGCATCTTGAGTTTGCTATTTTGTCTGATAGGCAGCCTGATGCTTGAGTCCACTGAGTGGATAGAGTCCATTGGGCTGCTCTCATATGGAGGCGAGCAAAGGGAACCACATGCACGGTAGATACCATGTGGCCTAGCAATTTTAACATTTCCCGAGCAGTGAGATGAGTTTTTAACACTGCTTGGTACGCTAACTGCACAATGCGAAGGCAGCGAGGCTGTGGAAGATAGGCCCTTGCTTTCCTGGTATCCAGCATAGCTCCTATAAACTCTAGAGACTGAGTGGGAGTTAGGTTGGATTTTGGGATATTTAAGACCAGGCCCAAATACTGAAGTATACGCATTGTGCAAGATAGAGAAATTCTGGCCTCTGATTCTGATGGGGCTCGAATGAGCCAGTCGTCTAAGTAGGGGAAGACGAATATTCCTAGAGTGCGAAGAAATGCTGCCACTACAGCCATGCATTTCGTAAACACCCTTGGTGCTGAGGCCAGGCCAAAAGGAAGAACCCTGTACTGGTAGTGCTTCCCCTGAAATAGAAACCGAAGGAATCTTCGGTGAGTTGGATGGATGAGAACATGGGTGTACGCATCCTTGAGATCTAGAGAACAAAGCCAATCCTGACTCTGAAGGTATGGCAGAAGAGTTCCTCGAGAAATCTTGAACTTCTCCTTGAACAGGAATTTGTTCAATTCTCTGAAGTCTAAAATGGGTCTGTGTCCCCCTGTTTTCTTTGGAATAAGGAAATAGGGGGGAGTAAAACCCTGTACCATTGGGAAATGGGTACGTCTTCTATTGCCCATGGGCAAGAAGTAAATTGACCTCTTGACCTAACTGATTTTTGAGTCAAGTCTGAGAATTGAACCCTCTTAGAACTGTAGTAGGGGGCATGCTTAGGAAATGACACTTTACAATGGAGAGAGTCCATTCTTCTGCTGTTATCTGCTCCCATCTGGGGGCAAAATGACATAACCTTCCTGGAATGGTGGAGGGCTCTGGCCCGTTGAGGGCCAGGAAGGCCAAGTTCTCTAGATGGGAGTCAAAGCCCCTGTGGAGGCTGAGTCTGTTGGGCCGGTTGAGGCTTAGCAGACTTTGTTTTGGTGGCTGCTGTCCCTTTCGGGCAGACTGACCTGTAGAATGTCCCTGCTGGGTATAGGAGGGGTAAAACCTCTTCTTTTTAGAGAAGAATGGTTTCTTGTAAGATCTTCTCCTTGCAGGATCAGCTGTAGCCTTGGAAAGTCTATCCAAAGTGGTGTTATCAGCATCCAGCTCATTAGCTTTCTCTTGCCAATTTTTGCCAAAGACATTTTCGCCTGTGCAAGGGATATTCCCCAGTTTATCCTGTACCCAGAGTTCTAAGTCGGATGCCTGGAGCCAGGCAATCCTACGAGCACCTATAGCAATGGCAGAGGTCCTGCTTATGCACTCAAAGCAGTCAAAATCTGCACGATTAACGAACTTGGAAAAATCTTGGGCATGTTTGACAAGTGTAAGATAATCTTGCCTCCTATCAGGAAGGAGAGGACTCATAAGCTCTAGATCTCCTGTAATCTCCTTAAGGAACATGCCCATGTATAAGATGTAGGAACTAATCCTGGCAGAAAGCATAGAGGCCTGGAAGGTTTGACGCCCAAAGGCATCAAGAGTCCTACATTCACGTTCTGGAGGATTAGATGCATGTTTTTTTGCACTCTTGATCCTTCTCATAGCTGATTCCACCACCATGGAGTGGTGTGGTAATTGAGTTTTTTGAAAACCAGGACAAGGAGGTACTCGATACATTGTATCAAGCCTACGAGAATGGGGAGAGGTGGTAAGAGGTGTTTCCCACATTCTTAACATGAGATCATGCAAGATCTCATGAATAGGCAAAGTAGCTGTCTCCTTGGGAGCTTTAGGATATTGTAAAGTCTCCAACTTCTTTGCTCTGGGTTCTATTTCAGGAGCCACTGTGATGGAAAGACCTCTAGCCTCCTCCCGGATGAAATCCTGAAAGGATATATCCTCTGGAGGAGACATCCTACGTTTAGGAGAGGAAGACTCTTCAGACAGAAGTGCTCCAGTACTAATAGAGCTATCAGAATCCTCAGATACATCGGAGGATTCAAAATATCTCCTGTCCGGGTGCTCTTGAAAGCACGATACCGGTACCGATCGAAGTTGGTATCAGAGAGGTCCGGTACCGGCCTGTCGATACCGGAGGAAACAGCATGACTTGGTGTCGGTAACACAGTCGCCGATGTCAATGCTGTCAGTGCCAATATCGGTGCCGGAACCGGTGTCGATACCGGCTGAACTGTCTGAAGCGGTCCCGAAGGCACCGAAGCCACAAGGAGAGCCGCCAGATTGCGTTCAATAGCCAAGAATCTCTGGTCTATTGACGCTGCCGATGCCTGGGTATCGGTACCGGACGAAGTGGCCGGTACCCCAGAGCATGGTACCAGTAGTTCTGCCGAGGTTGAGGCCTCGAGAACATCCTGGAGCCCCAACAGTACTTTGGAAGCCAAAGCCTCCCACCGGGGCAATTTTGCCGGTACAAGTCCCTCAAGGGCAACGCCAGAGCCATCTCGATGCTTTGAAGGAGATCTACCCTTTGAGGACCGGCCAGATCTATGTTTGGTTACCTGAGATCCATGGGAGGAAGACGAAGCCCTGGAAGACGTTGATGCAATGGATACTTCATCGGAGGGAAAAAGGGTGCTAAACTTAGCAGCTCGGTTTTGCCGACCCCTCTTCGACATCATCCCACAGGCAACACACTCCGAGATGGAGTGGTCAGGACCTAAACATTTAAGGCACCACTCGTGGGTGTCGGTGACGGAGATGGTACCGCCACACTTGGAACACTTTTTAAAACCCGAGGCGGGTTTGTCTATTCTGAAAGAAAAGTTGGGCCTAGTGCCCAGAATGGCGCGTGGCTCCCGACAGAAAAAAGACTGGAAAGTCCAGAAAAAAAGATTTTTTTTATTTTAAAGAAAGAAAGAACCAGCGGTAATGGTATAGCGTTGAGGAAGGCAGACGCTACCACAAAAAAGAATGAAAAAGATGGGATAATTTCTGCGGTGACATGAAAAATGACCTGTTGGCTCCGCACAAAACAAAGAACTGGAGAGAGGCAGTTGGGAAAGGCGGGGCGGCAGCACGCAGGCGCTGTGGGATGCTCCCAAAAGCTTTCTAATTGGACGCTGGGGAGCATTCCCGCGCAGGCTCCGTCGGTACCAATGATAGCCATATGTGAAGACTACATTCCTGCTTGTTCCTGGAGATAAGGGTATGAGATACTTCTTGAAACATTTGTAAAACTGTTATGATACATAATTCCTCCTCCTGGTATAAGAATTCCCCCTCTGGGAAACCTTTTATTTCAGTAGTGCAGTTATTACCAATGCAAGGAAATCAAGAGCATGCTCATGAGTTATTGCAGTATTATGATTCTGGGTACCCAATCCCTTTAAATTTTAAAGGATCAGATCCAGATTTACCTAAATGGAGTTGGCATCTAGTATGGTATTATCAGCCCTGGGTATGCAACCTATCTTTAGGGATTGAGGAAATGATTACCACACAGTTGGCTCTGTATAATTCTACACAGAATATATCCACTCCTTACAATTTGACCATTTGGGTAAATGGACCAATTGCCTTAGAAGGAGATTATTTTGCATGTGGTAATATTGCTTATACAAAATTGCCTAAATATTGGTTTGGAACTTGTTATGTGGCCAGTTAGAAACTCTGTGGCTATTCTTACTTTACCAAAATATTTTATTGTCAGCTCCAACAGATTCTTCCAGGAGAAAAAGAGAAGTATCCCATCAGGATAAGGCAATATGAGCTACTCAGCAACTAATAAGAGTACACCGACCCTTTATTTATGTATTTAACCAGTTTTCTATACCGCCTTATGCTTCAATCAAGCAGTGGACAATGGAGGTTTAAGTGGCTTGCCCAAGGCCACAAGGATTGCCTATAGGTCTATAAATCCCAGTCCCTCCGGCCTGAGATTGCTGTCCCCAGGTGGGACTTGAACTCCCAGCCCTCCGGCCTGGGGTACCTTGTCTAACCACTAGGCCACTCCTCCCAACCCTTTGACTAAATCACAAATTGATCTCTTTACTGGTACTGTTTGGCCGTCTATCTTTGGAGCTATACACCATCCCAAGAGCATGGCACTCAAATTATGCGCTTACAGGCAGTTTTTGAGCTTACAGCAATCATTAGTGTGCTGTAGGTGCAGTGGATAAAGTTTCCGCCTATAGAGCTCACAACCGTATGGCCCTAGACTACCTCCCAGCGAAGGAAGGAGGGGTGTATGAAATAGGAGACCACTGCTGTGTGTTGCTCGACAATGAGGCAAAGGTGGTGAAAGGCTTGTTGGATAAGGTTAGAAACCATACTTTTGTCTCAAGCAATAGCTATGTAAGATCGTTACCTGCTTTCTTTGAAACTATTATAAAGAATAAAATTACTGAATATGTAGATAGCCATGGCTAAATGGGAGAAAGCCAACAGGGATTTAGCCAAGGAAAGTCGTGTCTTACTAATAGTTTTTGAAGGTGTGAATGAACAGATAGACAAATGTGAGCCAGTTGATATAGTGTGTCAGAATTCTCAGAAAGCCTTTGACAAGTTTCCTCATGAAAGGCTCTTGACAAAATTAAAAAGTTATGGGACTGGAAGCAGTGTAGTATTGTGGATCAGGATATGGTTAAAAGAGCGTAGGGCTAAATGGCCAATTTTCTCAATGGACAAAGGTGAATAGTGGAATATTCCAGGGATCTATGTTGAGCACGCTGCTTTTTAACAATTTTATAATCTGGAAAGAGGCATAATGAGGTGACCAAATTTTCAGAGGAGACAAAATTATTCAAAGTTGTTAAAACGCAAGAGTATTGTGAAAAATTGCAAGAAGACCTTGAAAAACTGGAAGATGGGATGTCCAAATGGCAGATAAAATTTAATAGTTATAGTTTAGCTACTTGATATACCGCCTATAGCAGGTAGCAGCTAGGCGGTTAAGAATGTTACATTCAGGTACTGTATATGTATGGACAAGTGCAGTTATGCAACTAGGAAAGAACAACCCAAACTATGGTTATACGATGCAGGGTACCACCTTAAAAACCAACATCCAGGAAAAAGATTTAGGCATCAACATAGATAATACATTGAAACCCTCCGCCCAATGTGCAGCAGCAGCCAAGAAAACAAACAGAATGCTAGGCATCATAAGAAAAGGAATGGAGAATAAAACCAAGGATATTATAATGCCTCTATCGCTCCATGGTGTGACCACACTTGAATATTGTGTGCAATTCTGGTCACCATATCTTAATAAGGACATAGCTGAATTAGAAAAGGTACAAAGAAGAGCGACAAAAATAGCAAGGGGAATGGAAGGATATCCCTATAAATGATTTCCCTGTTTACTTCCATGTTAATTTTCCTGTTACTTGTAATAGGTCTGTTATATCTGACCAATTGTTGTATTGTTTCAATGTAAACTGCACTGATGACAAATAGCGCGGTATATAAGAAAATTAAACAAATAAATAAATCCCTATGAAGAGAGGCTTAAAAGGATGGGGCTTTTCAACTTGGAAAAGAGAGGATGAAAGGAGTAGAATGGGTAAACATAGATCGGTTGTTTTTGCCATCAAAAAGTAGAGAATAGAAGATGCACAGTGAACCTATGATGCAACCCATTTAAGACTAATAAGAGAAAATATATTTTTGCTCAATGTGTAATCAAATTCTGGAATTCGTTACCGGTGGATGTAGTAAAAACTGTTAGTGTAGCTGGGTTTAAAAAAGATTTGGACAAGTTCCTGGAGGAAAGGTCCGTAAACCATTACACAGGTCTGCAACTAAAAAGCTGATTATTTTCATCTAATTTCCATGTATTTTGGTGTGCTAAAAAAAAAAATATTGAAAAAACTCCTAGACGTCATGATTTGCCACAACATGCAAAATTGTCTTCAAATTTATCAATTTTTTTCAAATTATTATTAATTCACATAAGTGCATTTAAGATATAAAATGCCAAAAGAACCTTAACGGGGTTGTCCGAGTTATGTAAAAAAAAAATATAGCACTGTAAATCTGATGGTCAGCAATATATACATAAACTAAGCAAGTTTTAAGTCTGTGCTTCTAATGGTAGAAGGGGTTAATCTTTCCTGAAGAATCCAGTGGGAGGGAGACACAGGGCAGATAGCAGCAGCTCCGGTCAGTGCAGGGGGGCGTGGCCAGCACTGTGACGTCTCATGTACAGACACAGAGCTGCTCTCTCCTGCATGCCACACTTGTGCACGAATCATCATCAGGTTCTTGGTTCTAAGGCTGTTCACACTTTTTCATCACAATTCATGTTAGCTCGTCATTCTTCAACCGTTATGTTATGGCTCCACGAAAGTGTATTAATTCGCCAGACAGTTTCTGTTTCATCTGTGGTGAATATACAGTGTTGAAGCAACAGCAGAATATTACAGACTTTGTGAAAAAAAGTATACTTTGCATACTTTGGACTAAAAATTGGAGATCAAGATAAAGTCTGGGTGCCTCATAAAGTGTGCAAATGGTGTGTTGAGGACCTCCGAAACTGGTTCAAGGATAAGAAAAAATCCTTCCGTTAGGGGATTCCTATGGTATGGCGAGAGCAAAAGAACCATAGTGACGACTGTTACTTTTGTTCATGCGATGTGAAAGGGTTTAATTCCAAATGGAAGTATTCCATTTCATACCACAATCTTCACTCGGAAATTCGTCCCATCCCCCATGGCACAGATATACCAGTACCCAAGCCCCCTGCTACCTTGGAAGAGATACCTAGCTCCGATGAAGGTGAAGTCATACCTGAACCAGATGACGAATCAAGTTCTGACTTTGAAGATGATACAAGACCAAAATTGTTTTCTCAGGAGGAGATGAATGATTTGGTAAGAGACTTGAATCTTCCCAAAGATGCCGCTGAGTTACTCGGATCAAGGCTGAAAAGCAGGAATTTATTTTTGCCAGGAGTGTCATCTTCATGGTTCAGACATCGTGAAAAGGAGTTCGTTCCTTACTTCGCCCAGGAAGACAAGTTGGTTTATTGCATCGATGTCAAAGGTTTGATGGGTCAATTTAAAATCCAATATGATTCAGAGCAATGGCGTCTTTTTATAGATTCTTCAAAAAGAAGTCTCAAAGCAGTTTTACTCCACAACGGTTTTTACGCTTCAATACCTGTAGGTCATTCCGTACACTTGAAGGAAACCTACGAGAACTTGGAATTGGTTCTTCGTAAACTTAAATATGAAGACCATGGTTGGCAAGTGTGTGGGGACTTAAAGGTCTTGTGCATGCTGCTCGGGGCAACAAGCTGGGTATACCAAATATTATTGTTTTCTGTGTCTATGGGACAGTCGAGACCGACAAAATCACTGGACCAAGAATAGTTGGCAGCTGAGGGTGCTAACAGTCGGTGAAAAAAAATGTCCTCCGAGAAACTTTGGTACCTTCCCATAAAGTTCTTCTACCACCTCTCCACATAAAATTGGGACTGATGAAGCAATTCATAAAATCACTTCCAAGACATGGAGAATGTTCAAATACTTGGTCACCAAGTTTCCAGGCCAGTCGGAGGCAAAATTGAAGGAAGGTGTGTTTGTCGGACCAGACATCAGAAGGCTTATAGTTGGATCAAGAGTTTGTCAATACCATGACGGATCCTCAAAAAGAAGGGTGGATTGCATTTAAAGAAGTCGTACAGAAATTTTTAGGCAATAACAAAGATCCTCACTACAACTCACTACAAAAAGATCGCCGGACGAATGCTGAAAGCATTTCAAGCTTTAGGTTGCCTGATGAGTTTGAAAGTGCATTTCCTCCAGTCCCACCTTGACTACTTTCCTGAAAATTTGGGAGCTGTGAGTGAGGAACAAGGTGAACGATTCCACCAAGACATTAAAGAGATGGAAAGGAGATACCAGGGAAAATGGAGCATTACAATGATGGCAGACTACTGTTGAATGCTTCAGAGAGACATTCCAGATGCTACTCACAAGCGTAAATGCACCAAGAGGAGCCTCACAAGGAAGATTTGAGTTTAGTGTGTGTAGGTGAGCTCATTTCAGTTCAAAAAAGGATTTTCATGAAAATATTGTAATAAAACTTTAATTTTATAAGTCTATTTCCATTTATTTTGAGGTATTGCCTTATTTAACATAGTTACCTAAATTGTCAGGAAACATGATGTCCTATGACAAAATGAAGGTCATTTTCGGATTCAGCGCACCAAAAAACATAAAGATTGCGTGGAATAACCAAAACAGCTCTCAAAAACATTTTTTTGCAGACCTGTGTTATTAAAGAGTACCTGAGAAATACACTGCTTGCCCCAGGACAAGCAGGTACTTGTGGCCTGGATTGGCCACTTTTGGAAACAGGATATTGGGTTTGATGGACCTTGGTCTGATCCAGTAAGTCATTTCTTATGTTCTTATGCAGATTCTCTCTCTTCTTTTTGGAATTCACTGTCTAGCCCCCTGCGAGGAGTTTTAGCATTTCTGCTTGAAGTCTTAATTCTCAGTGCACTGCTTCACCTTGTGCGGTCCCCGCCTGCTTTAAGAAGTCTGTTGAATCTCCGACTCCCAGGGTAATGTTACAAATGTGCCCAAGATCTGTTTTATGGCTCCTCCTTAGTATCCATGTCGGAGTTCCGGGAACTGTAGAGAAGGATTACATGGGGTACCCTCTGAAATTGTTAACAATATAAGGAATGAGAATAGTCAGGATTTTACAAGCAGCCTAGAAAGACATGTGGGAGAGAAGCCAAGGTCATATCTTCATAGAAACAGCTAGGGAGAGAGAGAGAGAGAGACAGATATTCTTGTTAAGGCAGAACGTTAATACTTCCAGAAATGCTTCTCAGAAATTAAGGCTAAAGATGACTGGTGCTGTCTATATCCAGTTGACCTGTAACCGCTTAGCATTGGGGCATGTAGCAGTGGCACCCACAGATATCCAGCAGCAGCATTAACCATGCCGCTGCTGCATATCCAGCTCTGCGGCATTTACATGGTTTTCAGGTTTGCAAACCATGTAAATGCCTTTAAATATCTCCCCCCAACTGTCTGTAGAGTGCCTGCAAAATTCAGATATTCAGTTGAATCCACTGCCTATCCAGATGTATTTGCTAGCTGATATTAAAAAATAAATAAAAACAAAAAAAGCTGACTGCTGCAGGCTGAATAATCACCAGTAAGGGTTTGAGACGATCCCTATAGCGTAGTTACTCACCTGTACCAGGTGTTCTCCAGGGTCAGCAGGAATCAATCCTCACATATGGGTGACGTCGACGGAGCCCTCATACGAAGCAAAGCCCCAGCTTTCAAAGAAAGCCTTCGGGACATGCTACCACGCATGCGCGGTTCCCTTCCCGCCCAAGGGTGCCATCTTGCTCAGTCAAATGACATAGCTAAAAAGACGGCAAAAGGATAAAAATTAATCAAAGGACTGCAACTCCAGGGGAGGAGGGAGGGTCGTGAGGACTGATTCCTGCTGTCCCTGGAGAACACCTGTTACAGGTGAGTAACTACGCTTTCTCCAGGAACAAGCAGGAAGTCAGTCCTCACATATGGGACTCCCTAGCTATAGGCTACCGAGAACCCATAACTGAAAAATAGGCACCCTCTAGACGAGCTGTAGCAGCCATGATAGGAGTTCAACCGAGAACATAACACTCCAGTAGACTGACACCAAAGGGTGGGCGGGTAGGAGTTACCTAAACCTCGAACAGATTATGGAGTACAGCCTGGCCGAAAGCACTGTCCCGTTGGGACTAGTTATCCAGGCAGTAATGAGCTGCAAAAGTCTAGCTTAAAGACCAGGTTGCGGCCCGGCAGATGTCTGCCAGCGGAACAGAGCGGAAGTGAGCCACTGATGCGGCTTTAGCCCTGACCTGACACTGCAACGGGAGATCAGCCGCCCTCTATTCCCAGGCGATGCAATCTGTCACCCAAGTGGACAACGTACGCTTGGAGACCGGCATCTCCAGCTTACTGGGGGGTCATAGGAGATGAAGAGCTGAGGGAGCTCTTCGATATCCCCGCGTACGCTCCAGATAGAAGGCCAACGCCCTCTTACAGTCCCGAGTATGCAGAACTGCTTCTGCATGGCTGGCATGGGACCTGGGAAAGAAGGTCGGAAGCACTACCTCCTGGTTGAAGTGGCATGAGGAGACCACTTTCGGCAGGAACATGAGGTGCGTGTGAAGCACCACCCTATTCCTACAGAACCATGTGAAGGTCTATCGAACACCAGAGCCTGCAGCTCACTCACTTGTCTGGCCAATGTGAGTGCCACCAAGAACAGCATCTTCCACGAAAGGAAGCAGAGATGGCAAGTAGCCATCGCTCAAAAGGTGGGCGAGTAAGCTGCTGCAAGACCACATTCAAATCCCACTCGGTCGCCAGGGGGCGGACCGGGGGTTTCAGCAGAAGCAAACCTCTCAGGAACCTGGACACCAAGGGGTGCACAGAGAGAGGTTGCCCTTCCACTGAAGAGTGGTGTGCTGATAAAGCACTAAGGTGAACTCAGACTAAGTTTGGCTTGAAGCCTAAATCTGACAGGTAAAGCAGGTTCTGCAACACCACCGCCACTTGGCAGGAGAATGGGTTCTCACTCTGCTGAGCACACCATACCTCAAACCTACGCCACTTAAATGCGTAGGTTTTCTTAGTCGATTGCCTCCTAGAGGCTAGCAGCACATCCTCTATCTTTTTAGGGAGGAGGAGTGGTGCAAGGACTACCCTTTCAGCAGCCATGCCATCAGATTGAGGGACCTGAGGTTGGGATGCAGAAATGAGCCCCCGTCCTGCATTGGGCGAAAATCCCAGAGGAATTGGAACCTCCACCGCCAGCTGGAGGAGCGGAAACCAAGGTTGTCTCGGTCACCTGGGGACTACCAGGATGACCGAGGCCTTGCCTTGAAGGATCTTGAATAAGGTCCAAGCTACCAGTGGCATGGGAGGAAATGCATATAGGAGGCCCACAGACCATGATATTAGGAAAGCATCCGCAGCCACCCTGTGTGGGTGCGGCTGTCTGGAACAAAACCAGGGCAACTGGTGATTTTGGGGGGCTCGCAACAAATCTATGGATGGCCGCCCCCAACACTGGAAGAGTTGCTGGGCTATGTCGGGATTCAGTTGCCATTCGTGCAGCTGGAGAATCCTGCTTAGCTTGTGTGCAAGGAAATTCTCTTGACTTGGTAAGTAAATCGCCTTGAGGAACATACCATGGCTGAATGCGAAGGAGCACAGGTCCAGGGTTTCCTGACACAGAATGCGAGAGCCTGTGCCCTCTTGTTTGTTCACATAGAACATCACTACTTAGTTGTCTGTCTAGACCAAGACAGACTGATGAGCCAAGTTTTGGAAGAGGGTCCGAAGAGCTAGGCGAATCGCTCGAAGCTCCAGGAGGTTGATTTGTTGTGTGCTCTCCCCCGGGGACCACACACCTTGAGTGCAAACCTGCTGGCAGTGTGCACCCCAGCCCAGAAGAGATGCATCCATAGTCAGCACCCTTGAGTGCATGGGAGGCTGAAAGGGCACTCCCTCCAGAGGTTTGTGAGGCTGAAGCCACCATTTCAACGACTGTATCAGGCAGTTGGACACTTTGATGTTGTCCCCTAGCCTGCCTGTGGCTTGTGTCCACTGGTCCCTGAGACACCACTGAGCTGTTCTCATGTGTATTCGAGCACTGGGTGTGACATGCACCATGGAGGCCATGTTTCCCAGGAGACATAGAAAGTGTCTGGCTGAGATGCGGGATCTGCGACTCACTTGCTGTACTAGGGCTACCAATTTTTGTGCCCTTACCTCTGGGGTAGTAAGCCCTTGCTTGAAGGATATCTAACCTTGCGCCTATGAACTCCAGTCCCTGAGAGAGAACCAGAGTAGAATTTGTGTATTTGATCAGAAAGCCTAGGTGCTTGAGAAACTGGATAGTACGGGACGTGGCCTGTTGAACCTGTAGAGCTGACTGGGCTCTGATGAGCCAGTCGTCTAAGTAGGGGAAGACAAATACCCCTTGAGTCCTGAGAAAGGCCACCACCACCGCAAGGCACTTTGTGAATACCCTGGGTGCCAAGGCTAGGCCAAAGGGGAGAACTTTCTACTGAAAATGGTTTCCTCCCACTACAAATCTTAGATACTGTCTGTGGTCTAGATGAATCAAGATGTGCGTATACGTATCTATGAGATCTAAGGAGCATAGACAGTCTCCCTGGCGGAGGTAAGGCAGCAGTATTCCAAGGGAAAGCATCTTGAACTTTTCCCTTACCAGGAACTTGTTTAGGTTTCGCAGGTCGAGGATAGGTCTTAGGCCTCCAGTTCTCTTTGGTATCAGAAAGTACTTGGAGAAGAAGCCTGTGCCCCACATGCGGTGGGGCACCGGTTCTACAGCCTGATCCTTGATAAGACCTGCTAACTCCTCCAAGAGGAGGTTCCTGGGAAGAGGGGGTCTGAGAGGCTCCCCTGGAAAGTAAGGAGGCAGCACCTGGATGAGATGTAATCGACAGCCCAGTTGGACTATCTGGAGAACCCAGGTGTCTGTTGTGATGGCTGGCCACCTGTGGGCATATAGGGTCAGCCTTCCTCCCATGCAGGGCCTTATGTCCTCTGAGAGAGAGACTATGCCTTGGGAGTCAAAAACTCCCTCCAGGCCGGGCCGGAGCTGGTGCCTGGGGGCCTTTTGCTTACGCTGGCCTTGCACCTGTCCCTTGGCCTGCTGCTCATGCTGGGGAACTGGGGAGGCCTGATACATGGGGTAGTTTCAGTAAGCTGATCCTTTCCACAGGAAAAAGGGCTTCTTACCCGAGCCCTTCTTTTTAAAAGGGGCAGATGTCTTCTTCTCGAGTCTTGTCCGGGTCAGGTACTCGGACTCGATCTCGGCAGCCTTCTCAGTCATGGGCTTGCCAAAGAGGTTTTCACATCGGCAAGGGACATCGACCAACTTGTCCTGAACCCATGGATCCAGGTCAGACAACTGTAGCCAGGCCTGGCGTCGTGCACTGATGCCGGCCCTCGCTACCCAGGCCGAAGCCTCGAAGCAGTCATAGGCTGCTCAAGTCGAACTTCGAGCATTCTCGGATCCTGGTGGACAAAACTTGGAAGCACTGCAAAGGTCCCTCGAAGAGACCAGCTGAGAACCCGGCAATCTCCTTTGCCCGGTCTCACAGGTACATGCCCGTGTACAGCTGGTACGTCTGGATTCGGCATGACAGTATGGACCCCTAGTAGCACTTTCTGCTGAGAGCATCCAGGTTGCTGGCCTCCCAGCCAGGAGGCACCGAGGAGTGCATCTTCTGGCTCTTGAGCCGGCGCATGGCCGATTCCACAACCATGGAGTTGTGCGGCAGCTGTGCTTTTTGAAACCGAGGGCTCTTGCGAACTCGATAGATGGAATCGATTCGCCTGCTGAGTACCGGCATCGAGGCTGGTGTCTCCCACATGTGGAGCATCAGCCGTTCCAGAATGGGGGGCACCGATACAGTAAGGGCTTCCTTCGGAGGAAAGTCATACTGAAGGACCTCGAGCACTTCAGCTCGAGGCTCCTCCTCAGCATCCGCCGGGAATTACAAAGCCTTTGCCATGTCCCGAATGAAGTCCAAGAACCGGGTGTCCTCCGGGGGTGACCTTCTCCGAGGTTCAGATCCCGGAAAGTCGGACGGGACGTACTTTGTATGGTGGGTGTCCGGGGACTCCTCGTCCTCCATCTCCCAACCAGACCCCTCTGAGGAGGAGTTGATCGGCTCCGGCCTCAAGGGCTTTGGTCTCGACCGTGCCGACGCCGAGGGAATCGGCATCGAAGACCTCGTTCCCGAACGGGAGGTCGAGGATCAACTCGAGTCCTTAGTGTCTTGAGGATCAGCTCAGCCTCTGGGGTCGACTTGGACGTTGAAGTCCTGGTGGTCGGGTCCGACAGACATGCGAGACCGGTCATCAGCGCCTGCTGCTGGTACATGAAGGCAGACATGCTGCACTCCAAGGCCGCCAATCTGAGACCGAGCTCAGGAGGCTCCGCAGCCCACGGGTCAGGTCCCGACGCCGGTTCTCCTGGAGGAGAGTCAACAACGAGGACAGCGCTTACCTTCCTCGGCGTCTCCGGGTCCTTTCGAGGGAGTTTGGCAGGCCTCTCAGATGCCGAGGATCTGGGGCGGTGAGTTGGGCTCTGCGACCGATCCCGCGAGGGATCAGGCTGCTCGGAGCTCTCAGACACCGCCCTCATGGATTTTTTCTTCCTCCAGTGTTCCTGCGAGGGAGACCCCCTTTCAGAGGACACCCGACACTGCTCGGCATCAGATAGCTCCCGAGAAGTCGAGACCTCTATTTAATTTAATTTTTTTTTTTATTTACATTCTCTTATATACCGCGCTATTCTGCATCAGTGCGGTTTACACTAAACAAACTGAAATTACATTGAAAAGGGCATTATAACTTGGAGATAACTATTTTACAGGGAACATGGGCTATGGAGGGTTAAGTGGCTTGCCCAAGACCACAAGGAGCTCCTGTGGGACTAGAAACCCCAGTCCTTCTGGCCCAAGGTTGCTGTCCTCTAGTGGGATTTGAACCCCCGACTTTCCGGCCTGAAGTACCTTGCCCCAACCACTAGGCCACTCCTCCACGAGGTCCGGGCCCAGGCGGATGCGAACTCGGGAAAAATCCTGTTATGCTGCTGCTGCCTGCTCAATGCCTTGGAAGACATCTTTTTGCACAGGCCACGGACCACGGGGTCATGGTCGGGCCTGAGGCATCGGAGGCAGCAGTCATGTTCCCTGTAAAATAGTTATCTCCAAGTTATAATGCCCTGTTCAATGTAATTTCAGTTTGTTCAATGTAAACCGCACTGATGCAGAATAGCGCGGTATATAAGAGAATGTAAATAAATAAATAAATAAATAAATGTGTCTCGGTGAGAGACAGTTTCGTGCACCGAGCACACTTTTTAAACCCGCTGGCAGCCATCGGGGGGAACTTTTCTGTTCTCTTTCCTTTCCCCTCTTGGAAACTTCTAAATTGGCGTTCTCTTTCCTTTCTGCAGCATTTTATGATTTTATGATTGTAAACCGCTCTGATACCCTGTGATGGGCAGTATATAAAGTTTTAAATAAACAAACAAAGGACTGGACTGCCAGCTGAAAAGAAAAAAAGAGCGCGAACGCTAGTCACTAAGGACAAAAACGAAAAATAGACCGGACTTGATACCTGTGTACTGAGCCGAGGCGGGAACGGGAACCGGCATTGAACCGGCTTAGCAGAAAACTTAATTTCTAACTTTTACTTCTTTTTCCACAGGAAAACTAGGACGACATCCGTTGGGCTCCGTGGAAAAAAAATAAGACTGAGCAAGATGGCACACTTGGGCGGGAAGGCGACCGTGCATGCGTGGTAGCATGTCCCAAAGGCTTCCTTCGTAAGCTGGGGATTTGCTCTGCATGGAGGCTCCGTCGACGTCACCCATATGTGAGGACTGACTTCCTGCTTGTTCCTGGAGAAGACAAACAGGAATCAAATTCTTGATCATTTCCAAGATAAATGATGCCTTTTTCCTGAGATTTCTCTAGGACCTTAGTAAAGTCGAAATTGCTTAAGATACAAGGAAGACAAAGGCTTACTATCTTGTAGTTCTAATATAGTAGACCATTACAATAGGCCTCCCAGGCAAATGTAACGTGTGCCTTCGAGTCAGACAACAGTCCAGCAGTGAGATGGGAGATATCCAATCTTTTGCACCGAGTGTCACATATATGATTTTCTGCCAGTTGGTGAGGTCTTACGTGTGCATTAGATGCAAGGAGCTCTCTGCAGATCTCTGGAGGCTAGAGTGGCAGATTTGGAGAACATAAGACAGAGATATAAAGATGAGACCTACCGGGACATAGTACTGAAACCTCACCTTCAGTTTGGCAGCCTTTCAGTTGCCATGGAAGAGCGAGGTCGTGTGAAAGGAGAGCATCACCTTCGTGTGGCAGGAAGTGATCCTGTAGCTAGAATCGGTCTTCTAGGTGATGTAAAACCCTCTCAACTGAGGAGGTTTCTCCAGGGCCATGTTCCCATGAGGGAAGGGTTAGGACAGTCGTTATAGTAGACGATTCAAACATTAGACATAAATAGCTGGGTGGCTGGTGGATGTGAGGATCACCTGGTAGCATGTCTACCTGGTGCGAAGGTAGCGGACCTCAAGCATCACCTAGACAAGGTTTTAGATAGTGCTGGGGAGGAGTCTGCTGTTTTGGTACACGCTGGAACAAATAACATAGGAAAGTGTGTGTGGGGGGGGGGGGGTTCTGGAGGCCAAATTAAGGCTTTTAGGTAGGAAGATGAAATCTAGAACTTCTAGGATGGCATTCTCCAAAATGCTTCCCGTTCCACGTGCAGGACCAAAAGACAGGCAGAGCTCCGGAGTCTCAATGCGTGGATGAGACTATGGTGCAAAGAAGAGGGTTTTGGATTCATAAGGAACTGGGCAACATTATGGGAAGGGAGGGGCTTTTCCAAAGGGATGGGCTCAACCTTAACAGGGATGGAATGAGGCTGCAGGCATTAGCCTTTATAAAGGAGAGAGAGCAGCTTTTAAACTAGATAACAGGGGAAAGCAGATGATCGGTCTATTTAGCCTGCCCTTCCATATCAACTACAATAGTCCCCTTTTTCCTTTAGAGATCCTCTGTTTGTCCCATCCTTTTTTGAATTCAGATACTGTCCTCATCTCTACCACCTCCACTGGGAGAGTATTCCATGCATCTACCACTCTTTCCGTAAAGAAATATTTTTGTATATTATCCTTGAAGGATACTAGCAAAAGAGGGAAGTTAGGACATCCCGACAGAGAGGTTCCAATTAAGATAAAAGTAGCCCAGATGCCCTAAGTACAGAGCTGAAAGATTCCAAATTACCCCTATCAATTGATAACCAGGTTAATATAAATAAAATACAACCTCTAAAATGCCTGCATGTAAATGCTATTAATCTGAAAAAAAAAGATGGGAGAGCTAGAAAATACAGCACTAAATAAAAGGTTAGATATGACTGACATCTCAGAGATCTGGTAGGACGACAACCAATGTGAAATAGTGATATTTGGGTACGAACTATATTGCAATGATAGGTTAGATCAAAGTGGTGGAGGGATTCGGCTATATGTTAGAGAGGCCATTGAGTTACATAGGATTAAAGCATTGCAGGAAACAATACACTGTACTGTAAAATCTCTATGATAGAAATTCCAAGCAAAAAGGAAAAGGCGATAACAGTGGGGGTGTACTACTGACCGTCTAACTTGAATGAAAGATGGAATGAAGTGTTAAGACAAATCAGGGAAGCTAACAAAAGTTACAACATTGTAATAATGGGTGATTTCAATAACACCAGAATTGACTGGGTCAATGGCACTGCAGGACATGCTAGGGAGATAAAGTTTCTAGATGAAATAAATGACTACTTCTTGGAGCAGTTGGGTCATGAACCGAAAAGAGAAGAAGCTATTCTGGACCTAGTCCTTAGTCATAGCGCTTGATTTTATAAATGGAAGAAGGACGGCAAGGAAATCCACAGTACTATGTTTTAACTTTCAAAAGAGAGACTAAGATAAAATGAGGAAAAGAGTTAAGAAAAAACTAAAAGGAGCAGTTGCAAAGGTTAAAGACTTACATCAAGTATGGGTGGTGTTTAAAAATACTATCTTGGAAGCCCAGACCAGATGTATTCCATGCTTTAAGAAAAGTGGAAGGTCGGCCAAAATATTATCAGCATGGTTTAAAGGTGAGGTCAGAGGTTGTTGCAGCCAAAAAAGCATCTTTCAGGAAATGGAAAAAGCAGCCAAATGACGTAAACAGGAAACACAAGCACTGGCAAGTTAGATGCAAGGCATTAAGGCATGCAAAGAGAGAATTTGAAAAAAAGCTTGTCATGGAAGCAAAAATGCATCATAACAACTTTTTCAAGTACATTCATAGCAAGAAACCTGTGAGCGTGTCAGTTGGACCATTAGATGATAGGGGTAAAAGGGGCACTAAGGGAAGCCAAGGGCTTAGCAGAGTGTGAATTAAGCCTTTGCTTTGGTATTTACTGAACAAAATGTAGGAAAGTTACCAATGCCTGAAATGGTATTTAAAGGTGATATCAGAAGAACTGAAAGAAATATCGATGAACTGGAAAGATGTATTGTAAGTATTTGATAAACTCAGGAGCAGTAAATCACCTCAACGAGATGGTGCTTGCAGATCTACTATAAGTAATTTATGAGCCATCATTAAATTTATCTGTAGTGCCTGAAGATTGGAGAATGGCCAATATAATAGGGGGATCCAGGAAACCACAGACCAGTGAGCCAGACATTGGTGCCAGGCAAAATGCCATTAAAAATAAAATTATTGAAAATTACTACTACTACTGAGCATTTGTATAGTGCTACAAGACATACGCAGCGCTGCACAGACATATGTAAGAGACAGTCCCTGCTCATCAGAGCTTACAATCTAGTCAAGACAGACCATAAGATATGCCATACTAGGTCAGACTAAGGTCCATCAAGCCCAGTATCCTGTTTCCAACAGTGGCCAATCTAGGTCACAAGTACCTAGCAGTTTCCAAAAAAGACACAGGTTCCACAATGCTTGTATTGGGTCAAGCAGTGGATATCCTGGGTCCCCTTCAATAATGGTTTACGGACCTTTCTTCCAGGAACTTGTCCAAACCTTTTTTAAACCTAGCTATGCTAACAGCTTTTACTACATCCACATTCAAGATAGACAACAAGGTAGCTGTAGACACGGGATATGTCTAAGGGGAATGGTAAGGAAACAGGTGAGTCAGAATCCGAAAACAGCCAAGAGGTGAGTTTTCAGCCTGGATTTGAAAAGGGCCAAAGAAGGCACCTGACATACAGACTCAGGTGGTTTAAGAACATAAGATATGCCATACTGGGTCAGAGCAAGGTCCATCAAACCCAGCATCCTGTTTCCAACAGTGGCCAATTTAGGTCATACGTACCTAGCAGTTTCCACAAAAGATACAATGCTTGTATTGGGTCAAGCATTGATATCCTGGGTTTGTTCCAGTGCTGCATATTTCTTATTTTATTTATTTAAAAGTATTTATATACCGCTTTATCCTTGAATCAAAGCGGATTTCACTGCAAACCAATCAAGAAGGGTGGTGCGGGGGTGTCAGCATGCAGTGGCTGCGACTTTAGTGTTCATGAGTGCACGTATAGGTAGGTTTTGATTTGGGGTACAATATATACAGTTTGAGCTATCTACATTGGGCTACATACAGTTTTCTTAGAGTGGTTGGGTGTTTTGAAGTTGTGGATGTCATTTCTTGTGTAACTCGTTTTGTGGTGTGGTTAGGGTGGATTGGTGGTCTTCATTGAATTGTTCAAAAAATAGGGTGGTTTTTAGTAGTTTCCGGAAATCCTTTATATCTGCTGTTGCTTTTAGGTTATCTGGGAGGACATTTCTTGTAGTGCTAAACAAATACTCAGTACATAAGAACATAAGATGTGCCATACTGGGTCAGACCAAGGTCCATAAAGCCCAGAATCCTGTTTCCAACAGTGGCCAATCTAGGTCATAGGTACCTAGCAGATTCCCCAAAAGACACAGGTTCCACAATGCTTGTATTGGGTCAACCATTGATATCCTGGGTCTCTTTTTAATAATGGTTTATGGACCTTTCCTCCAGGAACTTGTCCAAACCTTTTTTTAAACCCAGCTACACTAACAGCCTTTACTACATCCTCCGGTAACAAATTCCAGAGTTTGATTACACGTTGAGTGAAAAAATATTTTCTCTTGTGTTAAATAGTTTACCCTGTAGCTTCATTGCATGTCCCCTAGTCTTTCTATATTCTGATAACGTAAACAATCAATTTATGTTTAACCGTTCCACTCCATTCATTAATTTATAGACTTCAATCGTATCTCCCCTCAGCCGTCTCTTTTCCAGGTTAAAGAGCCCTAACCTTTTTAGCCTTTCTTCATAGGAGTATCCTTCCATCCCCTTTACCATTTTGGTGGCTCTTCTCTGAACCTTTTCTAATAACGCTATATCATTTTTAAGATACGGTGACCAGAATTGCATACAATATTCAAGGTGCGGTCGCACCATGGAACGATACAGAGGCATTATAATATCCTTTGTTTTATTTTCCATTCCTTTCCTTATGATACCTAGCATTCTATTTGCTCTCTTGGCTGCCGCTGCGCACTGGGCCAAGGGTTTTAACATGTTGTCCACAATGACGCCTAAATCTTTTTCCTGGGTAGTGGTTCCTAATGGGGAACCTTGCATTGTGTGACCATAGTTTGGGATGTTCTTCCTTAGGTGCGTAACTTTGCACTTGTCCACATTAAATTTCATCTGCCATTTTGATGCCCAATCTTCCAATTTATCAAGATCCTCTTGCAATTTTCCACAATCTTCATGGGTTTTAACAACTTTAAATAGATTTGTGTCATCTGCAAATTTGATAACCTCACTCGTTATTCCCTTTTCCAGGTCATTTATGAATGTCAAAAAGCAGCAGACCCAGCAGAGATCCCTGGGGTACACCATTATTCACTTTTCTCCATTGGTAAAATTGGCCATTTAGCCCTACCCTCTGATTTCTATCTTTTAGTAGTAGTAGTAGTTTGTTCTAGGCAGAAGCAGCAACAAGGTAAAAGGAGCAAAGTCTGGAGTTAGCAATAGAAGGGCACAGGTAGAAGTGATTTGTCAGAAGAGTGGAGTTCCCGAGGAGAGGTGTAGGGAGAGATAAGGTAGTGAGATGCTGCAGAGTGGATGCACTTCAAAAGAAGTTTCAACTGGATGCGGAAACAGATAGGGAGCCAATGAAGTGACTTAAGAGGAGTAATATGAGCATCACGAGGCTGGCAGAAGATTAGCCACGCAGCAGAGTGTCAAACAGATTGACGGGGAGAGATATGATTCAGAGGGAGACCACCATGGAGTAGCTTATAATAGTCTAGACGAGAGGTGACTAAGGAATGGATAAGTGTCTTAGTAAGGAATGTGTGGATTTTGTTGATGTTAGAGAAAGAAACGGAATGCCTTAGTTATCAGATGGATGTGTGTGCAGAAGGAGAGAGAAGAATCAAAGACGACCCCAAGACTGTGAGCCAAAAAAGCACGGAGAAGTAGAGCTATCAACTGAGACTGAGAAAGAAGGAAGGGGAGAGGTGGTTTTAGGGGGAAAAATAAAAAGCTCAGTTTTGGCCATGTTCAATTTCAAGCGGCGGTGAGACATCCAAGCAGCAATGTCAGAAAGACAGGCAGAGATCCGGGCCTGGATTGCAGGAGGAAATTCATGTGTAGAGAGGTAGATCTGAGAGTCATCAGCCTACAGATGGTACTGAAAGCCATGGGAAGAGATGAGTGCACCAAGGGACTGAATATATATAGAGAAAAGGCATGGACCCAAGACAGATCCTTGCGGTACACCAACTAAGAGCAGGATAGCAGCAGAGGAGGATCCACCAAAATGAACACTGAAAGAGCAATGGCAAAGATAAGAAGAGAACCAGGATAGTACAGAGCCCTTAAAACCAAGCAAGGGACAAGGTATCAAGGAGAAAGTTGTGGTCAACAGTGTCAAAAGCAGCAGAAAGGTCAAGAAGGGCGAGGATTGAGTAAAGGCCTTTTGGATTTAGCCAGAAGAGGTCACTGGAGACTTTGGCAAGAGCCGTTTCTGTAGAATGTAAAGGACAAAAGCCAGATTGTAAAGGATCCAGGAATGAATGAGATGAGAAAAAGTCAAGGCAACGGCTGTGAACCATATGTTAAAGTAGTTCAGAAACAAAGGGGAGGAGGGAGATGGGATGACAGTTAGAAGGACAGGTAGGATCTATTGAGGGTTTCTTGAGGAGAGATATAACTACAGCATACTTGAAGGCTGCAGGACAGTTACAGTGGAGAGCGATAGGTTGAGAATATGAGAGATGGAAGGGACAACAGTGGAAAAGATGGGGCTTAGCAGACAGTTTGGAATAGGATAAGAGGTGTAGGTAATGAGTTTGGAGAGGGAATGAAGGTGTGTGGTTTCCTCTTTAGAGATCACAGAAAATGAAGAAAGGGTAGCAGAGGTAGAGAGGGAAAAGTTGGGCATGAAGAGGGGGAGGAGGAGAAGTAGCTGACTTTATGGTGAATTAGAGTGTGATCTTGTGGATTTTGTCATGGAAAAAGTCAGCCAGAGTTTGGGCAGAAAGACGGGGAGGGGTCAGAGGCACAGGCACCTTGAGGAGAGAGTTGCAAGTAGTAAATAGATGGCGAGGGACAGAGGCAAGAGAGTTAGTCAGATTGACATAAGAGTCTTGTGTGACAAGGAAACTTGTATTGAGGTTGTGGAAATAGGAAAAGGTGATGAATTTATTTACATTTATTTACATCTATTTACATACATTCTCTTATATACCGCGCTATTCTACATCAGTGCGGTTTACATTGAACAAATTGAACTTACACTGAACAGGGCATTACAACTTGGAGATAACTATTTTACAGGGAACATGGGCTATGGAGGGTTAAGTGTCTTGCCCAAGACCACAAGGAGCACCTGTGGGACTAGAAACCCCAGTCCTTCCGGCCCAAGGTTGCTGTCCTCTAGTGGGATTTGAACCCCTGACCTTCCGGCCTGAAGTACATTGCCCCAACCACTAGGCCACTCCTCCACTCCTGAATTTGCTTTGAGGAAAAGTGAAATCCCTGCAGTGCATGGATTTCAGCTTCTACATAAAGAAAGTAAGCTGAGAGAAACTAAACCTAGGCTGCCACACACAAGCTCTGCAGACATAGTTGCAGGATTGAGAGATAATTACAAGCACCTGAGCAGAGAGGGGAAATTAGTGCCCAGGAAACAGGGATATAAACCTTTGCTAAAATCAAAGCAAGAAAAGAAGCAGGAGAGGGAGAAGAAGCAAGAACTGCAGGAAGCAGAGTAGCAGGAATGGGTTCAGATCCAGGTTCCTGATCAGAAGGTTCGGAGAGCTTAGAGGTGGGAGCCCAGGACTCAGCACAAGAGTCAAAGGAGCCAAGCCTGGAATAGGGAGCATTGGCAGAGCTCCAAGAGGAAACTCAGAGAAGCAAACCAAGAACTGTTTCCAAGAGGCTGGAGAGAGGCAAGTGAATACAGCCAGGGAGAAGTGTCCACAGCTTCAAGTACAATCTATCCTTACCGGGTGGAGCTGGGCTCAGGAGAGACACAGGGATCCTCAGAGAGAATACACCCAGAGACATACTTTAAGAGCTCAGAGCAGTGCACTGCATTATCAGAGCCAGAGGAGATGCAGGTTGAGCCTATTGAGCAGGATTTACTGTCTCCAGAAATGCCCATGGACTGTACTCTATGCCAGGCTACTAGTGTTGAATTCCTATGCTAAAGGATAGCTTAAAAGGTGAAAGTCTCCTAGAAGTAGTGTATCGAAACCTAGCCTGAAGTGAAGGTAGGAACTTGCTCTTCTAAAGAGTAGTTACTCACCTCCAGGAGCAGCAGGAATCAGTCCTCACATATGGGTGTCATCGGCGTCGATGAAGCCCCAGCGGAGCATTTCCCCAGCTTTCCATGAAAGCCTTTGGGAATGCTGGCACGCATGCGCGGTTCCCTTCCCGCCTAAAGGTGCCATCTTACACCTCAGTCAAATGACATAGCTAAGAAGAGCACACAAAAATGTAAAAACACAAACTATGTACAACTGCAACTCCAAGGGGAGGAGGGAGGGTTGTGAGGACTGATTCCTGCTGCTCCTGGAGAACACCTGTTACGGGTGAGCAACTACTCTTTTTCCAGGACCAAGCAGGAAGTCAGTCCTCACATATGGGTGACTCCCTAGCTCTGGGCTACCGAGTAACCCAGGCTGAACAAGAGAACTCCCTCTAGTCCCAGCAGCAAATAAATGCTTTTCAAGGACACAACCTCCACCGGTAGCCCAACAGAGGGCAGGAGTTGCCTAAACCTCAAAGAGATTCCGGAGTACTGCTTGGCCAAAAGCACTGTCCCTACGGGACTCCCTCTCCAGACAGTAGTGGGCTGGAAAAGTCTGGCTTGAAGACGAAGTTGCAGCCCTGCAGATGTCTACCAAGGGCACAGAGCGGAGATGAGCCACTGAGGCAGCCATTGCCCTGACACAATGGGCCGTGGTCCTACCCTGCAAAGGAAGGTCAGCCGCCTTGTAAGCCCAGGTGATACAGTCAGCCACCCAGATGGACAAGGTACGCTTGGACACAGCCAACCCCAACATATTGGGGTCAAAGGATACAAAGAGCTGAGTAGCCCTTCTATGCCCCTGCGTACGGTCAAGGTAGAAGGATAAGGCCCTCCTACAGTCCAGGGCATGCAGGACTGCTTCAGCCTGGCTTGCATGAGGCCTAGGGAAGAATGTCGGAAGAACCACCTCCTGATTGAGGTGGAAAGAGGAGACAACCTTAGGGAGGAACTTGGGATGAGTCCTGAGGACTACCCTGTTCCTATAAATCCTGGTGTAAGGCCTATCACAGACCAGGGCCTGAAGCTCACTCACTCACCTAGCCGAGGTAAGGGCTATGAGGAAGAGTGTCTTCCAGGAGAGGAAGCGCAGTGGACAAGTAGCCATCGGCTCAAAGGGTGGGGGAGTCAGTTGTTGCAAGACCACATTCGGCTCCCACTCAGGAGCAGGACGACGGATGGGGGGCTTGAGCAAAAGCAAGCCCTTGAGAAAGCGGGACACCAAGGGGTGACCTGACAAAGAATGTCCCTCCACCAGTGAGTGGTGAGCTGCTAAAGCTGAGAGGTGGACCCGAACAGAATTGGATTTAAGTCCCTGATTTGATAAGTGGAGTAAGTACTGAAGCACTACTGGCACAGTACAGGAGAAAGGATCCTCTGTACGTAGCTGACCCCACACAGAAAACCTCTTCCATTTGAGAGCATAGGCTTTCCTAGTGGACTATTTTCTAAAGGCAAGGACAACCTCCTCAACTTCCTGAGGCAGGCCCCAGGGAACCAAGACTACCCTTGCAGCCTCCAGGCCATCTAATTGAGAGTCTTGAGATTGGGGTGTAGTAAGGAACCCTGCTCCTGAGAGAGAAGGTCTGGTTGCAACCCCAGAGGTAGTGGGGGATCCACCGCCAGTTGAAGCAGAAGAGGAAACCAAGGCTGTCTTGGCCATCTGGGAGCTACCAGCAGGACCGAGGCCTTGTCCCGAAGAATCTTGAACAGAGTTCGGGCCACCAAGGGCGTGGGAGGAAACGCATACAAGAGGCCCTGAGACCAGGACATCAGAAAAGCATCTGGAGCGATCCTCGAAGGATGTGGCTGCCTGGAGTAGAACTTGGGTAGCTGCTTGTTTAGTGGACAGGCAAAAAGATCTATCCAAGGGAGACCCCACTTCAGGAAGATCTTTTGAACTACCAAGGGATGCAGCTGCCACTCGTGGGGCTGCAGAATCCTGCTCAACCGGTCGGCCAGGCAGTTCTCCTGGCCTGGGAGGTACACCGCCTTGAGAAGCATGTGGTGCTTCAGGGCAAAGGAACAAAGGTCCTGAGTTTCTCGACAAAGGATCTGGGACCCAGTGCCGCCCTGCTTGTTCACATAAAACATGGCCACCTGGTTGTCTGTTTGAATCAAGACTGAGCGGTGAGCCAGGGCTGGAGAAAAAACTCTGAGAGCCAAGCGGATAGCTCGAAGTTCTAGCAGATTGATCTGTTGGGCTGCCTCCCAGGGAGACCAGAGGCCTTGGGGGTGCACTTGTCCAGACAATGAGCACCCCAGCCCTTCAGAGAGCGTCGGTGGTGAGGGCCACTGAGTATTCTGGCATTTGGAAGGGCATTCCCTTGAGTAGATTGG
The DNA here is from genome assembly GCA_033557465.1 of Ichthyophis bannanicus. NCBI lineage: Eukaryota > Metazoa > Chordata > Amphibia > Gymnophiona > Ichthyophiidae > Ichthyophis > Ichthyophis bannanicus. Next base: position 27,675,950 of record CM066049.1, read on the forward strand.
GAGGATGTAGCCATAAAGCGGAGGGAGGCCAAAAGGTGTTTGGACACCTTTATCTTGTCTCGTAAGTGGCCTATGGCTTGAGACCACTGAGTTTGAAGGCACCACTGTGCAGGCCTCATATGGAGCCTGGCATTGGGAGTTACATGTACTGTCAAAGCCATGTGACCCAGAAGCCTGAGGCAGAGTCTGGCAGAGACCAAGGACCTGTTCAGAAACTGCTTTGCCACGTCCATCAGCCTTTGAGCCCTGTCTTCTGGCAAGAATGCCTTTGCCAGTTGAGAATCCAACCTTGCCCCTATGAACTCCAAGTTCTGGGAGGGGAGCAAAGTGGACTTTGCAAAGTTTATGACAAAGCCCACCTTTTGGAGCAGAGCAATGGTGTTGAGGGTGGCTTGTCTGGCCTGCAGGGACGTCTGACCCCTGATGAGCCAGTCGTCCAGATAGAGAAAGACAAAGATGCCTTGATTTCTAAGGTAGGTCGCAACCACTGCCAGGCACTTGGTAAAGACCCTGGGAGCGGAGGACAGGCCAAAAGGCAGTACTCTGTACTGATAATGGTTTCCTCCCACAATGAACCTGAGGTACTTTCTGTGGTCTGGATGAATGAGGATGTGAGTGTACGCATCCTTTAGATCTAAGGAGCATAGCCAATCTCCCTGCTGGAGGTAGGGCAGAAGTGTTCCAAGAGTAAGCATCTTGAACTTTTCTTTCTCTAGGAACTTGTTGAGGTTCCTGAGGTCCAGAATGGGTCGAAGGCCACCGGTTCTTTTGGGTATCAGGAAATACCTGGAGTAGAATCCATGACCTTGCAAGTGGGGAGGCACAGGCTCCACCGCCCTGTCCACCAACAGACCATGAAGCTCTTGTAGCAGGAGGTCTGTGTGCAGGGGAGGCCTTGGAGGCTCTCCTGGAAAATATGGTGGTGGCAGTTGATGAAAATGGAGGGCATAGCCATTTTGAACTATGGACAGCACCCAACTGTCCCAGTGACAAGAGGCCACTGGAGGGCAAAGAGGGTGAGGCGACCTCCTGTGCAGGGTGGGGAGAGCAGTGGAGGAGAGGCTACGCTCAAGGAATCAAAAACCCCCACCCTGCTGAGTGGTAGCAGGGGCCTGAGGCTTGGGGGTCCTCTGCCTACAGGGCCCATTACCCTGGCCCTTGGCTTGCTGAACCTGGGGGGCAGGTTGGGCAGCCTGATACTGAGGGTACTGTTTGTAGGCAGTGCCCTTCCTCGGGTAAAAGGGCTTTTTACCCGAGCCCTCCTTCTTATGTGAAGGGGCAGAGGTCTTCCTCGACAGTCTTGTCCGGGTAAGGTGCTCTGTCTCGAGCTGAGCTGCCTTCTCGGTCACGGGTTTGCCAAAAAGGTTCTCACCTCGGCAGGGGACATCGACCAACTTGTCCTGAACCCATGGCTCGAGGTCCGATGACTGCAGCACCGCCTGGCGTCGAGCCGCAATGCCGGCAGCCGCTACTCGGGCCGAAGCCTTGAAGCCATCGTAGGCGGCGCAGGAAATGAACTTCGAGCATTCCCGAATCCCCGAAGACAAGGTCTGAAATCTCTGCAAGGGTTCCCCGGAGAGACCAGCAGAGAAGCCGGCCAGTTCTTTGGCCAGGTCCTGCAAGTACATGCCCATGTACAGCTGGTAAGACTGGACACAGCAAGCAAGCATCGACCCCTGGAAGCACTTCCTACCGACGCCATCGAGGTTTCGGGCCTCCCTGCCGGGGGGCACCGCAGAGTTTATCTTCTGGCTCTTCAGACGATGCATGGCCAATTCCACAACCATGGAATGGTGTGGTAGTTGTGCTTTCTGGAAACCAGGGCTTTTGCGGAGTCGATAAATGGAATCGACTCGCTTGCTCAGAACCGGCGCCGAGGCCAGGACCTCCCATAATCGGAAGAGGAGCCGTTCCAGCATCGGAGGAACCGGGACAGTAAAGGCTTCCTTCGGAGGAGAGTCGTACTGCAGAGCATCGAGCTCCTCGGCTCGAGGCTCTTTCTCGGGATCGGCAGGGATAGCCAAGGCAGCGGCCATATCCCGGACGAACTCCGAGAACCAAGTGTCCTCCGGAGGGGATCTACTCCGGGGATCAGACTGCGGTGTGTCCGACGGGACGCACCGAGTCTTAAAAGTATCGGGAGACCCCTCGTCCTCCGTCTCCCAGGCGGACCCGTCCGAGGAGGAGTCAGGGTCCGAGGAGGAGTCAGGGTCCGACCCCGCGGGGCCCCGAGGCACCCGCCCCGACGCCGGGGGCACCGGCGTCGACACCCTCGGTCCCGAAGGGAGGTCGAGGGAGACCTCGACCGAGGACGACTTCGAGCCATGAGGGTCTCGAGTATCGGCTCGGTCTCCGGGGTTGACTTAGAAGTCGACGTCCCGGTGGTCGGGGCAGATGCACCAGGCAGGCTGGCCATTAGTGCCCGCTGCTGCTCCATGAAGGCAGTCTGCACTCCAAGGCAGTCATCCTGAGACTCAGCTCGGGAGACGCAGCAACCACCGACTCGAGCCCCGGTGGCGCCGGGCCCGACGTCGGCTCTCTGGGAGGAGAGTCCAGGAGGACTACGGGGCTTACGTGTCCAGCAGACTGGCTCCACGTGAGGAACTTTGGCAGGCTTCTATTGGTCCACGGGCCAGGGACGGTGGTCGGGGGTCTTAGACCAGGCCCTCAAGGGACCAGGGACCTCCACCGACGCCGCCCTCGCGAGCCGCTTCTTCCTCTTACGTTCCCGGTCGGGGGACCCCCTGTCCGAGGAACTTCGACGGCGCTCGGGATCGGAATCCCGAGATGTCGAGGCCTCAGACGAGGTCCGGACCGGGCCAGGCCAGAGGCAGAGTCCGAGAAAAACCTTTCCTTTTGATGCTGCCGACTCTTTAGTGCCTTGGAAGACATCTTCCCACATGGCCCACATGACTTTGGGTCGTGGTCAGGGCCGAAGCACCGAAGGCAGCAGTCGTGTGTGTCGGTGAGACACACAATTTTCTTACACCGATCACACTTTTTGAAACCACTGGAAGCCATCGGGGAAAAAAATAGCCCCAGCAAGGTCAAAGACAGGCCTTCCAGTGAAAAATGAAAAAAGGGTGCGAACACCAGCCACGAAGGGCAAAACAAAAAAATGAAGAAAACGGGCTCGATACCGGTGTACCAAACCCGGCGGGAGGGGAACCGGTGTCGAACCAGAGAAAAAGAGCGAAAATCGCCGAAGAAAAAAATCACTTTTATCCGGGAGAACAGGACACACGTCCGATGGGCTTCTCGGAAAAAAAGAGACTGAGGTAAGATGGCACCTTTAGGCGGGAAGGGAACCGCGCATGCATGCCAGCATTCCCAAAGGCTTTCATGGAAAGCTGGGGAAATGCTCCGCTGGGGCTTCATCGATGCCGATGACACCCATATGTGAGGACCGACTTCCTGCTTGGTCCTGGAGAATGGGGAGATACCTGCTACATGTGCTATTAAATGCTTAGCGAAGACAAAGTTAAGGTAAGTGAAAGCCCCCAGGTAGGTGATACATTAAATAACTTTATGGAAATGAGTAACAGAGGTAACATATGGAAAGCAATGTGTATAAATGCCCGAAGCATGGGAAATAAGATCCCTGATGTTGAAGCTTTGGTGGGAGTGGCTGACTTGGATTTAGTGGCAGTTACAGAAGCATGGTTCACAGAAAACCATGATTGGGATGTAACTATACCTGGCTATACTTTATTCAGAAAAGACAGGCTAGGAAGAAGGGGAGGAGGAGTGGCACTATATGTAAAAACTACTATTAAAGCTTTGGAATTACAGAGCTTAAAAGGGAGAGGGGAGGCATTGTTGGTTAAACTAGAAATAGGGAAAGAGAAATCTATTTACATTGGTGTGATATACAGACCTCCCTCACAAGAGGAAGAGGTGGACAGAGAGTTAATTGAAGACATGTGCAGCATTGGGAGGAAAGGGGATGTGCTATTGATAGGAGATTTCAATATGCCAGATGTTGATTGGCACATTCCTGCTGCACTATCATCTAGAAGTAAGGAGATCCTGGATTCTCTACAGGGAGAACTATTCAGGCAATTGGTAACAGACCCCACACGTGAAGGGGCCATACTGGACTTGCTGCTTACCAATGGTGAAAGTGTTTCTGATGTTGTAGTGGGAGATCATTTTGCATCCAATGATCACCAGATGTGTGGTTCAGTATTAGGACTAGGGCTGTTAGAATCCATTCAAAGGCGAGGATCTTAGACTTTAGGAAGACTAACTTTGCGAAGATAGGCCAATACCTCAGTGAGTCGTTTGTTGGATGGGAACAGCTGATGGATGTAGAAAAACAGTGGGAAAAACTGAAAGGGGATATTTTAAGGGCAACCAACCTTTTTGTTAAAATGGTAAATAAAGGTAAAAGGAAAAGGAGACCGCTATGGTTTTCGAAAGAAGTAGCTGAAAAAGTGAAGAAAAAGACGGAGGCCTTCATAAAATACAAGAGATCACAGAGAGAGGAAGACAGGCATCTGTATTTGGAAAAACTTAGAGAAGCTAGCAAAGTAGTCAAGAAGGCAAAGATTGAAAAGGAGGAGGAAATAGCCAATGCAATAAAATGGGGGGATAAGACATTTTTCAGTTATATTAGTGAGAAGAGGAAGGGCAAAAGTGGTATTGTCAGACTCAAGGGTGCAGGGGAGGAATATGTAGAAGCTGATAAGGATAAAGCGGAATTGCTTAACAAATATTTTTGTTCTGTGTTCACAGATGAAGAACCAGGAGAAGGACTTCAGAAAACACCCACAAATAGGAACAGAAGCAAAGGACATCTTGAACAATTTTCAAAAGACTGTTCGTGAGAAACTATTTCAACTTAAAGTAGACAAAGCGATAGGACCGGATGGGATACACCCGAGAATACTGAGGGAACTTGGGGACGTTCTAGCAGCTCCACTGACTGACCTTTTCAATGCCTCGTTGGAGTCGGGAGTGGTGCCAAAGGACTGGAGAGAGGCTCATGTGGTGCCTTTACACAAAAGCGGAAGTAAGGATGTGGTTGAAAACTACAGGCCGGTTAGTTTAACTTCGGTGGTGAGTAAATTATTGGAAACGCTGCTGAAAGAGAAAATAATGAGGCTTCTGGAGTCCAGCGGATTACAGGATCTGAGGCAGCATGGATTCACCAGAGGTAGGTCTTGTCAGACAAATCTGATTGATTTCTTTGACTGGGTGACCAGGGAGTTGGACCGAGGGAGAGCCCTAGATGTGGTGTATTTAGATTTCAGTAAAGCCTTTGACACTGTTCCTCACAAGCGACTTATAAACAAACTGAGCACCCTAGGGATGGACCCTAAATGTACTGCTTGGGTTAGAAATTGGTTGGGTGGGAGGCGACAAAGAGTACAAGTAAATAGAGCTCACTCTGAGGAGAAAGATGTTATCAGTGGTGTGCCCCAGAGATCTGTCCTTGGTCCGATTCTTTTTAACATCTTTGTTAGTGATATAGCGGAAGGGCTTTCAGGTAAGCTTTGCCTCTTTGCGGATGATACCAAAATCTGCAATACAGTAGACACCCAGGAAGGGGTAGATAACATGAGGAGGGATCTAGCTAGGCTTGAAGAATGGTCTAGAATTTGGCAGCTGGGATTTAATGTTAAAAAAATGTAAGGTCATGCATTTGGGCTGCAGCAATCCAAGGGAGCAATATAGTATAGGGGGTGAAGTACATTTGTCCACTAAAGAAGAGCGGGACCTAGGCGTGGTTGTGTCTGATGATCTTATAGTAGCTAAACAGGTAGAAAAGGCGACGGCAAAAGCTAGAAGGATGCTTGGGTGCATATGGAGAGGAATGGCTAGCAGAAAAAAGGAGGTGATAATGCCTCTGTATAAGTCTTTGGTGCGACCTCATTTGGAGTGTAGTGTGCAATTCTGGAGACCGCACCTTCAAAAGGATGTGAACAGGATGGAGTCGGTGCAGAGGGTGGCTACTAAAATGATTAGTGGGCTTCATTATAAAGCATATGAGGACAGACTGAAGGATCTTAACATGTATTGTACACCTTAGAGGAAAGGCGGGATAGAGGTGATATGATTGAGATGTTTAAATACCTCCGTGGCATAAATGTTCAGGGAGAGAGCCTCTTTCAATTGAAAGCAAGTTCTGCTACGAGGGGACATGGGATGAGGGTGAAGGGAGATAGATTCAGGAGTGATATGCAGAAATATTTCTTTACGGAAAGAGTAGTGGATCCGTGGAATAGTCTCCCAGTGGTGGTGGTAGAGATGAAGACAGTAACTGAATTCAAAAAAGCATGGGACAAACACAGAGGATCTCTAAAGGTAAAAAGGGGACTGTTGTAGTTGTTATGGAAGGACAGACTAGATAGAAAAAGACCATATGGCCTGTCATCATATTTCTCTGTTTCTATGTAAAAAGACGACATTTTTACTTTGTTGAGGGAAGAAGCTGCGTTTCCCATACCAGTTACATTGTTAAGCAGCTGCATATAGTTAATGACTCTGAAGCCATAGTGAAGCTCATCCAAGCTGCATTGTAAATAACCCTGAGTGAATGAATGGGGAAGTATCCTGTTACGGTCTACATTAACTTTGTTTGCGTTTTGAAATAAATTCTGTCATTTGCCTTCACCTTCGGTTTCATGACTACACTTCATCTTAAAAGGCCAAACTACAACTCTCAGCATGCATCAGAGGGAAAGATAGTTTATCTAAGCTTTATAAGATAAGTTAACCGTAACCTCGCCCCTCTAAGCCTGAGGCAGGGGGCAAGGGCGTGGCACTTGTTTAGCAAGTGCTATGGCTGACTAGGAAGAGACGAGCATGAATTTAAAGTAAAGATCATCCGCAAGGGAACGGGATTTGAGCCAATCATGCTCAGTTGAACAGGCACAGGAACGTGAATAGTGGGTAGTGGAAGATAGCCAGGGCTGGGGTTTAGTATGCCTTACAGGATTTTGCATGGGCAGAACAAGAGCATTCAGAGTGAAGGAGCGTGCAGCGTTTTAAGTAGTACTGCCTCATCAACAGACTCAGATGATATAGTGGAGGAAAGAGGTGATGAGACATTGGAGGAGAGAGCCAAAGGATCAACAGCATGAAGATTTCTAAAGAGGCTGGAGGAGACTGGGTGAGGTTGAGGTGGCAGTTGATGAAGAGTGAAGCATAGCTGGTAGTGATGTTCCGATAAGGAAGAACTGAGGTACAGACGTTTGAGGGTTAGCAATTAGAGAAGAATACAAGATCCAGGCAGTGGCCATGCTGGTGAGTAGCGGCAGTATTACAAAGCTGGAGGTTGAATGAGGAGGTAAAGGAGAGGACCTTTAAAGCATAAGAAAGAGGGGTTATCAACATGAATATTAAAATCCCTGAGAATAAGAGTGGGGGAAGAGGAATCCAGAAAGAAAGAAAGTCACGAATCAAAGTCAGTGAGAAAGGTAGAGGTGGACTTGTCAGGAGGTTGATAAACAAAAGCTAACTGGAGAAGTAGTGGAGTAAAAAGGTGGATGAGTGGACATCAAAGGAGGGAAAGGAGTGAGACAGACAGCAGGAGGGGTTGAAATTGGTAGGAAGGAGAAAGTAGAAACCCAATACCACACCACCTTGGCCAGTGGGACGAGGCATGTGGAAGAAATGAAAGCCACCATGACAGAGAGCAGTGACTGATGCTGAGTCTTCTGTGAGGAGTCAGGTCTCAGAGCAAGAAGATGATAGAGATTTTGATTAGAGATAAAGAGTTCATGAGTAAAGGCAAGTTTATTTGAGATGGAGTGTGCGTTCCACAAGCACATGAGAAAAGGAGAGATGAAGGGGAAAGGAGAAGGATATGAAAAAGATTTGAGGTGTTGCGTGAAGATCTCTTCTCAGTGTGTGAAATCTAGGAGAGCCAGGGTTGGTGTTGATATCTTTAGATTAGAGAAGGAGTAGAAGAGAGCAGGACAGAGGAGACAGCATGGCATAAATGAGAGTGAGGTTGTTTTAGAGAGAGGAGATGGCTGAATGAGAGGGAGAAAGTGGTGAAGGTCAAGAGCTGATGACAAGGTAGAGGACAGGATGGAGGAGGAAGTGAGGATGCAAAGGGAAGATAAACAGGGGGAGGAGTGAAGGTGTTGGTAGGAGGGGAGACAATTAGGGACTATGAACAATAGAAAGACAAAGTAATATGGAGACACAGAAGAGAAATGCAGAGGATAACAGAGGCCAGAAGAAATACGGATAGGTGGAAAAGAGAGCACAGAGGATTAGGTGCACCTGTGTATAAGCATAGCAATGAGCAGAAGATGGCTATAAGAGACTAAATGTGACAGAGGGGAGGGATAAAAGTGAGGAAATGTAGGAGACAGGTAGGAATGGAGAAAACCAAACAAGCTTACAGATAAATAGATGGCACACTAAAAATGGTACAGATAAAGAAACAGCACACTAACGATAAAGCATAGTTACTCACCTGTAACAGGTGATCTCCGGGAACAACAGGAATTTAGTCTTCACATATGGGTATCGTCGGTACCGACAGAGCCTGAGTGGGAACGCTCCCCAGCGTCCAATTAGAAAGCTTCTGGGAGCATCCCACAGTGCCTGCGTGCTGCCTTCCCGCCTTTCCCAACTGCCTCTCTCCAGTTGAGTTTTAAAGCTGAGACAAAGAGAGAGAGAGGGAAAGAGAAAGAGATAGAGAGATACAACTCCTAGGGGAGGTGGGTGGGTTCTGAAGACTACATTCCTGCAGTTCCCAGAGATCACCTGTTACAGGTGAGTAACTATGCTATCTCCAGGAACAAGCAGGAATGTAGTCTTCACATATGGGGACTCCCTAGCTTTAGATGCCAGGGAGAGACCCCAGACATTGTGTGGCCCTGTGAAAGGGCTCCACTTCCTCCCCCCATGGATCTATGGCATCCAAACAGGGATGGTGGGTAGGAGTTGATTAGGTATGGAACAGGTGTTGGAGAACAGTCTGACCAAACAAGGCATCCCGACGGGAGTCCTTGTTCAAGCAGTAATGGGCTGTGAAGGTATGAACCGAGGTCCAAGTGGCTGCTCGACAGATGTCGTCGATAGACACAGAGTGCAGATGAGCCATTGAAGCTGCCATAGCTCTCACATTGTGAGCTGTGACACGGCCCACCAGAGGAAGGTTCTTACTCTGATAGGCAAAGGAAATACACTGTGCAATCCAGTTGGACAGTGTTTTCTTGGAGACTGGAAGTCCCAAATGAAAAGGATCAAAAGCAAGAAAGAGTTGAGAGGACTTTCTATGCTGCTGTGTTCTTTGTAAGTAAAAAGCTAAAGCTCTTTTACAGTCCAAAGTATGAAGATTCCTTTCTGCATTTGATGCATGAGGCCTTGAAAAAAAGCACAGGCAGGTAGACCGCTTGGTTAAGATGAAAAGGCGAGACCACCTTTGGCATAAAGTGAGGATGAGTTCTAAGGACTACCTTGTCATGATGGAACCTTGTATAAGGTGGATCAGCCACTAGTGCTTGCAACTCACTGATGCGATGTGCTGATGTGATAGCAATGAGAAAGAGCACTTTCCAAGAAAGGAATTTCAATGAGGTAGTAGCTAAGGGTTCAAAAAGTGGCTTCATGAGCTGGCCAAGAACCAGATTTGTCCCATGCCACGGGTGGTGGCTTAATGGGAGGCTTAGTTAGAAGAAGGCCTCTCATAAATCTTGCTATGAGAGGATGGGAGGAAATAGGTTGTCCATTTAAAGGCTGGAAAGAATCCGCAATAGCACTTAAATGGACTCTTACTGAGTTAGTTTTAAGTCCTGCATTGGATATATGAAGGAGATACTCTAGTAATGATTCCAGAGGTATCGCAAGGGGGTTAAGACCCCTCTGCGAGCACCATATGGTAAACCTTCTCCACTTGAAAGCATAAGAGCATCTTGTGGAAGGTTTTCTAGAAGCATAAAGGATATCCTTTAATTGCTGAGGAAGGTTAAGATCCTGAAGATCTAGGCCTTCAGCAACCAAGCCCTGAGATGCAGAGACTGGGGACTGAGATGCCATAACATTCCGTCCTCCTGAGTCAGGAGATCTGGAGCAGAGTCTAACTCCATAGAGGGAGCTTGAGAGAGATGTAGAAGCAGAGGGTACCACACTTGCCGTGGCCAATGTGGAGCTATAAGAATCATATGCCCTCTGTCTCTCTGAAGCTTGAACAGGGTTTTGGGAATCAGGGGAATGGGTGGAAAGGCATACAAGAAGTCTTGATCCCAATGAAGGAGGAAAGAATCCCTGGCTTGAGAGCCCTGAGCTGGAATTCTGGAACAGAACCGGGGAAGTTTGGCATTCAACGGACTTGCAAAGAGGTCAATGTCCGGGGTTCCCCAAATTTGAAAAATCTTGGCCACCTGGTCTACATGTAGAGACCATTCGTGTGGAAGCAGACCTCGACTGAGTCTGTCTGCCCAAGAGTTTTGAATACCTGGAAGATACACTGCCAGGAGATGAATCTGATGCTCTCTGGCAAGGGCCCATAGTTGCAAAGCTTCGTTGCAAAGCAACAGAGCCTGTTCCTCCCTGCTTGTTCAGGTAGAACATGGCTACTTGATTGTCTGTATGGATGAGGATTGTCTTGTAGCTGAGCAGGGTGTGGAACACTCACAGAGCAAGGAAGATTGCTCTGAGCTAAAAGAGATTGATGTGTAGATGAGTTTCCTGTGGAGTCCAAGTGCCTTGGGTGGAGAGGTCTTGCAGATGAGCTCCCCAACCTATTGGTGATGCATCTGTTGTGAGTTGCCTGGGGTAAAGGCTGTTCAAATGGGGACCCCATCAACAGGTTTTGAGTGGACTGCAACCATTGGAGGGACAACATTAGGAGATTTGTGTTTGCTATTTTGTCTGAAAGGCACCCTGATGCCTGGGTCCACTCAGTAGATAACGTCCACTGGGCTGCTCATGTGAAGGCGAGCATAAGGAACCACATGCACGGTAGATGCCATGTGGCCTAGTAGTTGTAACATTTCTCGAGCAGTGAGATGAGGCTTTAGCACTGCTTGAGAAGCTAACTGCACCATTCGAAGGCATCGGGTCTGGGGGAGATAGTCCCTTGCTTTTCTGGTATCCAGCAAAGCTCCTATGAACTCTAGAGATTGAGTGGGAGTTAGACTGTATTTTGGGATGCTTATGACCAGACCCAAATACTGAAGGATACGCATTGTGCAAGACAGAGAAGTCCTGGCCTCTGATGGGGCTCGAATGAGCCATTCGTCTAAGTAGGGGAAGACGAATATTCCTAGAGTGCGAAGAAATGCTGCTACCACAGCCATTTATTTCGTGAACACCCTTGGTGCTGAGGCCAGGCCAAAAGGAAGCACCCTGTATTGGTAGTGCTTTCCTTGAAAAAGGAACCGAAAGAACTTTCTCTGAGTTGGATGGATGAGAACATGAGTGTACGCATCCTTCAGATCCAGAGAACAAAGCCAATCCTGATTGTGAAGGTATGGCAGCAGAGTTCCCAGAGAAACCATCTTGAATTTCTCTTTGAACAAGAATTTTTTCAATTCTCTGATGTCTAGAATAGGTCTGTGTCCCCCTGTTTTCTTTGGGATAAGGAAATAGTGGGAGTAAAACCCTGTACCCTGTTGAGGAATGGGTACCTCTTCTATTGCCCCTTGGGCAAGAAGCATAGTGACCTCTTGATCTAAGAGGTTGATGAGAGAGGTCTGAGAATTGAACTGTCTTACCATTGTGGGAGGGGAAATGCAGATAAAATGAAGCTTGTACCCCTCTTTTATAATGGACAGAGTCCAATGTTCTGCTGTTATCTGCCCCCATCTGGGGGCAAAATGACACAACCTTCCTGGAATGGTGGAAGGCTCTGGTCCATTGAGAGCCAGGAAGGCTAAGTTCTCTAGATGAAAGTCAAAGGCCTTGTGGAGGCTGAGACTGCTGAGCCGGTTGAGGCTTAGCAGTCTTTACTTTCCTTTGTTTAGATGGTTGCTGACTCTTACGGGCAGGCAGACCTGCGGATCAGCTGTGGCTTTGGATAACCTATCCAAAGTGGAGTTGTCAGCATCCAACTCATTGGCTTTCTCTTGCCAATTTTTGCCAAATAGATTCTCACCTGTATAAGGGATATTGCCCAGTTTGTCCTGCACCCAGAGCTCCAAATCGGATGCCTGGAGCCAGGCAATTCTATGTGCACCTATGGCAATGGCAGAGGTTCTGCTTATGCACTCAAAACAGTCAAAAGCTGCACAATTTAGATCTATTTTTATTTATTTATTTACATTCTCTTATATACCGCGCTATTCTGCATCAGTGCGGTTTACATTGAACAAACTGAAATTACATTGAACGGGGCATTATAACTTTGAGATAACTATTTTACAGGGAGCATGGGCTATGGAGGGTTCAGTGGCTTGCCCAAGACCACAAGGAGCACCTGTGGGACTAGAAACCCCAGTCCTTCCTTTTAACTTTCGAAAGGGAGACTATGATAAAATGAGGAAAACAGTTAAGAAAAAACTAAAAGAGGCAGTTGCAAAGGTTAAAGACGTACATCAGGCTTGGCTGTTGTTGAAAAATACTATCTTGGAAGCCCAGACCAGTCGTATTCCAAGCTTTAAGAAAAGTGGAAAGAACATAAGATATGCCATACTGGGTCAGACCAAGGTCCATCAAGCCCAGTATTCTGTTTCTGTCTCCGAGAGGCATTATAATATCTTTTGTTTTATTTTCCATTCCTTTCCAACCCAAACTATGGTTACACGATGCAAGGTTCCATATTAGGAACCACCACCCAGGAAAAAGATTTAGGCGTCATTGTGGATACAATGTTAAAAACCTCAGCCCAGTGTGCAGCAGCGGCCAAGAGAGCAAATAGAATGCTAGGTATGATAAGGAAAGGAATGGAAAATAAAACAAAAGATATTATAATGCCTCTATATCTTTCCATGGTGAGACCGCACCTTGAATATTGTGTGCAATTCTGGTCGCCCTATCTTAAAAAGAATATGGCTATTTTAAAAAAGGTTCAGAGAAGAGCCACCAAAATGGTAAAGGGGATGGAAGGATACTCCTATGAAGAAAGGCTAAAAAGGTTAGGGTTCTTTAACCTGGAAAAGAGACGGTTGAGGGGAGATATGATAGAAGTCTATAAATTAATGAACGGAGTGGAACGGGTAAACGTAGATCGATTTTTTACCTTATCGGAATATAGAAAGACTAGGGGACATGCAATGAAGCTACAGGGTAAACTATTTAAGACTAATAAAAGAAAATATTTTTACACTCAACGTGTAATCAAACTCTGGAATTTGTTACCAGAGGATGTAGTAAAGGCTGTTAGTGTAACTGGGTTTAAAAAGGTTTGGACAAGTTCCTGGAGGAAAGGTCCATAAACCATTATTAAGAAGGGACCCAGGATATCAATGCTTGAACCAATAAAAGCCTTGTGGAACCTGTGTCCCTTGGGGAAACTGCTAGGTACATATGACCTAGATTGGCCACTGTTGGAAAAAGAATACTGGGCTTGATGGACCTTGGTCTGACCCAGTATGGCATATCATGTTCTTATGTTCTTCCGGCCCAAGGTTGCTGTCCTCTGGAAACATCCTGGGCATGTTTAACCAGAGTGAGAAAATCCTGCCTCTTATCTTCAGGAAGAAGAGGACTTAGAACCTCTAAATCTCCTGTGACTTCTTTAAGTAACATTCCCATATATAAAATATAGGAACTGATCCTGGCAGAAAGCATGGAAGCCTGGAAAGTACGACGTCCAAAGGCATCCAAGGTTCTACACTCACGTCCTGGAGGGTTAGAGGCATGCCTCTTTGCACTCCTGATCCTTCTCATAGCTGATTCCACTACAATAGAGTGGTGAGGAAGCTGAGTCTTCTGGAAACCAGGACAAGGAGGGACTCAATACATGGTATCCAGTCTACGAGAGTGAGGAGAGGTGGTAAGAGGTGTTTCCCACATTCTTAGTATGAGATCATGTAAAATCTCATGGATAGGCAAAGTAGCTGCCTCCTTAGGAGCTTTGGGATATTGAAGAAACTCCAACTCCATTGCTCTGGGCTCTGTTACGGGAGCTATAGTAATGGAAAGACCTCAAGCCACCTCCCTGATAAAATCCTGAAAGGAGATATCTTCTGGAGGAGACATCCTACGTTTAGGAGAGGAAGGCTCCTCCGGGAGAAATATTCCGGTACCGACAGAATCGTCAGAATCCTCAGACTCCTCTGAGGATTCAAAGTACCTTCTGTCCGGATGCTCTTGTAGAGCACGATACCCATACCGACCGAAGTCGGTACCGGGGGGAATCGGTACCGGTGTATCCGTACCGGAAGGCATAGCATAACTGGGTGTCGGCAAAGCATAACTGTGTGTCGGCAAAGCAGACACCGATGTCGATGTTGTCGGTACCGGTACCGGTGTCGATGCCGGTACCGGTTGAAGTGTCTGACGTGGTTCCGAGGCTGTCTATGCCGCAAGGAGAGCTTTCAGACTGCGTTCAATAGCTAGGAACCTCTGGTCTATTGACGCTGCCGATGCCTGGGTGTCTGTACCGGAGAAAGCAGCCGGTACCCCAGAGCATGGCACCAGTAGTTCTGCCGAGGTTGAGGCCTCGAGAACATCCTGGAGCCCCGATAATGCTTTGGACGACGAAGCCTCCCGGCTGGGGCAATTTTGCCGGTACAGAACCCTCAAGGGCAACGCCAGAGGCATCTCGATGCTTAGAAGGAGATTTACCCTTTGAGGACCGGCCAGACTTATGTTTAGTTACCTGAGATCCATGGGAGGAAGACGAAGCCCTGGAAGACGTCGATGCCACAGAAGCTGCATCGGAGGGAAAAAGGGTGCTGAGCTTAGCAGCTTGGTTTTGTCGACCCCTCTTGGACATCATGGCACAAGCCATACACTCCGAGATGGAGTGGTCAGGACCTAAACATTAAGACACCACTGATGGGTGTCAGTGACGGAGATGGTACCGCCACACTTGGTGCACTTTTTGAAACCCGAAACGGGTTTTTCCATGGTAGAGAAAATTTTGGGCCTAAGGCCCAAAATGGCACATATACCTGGAAAAGAAAAGTTTGGAAGTCAGACACGACCACAAAAAAGAGGAGAATAAGGAAAAACTTTCTGCGGTGACAGGAACGATGACCTGCTGGCTCTGCAGAAAACGAAGAACTGGAGAGAGGCATTTGGGAAAGGCGGGAAGGCAGCACGCAGGTGCTGTGGGATGCTCCCAAAAGCTTTCTAATTGGATGCTGGGGAGCGTTCCCGTGCAGGCTCCATCGGTAGCGACAATACCCATATGTGAAGACTACATTCCTGCTTGTTCTTGGAGATAATAAATACTTCAATAGACACACAGGACTCACAAGCTGGAAGGTAAGTGTGCCCAAACTGGCAGCAAAGCAGAGGAGGGAGAAGCAAACAGAGCTAAGCACATGTAGAAGACAGTAAAAGGGGCTATAAAAAGCCTCAGCATGGGTGGGGGGGAGGCGTTAGTTACTCAGGTAAATTAGAACAGGGACCAGAAAGTTTAAAATTCTGCAGCAATGGAGACAGGTATTGAATTAAATGTTAACTTGAGTTCCACAGACAGACCAGATAGTAGAAGGAAAGTTGCAATTAGTTATGGAGAGGAGCAAGAGAGTGCTGAGTAAAATGAACAGTATTGCAAAAAGTACAAATGAGGTAAGAGAGGACACTAACAATAATAAATAAATAAATATATAGAGATAGACAGACAAGACTCACAAAGCAGATTCACTGTGCCAAGCAGAACTTGTAATGGAGCTGTTCTCTTCCCAGATGGGAGAGAGGTAAACCATGTAAATAGTCATAATTTAATGGGAGAAAAACAACATGAATTTAGCCAAGGAAAGTCTTGTCTTACTAATCTGTTATATTTAAGGTGTGAAAAAATAATTAGATAACGGTGAGTCGAATGACATAGTGTACTTCGATTTTCAGAAGGCCTTTGGCAAGGCCCTCATGAGACTTTTGGCCAAATTAAAAAGTCATGGGACTGGAGGCAGTGTAGTATTGTAGATCAGGAACTGGTTAAAAGATAGAAAGCAGGGAGAGCTGTTGGAGCCAGTCGCACAGTGTCGGAGATTCCTGGGTGAGCAGGCTGCGGCGGGGACTGCCCCAGGCGATTTTGGGGGCTTAAAGCTTGTTGTCTCCATAGGAGCGCAACCTTAGGTGCACAGCCATGGCCTGCCCTTAGGGGCGTGCCACAAGGGGAGAATAGGCCCCTTGGGAGCCCCTTAGGAGCCACGCAGGAGCCGGGATTGTTGCCCGAGTCTGTATGGGTAAAAGGAAGAAGAAAATATTTCCGTTGGCCCCAGGAGAAACCGGTCCTATGAATAGACACGTGAAGATCGGGGGTGTTGAGACCCCTCCCCTTGCAGGTACTGTGGTGCACTCGTATTCTCCGGAGGGAGCTTCTTTGAGCTCCCCTGAGCGCTCTCCGCCACTTCCCCCGTCATTAATAACCCCGCCGGAACTGCTGTCTAGTGGTTTGCCGATACAACAAAGTACTCCTCTTCATAGTGTTGGTTCTTTGGTACCTGTTACTGCTAGATTGTCCCACAGGATATTCCTGATTCTCAGGTTTCCTTGTTGGACATCTGGAAGGTGGCTACCCATACTGAGGTTACTTTGGCAGCCACAGTAGCCCAGCTTTGTCATTTTTCCCAGGGAACTGTGACAAAACTGGAGGCAGTTGAGGAGCGGATGGAATCTTTATCTACCCATGTGCAGAGATGTGATTCCCGGTATGCTTCCCTTCAGTCAATGAGTGCCTCCTCAGTTAAAGAAAGTTTAATTATTCATCGTAGATTAGATTCTTTGGAAAACGCTCTGTTTGGAAAAATATCTGTTTGTTAAATTTTCCTGTTACCTATTTGATATCCCCTGAAATATTACTTCGTAAATATTTGAAAGAGGTGTTGGAACTTTCAAATTCAGATACAATATCTTTTTCAAAAATGTTTTATATTTTTTCCCGATTGGTCTCAGGTGAGACTCTGGGAGGATATAATATATTACAACCGCAATCTTTGGCTAATCTTACCCAATTCCTGGAAGACTCACAAGATACCATCGTAACTAGAGCCACTTTGGTGGCTTCTTTTGTATCTGAAATGGATAAAGCTTTAGTTTTTAAAAGTTACTTTAAGCATAAAGATGTGTATTTTTGTGGTGCTAAAGTACAACTGTTTCAAGACGTATCCAGGGCAACTCAGGTGCATAGGCGGGATTTTTTGTTCCTTAAGCCTAGGGTGTTAGCCCTGGGTGCATCTTTTTTTCTTAGGTTCCCCTGTACGTGTGTGATAACACTTCAGGGGATTAAGTATGTCTTTCTTGATTCTCTACAACTGGAGACCTTTTTGTTGGATAGGGAGGGTCCGGGAGATGGATGAGGGATAATGGCGGAAATTATATATGGCATGAGGTTTGAGAGATTTTCTCTCGATGTCTCTTCCTTTGTAATTTCTCCCCTATATGTGGACTGCAAGGATTTGTTATTATTTTTCTTTGTTTAAATATTTTTCTTGTTTTCTATTTTCTGAATATTGCCTGTACACGTGCTTAGTCAAGTATGTATGAATTAATAAAAATTATAAATTAAAAAAAAAAAAAAAAAAAAAAAAGCAGAGATTAGGGCTAAACGGACAATTTTCTCAAAGGAGAAAAATGAATAGGGGAATATTCCAGGGATCTATGCTGGGCCCGCTGCATTTTAACAACTTCATAAATGACCTAGAAATGGGAACAGTAACTGAGGTGAACAAATTTGCAGATGACACAAAATTATTCAAAGTTTTTAAAACACAAGAGGATTGTGAAAAATTGCAAGAGGACCTTGATAAATTGGAAGACTGGAAGTTCAAATGACAGATGAAATTTAACATGGACAAGTGCAAAAACGTAGTTACTCACCTGTAACAGGTGTTCTCCAGCACAGCAGGAATCAGTCCTCACATATGGGTGACGTCGGCACTGACGGAGCCCTCGAGGAAGCATCTCCCCAGTTTTCAAAGAAAACCTTTGGGAGATACCACCACGCATGCATAGTCCCCTTCCTGCCCAAGGGTGCCATCTTGCTTTGTCAGATGTCATAGCTAAATGATGGCAAAAATAAAAGATGGTAAAAGAGGGAGGGTTCTGAGGATTGATTCCTGCTGTCCCTGGAGAACATCTGTTACAAGTGAGTAACTACACTTTCTCCAGGAACAAGCAGGAAGTCAGTCCTCACACATGGGACTCCCCAGCTACAGGCTACCGAAAACCCATAGCAAGAATAGGGGCTTCCTTATGGGGGAGCTGCAAGCAACAGCAATCTAGTCTGTGTACACAGACCACATTAGGACCCCTGTGTCCGATGAAACCAGCACTCTAGTAGCCTGAACACAGAAAGGTTGGAGGGCAGAAATTGCCTAGACCCCGAAAGGATTATGGAGCACAGACTGGCCGAAGGCACTGTCCCGTTGGGACTCTCTTTCCAGGCAGTAATGAGCTGCGAAGGTATGGACTTTAGACCAGGTGGCAGCCCGGCAGATGTCGATTGGGACAGAGAGCAAGTTTGCCATCTAGGCCACCATGGCCCAGACATGGTGTGCCGTGATGCAGCCTTCCATTGGGCGCCCCACTCGCTCATAAGCAAGGGCGATACAGTCCACCAACCATGTGGACAGCATACGCTTGGTCACCACCTCCACCAGCCTACTGGGGACAGGGGAGATGAAAAGCCGAGCAGCTTTGCGGTGGCCCCGAGGGTGTTGGATAAAGAAGGACAAGGCCCTCTTACAGTCTGCCTGAATGAAGTGAGGTTGAGATGGAAGGGCGACACTACCTTCAGCAGGAATTTGGGGTGCGTGCGAAGCACCACTCTGTTCTTGTAGAACCTGGTATAAGGCGCCTCCACCACAAGGGCCTGGAGCTCGCTAACTCTGCGAGCGGAGGTGAATGCAACCAGGAAAACCACCTTCCAAGAGAGATAACGAAGATGGCAGGTCACTAGTAACATAGTAAATGATGGCAGATAAAGACCAGCATGGTCCATCTATTCTGCTAAGCAAGATGGCAAGAGTAGGTGCACCTGTCGCTCTGTGCAAGCCACCACTCACAATGTCTTTGTTTAGGGGTGAACCCACCACTCCATGTAGGACACCCCTATTTGTTGAGACGTTAGATGGCTCAGAAGTTAGATGGTACCGTTTATTTTGTTTTTATCCTGTTGCTGTAAAGGGATCCACTGTGTTTGTCCCATACCGTTTTGAATTCCGTCACCATGTTTGCCCCCCACCACTTCCATAGGACCTGTCCTCCAGGTGATGTAAAACCCTCTCGCACCGAGGAAGTTTCTCCAGGGCCATGTGCCCATGAGGGAAGGGTTAGGACAGCCGTTATAGTTGGTGATTCGATCATTAGGCATGTAGATAGCTGGGTGGCTGGTGGACGTGAGGATCGCCTGGTAACATCCCTGCCTGGTGCGAAGGTAGCGGACTTCACGCGCCACATAGATAAGGTCTTACATAGTGCTGGGGAGGAGTCGCTGTCTTGGTACATGTCGGTACCAATGACATAGGAAAATGTGGTAGGGAGGTTCTGGAGGCTAAATTTAGGCTTTTAGGTAGGAAGTTGAAATCCAGAACTTCCAGAGTAGCGTTCTCCGAAATGATTCCCATTCCACGCGCAGGACCCAAAAGGCAGGCAGAGCTCCGGAGTCTCGATGCGTGGATGAGAGAATGGTGCAGAGATTAGGGTTTTGGATTCGTTAGGAACTGGGGAACATTCTGGGGAAAGGAGGGGCTCTTCTGAAGGGATGGGCTTCACCTAACCAGGATGGAATCAGGCTGCTGGCATTAACCTTTAAAAAGGAGATAGAGCAGCTTTTAAACTAGATAATAGGGGAAAGCCGACAGTCGCCCAAGAGCGCATGGTTCAGAAGAATGTATCCTTGAAGGATACTACCAAATGCAGAGAGGTTTCAAAAAAGAGTAAAGTAGCCCAAATGTCCTTGAGTATGGAGGAGATAGAGCTTAAAGATCCCAAATTACCCATGCCTACCAATAGCCAAATTAATATGAATAAAATACAGTCTCTAAAATGCTTGTATACAAATGCTAGAAGTCTAAAAAATAAGATGGGATAGTTAGAATATATAGCACTAAATGAGAGGTTAGATATGATTGGAAAATCAGAGACATGGTGGAAGGAGGACAACCAGTGGGACAATGTGATACCTGGGTACAAACTATATCGTAATGATAGAGCTGATCAAATTGGTGGAGGGGTTGCGCGCTATGTTAGAGAGGGCATTGAGTCAGAAAGGATTAAAGTTGTGCAGGAAACAAAATTTGCTGTAGAATCTCTATGGATTGAAATTCCATGTAAAAAGGGGAAGGCGATGGCAGTTGGGGTGTACTATCGAACGCCTGGCCAGAATGAACAAATGGATGATGAAATGCTCAAAGAAATCAAGGAGGCTAACAAAGGTTACAGTGCAGTAATAATAATGGGTGGTTTCAATTACCCCGGTATCGACTGGGTCAGTGTCACGGCAGGACATGCTAGGGAGATAAAGTTCCTAGATGAAATAAATAACTACTTCTTGGAGCAGCTGGTTCATGAACCGACCAGAGGGGAAGCCATATTAGACCTAGTCATTAGTGGAACACCAGATCCAGTGCAAGAGATAAGGGTGTTGGGGCCACTTGGCAATAGTGATCATAGCATGATCGCCTTTGTTTTAATTAGTGGAGGAGGGATAAGTAAGGAAATCCACAGTACTACCTTTTAACTTTCGAAAGGGAGACTTTGATAAAATGAGGAAAATAGCTAAGAAAAAACTAAAAGGAGCAGTTGCAAAGGGGTTAAAGACTTGCATCAAGCTTGAGTGTTGTTGAAAAACACTATCTTGGAAGCCCAGACCAGCTGTATTCCACGCTTTAAGAAAAGTGGAAGGAAGTCCAAAAAACTGCCAGCATGGTTTAAAGGTGAGGACAGAGAGGCTGTTGTTGCCAAAAAAGCATCTTTCAGAAAATGGAAAAAAAGAGCCAAATGACGAAACCTGGAAACAGCACAAATACTGGCAAGTCAAATGCAAGGCATTGATAAGGCAGGCAAAGGGAGAAT
The DNA here is from genome assembly GCA_033557465.1 of Ichthyophis bannanicus. NCBI lineage: Eukaryota > Metazoa > Chordata > Amphibia > Gymnophiona > Ichthyophiidae > Ichthyophis > Ichthyophis bannanicus. The sequence goes on from CM066049.1 coordinate 27,697,049, forward strand.
TTGAGAAGAAGCTTGCTGCGGAAGCAAAAACGTGAAATAAAGACTTTTTCAAGTACATTCGTAGCAAAAAACCTGTGAGAGAGTCAGTTGGTCCATTAGATGATAGAGGAGTTAAAGGGGCACTAAAAGGCGACAAGGAGATAGCGAAGAGACTGAATGAATTCTTTGCTTCGGTCTTTACTGAGGAAGATGTAGGGATATTACCCATGACTAAAGTGGTATTTAAAGGTGCGGAAGAATTGAAGGAAATATCGATACATCGGAAAGATATAATACAACTACCGTGTTTCCCCGAAAATAAGACCTACCCCGAAAATAAGCCCTAGCACGTTTTTCTGTGATTCCCATAATATAAGCCCTACCCCGAAAATAAGACCTAGTGAAGATCATGGAGGAGGGCTGCCTGTGTGTGTTCTTGAGGTAGGGGAATGCATTTTTAGATAAATAGGCATTGTTCCTTTTGGTCCCCATGCATTCATTTCAACCCTTCAGCTTAAATTCACTGCACTTTACATTAAGGTATTTTTTAACACCGAGTGGATTCTGCACTACCGTAGCTGTGAATAAACTGGGGATACGGGAACTCAGTCATAATGGACATGAACAGCACAGCATGAAGGAGAGCAAGCAGATAATATTTCTACCTACTGGTATGGCGATTTCTATGTCCGAATTATCTTTCCAAGGCACGGGGGTTTCTGCAACGTGCTTCGCGGGGACCTTTCAAATCCATCATGTCCAGGGGAGATTGTTACACACGCGCCAAGAGGGGGTGTATCCATCACGAAGAACGCGCAGTCTCGCGGCGTGGACTGGGAAGGCAGCCGCATTAACGAGGTGGCGTTTAGGGAGACAAAATACTTGCGACGAAGTTAGAGGGCAAGCTGGCGCTTCGGCTTCTCTTTATCTCCCTCGGGACCGCCTCTGCTCTGTCCTTATGCTCGGAGAAAAGAAAAACACCGACGCCGATCAGCTGCCGGTGCTGTCTCTGCGCTGCTGGCCTCTTCCTTCTCTCCAAGGGGCTGTCGCTACCCGCATCCACTGCTTCCCTGTGCGCTCTGTGGTAACACTTCACTGATTGGCTGACGGTCATGAGGTGGCAGCCAATCAGCAAGTGCTACCGGTATCAGTAAAAAAAGAAGCCCTACCCCGAAAATAAGCCCTAGTGCATTTTTTGGAGCAAAAATAAATATAAGACCCGGTCTTATTTTCGGGGAAACACGGTATTAGATAAACTGAAGAGTAGCAAATCACCTGGGCCGGATGGTATACATCCAAGGGTGTTGAAAGAACTGAAATATGAGATTGCAGACCTGCTATTAGTAATCTGTGAACTCTAATACCTGAAGATTGGAGAATCGCCAATGTAACACCAATTTTTAAAAAGGGTTCCGGGGTGATCCAGGAAACTACAGATCGGTGAGCCTCAAGTCAGTACCGGGAAAAATGGCAAAAACCATCATAAAGAATAAAATTACTCAGCATGTAGACAGTCATGGCTTAATGGGAGACAGCAAACATGGCTTTAGATAAGGAAGATCTTGTCTTACTAATCTGTTATTTTTTTTGAAGGTGTGAATAAACAGGTGGACAAAGGTGAGTCGGTTGATATAATGTATCTGGACTTTCAGAAAGCCTTTGACAAGGTCCCTCATCAGAGACTTTGGGCAAAACTAAAGAGTCATGGGATAGGAGGCTGTGTACTACTGTGGATCAGGAACTGGTTAAAAGATAGAGAGCAGAGGGGTAGGGCTAAATGGCCAATTTTCAAATGAAGAAAGGTGAATAGTGGTATACCCCAGGGATCTGTGCTGGGTCCGCTGCTTTTTGACATATACATAAATGACCTGGAAAGTGGAATAACGAGTGAGGTTATCAAATTTGCAGATGACACAAAACTATTTAAAGTTGTTAAAACCCAAGAGGATTGTGGAAAATTGCAAGAGGATCTTGATAAATTGGAAGACTGGGCATCAAAATGGCAGATGAAATTTAATGTGGACAAGTGCAAGGTTATGCACCTAGGGAAGAACCCAAACTATGGTTACACGATGCAAGGTTCCACATTAGGAACCACCACCCAGAAAAAAGATTTAGGCGTCATTGTGGATAACATGTTAAAACCCTCCGCCCAGTGTGCAGCGGCGGCCGAGAGAGCAAATAGAATGCTAGGTATCATAAGGAAAGGAATGGAATATAAAACAAAAGATGTTATAATACCTTTATATTGTTCCAAGCTAAGACCGCACCTTGAATATTGTGTGCAATTCTGGTCGTCGTATCTTAAAAAGGATATAGCGATATTAGAAAAGGTTCAGAGAAGAGCCACCAAAATGGTAAAGGGGATGGAAGGATACTCCTATGAAGAAAGGCTAAAAAGGTTAGGGCTCTTTAACCTGGAAGAGACAGCTGAGGGGAGATATGATAGAAGTCTATAAATTAATGAATGGAGTGGAACCGGTAAACGTAGATCGATTGTTTACGTTATCAGAATATAGAAAGACTAGGGAATATGCAATGAAGCTACAAGGTAAACTATTTAAGACTAATAAAAGAAAATATTTTTTTCACTCAACGTGTAATCAAACTCTGGAATTTGTAACCAGAAGATTAGTAAAGGCTGTTAGTGTAGCTGGGTTTAAAAAAAGGTTTGGACAAGTTCCTGGAGGAAAGGTCCATAAACCATTATTAAGAAGGGACCCAGGATATCAATACTTGACCCAGAACAAGCATTGTGGAACCTGTGTCTTTTGGGGAAACTGCTAGGTACGTATGACCTAGATTGGCCACTGTTGGAAGCAGGATACTGGGCTTGATGGACCTTGGACTGACCTAGTATGGCATATCTTATGGGAGGGCATTCCAAGCATCCACCACCCTTTCAGTGAAAAAATATTTCCTGACATTGCCTTTCAATTTAACACCTTGCAGCTTCATGTCATGCCCTCTAGTTTTACAGCTTCCCCGTCTTTGGAAGAGGTTTGTTTGTTCATCATTTCTCTTTAAGTATTTAAAGGTCTGAATCATATCTCCCCTGTCCCTCCTCTTGTCCAAATTGTACATATTTATGTCTTCAAGTCTCTTCTCATAAGGCTTCTGATGCAGGCTCCAAATCATTTTGGTCGTCTTCCTATGAACAGTTTCCAGTCTTTTTACTTCTTTTGCAAGATATGGTCTCCAAAACTGAACACAGTATTCCAAGTGAGGCCTCACCAGTGACTTGTTCAGTGGCATAAGTACCTCTTCCTTTCTGCTGGTAATCCCTCTTTGTATGCAGTCCAACATCCTCCTGGCTTTTGCCACCACCTCATTGCACTGTTGTGCCACCTTGAGATCATCAGAGATAATCACACCAAGGTCTTTCTCCTGAACCGTGCATACCAACCTCTCGCCCCCCTATCACGTACATTTCCCTTGGATTTCTGATACCCAAGTGCATGACACTGCAGTTTTTCACATTAAATCGTAGTTGCCAAGCATTAGACCATTCTTCCAGCTTTTGTAGATCTTTCCTCATGTTAACCACTCCCTCGGGGGAGTCCACTCTGTTCTAGAGGCTCGAAAGGTGGGCGAGTGAGATGCGTCAGCACCAATTTGAGGTTCCATTCGGTTGCTGGAGGGGGAACCGGGGGCTTCGATAAGAGCAGGCTCCAAAGGAAGTGGGTCACCAATGGTTGGACCGAGAGGGGCTTACCATCCACCGGATGGTGGCGCGCCGCCAGGGCACTGAGGTGCACTCGGACAAAGGTAGAGTCCGGACTGAGGGAGGTGGAAAAGGTACTGCAACACCAGAGCCACTGGGCATGAGAAAGGATCAGCCTTGTGTATGGCGCACCAAACAGAGAACCTGAGCCATTTGAGGGCATAAGCTTTCCTAGTGGAGGGCTTGCGAGAGGCCAGCAGGATGAACTCAACCTCAGCCAGAAGGTTGAAAGGAGCCAGAGTCACCCTCTCAGCAGCCACGCTGTTAGCGATAGGGACCTCATATTGGGGTGCAGGAGAGAGCTCCCTTCCTGAGATAAGAGTCCCGGAGCGGTTCCCAAGGGGATGGGGGCCTCCATGGTCAACTGCAGCAGCAGCGGGAACCACGGTTGCCTGGGCCACCAAGGGGCTATCAGGATGAGTGAGGCCCTGTCACGGAGGATCCTGAACAAGTTCTTTGCGATCAGCTGCGTTGAAGGAAAGGCATACATGAGGCCTTCCAACCATGAGACCAGGAATGCGTCCGCTGCCACCCTGGAGGGGTGGGCCTGCAGGAAGCAGAAGCGGGGCAACTAAAAGTTGTCCGGGCTGGCGAAAAGGTCCATCACGGGTTCCCCCCAGAGGCAGAAAAGCCAACTGGCCCCTCTGGGGTCCAGCTGCCACTCATGCAGCAGGAGAACCCTGCTGAGTCTGTTGGCCAGCAGGTTGTCCAGACCTGGCAGGTACATTGCCTGTAGGAGGATAATCTGTAGGATTGCATACGAGCAGAGGAGCGGTGTCTCCTGACAAAGGATATGAGATCCCGTGCCCCCCTGCTTTTTCACGTAGAACATCGCCACCTGGTTGTCCGTCTGGACCAGCACCGGCTGGTGATGCAGGTGGTGACATAAGACCCTCAGGGCTAGGTGTATGGCTCGGAGCTCCAGGAGGTTGATCTGCTGGGCACTCTCATTTGGCCAACAGTTGCCCTGAGTGCGGAGATCTCCCCAGTGGGCTCCCCAGCTGAGCAGGGAGGCGTCCGTAGTGAGGATCCTCGAGAGGCTTGGAGCCTGAAAGGGAATGCCCGCCTCAAGATGCTGTGGAGACCGCCTCAAGATGCTGGGGAGACTGCCACCAGACCAGGGGAGTCCACCAACTGGCAGGTCACAAACTCTGTCTTGGAGGCGGCCTGTGGCCACTGGTCCTGGACACACCACTGCGCCGTCCTCATGTGGAGGCAAATGTCTGGGGTGACGTGGACTGTGGAGGCCATGTGCCCGAGGAGGCACAGAAGAAGCCAGGGAGCACCGAAGGATGGTACTGTACGTCCTGAGCTAGAGACCTGAGCTGATCGCTCGGTGCCTGGGCAAGGCGGCCTTCGACTGGAGAGTGTCTATCTTTGCCCCGATGAACTCCAGGAATTGTGTCAGGAGGAGGTGAGACTTAGGGTAGTTTATGATGAAACCCAAGTGTTGCAGGATCTGGATGGTGCGTGCAGTGGTCTGCTGCACCTCGGAGGCTGTGCCTCCCTTTATGAGCCAGACGTCCAGGTAGGGAAAGATAAAGACCCCCTGGAGCTGGATGAAGGCGGCCATGACTGCCAGGCATTTTGTGAAGACTCTTGGGGCAGAGGCTAGGCTAAAGGGGCGCACCCTCTATTTAGAGTGCCTGCCCCCTACTATGAACCGCAGGTACTGCCTGTGGTTGGGGTGGATGAGGATGTGGGTATAAGCATCCTTGAGTTCTAAGGAGCATAGCCAGTCTCCCTGCTGGAGGTCTGCCAGCAATGTTCTAAGGGAGAGCATCTTGAACTTCTCCCTCACCATAAATTTGTTGAGGTTGCACAGGTCGAGGATTGGCCTTTGGCCCCCTGCTCTCTTTGGCACGAGGAAGTACTTAGAGTAGAACTCCTTGCCCTTGAGGTGGTGTGGCACTGGTTCCACTGCCTTGTCCTCGAGAAGACATGCCAACTCCTTCAGAAGGTGGTCCCGGTGGAGGGGAGACCTGAGGGGCTCTCCCGGGAAATAAGGGGAAGGTGTCTGAGCCAGGTGGAAGAAGTAACCCTCCCTGACTACCTTTTAGTGCCCAGGAATCTGTGGTGATGGTCACCCACCTCTGGGCATAGAGGGCCAGACGTCCCACTGTGGGCTGCTGATCTCCTTGGGGTAGAGAGGCTATGCTCAAGGAGTCAAAAGCGCCCCCCTGGCTGGACTGGGCCGGGGCTGGTGCCTGGGGTTTTGGAGCCTTCTGCTTATATGGGCCATGCCCGTGTTCCTTGGCCTGCTGACCCTGTTGGGGAGCAGGGGAGGCCTGATAAAGTGGGTAATTTCGGTAAGCAGCCCCCTTCCTCAGGTAAAAGGACTTTTTACTACTACTGAGCATTTGTATAGCGCTACAAGTCGTATGCAGTGCTTCCGTCGGGGAGTGGCAGTGGTCTTCGTAGAGAGCCTGGTCCTCATCATGAACTCGGTCTCCAGCTCGGCAGCCTTGTCTGTCATGGGTTTGCCAAAGATTCTCTCCTTAGCATGGGATATCGATCAATTTGTCCTGAACCCACTGCTCGAGGTCAGACGACTGAATCCAAGCTTGGTGGTGTGCACCGATGCCCGCCGCGGCTACCTGGGTCGTCAACTCAAACCTGTCATAGGCCGTCTGGACATGAATTTGGAGAATTTACGGACGGCCTTGGCCAGGTTCTTGAACTGCTGCAAAGGTTCCGCAGAGAGACCAGACGAAAACCCGGCAAGTTCTTTCGCCAGGTGTCAGGTACATGCTCTTGTACAGCTGGTAGGCCTGAATGAGGCAGATGAGCATTGAGCCCTGGTAGCACTTTCTGCCGAGGGCGTCCAAGGTGTGGGCCTCCCTGCCAGGGGGCTCCAAGAAGTGCATCTTCTGGCTTTTCAGCCGATGCATGGCCGACTCCACCACCATGGAATTATGCGGCACTTGTGACTTCGGGAAACCCGGGCTCGGGCGGATCCAATACATCGAGTCGATCCGTTTACTCACCACGGGCACTGATGTCGGTGTCTCCCCCATCCGGAGCTTAAGCCATTCCAGGATGGGAGGAATGGGCATCATGAGCGATTCTCGCGGAGGGACCTTGTACTGAAGGATCTCCAACTCATGCACCCAAGGGTCCTCCTCCGACTGTCGGGAATGCTAGGGCCTTAGACATGTTCTTGACAAAATCCAGGAAGCCCATGTCATCGGGTGTAGACCGCAGCCAAGGTTCCAAGACGGGAGAATCAGAAGGGACGTTGCGGTGGTGACGGGTATCCGGGTACTCCTCTTTCTCCATCTCCCACTCAGAGTAGTCCATTGAGGACTCGGAGGAGGGTTGTTCCGTGGGCCTCGGGGACCACGATGCCCTATGGCCGGTGCCTGGTAAACTTGTCGGAGATGACTGCGGTCCCGTCGAGCAGGACTCAGAGTGCAACCTCTGCCGAAGGACCTCGATGATCGGCTTGGCCTCCAGGGACGTCTTGGACTTCAAGAGCCCAGTGGCCGGGGCAGATGAACCGGTTGTGCCAGACAACAGTGCCCGCTGCTGGTCCATAAAAGCAGACAAACTGCGCTTCAGGGCCGCCATTCTGGACTCCAGACCAGAAGGCTCCGCAGCCTTCGGCGTGGGCACCGAAAGACTCGGGCCAGACGCCGGCTCCCCCGAAGAGGAATCCTCGACGAGGATGGTGTCTGGGGACCGAGGCCTGTCTGTGGTTGGATCCTTCCAGGGGATCTTCACAGGTCGCTCCTTCTCAGACGCCTTGGATGAGCGTCTCGGACTGCGGGACCGGGTAGCTCACAGCCGGTTGGAACCATCCAAGGATGCTGCCTTTGAGGGTTTCTTCTTCCTGGGTTCCCTCGGAGACCCTCTTTCTGAGGACCCATGACAAGGCTCGGGTTCAGAGAGTTCTGCCCGAGATGTCGGGGCCTCAAATGAGGCCCTGGCCTTTGGAGGCATCGGGGAAAAACTTATCATGCTGCTGCTGGCAGCTCTTGAGGGCCATGCTGGACATCCTCTTGCAGAGACCGCAGGCCGCCGGGTCGTGGTCTGGCCTGAGACAGTGAATACAGCAGTCGTGTGTGTCGAAAAAAGACTATTTTAGAGCACCAATCACACTTTTTAAAACCACTGGTAGCCATTGGGGGGAAAAAAGAACCCCTGTGAGGTCTAAGACCCTCCAAGCTGCCAGCAGGAAAACAAAGGCGCGAAGACGTCAGAAAAAGAAAATAAGGAGAGACTACAAAAATTAAACCGAACCAGACGCTGAGGCACAGAGGTCGGTAGGCAGGAAGAGTACCAATGCAATATCGGAGGCAAGTGTAAACCTTGGAGAAAGAAATCAACTTTTTCCAGGGACAAGCCAGACAACGTCTGAAGGGCTCCACGGAAAAAAGGAGACTGAGCAAGATGGCACCCTTGGGCGGGAAGGGGACCACGCATGCATGGTGGCATCTCCCAAAGGCTTTATTTGAAAGCTGGGGGAATTCTTCCGCGAGGGCTCCATCGGTGCCATCACCCATATGTGAGAACTGACTTCCTGCTTATTCCCTTAGACGTTATGCACCAAAACAACCACCAAAACTATGTCTACACGATGCAAGGTTCCACATTAGGAACCATCACCAGGAAAAAGATTTAGGTGTCATCATGGATAGTATGTTGAAACCCTCCACCCAGTGTGCAGTGACCATCTAAAAAGCAAATAGAATGCTAGGAATCAGAAGGAAAGAAATGGAGGAAAAAAAACAAGGATATTATAATGCCTCTTTATCATTCCATGATGTGACTGCACCTTGAATATTGTGTGCAATTCTTGTTGCCTTATCTTTAAAAGGATAAAGCGTTTAGAAAAGGTACAAAGATGAGCTACCAAAATGGTAAAGGGGATGGAAGGTATCATACCCTTATGAACAAAGGCTTAAAAGGAAACTTGGGTTGTTTTGCAAGAGTGGACTCTCCCGAGGGAGTGGTTAACATGAGGAATGATCTACAAAAGCTGGAAGAATGGTCTAATGCTTGGCAATTAAGATTTAATACAAAGAAGTGCAGAGTCATGCACTTGGGAAGCAGAAATCCAAGGGAAATGTACGCAATAGGGGGCGAGAGATTGGTGTGTACGGGATCAGGAGAAAGACCTTGGAGTGATTATTTCTGAAGATCTCAAGGTGGCAAAACAGTGCAACAAGGCGGTGGCAAAAGCCAGGAGGATGCTGGGCTGCATACGAAGAGGAATTACCAGCAGAAAGGAAGAGGTACTTATGCCACTGTACAAGTCACTGGTGAGGCCTCACTTGGAATACTGTGTTCAGTTTTGGAGACCATATCTTGCAAAGAATGTAAAAAGACTGGAAGCTGTTCAGAGAAAGGCGACCAAAATGATTTGGAGCCTGCGTCAGAAGCCTTATGAGAAGAGACTTGAAGACCTAAACATGTACACTTTGGAGGAGAGGAGGGACAGGGAAGATATGATTCAGACCTTTAAATACTTAAAGAGAAATAATGAACAAACAAACCTCTTCCAAAGACTGAGAAGCTGCAAAACTAGAAGGCATAACATGAAGTTACAAGGTGGTAAATTGAAAGGCAATGTCAGGAAATGCTTTTTCACTGAAAGGGTGGTGGATGCTTGGAATGCGCTGCCGATGGAAGTGGTGGGGGCAAATACAGTGACGGAGTTCAAAAGGGCATGGGACAGACACAGTGGATCCCTTTACAGCAACAAGAAAATATCAAAATAATCTGAACCATCTTATTCCTTAACATATAGGGGTATCCTACATGGAGTGGCAGGATCACCCCTGGACAAAAACATGGGGGGGGCCTGCACGGAGCGGCAGGTGTACCTACTCTTGGCATCGTACTGGGCAGACTAGATGGACCATACTGGTCTTTATCTGCCGTCATTTACTATGTTACTATGAAAAGAAACAGCCGAGGGAAGATGTGATAGAGATCTATAAATTAATGAATGGAATGGAACGGGTAAACGTAGATAGACTGTTTATACCATCAAAAAGTAGAAAGACTAGAGGTCATGCAATAAATCTACAATGTAACCCATTTAAGACTGATAACAGAATATATTTTTTTACTCAACGTGTAATCAGACTCAAAGTCATTACCGGAAAATGAAGTAAAAGCTGTTAGTGGAGCTGGGTTTAAAAAAGGTTTGGACAAGTTCCTGGAGGAAAGGGTCCATAAACCATTATTACAGAGGGCCCAGGAAATTCGCTGCTTGCCCCAGGATAAGTATTGTGAAACCTGTTTGCCTTTTGGGAACCTGCCAAGTACTTGTGACCTGGATTGGCCACTGTTGGAAACAGGATAGACTTGATGGAACTTGATGTGAGCCAGTATGGCATTTCTTATGTTCTTATGAGTCAATGCTGACTCCTGGTGACCTAGCAGTATGACCTGAAGTAGATTGCCGGGCCTTTCTTCAGAGTTAACTGACTTGCCCAAAGTCACAAGGAGAGCTAGTGGGAATTGAATCCTGGTCTCTTAGTTACCAAACTCTAACTACTAGACTACTCCATTCCAAGTATGTTTAAACAAATCTAAAGGGATTAATCCTTCCAATTTAACAAGGTGAACATAGGAAAAACGTTGCTAGAAAGAGAAATTCACCTATGTATTACTTTTTCCTTTATGGAAGAGTTGTGTTCCTGCACTGGAGGAAAAACATGAGATATTTGCTAAATTATTTTTCTGGATCTTCACATAAATTTCCAAAGTTTTAAAAAGTGTTTTGATACTTTTCATTTGCCTTGTAGTATAGTAGTCTTTCCTTATTTCTGGGGCTTTGCAAAAATATCTGAGCAAGTAGTCGGATCCAGTAACTGCCATCACAACCTTCAAGAGCCATATGAAAAAATTTCCCTAAGTAGAAAACTTAAAATCCATTCACTTCTCTTGTCATATTATTGCGCATAATTCCAATTCTTAAAAGCGGGATTTAAATATCATAGAAAAGACAATTTTATAAAACCAATGCCATTAAAAAAGCCATTACCTGCCAAACAAATACAAAAACAACAATACATGTAAAATGAATAAATAAAAGCCCTCCACTTTAAGAAGGTATGGTCAGATTAAATATTTACATACAAGCGGGTCATATAATACATAAAATCGCTATAGGACACTTGCTAAAATATACAGGTGTATTAAACACATCCGATAGCAACTTAAGCTATTATAAAACAAATCACACAGCGTGCAACAAAGCAGCTGATTACATGATCTGCCTTAACTCCATTACAACAAACATTTCCTGCCAGACAAAAGGGATGAACAGTCTCAAGTTAGGAGTAAGATTACAATAAAGGACAAAACAAAACAAATTATGGTATATTACCAAGATATAATATTTACCTGATAAGGACAAAGTGGGAGGGGGGTAAGTGGGGGGAAAAAGGCAAACTCACAAAAATACCTAATAATCTCTTGACTAAGACCATAGGAATGTATTGTGTTAAACTTAAAATAAATTTCTGCTCTAAATCTAGCAGTGACTTAACGTTCACCACTCCTCCAATTCTTGACAATTCGAGAAAGAACAAAACATCTCAGTTCTGCAAAAGTATGACTCAGACTATGGCAATGCTCTACAAGTAGCGCTGTCTCAAAAATTCTTGGAATACAATTTTTATTTAACAGGTTTTAAATACCACCTTCTCCATAAGTAAAGGTGGTTTACATTACAACTCAGCATGCAGGGTAACGTTTGTGTTTCCCAACCTCACACGTAGAAGACGAGTGGTTTTGACTATACATAGAAGGTGACACAGGCACATAATAACAAATAGTATTCTTACTACAACAATCACTATAGTGGTGTAATCGTATCTGCTTTTTTGTCACAGGTTGACTAAAAGTATACAATTCAATAGTAATGCAATGTGTGCCTTTGAGACAATGCTGACTCCTGGCGACCCAGAAGGTCCTGGGTTTTCTTAGGAGTGTGACCGGAATTACATTGCCAGGCCTTTCTTCCGAGGCAGTGGAGGGTTAAGTGACTTGCCCAAGGCCACAAGGAGTGCTAATGGGACTTGAACCCTGGTTGCTTGGTTACCAAGCCAGTGTCCTAACCACCAGGCTACTCCCTCCACTCCTCCAATTCAATAGTAATATCATAAAAAGAACATTTTCTACACCTATAGTGACCAGGAGGTAAAGTAGGAAATCTCTGAATCTCTGTTAAAGCAGAAGGGACTAACATATCCCTTAAATTCTTATCCCGACTATATGCAACTAGTAGCCTCTTATCCTTAAAACATTCATAGTTTGTCAAAATGTGCCAATGTTTCCTTAAAATCTGATTAGATAAATGTGAAAACTTCAGTGTACATACCATTGAAGGTATAGTATTTTTTTATATTCGTAGTAAGAAGGCCATTACGACTAGTGGCTCTGGCCTTTGAATAACCTGAGTTAATACATGTCTCAGGATATCCTCTTTCCATAAATCTGTGACTCATATCTTTCGCCTGCCTGTCAAAATCATCAATGGTAGTGCATAATTTCCGTAATCTAAGAAATTGAGAAAAAGGGAGATTCTTTTTTAAACTCTTGCTATGGAAACTATCATATTGAAATAGCTTATTCTGATCTGTTGGTTTTCTATAAATATTTGTAGTGAAAGCATATTCATTTTTCAAAATTAAAATATCCAAAAAAAGCAATTTCTTTAGGGCTATATTGAAGTACAAACCGGAGGTGGTTATTTTGCTTATTCAACCATCCGTGAAATGCTAAGAGTGAAGCTTCATTGCCTCTCCATAAGAGTAAAATGTCATCAATATATCTGTGCCACATACGAATATTTTTCAGAAAATGGGCAATCAGCTAACATCAATCTCAAACTCAGCCATACATAAATTAGCAATATCTGGAGCCATTCTGTACCCATTGCAGTACCCTTTACTTGCTGAGAAAAACGCTTCTGAAACAAAAATAGTTCTTGGTAAGGGCAATCTCTGCTGATTGCAATAAATATTCAGTAGGACTGTGTGTATTTCTCTCTCTATGGCTAAGATAATCCCGATCAACCAAGAAAGCATCATATTGAATATTAGTGTATAAAGGATTCCACATCTAGGGTCACCAAATAAATGTCATTAAGATCTTCATCAAAAGAATCTAACAAATTGATATAGCTATTTTTCTATACCACTGTATCTGAAAGTCACAGCTGTTTACATGTAAAGCAGAGTTACTCACCTGTTACAGGTGTTCTCCGGGGACAGCAGGAATCAGTCCTCAAATATGGGTGACGTTGGCGCCGATGGAGCCCTCACAGAAGCATCTTCCCAGCTTTCAAAGAAAGCCTTTGGGAGATGCACCACACATGAATGGTCCTCTTCCCACCCAAGGGTGCCATCTTGCCTCAGTCTAATGACATAGCTAAGACGGCAAAAATTAAAATACGGTAAAACAGCTACTCCAAGAGGAGGGGGAAAGGATGTCAGGACTGACTCCTGCTGTCTCCGGAGAACACCTGTTACAGGTGAGTAACTATACTTTCTCTGGGAACAAGCAGGAAGTCAGTCCTCACATAGGGGACTCCCCAGCTAAAGACCACCGAGACCATAGCGGCCAGAAAAGAGCTGTGAGCTGCAGCAGTTAAGTCCCAACTGAGAGACTCTCACAAGACCCAAGTGTCGGACAGAGAACCAGCACTCTGGTAGACTGAACACAGAAGAGGCGGAAGGCAGGAATTGCCTACACCATGAAGAGATTACAGAGTACAGCCTGGCTAAAAGCACTGTCCTGTCAGGACTCTCTCTCCAGGCAGTAGTGAGCTGTGAAGGTATGGACCGAAGACCAGATGGCGGCCCAGCACAAATCCGTAACAGGTACGGAACGCAAATTTGCTAGAGGTAGCCATGATCCGGACACGGTGCGCATCATCCAGTGTTCTAATGAGATCCTAGCCTGCTCATAGGCGAGGGCAATGCACTCTGCCACCGAAGTGGACAGTTTGCTTAGTTACTGGAAGCCCCAGAGGACTAGGGTCATAGGAGATAAAGAGCTGAGGCATCTTGCGGTGGCCCCGAGTCCATTGCAGATAAAAGGACAGGGCCCTCTTACAATTCAGAGTATGGAGAATGGTCTATGCCTTGCTGGCATGAGGTCTCGACAAAAAGGTGGGGAGCACCATCTCCTGATTGAGGTGGAAGGGGGACACCACCTTTCAGAGAAACTTGGGGTGTGTGCGGAGCACCACCCTGCTCTTATAAAACCTCATGTAAAGATAGGATCCAAAATGGCGTAGTGCAGAGACTGCTGAACCGACGTGCTTCTCCATGCCACGTAAGAGGAAAGAAAGGCTGGGGAAAGTACCCCAGACTGCCCAGCCTTCGTCCTCTACGTTTTCATCTTATGGACCGCTTGACGCTTTTATTCATCAGGAGTCTCAGCCGTTCCATCTGGGGGTGAGTAGCCCGGCTGAGGGTTCGCGGGAGCAGGAGTGCTCAGCGTCTCCTTCGGGCAGTGATCTGATGCCCCCAAAATCGCAGAGGCCTCTGAAACAGGTGTGTTCAGGGGTGTGTTCAGAGCTTGTGGAGGCGGTGGAGACTTCTGCCCTGAGACGTTGACTGGAGGAGAGTCAATGTCGGACATAGCGAGGAGAGTCGCTTCTTCTCCTACACAGGATCCCATGACGGCAGCAACCGCAATGGACACTGTAAGAGAGCTATCAGCCCTTTCCTTTGATTTACAGCGACCAGAGCAGTATACTTTGGAGGTAACTTTGGAAGCATTAAACAGCTTGGTGAGGCCATTATTCCTCAGGTACAATTTTCACAAACACAAGTGTTTATTTATTTATTTATTTATTTATGTGCTTTTCTATACCGCCCCTTCCAGAGATCAAGGGCGGTTTACAAGGAACTTAAAACAACAATACAGCAGAACAGTGCAATATTGCATTACATTAAACATTAAGTATTACATAAGAACTATGATACATGGAAAACAGTGTGTAAGCTATTAATAAAAGGAACATAACTGTTACAAGGAGCCAAAAATGGCAAGTTATTTACATGGTTAGCAAGAGTTATTTGCAGTCATAAGTACAATATTGGGAGGATGTTGACTTGAGGGGATATTCAAATGAAGTCTGGATTTAGGTGGGGTAAACTTGTGTTTGGTTAGTTGTATGTTCTTGTGTAGTAATTTTGATTTCAGGTTGTAGGTTGCTATAGTGTTGAGTAAAGAGGTAGGTTTTTAGTTCCTTCCTGAAAGATGTGAGATACTTAATCTCTCTTAGGTTTAGGGGCAGTTTATTCCATTGGCTGGGAGCATAAAATGAAAAGGCAGTGTTGGAGGTAATTTGTTTTGATTTTGTCACGGCAATGGGAATTAGTAGCATGTTGAGGTTAGTTTTTCTTCTAGTTCTATTTTCTTGTGGGGTTTGAAGTAGAGTTGCCAACTGTGATGGGGCTAGGTCATTAATGAGTTTAAAAGTTGTGACAAGTGTTTTATATTGAATCCTACTATAAATGGGTAGCCAGTGAAGAGCGTGTAAGATAGGAGAAATATGATCGAATATTTTAGCTTTAACAATGATTCGAGCAGTGACATTCTGAGCTCTTTGAAGGATGTGTAAATTCTTTTTGGATGTTCCTTGGAGGATGCCATTGCAGAAGTCTAAGTGTGGCATAATGAGAGCCTGGACAACTGTTCTGAAATCGTTGATGTCAATGAGGGGTCGGAGTTGCTGTATGGTTCTCAGTTTGAAAAATATAGTTTTGGCAGTCTGCTTTATGTGGTTAGTCATGCTTAGGGTTTTGTCTAGTGTCACTCCAAGGTATTTAATTTCAGATTTGACTGGTAGAGTAATGTTCAGAATGTTGATGGAAGTTGGGGGGGTGAAGGTGGTATTTCTAGTTACGAAGAGTGCTTCAGTCTTTTTGTAATTAATATCCATATGGATAGAGTGGAGCCATTTTTCAGCTTCAGAGAGGCAGGAGGCGATATGGAGGAAATTAAGGTTAGTTATGTCTAAAGGAGCGAACAGCATGATGTCGTCCGCATAGATAAAATATCTTAGATTGTGACGTTGGAAGATTGCACAAATAGGTTGTATATAGAGGTTAAAAAGTAATGCAGAGAGTGAGGATCCTTGTGGGATACCACGTTCTTGTGGGAATGGTAGTGAGGGGGAATGGTCTAAATGGACATATTGGAAGCGATTAGAAATGTAGGACTTAAACCAGTTCAAAGTGGTATCTTTCAAACCTAGTTGTGATAGCCTAGATAAGAGGGTATTATGGTCAACACTGTCAAAAGCTGAGGAAATGTCGAGGAATATGAGTAAGAAGGCCTGCTTTGTGTTATCAATACCTCGGATAAGTGAATCAAGAAGGGATATGAGTAAGGTTTCTACTCCGTGATAAGAGCGGAAACCATACTGGTACTCATCCAAAGGGAAGTTGGTATCAATATGATCTTGGAGTTGTATCTGGGCTACCTTTTCAATGATTTTGGCTAAAAAAGGTATGCTGGCAATGGGGCGGTATGAGGATGGGTCTGAACTGTTAAGGGTTTTATTTTTTAGTAAAGGGCAATGAGAAAACACAATGAGAAAACCTGCTCTACAAATGCTGCGATGATTGAGACATTTAGAGCCTCTGTGTCTGATTTATCGTTGAAATCCGATAGTTTGGAATCTCAAGCTGAGGCACTAATGAATGACTTTGGAAATATGAGGAGTCAGTTGGAATATCTAGAATCTAGATAATCATTCAAGATTGACTAATCTACATTTGATTAATTTCCAAGGTTACCTAGTATATCTGTCGGAAATATTGGGGGTTTCTTTTGATCTATGTCCCCCATTGATTAAGATATATTATATTCCTAGTGGTCAGAAAGCTTTGTCTAGTGCTAAGATACATTTAAATACATAAGCCACTTGTGATCGAGGTAACTGCTTTGTTAGAGAATTCAGAGGTAGAAATGGATACTCCTGCTACTTGTTTGGTTACATTTGCATTGGCTTCAGATAGGGAATGGCTTCTTAAAATGCTCTTCAGGAAGAGGAATGTGCCTTTCAAGGGTTGCCTGGTATGCATATTTCCTGACCTTGCAAGGGAATTCCAACGACGCAGAAAAGAGTTTTGCTTCTGCGCCCGAGGGTTTTGCAACTGGGTGGGTTTTTTTTCTAAAATATCCCTGCAAGTGCCTTGTGAAATTGGAGTAATAAGGTCAAATATCTGAGCGATAATTATGAATCAAATCTATTATTAGATTATACGCTCATACTTTTACCACGCTGAAACAACAGAATTAATCACGCCTAAAAGGCTTATCAAGATCGGGTACTGAGGTCTCAGTAGAACACACGCAGCTGCTCAACCAGTTCAGTTTGGCTGCTATTCACATCAATGACCCCATTTTTTATCGTACCACGATCAATTTATTTTTTACTAATTACTCATTTGACTATAGTTCCTTAAATCTTTCAATTAAATGTGTCTCCAAACAATTTTTACATTTGGCAATTTTATCAATGTGGATATCCAACGTGTTCCCAGTTAGCCACCATAACTTCACAATGTCCATATAAAAAAAAAATTTCTTTCACAAAAATAATGATAGCATGGGTACTTAGCTGCGGTCTTAATCGTTCAAAACTCTCCTCTGAGGATATCCATAATGCATGCTGGCGGCTGGAAACAAAATCCCAACGCCATACTTCTAAGGCGCCCAAGCGTTTCACACAGTGTGTTTCATCAGGGGATTATTTTCCTCCATGTCAGATATCTTTGACATGCAGGAAAATAATCCCCTGATGAAACACACTGTGTGAAACGCTTGGGCGCCTTAGAAGTACGGCGTTGGGATTTTGTTTCCAGCCGCCAGCATGCATTATGGATATCCTCAGAGGAGAGTTTTGAACGATTAAGACCGCAGCTATGTACCCATGCTATTATTATTTTTGTGAAAGAAAAATTTTTTTTATATGGACATTGTGAAGTTATGGTGGCTAACTGGGAACACGTTGGATATCCACATTGATAAAATTGCCAAATGTAAAAATTGTTTGGAGACACATTTAATTGAAAGATTTAAGGAACTATAGTCAAATGAGTAATTAGTAAAAAATAAATTGATCGTGGTACGATAAAAAATGGGGTCATTGATGTGAATAGCAGCCAAACTGAACTGGTTGAGCAGCTGAGTGTGTTCTACTGAGACCTCAGTACCCGATCTTGATAAGCCTTTTAGGCGTGATTAATTCTGTTTCAGCGTGGTAAAAGTATGAGCGTATAATCTAATAATAGATTTGATTGTGAAATTGGAGGGCATTTCCTATATTTTTTACTTTCCATCTCAATTCATTTCTTTTTGAATGCTCGGGGGTCCTGGGGGGAGGGGGGGGCGCCAGTTATTCTATACTGCTTTGTTATAATGGCTGATATTTTCTCTGCTGATTTCCTGTAAGAGTAGCTATTATGTTAGCCACTGTTAAGAACTGACTGCCTACTTTAAACAGAAACAGCTGACTCCGATCACATCAAGCAGCCCATTACTCGATCGTGAGCGGGGTAGGATTGGAGGAGTGGCCTAGTGATTGGGGCAAGGTACTTCAGGCCAGAAGGTCAGGGGTTCAAATCCCACTAGAGGACAGCAACCTTGAGCCGGAAGGACTGGGGTTTCTAGTCCCACAGGTGCTTCTTGTGGTCCTGGGCAAGCCACTTAACCCTCCATAGCCCATGTTCCCTGTAAATTAATTATCTCCAAATTATAATGCCCTGTTCAATGTAATTTCAGTTTGTTCAATGTAAACCGCACTGATGCAGAATAGTGCGGTATATAAGAGAATGTAAATAAAATAATAAATAAAATAAAAGATAATATTCTCTGGCTGACCTGCCTGCTCCAATCAGGGCTGGGGGAGGAGCCTTCCTACCGTTCAGTAGCTGCCACTGTTAAGATCTGACTGCCTACTTTAAACAAACAGCTGACTCTGATCACATCAAGCAGCCCATTACTCGATCGTGAGCGGGGCATTCTCTGGCTGACCTGCCTGCTCCAATCAGGGCTGGGGGAGGAGACTTCCTACCGTTCATCAGCTACCGCCATCAAGCGTGCCCTCGCCTTGCAGGCCCACACCTGAGGGCCCTTTGGCGTGGTCCTTAGGCGCAGGACGCTTTAGCGGGAGAAATCATATGACTATTTCAACATACAAACTACAAAAACAGCAGGGTGTTTGTGGAGTCTTTTTTTGCTGAACTGCATCCACTGGCGGGGTCCGCAGGAGGTCTTTCTGCTCTGGATCTGTGGCTTTCTGCACCTTGACCTTCTCCTGCTGCATCGATGTCTGCTCCCTCTGCTATTGTCATCCTCTCCTGGGATCCTCTTCTGCGTCATTGACTGTCTGCTCCCTTTGCCTCCTGATTGTTTGGTATTTCACTGCCTGTTGTACTTATTGTATCCTTTGATTCCTCTGATGTTTTATTAACCTACTCTCTTCTCCTACCCCCATTGCTTTCATTCTCTCCTCCTTTCTTGTCCTTACTTTGGCTCCACTTTAGGTCTCTCTTCCTCCTTCCCTTTTGCTGCTGCCTTGACTTCCGCCTTCCTTTGTAATGCGCAATCTGGATAATCTCATCCATATTGCTCCAGCTTCTCCTTCTCCCTCTCCTTCAACTCCCTCTTCTGATGATTTCACCCCTATTCCTTCCCCTCCTAGACGTTTGTCTCATTCTGTACTGAGTTCCTCTCGCAACTTGTCCAATCTTATTCATATTGCCCTTCTTTCCCCTTCCTCTCTCCCTTTCTCTTGTGCCCTTTGGAACGCACATTCTGTCTCTAAAAAACTCTTTTTTACACATGATCTTTTCTTCTCCAACGCTTTTCATCTTCTTACTTTAACTAAGACCTGGCTCCTCCTTGACGATACCGCCTCTGCTGCTGCCCTCTGCTTTGGTGGTCTCCAGTTCTCCCATACTTCTACTCCTTTTCTTGCTTTGTCTTTTTAGGTTGTAAGCTCTTTTGAGCAGGGAGTGTTTGTGTGTTTTCATTGTACAGCGCTGCGTGCGCTTGGTAGTGCTTTATAAATGCTTAGTAGAAGTAGTAGTATATTTTCCTTTTATTTTTGGATCCTGTATTGTGGGCTAGAGCGGGGATACCGGATTAATGTTTCTTCTGTTTTATGGTTTCTTCTTAAGCCTATTATATCAATGGTCTCCCTGGTTTCTGTGCAAGTGATTGTATCCTTGTATTATATATTGTAACTCTATAAATATAACAAAAAAAAAAAAAATCCTCAGGGAGGTTCTACCATCAGAGCCCGGCGCTCGCTGACCCTGCGAGCAGACTGAGTGCCATAAGAAAGCGTAGTTACTAACCTGTAACAGGTGTTTTCCAGGGACAACAGGAATCAGTCCTCACTTATGGGTGATGTTGGCACCGACAGAGCCATCGCGGAGCAATTTCCCAGCTTTCAAGAAAGCCTTTGAGATTGCTACCACGCATACGTGGTCCTCTTCCCTCCCAAGGGTTCCATCTTGCTCAGTCAGGTCCCTTAACTCGAGCCCTACCAAGCAGATGACAAGGGAAGGACAAAAATTCAGCAACTCATCAGGGGAGGCGGGAGGGTAGTGAGGACTGATTCCTGCTGTCCCTGGAGAACACCTGTTACAGGTTAGTAACTACACATTCTCTAGGAACAAGCAGGAAGTCAGTCCTCATTTATGGGACTCCCTAGCTACAGGCTACCGAACCAGTAACTAAAAAGACGCCTCCGCGAGGCCATGAGCAGAAGCCAAAGCCCAAAGGAGTCCAAGTTCTCGGGTCCTTGGGGCGAAGCACTGGGAAGCCGTGCAGAAGGGTCGGAGGGCAGGAGTTGCTTATAACCCGAACAGATTACGGAGTACAGCCTGGCCAAAGGCGCTGTCTCGGCGGGACTCCCTCGCCAGACAGTGGGCAGCGAAGGTATTCATAGAAGACCAGGATGCCGCCTGGCAGATGTCCATCATGGGCATGGAACGCAGCGAGGCCACCGAGGCCGCTTTAGCTCGGACCCCATGTGCAGTGACTCGATGATCCAGAGGAACGCCCGCCTTCGCATAGGCAAACGCGATGCAGTCTGCCACCCAAACAGAAAGGGCGCGTTTGGTGACTGCTTGCCCCTGCCTAATGGGATTGTAGGACACGAAAAGTCTGACAGACTTGCGATGAGTCTGGGTATGCTGCAAGTAGAAGGCGAGGGCCCACTTGCAGTCGAGGGTGTAGAGAGCCGCAGACACCTGATCGGCGTGGGGCCTCGGGAAGAAGGTCAGGAGCACTATCTCTTGGTAGAGATGAAAGGCTGACATGACCTTGGGTAAGAACTTAGGGTGCGTCCGGAGTATCACCCTGTTCCGATAAAACCTGGTGTAAGGGGCTCCAACCATGAGTGCCTGAAGCTCACTGACTCGGCAAGCCGAGGTCAGTGCCACCAGGAAGGCCACCTTCCAGGACAAGTGCCGGAGCGAACACGTCACCATCAGCTTGAAGGGTGGGCAAGTGAGCTGCATGAGCACCACGTTCAAGTCCCATTCCACCGGAGGGGGACGGATGGGCGGTTTGGATAACAGGTGGTCCTGCATGAAGCAGGAGACTAGTGGTTGCCCCGAGAGAGTCTTTCCCTCAATAAGGAGATGATTAGTCGCTATGGTGCTCAAATGAACCTTAACAGAGTTCGACTTCAGCCCTTCCCTCGAGAGGTGGAGGTGGTACTGGAGAACCCACTGAATCGGGCACAAGAAGAGGTTGATTTGGTGTTCCGAGCACCAGACGGAGAAGCGTTTCCACTTAAAGGCGTAAGCCCGCCTAGTGGAGTCCTTCTTCAAGGCAAGGAAGATTTCTTCAACCTCCATCGGGAGGGCCAGAGGGGCTAGAGAAACCTGTTCAGCTGCCAGACCGTAAGGGATAGGGAGGGTAGGTTCGGGTGTAGTACCCGACCCTCCTCCTGCATCAGCAAGTCCCTGGAAGAGCCCATGGGAATTGGAGGCTCCAAGAACAGCCAGAGCAGGAGTGGGAACCAAGGCTGCCGAAGCCACGAATTGGCCCATGAGAATCAGCGATGCCCCGTCCTGATGAACCTTGAACAGAGTCCTCACAATGAGGGGGAAAGGAGGGAATGCATAAAGGAGACTGGAGGAACAGTCCAGGAGAAATGCATAGGGGCCCTCCATGCCCATGTGCGGCACCGGGCCGCAGAAGCGAGGGAGCTGTGTGTTCTGTGGGCTGGCGAAGAGGTCCATCGCTGGAGTGGCTCAGCGTAGAAACAGCCAGCCTGCCACATAGAGATCCAGGAGCCACTCATGGGGGTGAAGGATTCTGCTGAGCCTGTCCGCCAGGCCATTCTCCTGACCCGGGAGGTACGTCGCCTTGAGGGACATCCTCCGTCGAGCGGCGAAAGAGCAAATGAGGACTGCCTCTCTGCAGAGGGAGCGTGACCCCATGACCCCCTCTTTGCTGATGTAGAACATTGCTACCCGGTTGTCGGTCTGCACCAGAACCGACATCCCGCTGAGAACATACTCGAAGGCCCTCAGGGCCCACCAGATGGCCCGGAGCTCGTGCAGGTTTATGTGCTGCTGAGCTTCCACAGGCAACCACTGCCCCTATGTGCAGAGAGACCCGCAATGGGCTCCCCACCCTGACAGGGAAGCATCTGTGGTCAGAACCACATCATGCTGTAGGGCCTGGAAGGGCAATCCCCACAGGAGGTTGCGGGGGGTTTTCCACCAGTTCAGGGACAAACGAAGGTCGGGAAGAATCCTGACGGGGTCCCTGAGGTGTCCGAGGGATTGACTCCATTGGGAGCTGAGACACCACTGGGCCATCCGCATGTGAAGGCGGGAGTGAGTAACCACATGCATGGTTGAGGCCATGGAGAGGGAGGAGTGGCTCAGTGGTTGGGACAGGTTACCTCAGGCCAGAAGGCCGGGGGTTTAATTCCCACATGGGGGCAAGCAACTTCAGGCTGGAGGGACTGGGGTCTCTAGTCCCATGGCCACTCCTTGTGGCCTTGGGCAAGCTACTTAACCCTCCATTGCCTCAGGTACACTTAGATTGTGGGCCCTTCGGGGACAAGGGAAAAAAAAAAAAGTACCTGTTAGTATACATGTAAACCGCACTGATTCTAAATAGCGCAGTATAAAAAAATAAATAAATAAATAAAATGTGGCCCAAGAGATGTAGCATGGACCGAGCAGTGAGCT
This sequence comes from Ichthyophis bannanicus, assembly GCA_033557465.1. Classification (NCBI taxonomy): domain Eukaryota; kingdom Metazoa; phylum Chordata; class Amphibia; order Gymnophiona; family Ichthyophiidae; genus Ichthyophis; species Ichthyophis bannanicus. The sequence goes on from CM066049.1 coordinate 27,719,960, forward strand.
GGTGGACATTTTGGATGCGAGCCGCCAGAGCCTGGAGATGGGTGGAGCGATCCACCGTCAAGAAGGCAATGGCCTGTCGAGTATCGAGGTGCGCCCCGATGGACTCGAGAGCCTGTGTAGGCTCGAGGTGCGACTTTGGGTAGTTGACCAAGAAACCCAAGCTCTCCAAGAGGAAGACAGTGCACAACATAGCTTGCTGGGCCTGCTCGGTGGAGGAGCCCGTAATGAGCCAGTCGTCGAAGAAGGGAAACACCAGCACGCCCCGGCACCGAAATGAGCAGCAGCAATGACGAGGCACTTCGTGAAGACCCGTGGGGTGGATGCAAGGCCGAAGGGGAGCACTCTGTTCTCGAAGTGCTCTCTCTGCATCCTAAAGTGTGTTGGGGGTGGATCAAGATATGGGCATAAGCGTCCTTTAGATCCAAGGAGTATAGCCAGTCACCCTGCCGGAGGAAGGGCAGCAGCACGCCAAGAGATAACATCTTGAATTTCTCCCACACCAGGAACTTGTTTAGCTTGTGGAGGTTGAGGATGGGCCGCAGACCCCCCATCTTTTTTGGGACAAGGAAGTACCGGGAGTAAAAGCTCCGACCTCGAAGGTGGGGAGGGACCTTCTTGACTGCCCGTTGGACAAGGAGGGAGTGTAATTCCTGGTGCAGCAAGGACTGGTGTGCAGGGAGTCTAGGAGGCTCCGTCAGGAGAAAGGGGGTGGAAGCCTGTCAAAGTGGAGGAGATACCCATCCCAGATGATCTCGAGAACTCAGGTGTCCGAGGTGATAAGTGCCCACGATGGGGCGAAGCAGGACAGGCGTCCCCCCACTGGCTGCTGTATCACCGGAGGACGAGGGGCTATGCCGCTGGTGTCAAAACCCCTGAGGGGGTTGTGGGGGAGCCAGCATCTGGGCCTTCGGGCCCTTTGGTTTACGGTGGCCCAGGCCGGGCTTCCCCTGCGTAGGAGTGGTCAGCGTGGGGTCCGACAGAAGATCCAGGTGTGTGTGTGTCTCTGGGAATGTGTCCCCATCGGATTCCCAATCCGAAAAGTCGGTCGAGGGATCGGAGCCGGGCAGTTCGTCCTGTCCAATGGCCGGCGGCCTGGAGCCAGAGGCCCTGGACGATCTTGCCCCCAAAAAACAGGAGAGCAAACAAGACCGACATCGAGGACCCTCACGAGGCCCGTGGCTCTCGGGGGTTTCCTGGACGGATTTGAGTGTCTCACGCGAGGGACCTGCGGTCTCCGGATGCAAGTCAGCAAAGCTGGCCATGAGTGCCTGCTACGAAGCGATGAACACAGAAACGCTGTGTTCCAGTGCCAGCATACGGGACTTTGCTGGGACACCGATACCAGGGTCACCGGATCAGGCGTTGAGGAGAGGGGGTCCTCACCAGGACGGCCCTCAGACTGGGCACCTTCGCCAGAGGCCTCCATTTCTCTGCGAGGTACCTTGCGGGGCCGTTCCTTGTCAGACTCTTTGAGAACGCCAAAGGGGGCTAAAGTGACCAGATGCGGGAGCGCTCGCGCTTGTCGGGGGCCCCACACAGCGACTTCGAGGCCGCCTTCTTTTTGCGCCATTTCACCTCGGGGGACCCCTGGTCAGAATGCCGCCTGGAACGCGGTGCCGCAAGGGGAGAACCCACCGGAGGGGAGACGACTGAGGGTGCCACCGGAACTCCGAGGCAGCCTTTCGAAAAATGTCTTCGGACTTCTGCTTACGGCTGAGCAGGGCCTTAGAGGACATTTTCTTATAGAGCGAATAGAGCTCTGGGTCATGGTCATCTCCCAGACACCTTAGACAACAGTCATAAGTGTCCGTAAGCGACATGTTCCTAGAGCATCTATGGCATTTCTTAAACCCAGTGGCCATGAGGGCAAAAACGGCCCCTGCGAGGTCGAGGTCCTACGCGGCCAGCAGTTATGAGAAAAAAAGGGCGTGAAGAAAAAATTTTGGAAAAGCTATTCCAGTAAGCTCCGAAAAAGAGAGGAAGGAGAGGACGGGTAGAGGACCACTACAATCGGGAAAAAATGAAGGGAGCCTGTTAAGGCAAGGAAAACTAAACCTTTTCCGAGGGACGAGGACGTGTGTCTGAAGGGCTCCGCGGAAAAAGGGAGACTGAGCAGGATGGCACCCTTGGGCAGGAAGAAGACCACGCTTGCATGGTAGCAATCCCAAAGGCTTTCTTTGAAAGCTGGGGAATTGCTCCGCACGGGCTCCGTCGGTGCCGACGTCACCCTTAAGTGAGGACTGACTTCCTGCTTGTTTCTGGAGAAAAACAACCTTCCAGGAGAGGTACCATAAGTGGCAGGTAGCTAGGGACGCAAACAGTGGCTTAGTGAGCTGCAAGAGCACCATGTTGAGATCCCACTCTGCAGTCAGTGGGCAAATGGGGGAGGGGGGGGCTTAGACGACATGAGGCCCTGCAGAAAATGAGAAACAAGGGGCTGAATTGAGAGGGGCTTTCCCTCAACAGAGCGGTGGTGTTTTGCAATAGTGCTCAGGTGCACTCTGAGTTAAACTTCAGCACCACCTGGGACAGGCAGAATAGGTACTGGAGTGCCAGCTGCATCGAGAGGGGGAATGGGTTTGGCGCATCACACCGAAAATCGATGCCACTTAAAGGCATACACCCTTCTCGTGGAGACCTTGCAGGAGGCAAGGAGGATGACCTCCACATCTTGTGGGAGGTCAAAGGGAGCGAGAGTTACCCTTTCAGCAGCCAGGTTGTGAGCGACAGGGACCCCACGTTGGAGTGCAAGAGAAAGTCCTCCTCCTGTGACAGAAGCCCTGGGGTGCGACCCAGGAGAATCGGAAACGCCACCAACAGGTGGAAAAGTAACGGGAACCAAGGCTGCCTGGGCCACTGGGAAGCTATCAGTATAAGTGATGCTCTGTCACTCTGGACCAAGAAGAGGGCCTTGGCAACTAGTGGTGTTGGCGGGAAGGTGTAGAGAAGGCCTTCCGTCCATGAAATGAGGACCACATTCTCTGCCACCTGGGTTGGGTGCACAGGCGGGAGCAGAAGCTGGGCAACTGCGTGTTGTCCAGGCTGGTGAACAGGTCCACTAGGGAGATGTCCCAGAGCTGGAAAAGCTAGGCGGTCACTCTGGGGTCCAGGCGCCACTGGTGCAGCTGGAGGACTCTGCTCAGCTTGTCCACCAGGACACTCTGCTGGTCCAGGAGGCAGATCGCCCCAGGAACATCCTGCTGCGTGTTGCATATGAGCAGAGGGCCACCACCTTCTAGCAGAGGGAGTATGAACCTGTGCCCCCCAGCTTGTTGTCTGTCTGAACCAGCACTGACATTGCAGCTGGTGGCGGAAGGCTCGAAGTACCAAGAATATCGCCCAGAGCTTCAAAAGGTTGATCTGCAACTGATATTCCACCTGTGACCAACTTCTTGTGAGTGGCAGTCCTCGCAATGAGCTCCCCAACCCAGCAGGGAGGCCTGTGGTTAGGACCCTCTGTGGGATGGGTGCCTGGAAGGGCAACCTGGCGTGAAGGTGGCAGAGAAGCTGCCACTAGTCAAGGGAGTCTGTCAGCTGGCGGGTCACTCTTATCCTGTCATAGAGCATGCCTGTAACTTGTGTCCACTGGGAGAGGAGGCACCACTGGGCCATCCTCATATGCAGGCGGGCATACGGGGTCATGTGGACCGTGGAGGCCATGTGGCCCAGCAAGTGGAGAAGGCAGTGGGCAGGCAGTAACCAACGGTGCTGGCACCTCTGCAGCTACCGCCCTGAGGCGTTCTGACCTCTCCAGAGGGAGGAAGGCCTTGGCCTGGAGGGTATCTAGCTGAGTCCCTATGAATGCCTGGCACTGAGCTGGGGAGAGATGGGGTTTGGGGTAGTTGATGACCCAGGTGCTGCAGGGTGTGGATGGTGCGCTTAGTGGCATGGCGCACCTTTATAGCTGTGCCTCCCCTTATGAGCCAGTCGTCCAGGTTGGGGCAGACGAAGACCCCTTGGAGACAAAGGTGGGCTGTGATCACCACTAGGCACTTGGTGAAGACCCCTGGCAAGGAAGCCAGCCGGAAGGACAGTACCCTGTATTGGTAGTGACCTCCTTCCACCGCGACCTGGAGGTATTTTCGGTGGCTGGGATGAATCAGGATGTGTGTATAAGCATCCTTCAGGTCTAAGGAACATAGCAAGTCTCCCTGCTGGAGGTATGGCAGCAGTGTTCCAAGGGAGAGCAACTTGAACTTCTCCCTCACCAGGAATCTGTTCAAGTCCCGCAGGTCTAGGATGGGCCCAAGGCCCCCTGCTCGTCTGGAGTAGAAGCCTTGTTTTTGTTTGGGCACTGGGATTTACTGCCTTATCCTTGAGAAGACCTACAAGCTCAGAGGAGCAGAGCCTGGTGAAGGAGAGGCCTGACAGGCTCTCCTGGAAAGTAAGAGGGTGGCATCTGTTGCAGGTGGAAGAGGTAATCCTCCCTGATAACCTGCAGTACACAGGAATCGGTGGTGATAGGGGATCACCACTGAGCAAACAGAGCCAAATGCCTCCCTGTATAAGGGCCATCCTGGGGGGTGGAAGGAGGTTGTGCGCAGTGAGTCAAAAACTTCCTTCAGGCTGGGCTAGGGCTGGCGGCTGGGTCTTGGGGGTCTTCTGCTTGCAGGGGCCGTGTCCTTGCCCCTTGTGCTGCTAGCCTTGCTGTGGAGCAGAGAAGGTCTGGAACTATGCGGCAGTGCCAAAAGCCCCCTTTTTACTCAGGAAGGGGGGCTTCTTCCCTGGGATCTTCTTGCGGAGACGCACCGAGGTCTTTTTAGAGTCTGGTCCGTGTCAGGAACTCTGTGTCTCTATTTCACCCGCTTTGTCTACCATGGGTTTTCCCGAAGAGATTCTCTACGATACAGGGGATATCGATGAGATTATCCTATCATCAGATGACTGCAGCCTGTTGGGCTGATATCTGTTCAGAAACTAATATCTGAACCAATAGCATGGCTTCCTGTTACAAGATGGGGTCTACTCTGAACCAAAGACTGAATTAAACAAGATGGATTCCTGTTTTGTTATAACTAAGCATTAAAACTTGCAGATCAAGTAATTCTTAAAGTTTATGTATTTCATAGCAGACGTATTATTCCAGCTGACTACGTACAGAAGAACACTGCTGAGACTTTCACTAGGTGGGGTCCGTGGCGAATGATTAAAATCATACAGAAATTGTGAGTCTATTTGTCATGCCTGTAGTTTGTGAAGGTAGTCTGCTGTTCTGTTTTCTCCTATCTGTGCTATCACTTTGTTTATCTGTTTCTCCTACTCTGTCCTATCTTATTAATGGCGTTCTTTTCTTATTTTCCATAACATAAATGTAGGATTGTAAACCGCTCTGATGCTTCTTGGCCTGAGCGGTGTATCAAATGTAATAAACATAAACATAAACATACTACTGCTACTAGCATTCGCAACAATGTATGGACTGGCATTCTAGCAAAATTCACATCATGGACCTTTGTTTACAGAAGGAACATCTATAAGCTGTTACCGGATTTGCTGAAGATGATAAACAGGATTTGAGACAAGCCAATCACCGGGCCATCTGGATAAAGAATTATATGCTTGACATGGAGAGTCAACAGAGAGACGCAACCCAAGACACCTGCAGCACTCTGGAACATGCACAGAGGCTTGCAGAATACCTGGGAACTTTAATTTCTGACACAAGACTATTTCACTTGCCTATCTCTCTGGCTGGAAAGTCAGATAGTGTCCAAGGGCAAACCTTAGGATGGAGTGAATTTCTCTTACAGACCTGCAGCTAGGTATGACCATGAGTTCATCTCAGCTGACATTGGACCTCTGCCATACTCTGACTTCACGTCATGCCTGAGACAATTTCTTGGACCCAGCCACAAGCATTCTGGCAAGAGCGAAGGTAATGTTGGGGCTAGCATAGACAGACAGATAATGTACTGTACATCTGAGTGCAGAGCGAATCAGTGATGTTGGTTCCTAAAACAGAGATTAAGTCTCTTGGTAACTAACATAGCACTGCATAACATACTTCCTCAGAAAACTAATTTACGCTAATGTTTATACTAATAAATAAAGTCTAATTTATATATAAATACAGGGTCAGTTCTTGTTTTATCACATTGTTTGTTTGCTTGGGAAAAGGAGGGTAGCAGTTTTCCCTAGACATACCGAGTATTTATACATGTATTTATCTGCTACTGACAATATCTCCTATAAGAACAGATGCCAAAGGCAGCTAAATAAGAACATAAGATATGCCATACTGGGTCAGACGAAGGTCCATCAAGCCCAGTATCCTGTTTCCACAAGTGGCCAATCTAGGTCACAAGTACCTAGCAGTTTCTCTAAAAGACACAAATGTGTCAGACAGGTGGAGGAGGTAGCCTTCCCTGACCACCTGGAGTGCCCAGGAAAGAGTAGTTACTCACATGTAACAGATGTTCTCCAGGAGCAGCAGGAATCAGTCCTCACTTATGGGTGACATCGGCACCGATGGAGCCCCCGTGCGGAGCATTTCCCCAGCTTTCTATGAAAGCCTTTGGGAATACTACATGCATGCGCTGTCCCCTTCCCGCCTAAAGGTGCCATCTTGCTCAGTCAAATGACATAGCTAAAAAACAGCACACAAAAATGAAAAAATTTAACTATGTACAACTGCAACTCCCAGGGGAGGAGAGAAGGTTGTGAGGACTGATTCCTGCTGCTCCTGGAGAAAGCACAGTTACTTAACTGTAACAGGTGATCTCTGGGAACAGCAGGAATAAGTCTTCACATATGGGTACGTCGGTACTGACGGAGTCTGCGCGGGAACGCTTCCCAGCGTCCAATCAAAGAGCTTTTGGAAGCATCCCACCACGCCTGCGTGCTGCCTTCCCGCCTTTCCCAACTGCCTCTCCTCAGTTAAGTTTTAAAGCTGAGACAAAGAGAGAGAGAGAGGAAAGGAAAGATAGAGATACAACTCCTGGGGAGGTGGGTGGGTTGTGAAGACTTATTCCTGCTGTTCCCAGAGCTCACCTGTTACAAGTAAGTAACTGTGCTATCTCCAGGAACAAGCAGGAATGAGTCTTCACATATGGGGACTCCCAAGCTGAGATGCCTGGAGTCCGAGCATGTCATAGGTTGGAACATGCTATCCCCCACACCACCAGGCATCCTGAGGATGGAGGGTAGGAGTTGAAGAAAGAAGATGCTGTGGAACAGCTAACCTAACAGGACTGCAGGAAAGGAGTCCATGTGTGGATAATGATTGTTGTCAATGATATTGCAAAGAATATTGCAATATAGACCTCTGCCAACAGGATTTCATAGAAGTATGGAGGTTCATGGATTTACTGGAAAGCCAGTAGAGGAACCGTGAAGAGGACCTCACTGAAAAGTGGAGGTAATAACCTGCAGGAAAAACAGAGGAGGTCAGAATCCTGAAAGGTAACAGGCACCCCTGGTAGGAAAAACTGGGGTAGAACAAAAACGGTGGGCCTTCAGCGAAAGCTGTATGGTAAAAACCAAACTCTTTTGGTGGCAGAGTATCTCACTCTTGGGAGCAAAAGAGAAAGGCTAACCGATTTGGATAAACAAGCACAGTCCTTGTGGGGAGAAAGGGTATGGGAACCCCTTATATCCCAGGGTGAAGACAAATGCCTGAGGCGTTAAGCCTGTGAGTAACTGAAGATCCATAATATCTCTCCTAACTGGGGTAAGCTAGGAGATATTAGGTACGGAGAGCTTCAGAGGTACCTAAACCTGTTAGGTTATGGTATAAGAATTGTTGACTACCACAGGAGTGGTTGTGTGTGTAGAATCCCAAACCTGCTGAATAGCAGAGGTATGGGCAAAATCCCTCTGTCAGAAACAGATAGCTATATGAGCATAGACAGTGAGATAGATAAGTATGTGGAGGCAGATCTATCTATAATAAAATATCTCATCAGATACATATATATCTATATCTATATATAGATATAGATATATGAGTAACATATAAGAATATATCTATAGTGAGATATGGAAGGGCATAAAATACACACAAAGATAAATATGAATATGTAGGCCTAAATATGGGTGTCTGTATTTAAACAGACAGATATATGCCTACAGCATGGTATTCACATAGGACATGTGGAGAGGAAAGATTCATCTAATAACGAGGTGCAACCTACTTGAGAAGATATATAGAGAATCTATTCCCCTTGGTTATGATCCGCAAGGATGCTAGCTAGTAAAATAACCAGGATGGTTATATGAAAACAGAGGATGATATCAATCTGTAGCCAGCAAGTCTTTAGTCGTCCAGGACTCTAGCATGGTAAGTAGACAGAAGACAGATAAGGATGAGGTATCATGTTGACCTGCTTAAGGGCAAAAAGTATCATATGTTCTTACCATGAGGACGAGCTGCAAGGAGAAAGAGCATATCCCTGATTGGGAATGCTATGGACCAAAGCAGGGAATTGGCAACTCCTTAAGCCCTTAGGTAAGAGAAGACCTATGTCCTTTATGGCAAAAGGAGATAGTAAAAGAAGGGAGAACCTTCTAGTCATGGGAGACATGACTGAAAAGCCTTTTCTAACCATCTAAGATAGCTGTTGGAGAAACCCCCCCCCCCCATGCTCTCTAGCAAGGGCCCATAATGGAAAAGCTTCTCTGTAGAATTGCAGAGAGCATGATGCAGGAGAATGAGGAGATAGAACTGGCTGCTAGAGAGCCAGTATCTCTGCCAACTATGCTGCCAAACCCAGGAGAATGGAGATGGCAGAAATAGAAGACCATCTAGAAAGCTTGTAGTGAGATAATCTCCAAGACAGATGGAAGCACTGACTTGGAGCCACTACTAAGACTAGACAGAATGTTAGTGGAGGACAAATCTGGTTGTTTGTGGACAAGAACCAGTGGTCGAAACATTAAGGCTCCTGCATAGGCAGCTGCTAGCAAGATAGCAGAAAGAATCTTACTGTTGAAAAACAGAAAGAACAGACAGAACAGGAGTAGAAACTCTGGACATGTCTGATAAGCTGCCCCAAAGTAAGACTGAAACAGAGGAGGTAACTCAGAGAGGAAAACTCCACACTGGAAAGTGAGAAAACTAGAGAGGTTGAAGAAAAAAGCCCTCTGTAATTAATTCCGCTCTTACAGAGGAAAAAGCTTGGTAAGAGAATGGAGCTGAAGACGACTTACCAAGTAGTAAGTCTATAGAAAGGAAAAATACATGCTGGCACAGGAACTACCATTTAATAGTGGTCAGACCTCTTTCTTTAGCAGGAAAAGAGGAGAAACCTGTGACCTATAGGCATGAACATCCTGACAGCTCATAGAAATATAGAAAAAATGGATGTCTTTTGGAAAGAGATAACAGAGTTACTTACCTGTAACGGAGTTCTCCGTGGACAGCAGGATAAGTCAGCCACACCTGGTATTGTCCCCCGACGGCGCCGTGACGGAAGTGCTCTATAGCTCAGAATCTTCTGAGCATGTGTGAGGTGGTCCCACCTCCCCAGCCCGCCCCTAGCCGGCCAGTTGGTGACTAGCTATGCCGTTGCGGCTAGGTGCGGTGTGCAGGCCACCCTCATGAAGGGGAGGCGGGCGGGATGGTGTGGCTGACTTATCCTGCTGTCCACGGAGAACTCCGTTACAGGTAAGTAACTCTGTTTTCTCCTAGGACAAGCAGGATGTGTCAGCCACACCTGGTATCTCCCGAGCTATTTTCACGCTGAGGAGAATGAGGGAGGCATGCGTAAGATTCAACGTTTATTGTGAACAGGTTAGGAACAGTGCAACTCCCCGCAGAGGGGAGAGGTAGGCATAACTGTGCAACTCGTGAAAAGTGCAACAACAGTGCAAGAACAAGGCATAACTGTGAAATCTCGTGAACAGTGCAAACAATAGTGCAAGAACCATAGTGCATAGACAAGTGCATCAATAGTAACTAGTGCAATAGCTATTCAGAGCAATAGTGTTGAGTAACAGGAAGACAAGTGTCCCATAACCCTTCAGTTCAGTCTCGTGCAGCGCTCGCACTCTCTGGAGCCATGGCTGCGGATAGGACTGCTTGGCCGAACGAGCCGTCGGTCTCAGAATGAATGTCAAGGCAGTAGTGTTTCTGGAAGGTGAGGTGAGAGGACCAGGTGGCGGCTTTGCAGATATCGCTCACTGGAATCTCCTGAGCACAGGCCAAGGAAGCGGCTATTGCGCGGAGCTGGTGTGCACTAGCCCTGTTTGCTGGGAGTGCGCCAGCCTTCTGCAGACAATAGGCAACGCAGGTTGAAATCCAGAGGGATAGCGTACGTTTGGTAACAGGTCTCCCTGGTTTGTTCGGGTCAAAGGAGACGAACAGCTGTGTCCCCCGACGAGTGGCAGATTGTCCTGGCGATGTAGGTGCGCAGAGCACGTACGCAGTCTAGAGAATGAAGACGTTGCTCTTCGGGGGATGAATGTGGTGCTGGGAAGAAGGATGGCAGCTCCACTGCCTGGTTGATGTGAAAAGCTGAGGCAACCTTCGGCACAAATTTGGGGTGAGTCCGCAGGGATGCCCGGTTGTGATAGAGTTGAGTGTATGGCGGGTGCGCCACAAGAGCCTGAAGCTCGCTAACCCTCCGTGCAGAGGTAATGGCGACGAGGAAAAGGGTCTTCCAGGCGAGATACTTTCCTTCGGCTGTGGCCAATGGTTCGAATGGCTCTTGCATAAGCTGTTGTAGAACGATGTTAAGGTCCCAGGAGAGTACCCGTTTCTGTACCGGGGGCTTTAGATTTCGGAGCCCTCTCATGAAACGGGTCACAATGGGAAGGGTGGCAATAGAGCCTGAAGTTGTGTTGTCTGTGCGCTCGTGTAGAGAGGCAATGGCCGCCAGGTGTACCTTGATGGATTGTGGTTTTAAACCCGATCTGCAGAGGAGGGCCAGATACTGTAGGATTGCGGGTATCGGGCAAGAGGCTGGGTCAACTCCTTGGTCCTTGCACCAGATAGTGAAGCATTTCCATTTGAGGCCGTATGCCTTTCTGGTTGATGGTCTCCGGGAAGCCAGGACAATTTGTTGCACATCCGGAGGAAGGTGTGAGCCGTTGAAGGTTAACCTTTCAGCCTCCAGGCTGTCAAAGCTAGCGTTTGGAGATTGGGGTGCCAGGTTATGCCCCTGTTCTGGGTTAAGAGGTCTGGTCTCAGAGGTAATCGGATTGGGGGTTCTTGAGAGAGCTGCAACAGCAGGGAGAACCACATCTGTCGTGGCCAATAAGGGGCGACCAGAATCATGTGTGCGTTCTCCTCGATGATACGTTGTATCGTGTTTGTCAAGAGAGGTGTAGGAGGGAAGGCGTATGCCAGCTCCCAATTCCTCCAGGGAATGGCGAACGCATCCGAGGCTACCCTCTGCTGTGACGGGTGCTTGGAGCAGAACAAGAGACATCTTGCGTTCTCCTTGGTCGCAAAGAGGTCGATCTGGGGGTATCCCCAGCGCTGGAAGAGGTCGCGTGTCACTTCCATGTGGAGCATCCATTCGTGAGGTTGAAGCTGTCTGCTGAGCCTGTCTGCTAAGGCGTTCTGATCCCCGGGGAAGGTAGGTCGCCTGGAGTGTGCAGTTGTTGTGCAGCGCCAGAGCCCATGTGTCGAGGGCTTCCTTGCATAGCGAACGGGAGCGAGTGCCCCCTTGCTTGTTTATATAGAACATGGCGACCTGGTTGTCCGTCTGTACCAAGACTGCTTTCCCTTTCAGTTTGGGCATGAAAGTCTGTAGGGCATACCTGACAGCCCTGAGCTCGAGATGATTGATGTGGAGGGTTTGTTCTGCTGCGGTCCATGCTCCTTGTGTGCTGAGATGCCGTAGATGGGCCCCCATCCCGTGGAGGAGGCATCCGTGGTGCGGATGCGCTGGTGTATGCATGGGTGAAGGCACTTGCCCACCGAGAGGTTGGATGGTTGCGTCCACCAGCGAAGGCCCTGGACCACACGGGCAGATAACGGAATGCGAGTGTTGAGTGGTTCGGAGAGTTGCTGCCAGTGCATCCGTAGGTGCCACTGCAGTGTGCGCATATACAGCCTCGCCAACGGAAGGACTGAAGTTGTTGCAGCCATGTGGCCTAGCAGACAGAGGATCGCGCGGGCCGAGGTGTGTTTCTCCGCCGACATCTTCATGGCTAGGCGGATGATGGTGTTGATCCGTAGTTCGGGCAGAAAAGCCTTGCAGGCTTTGGTATCGATTATCGCCCCGATGAACTCTGTGCGCTGGACCGGTTCCAATCTGGACTTCTCTTTGTTGAGAAGGAATCCCACTCTGGTCAGCAGGTCTGTCGTCTTGTGTACTGCCCTGCGGAGGCCGGAAGCCGAATTCGCCGACAGGAGCCAGTCGTCCAGGTAGGGAAAGATGGCGATTCCTTGTTTGCGGAGGTGCGCAGCGACCACCGCCACACACTTTGTGAAGACTCTGGGTGCTGGGGATAGGCCGAATGGCAGGACTCGATACTGGTAATGGCAACCCAGTGCTGTGAATCTGAGGAATTTCCTGTGGGAAGCGTGGACTGGGGATGTGGGAGTAGGCGTCCTGAAGGTCCAGCGTCGCCAGCCAGTCCCCCGCCCTGATGAGAGGGAGGATGGAGTTGAGCGAGTACATCCTGAACTTCTCTTTTATTATGAAGTTGTTCAGATTCCTGAGGTCCAGGATAGGACGTAGGCCCCCTGACTTTTTGGGAATAAGGAAGTACCGGGAGTAGAAGCCAGTGTTGACCTCGTCCGGGGGCACCCGCTCTATCGCTCTGGCCTGGAGAAGCTGCTGTATGAGTTCCTGCAGCGGCTGTTCCAGGTGTTGAGGAGGCTGGCTGGTAGGTCGCTTGTGCTGGCGTGGAGGGGAGGAGAAGGGCAAGCGGTAGCCCGACTGGACTATCTGCAGGACCCATTTGTCCGTGGTGATCTCTTGCCAGGCAGAGAGGAACAGAGACAGGCGACCCCCAACCGGGGTATAGTCAGAAGGAGGAGGTGTCTTTTCCTGAATGGGAAGGGTTGGACTGCTTCTGCTTTCGTTGTCGCGGTTGCTGTCACTGAAAAGGCGCCTTCTGATAGGCGTGTTTGAATTTTGGCGCCTGCCACTGACGGTTGGATCCATAGAACTGCTTTGAGTTGGAGAAGGGCTTTCGGAAATAGCCCCCTTTCTGGGTCCAAGAGGTGCGTTCGAGTCCGTCCGCTGCCAGGGTCTTTAGTGTGGTGCAATCCTCTTTGAGGTCTTTCACGGTGTCGGCTACCTTGTCCCCGAACAGGGAGTCACCTGAGCAAGGTGCGTCCGCAATTCGGTCATGGGTGTTGTCGGAGAGTCCTGAGGCCCGAAGCCATGCCCAGCGGCGGGCCAAGATGGCCGTGCCCGCTGTCCGGACGGCGGTATCAAAGGCATCGAAGGCTGTACTCATCAGATGCTTGCTGCATTCAGCTAACTCCTGCATGTGGGTTGAAGCAATTGTACGTGCGTCCTTGGGAAGGTCCTGTAGCTGCTTTTAACGTCGGCCAGGAGAGCGTCCTGGAAGAGGACGTGCTGAAATTGGTGGGCTGCTATTTTTGCGTTGAGCATGGCCCCTTGAAATACTTTTCTCTCCCGACGGCGTCGTCTAGGCGCTTGGGGTCCCGACCTGGCGGGTGGTTTGTCTGGGTACCCGTGGACTTGGATCTCTTGAGAGCCGATGACACCACAATAGACTGGTGGGGTAACTGCGCTCTGTTGAAACCAGGTGCCGTGTGGACAATGTACTTGCTGTCCAAGCGTCTGGAGAAAGCTTGACCGGATGCTGGGGACTGCCAGAGTGTCAGCTGCTTGTCCTTCAATCTGCGGTGGAGGGGAAGAGCCATGGCTGGCTTGGGACCGCTTAGGTACTTCATGACCTCCGGTTCTTTTTCATCTGATGTTTCCTCAGTGGCTAGCCCCAGTTTAGAGACCACCTTCCTGAGGAATTTAGGGTAGGTAAGGTCCTCCGGCACTGTAGGTGGAGGCTCGTCTGCCTCGTCCGTTGTGTTTTTGAAGTTGTCAGAGCCTGGACCTGATTCTTCCACATCGGAGCAAGGTCCCCGGTCCTCTGCGTCGCTGGTGAGGGAGATCGCGCTCTGGAAGGAGCAGGGGAGGGAGTCCGCGCTCTAGGCGAGAGTCTGGGGTATGGAGGGGAGGGGCCCCGCTCTGAGAGTGTCTCTTGTGGACTGATTGCCCTGCGTTGCTGCTCTGGCCGTAGTGGGGCAGTCTGTTCCACAAGGCGAGATAGCAGATTCAGGATGGCAGAAGAGGTGGATTCAGATCTGCTGCTTCTGTGCCTCTTGCTGCAGTGAGAACTGGATCTCCTGCTGTTCCTGGAGGACCCACCATGGGAATCCCTTGCCTCTGAGGGGGATAGATGTCTGCGCTTGGCAGACTTCTTCCTGCCCCTCTCACCGTCGGCGTGCTGACAGGGGGATTATTCCCTGCTGTCAGCGCGGTGATCGCGGCTCCCTCGTCGGCGCTGAGGATCAGCGCAGTCTGCAGATCCGTAGCGGCGCTGACAGGGGGATTTCCCTGCCGTCAGCGCTCAGATCGCGTCTCCCTCGATCGCGGCTCCCTCGTCGGCGCTGAGGATCTGCGCGGTCTGCAGAGCCGGCGCGGCGTTGTGAAGAAGCCCGGGCTTGATGCTCCCGCGCCGTGCTCCGAAGCTCCCCTTGAGCGTGTCGTGACGTGCTGGGCTGGGGGGAGGGTTGTCTGCTGACGTCAGGGCAGGAGCCGCTGCAGTCAATCGGCCGGGAGGAGGCGTTTCCGGAGGCAGGGCCACGAGGGCAGCACCATCGGCCGGCAGCAGGACCGCATGGTCGGGGGGAAGGGCCCGAGATGCTGCAAAACGGAGAGGGGCTTACCGGGACGGCAGAGGCCTCTCCGGGTGCAGGAAGTCCAGCGCGGCGGTCAGGAAGAAGCGCTTTGTTCTTCTTCAGCGCTTTTGCAGAGGCGGCGCTGGGGAGCTTCGGTAGGCCGGAACGCTCAACCACAGGGTGCTGAGAAGACTTGGGTTTATCAACAGACCTGGATTCGTTGCTTCTGGCGTTCTCCGGGTCCCGGGACGTGGAGGCTGCAGCGGGGGAGAGCAGGTCTCTCAAGGATTGCTCGCGGTGCTTCTTAGCTCTGGGGGACATCCGGCCGCAGCTATCACAGTTCTCCACTTGGTGAGACGCCCCCAGGCATCTAACACAGTGCTGGTGAGAGTCGGAGAGATTCATATTTCTGTTGCAGGTAAGGCACTTTTTGAAACCTGGTTTAGGCATTTTAGAGTAGAAGAGCTTGAAAGTCCGTCTTGAGGCAAAGGCGAAAGGAAAAAAACTGGCCGGCTAGGGGCGGGCTGGGGAGGTGGGCCCACCTCACACATGCTCAGAAGATTCTGAGCTATAGAGCACTTCCGTCACGGCGCCGTCGGGGGACGACACCAGGTGTGGCTGACACATCCTGCTTGTCCTAGGAGAAGCATGTGTAGGGGTTAGAATGAAGCAGTGGATTGCCTCTATTGAGAAGAAGCAACTGTAGATTCTAACACCAAGAGTCACAAGCATTTGATGATGACTGATCAGAAACCCTGTAAAGGCCAGGTTTGCTGAGCCTGGTGAGAGGTTGGATTCTTCAGACCAGGACGATGGCTCCCCTGTAGGGGAACATATGTATGATGGGCAAGTGAGGAATAAAACCTTCTTCTCCTGTGGGAAGAAAGTTTGGTAGGACATTTCCTACTTACTGGGACAGAAGAAGGTGTAGAAGAACCCTTAGGAACAGGTAAATCAGTGGACAACTGAGTAACCTGACGTAAAGACTCCTTGTTGAAAAGATTTTCTCCATTGCAAGGAGTATGTCCCAGTCGTTGTTCCCACTTGGCCAAATCTGAAGCTTGGAGCCAGGCTCTACGTCGTGCCCCTATAGCTATAGCAGAAGTCCTGCTAACAGACTCAAAAGAGTCTAGGGAAGCACAAGAAAGAAACCAAGAGATATTCTGGATATGCTTAAGCAGTGAGGAATAGTCTGTACTCCTGGAAACTGGAAGGAAAGGAATCAAAAGATGTAATTGCTTTGTGACCTCCTCAAGAGAAAGACTCATATAAAATATATATGAGAGAATTCTTGCAGAAAGCATAGATGTCTGGAAGGTTTGACATCAAAAGGTATCTAGTGTCTTAGACTCACGACCTGGCGGATAAGAAGAGTGCTTTTTCTTACTCTTTATCCGCCTCATTGCTGATTCCACTACTATGGAATGATGAGGAAGTTGAGTCTTTTGGAACCATGGAGAGGGGGGCACCTGATATAAGAGATCAGTTGCTCTGGGAGGTGGGGGTACCCTTAAAAGTGTTTCCCACATTCCTAGAAGGAGATCCTGCAAGGAATGATGCAAAGGAAGCATTATGTTGTCCTTTGCTTTGGTGGAAACAGCCTTGTGCAGGATCATGTCCTGGAATAGGAATGGCAAGGAATCTTGCTATATCCAGGAGGAAACTCTGAAAAGAGGGATCCCCAACAGGAATCTCCCTTGGACAGGTTAGATCTAAAGAACTAGCCTGAGCACCCACAGAGTTATCCAGAGATATAGAAATAGAAGATCCTGCAGGGTGCAGTGTGGAATGTTTAAGGGATGGTTGCTTGGACTAGTTGTCAGGAACAGCAACCGTCCTTACCACATTGTCCATGCCAGGTATCGACTCCAAGTTTGGTATAGAATGGAGCGATGCTGTTGTAAAAAGCATGGTAGGAGTTTGCCACGATGCTACTGTGGATACCGGTACTGAAGTCAATACCGGTACCGATGTCGGAGTCGGCTCGACAAAGACATCGGAGTAGTCATCGGTGATACTTCAATCGGTACCAAGGGAACCGAAAACCTCCGGCTGCTATCCTTGGTACTGAGCCACCGGTATCGATCGGTGTTGGTACCAAAATCTATTGGTACCCAGTCTTCCAGACTAGAAATGGATTCCAAACTCTGCCTCGAGGGTAAGGAGCCTGAGAAGCAAAGCATGGAAGGCACCGACTGTGAGGGTAATGAAGACATCGGTACCGACTTCGGTACCGTGTCCGATACCGGTGAATGAAGGTCTACCAGTGGCAACTCAAGAGGTCTCAGGGGAACCAAGAGTTGCGGTTCCGAGTCATCGGAACCGAGCCTTCAGTACCGCCGCGAGACGGTACCAAGGCGAGTCGGTACCCAGTCCTCCAAACTGGAGATCGATTCCAGACTCGGCATCGAAGGAAGCGAGGCTGTCGATGCACATCTGGAGGGTACCAACATCGGTGGCAGTATCGGTGTTGGAACCGATAAGGGAAAGACAATCTGGGACGTATCCATCGGTCCCGAAGACACCGAGGAGGCCAGATGACGATCCCTGGTGAGGAGTGTTTCATCCAACACCAGTGCCGATGCAGGGGTACCGGTACCGCTCGAAGCGGATGCCACCACCATGCACGGCTCAGGTATGTTCTGTGGGGGGTGAACCCCAGGAACAACCTGAAACCCCTTATCCGCTTTGGAGACCGAAGACTCCCGTCGGGGTTTTGAAGCCAGGAAGCCATCGAGGGCAAAGCCGGAGCTGTCTACATGCTGTGCATGAGACGTACCACTCGAGGACTGGCTAGTCTTAACAGACTGTTTGTGGGTTACCTGAATCAAAGTGGAAGAAGGGGACGGTGCCCCGAAGTTGGAGGGCAACCGTGTATCGAGGGATTCTCGATGTTGAAGATGTCTTCTCACCAAACTGTTGTCAGGACCCAAACAGGTTAGACACCGACTTTGAGGGTCTAAACATAAAGTTGTACCGCCACAAACTGAACATTTCGTGGCCATGAAGGAAAAATAGGGGAGGCCTGAAAGGCCTAAGACCCCATGACACTATGAAGAAAAAATATTCCGTTGAAAAGGAAAATCTTACAAGAAAGAAAAGAAAAACACCGGCGGTACCGGTGGCGTCGAGAAGACAGCCGCGACCACAAGAAAACTAATAAAAAAATAAGAATTTTCTGCGGTGACAGGACATCATCCTGCCGGCTCCGCGGAAAAACAAAAACTGAGGAGAGGCAGTTGGGAAAGGTGGGAAGACAGCACGCAGGCGTGGTGGGATGCTTCCAAAAGCTCTTTGACTGGACGCTGGGAAGCGTTCCCGCGCAGACTCCGTCGGTACCGATGTACCCATATGTGAAGACTCATTCCTGCTTGTTCCTGGAGATCATCTGTTACAGGTGAGTAACTACTCTTTCTCCAGGACCAAGCAGGAAGTCAGTCCTCACTTATGGGACTCCCCAGCTTCAGGCTACCGGGGACCCAGAGCTGAAAAATGAGCTCCCTCTAGCCTCAGCATCAGAGAAAGAATTTCACTGAAAACATACCTCCACCGGTAGCCCAACCAGAGGGCTGGCAGGGAGGAGTTGCCTAAACCTCAAAGAGATTCCGGAGCACTGCCTGACCAAAAGCAATGTCCCTGCGGGACTCCCTCTCCAGGCAGTAATGGGCCGCAAAAGTCTGGCTTGAGGACCAAGTTGCAGCCCTGCAGATGTCTGCCAACGGTACAGAGCGGAGATGAGCTACTGAGGCAGCCATTGCCCTGACACGGTGGGCCGTGATCCAACCCTGCAAAGTAAGGTCAGCTGCCCTGTAAGCCCAGGTGATACAGTAAGCCACCCAGATGGACAAGGTACGCTTGGACACAGGTACCCCCAAGTTATTGGGGTCAAAAGATACGAAGAGCTGAGTAGCCCTTCTATGCCCCTGCGTAACCTCAAGGTAGAAGGACAAGGCCCTCCTACAGTCCAGGGTATGCAGGACTGTCTCAGCCCGGCTTGCATGGGGCCTAGGGAAGAATGTTGGAAGAACCACCTCTTGGTTGAGATGGAAAGAGAAGACAACCTTGGGGAGGAACTTAGGATGAGTCCTAAGGACTACCCTGTTCCTATAGAAGCGAGTGTATGGCCTGTCACAGACCAGGGCTTGAAGTTCACTCACTCGCCTGGCCGAGGTCAAGGCTACTAGGAATAGAGTCTTCCAGGATAGGAAACGTAAAGGACATGTAGCCATGGGCTCAAAAGGTGGGCGAGTAAGTTGCTGCAAGACCACATTCAACTCCCACTCAGGGGCCGGTGGACGGAGAGGAGGCTTGAGCTATAGCAAGCCTCTGAGAAATCTGGACACCAAGGAGTGAACTGACAGAGTGTCCCTCCACCAGAGAGTGATGAGCTGCCAGAGCAGAGAGGTGGACCCGAACAGAATTGGACTTAAGGCCCTGATTTGACAAGTGCAGTAGGTATTGGAGCACTACTGGCACAGTGCAGGTGAAAGGATCTTCCTTGCGCTTCTGACACCACAAGGAGAACCTTCTCCACTTTAGGGCATATGTTTTCCTGGTGGATTGCTTTCTAGAGGCCAAAACCACGTCTTCCACCTCCGGAGGTAGACCCCAGGGAGCCAAGACTACCCTTGCAGCCTCCATGCCATCAGATGGAGAGATTTGAGATTGGGATGCAGTAGGGAACCCTGATCCTGAGATAGAAGGTCGGGTCAGAATCCCAGAGGCATGGGTGTCTCCACTGCCAGTTGAAGTAGCAGGGGGAACCAGGGCTGCCTCGGCCACCTGGGAGCAACCAGAAGTACTGAGGCCTTGTCCCTGAGAATCTTGAACAAGGTTCGGGTCACCAGAGGCGTGGGAGGAAACGCACAGAGCAGGCCCTGGGACCAAGAAATCAGGAAGGCATCTGTCGCCACCCTCAGGGGAAGTTGTTGCCTGGAACAAAACCTGATCACTATTCATGTAACAAATGCTCCACTTTAACTATTACGTTATGATTTTATAACGAATGGTGTGGGATACAGTATCCAGGTACTCAAACCATTTAAAATGAAAAGTTAGAAACAAAAAATAACTAACTCCGGAAAGGTCTCAGACTCAATAGCGCTATATTGACTTCAGTACATGAAATACTGTTAAGAGCTCTGGCAGCATCAATGACCAATCCGGAGATTGTACAAATCGCTGGTAAGTTCACTAAAGTATTATAACGACTTTCATCTAAAAAACCACACCACTGTGTCAGCAAAATGCTTATCTTAAAGAATATCGTGATGTTCGCAATTACATCACGATATTCTTTAAGATAAGCATTTTGCTGACACAGTGGTGTGTTTTTTTTTTAGATGAAAGTCGTTATAATACTTTAGTGAACTTACCAGCGATTTGTACAATCTCCGGATTGGTCATTGATGCTGCCAGAGCTCTTAACAGTATTTCATGTACTGAAGTCAATATAGCGCTATTGAGTCTCAGACCTTTCCGGAGTTAGTTATTTTTTGTTTCTAACTTTTCATTTTAAATGGTTTATGAGTACCTGGATACTGTATCCCACACCATTCGTTATAAAATCATAACGTAATAGTTAAAGTGGAGCATTTGTTACATGAATAGTGATCTACTTTTTGCTCTGATAAGGGACCATTGATTGGGTTGGAACAAAACCTGGGCAGTTGGTGATTCAGGGGACTGGCAAAGAGATCCATGGATGGAAGTCCCCATTTTAGGAAAATCTGTTGAACCACTAAAGGGTGCAGCTTCCACTCGTGGGGCTGCAATATCCTGCTTAAGCGGTCTGCCAGAAAGTTCTCCTGGCCAGGAAGATACACAGCCCTCAGCAACATCTGGTGCCTGAGGGCAAAAGAGCAAAGGGCCTGTGCTTCCAGGCACAGAGGCCTGGACCCAGTGAAACCCTGTTTGTTCACATAGAACATGGCTACTTGGTTGTCTGTCTGAACTAGAACAGACTTGTGGGCCAAGGAGTGAGAAAAAGCCTTGAGTGCTAAGCGAATAGCCCGCAGTTCCAGTAGGTTGATCTGTTGCAGGGCTTCCCATGGGGACCAGAGGCCTTGGGTGCAGCTCCCTTGACAGTGTGCACCCCAGCCCTGCAAGGAGGCATCGGTTGTCAACACCACTGTGGGGACAGCTACCTGAAAAGGCACCCCCTGCAGCAAGTTGGGGGGGTGTAGCCACCACTGAAGAGAATCCAGGAAAGGTTTGGATACCCTTACTTGGTCTCAAGGCTCCCTGTGGCCTGCCTCCACTGAGTTCTGAGGCACCACTGTGCAGGCCTCATGTGGAGGCGGGCATTGGGGGTCACATGCACAGTCGATGCCATGTGTCCCAGGAGCTGCAGACAGAGCCTGGCAGGAACCCTCATCAGACTGAGAAACCGGGATGCCAACTCCATGAGCCTTTGAGCTCTGTCCTCTGGCAAGTAAGCCCTTGCCTGCAGAGTCCAGCCGTGCTCCTATGAACTCGAGGTTCTGGGAGGGGAGCAAAGTGGACTTTGCGAAGTTTATGACAAAGCCTAGGTCTTGAAGGAGTGTGACAGTCCTGAAGGTGGCCTGCCTGGCCTCCTGGTAGGTTTGGCCCCGGATGAGCCAGTCGTCCAGATAGGGGAAGACAAATATCCCTTGAGTCCTCAAGTAGGCTGCCACCACAGTTAGGCACTTTGTAAAGACCCGTGGGGCGAAAGTTAGGCCAAAAGGCAGTACCCTGTACTGGTAATGGTTTCCTCCCACCACGAACCTGAGGTACTTTCTGTGGTCTGGATGAATAAGGATGTGAGTGTACGCATCCTTTAGATCTAAGGAGCATAGCCAATCTCCCTGCTGGAGGTAGGGCAGAAGTGTTCCAAGAGTAAGCATCTTGAACTTCTCTTTCCCCAAGAACTTGTTGAGGTTCCTGAGGTCTAGGATAGGCCTTAGGCCTCCTGTTCTCTTTGCCACCAGAAAATACCTGGAGTAGAACCCGTGCCCTTGTAGGCGAGGAGGTACCAGCTCCACCGCCTTGTCCAGAAGCAGACCCTGAAGTTCTTGGAGGAGGAGGGTGGTGTGCAGGAGAGGACTCAGAGGTTCTCCTGGAAAGTAGACAGGAGGTAGTTGTTGGAAATGAAGCATATAGCCCTGGTGAATGATGCTTAAAATCCAAGCATCCCCTGCAATGGGTGGCCACCGGTGGGCAAACAGGGCTAAGCGACCTCCTGTGGAGGGATGGGACAGCAGGGACAGAGAGGCTATGCTTTGGGAGTCAAAAAAAACCCTCCCTGCTGGGTAGGAGCAGGAGCCAGAAGCTTGGGGGTCTTCTGCCTATGGGGCCCATGTCCCTGCCCCTTGGCCTGCTGCCCCTGAGGGGGAGCTGGGGAGGCCTGGTATTGAGGGAAAGGTTTGTACGCAGACACCTTTCTCGGGTAGAAGGATTTTTTACCCGAGCCCTTCTTTTTGTGAGAAGGGGCCGAAGTCTTTCTGGACAGCCTAGTCCTGGTCAGCTGCTCAGTCTCGAGCTCAGCGGCCTTCTCGGCCATGGGATTGCCAAAAAGGTTCTCACCTCGGCAAGGGACATCGACCAACTTGTCCTGTACCCAAGGCTCGAGGTCCGATGACTGCAGCCGTGCCTGGTGTCGGGCTGCGATGCCGGCGGCCGCCACACGAGCCGAAGCCTCGAAGCCATCGTAGGCTGCTGGTGCCATGAATTTGGAACAGCCCCGGATTCCTGAAGACAAAGACTGGAACCTCTGCAAAGGTTCCCCGGAGAGACCAACAGAGAAACCGGCAAGCTCCTTTGCCAGGTCTCAGAGAAACATGCCCATGTACAGCTGGTATGCCCGGACACGGCAAGCAAGCATCGAGCCCTGGAAGCACTTTCTGCCAAACGCATCCAGGTTCCGGGCCTCCTTACCGGGGGGCACCGCAGAGTGCATCTTCTGGCTCTTCAGTCGATGCATGGCCGATTCCACCACCATGAAATGGTGCGGCAGCTGCGCCTTTTGGAAGCCAGGGCTCTTGCGGAGTCAATAAATGGAATCGACTCACTTGCTCAAGACTGGCGCTGAGGCTGGTGCCTCCCACATCCGGAAGAGGAACCGTTCCAGCATCGGAGGAACTGGCACAGTAAAGGTTTCCTTCGGAGGAGAGTCATACTGGAGGGCCTCGAGCTCCTCTGCTCGAGGCTCTTCCTCGGCGTCGACGGGAATCGCCAAGGCCTTGGTCATGTCCCGCAAGAACTCCGAGAACTGGGTGTCCTCCAGAGGGGACCTACTCTGGGGCTCGAACTGCGGTGAGTCCGACGGGACGAACCAAGTCCGGAAGTTATCGGGGGACTCCTCATACTTCGTCTCCCAGGCTGACTCATCGGAAGAGGAGTCAGGGGGCTCAGACCGCGCGGGTCGAGGTGGCACCCGCCCCGACACCGAAGGCACCGGCGTTGACGCCCTCGGTTCTGAGCAGGAGGTCGAGGGAGACCTTGACCGAGGACGACTGAGCCTTCATGGTCTCGAGTATCGGCTCGGTCTCCGGGGTCGACTTCGACGTCGATGTCCCGGTGGTCGGGGCAGATGCACCATCGAGGCTGGCCATCAGTACCCGCTGCTGCTCCATGAAGGCAGACAATCTGCACTCCAAGGCTGTCAGCCTGAGTCCAAGCTCAGGAGACTCAGCAGACACTGACTCGGGCCCCGGCGGCGGCGCCGGGCCTGACATCGGCTCCCTCGGAGGAGAGTCCACGAGGACTACAGGACTTATGTGTCCAACGGTCTCCGGCTCTACATGAGGTACTTTGGACGGCTTCTCCTGCTCCAAAGGCCCGGGACGGCGGTCGGGGGTCTTAGACCTGGCCCTCGAGGAACCAGGGATCTCTTCCGATGCCGCCCTCACGAGCCGTTTCTTCCTCTTGCGTTCCCGGTCGGGGGACCCTCTGTCCGAGGAACCCCAACGATGCTCGGGATCAGACTCACGAGACATCGAGGCCTCAGACAAGGTCCGGGCCCGGCCGGAGGCAGAATCCGAAAAAATCCTTTCCTTCTGGTGCTGACGGCTTTGAAGTGCCTTGGTGGACATTTTACCACACTGACCACAGATCATGGGATCATGATCTGGGCCGAGGCACCGAAGGCAGCAGTCGTGTGTGTCGGTGAGAGACATTAGGTTCTTGCACCGATCACACTTATTGAAATCACTGGAAGCCATCGGGGAAAAAAGGGCCCCCGCGAGGTCAAAAGACCAGCCTTCCAGGAAAAACAGAAAAAAGGGCGCGAACGCCAGCCACGAAGGGCAAAAACCGAAAAATAGAGAACAGGCTCGATACCGGTGTACCGAACCCGGCGGGAAGGGGAACCGGCATCGAATTCGGAGAAAAAAGCAAAGAAATCTTCAAAAAACGTCAACTTTTCCTGGGTGACTAGGACGAACGTCTGAAGGGCTCCACGCAAAAAGAGAGATTGAGCAAGATGGCACCTTTAGGCGGGAAAGGGACCGCGCATGTGTGTAGTATTCCCAAAGGCTTTCATAGAAAGCTGGGGAAATGCTCCGCACGGGGGCTCTATTGGCGCCGATGTCACCCATAAGTGAGGATTGACTTCCTGCTTGGTCCTGGAGAATCGGTCATGGTGGATGGCCACTTGTGGGTATACAGGATTAGATGTCCTCCTGTGAGCTGCTCTCCTCCTCGAGGTAGAGAGGCTATTCTTAAGGAGTCAAAAGCTCCCCCCAGGCTGGGCTGGGGGCCTGGGAGCCTTCTGCTTACGAGGGCCTTGCCCATGTCCCTTAGCCTGCTGAACCTGCTGGGGAGCTGTGGAGGACTGAATATGTGGGGAGCTTTTGTAAGCAGCCCCTTTCGTTGGGTAAAAGGGCTTTTTACCCAAGCCCTTCAGGAGAGGGGACAGCAGTCTTCTTTGAGAGCCTGGTCCTCGTCGTGAATTCGGACTCTAATTCGTTAGCGTTTTCCGTCATGGGTTTGCCAACGAGGTTCTCCCCTTGGCATGGGACATTGACCAATTTGTCCTGAGCCCACTGCTTGAGGTCGGAAGACTGTAGCTAAGCCTGGCGTCTGGCACTCTTGCCCGCTGCGGCTACTCTAGTTGCCGACTTAAAGCCGTCATAGGCTGCTCGAGTCATGAATTTGGAGCACTAACGGATGGCCTTGGACAGGTTCCTGAACTGCTGCAGGGGTACCTCAGATAGCCCTGCTGAGAACCCGGCGAGTTCCTTTGCCAGGTCTCTCAGGTACATACCCATGTACAGCTGGTAGGCTTGGATCCAGCTGATGAGCATCCAGCTCTGGTAGCACTTTCTGCTGAGGGCATCCAAGGTGCGCGCCAATCACACTTTTTTAAAATTTATTTATTTATCTATTTTCTTTTATACCGCCCCTTCCAGAGATCAAGGGCGGTTTACATGGAACAATTTATTTATTATTTATTTAACATTTTCTTCTATACCGCCCCTTCCGGAGATCAGGGGCGGTTTACATTAAACAGTGAACAGAACATTTGTATACATCTGTATACATTTACAAGGAACATTATGTTTTTAACTATTTACAAGCGTAATTACAAGGAACATATTTTTGAACGTTAACTAGAACAGTGCTTATCAAACTATGTACAGGTTATAATAACATGGAGCATAACATAGTTGATTACCAGTGGTTATTTATAGTAGTGATATAGCCGACAGTTTGAGTAGATCTTTTGCATATTGTGTGAAATGTTTTGCATGTTGTGTGAGATATGTAAGGTTTATTGAGTTAGTCGTTTGTTCTGTCTTGGGTACTGTGGATGTGTTTCTGTGATTGTTTTGGAGAGGTTTTTTGTTGATGTGGGATCTCAAAGTGTTTTGTAAAGAGGTAGATTTTTAGTTCCTTTTTGAATTGATGAAGGTCTTTTATCATGCGTAGTGTTAATGGTATTTCATTCCAGAGGGTGGGGGCAGCAAAGGAGAAAGCTCTATCGCTTGTCGCTTTAGTTTTTCTGAAATTTGTTTTTATGTTGAGGGAATGGATTGCATTCTGTCTGCGCGTTCTAGTTTCTGCTGGGGGGTGTATTAGAGTAGATAGTTGTGAGGGAGAGATTTTATTAATGATTTTGAAAGTAGTTAGGAAGATTTTATATTTTATTCGGCTGTTTATAGGGAGCCAGTGTAGGTCTAACAGAATTGGGGTCACATGGTCTGTTAGTTTAGCTTTTGTGATCATCTTGGCGCATATGTTTTGGGCTCTTTGGAGAAGGTATATGCTCTTTAATGGAAGTCCGTTTGGGAGACTATTACAATAGTCGAAATGGGGGGTGATGAGGGTGTTGACTACTGATCTAAAGTCATCTGTGTTAAGTAGGGGTCTCAGATGTTGTATTGTCTTGAGTTTATAAAATATGGTTTTTACTGTATGTTTTATGTGTGGGATCATGGTGAGTGAGTGGTCTATAATTATTCCAAAGTATTTTACCTCCTTTTTAACAGGTATAGGTGTGTTACTTATTGTGATTGTGGTTGGGTAGTTGCAGTCAGTGTCTGTTTTCCTCGTTATGAACATTGCTTCTGTTTTTTTGAGGTTAATGCTTAAGTGATTGTCTTCAAGCCATGTGGTAGTCTCGTTCATGCATTGGAGAAGGCTATCATATTTGGGGTTGTTAGGGTTTATGGGGATGGCAAGCATGATATCATCTGCGTATATGAAATGGTTGATTTTATGCTTCTTGAATATATTTGTGATGGGCTGGAGGTACAAATTGAAGAGGAAGGCGGAGAGGGCTGATCCTTGGGGGATACCCTGATCTTGTGGGAAAGTTTCTGATGTTTCTGTACCTAATTGTATCCGTATTAATCTGTGTGTGATGTATGATTTGAACCATTCAAGGACTGTACCTCCTATTTTTAGATTTTCTAGTCTGTTAATGAGTGTATTATGGCTGATGCTGTCAAATGCGGCGGAAAGATCTATGAAGAGGAGAAGGAAACCTTTGTTATTGTCATTAGTACCTCTGATGAGTAGGTCTGTCAGTGCGATTAGGAGAGTTTCAACTCCATGGAAGGGGCAGAAGCCAAATTGATGTGCATCGAGGAGTTTATGTTCATCAATGTAATCTTGTAATTGGAGTTGTATGGTTTTTTCTATTATTTTGGCGATTAGCGGTATGCTTGCTATTGGCCTGTAAGAGTTGGGGTCTTTTGGATCGAGTTTATTGTTTTTTTATTATGGGACGGATCAAGGAGAGCTTTAGGGCATTGGGCATAGTTCCTTGAGAGAGTGATTGGTTTACTATGTATTGGATGTTTTCTGCAAGAAAGTCCTTAGTATTCTTGATCCATGACACCGGGCATGGGTCAATCGGAGAGGTTGTGGTGTTGATCATTGTTATGATATTAAGGATGTGTTTTCGTTCAACCTTGTGAAAGGTTGTCCATTCATAATTAATGTCATGTTTAAATATTGTAGTGGTTGGGGAGTAAGATTTTGCCTTTAGTTTCTCAGCAAAATGTGATGCTAATGTTTGTATGCTTATTGTGTCTTGATTTGGTTCTGGGTTTTGTGTTTTTGTTAGTGTTTTTACAATAGAGAAGAGTTCTCTAGGCCGGTTGATAGCAAGATTTATTAATTTGGAGTAGTATTCTCTTTTTGAGTTGTTGATTGCATCCTTATATCTATTAAGTATGTTTATATATTTAGTTTTGTTATCGTGTGATTTTGTTTTTCTCCAGATTTTTTCTTGTTTACGTAGTTGCTTTTTTAGCAGGGCGATGTCTTTAGTAAACCATTTTTGTGATTCCTTCTTTTTCTTTTGCATCGTTTCAGTAGGGGTTGCTGCATCGTGGATTGTTTGGTTCCAGTTGTCTATAGTTTGGTCTATATCAGTAAGGCTTGTAGTGAGTTTGGGTAGTACCTTATCAAGGAATGTGTCATTTGTCAAAGCGGGGGAAACGTGAGTGGTGTGGTGTTGTGTTTGCAGGCTGTAGTGGTGTTTGTGCTAGTAGATGAAATGTTATCAGGTGGTGGTCAGACCATGGCACTTCCGTAGTTATTGGGGAAGAGTAGAATTGATGTAGGTTGAAGGGGGTAGGGAGGAAAATGAGGTCTAGCGAGTTTCCTTT
Source organism: Ichthyophis bannanicus (assembly GCA_033557465.1). Taxonomy (NCBI): domain Eukaryota; kingdom Metazoa; phylum Chordata; class Amphibia; order Gymnophiona; family Ichthyophiidae; genus Ichthyophis; species Ichthyophis bannanicus. The sequence continues at coordinate 27,747,803 of CM066049.1, forward strand.
ATTATGTGTGGGGGCGAGGACTATTTGGTTAAATCCCATGTGGGACATTGAGTCAATGAAGTTGTCTCTTTGGGATTGGTTCAGGGATGGGAGGTTAAGGTCACCTAAGATTATGAGGGGTTTTCTCTGAGATGCTGTGCGAGTTCAAGGATAGGGGAGAGATTTTTCTGATCAGCTGATGGGGGTCTATATATTAGGGAGAATGCTAGTGTTCTGTTTTCAATGTTTATTATGTCCATGCCTTCGACATTGTTTGAGTTCGTTAGGGTGTATTGTAAGTCTTTTTTAGTGAGAATGAGTATGCCACCTCCTCTTTTTGTATCACGGTGGCAGTTGAATATATCATATTGTGATATGTGGAGCTGATTTAATAGTATTGTGTCTGTAGGTGTTAACCATGTTTCAGTAATGAAAAAGATGTCAGGTTGTTCGTCCCTTATTATGTCATTTACTATTGGTATTTTGTTCCGTATAGAACAAATGTTTATTAAGATCAGTTTTAGTTTGGTGTCTGTGTTGGGGGAGGATTTTTTGTTGTTGAGGTCTTTACAGTTTATGTGGATTACTCTAGGAGGATGTCTGTGGTTGCTGTTGTTTGGTGGAAGGTTGAATGGGTGATAGTGTAATAGGGAGCGTGATAGGTTGCGGTTGGGGTTGTGGATGATAGGGATGCTATTACAAGGGGGGTTGTTGGGTTTATATGTGTAGATTAGTTGCAATAGGAGGGCTATTAGTAGGAGAGTGGTTGGCAGTGTTTTTATTTTTAGGTAGGCCATTATGTTTTATTATGAAGAGATGGGTTTCTTGGTGGTCTGTGCTAGGGGGCTAGTATGTGGTAGGGATGGGTTGTACGTGTTTCAGGTGTACTAATCCAGTTTGTAGTATGGTTCACAGCGCAGTGTGATTTACAGTACTAATGTAGTTCACAGTATGCTATAGCAGTTTACAGTGTACTTTAGGTCGATTAGAGCAGAATGGTGTCTGGGTGGCTGTTTAGAACACAAGTTTACACCACGTTTTGCAATACTTATAAAATTCAATGCATTAGTGTAGTTTGCAGTGTACTAAATCTGTTAACAGTGTATTACAGGTCAAAATAGAACAGCAAAGTATCTTAGAATGGCTGTTTGCAACAATTGTATAAGTTTGTTGCAATGTCTCAGCTAATTTGTAACAACAGAACAATGATTTGTAATTTGTAAGTGTAGCTTATTTATACTTTGTAAGAACTACCCTGCAACATTTAACAATTGGGAGCTATCTGGTGGTAGTGTGAGATTAATTAACATCAAAGGGTCCAGATCAGGAGTTCATAACTTACAGACTTTAGTTGCGAGGCTTGATGAGTTGATGCCTCTGTTTTGTTTCAGGGCAAATCGTGCCGTCTGTTAGTCTCTGCTGTGTAGTTGTAACGGTGCCCCGCCTAAGGACCACGCCAAAGGGCCCTCTGGCGAGGCCCTCAGGCGCGGGCCTGACCAGGCGCGGGCCCGCCTGGCGGCGGCTTTCTTAAATGCCGGCCTGCTGCTCCTCCCTCTCCCACAGCCCCCGATTGGGCTGGAGGTGTTGCTCGGGAGGCTGGCCGGGTCGGCGATTCAAACCCCGATCAGGGGGAAGAAGATGGTGCTGAAGTTATCCCGCCAGCGGCGGCTTTCTTAAATGCCGGCCTGCTGCTCCTCCCCCTCCCACAGCCCCCGATTGGGCTGGAGGTGTTGCTCGGGAGGCTGGTCGGGTCGGCGATTCAAACCCCGATAAGGGGGAAGACGATGGTGCTGAAGTTTTCCCGCCGGCGGCGGCTTTCTTAAATGCCGGCCTGCTGCTCCTCCCCCTCCCACAGCCCCAGATTGGGCTGGAGGTGTTGCTCGGGAGGCTGGCCGGGTCGGCGATTCAAACCCCGATCAGGGGGAAGAAGATGGTGCAATTTAACAATCTTGTACACTTCTGTATACATTTACATTGAACAGTAGAATACAACTATGTACAGGTAATAAAACAAACAACTGTCAAACTATTTACATTGGCTATTTACAGAGGCTATGTATAGTGCGTTACAGAGTTGGATAGTTATTGGGCATGTGTAGGTATTGGAATTAAATTTCCTTTTTTTGTCGTAAGTCAGGAGTGTGTGTGGCGGAGGACTGTTAGGAGTTAGTTAATTGTAATTTCAGGGGTTTTGTGTTTGTGTGACTGTGGTTGCTGTGGAGCTGGACTTGGGGGGTAGGGGATTTCAAAGTGTTCGGAGAATAGGTAAGTTTTTAGTTCTCTTATGATGTGAAGGTGTATTGGAAGATCATTCCAGAGCGTAGGGGCAGCGAATGAGAACGCTCTGGAGCTTGTAGTTTTCTTAGACTTCCTGAAGGCTTCTGGTGTGTTAAGGGAGTGGGCTGCGTTTTGTCTGAGTTCTCGTTTCAGTTGGAGCGTGCAGCAGTGTGGACAGATGTGAGGGAGCGATGCTGTTTATGAGTTTGAAGGTTGTTAGGATTATTTTATATCTGATTCAGCTATTTATAGGGAGCCAGTGTAATACCAGCAGTATTGGGGTTACGTGGTTTGTTAGGCGAGCTTTAGCAATTACTTTTGCGCAGATGTTCTGGGCTCTTTGTAGCAGGTAGGTGTTTTTTTTGTGGAAGGCCAATTAGGAGACTATTGCAATAGTCAAAGTGGGGTGTGATGAGTGTACTGACTACAGATCTAAAGTCATATGTTTCAAGGAGAGGCCTTAGGTGTTGCATAGTTTTAAGTTTGTAGAATATGGTTTTTACTGTGTTTTATGTGCGGTAACATGGTGAGAGTGTAGTCTATTATTACACCTAGGTATTTGACCTCTTTAACAGGTATGGTTGTTTTGTTGATTGTGATTGTTGTTGGGTAAGTGTCCTCAGTCATAGGTGTCCTTGTTACTAACATTGCTTCCGTTTTTTTAAGGTTTATGCTGAGGTAGTTGGTTTCCATCCAAGAGGTAGCCTCAGCCATGCATTCGGATAAGGTGTCATATGTGGGGTTTTTAGTGATTATGGGGATAGCGAGCATGATGTAGTCAGCATAGATAAAATGGTTAATCCTGTGTTTTTTAAATATGTTTGTAATAGGCTGAAGGTACAAGTTGAAAAAGAGGGCGGAGAGAGCTAATCCTTGGGGTATTCCCTGTCCTTGGGGGAATGTTTCTGATGCTTCTTGGTCTATTTGGACGCGTATTAGTCTGTGTGTGATGTAAGACTTGAACCAATTGAGGACAGTCCCACCTATTCCTAAGTTTTCTAGCCTATTGATCAGCGTGTGGTGGTTGATGTTGTCGAAGGCGGCAGAGATGTCTATAAAGAGGAGTAGGAAGCCTTGGCTGTAGTCATCTGTACCTCTGATGAGAAAGTCCATCAGTGTGGTTAAGAGAGTTTCTACTCCATGGAAGGGGCGGAATCCAAACTGGTGTGAGTCAAGAGGCTTGTGCTCATCAATGTGTTCTTGTAATTGTAGTTGGATTGTTTTTTTCTATTATTTTAGCAATAAATGGAATGCTTGCTATGGGTCTGTATGAGTTCGGGTCTTTTGAGTTGAGCTTACTATTCTTTATTATTGGGCGGAGCGTTGTGAGTTTTAAGGCATCAGGTATGATGCCTTGAGAAAGGGATTGGTTCACTATGTGTTGTAAGTTTTCAGCCAGTTCATCCTTTGCACACTTAATCCATGACACAGGGCATGGGTCGAGTGGGGAGGTTGTGGTATTAATCACTGTTATGATCTTGAGGTGGTGTTTTTGATCTACCATGTGAAAAGTTGTCCATTTGTTAATGATTTTTGTGCTTGAAGGTAGTATTGCTGTCAGGGTACTGGGTTTGCTCTTTAGTTTCTCTGCAAAACGTGTTGCTAGAGTTTGTACACTTATTGCTGGTTGTCTAGGCTCAGAGTTTTTTGTTTTTGTTAAATGTTTTTACAATCACTAATAGCTCTCTAGGGCGGTTGATGGCTGAGTTTATTACTTTAGAATGGTAATCTCTTTTTGATTTGTTAACTGAATTCTTGTATTCGTTGAGTAAGTTCATGTATTGGGATTTTTCTTCATCTGATTTTGTTTTCCTCCATCTCTTCTCGTTTCCTCAGTTGTTTTTTTTAGTTTTGCTAGTTCTTTTGTGAACCATTTTTCCGTTTTTTTTATTTGTCTATGTATGACTTGTGTGGGGACAGCTGCTTTTTGGACTGTTAAATTCCAATGTGTTACATTTGAATTGATGTCTGTTGAGTTTGTATTGAGTATGGTTAATACTTTGTCAAGGAATGCATTTTTCTCGAAGTGTGCGAATCGTGATGTATGCAGTATTGTGCATGCGGTATTTACTGGTGCTTGTGCCGGGAGGTGGAGTGATATAAGGTGATGGTCGGACCATGGTACTTCGGTTATAGTTGGCGGGGTATGCAGTTGGTGACTATTAAGTGTGGAAGGGAGGAAGATGAGGTCTAATGTGTTGCCTTTTTTGTGTGGGGGCATGTATTATCTGTGTATAGCCCATTTGTGTCATAGCGTCCATGAAGTTATCCGATTGGGAATGGTTCAGTGATGGGAGGTTCAGGTCACCTAGAAGTATGAGTGGTTTGCTTTGAGATGCTGTGCATGCGAGTTCAAGGATGGGAGTGAGGTTTTTTTGATCAGTTGATGGGGGTCTATATATGAGGGTGATTGCAAGGGTTCTATTTTCTATATTAATAATGTCCATTCCGTCTATATTATTTAAGTTTGTTAGGGTGTATTGTAGGTTTTTTTTGGTGAGTATTAGAGCGCCACCTCCTCTTTTTACATCTCGATGACAGCTGAATATATCATATTGATGTGTGGTTAGCTGATTTAATAGTATAGTGTCTGTGGGTGTGAGCCATGTCTCAGTAATGCAGATGATGTCTGGGTTTGTGTCTTTTAAAATGTCATTGATTATTGGTATTTTGTTTCGTATGGAACGAATGTTTATTAGGATGAGTTTTATTTTAGCGTCAGTATTATCTGCATTGTCATTTATAGTGCTATGGGGTTGGTGCTTTATTTGGATGAGTCTATGATGGTGTTTGTCGGAGTCGTGGCGTGAGTAATGATTGTGAGAGTGTGTGTATGTTGAGCTGTGTGGTGGACTTCGGTAATGATTATGAATGGTTGGGAAGTAATTATAGTGGCTTCGGTAATGATTGTGGATGATGGGGGATGTTATTGTAGGGGCTTTGGTTGGTTTTGTATGTTTAGATATGTTGTGTCAGGAGTGTTATTAGAAGGAGAGTCAGAGGGAGGCTTACAAGATTTGTAGGAGACATTATGTGTGACATTAAAGCTACTGGTATCCATGGAGGAAAGAAGTACCCCAGTGAAGTCTGTGATAAGGAAGCTTATCATAGTTCAGGAAGGAGCTATAATAGAGGTGAAGTGACTCTGAACAAGCAACCTGTCCGTTCTGGTAGAAATAATAAAACAGAATGTTTCCATAAAAGACTACCAGTCCCAGAATGCACCAGGTTTCCAACAGCCATTAGAAGAGCTGAAGTGGGGAAACGTGTGTTCAATCAGGAGGGCTATGAGGTAATCCCCAAGCACTCATCTCCAAGGGCAGGGCTTGATTCAGCACAGCTGCGCTGTGCTAGGGTGGAGCATGCATCTAAGCAGGATAAAGGTAAAGCTTATTCTACAGAGAATCATCTTCTTCTTGATCAGAAGCACCTTGATCATCCTGACCATCATCATCAGCAGAAGCCAGAGCTGACGGACGGAGAGAGAAAGGAACACTTTGGAAGAAAGAAGAGAAAAGCATTTGGGAGGTCTAAAGGAGTCCACAGCAGCACGTATACTGGGAGGCATTCCAGAGGCAAGCATACACCATTGGACTGGGGAAAGCCAGAGGAGTGGGGTTGCAGAGCCAGGAATCCCCGGACGACACCGGTGAGGGAGACGGCTGCACTTGGAAGGGATCCTAAGACCAGTGCAAGAAGGTATGTGAAGAGAGATCCAGTGTCCAGGGATCTTGATTGGAAGGCTGGACATAAGAACTGGACTACATACTGGCCAGGATATTTAGAGAGGAACTCTAACAGCAATGGAAGCTCAGGTATGAACACTGATCTATGCCCTAGCTCTTCACTGGTAAGACAGCAGGGAAACAAGTATTGTCCTGAGAGTGTTCCATTGAGAAATTCCTCTGTGCCAATCCATGATATTGAACCCATGATAGTTGAAGAAGGGGAAGATGGTATAAATGGGGACTTTGAATACATGGATTGCTCTCTGTCTAAACTTCTGTGGTAATATGCTGTCACAAAATACAACAACCATCACAAAGAAATATAAACTTGTTCTTTAATCTACTCAGAAAGGCTTCTGAGTAGGATTTGAGCCACGTAATAGAAGGTAAACCAGCCAAGAGGGTTTCAGCTGGTAATTGTTAGCAATTGAGCCTTGCCTAATTGCCTGTGAGCTCTAAAGGGACACTTCTGAGTGTGTGTGCAGATACAAGAAGTTATCCCTGAAAAAGAACAGTTTTTTTTTCTACTTTGTGGGTTTTGTTTGTTCCTTGAAGCACTGTTAAGAAGATATTAACAGGAGCCTACAGAAAAGACCTTTCTGTTCCCATCAAGGTCTTTATTCTTTGATTTGAATGCTTAACAAGTTCAGCTGTTGTTTTTCCTTATTTGTTTTTCTAAGTATAATACTGAAAGCAAGTATTCCTTTTTATGTGCTACCAAGTATATCTGTGTTGGGAGAAATAACCCATAAATAAAATATCTTCTTTGCTTTACATTCGAGCAAGCACAACTAATTTATTGTGAACGGCTGAGTCTGGTATGAATGGACTACATTTCCCACAATCCTTTGCAAGTCATATTAATATTTGCCTTTGCCAAGACTGTGGACATTCTCACCCAGCGCCCCCGTTTACAAGTCGAAGACCCATAATGCTACCTATTGGAGAAAAAGGGCATGCCAAAAGGAAGGAAAAATGAAGGGACCTGAGACTATGCCAGGGCAGGGGTTTGGGACGCAGGAAGAGTACCGGGTCACAATCAGAGAAAGTTTGAAACTCAAGTAGAGAAAAGACAAAAAAATTTTTCCAGGGGAAAGCAGACAGATGTCCAAAGGGCTTCGTGGGAAAAGGAAGACTGAGCAAGATGGCACCCTTGGGCGGGAAGGGTACCACACATGCGTGGTGGCACCTCCCAAAGGCTTTTCTTTGAAAGCTGGGGAGATGCTTCCACGAAGGCTCCATTGGTGCCAACGTCACCCATATGTGAGGACCGATTCCTGTTTGCTCCTGGAGAACTGGTGAAGTCTCATAAGTTGAAAGGTCTGGACCCTACTCTGCTCCTGAACACTGTTCTCTACCTCTACCCTATTTCTATAAAATCGGCCACTTGATGCTTTAGTGCTATTATAGAATTCACTCTTCATTCTGCACTGGATAGGACTGCCCTGAGCATGCCTATCCGGTCTGTCCAAGGAAGAATCATCCTTGGCTCAACTCTGACCTCATTTTATTTATTTATTTATTTATAGCTCTTCTATACCGCGCTCTTTTTCATCAGCGCGGTTTACAATGAACAAGAATACTCACAGCAAGCAACAGGTTTACATGAAACAGGAAAATTCAACTGGGATTCAACTTGGTGAAACTATGTACATATATGTTATGAAATTATATACAATGAAGAGAGATTTTTCTCCTAGGACAAGCAGGATAAGTCTGTGTGTACTTAAAAAAATTTCATCAAACTGTGTGTTGCTGGAGTAAGCAACCCTCATCATTCACTTTAGTACCTACACTTGGCCAGGAAAGCTGAATTTCATTTCATCTGCAGACAAACCAAACACTGACCACTAGACTGGTTAATCAGCTACATAATACCTCCCCCTTGGAAGCACCTTCCCCCACTTGCTGCCAATAAACTAGCTGAACGCTTTTTACAGAAAATAAAGAATATTCAATATTCCCTGTTTGATCCAGCTCCTCTATTTGTTTCTGTTGTGGATGCCAGTTAACTCACACCCTGCAGGATTACCATACACTTTCTGTACACTTTTTTTACCAATTTTACTATTCCTGCCCGGTGTGAAGTAAGCAAAGTTGCAATTTTACTGAGGCACTCAGTAGCCTTTACTGACACGCTACCAGCGAATATCCTGAAAAAGCTCCTGAATAGTCTCTTGCCTTTCCTTCACTCCATGGTTATGCTGGGTCTTGTACAGGGGGATTTTAGAATCATAGAAATATGACAGAAAAAGACCACATGGCCTATCTAGTCTGTCCTTCCATATCAACAACTACAACAGTCCCCTTTTTTTCCTTTAGAGATCCTCTGTGTTTGTCCCATGCTTTTTTAAATTCAGTTACTGTCCTCATCTCTAACATCTCCACTGGGAGACTATTCCATGGATCCATCACTCTTTCCGTAAAGAAATATTTCCGCAAATCACTCCTGAATCTATCCCCCTTCACCCTCATTCCCTTGTCCCCTCATAGCAGAACTTGCTTTCAATTGAAAGAGGCTCTCCCTCTGAACATTTATGCCACGGAGGTATTTAAACATCTCAATCATATCACCTCTATCCCGCCTTTCCTCTAAGGTGTACATATTAAGATTCTTAAGTCTCTCCTCATATGCTTTATAATGAAGACCACTAACCATTTTAGTAGCCACCCTCTGCACCGACTCCATCCTCTTCACATCCTTTTGAAGGTGTGGTCTCCAGAATTACACACTATACTCCAAATGAGGTCGCACCAAAGACTTACACAGAGACACTATCACCTCCTTTTTTCTGCTAGCCATTCCTTTCTGTATGCACCCTAGCATCCTTCTAGCTTTTGCCATTGCCTTTTCTACCTGTTTAGCTACTTTAAGATCATCAGACACAACCACGCCTAGGTCCCGCTCTTCTTTAGTGGACAAAAGTACTTCACCCCCTATACTATATATTGCTCCCTTGGATTGCTGCAGCCCAAATGCACGAACTTACATTTTTTAACATTAAATCCCAGCTGCCAAATTCTAGACCATTCTTCAAGCTTAGCTAGATCCCTCCTCATGTTATCTACACCTTCCTGGGTGTCTACTCTATTGCAGATTTTGGTATCATCCGCAAAAAGGCAAACCTTACCCGACAGCCCTTCCGCTATATCACTAACAAAGATGTTAAAAAGAATTGGACCAAGGACAGATCACTGGGGCACACCACTGGTAACATCCTTCGCTTCAGAGTGAGCCCCATTTACCTGTACTCTTTGTCGCCTACCATCCCAACGAATTTCTAACCCAAGCAGTAACTTTAGGGTCCATACGCTAGGGTGCTCAGTTTGTTTATAAGTTGCCTGTGAGGAACAGTGTCAAAGGCTTTACTGAAATCTAAATACACCACATCTAGGGCTCTCCCTCGGTCCAACTCCCTTGTCACCCAGTCAAAAAAATCAATCAGATTTGTCTGATAAGACCTGCCTCTGGTGAATCCATGCTGCCTCGGATCCTGTAATCCGCTGGACTCCAGAAACCTCACTATTTTCTCTTTCAGCAGCGTTTCCAATAATTTACTAACCACCGAAGTTAAACTAACCAGCCTGTAGTTTTCAACCACATCCTTACTTCCGCTTTTGTGTAAAGGCACCACATGAGCCTCTCTCCAGTCCTTTGGCACCACTCCCGACTCCAACGAGGCATTGAAAAGGTTAGTCAGTGGAGCTGCTAGAACGTCCCCAAGTTCCCTCAGTATTCTCGGGTGTATCCCATCTGGTCCCATCGCTTTGTCTACTTTAAGTTGAGATAGTTTCTCACGAACACAGTCTTTTGAAAATTGTTCAAGATGTCCTTTGCTTCTGTTCCTATTTGTGGGTGTTTTCTGAGGTCCTGCTCCTGGTTCTTCATCTGTGAACACAGAACAAAAATATTTGTTAAGCAATTCCGCTTTATCCTTATCAGCTTCTACATATTCCTTCCCTGCACCCTTGAGTCTGACAATACCACTCTTGCCCTTCCTCTTCTCACTAATGTATCTGAAAAATGTCTTATCCCCCCATTTTATTGCATTGGCTATTTCCTCCTCCTTTTGAATCTTTGCCTTCTTGACTACTTTGCTAGCTTCTCTAAGTTTTTCCAAATACAGATGCCCGTCTTCCTCTCTCTGTGATCTCTTGTATTTCATGAAGGCCTCCCTCTTTTTCTTCACTTTTTCAGCTACTTCTTACGAAAACCATAGCGGTCTCCTTTTCCTTTTACCTCTATTTACCATTTTAACAAAAAGGTTGGTTGCCCTTAAAATATCCCCTTTCCATTTTTCCCACTGTTTTTCTACATCCATCAGCTGTTCCCATCCAACAAACGACTCCCTGAGGTATTGGCCCATCTTCACAAAGTTAGTCTTCCTAAAGTCCAAGATCCTCGCCTTTGAATGGATTCTAACAGCCCTAGTCCTAATACTGAACCACACCATCTGGTGATCACTGGATGCAAAATGATCTCCCACTACAACATCAGAAACACTTTCAGCATTGGTAAGCACCAATTCCAGTATGGCCCCTTCACGTGTGGGGTCTGTTACCAATTGCCTGAATAGTTCTCCCTGTAGAGAATCCAGGATCTCCTTACTTCTAGATGATACTGCAGCAGGAATGTGCCAATCAACATCTGGCATATTGAAATCTCCTATCAGTAGCACTTCCCCTTTCCTAGCAATGCTGCACATGTCTTCAATTAACTCTCTGTCCACCTCTTCCTCTTGTGAGGGAGGTCTGTATATCACACCAATGTAAATAGATTTCTCTTTCCCTCTTTCTAGTTTAACCCACAATTCCTCCCCTCTCTCTTTTAAGCTCTGTAATTCCAAAGCTTTAATAGTAGTTTTAAATTTGAGGTATTGCTCCAATATTATCTCTAGAACTTTAACTTGTTATACATTCCCATTCATTATATACTCAATTTAATCTATGACATTTAAAGCAACTGGTCTCAGACTTCTAAGAGCTACGGCCTTCATATGACATCGACCAAATGCTCTATTTTGCATCAGTGACCAATAGTGTTGCTTATATCAATTAACTATATCAAACGTGGATATATAAAATGTAGTTCCACAAAATAAGCAAATATCCTTTTCCTTCTCAAGCTAATCTTCAATGTACCCAACGCCAGTCTCAGCGCTGCTACGTTTCACTGCCAAGCTGTTTCATCAGGGGTTTGTTTTCCTGAATGTATCCTCAATCAACTTCTTCAAAACACTTCTCCATATTTTTCCACATTCTTAGCACTGTATAAAGGGAATCACATGCTAGTTCTCTGTTGTCAAATTTAAATACAGATTTCTATATCAGTTGTGCAACAATGTAACCAAAAGAATTTTACCGTTAACTTCACTTCAGGTTTCTTTCAACTTCAAACCGTTAGTTCTTTCAACGCCATGCATGTGAACTGCCTGCGGGATGGGCCTTATATCAGGTTCAGACCTCCTGCTGTTTAATGTGGCTTTCCTGTGCTAAACGCACAGGTTCCAATCTATTTGTGTATTAAGCGCCCCCCCCCCCCCCCCCGGTCTCACTGACTGTAAAGTAAAGATCCATCTTTGTTCTTTTATTATTAGTGATTGATCTCTCAATTTTCCCTCATGTCCCGTCATAATTCTATCTACACAGAAACATCTCAAATCTTCAAATTTATGATTTTCCTGGAGACAATGCTCAACAATCGGGGCTGCCAATGTCTTACATTTCAACTTGCTTCGATGTTGATTGTTTAGCACAGGAAAGCCACATTAAACAGCAGGAGGTCTGAACCCGATATAAGACCCACCCCGCAGGCAGTTCGCATGCGCGGCGTTGAAAGAACTAACGGTTTGAAGTTGAAAGAAACCTGAAGTGAAGTTCACGGTAAAATTCTTTTGGTTACATTATTGCACAACTGATATAGAAATCTGTATTTAAATTTGACAACAGAGAACTAGCATGTGATTCTCTTTATACAGCGCTAAGAATGTGGAAAAATATGGAGAAGTGTTTTGAAGAAGTTGATTGAGGATGCATTCAGGAAAACAAACCCCTGATGAAACAGCTTGGCAGTGAAACGTAGCAGCGCTGAGACTGGCGTTGGGTACATTGAAGATAAGCAAATATCCTTTTCCTTTTCCTTCTCAAGCTAATTTTGTGGAACTACATTTTATATATCCACATATTTGATATAAGTTAATTGATATAAGCAACGCTATTGGTCATTGATGCAAAATAGAGCATTTGGTCGATGTCATATGAAGACCGTAGCTCTTAGAAGTCTGAGACCAGTTGCTTTATTTATTTATTTATTTATTTGAACAGCTTTTATATACCGCTGCTTCCAAGGATCAGCAGCGGTTTACATTACAACAATAATCAAACAGGTACATATAACTTTATGAACTATATTACATTATAACATGAATTGTATAGAACATCATTAATGTATTACAATATAAACTGAGTATATAATGAATGGGAACGTATAATAAGTTAAAGTTCTAGAGATAATATTGGAGCAATACCTCAAATTTAATGCTCAACTGTCATTTTGCTCTATTGAATTGACCATTGTTTCGTCTTAATAGTAGTTTTTACATATAGTGCCACTCCTCCTCCCCTTCTTCCTACCCTGTCCTTTCTGAATAAAGTATAGCCAGGTATAGTTACATCCCAATCATGGTTGTCTGTGAACCATGTTTCTGTAACTGCCACTAAATCCAAGTCAGCCACTCCCACCAAAGCTTCAACACCAGGGATCTTATTACGGGCACTGTTCCCTCTAAGCTGTGCGCGTGTGCGCGCGCACACACCTTGCCGAGCGAGCGCACATACTTTGCAACAGAGCGCACAAAAATTACGGTTCTGATTCTGATAGAAAACAACACAGACATCTTAAAATTTAAAAGTTGTTGTGTATTTATGGTTTTCACAAGTTCTACAATATTTTCTAGTGCAATCAATGTGGTGTACATACTGCATTCTGACATGTAGTCAAATTTTAAAGTATATAGCTCCGAGTGTCGTTATGTGGCGCACAAAAATTTAACCTTCCTTCAAAAGCTGCACACAGCTGAAATATTATGCGCACACAGCCTACAGAAAATTAGAGGGAACATTGATTACGGGCATTTATACATACTGCTTTCCATATGTTACCCCTGTTACCCATTTCCATAAAGTTATTTAATGTATCATCTACCTGGGGGCTTTCACTTACCTGGGGGCTTTCTTCACCCATCCCCAACAAATCTAGTTTAAAGCCCTCTTCAGTAGATTAGCCAGTCTACTACTGAAGACGTGTTGACCTTTCTTGGACAGATGGATGCCATCTCTGCTCGGCAACCCTTGGAACAGCATCCCATAGTCTAGGAAACCAAAACGCTCTCGATGACACCATCCACGCAGCCATGCATTCATCTCCAGGATGCGAGCGTCTCTGCCTTGGCCTTTACCCTCAACAGGGAGGATTGAAGAGAACACCACCTGTGCACCTAACTGCTTCACCCTCTGTCCCAGAGCCATGAAGTCACTTTTGATATGTTCCGAGGTATACCTGGCAGTATCATTTGTTCCAACAAGGATTAGCAACATTGGGTAATAGTCAGTGGGCTTGATGAGTCTTGGCAAACTCTCCGTAACATCTTGGATTTTGGCACCAGGCAGACAGCATACCTCTCTGGACATCCAGTCTGGTCAGCAGATGGACGCCTTAGTACCCCTCAGAAGAGAGTCTCCAACCACCACTACCCTTCGTTTCCTTGTGGTTACTGATTTTGCAACTTTGGGGTACTTGAGCTCTGGTATGCCGGTCTTGCTTTGCTGTAGCTGCCACAATTCTGTGGAACAACTTCTCTCCTTGGACCTTAGGTCCGAATTCTCCCATATGAAATTTGTGTGCTTTGAAAATTCATTATTTTATGCTAACCTTTTTGCACATTTAACCTGATTTTTTGGCCCTGTATGATCTGTCACTTTGCAGTTGGCTGATCTTTCCAAGGCTTTTCTGGTTTGTTTTCCCCCGAACCTTGTGTATATCTTACATACTGAAACTTGTATTTACCTATTATGATTCCCTTTTCTATTTATCTTGTGCATTTTTTCTCCTCCCTTTACTGCATACTGTAAACTGCTTAGATACATTTTGGATTTGATTTGTGGTATATCAAATAAATAAGATTTCTTGGTAGATTTTACACTATGTGCATATTCATGACCTGGCAATTTTTCCCAGGTCTTCCAATGACAGCTAGTTCTACTCCTCTTAAAGGTCATACCTTGCTATCTCCCCTATCCCCTCCTGTTTTTCAAGCAATTCACATGTTTATTTCTGTATTGTTTTGTTTTTAATGAAACTGTTGTGCTACCACATCTTCCCTCCTCAGTCTCTCTCCAGTTTCTCCTGTCTTTTGTGTTTCCATAATTAACAAAAGGTTGCTGTAAACCACTATGATGTGCTAACCATTATCATATCATCAAATTCTTGCAAATAAATAAGCTGCAGATAGAGTTTTAAATGGCCAGAGGTTTTCGATTTTTGCCAGAGACGTTCAAGCTCTATGAAGTCACCTTGTTAACAGACTTACATGATACCAGGAAAACATAGTTACTCACTTGTAACAGGTGTTCTCCAGGATCAGCAGGAATCAGTCCTCACATATGGGTGACATCGACACCAACAGACTCCACATAGAGCATTTCCTAAGCTTTCAAAGAAAGCCTTTGGGATATGTTATCACACATGCGTGGTCCCCTTCCCGCCCAAAGTAGCCATCTTGCTCAGTCAGACTGAGCAGTAAAAACTAAAAACAAGGTAGGGAAGCAACTCCCAGGGGAGGAGGGAGGGTTGTGAGGATTGATTCCTGCTGTTTCCGGAGTACACCTGTTACAGGTTAGTAATTACGCTTTCTCCAGGAACAAGCAGGAAATAAGTCCTCGCATATGGGACTCCCTAGCTCCAGGCTGCCAAGGACTGAACCACAACAGCATCAACGGTGGCCAAATGTGCAGCCGCAAGCTGCAAAAGGCGAGTCCCCGCTGAGAGACCCTGCAAGACCTTAGCAACCAGCAACACTATCACTCTGGTAACCCGAACACAGAAGGGTCGGAGGATAGGAGTTGCCTAAACCCCGAGAATATTACGGAGTACTGTCTGGCTGAAAACACTATCCCTGCAGGACTCGCTCTCCAGGCAGTAGTGCGCTGCGAACATATGAATGGAAGACCATGTGGCAGCCTTGCAAATCTCCGTCACTGCTACTGAGTGGAGGCTGGCCACTGATGTGGCCATCGCCCTCATGCAATGCGCTGTGATCCAGTGCTCAAGGGAGAGGCCAGCTCGCTTGTAGGCGAGGGCAATACAGTCTGCCACCTAAAAGGACAGAGTGCATTTGGTCACCGGGAACCCCAGTCTGCTGGGGTCATAGGACACAAAAAGCTGAGGAGCTTTGCGATGGGCTTGGGTCCGCTGCAGGTAGAAGAACAGGACCCGCTGCAATCAAGAGTGTGGAGTATTAGTTCTTCTCTCCTAGCATGGAGCCGTGAAAGAAGGTGGGAAGGACCACCTCTTGGTTGAAGTGGAAGGAAGATACCACCTTGGGGAGGAATTTGGGGTGTGTGCGGAGCACCACCCTGTTCTCAAATATCAAAACTAGCATGTTATTGAGATCCACCAGGATACCATAAAAGATTAATCTACACAGATTAAAACCCAAGGCAAAGATTTCCATTCTGACTTTAAAAAAATAATCTACTACAAGGACAATTATGGATCAACCTAAAACCTAAGAGTGCATGTCCCACATAATGACCAAGGATACAAAAGGGGAATTCAATGTTAGAAGGAATGGCTTAAAACAAGCCCAATGATATAATCCTGTCAAATGACATAGAAGAGGCAATATTTGTTTTGGAATGGTCTTGCAAACCCTGAGGATACCTTTAACTTATATAAATATATAAATTTGTCCCAGTAAAGAAATCAAAACTACATGGATGGATTTGCTTTTATTATATTAGAATGAAAAATTACCTACAGAGATATTTGCACTGGCTTTCTCTGTGGTTTATTTTTCTTTCAAAAACAAAGCATTAGACCATAAAAAGTCCTGTACCCACAAATAAATTATCACTGATCTAGTGGTATAACTGACACAAACTAACAATTATGACCTCAAACATATGACTGCCCTGTGGAGAAGATATAGCACTTACCATTTATTTTGGGTCTCTCTCTGTGGGGTCCCATATCAGAACTGTGCAAAGACATGCTTTTAGGGAAATGTGGAGATCCATGGACAGTGTCGCATTTCAGCAGTTTTGAAGAACGCTCCCATGAAATGTCAATGTTTTCCTCACTGCCAGAATATTCTGTTAAGAGAACAAAATAAAAGAATCTCACTAAAAATCTCAGCTACCTACAAAGCACCCCTGCTTCGCTACCTACACTGAAGTTACAAACATTCATTAATGGATGAGCATTCTGTTTGTTTCATATGGAATATTGGAAAAAAATTATGTGAAAGTAATCCATGTCCATCTATAGGCACAATAATTCTCCAAAAAAAGATGGAAATTCATCAAATCTGGCATATAGGTAAAATAAAATCTCTCTCAGATGAATCTGAAAACTAGCAACAATGCAGTCAGTATTCATAACATTCATTCTGTTAAAATCTGTTTTTAACTGCCAAAATGATGTCATTTGAAGACCACCTCCTCTGGTTAGGTAAACTGTGTCTGTATAAAACTGCTGTGCTATTAAACGTCCCAACACTCGTCCATAAATACTGAAATCTCTCCATTCCTTCCTGCACCTGGTTTATACAAATCTAAGCATCTCTTTCCACCATACCAACCCATCCTCCCTCCTCTCCAAATAAGCATCCATGAACCCCGATCCATCAGGAAGCCCCCATAGATTGCCCAGGGTGAAGACAGAAGAAACATAGAAACATGACAGAAAAAGACCACATGACCTATCTAGTCTGTCCTTCCATATCAACAACTACAACATTCCCCTTTTTATCTTTAGAGATCCTCTGTGTTTGTCCCATGCTTTTTTGAATTCAGTTACTGTCCTCATCTCTACCACCGACACTGGGAGACTATTCCACGGATCCACCACTATTCCAGGACTTAGTCTTGTTTACTGATCATGTCACTTAAAGAGCAACACTGGAAGCCACGTGTACAGAAAGCAAGACTAAGTTCTTCTGTTGTTTGCACTGGGCAGCCTTTGGGGGGTTTTCTCAGTTATAGATTCAGGAAAAGTGGGGAGAGGGTTAGTTTTGATTTAGAGGGTGGAAGGAAGGAGAGCCGGGACCGTGAACAGCAGATGGCTTAGATAGTACACCAAGTGTGTTCACAGTGGGAGGAGTTGGGGATGTTGTGGGGCTCTCAAAGTGTGCATCAGCTGTAAGGAGAGAGGGGTTGCACTCATTCTGGGAGATTCTTTGTTTAGCTAATGTACCAAAAGCAGAAAAGTGGGCACTTAGAACAAGGAGGGAGGTGAGAATGAAGACAAGGCACTGGTACTCAGATAAAGCTTTGAATTTATTGAATGTGAAAGGAGCAGGGCCGGCCCGTACACTAGGAGGGCTAGGCAGCCACCTAGGGCAGAAGATCTCTGTGGGCGGCAGGCCAAGTGCTTCGGCACACATTTATTTATTTAAACATTTTTTTATACTGCTTTGTCCTTCACTCAGAGTTTACATTATGCCAAATGCCTCGAAGAAATGAACAACTGGCTCATAGCCAACAACCTAACAGTCAACTACAATAAAACTGAGGCAATGTTCGTCACTAGGAACCCCGCCTTCATACCTCCACAAACTATCAGCATCCTAGACAAACACACAGTAGTCAAAGAAGTTGTTAAGTATCTGGGCATCACACTGGACAGAGTGCTGAACCTGAAATCCCACATCACCAAAACTGCAAATAAGACATATCATCGATTGAAAACAATCAGACAAATCAAACCAATGCTCCGTCAGAACCACTTCCGCACAGTATGCCAAGCACTCATTACACCACTGCTTGATTATGGAAACTCACTATATCAAAGGCCTTCCTCAGCAGACACTCCACCCAGTACAGATGATACAAAACATCACAGCATGCATCGTTTACAGACACACCAAGGACTGAGCACATCACTCCCATCCTACAACTGCACTGGCTCCCAATGATGGCAAGAGCCAAATACAAAACAATAATGATCATCTTCAAAGTCATTCACCATCTCTCAGCAGACGTACTCCAAAACGTCATAACAAGGGATATCAGCAACAGACCAAGAAGATCCAATAATGACATGATCGGCACGCCTGCAGGCTATCACAATACCAAACAACCAACCTCAAAAAGAGCACCATCACTACTGGCATCCACACTATGGAACTCCCTCCAAACAAGCCTGAGGGCATTAGATGGCCTCACAGACTTTCACAAAGACCTCAAAACATTTTTATTTATAGAAACATATCAGCATCCAGGCAACATCCCAAACCCAAACTGAAATACAACAACCGCTGCCAACTAAGCACGCAGCCATCTTACCCACATACACAAGTTCATCATACTGAATTATTAAATACTCTCATGTTAAATGTTACCTTATATTGTATTGTCTATATGCTGATAAGTAACTGTACTGTCTAAATGTTTTTATGTACCCTAATGTTAAATGTAACCCTCCAATTGTGATGTGACGTGACCACCTTGATTGAAGGATAAGATGGCATACAAATCTGTCTAAATAAATTATAACTTGAAACATTATACATAGAACCGTTAAAGTTAATATAACAGAGCAGTTAAACAAAGGCTAATGTTGTACGAAGGGCAGGATATATGGGTAGAGGCGGTGTAAAAATTATGTACAGTATTATTTTATTTGAAACCTAACTATATACATTTTATATATTTTGTCTATTGTATACCAGTCCATATCAAAAAGGTTATTCATCGTTGGTCTAGAGCATGTTAACTTGGGGTTATTATGTAATATGGTCGAAGTGATTCTTGAACAGGTGTGTTTTTAGATTCTTTATAAAATCCTTAATGTCTGAAACTGCATGCATGTCAAACGGGAGAGAGTTCCATAATGTTGGAGCATAGAGCGATATTGCTCTTCCAGAAGTTCCAACTCTGGAATTCCACCCTCTCATCTACCCTGGATAACCTTGCCCCTCTTCAGCCCCGTTCCAGCAAACGTCCTCTCCGTTCCCATCCTTGGTATCATCCTGGTCTCCGTTTACACAGTTCCTACCTCCGTCGGGCTGAACGTCTCTGGAGTAAGCACCCTTCCCCTACCTCTCTCGCCCACTACCATACCTGTCATCGCCACTATCACTCCTTACTGCATTCCAGTAAACACACCTATTTCTCTGAGCGCATTTCGTCTGCCTCCAGTTTCTCTCGCCAACTTTACTCTATTGTTCGTTCTCTTTCTAATCCTCGATCTTCTGCATCCACATCCTCTCTCCAGCCTACTCCAGATCCCGCCCCCCTTGCCTCGCATTTCGCTGATAAGGTTCTCACTCTGCGTTCCTCCTTCTCCTCCTGCCCCCCCCCCATCCCCTCCTCCTTCCACTCCCTCATCAGCCCCCTCCTCTCCTGCTCAGGCTTGCCAGATTTTCTCTCATTGCTGGTCCTACTTTCGTCCCATCACCATCCCAGAGCTGACCAGGACCCTTGCCTCTACCCGTAAGACCACCTGCCCCTCCGATCCTATCCCCTCTACCTGGCTCTCCGAGTCCTCTCTGGCCCTTATTCACGCCATGTTTAACTCTAATCTTCTTTCTGATTCCTTCCCCTCTCTTTGGAAGCACGCTTTGATTAGACCCATCCTTAAAAAGCCCACATTGGACCCCTCCATCCCTGCCAACTGGTGTCCTATTTCCAACCTCCCATTTCTTTCCAAACTCCTGGAGAAATTGGTTTTTGTTCAGCTCTCCTGTCACCTTGACGCCACCCTTTCCCTTCACCCCCGTCAGTCTGGTTTCCGTCCTGGGCACAGTACGGAATCTATTCTCCTCTCTGTTATGAATGAACTTCACTCCGCACACGATCGTGGCTCTGTCTCTATTGTAGTCTCCCTCGACCTCTCTTCCGCGTTTGATCTCGTCGATCATCGCACCCTGCTCTCACATCTCTGCGACACTGGGATCTCTGGCACTGCTCTCCACTGGTTTCGCTCCTTCTTGACTAACAGATCATTCTCTGTCACCACCGGTTCCTCTTCCTCTCCCCACTCACCCACTTACCTGTGGAGTTCCTCAGGGTTCAGTTCTGGCCCCTCTTCTGTTTAATGTCTTCCTTGCTCCCCTCACTCTTTTGGTGCAGCAATCCGGTGTTTCAGCCTACTATTACGCAGATGATATTATTCTTCTTTACCACACTTGCCCGCTCTCACCCAATCTCTCCCCTCTCAATTCCTGTTTATCCTCCATTGCTTCCTGGAAGTCCTCTAACTTTCTTCACCTTCTAAGACCCAAGACATCTGGTTCACCCTCGGTGGCCCCATACCTTCAATTTCCCCTTTGCTCTCTTCCACTTCCATTCCTGTTGCCCCCTCCCTGTGCTACCTCGGGGTCGTCCTGGATTCAGCCCTCTCCTTCCATGAACATCTGTCTCTTGTAGTCCAGCATTCTTTTCTCTCTCTCAGACAGTTGCGAGCTCTTTGCCCCTTTCTTCCTATTTCTGCCCTGACCACACTACTTCTTTCCCTTACTCTTTCCCGCTTGGATTATTGCAATGTCTGCTTTGCCGGTCTCTCCCAATGCCAACTCCGAAGGCTACAGCTTATCCAAAACTCCGCTGCCAGGCTACTTACTAATGCTTCCCGTTATGATCACATTTCTCCCCTTATTGGTCTCCACTGGCTTCCCATCTCCTACTGGATTCAATTTAAAATCCTCACTTTCGTTCATAAGGCAATACATACTGGTGTCCTGTGCTATCTTTCTAACTTGGTCCGTCTCCATGCCCCTCAACGCTCCCTGCGCTCCATCCATACTAACCGTATGTTTCTTCCCCCCCCCCCGCCTCTGCTCACCTCGAATCCACCCATTCACCTACCTTTTTCTTCCTTGGTCCAAGGCTCTGGAACTCGCTCCCCCCTGCCCTCCGTCTTGAATTATCCTTTTGTAAATTTAAAGCCGGTCTGAAGACCCACCTTTTTTGTACTGCCTACGACCTTCCCTTTCCCTCCTCCATCCCTACAGACCCCTCATAGGTTGTCTTATTTTCCTCAGTTTGTCAGTATGTCTATCTCTAACCTACTCTTCTGTTCTCTTTCCTTTCTCTACCTCTGTCCCTTTCCTATTGTACTAATGGAGTTCTGTTTCTTCTATCATCTCTTTCTAGCAGCAATGTTGTGCCTCTTATTTTAAGCTTGTTGTAAACTGCGCTGGTGTCTTTGGCGTGTGCAGTATATCAAGAAACAAATAAAGATAAAGATTGTATGGTCCTTTGATATCCAGGAGGTGGGATAATGCAACGTCCCACAATCTCCTCACCTCATCGGAGCAGCGAAACAGAGGGCAGAGCACGTGTGCTCCTCCCGCACCTCCCATACCCAATCGGGGCCTTCTCAGAACCTTAAAAGCGGCTGCACGCCACCGGGAGTCCCTCTGCAACGTCCCACAATCTCCTCACCTCATCGGAGCAGCGAAACAGAGGGCAGAGCACGTGTGCTCCTCCCGCACCTCCCATACCCAATCGGGGCCTTCTCAGAACCTTAAAAGCGGCTGCACGCCACCGGGAGTCCCTCTGCAACGTCCCACAATCTCCTCACCTCATCGGAGCAGCGAAACAGAGGGCAGAGCACGTGTGCTCCTCCCGCACCTCCCATACCCAATCGGGGCCTTCTCAGAACCTTAAAAGCGGCTGCACGCCAAGGCGTGCCCGCGCCTTGCGGGCCCGCGCCTGAGGGCCTCGCCAGAGGGCCCTTTGGCACGGCCCTTAGGCAGAGGCCTCACCGAAAACGCCTGTTCAACATCCGACGGATACAACGCTAGCTTACGTGAAGTTCACTCTGGTTGAACTCGCAATAGATGCAAACATCGAAGCTATAACAGCGACGCTCAAACACCTATCAGCCTAAGCTCCTCGAGAACTGAGAGCATCAACACGTCAAAAGACCAAGGACACAGCAAGTATAACTGTATTGTTATCAATAACCTGCTCCTGTACACTCTACTGTTAATATCCAGCATACTGCAAGAACTTATCATAGCCATTATAATACTGTTGTCAGTAAGAACTTATTACAGCCATTACAATACTGTAGTCAGTAGGAACTTATTACAGCCATTATAATACTGTTGTCAGTAAGAACTTATTATAATACTGTTGTCAGTAAGAACTTATTACAGCTATTACATTACTGTTGTCAGTAAGAACTTATTACTTATTACTTATTACTTATTACTGCCATTACAATACTGTTATCAGTACAAACTAGCATCTCACAAGCTATTATACTGTTATCTGCAAATCAATAATCTTAATACTATTGCCAATACTAAATTAGCACAATGTTCCACCACTGCCTATAGTCCTCTAACTGTTGCCAATATCAATTAGTCATTGCATTGTTGATAGCAATTGCGGATCACTGCACTGCTGCTAGTTATTGCACTATTATAGGCATTGCTTTATTTATATCTAACCTAAAAATGTACAAGGTCCTGTTATTGATCACTACCCTCCTTACCTTTGGGCTCCCCCGCATCACAAACGCCCTCAACCACGATACTAGCTACATACCAATACTGCGTACATATGGAAGGAGATGGTTTGAATTCTCCCACCACACAAATGCAAAACGCAACCACACATCCCACTCCCATCTTCTTAGCATTCCCCTTCAAGTCATCAACAAAGCCCAATCTGAGAAACCCCATCGACAACGCCTCCTAAAATGTGCAATGATAAATGCCAGATCCATACGATCAAAATGGCCCGTAGTCATGGACTTGATTCCTCAATACAAGCTCGACATCCTGATGGTTACAGAATCATGGCTATCTGACAGCGACAACATCCTCCTAAACCAGATGCTGCCTCCTGGATTCGACCTCTACACATGCCACAGATCCACTCAAAAAGGAGGCGGAACGCTCATCCTTGCTAAAACAGATCTTAACTTCAAGCTATGCAACTCCTCCAGCTCAACCCACCTTGACTCCCTCACTATATCCAATGATCTCTGCTCAATCAACCTGCTTTATCGAGCACCATCCCCATTACCGGATGACCTTCCAACAATAATTGAGCTTGCATGCGCAACATCCACATCACGCTCTCCAAATTGGGTAGTTGGCGACTTCAACCTCCCTTCTCTTCATGACAGCCATTCAGAAGCATTTCTAGACGCACTAGAGAATCTAGGTTACAAACAATATGTCGACTCTCCCACCCACACTAAAGGAGGCAAACTAGACCTCATCTTCGCACCTCATTCCAAAACCTTAACACACCAAGCCCTTCAACTATCGGTTATACCAGTACCTTGGTCTGATCACAATCTTATTCAATTCAATATACCCACCTTTACCTCACATGTGAGTCAAATACCATCTAACTCACCCGGAACCCATGCAGTCCGTTTTCAACCTCTCAACCGCAACAAAGTCCTAGATAACCTCCATCCACTCTTGACCAACACTACCCTCAACTTAGATGACCTGGTATCCAAATGGGACGAGAACCTCAGAGCCGCCTCATGTCCAGTGCACATGGATAAGAAAATAAGAAAACGAGATCACGCACCATGGTTCTCTGCTGACCTTCGTACATCCCTCATTCATCTACGCAAACTTGAAAGACAGTGGCGCCAAACCCACTCACCAGAAGCCCTTGAAACATATAACTCACACCTAGCTACCCACCGTGAAAAGGTAACATTGAGCAGGAAACTATACCACACAAACCTACTGAAGCGCTCCATCAATAAACCTCATGCTCTATTCAACTTAGTAAGATCCATAACAAGAGAGCCAATTTCAGACCAACCTGCAACACCTCGGCCACAGGACTACGCAAACTACCTGCAATCAAAAATGATTAAGTCCAGCACATGCATAAATACCATCAACCCCATTATATCACCTAAGGAATCTCATATAACTCCATTTTGCAACTTCAATACTATATCATCTAGTGAAATTGAGAGAATTATTGCCTCCATCAATCCTAGCACGGCACCTAACGACCCATGCCCAGCTAACTGGATCAAAGATCTGCGACATGATCTAAGCCAAATCCTATGCAAAATTCTGAACCAATCCTTCCTAACAGGCTCATTCCCCCAGAGTCTTAAACACACCTCTATCAAGCCCCTACTAAAAAACAGTAAGCTTGATCCATCCAAAGTTGAATCATTTAGGCCAATCTCAAGCATCCCCCAGCTTGCAAAAATCATTGAGAAAGCTGCCCAACAACAACTCCAGCATCACATTGACACAGAAGCACCCCTAGACAAATCACAACATGGATTCAGAGAAGCACATGGAGTCGACACAATCCTTACAACCCTATTCAACGATCTGATCACAGGAATAAACATCAAACAAGGATTTGTTCTCATCTTTTTAGACATTTCTGCTGCCTTCGATTCTGTAAACCACGATATACTAATTCAACGTCTGAGAGAGAAGGGGATTCGAAGCACAGCACTGGAATGGTGTAGATCCTACCTTTCCAACAGGTGGCAACAAGTTAAAACAGGCCAGAAATCCTCAGAGCCGTTCCTACAGTCTCAAGGCGTACCACAAGGATCTTCACTATCGGCGTTAATGTTCAATATTTATATGCAGCCGATTTGTGAATTGATCAGATCCTTCAACGTGCAATGCTTGGCATACGCTGATGACATCCTCATATACATGCCGTTCAAAACTGACCAACCAGTGTTTACTCCAATAACCAACTGTTTCGGAGCAGTAGCTGAATGGTTGCTGACTCAAAACCTAAGAATAAATCATAGCAAAACTGATGTCCTATTTGTTACAAGGAATCTTAAGTTTGTACCTCCGCCGTCACTGCTGGTCAACAACACAGAACTGACGTCCAAACCCACGATCAGATACCTCGGCATAACATTAGATCAACACCTGGACATGACAATGCACGTGAAGAATGTGACAAAGAACATATACCATAAGATCAGAACACTACGCCACCTCCGTCCACTACTAGACTATACTGATTACCGGTCAACCTTCCAGGCACTAGTCCTGCCACATCTAGATTTTGCAAACATCATCCTCCACGGGCTCCCTCAATCAACCTTAAACCCACTACGTCTGGCTATGAATACAGCTGCTAGAGTCCTCTCTGGGTCACCAAGGTCTGCTCATATAACGCCTATCATGAAAGACCTACACTGGCTACCACTACAAGCCAGACTCTCATACAAGTCACTAGTTTTGACCTTCAAAGCCATGAATATCTACCCACCAACACCAATCAGAAAACTAATCCACAACACCCCTGAAAATAGAAACAGAAGGACTACAACTATGAACACTTTAATAGTTCCTAAGATGATGACTTCATGTACTAAAGCCACATCAAACAGAGCTTTTTCATTGTTTGCACCCAGGAATTGGAATAAACTTCCCCACGAAATCCGCGGCATCAAAAGTCTATTACAATTCCGCAAAGCCGTAAAGCATCACTTATTCACAAAATACTACCCAGAAGTGTCCATGGACACTCACACAGCCAACAGGCCTCCCACACACACCAAACACCCTAGCACTTTAATCCAACCAGAAAACGGTTAGTCCCCACGAAAATCTACCTTACTACTATAGACTCATCCTACCCATGAATACATGTTCAATATTCACTCGAGTTTAAATATGGTACATAATTAAAGCATATAAATAGCATATTGTTTATTGTACATAGTTATCCCTGTTATTCCATGTTTTATATTCCCTTGTTCTCTGTAAACTCGATGTTACCTGTACACATTGCAGTATATTTTGTTCGATGTACACCGCGCTGATTTTAATAGCGCGGTATATAAGAGATGTTAAATAAATAAATAAATACATAATGTTCTTATTATTTCTCCTGGGCCAGTTACTTGAGTCTTTAGTTATCATGTCTTGTAGGCTGTTTGCTAATAGCTGGTGAATGATCTTGAAAATGGTTAGTGTTGCTTTGTATTGGATTCGTGCATATATAGGGAGCCAATGTAATTGGTTAAGAATTGGTGTGATGTGACCATATCTGTCCGTTCCTGTGATTAGTCGAGCTGCAGTGTTCTGCATTTGTTGAAGTGGTATGATGGTTTGTTTGGGGAGCCCGTAGTATAGTGAGTTGCAATAATCTATCGTTGGTGTGATAATTGCTTGACAGATGGCTCAGAAGTGATCAGGTCTAGAATTGGTTTGAGTCTTATCTTCATTTTAAAGTATGCATTTGTGGTATTTTTTTGCAATGTGTGGTCGCATGGTGAGGTTTTGGTCTATGAATACTTCAAGATATTTGATTTCTTTTTTTTATTGTTATTTGCTTTTGCAATATTGAAATTGTGTGGTGGGGTAAATGATGTGTCCCTGGTGATGAATAATGTCTGTCTTTTTATAGTTTATTGACAAATTGTTGTTATTGCACTATTTAATCATGTCTTCTACACATGCCGTTATACTTGAAAGGTCAGGTTTTAGTATTTCTATAGGAGTGTATAACATATCATCAGCGTATATTTTGCATTTTATTTTGTGCTTTTTGATAATGTCGCATATTGCCCTTATGTAAATGTTAAATAATATTGCAAAGAGGGGTGATCCTTGTGGGACACCTTGTTTTACTGGAAAGGGTTTTGATTTGACTGAACCATATGTCAACTGTTGTCTATTGCTTAAATAGGATTGGAATCATGTTAGTGTGGTGTTATGTAAGCCAATTTCTTGTAGACATTGAAGTAGGATGTTGTGGGAAACTGTGTCGAAAGCTGAGGATATGTCATAAGAACATAAGATATGCCATACAGCGTAGTTACTCACCTGTAACAGGTGTTCTCCAGGAGCAGCAGGAATCAGTCCTCACATATGGGTGACGTCGGCGCCGACGGAGCCCTCGCGGAGCAATTTTCCCCAGCTTTCAAAGAAAGCCTTTGGGAATTTCAGCGCGCATGCGCGGTCCCCTTCCCGCCCAAAGGTGCCATCTTGGCCAGTCTGATGACATAGCGAAAAGACAGCAAAAAATTTGCAAAAACTAAATCATATGACTGCAACTCCACGGGGAGGAGGGAGGGTTGTGAGGACTGAATCCTGCTGCTCCTGGAGAACACCTGTTACAGGTGAGTAACTACGCTTTCTCCAGGACCAAGCAGGAAGTCAGTCCTCACATATGGGACTACCAAGCTCAAGGCTACCGGAGACCCTAAGCACAAAAATGAGCTCCCTCTAGCTCAGCAGCACAGAAGGAAGGAATCTTCTCTGACTAATCTCCAACCGGTAGCCCAACATCCGGGATGGAGGGTAGGAGTTGCTTAAACCTCAAAGAGATTAAGGAGGACTGCCTGTCCGAAAGCACTGTCCCTGCGGGTCTCCCTCTCGAGGCAGTAATGGGTTGCAAAAGTCTGGCTCGAAGACCAAGTAGCGGCCCGGCAGATGTCTGCCAATGGAACAGAGCGGAGGTAAGCCACTGACGCAGCCTTCGCCCTAACCCGATGAGCAGTGACTCGACTTTCCAACGAGAGGCCTGCCGCCCCATAAGTCCAAGCGATACAGTCAGCTACCCAGATGGACAGAGTACGCTTGGAGACAGGGAGCCCTAATTTATTAGGGTCGTAAGACAGGAAGAGCTGAACCGTCTTACGGTGCTCCCGCGTACGATCAAGGTAGAAGTTCAGCGCCCTTCTACAGTCCAGGGTATGCAAGACCCTCTCAGCTCGGCTGGAGTGTGGCCTGGGAAAGAAGGTCGGAAGCACCACCTCCTGATTGATGTGAAAAGGGGAGACCACTTTTGGAAGAAACTTAGGGTGAGTCCGCAGGACTACCCTGTTCTTGTAGAACCTAGTGTAAGGGAGATCAGACACTAGGGCCTGCAGTTCACTAACGCGTCTAGCGGAAGTGAGGGCTACCAGGAATAAGGTTTTCCAAGAAAGAAAACAGAGAGGACAGGTAGCCATGGGTTCAAAAGGCGGACAGGTGATCCGCTGTAAAACCACGTTAAGGTCCCAGTCGGGGGCTGGGGGGCGCAAAGGTGGTTTAAGGAGAAGGAGACCTCGGGAGAACCGTGCCACGAGAGGGTGGCCGGAAAGAGGCCTGCCTTCCACCGGCACATGATGTGCAGAAATAGCACTGAGGTGAACCTTGACCGAGTTGGACTTTAGTCCAAGATTGGAGAGGGAAAGCAAGTACTGCAAGACCGACACCGAGCAGGAGAAGGGGTGCTGAGACTGTTGAGTACACCAGGTGGAGAAACGACGCCATTTAAGGGCGTAGGATTTGAAGGTAGAGGGTCGCCTGGAAGCTAGCACGACCTCTTCCACCTCTGGAGGCAGCAGGAGGGGAGCAAGGACTACCCTTTCAGCAGCCAGGCCATCAGATAAAGAGATCTGAGGTTGAGGTGTAGGAGAGACCCCTGATCCTGGGTCAGGAGATCGGGTTGAAACCCCAGAGGCAACGGAGTATCTACCGCCAGTTGCATCAGAAGCAGGAACCACGGTTGCCTGGGCCACCGGGGAGCGATCAGGATCATCGAAGCCTTGTCCTGGAGAACCTTGAAAAGTGTTTGAGACACCAGCGGCATGGGAGGAAAAGCATACAGAAGGCACGTGGACCATGAGAGCAGAAAAGCATCTGCCGCTACTCGGAGGGGATGCGGCTCCCGAGAACAGAACCGAGGAAGTTGCCTGTTCAGAGGACTGGCAAAGAGATCCAGCGTGGGGAGGCCCCACTGGAGAAAGATCCTTTGAACCACCAACGGGTCCAATCTCCACTCGTGTGGTTGGAGGATTCTGCTCAGTTTGTCTGCCAGGTAGTTTTCTTGACCTGGGAGATAGACAGCTTTGAGGAGGATTCCTCGGCTGACGGCCCAAGCGCAGAGCTTTTGTGCCTCCCGACAGAGGAGGGAGGAGCCCGTGCCCCCCTGTTTGTTCACGTAGAACATGGCCACTTGATTGTCCGTCTGGACGAGGACAGACTGGCGAGTGGTAAGGTGGGAGAAGGCCCAGAGAGCCAGGCGGATCGCTCTGAGCTCCAGGAAGATGATCTGCTGGGCAGATTCACACGGGGTCCAGAGACCCTGAGTACAGTTCCTTTGGCAATGTGCTCCCCAACCCAGGAGAGAAGCGTCGGTCGTCAGTACCTGAACCGGCGGAGGAGACTGAAAGGGCATTCCGAGCACTAGGTTGGGCAGATGACACCACCACCGTAGAGAAGAGACCAGCGGGCTGGAGATTCGTACTGAGTCCGCTAGTCTCCCCGAGGCCTGACGCCATTGTGAGCGAAGGCACCATTGAGCAGGCCGCATATTCAGGCGGGCATTGGGGGTCACATGGACCGTGGAAGCCATATGGCCGAGCAGTTTCAGAAAGTGCCTGGCCGAGACCCGGGAATGGCTGCGGAAGCGGCTGGCTAGAGCCATGAGCCGTTGTGCTCTGTCGAGCGGCAGAAAGGCGCGCGCTTGAAGCGTGTTTAGCCTGGCGCCGATGAACTCGAGATCCTGAGAGGGGAGCAAAGTGGACTTTTCGAAGTTTATGACAAAGCCCAGGTACTGGAGCAGAGTCACAGTACGTTGCGTGGCGTGAGTGGCCGCCGTGGAGGACGGAGCTCTGATGAGCCAGTCTTCTAGGTAAGGGAAGACAAAGAGGCCTTGAAGCCGGAGATAAGCCGCCACCACTGCGAGACATTTTGTGAAGACTCGTGGTGCGGAGGATAGGCCAAAGGGCAGTACTCTGTACTGGTAATGATTGCCTGCCACCACAAACCTTAGGTATTGTCGGTGGCTTGGGTGGATGAGGATGTGAGTATAGGCATCCTTTAGATCCAAGGAGCATAGCCAATCTCCCTGCTGGAGGTAGGGCAGCAGGATTCCAAGGGTAAGCATCTTGAACTTTTCCCTTTCCAGGAACTTGTTGAGGTTACGCAAGTCCAGGATGGGTCTGAGGCCTCCAGTACGCTTTGGTATCAGGAAGTACCTGGAATAGAAGCCTTGACCTCTCAGGTGGTGGGGCACCGGCTCCACCGCCTGTTCCTGAAGAAGACTTGCCAACTCTTGAAGGAGTAAGTCCCGGTGAAGAGGGGGTCGCAGAGGCTCCCCTGGAAAGTAGGGGGGAGGTACCTGGTGGAAGTGTAGAAGATAGCCCTCTCGGACTATGTGGAGCACCCAGGTATCTGACGTGATGTTGGACCACCTGTGGGCAAAGTGGACCAGCCGGCCTCCCGTGCTGAGAGACACCAGCGGAGGGGGAGAGGCTATGCTGAAAAAGTCAAAAAACCCCACCCTGCGGAGCAGGGGCCGGTGGCGCAGGCTTGGGGGCTTGCTGCCTACGGGACCCGTTACCCCGTCCCTTGGCCTGCTGACCCTGTTGGGGAGCTGCTGAGGCCTGATAATGAGGGTAGTGTTTATAGGCAGCCGTCTTCTTCGGGTAAAAGGGCTTTTTCCCCGAGCCCTTCTTCTTCTGGGAAGGGGCAGAGGTTTTCCTGGAGAGCCGAGTCCTGGTGAGAGTCTCTGTCTCGAGTTGTGCAGCCTTCTCGTCCATAGGTTTGCCAAAGAGGTTTTCACCTCTGCAGGGGACATCGACCAACTTGTCCTGCACCCAGGACTCGAGGTCGGAGGACTGAAGCCAAGCCTGTCGGCGGGCCCCGATGCCGGCTGCGGCTACCCGAGCCGATGCCTCAAAGCCATCGTAGGCTGCTCGAGAGATAAACTTTGAGCACGCCCGAATACCGGTGGACAGGGCCAGGAACCTCCGCAAAGGTTCCTCGGAGAGACCAGCAGAGAATCCGGCTATTTCTTTAGCCAGGTCCCTGAGATACATGCCCATGTAGAGCTGGTAAGTCTGGACCCGACAAGCAAGCATAGAGCCCTGGAAGCACTTTTTACCGATGCCATCCAGGCTGCGGGCTTCCCTGCCGGGAGGCACCGAGGAGTGCATCTTCTGGCTCTTGAGCCTATGCATGGCCGATTCCACCACCATGGAATGGTGCGGCAGCTGTGCTTTTTGGAAGCCAGGGCTCTTGCGGACTCGATATATGGCATCGACCCGCTTGCTTTATACCGGTGACGACGCCGGGCTCTCCCATATGCGGAAGAGAAGTCATTCCAGCATCGGAGGAACCGGTACAGTAAAATGCTCCTTTGCAGGAGAGTCATACTGGAGGGCAGGGAAGGCCAAGGCCTTGGCCATATCCCTCACGAAGTCCTAGAACCGTGCAGCCTCCGGGGGGGGGGACTGTCTCCGAGGTTCGGACTCGGGGGAGTCCGAAGGGATACACCGAGTCCGAAAAGAATCAGGTGACTCTTCCACCTCGGATTCCCAGGCGGACTCCTCGGAGGAGGAGTCGAGCGGCTCAGGCCGGGCGGGCACAGACGCCGTCCGCCCCGACGCCGAGGGAGTCGGCGTCGACGACCTCGGCCCCCAACGGGAGGCCGAAGGGGACCTCGACCGAGGATCGACTCGAGCCCGCATGGACTCGAGGATCGGCTCGGTCTCCGGGGTCGACTTAGACGTCGACGTCCCGGCGGACAGGGCAGAAACGCCAGCGAGGCCAGCGATCAATGCCCGCTGCTGGTCCATGAAGGCAGCCAGGCTGCTCTCCAAGGCCGTCAACCTGAGTCCGAACTCAGGAGACCCAGCAGCCCCCGACTCGGGACCCGACGGCGTCGGGCCCGACGTCGGACCTCTCGGAGGCGAGTCCACGAGGACAACAGGACTTACGTGAGCAGACGAGTCCATCTCCAGACGAGGCTGTTTGGACGGCCGCTCCAGCTCCAAAGACCCGGGACGGCTATCGGGGCTATGCGACCTGGCCCTCGCGGAGCCAGGAGCGTCCACCGACGCCGTCCTCGCGGGTTTCTTCCTCCGATGATGCTCCCGGGTAGGAGACCCCCTCTCAGAGGAGCTCCGACGGTGTTCAGAGCCAGATTCCCTGGACACCGACGCCTCTGACGAGGTCCGGGTACGGCTGGGGTCAGAGAAGATTCTCTCCCTCTGATGCTGCCGACTCCGCAAGGATTTGGCGGACATCTTGCCACAGGCACCACAGATCATTTCTTCATGATCTGGGCCCAGGCAACGGAGGCAGCAATCATGTGTGTCAGTAAGAGACATAAGTTTCTTACACTTAACACACTTTTTAAAGCCACTGGCGGCCATCGGGGAAAAAAGGGCCCCTGCGAGGTCGAACGTTCGTGGCGCCAGGGAAAAGTGAAAAAAAGCGCGAAGGACAGAAAAAACCGAAAAGAAGGGGAGGCCTCGCAACCGGCGTCGCGAGGCCGGACGGAAAAGGGACCGGCGTCGAACCGAAGAAAATAATAAAATAATAAAGAAAATCAACTTTCCAGCGGTGACTTGTAGACAGCGTCTGTAGGGCTCCGCGGAAAAAAGAAGACTGGCCAAGATGGCACCTTTGGGTGGGAAGGGGACTGCGCATGCGCGCTGCAATTCCCAAAGGCTTTCTTTGAAAGCTGTGGAAAATTGCTCCGCGAGGGCTCCGTCGGCACCGACGTCACCCATATGTGAGGACTGACTTCCTGCTTAGTCCTGGAGAATGGGTCACACCAAGGTCAATCAAGCCCAGTATTCTGTTTCCAACAGTGGCCAATCTAGGTCACATGTACCTAGCAGTTTCCCCAAGAGACACAAGTTCCACAATGCTTGTACTGGGTCAAGCATTGATATCTTCGGTCACTTCTTAATAATGGTTTATGGACCTTTCCTCCAGGAACTTGTCCAAACCTTTTTTAAACCCAGCTACACTAACAGCCTTTACTACATCCTCCGGTAACAAATTCCAGAGTTTGATTACACGTTGAGTGAAAAAATATTTTCTTTTATTAGTCTTAAATAGTTTACCCTGTAGCTTTATTGCATGTCCCCTAGTCTTTCTATATTCTGATAAGGTAAACAATCGATCTACGTTTACCCGTTCCACTCCGTTCATTAATTTATAGACTTCTATCATATCTCCCCTCAGCCGTCTCTTTTCCAGGTTAAAGAGCCCTAACCTTTTTAGCCTTTCTTCATAGGAGTATCCTTCCATCCCCTTTGCCATTTTGGTGGCTCTTCTCTGTACCTTTTCTAAAATCGCTATATCCTTTTTAAGATATGGCGACCAGAATTGCACACAATATTCAAGGTGCGGTCTCACCATGGAACGACATAGAGGCATTATAATATCTTTTGTTTTATTTTCCATTCCTTTCCTTATCATACCTAGCATTCTATTTGCTCTCTTGGCCGCCGCTGCACACTGGGCCGAGGGTTTTAACATGGTATCCACAATGACGCCTAAATCTTTTTCCTGGGTGGTGGTTCCTAATGTGGAACCTTGCATCGTGTAACCATAGTTTGGGTTGTTCTTCCCTAGGTGCATAACCTTGCACTTGTCCACATTAAATTTCATCTGCCATTTTGATGCCCAGTCTTCCAAATTTATCAAGATCCTCTTGCAATTTTTCACAATCCTCTTGGGTTTTAACAACTTTAAATAGTTTTGTCTCATCTGCAAATTTGATAACCTCACTCGTTATCCCACTTTCCAGGTCATTTATGAATATGTCAAAAAGCAGCGGACCCAGCACAGATCCCTAGGGTACACCACTATTCACCTTTCTCCACTGGGAAAATTGGCCATTTAGCCCTACCCTCTGCTTTCTATCTTTTAACCAGTTCCTGATCCACAATAGTACACTGCCTCCTATCCCATGACTCTTAGTTTTGCCAAAAGTCTCTGATGAGGGACCTTGTCAAAGGCTTTCTGAAAGTCCAGATACACAATATCAACCGACTCACCTTTGTCCACCTGTTTATTCACTCCTTCAAAAAAACATAACAGATTAGTAAGACAAGATCTTCCTTGTCTAAAGCCATGTTGGCTGTCTCCCATTAGGTTGCGACTATCTACATGCTGAGTAATTTTATTCTTTATGATGGTTTCTACCATTTTTCCCGGTACTGACGTCAGGCTCACCGGTCTGTAGTTTCCCGGATCACCCCTGGAAGCCTTTTTAAAAATTGGTGTTACATTGGCGATCCTCCAATCTTCAGGTATTAGAGATGATTTTAATGATAGTTCACAGATTACTGATAGCAGTTCTGCAATCTCATATTTCAGTTCTTTCAACACCCTTGGATGTATACCATCCGGCCCAGGTGATTTGCTACTCTTCAGTTTATCTAATAGTTGTAAGACATCTTCCCGATGTATCGATATTTCCTTCAATTCTTCCGCACCTTTAAATACCACTTCAGTCATGGGTAACATCCCTACATCTTCTTCAGTAAAGACCGAAGCAAAGAATTCATTCAGTCTCTCCGCTATCGCCTTGTCGCCTCTTAGTGCTCCTTTAACCCCTTTATCATCTAATGGACCAACTGACTCTCTCACAGGTTTTTTGCTACGAATGTACTTGAAAAGGTCTTTAATTCGCGTTTTTGCATCCGCAGCAAACTTCTTCTCAAATTCTCTCTTTGCCTGCCTTATCAATGCCTTGCATTTGACATGCCAGTGCTTGTGCTGTTTCCAGGTTTCGTCGTTTTGCTCTTTTTTCCATTTCCTGAAAGATGCTTTTTTGGCAACAGCAGCCTCTCTGACCTCACCTTTAAACCATGCTGGCAGTTTTTTGGACTTCCTTCCACTTTTCTTAAAGCGTGGAATACAGCTGGTCTGGGCTTCCAAGATAGTATTTTTCAACAACACCCAAGCTTGATGTACGTCTTTAACCTTTGCAACTGCTCCTTTTAGTTTTTTCTTAACTGTTTTCCTCATTTTATCATAGTCTCCCTTTCGAAAGTTAAAAGGTAGTACTGTGGATTTCCTTAATATCCCTCCTCCACTAATTAAATCAAAGGCGATCATACTATGATCACTATTGCCAAGTGGCCCCAACACCCTTCTCTCGAGCACTAGATCTGGTGTTCCACTAAGGACTAGGTCTAATATGGCTTCCCCTCTGGTCGGTTCATGAACCAGCTGCTCCAAGAAGCAGTCATTTATTTCATCTAGGAACTTTATCTCCCTAGCATGTCCTGACGTGATACTGACCCAGTCGATACCGGGGCAATTGAAATCACGCATTATTATTACTGCGCTGTAACTTTTGTTAGCTTCCATGATTTCTTTGAGCATTTCATCATCCATTTGGTCATTCTGGCCAGGTGCTCGATAGTACACCCCCACTGCCATCGCCTTCCCCCTTTTATATGGAATTTCAATCCATATAGATTCTACAGCAGATTTTGTTTCCTGCAAAACTTTAATCCTTTCTGAGTCAAGGCCCTCTCTAACATAGAGCGCAACCCCTCCACCAATTTGATCAGCTCTATCATTACGATATAGTTTGTACCCAGGTATCACAGTGTCCCACTGGTTGTCTTCCTTCCACCATGTCTCTGATATTCCAATCATATCCAACCTTTCATTTAGTGCTATATATTCTAACTCTCCCATCTTATTCTTTAGACTTCTAGCATTTGCATACAAGCATTTTAGAGAATGTATTTTATTCATGTTAATTTGGCTATTGTTAGACATGGGTAAATTGGGATCTTTAAACTCTGTCTGCTCCATACTTGAGGGCATTTGGGCTACTTTATTCTTTTGTGGAACCTCTCTGCTTTTGATAGTATCCTTCAAGGATACATTCTTCCGAACCATCCGCTCTTGGGCGACTGTTGGCTTTCCCCTAATATCTAGTTTAAAAGCTGCTCTATCTCCTTTTTAAAGGTTAATGCCAGCAGCCTGGTTCCATCCCGGTTAAGGTGAAGCCCATCCCTTCGGAAGAGCCCCTCCTTTCCCCAGAATGTTCCCCAGTTCCTAACAAATACAAAACCCTCATCTCTGCACCATTGTCTCATCCACGCATTGAGACTCCGGAGCTCTGCCTGCCTTTTGGGTCCTGCGCGTGGAACAGGAAGCATTTCGGAGAACGCTACCCTGGAAGTTCTGGATTTCAACTTCCTACCTAAAAGCCTAAATTTTGCCTCCAGAACCTCCCTACCACATTTTCCTTTGTCATTGGTACCGACATGTACCAAGACAGCAGACTCCTCCCCAGCACTATCTAAGACCTTATCTAGGTGGCGCGTGAGGTCCGCTAACTTCGCACCAGACAGGCATGTAACCAGGCGATCCTCACGTCCACCAGCCACCCAGCTATCTACATGCCTAATGATCGAATCACCAACTATAACGGCTGTCCTAACCCTTCCCTCATGGGCACATGGCCCTGGAGAAACTTCCTCGGTGCGAGAGGGTTTTACATCACCTGGAGGACAGGTCCTAGTTACAGGATCACTTCCTGCCACACCAGGGTGATGCTCTCCTGTCATGTAACCTCTCTCCTCCATGGCAACAGGGGTGCTGCCAGACTGGAGGTGGGACTTCAGGACTATATCCCTGTAGGTCTCGTCTATGTACCTCTCTGTCTGTCTTATGTTTTCCAAGTCTGCTACTTTAGCCTCTAGAGAACGGACTTGTTTCCTGAGAGAAAAGAGCTCCTTGCACCTAGTGCACACGTAAGACCTCTCACCAACTGGGAGAAAATCATACATGTGACACTCAATGCAAAAGACTGGAAAGCCCCCATCCCGCTGCTGGACTGCTGTCTGCATCTTAGTTTTAAGTTTGTGTCTAGATCTTTAAGTTCTTAGTTACTAGGGGTTGCTATGGGTATTTATACCAATAAAACTGTACCTAATACGTTTAATATACCTTGTTCACCTGAAGCTTAATTAATCTCAGGTCCTTAGTGTATGACTGATTTGGGTAATGAGCTTCACCTGAAAGCACCTCCTGTCTTTTAAGATGTGTAAGTACCTATAAAGCTATGATTATCCCAGGGGAGGGTGGGTGTGGGGAGGGAGGGAGGGAAATAACACTTATTAAAAGAGGGCTGCTACACAGTTCCCTGTCTTGTGCTGCTGAGGTAAGCTAAATTCTGATTTGATTTAAATTATAGCTCTTAGCTGCTGCTAGGCTCTAACTTCTTATGAAATTTAAACTACAAGCTCTCTGCTGGGTACTAAATTTAACCAGAAAGCTCTCTTCTGTGTGTTAAATTTAAACTAAAAGTACTTTGCTGTTACTTGGCCCTGAGTGACTATTAAATTTAAACTACAAGCTCTCTGCTGGGTATGAAATGTAACCAGAAAGCTCTCCTCTGTATTTTAAATTCAAACTTTAATTGCTGCTACTAGGCCCCAACTGATCCAACAAAAAACAGTGGGTTCACATGAACAGAAGGACAAATCCTTTCTTCGCATTGTCTATGCCTCTTATGATGTTGTTGAACAGTGATAACAGGAGTGTTTCTGTGCCATGGTTGAGTCTAAACTCATGTTGGTGCAGGTCCAATGGAACATGTTGGTCTATGCGGTCTTGAAGTTGTTTTTGAACTACCTTCGCTATTATTTTCGCAATGAAAAGTAAACTGGAGATTGGTCTGTATTGTAGTTGGTTCATTCAGGTTAAGTGAGGTATCCTTAATTAATGGTTGTATGGTAGCTTGTTTAAGTGTTGTTGGCTTGTATTCTTGTGTGAACGACATACAGGCTATCTTGTGAATGAAATGCTTTATTTGTTCTTTCGCTGCTTTTAACCAAGTGACTGGACAAGGACCAGAGGGTGAAGCTGTAGTGTTGATTGATGAAATGG
Organism: Ichthyophis bannanicus; assembly: GCA_033557465.1. Taxonomy (NCBI): domain Eukaryota; kingdom Metazoa; phylum Chordata; class Amphibia; order Gymnophiona; family Ichthyophiidae; genus Ichthyophis; species Ichthyophis bannanicus. The sequence goes on from CM066049.1 coordinate 27,785,646, forward strand.
TATCTTCAATTTGATGTATGGAAGGGATACTGAAGGTTCCCCATATTTCTTTGTGATTACAGTTATGTGGAAAGATAGTTGTATTTAAGTTTGATTGGGTCTATTGGTTGTATTTTTCCATTAGATAATTTGCTATTATTTGGGGGTGTATTTCTACTGTGTTTTTCTGTGGTTCTTTAGTGAGGGATCTCATGATGTTAAATAGTTCTTTAGGTTTACAGATCGAACCCATAATGAGGTTTGTGTGGTACTCTTTTCTATATCGATTGATTGTATCGTTGTATTTGTTTTGATGTTGGCTAAATGGCCAATTTTCCCAATGGAAAAAGGTGAATAGTGGAGTATCCTAGGGATCTGTACTGGGTCCGCTGCTTTTTGACATATTCATAAATGACCTGGAAAAGGGAATAACTAGTGAGGTTATCAAATTTGCAGATGACAAAACTGTTTAAAGTTGTTAAAACCCAAGGGGATTGCGGAAAACTGCAAGAGGATCTGGATAAACTGGAAGACTGGGCATCCAAATGGCAGATGAAATTTAATGTGGACAAGTGCAAAGTTATGCTATGGTAACACAATGCAAGGTTCCACATTGGGAACCACCAACCAGGAAAAATATTTAGGCGTCATCGTGGATAACATGTTAAAACCCTCGGCCCAGTGTGCAGCAGCAGCCAAGAAAGCAAATATAATGCTAGGTATCATAAGGAAAGGAATGGAAAATAAAGCAAAGGATATTATAATGCCTCTGTATCGTTCCATGGTACGACTGCACCTTGAATCTTGTGTGCAATTCTGGTCGCCGTATCTTAAAAAGGATATAGCGTTATTAGAAAAGGTACAGAGAAGAGCCACCAAAATGGTAAAGGGGATGGAAGGATACTCCTATGAAGAGAGGCTAAAAAGGTTAGGGCTCTTCAACCTGGAAAAGAGACGGTTGAGGGGAGATATGATAGAGGTCTATAAATTAATGAATGGAGTGGAACGGGTAAACATAGATCAACTGTTTACGCTATCAGAATATAGAAAGACTAGGGGACATGTAATGAAGCTACAGGGTAAACTATTTAAGACAAATAAGAGAAAATATTTTTTCACTCAACGTGTAATCAAACTCTGGAATTTGTTATCGGAGGATGTAGTAAAGGCTGTTAGTGTAGCTGGGTTTAAAAAAGGTTTGGACAAGTTCCTGGAGGAAAGGTGCACAAACCATTATTAAAGAGAGACCCAGGATATCAATGCTTGACCCAATACAAGCATTGTCAAACCTGTGTCTCTTGGGGATACTGCTAGGTACATATGACCTAGATTGGCCACTGTTGGAAACAGGATACTGGGCTTGATGGACCTTGGTCTGACCCAGTAAGGCATCTGTGGTGAAGATGGCCCTTCAGAAGAAATGGATGTTGAGGAAAATCCTGAGAGCAGAGCTAACTCGCACAGGATTTCCAAAACTGACCTGAAAAAAACACAGTTCTCTGCTGAGCCGAAGACACACCCCAGTCCAGGGGAGGAGTTAGGCTTCAGCTCTGATTGGGCACACCCAAGGGAACGGCAGGGAGTGCCGGGAATTGAAGCCCTTTTTAAAACCTCAGAGAGAGCTGAAAGAGAGGTGAGGAGGAAGGAGGAGAAAGGTGAACAGGTTGCAGAGAGGACCACGGAGAATATCCCAGAGGATAGCGTGGGGAAGGATATCCAAGTCCAAAAGAACGTTGTGAGAGGAGTGCAGAGTGCTGGAACCCTAGAAGCTAGGAGAAGAGCACTAGGACCTTGTGAGAAGACAGAACCCCGGAAGAGTCAGCCTGGGAGTCCAACGTACCCTGCAAGAAACTCTTACTGCCGGGAAAAGCCTAGACCTAGCCAGCCTCGAGAAAGCAGCATGTGGAGAAAAGGTACTTCTAATGCCAACAAGCAGTGCTATAAAGACAGAGAACTACAGCCAGGAGAAAGTTTTCCTAAGAGAAGTTCTTTTATAAATGCCTCTAAACAAGGTAAAGCACAATTTCCTAATTTGTATGCTTGGCTGAAGAAACCTTCATATAGTGCTGAACTGTGCAAACCTAACTTTGCTACCGACGTAGATAGTGAGTGGAGGAAGGGCGTAACCTTTGCCTATAACTATCCACCAGATGAAAAGCAAACACAGGCTGAATTGCTACTGAAGGCATTTCAGAAGTTCCTGGAGCTGAAGTCAGGGCAAAATAAAGAACCTGATACGGACAGTAATTCTGTTAGTACAGAAGAATACATGCAGGTAGAAAGTTCTTTACCTACCCTGAATCCTGAGCCTTGTGCCATGGATTGCTCTTTCTGCTGTATTGAATAACAGTTTAAAGAAGCACATAAGTTTTATATGAAGAGAATATAAAACGTTGGCTTTCCTTGTTGTTTAATCGTAAGAGTTCCTGATTGTGTTCACCTGTTTCCAAGTCACGCTGTGAAGAGAACAGCTATTGATATAAAGCTGCAATATTTTCTAACAACCACATGAGGCAATGCTGAGTTAAGCTGCTGAAGTTTATGAGTAGTTGAGTTAAAGCCAATTTGATTTCACTGCTTCCTGAGTTCCTGTTTTCTTCTGTTTATCCTAAAAGTTCCACTTTTTGCGTTTGTTGCTTTGAGCTTTTGATGCGCTGGAAACTATCCCCAAGACAAATTTTCTTGCTTGCCTAACCACATCTGGTCACGACTACAATTCTTCCCTAAGGAATATACAAGAGCACTACAGTTCCCAAGATTCATTGGGAACCGTGCCAGCTAATTCTTCAAGGGACAATATAAGGCCACTGCTGCCTGTAAGCTCTAGGGCGCAGGCAGGAGTGTCACACATCTCTTATGTTCTTATGAAGTTCTTTATACTATAGTAGATGAGTTCGTTTTTTTGTCCATCTCCATTTTCTTTCGAGTCTCCTTAGGATTTGTTTGGTTGACCTGATTTCATCCGAGTACCATGGAGCTACCTTTGATTTGCGTATGGGAGACAATTTTCTGATGGGTATTGTTGCTGCACTGAATATCCATCTATTCCAGTTGTTTATTGCCTCTTCAAGGTTTTCTGTATCTTGCTGTAATCCAGGGATCATTTCTTTTAGGAATTCATCTTTATTAAATCTTCTATTTTCTATAGTTTTGTTGCTTGGGTTCCTGTATTGGTGTACGCACAATGTGTAGGGTGAAATTTATTAGGTGGTGATCTGACCACGGTATAGGGGTGATTGTGAGTTGCGTAATTTGATTGTAGTCTATCACTGATTTTGGCGAGAATATGAAGTCGGGGGTTGTACCAGATTGGTGTGTGGGTGTTTTTATCATGTGTTGGTAGTGCAGTGCTTCCATGGCTTTGGTAAAGGACTTGGCTTCCTTATTAGACGAGGACTCAAGATTGAAGTCTCCTAGTACTATGAGTGTTTTTTGAGTAGAGTTGCATGCACATACTGTCTCAAGCACTTTAGACAATTCATCATTATTTGCTGATGGTGCCTTGTAAATGAGGTTGAAAGTTATATGGCCTGCCACCCCAACCGCAGAGCTGCCCCACCCCCTGTGCTACCACTGATTCCGGCGGCAGGGGGAGAGATGGCTAGGCTTGGCAGCAGGCCATGTACTTTGGCACACAAGGTCTGCCATTTCTGAAGCCCCAAAGTTATGTCAGAGAGGGTTCAGAAGCAGCAGACCATGTGTGCCAAAGCACATGGCCTGCTGTCGAGCTGCATTCCCCCCCTTGGCCCCGCCGCTGGAATCAGCAGTATTGCAGCTCAACACGAGGGGATGTGGCTCAGCACATGGGGGAGGGGGGAACCAGCGACACAGCCAGGGCATTTGCCTAGGGCAGCATAAACCCTTGAGCCAGTCATGGAAAGGAAAATGGGGTAACTTGAATATGGGGGGGAGGGGATTATTTCTAAAGAGAGATTTTGCTATTTAAATAAGATTTTCAGCTAATTTTGGCCTGCCACTCAGTTGCATCTGAACTTTTCCAAGTGGGAAATTTTCACATAAATTAAAAAAAAATAATAATGGAGGAGGTACAATAATCACGAGAAAGTTAGAAAAAAAAGACAAGGGTAAAAAACACAACCTGTCAACTTTAAAGTTATCTGAAGAGGCAGGACTTCTCTAATATATCCCTGAATATACGAGTATCTATCTATATATCTGTCAGCCTCAACTCCTCTATGTCTGTAACTCTAGCCTCCAGAGATCAAACTTGTTCCCTGTGAACAAAGAGCTCTCTGCACTTAGTGCACACATATGACCTCTCACCAACTGGGAGAAAATCATACATGTAACCAGGGAGGGACCATCCACTAGGTGGGCTAGACAGCCACCTAGGGCAGCAGACCCCTGTAGGTGGTATGCTTTGGCGCACATGGCCTGCAGCTTCTGACCTCACTGACAGTTGTCTCAGTGGATTGTGAGACGCAGCAGGCCATGTGTGCTTCAGCACAGTCTGCCACAGGTTGCTACTGCCATGCCGTCCCCTACCCACCCCACCATCAGATTTGGCGGCAGCAGAAACTCTTGGGCTGACTCTACATGTAACACTCAATGGAGAAGACTGTATAGCCCCCATCTGCAGAAGAGCAGCAGCGGTCAACACACTAATAATCTCGAAAGAGATAACCGAGTCCACCCAGGCAACAGTAAACAGAGCCTTCAAATTCTGTGCACCAAAATGCTGGAACACCCTCCCACCTAGCATCCGGGCAATCCCTGACTTAGTCCAGTTTAGGAAAGCGTTAAAACATCACCTCTTCCTCATGTATTACCCAGAAGAATGTACTACCACAGCCCCAGCAACTAGCTAGCCGACACAGTACCATGAATCCTCTATATTAGTTTGTCAAGATGTAAATAGTTACCCAATATGTAAATAGTTACCCAGGTTTGACACAAGTACATGCACCGGTTCATTGTAAACACAGCCACAGAAATGTGTAAGTTTTGATGTTCTATGTAAACCACACTGATGAGGAATAGCGCGGTATATAAGAGAATGTAAATAAATAAATAAAATCTTGTGGCTGGACTGCTGTCTGCATCTTAGATTTGAAGATTTTTTAGTTTAAGTTGTTAAAGGACAGACTAGATAGGCCATGGTGTCTTTTTCTGTCGTCATTTTTCTGTTTCTATGTTTAAAATTGCTAGGAAATAGGGGATACTTGAACCAATACAAATATACCTAATATGTTTAAGGGACTTTGTTTAATGTTCACCTCCAGATGAACTACAATTAGAACTTAATCTATTCCTAAGGCCTAATAATTTGCTCTATTGAAGACAACCAGTTTAACCTAGAAAGTGAAAAATGTCACTCCTTTTCCCTTCCTTCTGTTATTACCATTACAAGGCCAGAGAAATGCACCTTGGAATCTATATGGGATGCAATTGTAAACTTAACTGTTGTTATTTCGACTTCTCCTATCCCAGCAGACCACTCCCAGCTGCAAACCATCGCCGGCTGATTCACATTACCTGCCAACCTCTAGCAAAAAACAAAAAACGCAAGACCCCACACCGGGAAAACCTAAACTGCATGCTAATAAATGCTCATTCCATTCGCAATAAATGGCCAGTCCTCACTGACTATATCAGCCACCAGAACCAGGATCTGCTCTTCGTCATTGAAACCTGGTTAACAGACACAGACACAGTCATAACCAACCAGCTAAGACTACCAGGCTACAACCTCTTCAACTGTCCCAGAACAAACCGACAAGGCGGTGGTGTCCTAATTATAGCTAGAAGTGACCTCCACCTCCAGTGCACCTCTACTCAAAGTACAACCAACCTTGACTGCATCCTGATCTCAAATAAGACCTTAGCAACCTGTCTCCTTTACCACCCACCCTCTTCAAATGCCGATGAGTTGGCCACAATCCTCGACCTAGCATGCAACCATCCCTCCCTGCTAAGCATTCCACAGCATTCCTGTATGCAATCACGTTGAAACATCCTGGACCTCATTTCTACCTCTCTACCCACCAACTCCATATGCAACCAGATCTCACCAATTGTGCTACCGGTTCCCTGGTCTGACCATGCCATACTCTTCCACATTCCATACAATGGAAAAAAGTATCAGTCTTCCATATCAAACTTCCCTGTTTCCCGCCGCTTCAGATGCTTCAACAAGGAAACATTCCTCAGCAACACTCTGCATGACCTTAACATCGAGACCAATGATCTGACCGAGCTGATAGACTTCTGGAACAACCACATCTCCAGAGCTGTACTCCTACCGCCCTACACAAAACCGACCAACAAGAACCACATAGCCGTGTGGTTCACTGCTGACCTGCGCAAATCTTTAGTACACCTCAGAAAACTAGAACGCTGCTGGCGACGCTCCAGACACACCAACGACCAAACTGCATACATGAATAGCCTACATCAAGATCGAAGAGCTATCAACCACAAGACAAAAGAACACCACACCAGCACCCTCATGCGTTCCTTAACAAACCTCAAGAACTCTACAGCCTCATTAAATCCCTCCCAAAGGATACATCCACCCATGAACCAACGAATACGCCTAGCCCAGAAGCCTTTGCTACATACTTTCAAAGCAAAGCCACCTCAACAACATCCTACCCAGACAGGTATGACCTTGAATACTCACCCAGGCACCTCCCCCCTTCCAGTGATACACTCATACACACTCTAGAGGCTTTTTATCCATACTCTCCCAAGCAAATAGAGAGAATCATCTGTGGAATTACCACCACCACCTCCCCAACTGACCCATGTCCAGCATTTTTGATAAAGCAAGCCCGATCCAACCTCAGCCCAGTCATCATCAGAATCGCTAACTTCTCACTGGCTGAAGGCCTCCTTCCACCATCCCTCAAAACCGCCTCCATCAGACCACTTATAAAAAACAACAAGCTTGACACATCAGAGATCAGTTCCTACAGATCCATCTCCAGTCTCCCCTTCTTGGCCAAAATTCTAGAAAAGATTATTCACCAACAAACCCAGGACCACATTGACTCCTACGCACCTCTGGACCCACAACAACATGGGTTTCACCTGCAGCACAGTGTGGAAACTCTACACAGGCCTAGACAAGAAGAAACAGGGATTCATCATGATATTCATGGGCATTGCCTCTGCCTTTGACACCGTCAACCAGTCTCCTACTCACCCGCCTGCATCAAAAAGGTATAAGGAACCTAGCCCTCGACTGATTTAAATCATACCTGTCTGGACTGCCAGCAACAAGTCCACATAGAAACACATCCAGAACCTTCCAGCAGACACAAGGAGTCCCGCAGGGCTCATCACTCTCTGCCCTGCTCTTCAACATCTATATACAGCCAATCTGCACCATTATACGATCATTCAACATTTACTACCACATTTATGCCGATGACGTCCTGCTCTACACCCCTTTCTCCACAGACAGCCCTCACTACTCTTCCATCACAAGAGTGCTTCAATGCTGTCTCAGATTGGCTCACCACCCACCACCTGATGGTTAACAGAAAGTCAGAGGTCTTATTCATAACAAAAGACCAATCTTTCACCCCACCAACTTCCCTCAGATTGAAAGATTTTGATCTCATGGCGAAACAAGAAATACGTTATCTTGGTATTACATTGAACCAACACCGTAATTGGGAAGCCCACATACAAAATGTCACCAGGACAGTCTATCAAAAACTAAGAACCCTCCGGCACCTACACCCTCTCCTCGAGCCCTCAGATTTTCACACGGTATGCCATCTTTCCTCACTTCGACTACTCCAACATAATCTACCATGGCCTGCCAAAACAAGCCCTCAAACCATTACAACTGGTCATGAATACAGCCGCCTGAACACTCCTGTCTGTGTCCAGATACGAACACATCACATCCCTCTTGTTTCAGCTTCACTGGCTCCCTATAACAAACCGCCTGATATACAAAAGGCTCTCCTACTCAAATTTAAGGCTCTTCATGGCATGTCTGCAACCTCCATCACAGAACTCATACAACGTACCCCTGAGACAAAAACCAAGAGGTCATTCATGGTGATCTCACTCGTCATCCCTGCAGCAATTAGAACATGCACCCAATCTACCAAGAATCGTGCCTTTTCTTTATATGCACCAACCCACTGGAACGCCCTACCCCTGACAATAAGAGCCATCCCTGAGTAGCCTAGTGGTTAGAGCACTGGCTTGGGAACCCAGACACCAGGGTTTGATTCCCACTAGCACTCCTTGTGGCCTTGGGCAAGTCACTTAACCCTCCATTGCTCATAAAAATCCAAGCTATCAATGTCCCTGTTTAATGTACATTTACCAAGTTTAAGTTACAATGTAAACTGCTTTGATTGAAATGATTTGTTAAATAAAATAAGGCATTAAAGAAATACCTGTTCCAACAAGCTTACAACCAGCCACCATAAACAAGGCCTATGCCATTACTAACCAGAATTTACCATAAACAAGGCATATGCCACTACTCTCCAAGCATTTACCATTCCTTTGTATCAGTCCAATGTAAACTGTTCTGCCCTATATAAACTGTTTATTGTTCAAGTTACTAAGTTCAATGTAAACTGTTCCATGTAAACCGTTATTTTGTTCTCGTTATACGTAAACCACACTGATTTCAAAGAGTGCGATATATAAAAGTAAATAAATTAATTAATTTCTGTACAATCTCATTAAGTTCAGCTTAAAATACAAAAATATTCTGATGCTATTTTGCATCATCAATCTGTGATTTCGGGGTTAAAGGCTGCTAAAATGGAACAAGATTCTAAAATACAAGTGGTTCTGGATTTATATGCTTCATTAATAAAACAATCTATAACTATGAGAAGTAAACTGAAGAAGTTTAACAAGTCCTGGGCCTGCAATCTTCATTTTACAAATTTTTCTAAATCTCCATCAATGCCCCCATGGAAGCTGTTTAGGAGGCATGTGACAGCAATTTTGCAGGTCCTGAAAGAATCAGTACCTCCTGTTTCTATTACTACTACTATTAAATATTTATGAAGCACTTTCTGAAGTTTATTACTGGCAAGAAAGAATCAGAACCACCTCAAGGGATGGACTTATTGAACGTTACTGCTCTTTTAGAGGATTCTCACCCTGAGGCAGTGTTACCAGCTACATTGCATCTTACATGTGTACTTATGGTTGATTGCCATTGGATATTAAAGATGTATTTCAATAAGAGACAAGTTCCCTTTTTTTGAGTATAACATTAGGATTTTCCCAGACCTTGCAAGAGAAACACAGAAGCGGAGATGAGATTTCCTTTATTGAAACCTGGGGTCCTGCAAGTGCTTAGTTAAATATAATTTGTTAATTATGTTTTCTTTCAACCTGGCGAATTATCCTCTTTCATTAATGCTAAGCACTTATTAACCTCTTCTACTGTTCATTCTGTGAAATGACTGACATTGGCATTTTATAGGTGTTTGCGCTAGGGAATACTTTGTTCTTTTTTTACTTTTCCATTCAAGGATTTCCTTGCCTATGCCAGTTTTTACCGCCCCCCTCATTATTGTGGGTTTGTAAGAATATTGCACATGATTTGTTGTCTTTACTATTATTTCTTGCATTATTGGATACTTTTTTCTGTGCAAGCGTATACTTTATTTCAAAAAATTCTATAAATATAAATAAAAACCCCAGAAATTAATTTATTCTAATAATTTGCTGAAGTAGATAACCAGTTAAATCTGAAAATGAAGCATGTCCCTCCTTGTCCCTTAACTGGATTAAGAGCCTATAAAATCAAAGGTTGTGCCAGGCAAATTCATCGGCTGCCTAGGGCAGCAACTTCTGGGGAGGAGGGCAACAAAGAGCAGGGCATTCAAAGCTAAACAATGGATTTTGATAGCAAAGTGGGGTATAAGGCTGAATATCTGCCTAGGGCACTAACACCTTGAACCAATTCTGGGGCCGGCCCTGGCCTGGGGTGGGTGGAAAATAAACACCAAATTGTGATTGTTATGTGATTTGTGTGGGAGACCATCTTGGAATACCATAGTAACATAGCATATGATGGCAGATAAAAAACAGTATGGTCCATCTAGTCTGCCAAGTAAGGTGGCTAGCATAGGTGTATACCAGGTGCTGTAGACTTATTATGCAGAAGGCAGCTCTGGCAATCTATTTCCAATTGCAGCTCGCCAAGAAAACCCAGGCATTGGGTTGCAAGGAGTCAGTATTGACTCAACTGCAAACACACTTTCAACTTTATTTACCCAAGTATTTATTGAACTCTCTTCAGCTAATTCAAAATACAGCAGCAAGAGTGTTAACTGATTGTCATTTGAGAGAACGTGATCCCTCACTTGCAGCAGGCTGCATTGGCTACCTGTATCACAATGTATAGTTTAAGGCAGGTACTTTATTTATTTTATTTATTTAGACAGATTTGTATGCCACCTTTTCCTTCAATCAAGGTGGTCACGTCACAACACAATTGGAGGGTTACATTTAACATTGGGGTACGTGTGAACATTTAGACAGTACAGTTAAGTGACAGTATTAAGACAGTACAGTTGAAGTAACATATAACAAAGATATTTACTAACGTGGTGTGATGAATTTGTTCGTGTGGATGGGGTGGGTGGGTGTTAGTTGGCGGTGATGTTAGTATTGCTGTTTGGGTAAGGGATGTTGCTTGAGTGCTCATAGGTTTCTATAAATAACCATGTTTTGAGGTCTTTGCGGAAATCTGTGAGGTCTTCTAAAGCTCTCAGGCTCATTGGTAGGGAGTTCCATATTGAGGATGCTAGTAGTGATGGTGCTCTTTTTGAGGTTGGTTGTTTGGTTTTGTGATAGCCTGCAGGGGTGCTGATCATATTATTATTGGCTCTTCTTGGTCTATTGCTGATGTCTCTTGTTATAATGCTTTGGAGTATGTCCGCTGAGAGATGGTGAATGATTTTGAAGATTATCATAATTGTTTTGTATTTAGCTCTTTGATCCTTTGTGAGCTTTTAGAGGATGAGGCACATTATTTGGACATCATCCTGAGGATGTGTGACTCATCTTTTAATTTGCACTTAACCTGTACAAGGGGATTTGTTAAACCTCTCGTTTTAGTGTAGATAGCCCTGTTTTTTTATTAATTCATTGCCAGTTGAAATAAGAACCAGGGGAAGGGGGGAATTACTTGGAATTTAGGATGCAAATGAAAGCCTGTACAATATCGCATTAAGTTTAAGATCCTCATTCTGGTTCATAAAACACTTCATTCTGGGATACTCCACCTATCTTTCCTCCTCTATTATTCCCCACGCACCACTGCATCTTCTGTGCTCTATTCACGGCAATCACCTATTTTCCCCCTGCTTCCCATACACAGCATGAATCCACCTGGCACTCCGCATTTTACTTTCTTGGCCCTAGTCTATGGAATTCACTCACCTCTGATCCTCGTCTTGAACTGTCCTATATTAGATTTAAAACTTCTCAAAATCCACCTGTTTTCGTCTTGTTTTTGACCTAGGTTAACAGTAAAACAGGATCAGGCACCCTCACGCCTCCCCTTCTTGTGATACCTACCTCCTTTCTACTGTGAGAGCCAGAGGAGAAGGAGTTAACACAGTAACACAAAAAATGCTGGAATTGTACTGAGGTGCGTACGTGAAGCTTACAGAGGTATATGACATCATATGGAAAAGATGTGAAAACACACTTATCAGTAAATAGTGGACCTTGAGAGAGGGTAGAAAGGCAATCATGAGAGATAAACATGCCAGCTTAGCATGAAGATCATATGGCCCCCAATATAGCTGTCAGAACACGGGAAGTTGAAGAGATATATTTCTTGGGAACTGAGGGGTGGAGAGAACCAGGTAAAGAACTGAGTGAGGGAGGCAGAGGTCAGATAACAATATAAATCTGACAAGGCCCAGACTGATAATTGCAGACATAGGCCTCACAAAGAAAGATCAACAGAGAGGGGTACAGACATGAGTAGAACAACATGGCAAATCACACAAGTGGGGCCCCAGACAGCTGGAACAAGAATTAGCTAATTAGAGAAGAATGCATGAACAGTAAGAATGGTCCTGAGCAAGGGTATATAATGTGAAAGGACCAGATACACAATGAATCCATCTGCTTCGCAGTGGAGGCTGTGGGAAAGTATGGATTTCCTGGGTTCTCTATGGCCCCAGTATCCCTGTTGTCGTGTCTGCGAGTTTTGTGTGCATGTCTATAACACTGATCTCTTGTGTCCAGGAAAGCCTGTCATATTCGCTGTTGAGTCAGGAAGTAAGACAGAATTATGCAGGCAGGACCAGACATTCTGGCTTGTAGTTTAGAAATCTGCATCCGAGATAAGAAAGAATGACCGTTTGCCTGCTGTAAGATGTGGCAAGATATATAATTCCACTGGACTGTTTTCCTTTGTTTGGGAGGGTTCACCCCTAAAACAAAGACATGGGGAGGGGTGGCCTGCACAGAGCGGCAGGTGCACCTTGTGGTAAGGAAGCTCATTTTGAGTTAGGAGAAAGTGAAAAAACCAAAGAATTCACCCTAATAAAAGGACCTATTTTGCAAGGTCAGAGAAATAAAACCACAACCACACCTAGAAACCAGAAAATCCCCAGCTGGAACAGGTTTCAGAGTTCCCCTAGTGGAGTAAGGGAGAGTGAATACAGACCCAAGGTAAAAGACCCTTACGTCAGTAAGCTCCCTGATTACCCAGGTGCCAGAGGGCAAGTTGATCTCCGTGACCTGGGAAGAGAAGAGGCGGGGCTGGAACCCTGGAGATTTAACCCTAGGTTAGAATATACAGAAGTTAACAAAGAGAGCAACGGGAACAGGAGCAGGAACAGCAGGAGAGGAGAGTGCTGGAAAGAGCCTGAAAGAGATACAGAGCACGAGAGAGGAGAAGCTGCTACAAGCCAAGGCACAGGTACAAGCCTTAGAAGCCTGTCCCGTACTGAGCAGTGCAGAGTTGCATGAGACACTCTCAGTTCTAATGAGAGGCTGTCAGCTAAGCCCAGTGAGCTAGAACGAGAGATAGAACCAATGCAACTAGGAGAGCCTGATGCAGCTTTGAATGAGGAAGATATATTCATGGATTGCTCTTTGTGCCAAGCCTTAGCTACAGAGGGGCTGAAGGAAAGCCAACCTTAAGAGAAAACTCTCCAAAGCAAGGTAACCTTGAAAAGCAAGGACGCTGTTTTGTGAATTCCCTGTGTTAAGAGGGGAAACTTATGCTGAGAAGTGAGAACAAGCTGAATATGTATAATTGTGCTTGCTAAACACCTGCTATCCTGTGCAGTGAGACGGCGAGAAGCCAAGCTAATGGTGAGAGGGAAAAAGCTTTTGTTTTGCTTTTGTATGTTCCTAAGAAAACCTGAGTGGAGCTTTGTTTGCTTATTGGAAGTTTGTTCCTGTTGGAGGTTTTGCTTTGCTTATAAAGAGGAGAACAGCCTAAAAATGTTTGGAACTGAAAAGAAAGAAAACTGCCATTGAAGAAAGCTGTTTGTGTTTAAGCTTTAACCAGCAAGGCTAGAGAAAGCTGGAAGCCTTACTTTAAAGGGGTTTTTGCTTTTGAGCTGAAGAATATTGTACGCTGATATTTTGTTTTGACTATTGCTTATGTCCTGTTGTGTTTTTAAAAGAAACCTGGAGAAATAATCCTGTAAGAGGTAATTTATGAACCTTGCATTTGAGTTTAATAAATTTCTGTCATTGCCTTACCAAAAGAGCCAAACTACAAGTTTTTTCTATCTGAAGCCATATGTGTAGCAGTTAAACTACATTTCCCAAAAAGCATTGCGGGGGAACCAGTCAGAGAAGGCTGAAAAGGGAAGTTTCTATTATAACCACGACCCTCCATGCTGAATGCAAGGAGCAAGGGCGTGACAACCTACTCTTGCCATTTTACTGGGCAGACTAGATGGACCATACTGGTCTTTATCTGCCGTCATTTACTATGTTACTATGTTCTTAGTTTTCTGTTTCTGTAAGATAGGGAATAATAAAAAGATCCTTTTGGAAGAAAAATCTGTGTGAGAGTTATTACTATGTATGAGCGTGTTATCCTGCATAACGTGAGATATTGTTCTGCATAAGATGAGATTTTATTGGGAAGTGTAAGTCGTCTCTGTGTTGTTTCTTTTATTGGGAAGTGATATGTCCTCCCCGAGTGGTTCCACTTCTGGATGGAGGAAGGTGTCTGCTTGGGAACTGTCTGGCCCACAATCCAGCTGACCCTTTGCCCCGTACACTACCCCTACTACCTTCAGCTCCTACACCTAAGTCTGTATTTTATCTGTTCCCATTATTTCCTGTATTTATTCTGGAGTTCCTTTCTTTTTTGTTTGATTTTAATTTTGGGAGCCTATGCTCCTAAGTTTTTTATTATTGTAAACTTCTCTGTTGACCTGAAGGGCGGTATAGTAAATTTTAATAAACCATAAAGCATACTCAGGCTTTTGATAATAAATGGTATGGCCAGACTGACTAGTAGATATTGCCATTTGTTGAATCACATGATGATTTTATTTGTGCTTTTGAGCATTGGGAAAAGCACAGTTACTTACCTGTAACAGGTGATCTCTGGGAACAGCAGGAATAAGTCTTCACATATGGGTATCATCGGTACCGACAGAGCCTGTGCGGGAGCGCTCCCCAGCGTCCAAAAGGAAAGCTTTTGGGAGCATCCCACAGCGCCTGCGCGCTGCCTTCCCGCCTTTTACAACCGCCTCTCTCCAGTTCGATTTTTAAGCTGAGACAAAGAGAGAGAGGAAAGGAAAGATAGATAGAGAGATACAACTCCTAGGGGAGGTGGGTGGGCTGTGAAGACTTATTCCTGCTGTTCCCAGAGATCACCTGTTACAGGTAAGTAACTGTGCTATCTCCAGGAACAAGCAGGAATGAGTCTTCACATATCAGGACTCCCCAGCTAGAGATGCCAGGGAGAACCCCAAGGTTGTGAGTCCCAGAGAAGGGCTCTACCTCCCTCCATGGATCTCGGGCATCTAACCAGGGATGGGGGGTAGGAGCTGTTTAAGCATGGAACAGGTGTTTAAGAACAGCCTGAACAAACAAGGCATCCCGGCGGGAGTCCTTGTCCAAGCAGTAATGGGCTGTAAAGGTACGAACCGAGGCCCAGGTGGCAGCTAGACAGATTTGGTCGATGGACACAGAGTTTAGATGAGCCATAGAGGCTGCCATGGCCCTCACATTGTGAGCTGTGACATGGACCTCTAGAGAAAGGTTCTTACTCTGGTAGGCGAAAGAAATACACTGAGCAATCCAATTGGACAGAGTTCTCTTAGAGACTGGAAGTCCTAAATGAGAGGGATCAAAAGCAACAAAGAGTTGAGAGGACTTTCTATGTTGCTGTGTCCTTTGTAAGTAAAAAGCGAGCGCTCTTTTACAATCCAGGGTATGGAGATTCCTCTCTGCACTTGATGCATGAGGTCCTGGAAAAAAGACAGGTAAATACACCTCTTGATTTAGATGAAAAGGTGAAACCACTTTAGGCATAAAGTGTGGATTGGTCCTGAGGACTACCTTGTCATGATGGAACCTTGTATAAGGAGGATTAGCCACCAAGGCTTGCAGCTCACTGATGCGGCGAGCTGAAGTGACTGCAATGAGAAAAATAACCTTCCAGAAAAGAAATTTCAAGGAGGTAGTGGCTAAGGGTTCAAAGGGTGGCTGCATAAGCTGGCCAAGAACCAGATTCAAGTCCCATGCCACTGGAGGTGGTGTAATGGGAGGTTTAGTCAAAAGAAGGCCTCTCATGAATCTTGCTATAAGAGGATGAGAGGAAATAGGCTGTCCATTGAGAGGCTTAAGGGATGCTGCAATAGCACTCAAATGGACTCTTACTGAATTCGTTTTAAGGCCTGCATGGGATAAATGCAGCAAATACTCTAGTAAAGAATTCAGAGGTATTGCAAGAGGGTTAAGACCCTTCTCTGCACACCAAATGGTAAACCTTTTCCATTTAAAAGCATAGGAACGTCTAGTGGAAGGCTTCCTGGAAGCATGAAGGATATCCTTCACCTGCTGAGAAAGATGCAAATCTTGAAGGTCTAGGCCTTCAGCAACCAGGCCCTGAGATGAAGAGACTGGGGATTTGGGTGCCACAACGTTCCCTCCTCCTGGAACAGGAGGTCTGGAGCAGATCCCAAGTCCAGGGAGGGAGCTTGAGAGAGATGAAGAAGTAGAGGGTACCACACTTGGCGTGGCCAACGTGGAGCTATGAGGATCATAGACCCCCTGTCTCTCTGAAGCTTGAACAGTGTCTTGGGAATTAGGGGAATGGGTGGAAAGGCATAGAGGAAGTCTTGCCCCCAATGAAGGAGGAAGGCATCCCTGGCCTGAACTCCCTGACACGGAATCCTGGAACAGAACCGGGGAAGTTTGGCATTCCACGGACTTGCAAACAGGTCTATGTCTGGGGTTCCCTAAATTTGAAAGATCCTGGTTATCTGGTCCCCATGGAGGGACCATTCCTGTGGAAGCAGAACTCGACTGAGTCTGTCTGCCCAAGAGTTTTAAACCCCTGGAAGATACACTGCCATGAGATGAATTTGATGCTCTCTGGCGAAGGCCCACAATCTCAGAGCTTCGTTGCAAAGCGACAGAGAGCCAATCCCCCCCCTGCTTGTTCACATAGAACATGGCTACTTGGTTGTCCGTGTGGATGAGGACTGTCTTGTAGCTGAGCAGGGTGTGGAAGACAGAGCTAGAAAAATTGCTCTGAGCTCCAAGAGGTTGATATGTAGAGATGTCTCCTGTGGAGACCAGATGCCCTGGGTGGAGAGATCTTGTAGATGAGCCCCCAAACCCTTTGGAGAGGCATCTGTTGTGAGGGTTGCTTGGGGTAACACCTGTTGAAAGGGGGACCCCAGCAACAGATTTTTGGTGGACTTCCACCAGTGGAGAGAGCAAAAAGTGACTGGAAGTTGCTATTTTGTCTGACAGGCACCCTGATGCCTGGGTTCATTGGGTAGACAAAGTCCATTGAGCTGCCCTCATGTGAAGGCGAGCATAAGGGATCACATGCACAGTGGATGCCATGTGGCCTAACAGTTGTAACATCTCTCGAGCAGTTAAGTGGGACTTTAACTGAATCTGGGAGGCTAATTGCACCAAGCGTAGGCAACGGGCCTGGGGAAGATTGGCCCTTGCAGTGGTGGTATCCAGTAAGGCCCCTATGAACTCCAGAGAGTGAGTAGGGGTGAGATGGGATTTTGGAATGTTTATTACAAGTCCCAGATATTGAAGGATACGGCTTGTGCAGGCCAGGGAAGCCTGGGCCTCTGACTGGGATGGAGCTCAGATGAGCCAGTCGTCCAGATATGGGAATACAAATAGTCCTAGAGTGCGTAGAAATGCAGCTACTACTGCCATGCATTTTGTGAACACCCTTGGGGCAGAGGCCAGACCGAAGGGAAACACTCTGTATTGATAGTGCTTTCCTTGGAAAAGGAACCAAAGGAACCTTCTGTGTGTTGGATGGATGAGGACATGGGTGTACGCATCCTTGAGATCTAGAGAACAAAGCCAGTCCTGACTGGAGGTATGGAAGGAGAGTACTGGGAGAAGTCATCTTGAATTTCTCCTTGCATAGAAACTTGTTCAATTCTCTGAGATCTAAAATGGGTCTGTATCCCCTTGCTTTCTATGGGATGAGAAAGTAGGGGGAGTAGAACCCTGAGCCCTGTTGAAGAAGGGGTACTTCTTCTATTGCCCCTTGGGCAAGAAGGGTAGCAATCTCCTGACCCAGAAGGTCGAGGAGAGATGTTGGAGAATTGAACTGTCTCACGATGGTGTGAGGGGGAAGGTTTAAGAAATGAAGCTTGTACCCTTCCCTTATGATGGAGGTCCATTGCTCTGCTGTGATTTGTTCCCATCTGGGAGCAAAGTGAGCTAACCTTCCTGGAATGGTGAGAGGCTCTGGATGTTCTAGAGCCAGAAAGGCTAAGTTCTCTAGTTGTAAGTCAAAGGCCCTGAGGAGGCTGAGGCTGTTGGGCCGTAGTAGTCCTAGCAGCCTTAGGCTTGGCCTGTTTCGGTTGTTGCTGTCTCTTTGTAGCAAAACGACCTGCAGAAGATGCCTGCTGACCATAAGCAGAATAATATTTCCCTTTTTTTTGGGAAAAAAACCTTTTTGAACAACCTTTTCTTAAAAGGAGCAGAAGTAGACTTTGAAAGTCTATCTAAAGCAGAATTTTCAGCATCCATCTGGGTGGCCTTTGCTTGCCAATCTTTGCCAAAAAGGTTTTCACCTGTACAAGGAAGGTTTCCTAGTCCATCCTGAACCCAGGATTCCAAATCAGAAGCTTGTAACCAAGCAACTCTGCGTGCCCCTATGGCAATAGCCGAGGCTCTGCTGGCACCTTCAAAAGAGTCAAAGGCTGCACGGTTGGAAAACTTGGAAATATCCTGGGCATGTTTAAGCCAGGTGAGAAACTCTTCCCTTTTATCTTCTGAAATAAAAGGAGACAAAGTTTGTAGATGATCTGTAACTTCTTTTAGAAACATCCCCATATAGAGACTATAGGAGTTGATTCTGGCAACAAGCATATTGGCCTGGAAAATTCTCCTACCAAAGGCATCTAAGGTTCTGCATTCTCTTCCTGGAGGAGTAGAAGAGTGCCTTTTTGTACTCTTGATCTTTTTCATAGCAGACTCCACCACAGTGGAGTGGTGAGGAAGCTGAGTCTTATGAAAACCAGGACAAGGAGGAACACGATACATGGTGTCCGACCTACCAGAATGAGGGGAAGTGGAGAGAGGAGTCTCCCATATGCCCAACATGTGATCATAAAGAATCTCATGTATTGGTAAAGTGGCTGCCTCTTTAGGAGCCTTAGGATATTGTAAAATATCTAATTTTTTGGCTCTAGGCTCTGTCTCAGGGGCCACTGGGATGGAAAGGCCCCTGGCCACTTCCCTAATGAAGTCTTGAAAAGACAAGTCCTCAGGAGGAGACATTCTCCTTTTGGAGAAGGGGGCTCCTGAGGAAGGATCACCGATGCTTCGATAGAGGCCTCTGATTCATCAGAGTCTTCAGAGGAATCGAAGTATCGCCTGTCTGGATGCTCCTGCAGAGCCCGATACGCGTACCAGGTGGTATCGACATCGGGAGTGATCGGTAGCGAATCGGTACCGATGGGCATCACAGAACAGTACCGCTGCAGTCGACACCGAAGCCGATGTCGATGCAATCGGTACCGGCACTGGAACCGATATCGGTGCCGGTGCCGGAACCGGTACCAACAATGGAGTTTGTTGCAGTACCGAAGGCGTCGCAGCTTGTATGAATGCCGTGATGGCACGCTGCATGGTCAGAATATTCTGATTCATCGACGCCACCAATGTCTGGATGTCGGTACCAGTGGGAACCACCGGTACCCCAGAACATGGCAACAGGTGATCGGTCGAGGCCGAGTCATCGATGTCAACCTGTGACTCCATAGATAAAGCTTTGGAAGCCGGAGCCTCTCGCCGGGGTAATTTTGCCGGTGCGGATTCCTCGAGAGCAAGCGCGGAGGCATCTCGATACTTAGAGGGAGATCTACTCTTCGAGGACCGGCTGGACTTAAGTTTGGTTACCTGAGATCCATGGGAGGAAGAAGCGGCCCTGGAAGACGTCGATGCCACCGAAGCTGCATCAGATGGAAAACAGGGTACTGAGCTTGGCTGCTCAATTCTGTAGACCTCTTTTAGACATCATGGAACAGGACTCACAATCCGTAATGGAATGGTCAGGAACTAAACATTTTAGACACCAGTCATGGGTGTCGGTGACAGAAATAGTGCCGCTGCACTTTGTGCACTTTTTAAACCCGGAGGCGGGCTTTTCCATGAGGAAAAATTTTCGTAGGCCTAAGGCCACAGAAAGAAAAAATGCACTGAAGTGAGAAAAACAGTAGTCATTTTTTTTTGTTTAGAAGAAAAGACCGGCGGTACCGGTCCGGTGTCGAGAAGGCAGACACGCGACCAAAGAATTAAAAGAAAATAAGAAATTCTTCAGCGGTGACAGGAACACGACCTGCTGGCTCCGCGGAAAAGAAGAACTGGAGAGAGGCAGTTGGGAAAGGCGGGAAGGCAGCGTGCAGGCGCTGTGGGATGCTCCCAAAAGCTTTCCTTTTGGACGCTGGGGAGCGTTCCCGCACAGGCTCCATCGGTACCGACAATACCCATATGTGAAGACTCATTCCTGCTTGTTCCTGGAGATTATTTTCAGCAGATTTGTGAGGTTTTATGGGAAGGTTGGATATATGTAAAAGTGTGTCTGCACATTTATTTGATTTTATGAATGTGTAAAATGCTTTGCTGGCTATCACTGCATATACATACGATGAAATTATCCTCAACGCTATACCTAGCTGCTGAGGATAATATTCAGCTGTTAATATAGCTGGCTAGAGATCAGCTGACTAGCTTCTAAAAAATAACCAGTTAAAATTTGCCAGTTATGCAAAGACTCAGCTAAGATAAGAACATAAGATATGCCATACTGGGTCAGACCAAGGTCCATCAAGCCCAGTATCCTGTTTCCAACAGTGGCCAATCTAGGTCATACGTACCTAGCAGTTTCCCCAAAGACACAGGTTCCACAATGATTGTATTGGGTCAAGCAGTGATATCCCGAGTCCCTTTTAATAATGGTTTAGGGACCTTTCCCCCCAGGAACTTGTCCAAACCTTTTTTAAGCCCAGCTACACTAACTGCTTTTACTACATCCTCCGGTAACAAATTCCAGAGTTTGATTACACGTTGAGTGAAAAAATATTTTCTCTTATTAGTCTTAAATAGTTTACCCTGTAGCTTCATTGCATGTCCCCTAGTCTTTCTATATTCTAATGACTTAAACAATTGAGCTACATTTACCTATTCCACTCCATTCATTCATTTATAGACCTCTATTATCACTATCATATCAGAAAAAGAGTACTGTGATAAGGAAGCTTATCAGGACCTAGGAGACAGGGATAAAGAGAAGGAATTCACCCTTATCAAAGGACCTATTTTACAAGGTCAGAGACAGAAAACTCCATTTACACCTAGAAAGCAGGTAATTCCTAGCTGCAATAGGTTACAGAATGCTCCTAGTGGAGAAAAGGAGAGGAAATGCAAGGCCAGGGTAAGGAAACCTTATGTCACTGAATTCCCCAATTACTCAGCTGCCACGAGGCAGTTTGATCTCCAACACCTGAGAGGAGAAGGTGTTGGGCTGGAGCCTGAGAGGTTTAAGTCTAGGTCAGATTATCCAGAGAGAGAGAGGACTAGGAATGCTTACTGGAAGAGGAATGGAGCTGGAACAGTAAGAACAGCAGGAACAAGGAACACAACAAGTTGGACGACAGGACGAGGAAGCTCAGGTGAAAGGTGGCCAGAGCATAAGCGAGGAGAAGCTGATACAAGCCTTGACCCAGGTATGAGCATTAGAAGCTTGTCTAATTTGGAGCAATACAGAGTTGCAAGAGACAGCTTTTGCCCTAACGGAAGGCAATCAGCCAAGCCCTCTGAGCTAGAAACAAAGGTAGAGCCAATGCAACTGGGTGAACAGGACCTAGCTGTAGAAGACGATGACTCATACATGGATTTCTCTTTATGCCAATCTTCAAATACAGAAGGTTTGGAAGGGAGTCAACCGTAAGGAAAACCTCCAGAGTCCGGTAACCCTGAGAGCCTGTAGATAACTTGTGAAAGTCCTGTATTAAAGGAGAAATACCTTTGCTGAGCAAGCTGAAGCTGTCTAATTAAAACTTGTTAAACAGCTGCTAGCCAGTGCAATGCACAGCCTGAAGCCGTACCGACGGTGAAAGTAAGGAAAGCTTTGATTTTGTTTTCACTATTCCTAAAAACCTTGCATAGAGAATTGTTTGCCTATGAAGAGTTTAACTTCTTGTTGAAAGCTTTTACTGTGCTTAAGGAGACAAACAGCCGGGAAGTGTTCCTGGACTGAGAGAAAAGAAACCTGCTTTAGGAAAAGCTGTTTCTGTTTGTTTTAAAACAGCACTGCTAGCCATATCTGATAGCACTGGCTGTTGAAAGGACTTTTCTTCATGCTGAAGAACATTATAAGCTATTTTGTTTTGAGTTCAGTTATATCCTGATGTATTTTTGAAAGAATCCTGGAGAAACAATCCAAAGGTGTTAATTTGTGAGCCTAGCGTTTACCCCATCAATAAATTTCTGTCAAAAGCCT
Source organism: Ichthyophis bannanicus (assembly GCA_033557465.1). Classification (NCBI taxonomy): domain Eukaryota; kingdom Metazoa; phylum Chordata; class Amphibia; order Gymnophiona; family Ichthyophiidae; genus Ichthyophis; species Ichthyophis bannanicus. The sequence goes on from CM066049.1 coordinate 27,807,799, forward strand.
TACCACTCAAAGCCAACTACAAATGTGTTTTTTTTTTTACCTGAGGCCAAGTACCTGACTGAACTACCTTTCCCATGAGGCATTACAAGGCAGCCAGTCAGGTAAAGGCTAAATGGTGAATCTCTCCTATGACAAGCACGCCCCTCCATACTGTTTGTAAGGGGCTAAGGGCGTGACAGTACAAGTTAAGAGACCTGAAAGATTGTCGCTCCACACATGTAGTTTATATTATAATTTGCCCCTGCTCGGGTCAATAAATAAATACCTCTTGTTCAACTCTGTGTGGCCATGGTCTGTGCCTTCTGCTTTTTGTTTGGGTTTTTGTCTTTGCAGAAGATGTACGCCTCCCTCCAATATGCTACATTTTGAGGTCCTACCATGGCCTACACTCAATGTGACAATGTCTTTAGTTATTCAGAAGACCACCTCAACCATCTCCTGCAAGAACCACCTTTAGTAGATGACAAATCTGAAGACACAAGTTTTGTTGAATGATGGACCGATCTGATTCACACCAAGGCAGCTGTTATCTGGTACAAGCTCCATTACGCAAGTCTCCTACAGTATTGTAGAATCAAGAGGATTCCAAGAGGTTTAAGGATGACTAAAGAACCTAATATGTTTCGCGACGATAAAGCTTTCATGGACAGATAGGAGTATGTTTACTAAACCGGGCTAACGGTTAACCCGGGCTATCTGCCACTAGGTCCCATATTATTCAATGGGACCTAGTTGCAGATAGCCCGGGTTAACCGTTAGCTCAGTTTAGTAAACATACCCCATAGTGTGCTATCCTGAATAAGTGCTCTCTCGATCTTATGGTGCTTTTGGCGGAAACTTCCAAGAAGCAAGCTGATAATATTCGAGAAGAAAGAAAGAAAAATGGACATAGAACAGATGACAGACATTTTGATAGACTCATTAACGATTACAATAAAAACCTTGAAGAATATCGTAGAGATATTTAAAAAAAGGTAAATTAGAAAAACGTGATGAAATGGACTATAAGAATGGCAATGTTTATTTGTGGTTGAAACCTCGTACGTCTTATAACGCAAGTTAGTTTTAAGGAAGACAATGATTATAATTCCTCCAAAAAGAATGATTTCCTTGCACGTAGGAACGATGACATGCAAGAGAAGTAAAAAAAGCATAAGGAGTGATTCTGAGGAACTCTTTGCTTCTCCTGTCTCCACCCCTCTCCCTGCGTCCCCAAGTACCTCTAGAGATTTTTTTGTTCAAGGACATCTGAGAGAAAGAATCAGCACGACACAAATCTTCACGAAAACTCTTTCCCCACCCTCCTTAGATGGAATTTCCTCCTGCCTTTTGGGTCCTGTGCATGGAACAGGAAGCATTTCGGAGAATGCTACCTTGGAAGTTCTGGATTTCAACTTCCTACCTAAAAGCTTAAATTTAGCCTCCGGAACCTCCCTACCACATTTTCCTATGTCATTGGTACCGACATGTACCAAGACAGCAGACTTCTCCCCAGCACTTTCTAAGACCTTGTCTAGGTTGCACATGAGGTCCGCTACCTTCGCACCAGGCAGGCATGTTACCAGGTGAACCTCAAGTCCACCAACTACCAAGCTATCTACATACTTAATGATTGAATCACCAATTATAACAGTTGTCCTAACCCTTCCCTCATGGGCACATGGCCCTCAGTGTGAGAGGGTTTTACATCACCTGGAGGACAAGTCCTAGCTAAAGGATCACTTTCTGCTATACCAGGGTGATGCTCTCTTGTCACGTGACCTCTCTCCTCCATGGCAACAGGCATGCTGCCAGATTGGAGGTGGGACTTCAGGACTCCCTGTAGTTCTCATATATGTAGCTCTGTCTTCCTGATCTCCTTCAAGTCTGCTACTCTAGCCTCCTGATCTCCTTCAAGCCTGCTACTCTAGCCTCTAGCACACAACACCCTTCACCAACTGGGAGAAACATCATACATGTGACACTCAATGCAAAAGACTGGAAAGCCTCCATCTCGCTGCTGGACTGTTGCCTGCAGCTTAGTTTTAAGGGTGTGTTTAGATATTTAAGTTCTTTACTTACTAAGGGTTGCTGGGGTTACTTACACTAATAAAACTATACCTAATAGGTTAAATATACTTTGTTCACCTGAAGCTTAATTAATCTCAGGTCCTTAATGTATGCCTGAGGAGGATACACAGCTGCAGCTGAGAGCGAATATGGCACCTCCTTTCCTTTAAGAGGTTTAAGCACCTATAAAGCAAGCTACGATTATCCCAGGGGAGGTGGGTGTTGGGGAGGGAGGGATGCGAGTCTGAAGGGAAGGACTCTATTGATAGTTATTTCCTTTTAAGATGAAGCATAGCTATCTCCTGTGGTCTGGATGAACGAGGATATGGGTATACGCTTCTTTGAGATCTAGAGAACAGAACCAATCCTGACTCTGGAGATAAGGTAGAAGGGTTCCTAGTGAAATCTTGAATTTCTCTCAAACTAGAAACATTGAGGTTTCTGAGATCTAAGATGGGTCTGAACCCTCTGTTCTTTTTTGAAATGAGACAGTATGGAGACTAGAAGCCTCTCCCCTTGTGGGATGTTGGAACCTCTTCTATTGCACACTGACAGAAGAGAGGTGATCTCTTTCTGGAGGAGAGCAGTGAGTGGGGATAGGGAATGATATTCCTCCACTAGAGTGTGGGGAGAGTATGCTTTGTAGATGAAGTTTGTACCCCTCTCGCACTATGGTTAGTGTCCACTGCTCTGAGGTTCTGAGATGCCACCTGTGGGCATAATGGCAAAGCCTGCCTATGTGGAGGGCGTGGGAGTTCTCCAGAGGCAGGGTGGCAATGTTCTCTAGGAAAAAGTAAAAAAACATGCGTAGATTGAATCTGCGCTGCTGGTTGGAGTTTAGGAGCCTGTGGCTTTTTCTGTTACTTAGGAAGCTGTTGCTTCCTCTGGGTACCCTAGAGCTGGTATTGAGACATTGAGGGGTAAAAAGAGTAGAATTTCTTCTCCTTACCATAGAAAGCACAGTTACTTACCTGTAACAGGTGATCTCTGGGAACAGCAGGAATTAGTCCTCACATATGGGTACGTCGGTACCGATGGAAAGCTTTTGGGAGCATCCCACAGCGCCTGCGCGCTGCCTTCCCGCCTTTCCTAACCAACTCTCCTCAGTTCAAGTTTAAAGCTGAGACAATAGAGAGAGAGAGGAAAGGAAAGACAGAGAGAGATACAACTCCTAGGGGAGGTGGGAGGGTTGTGAGGACTAATTACTGCTGTTCCCAGAGATCACCTGTTACAGGTAAGTAACTGTGCTATCTCCAGGAACAAGCAGGAATGAGTCCTCACATATGGGGACTCCCTAGCTAAGATGCCTGGGAGATCCCCAAGGTTATGAGACCCTGAAGGGTTCCTCGTCTTCCTATGGATTTCAGGCATCTATTCAGGGAAGGAGGGCAGGAGTTGTTCAAGAATAGATCAGGTGTCTGAGGACAGCCTGACCAAACAAGGCATCCCGGCGGGAGTCCTTGTCCAAACAGTAATGGGCTGTGAAGGTATGAACCGAGGCCCAGGTGGCTGCTCGACAGATCTGGTCGATGGACACAGAATGAAGATAAGCCATAGAGGTGACCATGGCCCTCACATTGTGAGCTGTGACATGGCCCTCCAGAGAAAGGTTCTTACTCTGGTAAGCAAAAGAAATACACTGAGCAATCCAATTGGACAGTGTTCTTTTAGAGACTGGAAGTCCTAAATGAGAAGGATCAAAAGCAACAAAAACCTGGGAAGACTTTCTATGTTGCTGTGTCCTGTGTAAGTAAAAAGCAAGAGCTCTTTTACAATCTAGAGTATGAAGGTTCCTCTCTGCACTGGATGCATGAGGAGCTGGAAAAAAGACAGGTAAATATACCTCTTGATTAAGATGAAAAGGTGAGACAACTTTAGGCATAAAGTGAGGATTTGTCCTAAGGACTACTTGTCATGATGGAACCTTGTATAAGGTGGATTAGCCACTAAGGCCTGCAGTTCACTGATGCGGCGAGCAGAAGTGATTGCAATAAGGAAAATAACCTTCCAGGAAAGAAATTTCAAGGAGGTAGTGGCTAAGGGTTCAAAAGGTGGCTTCATAAGCTGACCAAGAACCAGATTTAAGTCCCATGCCACCGGAGGAGGTCGAATGGGAGGTTTAGTTAAAGTTAGGTCTCTCATGAATCTTGCAATAAGAGGATGAGAGGAAATAGGTTGTCCATTGAGAGGCTTAAGGGATGCTGCAATAGCACTCAAATGGACCCTTACTGAATTCGTTTTAAGGCCTGCATTGGAGAGATGCAGGAGAAATTCCAATAGAGAATTCACAGGAAGTGCCAGAGGGTCAAGACCAATGTTCCCTCTAATTTTCTGTAGGCTGTGTGCGCATAAAATATCAGCTGTGTGCAGCTTTTGAAGGAAGGTTAAATTTTTGTGCGCCAAATAACGACACTCGGAGTTACATACTTTAAAATTTGACTGCACGTCAGAATACAGTATGTACACCACATTGATTTTAATCAAATTAAATGAAAATAGACAATTACTAAATGAAGCGGGAAATTTCTAGTAATTACAATCATAACTTTTAAATTTTAAGATGTCTGTGTTGTTTTCTATCAGAATCAGAGCTGTAATTTTTGTGCGCTCTGTTGTAAAGCATGTGCGCTCTCTCGGCGAGGTGTGTGCGCGCGCACACGTGCACAGCTTAGAGGGAACAGTGGTCAAGACCCTTTTGAGCACACCAAATGGAAAATCTTTTCCATTTAAAAGCATAGGAACGCCTAGTGGAAGGTCTTCTGGAAGCATGGAGGATATTCTTCACTTGTTGAGAAAGATTGAAGTCTTGAAGGTCTAGGCCTTCAGTAACCAAGCTCTGAGGTGAAGGGACTTGGGGTTTGGATGCCACAAAGTCCCTTCCTCCTGGGAAAGAAGGTCTGGCGCAGCTCCCAAGTCCAGGGAGGGGGCTTGGGAGAGATGCAGAAGTAGAGGGTACCACACGGCGTGGCCAGCGTGGAGCTATGAGGATCATAGATCCTTGATCCCTCTGGAGTTTGAACAGAGTCTTGGGAATCAAAGGAATGGGTGGAAAGGCATACAGGAAGCCCTGACCCCAATGAAGGAGGAAAGCATCCTTGGCCTGAACTCCCTGACACGGAATTCTGGAACAGAACCGGGGAAGTTTGGCATTCCACGGACTTGCAAAGAGGTCTATGTCCGGGGTTCCCCATTCCTGGAAGATTCTGAGTACCTGATCCATGTGCAGGGACCATTCGTGTGGAAGCAGAACTCGACTGAGTCTGTCTGCCCAAGAGTTTTGGATTCCTGGGAGGTATACTGCCAGGAGATGGATTTGATGCTCTCTGGCGAAGGCCCATAATCTTAGAGCTTCGTTGCAAAGCGACAGAGAGCCAGTTCCTCCTTGCTTGTTTATGTAAAACATGGCTACTTGATTGTCCGTATGAATGAGGACTGTCTTGTAGCTGAGGAGGGTATGAAAGACCTTGAGAGCTAGGAACACTGCTCGAAGTTCCAAGTGGTTGATATGAAGAGAGGTCTCCTGTGGGGACCAAGTGCCTTGGGTGGAGAGGATGGTATACATCCAAGGGTGTTGAAAGAACTGAAATTTGAGACTGCAGACCTGCTATCAGTAATCTGTGAACTATCATTAAAATCATCTCTAATACCTGAGGATTGGAGGACCGCCAATGTAACACCAATTTTTAAAAAGAGTTCCAGGGGTGATCCGGGAAACTACCGACCGGTGAGCCTGACATCAGTAACGGGAAAAATGGTAGAAACCATCATAAAGAATAAAATTACTCAGCATGTAGATAGTCACGACCTAATGGGAGACAGCCAACATGGCTTTAGACAAGGAAGATCTTGTCTTACTAATCTGTTATGTTTTTTTTGAAGGAGTGAATAAACAGGTTGACAAAGGTGAGTCGGTTGATATTGTGTATCTGGACTTTCAGAAAGCCTTTGACAAGGTCCCTCATGAGAGACGTTTGGCAAAACTAAAGAGTCATGGGATAGGAGGCAGTGTACTACTGTGTATCAGGAACTGGTTAAAAGATAGAAAGCAGAAGGTAGGGCTAAATGGCCAATTTTCCCAATGGAGAAAGGTGAATAGTGGTGTACCCCAGGGATCTGTGCTGGGTCCACTGCTTTTTGACATATTCATAAATGACCTGGAAAGTGGAATAACGAGTGAGGTTATCAAATTTGCAGATGACACAAAACTATTTAAAGTTGTTAAAACCCAGGAGGATTGTGGAAAATTGCAAGAGGATCTTGATAAATTGGAAGACTGGGCATCAAAATGGCAGCTGAAATTTAATGTGGAGAAGTGCAAGGTTATGCACGTAGGGAAGAACAACCCAAACTATGGTTACACGATGCAAGGTTCCACATTAGGAACCACCACCCAGGAAAAAGATTTAGGCGTCATTGTGGATACCATGTTAAAACCCTCGGCCCAGTGTGCAGCGGCGGCCAAGAGAGCAAATAGAATGCTAGGTATGATAAGGAAAGGAATGGAAAATAAAACAAAAGATATTATAATGCCTCTATATTGTTCCATGGTGAGACTGCACCTTGAATATTGTGTGCAATTCTGGTCGCCGTATCTTAAAAAGGATATAGCGATTTTAGAAAAGGTTCAGAGAAGAGCCACCAAAATGGTAAAGGGGATGGAAGGCTACTCCTATGAAGAAAGGCTAAAAAGGTTGGGGCTCTTTAACCTGGAAAAGAGACGGCTGAGGGGAGATATGATAGAAGTCTATAAATTAATGAACAGAGTGGAACGGGTAAACGTAGATCGATTGTTTACCTTATCAGAATATAGAAAGACTAGGGGACATGCAATGAAGCTACAGGGTAAACTTATTTAAGACTAATAAAAGAAAATATTTTTTCACTCAACGTGTAATCAAACTCTGGAATTTGTTACCGGAGGATGTAGTAAAGGCTGTTAGTGTAGCTGGGTTTAAAAAAGGTTTGGACAAGTTCCTGGAGGAAAGGTCCATAAACCATTATTAAGAAGGGACCCAGGATATCAATGCTTGAACCAATACAAGCATTGTGGAACCTGTGTCCCTTGGGGAAACTGCTAGGTACGTATGACCTAGATTGGCCACTGTTGGAAACAGAATACTGGGCTTGATGGACCTTGGTCTGACCCAGTATGGCATATCTTATGTTCTTATGTCTTGTGGATGAGCTCCCCAACCTGTTTGGGAGGCATCTGTTGTGAGGGTTGCTTGGGGTAACAAAGGTTGGAAGGGGGACCCCAGCAACAGATTTTGAGTGGACATCCACCATTGGAGAGTCCAAAAGAGACGTTTGGAGGTTGCTATTTGGTCTGAGAGAGCTCCTGAAGCTTGAGTCCACTGGGTGGACAAAGTCCATTGAGCTGCTCTCATGTGTAGGCGAGCATAGGGTACACATGTACTGTGGAAGCCATATGGCCTAGCAGCTGTAGCATCTCCCTGGCAGTTAAGTGGCTCTTTGACTGAATCTGGGAGGCTAACTGCACTAGACGTTGACAACGGGCCTGAGGAAGGTAGGCCCTTGCAGAAGTGGTGTCCAACCAGGCCCCTATGAATTCCAGGGACTGAGTAGGGTGAGCTGGGACTTTGGGAGGTTTACCACAAGTCCCAGGTATTGCAGAATGCGCCTGGTGCGGTTCAGGGAGATCTGAGCCTCCGACTGGGTTGGAGCTCGGATGAGCCAGTCGTCCAGATATGGGAAGACAAATATTCCCAGAGTGCGTAGAAATGCAGCAACTATTGTCATGCATTTGGTGAACACTCTTGGAGCAGAGGCTAGACCGAAAGGAAGCACTCTGTATTGGTAATGTTTTCCCTGGAACAGAAAACGTAGGAATTTTCTGTGAGATGGATGGATGAGGACATGAGTGTACGCATCCTTGAGGTCTAGAGAAGAAAGCCAATCCTGACTCTGAGAGTGCCTAGAGAAAGCATCTTGAACTTCTCCTTGCATAGGAATTTGTTCAATTCTCTGAGATCTAGAATGGGTCTGTATCCCCCTGTTTTCTTTGGAATGAGAAAATAGGGGGTTGTAAAACCCTGACCCCTGTTGAAGAAGAGTAACTTCTTCTATGGCCCTTTGGGCCAGAAGGGTAGTCACCACCTGATCCAGAAAGTCGAGGAGAGATGTGGGAGAATTGAAGTGTCTCACCATGGTGTAGGGAGGAAGGTCTGAGAAATGAAGTTTGTAGCCCTCTCTTATGATGGAGAGGGTCCACTGCTCTGATGTGATTTGCTCCCATCTGGGAGCAAAATGAGCTAACCTTCCTGGAATGGTGAGAGGTTCTGGCTGTTGTAGAGCCAGAAAGGTTAAGTTCTCTAGTATCAAGTCAAAAACCCTGAGGGGGTTGGGATTGCTGGGTTGTAGCAGCCCCTGCAGGTTTAGGCCTGGCCTGTTTAGGTTGCTGACGCTTAGTAGCAAAGAGACCTGTAGAAGATTGTTGGCCAGAAGTGGAAGGAAATCTGCTCATTTTGTAAAAAGGCTTTTTGAAAGTTTTTTTCTTGGCTGGAATGGAGGTTGACTTGGAAAGTCTATCCAGAGCAGAATTCTCTGCATCCATTTGAGTGGCTTTTATTTGCCACTCTTTGCCAAAGAGATTTTCACCCGTACAGGGCAGATTTCCTAAGCCATCCTGAACCCTGGGTTCTAGATCAGAAGCCTGGAGTCAAGCAATTCTGCGAGCAGCTATGGCAATGCCTGAGGCTCTGCTGGCACCTTCAAAGGAGTCAAAGGCTGCCCTGTTGGAAAACTTTGAAATGTCTTGAGTATGCTTAAGCCAAAGGAGGAACTCATCACTTCTATCCTCTGGAATAAAAGGGAGAAAGTTGTGCAGCTTTTGTGCAACTTCCTTTAGAAACATACCCATATAAAGGCTAAATGAGTTGATTCTGGCAATAAGCATGCTGGCTTGGAAGATTTTCCTACCAAAAGCATCCAAGGTCCTGCATTCTCTTCCTGGAGGAGCAGAAGAGTGTCTTTTGGTACTCTTTATCCTTTTCATAGCTGACTGCACCACAATGGAGTGGTGAGGAAGCTGAGTTTTCTGAAATCCAGGACAAGGAGGGACACGGTACATAGTGTCCAATCTGCGAGAATGAGGAGAAAGGGTGAGAGGAGTCTCCCATAAGTCAATCATATGTTCATGAAGAATTTCATGAATTGGCAAGGTGACTGCCTCTCTGGGAGCCTTAGAGTATCCTAAAATATCTAATTTTTTTGCTCTAGGCTCTGTTTCAGAGGTTACTGAAATAGAAAGTCCTTTAGCCACTTCTATTATGAAGTCTTGAAAGGACAAATCCTCTGGAGGAGACATTCTCCTTTTTGGAGAAGTAGGCTCCTCAGGAAGGGTAATGGATACTTCAGGAGACTCCTCTGATGAATCAGAATCATCAGAGGAATCGAAGTATCGTCTGTCCGCTTCCAACGATCGATACGCGTATCGATCAGTACCGACATCGGGCGTCCCCGGTACCGGATCGGTACCGAGAAATAGCCCTGGACCAGGAGCCGGGGTCGGTATCCTGGCCGATGTCGATGCAGTCGGCACCGGTATCGGCGCTGGTACCGACAACGGGACTCGTTGCGGTACCGTCGGCGTCGCAGCTTTAATAAAAGCCATTATAGCCTGCTGCATGGATTGAACAGTGTGATCCATGGACGCCACAACTGCCTGGATGTCGGTACCGGGAGAAAGTGCCAGTACCCCAGAGCAGTCTAACAGGTGATCGGTCGAGGCTGTGCCATCGATGTCAACCTGTAACCCCATAGGAGGAGCTTTGAAAGCCGGAGCTTCCCGCCGGGGTTGTTTGGCTGGGGCAGGATCCTCGAGGACAAGCCCGGAGGCATCTCGATGCTTAGGGAGATTTGCCCTTCAAGGACCTGCTAGGATTATGTTTGGTTACCTGAGACCCATCAGGAGAGGAAGACCTGGAAGATGTCGATGCCACCGCCGGTGCATCCGTGGGAAACAGCACATGGAGCTTGGCTGCTCGGTTCTGTAACCCTCGTTTAGACATTAAAGAGCAGGACTGGCAATCCAGAATGGAGTGTTCAGGACCCAAACATTTAAGACACCATTCATGGGTATCTGTAAGAAATTGTACCGCTACACATTTTTTGAACCCGGAGGCTGGTTTTTCCATGAGGGAAAAGTTTCTTGTGGGCCTGGAGGCCTAAGAAGAAAAATACACCAAGTGAGGAAAAAAAATATATATATATTTTTTTTTTTTTAGAAAGAAAAGAAAAGACCGGCGGTACTGGTCCGGCGTCAGGGAAGGCAGACACGCGACCAAAGAAATAAATTAAAATAAAGAACTTCTTCAGCGGTCACAGGAACACGACCTGCTGGCTCCGCGGAAAAGAAGAACTGAGGAGAGTTGGTTAGGAAAGGCGGGAAGGCAGCGCGCAGGCGCTGTGGGATGCTCCCAAAAGCTTTCCTTCTGGGAAGCTGGGGAGCGTTCCCGCGCAGGCTCCGTCGGTACCGACGTACCCATATGTGAGGACTCATTCCTGCTTGTTCCTGGAGATAGGCTTCTTAGCAGCTGCTCTTTTCTTTGTAGTAACCTTTGAAAGCCTATTGAGGGTGGTATTCTCAGACTGAGAAGCCTTATCTTGCCAATCCTTTCTAAAAAGGTTCTCACCAGTACAGGGAATATTACCCAGCTTGTCTTGAAGCCATTGTTCAAGGTTTGATGCCTGAAGCCAGGAAATCTTATGGGCACCTATACAGATAGAAGTTATTCTGCTAATGCATTCAAAACAGTCAAAGGATGCCCTATTGACAAACTTGGAAACATTTTGGGCATGTTTGATTAATGTAAGGTAGTTTGCCCTCTTCTCATCCGGGAGGAGACATTGATTCCAGATTCCTACTCACCTCTCTAAAGAGCACATCCATGTATAGTATATATGAATTTATGCGGGCTAAAAGCATGGAGGCTTGAAAGCACTGGCAGCCAAAAGCATTGAGGGTTCTTGATTCCCTGCCCTGGGGATTGGAAGAGTGAGTCTTAGAACTCTTAATGCGATGCATAGCCAATTCCACTACCATTGAGTGGTGTGGAAGCTGCATCTTCTGGAACCCAGGGCTTTCTGGTACCGGATACATGGTATCAAGTCATCGGGTATGGGGAGAAATGGTGAGAGGTGTCTCCCACATTTGGAACATAAGGTCCTGGAGTATGTATAGGGAGAGTAGTCGCCTCTTCAGGAGCTGTAGGATATTGGATAATTTCCAACTCCTCTGCTCTAGGTTCTTTCCCAGATGTAGGAGTAATAAATAGGCCCCTCGTCATATCCTTGATAAAACTCCTAGAAAGACATGCGCTGTTGAGGAATCTCCCCGAGGATCCCCCTGTTTCCACATCTCTCTGGTACCGATCAATTCATCATCTGAAGAATTGGAATTGGTAGAGTCAAGGTACTGACAAGAGCGATGTTCTTGTTCTTCTAAGGACTGGTACTGATTGAGATCGGTATCGGCACAAGACACTTGCCATATCTTTACCTCTGAACCGGGGACAGACTTGAGGCCCGACATGGGCTGGCGTATACTGAGGGGCACAAAGCCTGATGCTGACTGTATCGGAATCGTCGGTGGTACCGATGATACTAGCAGTAATGTCTTGACTGGTATAGATGCCATTAATAGAGCCACAAGACTCCGCTCGATGGCTAGCATGCACTGATCCATTGAGCTTGCCGATGCCTGCGTATCAGTACCAGAAGCTTGGGCTACCATTCCAGAGCATGGCACCAGGGGCTCTCTGGGAGTGGAGGCCTCAGGAGCATCCTGAACCCCTTGTAAGGCTTTGGAGGGGAGGTCCTCCCACCAGGGTAGTTTGGCTGGTCGATTCACCTCTAGGGCAATGCATGAGATATCTCTATTTTTAGATAGAGATCTACCCTTAGGAGGACGGACTGTCTTGGAAGAAGACTTGTGTTTCGATACCTGAGATCCATGTGAAGAAGCCAATGTCCTTGATGACGTTGAAGCAAGCAAGACTGCATCGGAGGCAAACAGGGAACAGAGCTTTGCTGCCAAGTCTGTAGGCCTCTCTTTGTCATCTTTTTGCATAGGGGACACTCACATGGCTGGTGATCTGGGCTGAGGCATTTGAGACACCAGTCATTGGGTATCAGAAATAGTACTACCACACTTGGAACATTTTTTAAAACCAATGGTTGGTTTTTCCATCACGTCAGTAGACCGGATGGAAGACCTGAAACAGCGTTGAAGCACCCGAAAGAATTAAAGTTGCTTTTGGGTTTTTTAACTTTTACAGAAAGAAGTAGTAAAGCTGAAAAGTTTGGTTTCGGCATCGACGGGAAGGCAGATGCGACCACAAAAAATAAAGAGGAAGAAATTTTCTGTAGTGACAGGATTTGCTTCCTGCTGGCTCCACAGAAAACAAAGAACTGAGAAGGGAGAGCCACAAAGGCGGGAAGGCAACACCACCGGCATAGTGGGATGCTCCCAAAAGCTTTCCTATTAGATGCTGTGTAGTGTTCCCGCGCAGGCTCCATTGGTACCGACGTCACCCATATGTGAAGACTACATTCCTGCTTGTTCCTGGCGATTCCTGCTTTCTCTATGCACTAACAGAATAATGTTCTTATATATGTGAATCCCTAGCTACAGGCTGCCTCTAAAGAAATAATAACCTCAACAGAAGATTCTGAACATACAAATGTTTATTTTGGCAACAGGACTTTTAAGCATGTATTTAACTAATTTATTTAAAATCACTTGGAGACACTGCTCCCAGCTGACACCATTAACCCTCAAAAAGAGAAAAATGAAGACAGCTCTCTAGATGCTAAGGGGCAGATATTCAGCAGTGGCGGCAGCAAGGCTATTTAATGAACCTAGTTGTTGCGCCATTTTATTTAAACCTGGTTATTCAGCACCAGAACTTATCTGGGTTTATCAGTCAGGTGCCGCTATCCGAATAATGAAAACTAGACAAAGTTAGGACCTAACTTTAACCAGTTAAGTTAACCGATTAATGGTTAAATATCGTCATTAACTGCATAGTGATAGGCACCGCCCACAATCTGTTCATAGATGTCATAAAAATAAAGCACTGGTTAGTGCCTCTGAATACTGGGTTCAACGGGTTTTAGCTAGTTAGCAACTTTACTAACCAGCTAAAATGCTATAAATATTGGCCCCTAAGGTTTTAATCCTAGATTACTACCACACATGTTAAAAATAATATTGGCTCGGAAGAAAGGCCTGGCAATCTACATCCAGTCACACTGCTAAGAAAGATCAGGAGCTGCTGGGTCACTAGGAGTCAGCACTGACTCAAAAGGCACTCACTGCATTTTGCATGTTTAAAAAAGTTAAATATAGCCCTAATATTTTAGGCATCAGGTGTTAAAACGTGCCTAGGTTTTCTTATGCATGACATTAAGGTTAGAAGAAGTATAAATAAACAAAAAAACTTATGGAACTGCAGTTGTGATCTGTTCAATAGAGGTTTAAGTGACTTGCCCAAGCCCACAAGGAGTCCAAGTGGAAATCAAAACCTGGTCTCTTGGTTACCAAGCCAGTGTTCTAAACACTAGGCTACTCCTCCACTCTTCTTTAAACCAACAGGGGATTATTTTATAAAGCCTTTTTCAATATGTAAAGTAGGAATTATATGTGGCAAATGATTTATATAAAATTGCTTGGTGTATATACAAACAATACGTTTACTGCAAGACTGCAAAGTGACCTTTTACTTGACAGATAATATCCTTTCCTTAAGATCTGCGAGACCAGTCCAGACAAATGGGTTGTGTTCACCTACCAGCAGATGAGAGGAGACAGCCAATGAAATGTTCAGGTTTCAATGACATCACTCCCATGCCTCTATCAGCTTGAAGCACTAGAGGCAAAAATCAATATTCGTACCAAGCATATGGAAAGGAATGTCAAACCTCACAGAACTTCAACCAGGGTAACAATGTTCAACCAAAAAGTAAGGAAACTATGTACGGTATTAATTTAAACAGAATGTTTGTCAGAAGGGTTTGCGCCCGCAGGGCAAATCATTGAGATTATAGCGGGCCAAAGGTATCACCACATTATAACAAACTAACAGCTCCATGGGGAGGGGGAGGGGAGTGTGGTCCTGGACTGGACGAGCAGAACTCAAGGAAAGAACATTATCTGGTAAATAAAATATCATCTTCGTATCATCCTGCTAGACCATTCCAAACAAGTGGGACATACCGAAGCTATGCCTCCACTGGGCAGGAAGAAAACAGTAGTTCGTAAAACATCTGAGCTAAAGACCATATCCACCCGAGCATGGACATCCTAGTGGTAATGCTTGACAAAAGTGAATAGTGATGTCCATGTTGCCCTCCACAACAAATTTTTGATGGGGCTACAGAGCTATGTTCCACCTACATGGGTTATTGTGCTTGTGAATACATGCGCAACTCCTCTGTAATTGACTGGTTCTGTAAAAGATATGCCGAGGCAATGCCCTCCTTGAGCCAGCACCCCAAAGTAGCCACAAGCAGCACAAAAAGATGATCGGGGGGGGGGGGGGGGGCACACGTGACCCAGAGTAAGATAGCTGCATATTGAGAAAGCTCTCCAGCCCTGGGCCCTATTAATGATCCCTCAACTCGGCTCATAAAGCGACAGTAGAGTGCTGGGTTCAACTCTGCCATAATGAAGCCTAATCGCGTGAGTCCCACCTGTTAAATAGCACCTTTCTCTCCCCTCTCTCATGGCGGGTCAGCATACATAAGACATAAGATGGAACATCCTCCACGAATGCCCCGATGGTAGCCTGCTTTACAGCTCTCTGCCCTTCTTGCTAGAGCCCTTCTGTGACTGCCTTTACGATCTGTGTGCCCACCACGGTTACCAGCTGTATTTGAGCGCCCCCAATGTTGCCGTGTCTAAGATACCTTTGCCGCTGATGTTTTTCTGCCTCCCCGACCTGGAGCTATTCTTCTGTGCTATTCACAGCGGGGAAGAGCTTACATGTATGCCAGCAAGACACAGAGTTTCTATATGAGCCAGTCGGGGGTGCGCCAGATCAACGTTTTCAGGACCGTGCATGTAAGCTTCACTCTGACTGAATCGCCGCTGGAATGCATTGCAGACGGGACGCGTGCTTTGGCAGGAAAGATTCTGGAAAGCAAACACCATTTTCTGCACACAGCCCTGCAAGGATCTGTGATCCCTGCCATACTACCTGCTTTCTCTCGGGCAGGGTGAGTGCTGCATCGAGGGATCACCCCATATCTGTGCCTGCAGTAACCAGCTGAGTAGCAAGGTTGAAATGGAAGCTTTTTGAATAGCAGAGCAGTTTCCTGTGTGAAAGTAACTTCTTTTCTTTTCCAAGTGGAGGGACTGAACTGCAAGTTTTTCTATATTGTCTGAAGCATCTCATATTGCTGCTCAACCACTTGCTGAATTGGAGCGCCATCTTGCAACCTGCTGATGGCACTGCCATTGTTGCTGGCATTATAGTGTACTTCTGCAGATTCTTTAATATGGCGAAGGTCAAATCTTATGCGGCTGCCCTAAGTATGCCAGATCAGGAGAATCTGAACTCGTGGCCCCTTCTTTGGACCCAGAAGGTACTTCTAAGCCTAAGACAAGCAGTGAGGCTTCGACATCTTCGCTAGCAACGAAATCAGATCTCATGGAAATTCAAGAACTGCGCCTTTTTCGCCTGGATTTTACGGTGAGTGATATCAGGTCTGATCTTAAAGCTCTGGATGACCGCTTCATGCAAAATGAGATTAATATAGGTGAAGAAATTGATTCTACGGTTGTATTTTGGTCTAAATTCAAGAGACTTGATCAACTCACAAAAGATCTGAAGGAACGTCAAGACAATCTAGAAAACTGGCAACGGAGAAACAACATAAGAATACTTGGCATGCCTGAACCATCAGGAGACCGGGAAAACACTGTGGCACTTATTCAAGAACCTTTTGCCTTTTGTGCACCAAGTGTTCCCAAACCAGTTAAAATTGAGCGAGCACACCGGAGCCTCGGATCCAAGGGAAATGCTAACTCTCAACCACGTCTGATCACTGCATGCTTTAACTTCTTTGAAGATAAAGCTGCGCTGATGAGCAGTCTACAAAGTAAGAGATCCGTCGCTTTCAATGGCCACAAGATACAGATTTTCCAAGATCTTTCCCAGAACACCCTAGAGTGGCGCAAGAACTTCCGGCCTCTAACGCAGGCCCTTCAGAAAAGATCAGTGCCCTACCACTAGGGATTTCCCTTTGCACTAATTTTGAATGGAATAATGTTAAACGCCGCATTTCCGAGCTCACTGAATGCATGGAGTTCCTGGATTCTTTACAATATGGGGAGCGGGTTCCCCATCCACGGAACCCGGCTGGAGATTTGGAAGTTTCCACCCCCAAGCGGTGTAAAGTTCCCAACTCCCGACAATTGTCTGGTACCAATCAAGATGTCAATACACTCCAGGGGATGGACAATTTACTTATGTGTGGTCTTCTTTAAAGATCGTTATGTTAGAGCTCCTCTTATCTGTTAATTAATCTATATCATTTGTGTGGGGTTTACAATTCTGGTTGGGGGTCATGGTAGGGGTTGGGCTGGTAAGGGCCAGGTCCTTCAGGAGGAATTGTGTTGGGCTCCGACTAGTACCACACAATGCTAATGGGTGGGGGAAGAAAGTTATTAAAGGATGGGGGAGAGGAGGTGCTGAAGGAGTCCTCTGGTGATATGGATAAGCAATTATTGTAGAGGGTTGAGCTGTTGTTGGGGATGATTGGACTAAGGGGGAGAGCAGAGGGTAAGTTTATTCTACACCTAAGTGCCCTCCTTTTGGGCATCTTTGATGTCTACGTTTTGGTGGTGCTTTTCAATTTGTTTGATTCCTGTTTGATCATTGGGGAGGATGGGGGGGGGAAGGTGGGGAGGATGGGGGGGGGAAGGTGGGGAGGATGGGAGGGGGAATGTGGGGGGGGGGGAAGGTAGGGGGGAGAGGATGGGGGTTGTTGCAGCAGTAGGAGCAGTACCTACACGAACATGGCAGAAAGGGGAAGTTACGGAATTCCACGTGCTTAACATTGGCAAGTATGGGCCCATGCAGAGAGAGATGTCTTGGGGGAGTACCCTAGCATGCGGTTCTTTTTTTTTGTCCAAAGCTAAGACCTTTGTTACCCCATGACTACGTTAATCTCATGGAATATTATGGGGATTCACAACCCAGTCAAGAGGTGGAGAGTGCTTGATCAACTTTGTAGGGAGCCCGCCGATATAGTCTTTCTTTCTTCAAGAGACACATTTGACACCTGGAGCTCATCTAATCGAGGAGCTACTATGTTCTCACAGCGCTGCCCCTTCACACTTTCGCCTCAGTACCAAGATCCTTATGGCTGCTTACTTATTCTTTCAGGATCGATACAGGGTGTGTCGATTTCCTTGGTAAATGTATACATCTCGCCTGCAGAGATCAAACAGTCATTGACGGAACTTCTCGGTCTGCAACAAACCCGTTTCGGGTGAAATGTTGGTAGGGAAAGACTTCAATTGTGTTTCTTCTGACCTGGACAGATCTAGTAAGGCTCTGACGTCTCCTGGGAAATGCTTGGCTTTATTTACTTTAATCTCTGATCTGGCTTTGGAGGATATTTGGCGCCAGCTGCACCCGGGATAGAGAGACTATACTTTATTTTCCTCTGTTTGCCAATCTTATTCTCATTTGGATATGCAGTTGACTTCGAAATCACTTTCCTCTCAATTTGCTAAGGCTCACATCGGGACTTTGGGCCCCTCTGATCATCATCTCGTAGTGTTGGAATGGTCAATGGGGGATGAGGAGGCATCTCCCTACTTGTGGGCATTTCCCCGCCACCTACTGAAAAATACAGAATTCATAGAGCATTTGCGGAATGGGTGGGCAGAGTACTTGGAGTATGACGACTGAGAGGGTACATCAAATTTCTTACTCTGGGAGGCAGTTAAGGCAGTATTGAGAGGACAGGCTATTTCACTATCCACTGCACTTAAACATAGAAAGGTAGCAAGGCAGAAGGACTTGCAAGCCTAAATCGTGTTTTTAGAGAAGCAACACCGGAGTAGACCTGCTCATCGAGTATGGCGGCAGCTCACGGCACTGAAGGGCGAGCTCGCAGCTCTAGTGACAGAGGAGATTGCTTCCAATCTTTTACATACATGACGTAACTTTTATGAGCATGGGGACAAAGCAGGTAAACTACTCCTTTGGCAGTTGAAACGTCAACGCCTGAAACGCCGAGTTACCGCTATCTTAGAAAAGGGCCGGCTAATCCACAAGTCTGTTAATATCGCTCAACACTTTGCTCAATTTTATAAGGACCTTTATACTTCACAAACCACTGTGGACTCTCCGGACATCCACCATTGGCTTATAAAGATAACTTTACCACAGTTATCCTCAGAAGCATGTATTGCTTTGGACCAAAAGATTACACTTGCAGAGGTACAGCTAGCTATTAGGAAACTGAAGAATGCAAAAGCGTCAGATCCTGACTTTTTACCAGCAGAGTTTTATAAAACCTTTGTAGGCCCTCTTGCCCCAATTTTGGTCCGAGTATTTAACAATATTCTGCTTCAATAGAGACTTCCGGAATCTATGTACCAGGCATTGATCACTGTGCTTCCCAAGGATGGTAAAGACCAGATGGTTTGTAGCAGCTATAGGTCAATTTCCCTGCTTAACTCTGATTATAAAATTTTCACTAAATTCTCTCGATGCAGATAGACACAAAGATTCAGGAGATCATTCACCCAAACCAGACAGACTTTATAAAAGGCCGATGTGGGTTTGAGAATGTGTGTAGGTTGTTGAATGTAATTTTTTGCTTACAGAAAACGGAAGGTAGTTATGCTATTCTTTCTTTAGACGCGGAAAAAGCTTTTGATAAAGTGGAATGAAGTTTTCTCCTAGCAGTTTTACAGCATTTTGGTTTTGGGCCCAGCTTCTATTCTTGGATCACAACCCTCTACAGAGCCCATACAGGGGTGGTTCAGGTGAACGGTTTCTCCTCATCAGCCTTTTGCCTTAGGTCGGGGGACACAACAGGTTTGCCCCTTATCTCTGCTACATTTTGCAGTTGCCATTGAACCTCTGCTATTGGAATTTCTCTGGCTAACCACCATCATATAGTGTCTGGGATGGACACTAAAGTTACTGCCTGGGTTAGAAATTGGTTGAGTGGGAGGCGACAAAGAGTAAAGGTAAATGGAGCTCACTCTAAGGAGAAGGAAGTTACCAGTGGTGTGCCCCAGGGATCTGTCCTTGGTCAGATTCTTTTTAACATTTTTGTTAGTGATATAGTGGAAGGGCTGTCAGGTAAGGTTTGCCTCTTTGCGGATGATACCAAAATCTGCAATAGACACCCAGGAAGGTGTAGATAACGAGGAGGGATCTAGCTAAGCTTGAAGAATGATCTAGAACAGGGGTTCCCAAACCATGGCCCACGGGGTCCTAACAAATGGCCTGCGGACATTTTTCTGAGTGCACATTTATTTGGTTCAAAACTTCAAAGCATTAGTGCTTGTCGCAGAAACTTATTATAAAATCAAGTTGGCAATATAATTAAACTCAATCATCTAAGTCTTTAAGACTTAAATGATTGAGTTTCGCTTCTTAATATTTCAGGGTATTTGGTCTCAACTAGTCGCCAATTTTCGCTAAGCTAGTGACGTCAACATTCGGTTATTAACGTTGTGTAAGAGCAGACAACCAATAGATTAGCGACACGTATGTAATCGGGACTGGTCGTAGATTAGTAGATTACGACAAGGACTCCTATTGGCTGCTACATCATCATCATATTACAGTTGTATTGTTTATTTCAGTGTTTCTTTTGTTAATTTTTATAGTATTTGTATCGAAAACGAAAAATTGTAATGAGTTTATCAAAGGACAATAAAAAGCACAAAGTGGAGGACAGTTGAGAACTTCAGGAAGAATGGAGAGATAAGTATATGTTTGTATATGGCCCCAATGGCAAGCCAGTCTGTTTGGTATGCGGATTTTCTGTTTCTGTCGTAAAAAAGTACAATGTCGAAAGACACTACTCAAGTAATCATGCCAACATTTCTGTGAAATATCCGATCGGGTCCGAATTAAGAAGAAATTTCATTAGTAGAAAGGAAAAGTCGCTAAACTGTCAACAGTTAGCATTTGTTAATATCAAAAATCAAAATAAGAGCGAACTGACTGCTTCGTATGAAATAGCTCTTCTTTTAGCCAAGAAAAAGAAACCTTTCATGGATGCAGAAGTTATCAAACCAGCATTTGAAACTGCAGTAAAAATGCTTGGAAATAATCAAGTTTCAGAAAAATTAAATCATATTGCACTGTCAAACACCATGGCCAGACGCGTTATTGATCTTGCCAGCGATATACATCGCCAAGTAGCTCAGCATATACACAGCTGCAAATACTTTTCGCTGGCCATGGATGAGTGAACCGACATCTGCGATACAGCCCAGTTAGCAATATTCATTCGATCAGTCAGTGATGACTTCCAATTAATTGAAGAACTCTTGGGACTGGAGAGCATCCATGAAAATACAAAGGGAAGCAACATTTTTGAAACTCTGAAATTGGGTGTTGAACGAAATAATATTGACTGGACAAAACTTGACAGTATCTGTACTGATGGCGCACTGGCTTTTACGTGTAAACAATCGGGAATCGTGGCATTGCTGGAAAGGTTTCTTGGTCGCCCAATATTGAAATATCATTGTATTATCCACCAAGAAGCCTTATGTGGAAAGACGATGAGTTTGAAGCATATCATGGACATGGTTCTGAAATGTGTCAACAAAATACGAGAGTTCAGGCTGTTTCTGAGTATCCTGCAAGAGGAGTGTAGAGAATTGTTGTTGCATTGTGACGTAAGATGGCTTTCAAAAGGAAAGGTACTGTCACGTTTCTGGGAGTTGAAAGAAAGTATTTATTTGTTCCTCTCTGAAATTGATCATCCTCCGACAGAACATGAATGCATTGTTTGTGACAAGTGGCTGAGCGACCTGGCTTTTTTAGTTGACATTACCTCTCATCTGAATGCACTGAACATGAGCCTTCAGGGGAACAAAA
This sequence comes from Ichthyophis bannanicus, assembly GCA_033557465.1. NCBI lineage: Eukaryota > Metazoa > Chordata > Amphibia > Gymnophiona > Ichthyophiidae > Ichthyophis > Ichthyophis bannanicus. Next base: position 27,828,957 of record CM066049.1, read on the forward strand.
CACTATTCACAAACTTGTGTGATAACGTTGCTGCCTTCAAAATGAAGCTAGAGTTGTTCATTGGACAGCTTGAAACAGGGACGTTTCAAATTTTCCAACTCTTCAATCCCGTTCAGCCGAATGCGTAATTAACCTCGGGTATTACAAGGAAAAAGTTCAAAAGTCGTCTTCATGCTTTCCAAGCCAGATTCAGTAAGTTTGATGCTGAACAAGACAATGTCATTCTGTTCACCAATCCATTTGTTTTTCCCAATCACAAAATTTGCATGCTGGAACCAAACCTGCAACAGGAAGTCATTTATGTCAAATGCAGTTCTGTCATAAGTAGTAAATTCATGGAGATTCCATCTTCGCCGACTTCGAAAGACATGATTCAGCTTTGGAAGATGCTTTCTACTGTTTCCACATTTACGTTCATTTGCTCAGAGATACTTTTGCCGATTTGGTTCAACATACAGATGAGAACAATCCTTTTCTGCCATGAAGTTGATAAAAACAAACAGCGCTCTCGGCTTACTGATGACAATTTGGCTGCACTTATGACACTGGCTGTCACTGGTTTGAACCCAGACAGACAGACTATTATCAGAACACTCAGACTGAAATAGAGGCCAATAGCATGTGCATTAACTGCATGTGTAAAATGACAAGGACATAGATAGATTAATACTTAGCCCTAATGATTAAAATGCATGAAAACTCTTTCTTTTTTTTTCCTTTTTAAATTTTTTTTCTTATGAAACTTCTGTGGCCCGCCAAGCTTCACCAAACACTGCAAATGGCCCACAACGTGAAAATGTTGGAAACCGCAGATCTAGAATTTGGTAGCTGGGATTTAATGTTAAAAAATGTAAGGTCATGCATGTGGGCTGCAGCAATCCATGAGAGCAATATAGTATAGGGGGTGATGTACTTTTGTCCACTAAAGAAGAGCGGGACCTAGGCGTGGTTGTGTCTGATGATCTTAAAGTGGCTAAACAGGTAGAAAAGGCTACAGCAAAACCTAGAAGGATGCTTGGGTGCATATGGAAAGGAATGGCTAGCATAAAAAAAGGAGGTGTATAAGTATAAGTCTTTGGTGCGACCTCATTTGGAATATAGTGTGCAATTCTGGAGACCGCACCTTCAAAAGGATATAATCAGGATGGAGTCAGTACAGAGTGTGGCTACTCTAATGGTTAGTAGTCTTCATTATAAAGCATATGAGGATCTTAATATGTACACCTTAGAGGAAAGGCGGGATAGAGGTGATATGATTGAGATGTTTAAATACCTCTGTGGCATAAATGCACAGGGGGAGAGCCTCTTTCGATTGAAAGCAAGTTCTGCTATGAGGGGACATGGGATGAGGGTAAAAGGGGATAGATTCAGGAGTGCTATGTGGAAATATTTCTTTATGGAAAGAGTGGTGGATCCGTGGAAAAGTCTCCCAGTGGAGGTGGTAGAAATGAGGACAGTATCTGAATTCAAAACAGCATGGGACAAATACAGAGGATCTCTAAAGGAAAAAAGGGGGATGTTGTAGTTGTTGATATGGAAGGACAGACTAGATAGGCCATGTGGTCTTTTTCTGTCATTTTTCTATGTTTCTATGTCTCTATGCCGATAAGACACTTATGTATTTGCAGGATCCTTCCTCCAACTTGCCCACCATTGTGAAAATATTAGAGGCGTTCTCGCACTTTTCTGGTTATACTGTCAACTATCAGAAATCCATCCTCTTACCATGTTTATCTGCTAGTAGCAATGCAACTCTATTAAGCGCCGGTAATTTCACAGTAGTCTCTCAATTTAAATACCTTGGTATTCAGATTCCCCAGCGACTTGAAGAATTTTATGCCTGCAATTATCCTCCCCTTTTGATATCCATTCGCAGGGGTGAAGATGTGTGGCAATCACTCTCGGTGTCATGGTTAGGATGCATACATACCAATTAAGATGGTTCTACTGCCTAAACTTTTTTTTTTTTTTTTTTAAATTTCAGCAGCTACCCATCTCTGTTCCTAAAACATTTTTCTTACAGTTGCGGCAATTACTGGTGAGGTTTGTGTGGCAAGGTCGTCGCCCGAGACTTAGTTGGCTAATCATAATTTGCCCTAAAGCCCTGAGGGGGTCTTCCAGATTTTGAGCTTTACTATCTATGCTCATGCTTGAGAGCTGTCCCTCTTTGATCTATTAATGCTGACTCCCCTTGGACAAGCCTTGAAGCAGAGTGGTTCGCTCCCACTCCTGTTATAGCAGCTCCTTTTGTTTTTGAAGAGCAGGAATGGCAAGCTGTCCAAGATCATCTCTTTTTGGGACCAGTCTGACTCGCATGGAGAAGGATTTGCAATAAATCCTCACTTCCTACGTTCTGGTCTCCTTATCTGGCACTTGGAGCCTTCTCTTTTGTTAGGTTTTTGGGGAACCATTCGCGTTCGTCAAGGGGAACCACATGCTTAGCCTCGCTCTATGACCATTCAATCCTACTAGACCAGGAACGACTGGAGCTTTTGCTCTGTACCCTTCTCTCTGCCTTTCAATACTTCCAATTTCGTCACTGTTTTTCCACACATCCTTTTATTGAGGCAGGTACGCATCTGGCAAGACCTTGGGAACACAATCTTTGACTCGTCTAGGAATAAGGCCCTCCCAGCGCAACTTTATTGCGCATTATTTGTGGATTTGCCTTTTACCTCACCTACTCCCACTTTCTGCAAAAAGTGGGAGATGGACCTTCCAGGGAAATCAGAAGATTTTTGGCTGGAAACTTACCACTACTCCCACACTTGCTCAATCACCTTATCCTTGGTTAATACCCAGTTACTCTTTTGAATGTCAGTGATGCCCATGGACTTATACTGCTGGGGTCATGCTGATAACTTCTTGTGTTGCAGATTGTGCGGGCGAGGATATTTCTACCATATGTGGTGGAGGTGCCTAAAACCTCAATCTTTTTGGGCAACAGTTCATGATAGTATCACTACTAAGTTGGAGGTCCATTTTACCTGCACACTCGAACACTGTTTTAGGGCATTTCGTTCTGTCATCATTTTCTCGAGATATCGTTCAGTTGATTAACTGTGCTGTTAGTTGCGTGCTCCGTGATAAGTCGCTATTGGAAAAGATACTTGGAGCCTTCCCATAAGGAATGGATGGTGAAGGTTTGGGACATATATAGATTGGAGAAATTGACAGCTGACTTAAGGGGGTAAACAGATAAACTGAGGTACCTCTGGGCTCAATTTCTCCCTCTTCAGGATTCAGACCAATGTAGACAGGTTTGAGAACCTTTTCTGCGTACCATTTATTTTTGGTTCCTTTCCTTTGGGCATCATTTTGCTCCTTCTATCGACTTTTAAAAGGTAGGAGGGGCTTGGGGGAGGGGTGGAAGGGTGGGTGGGAGTGCATGGGGGATAAAGTTGGGTTGATTCCTTTTAGGCAAACAAGCCGCTCCCTAGCCGACCTACATTTTGGTCTCCATGGAGATCTTACTACTTGAACACTGAGCCACTAAAGGTTGTTTTTCTCTGTGTATGCATTTCTCCCTGCTATGCCTTACTTTGTTGTGCTCTGGGATTTAGGCACAGGTATTTACATATGTATTTGTTTGGTATTGTTCTTTATGGGAGTATATTTGGACTCTTTTTGATCTCTCTCGCACTCCAAAGGGTGGGGGAACATTTTTTGAAGGGATTTATTGTACCCTTGCTGTTGCAATAGTTGTATTATTATCAACCTTTAATAAAATTCTTTACAAAAAAAAAAAAAAAAAATGATGATCAGACTTACGATAGGAATTAACAACCTTCAAGAACCAGAGAAGCACACTCCGGAAATCCACAAGGCAAAGATCTTTCTCTCTCCCTCAACACTACTCTAGAGAATGAGGGCAGACAAACCTACCTGGTTCACATGGATGGAAGAAAGCATCTTGGGCACAGTGGAGAAGTGCAGTGGAGTAGCAGCCTAGTAGAGCAACAACTTAGTACCCAAGAGATCATGGTTTGATGCCCATTGAGGTTCCCTTGTGACCTCGGGCAACTCACTTAACCCTCCATTGCAACACATACAAAATTAGATTATAAACCCTCTGGGGACAGGAAAACACCTATGTACCTGAATGTAACTTGCCTTGAACTACACACCAGTGGAAAGATGTGAGATTAAAAAAAAATGAAGACGGCACCTTCTGAGAAAGACATATGAATCCAGGCAGGACATAGGAAAAAGACCACACGGCATATCTAATCTGCCCTTTCATATCAAATACAATAGATCTTTTTCCCCTTTAGAGATCTCCCATGCTTTCTGTAATTCAGATACCATCCTCGTCTCCACAACCTCCACTGGGAAACAATTTCACGCATCTACCACTCTTTCCCTAAAGCACAGTTACTTACCTGTAATAGGTGATCTCTGGGAAGAGCAGGAATAAGTCTAAACATATGTGTATCGTCGGTACCAACGGAGCCTGCGCGGGAACGCTCCTCAGCGTCCAAAAGGAAAGCTTTTGGGAGCATCCCACAGCGCCTGCGCGCTGCCTTCCCGCCTTTCCTAACCGCCTCTCTCCAGTTCGAGTTTTAAAGCTGAGACAAAGAGAGAGTGAGGAAAGGAAAGAAAGATAGAGAGATACAACTCCTAGGGGAGGTGGGTGGGTTGTAAAGACTTATTCCTGCTGTTCCCAGAGATCACCTGTTACAGGTAAGTAACTGTGCTATCTCCAGGAACAAGCAGGAATGAGTCTTCACATATGGGGACTCCCCAGCTAGAGATGCCTTGGAGATCACCCAGGTTGTGAGTCCCTGGGAAGGGCTCTACTTCCACCAATGAATCTCTGGAATCCAGCCAGGGATGGAGGGTAGGAGTTGGTTAGGTATGGAACAGGTGTTTGAGAACACCCTGACCAAACAAGGCATTCCGGCGGGAGTCCTTGTCCAAGCAGTAATGGGCTGTGAAGGTATGAACCGAGGCCCAGGTGGCCGCTCGACAGATCTGGTCGATGGACACAGAATTTAGATGAGCCATAGAGGCTGCCATGGCCCTCACATTGTGAGCTGTGACATGGCCCTCCAGAGAAAGGTTCTTACTCTGGTAGGCGAAAAAAATACACTGAGCAATCCAATTGGACAGAGTTCTCTTAGAGACTGGAAGTCCTAAATGAGAGGGATCAAAAGCAACAAAGAGTTGAGAGGACTTTCTATGTTGCTGTGTCCTTTGTAAGTAAAAAGCAAGAGCTCTTTTACAATCCAGGGTATGAAGATTCCTCTCTGCACTTGAAGCATGAGGTCCTGGAAAAAAGACAGGTAAATAAACCTCCTGGTTCAGATGAAAAGGTGAGACCACTTTAGGCATAAAGTGTGGATTAGTCCTGAGGACTAACTTGTCATGATGGAACCTTGTATAAGGAGGATTAGCCACCAAGGCTTGCAGCTCACTGATGCAGCGAGCTGAAGTGACTGCAATGAGAAAAATAACCTTCCAGGAAAGGAATTTCAAGGAGGTAGTGGCTAAGGGTTCAAAGGGTGGCTGCATAAGCTGGCCAAGAACCAGATTCAAGTCCCATGCCACTAGAGGTGGCCTGATGGGAGGTTTAGTCAAAAGAAGGCCTCTCATGAATCTTGCTATAAGAGGATGAGAGGAAATAGGCTGTCCATTGAGAGGTTTAAGGGATGCTGCAATAGCACTCAAATAGACTCTTACTGAATTTGTTTTAAGGCCTGCATGGGATAAATGCAGCAAATATTCTAGTAAAGAATTCAGAGGTATTGCAAGAGGGTTAAGACCCTTCTCTGCACACCAAATGGTAAACCTTTTCCATTTAAAAGCATAGGAACGTCTAGTGGAAGGCTTTCTGGAAGCATGAAGGATATCCTTCACTTGCTGAGAAAGATGCAAATCTTGAAGGTCTAGGCCTTCAGCAACCAGGCTCTGAGGTGAAGAGACTGGGGATTTGGGTGCCACAACGTTCCCTCCTCCTGGGACAGGAGGTCTGGAGCAGATCCCAAGTCCAGGGAGGGAGCTTGAGAGAGAGATGCAGAAGTAGAGGGTACCACACTTGGCGTGGCCAATGTGGTGCTATGAGGATCATAGACCCCTTGGTCTCTCTGAAGTTTGAAGAGTGTCTTGGGAATTAGGGGAATGGGTGGAAAGGCATAGAGGAAGTCTTGCCCCCAATGGAGGAGGAAGGCATCCCTGGCCTGAACTCCCTGGCACGGAATTCTGGAACAGAACCGGGGAAGTTTGGTATTCCATGGACTTGCAAACAAGTCTATGTCTGGGGTTCCCCAAATTCGAAAGATCCTGGCTATCTGGTCCCCATGGAGGGAGCATTAGTGTGGAAGCAGAACTCGACTGAGTCTGGCTGCCCAAGAGTTTTGAACCCCTGGAAGATACACTGCCATGAGATGAATTTCATGCTCTCTGGCAAAGGCCCACAATCTCAGAGCTTCATTGCAAAGCGACAGAGAGCCAGTCCCGCCCTGCTTGTTCACGTAGAACATGGCTACTTGGTTGTCCGTGTGGATGAGGACTGTCTTGTAACTGAGCAGGGTGTGGAAGACTGAGAGCTAGAAAAATTGCTCTGAGCTCTAAGAGGTTGATATGTAGAGATGTCTCCTGTAAAGACCAGATGCCTTGAGTGGAGAGATCTTGAAGATGAGCTCCCCAACTTCTTGGAGAGGCATCTGTTGTAAGGGTTGCTTGGGGTAACACCTGTTGAAAGGGGGACCCCAGCAACAGATTTTGAGTGGACTTCCACCACTGGAGGGACCAAAAGAGGCGACTGGAGGTTGCTATTTTGTCTGACAGGCAACGTGATGCCTGGGTCCATTGGGTGGACAGAGTCCACTAAGCTGCCCTCATATGAAGGTGAGCGTAAGGAACCACATGCACAGTGGATGCCATGTGGCCTAACAGTTGTAACATCTCTCGAGCAGTTAAATGGGATTTTAACTGAATTTGTGAGGCTAACTGTACCAAACGTAGGCAACGGGCCTGGGGAAGATAGGCCCTTGCAGTTGTGGTATCCAGCAAGGCCCCTATGAACTCTAGAGACTGAGTAGGGGTGAGATGGGATTTTGGAATGTTTATTACAAGTCCCAGAAACTGAAGGATACGCCTGGTGCAGGTTAGAGAAGTCTGGGCCTCTGACTGGGATGGAGCTCGGATGAGCCAATCGTCCATATATGGGAATACAAATATCCCTAGAGTGCGTAGAAATGCTGCTACTACTGCCATGCATTTTGTAAACACCCTTGGTGCAGAGGCCAGACCAAAAGGAAGCACTTTGTATTGGTAGTGCTTTTCTTGATAAAGGAACCGAAGGAACCTTCTGTGTGTTGGATGGATGAGGACATGGGTGTACGCATCCTTGAGGTCTAGAGAGCAAAGCCAATCCTGACTCTGAAGGTATGGAAGGAGAGTACCTAGAGAAATCATCTTGAATTTCTCCTTGTATAGAAACTTGTTCAATTCTCTGAGATCTAATATGGGTCTGTAGCCCCCTGTTTTCTTTGGAATAAGAAAGTAGGGGGAGTAGAACCCTGAGCCCTGTTGAAGGAGGGGTACCGCTTCTATTGCCCCTTGGGCAAGGAGGATAGTAATCTCCTGACCCAGAATGTCGAGGAGAGATGTCTGAGAATTGAACTGTCTCACCATGGTGTGAGGAGGAAGGTTTAAGAAATGAAGCTTGTACCCCTCCCTTATGATGGAGAGTGTCCACTGCTCTGCTGTGATTTGTTCCCATCTGGGAGCAAAGTAAACCAACCTTCCTGGAATGGTGAGAGGCTCTGGATGTTCTAGAGCCAGAAAGGCTAAGCTCTCTAGTGGTAAGTCAAAGGCCCTGAGGAGGCTGAGGCTGTTGGGCTGTAGCAGTCCTAGCAGCCTTAGGCTTGGCCTGTTTTGGTTGTTGCTGTCTCTTTGTAGCAAAACGACCTGCAGTAGATGACTGCTGACCATAAGCAGAATAATATTTCCCTTTTTTGGGAAAAAATCCTTTTTTGAACAACCTTTTCTTAAAAGGAGCAGAAGTAGACTTTGAAAGTCTAAAGCAGAATTTTCAGCATCCATTTGAGTGGCCTTTGCTTGCCAATCTTTGCCAAAAAGATTTTCACCTGTACAAGGAAGGTTTCCTAGTCCATCTTGAACCCAAGGTTCCAAATCAGAAGCTTGTAACCAAGCAACTCTGCATGCACCTATGGCAATGGCCGAGGCTCTGCTGGCACCTTCAAAGAAGAGTCAAAGGCTGCACGGTTGGAAAACTTGGAAATATCCTGGGCATGTTTGAGCCAGGTGAGGAACTCTTCCCTTTTATCTTCTGCAATAAAAGGAGATAAAGTTTGCAGGTGATCTGTAACTTTTTAGAAACATCCCCATATAGAGACTATAGGAGTTGATTCTGGCAACAAGCATACTGGCCTGGAAAATTCTCCTGTCAAAGGCATCTAAGGTTCTGCATTCTCTACCTGGAGGAGCAGAAGAGTGCCTTTTTGTACTCTATCTTCTTCATAGCAGACTCCACCACAATGGAGTGGTGGGGGAGCTGAGTCTTATGAAAGCCAGGACAAGGAGGAACACGATACATGGTGTCCAACCTGCGAGAATGAGGGGAAGTGGTGAGAGGAGTCTCCCATATGCCCAACATGTGATCATAAAGAATCTCATGTATTGGTAAAGTGGCTGCCTCTTTAGGAGCCTTAGGATATTGTAAAATATCTAATTTTTTTGCTCTAGGCTCTGTTTCAGAGGTCACTGAGATGGAAAGACCCCTGACCACTTCCCTAATTTAGTCTTGAAAAGACAAGTCCTCTGGAGGAGACATTCTCCTTTTTGGAGAAGAGGGCTCCTGAGGATGAATCACCGATGCTTCGACAGAGACCTCTGATTCATCAGAGTCTTCAGAGGAATCGAAGTATCGCCTGTCTGGATGCTCCTGCAGAGCCTGATATGCATACCGGGTGGTATCGACATCGGGAGTGATCGGTACCGGATCGGTACCGATGGGCATCACCGAACAGTGTACCGCTGCAGTCGACCCCAAAGCGGATGTCGATGCAATCGGTACCGGCACCGGAACCGATGTCGGTACCGGTAACGGAGTTTGTTGCGGTACCGAAGGCGTCGCAGCTTGTATGAATTCCGTTATGGCACGCTGCATGGTCAGGATATTCTGATCCATTGATGCAACCAATGTCTGGATGTCGGTACCAGTGGGAACCACCGGTACCCCAGAACATGGCAACAGGTGATCGGTCGAGGCCGAGCCATCGATGTCAACCTGTGACCCCATAGATAAAGCTTTGGAAGCCGGAGCCTCCCGCCGGGGTAATTTTGCCGGTGTGGATTCCTCAAGTGCAAGTCCGGAGGCATCTCAATACTTAGAGGGAGATCGACCCTTCGAGGACCGGCTGGATTTAAGTTTGGTTACCTGAGATCCATGTGAGGAAGAAGCAGCCCTGGAAGACAGCGATGCAACCGAAGCTGCATCCGAGGGAAACAGGGTACTGAGCTTAGCTGCTCGATTCTGTAGACCTCTTTTAGACATCATGGAGCAGGACTCACAATCCGCAATGGAGTGGTCAGGACCTAAACATTTTAGACACCATTCATGGGTGTCAGTGACAGAAATAGTGCCGCTGCACTTCGTGCATTTTTTTAAACCCAGAAGCGGGCTTTTCCATGAGGAAAAAGTTCTAGGCCTAAGGAAAAGAAGAAAAAGCACTGAAGTGAGGAAAAACAGTAGCTTTTTTTTTTTTTGAACAAAGAAAGAAAAAACCAGCGGTACCGGTCCAGCGCTGAGAAGGCAGACGCGCGACCAAAGAAATAAAATAAAATAAAGAAATTCTTCAGCGGTGACAGGAACACGACCTGCTGGCTCCGCGGAAAAGAAGAACTGGAGAGAGGCAGTTAGGAAAGGCGGGAAGGCAGCGCGCAGGCGCTGTGGAATGCTCCCAAAAGCTTTCCTTTTGGACGCTGGGGAGCGTTCCCGCGCAAGCTCCGTCGGTACCGATGATACCCATATGTGAAGACTCATTCCTGCTTGTTCCTGGAGATAGAAATATTTCCACATCCTATTCCTGAGGCTATCCGCTTTCAGGCTCATCTTATGTCACTTCGTAGAAAAGCTTCCTTTCAATCGAAAGAGGCTCTCCTCTTGGGCATTTATGCCACGGAAGCAACTCAAGACGTTCCTATTTTCTAAACAAATTGGTGAAACATGCCATAAAATAAAAACTGATCCGACAGACTGGATACATAAACTCAGAACAATACCCCTAATCATCATTGTAAATTATAAATTCATCCATATTGGGAAATGTAATCTGTTAAAACTGATCTTTGCTTATACATATAATACAATCAGCAATACATATAATACAGTCAGCAGTTAAAGTTGTTAATTCTTGCACATGTTATATGTATATTGTTCCTGTTCAATGTAGATCGCTTTGATTCATTGAGAAGGCAGTACAGAAAACTACACAAATAAATTTGTCTCCATCATACCTCCTCTATCCTACCTTTCCTCTAACATATACATATTAAGATCTTTAATCTGTCCCCATATAATTTATAATGAAGACCACTAACCATTTTAGTAGCCACCCTCTGCACCGACTCCATCCTGTTTATGAAAGTGTGGTCTCCAGAAGGACACACAATATTCCAAATGAGGTCACACCAGAGACTTATACAGAGGCACTATCACCTCCTCTTTTTTTGCTGGCCATTCCTCTTCCTATGCAACCAAGCATCGCTCGTTTCTACTAGTTTAGACACTAAGATCATCAGAAAATCATGCCCAGGTTCCGTTGTTCTTTCATGGACAGAAGTACTTTGCCCCTTATACTATGCCCCCCTTGGACGTTTGCGGTATGGGCAGGAGTGTGCTGAGTGGCATGAAGCCCGATGCAGACTGCATCGGCATTGACAGTACTGGTACAGACGATACCGCCGGTAATGTCCTGACCGGTACTGATGCCGCTAACAGAGCCGCTGGACTCCGCTCAATGGCCATCATATACTGATCCATAGAGCTTGGGAATCTGTATCGGAAGCATGGGTTACCATTCCAGAGCATGGCACCAGGAGCTCTCCTGAGTTGGAGGCCTCGGGAACATCCTGGACCCCTTTGGTGGCTTTGGGAGGTCCTCCTGCTGGGGTAATTAGGCCAGTGGAACCAACTCCAGGACAATGCTTGAGGCATCTCTATGTTTAGAAAGAGATCTACCCTTGGGAGGACGGCCTCTCAGAGCAAGACTTGTGTTTCGATACCTGAGATCCATGTGAGGAAGACAATGGACTAGATGACGTCCAAGCAGGTGAAACTGCATTTGAGGCAAAAAGGGAGACGAGTTTCGTGGCCTGATTCTGTAGGCCTCTCTGTTATCTTCTTGCATAGGAGATATTCAGATGGCTGGTGATCTGGGCCAAGGCATTTAAGACAACAGTCATGAGTATCGATGGTAGAGATAGTGCTACCACACTTAGAACCACTGATTGTTTTTTCCATCATGTCAGTAGACTGGATGGAAGGCCTAAGATGACGTGGATGTGTCTGAAAGAATTAAAAGGGGTTTTTTTTTGGGGGGGGGGGGTGTCAAAGAAAAACAGAATCAAAGATATGTGTTCCGGCATAGACGGGAAGGCAGACTCAACCACAAAAAAAAAAAGACTATTTGTTGCTCAAAGAGTACTGACCCCGTTTTGCCTTTTGTGCTAAGCTATATTCTGATTTGATTTAAATTATAGCTCTTTGCTGCTGCTAGGCTCTAACTTATTATGAAATTTAAACTACAAGCTCTAAACTAGAGCGGAAGCGATCCAACTGATGCGGCCTTAGCCCTGATCCGGTCGGCCGTGACTCGACCCTGCAATGGGTGGACAACTAACGCTTGGAGACGGGCATCCCCAGCTTACCGGGGTCATAGGAGACGACGAGCTGATGAGCTCTTCGATGTCCCTGCGTATGCTCCAGATAGAAAGCCAACGCCCTCTTACAGTCCAGGGTATGCAGAACTGCTTTTGCCCGGCTAGCCTGAGGCCTGGGAAAGAAGTCACCTCCTGATTGAGGTGGAAGGAGGAGACCACTTTCAGCAGAAACTTGGGGTGCGTGCGAAGCACCACCCTGTTCCCATAGAACCGTGTGAACGGTCTATCGGACACCAGAGCTTGCAGCTCAATCACTCGTCTAGCAGATGTGAGTGCCACCAAGAAAAGCGTCTTCCAAGAAAGGAAGTGAAGATGGCAAGTAGCCATCAACTCAATAGGTGGGCGAGTAAGCTGCTGCAAGACCACATTCAAGTCCCATTCGGTCGCCGGGGGGGGGGGGGGGGGGCAGACAGGGGGTTTCAGCAGAAGCAAGCCTCTCAGGAACCTCGACACCAAGGGTTGTACAGAGAGAGGTTGGCCTGCCACTGGAGAGAGGTTGGCCTGCCACCGAGTTTGACTTGAGGACTAAATCTGAAAGGTGAAGCAGGTACTGCAACATGTGATAAGGAAGCTTATCATAGTTCAGGAAGGAATAATACAAGAGGTGAATTTGCTCTGAACAAGCAACCTGTGCTTGCTGGTAGAAACACTAAAACAGAGTGCTTGCATAAAAGACTACCAGACCCAGAATGCACTAGGTTACAGAAAGCCTCTAGGAGAGCTGAAGTGGGGAAACGTGTGCCTAATCAAGGAAGCTATGAGGTAATCCCTAATCACCCATCTCCTAGGGCAGGGCTTGATTCAGCACACCTGAACTGTGCTAGGGTGGAGTGTCCATCTAGGCACTTTAAAAGAAGAAATTAGATCTTACCTGCTAATTGTCTTTCCTTGAGCTGTCTCCGGGCCAGTCCAGGGAATGTTAGGGTTGTCAATCCTCCTTAGCAGCTGAGGACTGATGACTTCAAGCTTTCTTGAGAGGTGAAGCCACTCCCCCTGAGGTCACCAGCCAGTCTTCCCCTGACAAAGCAGATAACTATGAAAGAACTTATAAGCAAACACAATGTTAACCTGTCAAAACTGAAAATGCTCCATAGTCCCTTGGAAAATGTAAGTGCATTAAAAATAACGCATAACTAACTTTTTTTTTTTTTTTTTTTTAAGATTGACCATGGAAGCCCCAACGTACTCCCCTCACCCGAATAATTCGAACTTGTATTTCTTAAAGGGTGGGGACCCTGGACTGGCCCGGAGACAGCTCAAGGAAAGACAATTAGCAGGTAAGATCTAATTTCTTCTTCCTTATCGCTTCTCCGGGCCAGTCCAGGGAATGTTAGGGCAGTACCCAAGCAGTACCTAAATTCGGGAGGGACCCACTAGCCCCGCAATAAGAGCCGCAGTCCCTACTTTCGCATCTTCCCTGGCTTGAACGTCCAAACGGTAATGCTTTGTAAACGTATGCAATGATGACCACGTTGCTGCTTTACAGATATCCACTGGAGGAACAAAAGCAAATTCTGCCCATGAAGCCGCTTGAGCTCGAGTGGAATGAGCCTTCACACCCTCTGGAGGTGCTTTCCCTTTGGCTTGATAAGCTGCTACAATAGCTGAGCGCACCCAACGAGCAATTGTGGACTTTGAAGCTGCCTGACCCTTATTAGGCCCTGCATGCTGGACAAACAATCTGTCTTCCGCACCGGTTTGGAAAGCTTAAGATATGTCTTTAAAACACGACCAAGATCCAACCTTCTGAGCGCTCGGTCTACCGGGGAATCTGACAAATCTGAAAACACAGGTAATGCCACCGACTGATTAACATGAAAAACCGACAACACCTTAGGCAAAAAAGAAGGCACCGTCCGCAGTAATATCCGTTCCGGAACAAATTGCAGATAAGGTTCCTGACAAGACAAAGCCTGTAAATCAGAAATTCTTCTTGCTGAACATAGGGACCACTTGACGACGCGGAAGACGGAGAAGCCTAGCCGCCTGAAAAAAACGTTGCACATCTGGATGCATTGAAAGACGACGATTTTGCACCAAACCTCTAAAACAGGTAAGCGCCGCCAACTGCACCTTAAGAGTATTAAGTGCCAAACCTTTCTCCAATCCCTCTTGGAGAAATAAAAGCAATTGTGGTAAAGTAGCTACAGTAGGAAGATAATTACGTTGATTACACCAATGCTCAAAGAGCTTCCAAACACGCACATATGCGAGAGAGGTTCCCGGCCTTCTAGACCGAAGTAAGGTATCTACTACAGAAGCCGCATAACCCTTAAGCTTTAACCGATCCCTCTCAAGAGCCAAGCCGTAAGCAAGAAGCGATCCACCTGTGGCATGAGAACTGGGCCCTGATTTAACAGATTGATCCGATCCGGAAGGCGCCAAGGAGGAGCTACCAGGAGTCGAATCAGATCGGCATACCAAGGATGCCGAGGCCAATCCGGCGCAATCAGAATCACCGATCCTCGATGACCCGCTATTCGTCGAATAACCCGACTCAACATCGGCCAAGGAGGGAACACATACAACAGGGTGTCCAATGGCCAAGGTTGTACTAGAGCATCCAATCCTTCTGACATGTGCTCTTTGCGTCTGCTGAAAAAACGGTTTGCCTTTGCATTGCCGAACGTCGCCATAAGATCCATCACTGGCTGACCCCAACGTACTACCAGTTCGTGATATACTGCAATGTTCAACTCCCATTCTCCGGGATCGAGTATATTGCGACTGAGAAAATCTGCCTGCACATTTTGCTCTCCTGCCACATGCGCAGCTGACAACGCTAAGAGATGGACTTCGGCCCAAGCCATCAACTCCTGAGATTCCGCGAGAAGAGAAAGACTCTTGGTTCCGCCCTGCCGATTGATATATGCGACTGTCACTGCATTGTCGGAGAATAATCGGACCGCAGTTCCTTTGATTAAAGCCTCGAAGTGCTGAAGGGCAAGCCGAGCCGCGCGCAGCTCCAATCTGTTGATCGACCACGAGCTTTCTTCCGGAGACCAAGATCCCTGAACGATCTGCGACTGACAATGAGCTCCCCAGCCTGCGAGACTGGAATCCGCCGTAACTAATACCCATGCTGGCTCCTGCAAAGGAACCCCTGCTCTCAGATGGACCGGATTTAACCACCATTGAAGACTTTGCCTCACTGACTCCGGACAAACGAGCCGCTGAGAGAGAGAGTGAATTTGCGGAGACCATTGGGAAAGCAACACCTGTTGTAAGGGTCGCATGTGAGCTCTGGCCCACAGAACCAGGTCCAAAGTCGACGCCATGGAGCCCAAGAGTTGCAAGTATGTCCACGCCGACGGAGCCGAAATCCTTAAAAACACCTGCACTTGCTGTAAAATCTTCTCTGACCGCAGGTAAGAAAACCTTGCCGATCGCAGTGTCGAAAAATGCTCCGAGATGAGTCAGTTGTCTTACGGGTTGCAAATGACTCTTGGCCTGATTTATGACCCAACCTAATTGCTCCAGAAGCTGAACAACTCGAGCCGTCGCTGATATGGCGTCCAAAAGAGAATCGGCTCTGATTAGCCAATCGTCGAGATACGGATGAACTCGAATGCCCTCCTTTCTCAACGCCGCTGCTACCACCACCATGAGTTTGGTGAAGGTTCGCGGAGCCGTGGCGAGGCCGAATGGTAACGCCCGAAACTGAAAATGACCCATAGGAAGGGCAAAACGTAAAAACTGATGATGAGCTAGCCTGATGGGAATATGAAGATATGCCTCCGTGAGATCTATGGATGAGAGAAACTCTCCTGGCTGCACCGCTCGTATCACAGTGCGTAATGTTTCCATGCGAAAATGCAGCACCCGCAAAGATCGGTTGACGCCCCTGAGATCCAGTACTGGACGAAAAGAACCTCCTGTTTTGGGCACCACAAAATAAATTGAGTATCGACCTTGACCGTATTGGTCTCGTGGTACAGGAACTATCGCCCGGAGCTGTAAGAGACGATCAAGCGTGTCTGATATGGCCTGAGACTTCAGACCTGACGCACAAGGGGACATTACAAACGCGGGCGACAAAGGGCAAGCAAAATCTAGTGCATAGCCCTTTTGAATTATCTCCAAAACCCATTTGTCTGCGGTGATGGCGGTCCAAGCTGAAAGATAATCCTGCAGGCGACCGCCCACTGGAACTAACGCCTGGACCAGCACACCTTCATTGTGGTTTCTTAGCAGAGGACTGGGAGGCACCGAAGTCAGTCTTGTTGAAACCTCTAGCTCCTCGAAAGGACTGACCTCTAACTCCTGTACGGCCTCTAGAATATGGAGTAAAACGCGCTCCTCGAAATCTACGTGAGTCTCGACTATAGCCTCGGAGACTACCCGCTCCTCTCATAGTCCTTGGCCTGTCCTCTGGCAACCGCCCTCCTTTAGAATCACCAAGATCCTTAACAATCTTATCTAGCGCTTCCCCAAAAAGTAATCTTCCTTTATAGGGCAATTTACTAAGCCGCAACTTAGAAGAAACATCCGCTGACCAATTACGCAACCATAAGAAAAGTCTAGCCGCTACCAATGACGCCATAGTCTTAGCAGCTATACACAGCAAGTCATAAAAAGCATCTGCCATATAAGCCGCGGCCGATTCCAATTTTGGACCTTCAGAAGCATGTGCAGATGCCGCATCCGCGGACGCATCTCCCTGCAGCCATCTAATGGATGCTCTAGAAACATATGTTCCGCAAGTAGCTGCTTGTAAAGCTAAGGAGCTGGAATCAAATGCCTGCTTGAGAAGAATCTCCAATTTACGATCTTGGAGATCCTTAAGCGCGGCCGCTCCTTCCACCGGGATGGTAGTCTTTTTGGTAACTACTGATATAATAGCATCCACCTTTGGCATGCGCAAAAATTCCTTCTCCTCTTGCGGCATAGGATAAAGGCGAGCCAAGGCTCTGCTCCCACGGAGCGTAGCCTCTGGACATTCCCATTCAGATTCAATCATCTGTCTTATAACTCTATGCATTGGAAAACAGCGATGTTCTGCTCTAAAACCCTGCAATAATGGATCTTTCAAAGGCTCCTGTGTAACTGAAGGAAGCAATAAATGTAAAGCAGATAAAGACTGAGAAATCAGCGCAGCCAATTCCTCCTTGCGAAACACCCGAAATATATTAGGGTCGTCCCCGGGTGCAATCTCACCCTCCTCCAGCTCTTCTGGAGCCAAATCCACACCTGCTTCAGAAAGAAATTCTGAATCTCTGACCCAATAGTCCTGAAAGCTGAGGAGAAAACGGATCCAAAGGATCTCTAGAAAGCCCCAGTTGGTGAGAAGTACCTTCTGCAGGATCCTCTGGTACAGAAATACCCAGCTGAAGCGCCCCAGCACTTTGAATGGTTTCCACAGGAGTAGGGCTTTGAAGGCTTTCCCCTGAAGCAGGCTGAGCAGATTTAAGTAAAAATGCTCTCTGCATCGCCAAAATAAATTCTGGCGAAAAAAATGAGCACACTTCAGACTGAAGCTCAGAAGGAAAAGGAACAGGTTTTTCCTTGTGAGAAACGCTCTTGGCAGCCTTAGACTTCCGTTTCGCAGGCCGGTGCTGCTCCGGTGCAGAAATGGCAGTTGCGCTTAAAATGGCCGTTTTCCCCGCTCGCTCCGCGGATAATAACGGTCTTTCTGCCTCCGATGCACTCTTCTCTGCCATGACTATCTCTTTCTTTAAAAACAAAAAACCAAGTTAAAGCCTCAGCTTGCCCTGCCATGGCCCCGAGAAGCTAAACCGCCAAAAACGCCATCAAACGTGATCCGGAAACAAAACAAAAAGAAAAAATACTGTACAGCTAGGGATACAAAGCTTACCCGGAAGGTTATGCCAAGCTGCGATCTTGTTCCGCTGCTAGCAGAACATGCAGAGGAGCGCTTCAATAGCAAAAACAGAGGAAATATCAGAGGAATTACTGGGGCCCCCAGGATCACTCTGGTCAGAGAGAAGTATGCGGTTATACAAGGTAGGCTCTACCTTATACCGCTAAAAACAATTCCAGGAAGCCTCTCTGTCACTGCTGATCGTGAGCAAAAACAACACTCCTCAGGACTTAGGAAACCATCAGCTCTGCTAGAGCCAACTTGCACTGCTAAATAAATTAATAAAATTAGAGGGAGAAAAAATAGAATCAATCCTCTTTAGCTGCTGAGGACTGAAAGACTGGCTGGTGACCTCAGGGGGAGTGGCTTCACCTCTCAAGAAAGCTTGAAGTCATCAGTCCTCAGCTGCTAAGGAGGATTGACAACCCTAACATTCCCTGGACTGGCCCGGAGAAGCGATAAGGAAGTAAAAGATATTCTTCACACAGACAGAAGCAGAAGCGTGAGAAGCAGGAGAAAGAAGCAGGAGGAGAGAACGGCAACAGCAGAGAGAACACAGAAGGAGGAACAGCAAGACGTCCCGGAGGTCTAAGGAAGGAGCCCAAAGCAGTACGTGTGTTGGGAGTGATTCCAGAGGCAAGCATTCTCCATTGGACTGGAAGAAACCGGAGGCTTGGAGATATAGAGCCAGGAACCCCCAGAGAGCACCTGTAAAGGAGACGGCTGCATCTACAGAGAGAAGGAGCTCTGATACCTATTTAAGGAGGTATGGGAAAAGAGACCTAAAGTCCAGAGATTCTGACTGGAGAGCTGGGCATAGAAGCTGGACTACCTACTGGCCAGGATACCCAGAGAGGAAACCTAATAACAACGTGATCTCAGGTATGAACTCTGATCTGTTCCCTAGCTTTTCACAAGGAAGACAGCAGGGAAACAAATGCTATCCTGAGAGTCATCAGTTAGAGAATTCCTCTGAGCCAGAGCATAATAATGATTCCATGATATTTCAGGAGCAAGGGGAAATATCAAATGAGCAAGTAGAATGCATGGATTGCTCTCTGTCTAAGCTGCTGTTTTAAAGTAATCCTCAGTAAAGCAACAATCACCAAAAGGAACTGTAATGTTTTTTTTAACTACCCAGAAAAGTTTCTTTAAATGAAAGCTTTAGGGTAAGTTAGAGCCACATAGAGAGAGTGGACCAGCAAGGGTTTGCAGCTGGTTAACTACCTGTGATTAAGCCAGGCACAAGTGCACGTGAGCTCTGGAAGGAAAACTTCTTCATTGTGTGAATGGAAGAAAGTTGTTTTTTTGGATAAAGAACATTTTTCCTTTTGGGTTTGTTTTTCATTTTAAGCACTGCTAAGAAGGTTATTAGCAGGGGCTAACAGAAAGACCTTTTCTGTTCCATCAAGGTCTTTATTGAGTTATTGCCTAAGTATTTCAGTTGCCTTATACAGTTGTTTTGTTTTTCCTGATTACAATTCCTGAAGAAAGTATCCTATTGATGCTACCAAGCATATCTGTGCGAGGGAATAATCTCCATAAATAAAATCTGTTTTCTGCTTACACTCGAGCAACTACAATTCATTATTTTGTTGAACGGCTGATTTTGGTGTGAATGAACTACAACACCCACAATCCTTTACAAGTCATATAAAATTCTGCCTTTGCCAAGATTGTGGACTTTCACAACCAGCACCCCCGTTTACAAACACCACAGCCACTTGACAGGAGAATAAGTTCTCACTCTGCTGAGCACATCATACCTCAAACCTACGAAACTTAAATGCGTAGGTTTTCCTAGTAAATTGCCTCCTAAAGGCCAGCAGCACATCCTCTTTTTAGGGAGGAGAAATGGTGCAAGGACTACCCTTTCAGCAGCCATGCCATCAGGTTGAGGGACCGGGGTTGGGGTGCAGAAGTGAGCCCCCCTCCTGTGGCAGAAGATTGAGCGAAAATCCCAGAGGAATTGGAACCTCCTCCACCAGCCGCAGGAGGAGTGGAAACCAAAGCCGTCTCGGCCATCTGGGGGCCACCAGGAAGACCGAGACCTTGTCTTGAAGGATCCTGAATAAGGCCCGAGCCACCAGTGGCATGGGAGGAAACGCATATAGGAAGCCCACAGACCATATCATCAGGAAAGCATCTGCAGCCACCCTGTGTGGGTGCGGCTGTCTGGAACAAAACCAGGGCAACTGGTGGTTTGGGGGGCTCGCAAACAAATCTATGGAAGGCCGCCCCCAACACTGGAAGAGTTGCTGGGCTATGTTGGGATTCAGTTGCCCTTCGCGCGGCTGGAGAATCCTGCTAAGCTTGTACGCAAGGAAATTCTCCTGACTCGGTAAGTAAACCGCCTTGAGGAGCATACCCTGGCTGACTGCAAAGGCGCATAGGTCCAGGGTTTCCTGACACAGGACATGAGAGCCTGTGCCCCCTTGCCTGTTCACATAAAACATTGCTACTTGTCTGTCTGAATCAAGACCAGCTGATGAGCCAGGGTTCGGCAGAAGATCTGGAGAGCTAGGCAAATCACTCGAAGCTCCAGGAGGTTGATTTGTTCTGTGCTCTCCCACGGAGACCTTGAATGCAGACCTGCTAGCAATGCGCACCCCATCCCAGAGATGCATCTGTAGTCAGCACCTTTGAGTGCATGGGAAACTGAAAAGGCACTACCTTTAGAAGGTGGTGAGGCTGAAGCCACCATTTCAGCAACTGTATCAGGCTGTTGGACACCTTGATGTTGTCTCTGAGCCTGCCTGTGGCTTGTATCCACTGGTCTCTGAAGCACCACTGAGCTGTTCTCATGTGTAGTCGAGCATTGGGTGTCACATGCACTGTGGAGGCCATGTGACCCAGGAGACGTAGAAAGTGTCTGGCTGAGATGCAGGATCTGCGACTCACTTGCTGTACTAGGGCTACCAATTTTTTTCCCCTTACCTCTGGTAGATAAGCCCTTGCCTGAAGGGTATCCAACCTTGCGCCTATGAACCCCAGTCCCTAAGAGGTGGAGGAGTAGCCTAGTGGTTGGGTCAAGGTACTTCAGGCCGGAAGGTCGGGGGTTCAAATCCCACTAGAGGACAGCAACCTTGGGCCGGAAGGACTGGGGTTTCTAGTCCCACAGGTGCTCCTTGTGGTCTTGGGCAAGCCACTTAACCCTCCATAGCCCATGTTCCCTGTAAAATAGTTCTCTGTGTGCTGTGCTTTCCTGTCTAATCAATGTGTTTATACCTCAAAAATTTCCTGTCATGATTTGACAATTTCCAATCTGTAATCAAAAAACGCTGCTGATCGCTGGAAGTAGCGGTATACAAATGTATACTAAATAAAATAAATAAATAAATAAAGAGGGAACCAGAGTGGACTTTGGGTAGTTGATCACAAAGCCTAGGTGCTGGAGCAACTGGATAGTGCAGGACCTGGCCTGTTGGGCCTCCAGAGCTGACTGATGAGCCAGTCGTCTAGGTAGGGTAAGACAAATATCCCTTGAGTCATTAGAAAGGCCGCCACCACCGCAAGGCACTTTGTGAATACCCTGGGTGCTGAGGCTAGGCCAAAGGAAAGCACTTTGTACTGAAAATGGTTTCCTCCCACCACGAATCTAAGATATTGTCTGTGGTCTGGATGAATCAAGATGTGCGTATACGCATCTTTGAGATCTAAGGAGCATAGCCAGTCTCCCTGGCGGAGGTAAGGCAGCAATATTCCAAATGAAAGCATCTTGCACTTTTCCCTCACCGGAACTTGTTTAGGTTTCGCAGGTTGAGGATAGGCCGGAAGCCTCCAGTTTTCTTTGGTATCAGAAAGTACCTGGATTAGAAGCCTGTGCCCTGCAAGTGGTGAGGCACCGGTTCCACCGCCTGATCCTCGAGAAGACCTGCTAACTCCTTCAAGAGGAAGTCCCTGTGAAGAGAGGGTCTGAGAGGCTCCCCTGGAAAGTAAGAGTGAGGCACCTGGTTGGGATGTAACAGATAGCCCATCTGGACTATCTGGAAAACCCAGGTGTCTGTTGTAACCGCTGGCCAATGGTGGGCATACAGGGTCAGCCTTCCTCCCGTGAAGGGCCTTGCGTCCGCTGAGAGACAGACTATGCTTTGGGAGTCAAAAGACCCCTCCAGACTGGGCCAGAGCCGGTGCCTGGGGATTAGGGGCCTTGTGCTAATGCGGGCCTTGCCCCTATCCCTTGGCCTGCTGCCCCTGCTGGGGAGGCCTGATACGTGGGGTAGTTTCAGTAAGTTGATCCTTTCCTCAGGAAAAAGGGTTTCTTACCCAGGCCCTTCTTTTTAGAAGGGGCAGATGTCTTCTTCTCGAGTCCTGTCTGGGTGCACTCAGGCTGTTCAGATAAGTACAGAGCTTGAGTCTTTTTGAAATTGAACCTAACCTGAACTGGTCACCCGCTTAGTTCCTAGAGGTCGTTGATGCAAATCGGCAATCTGCTTTAAAAACGGACGTTAGTCCCAGTAGCGGAAGCCAAGATTAGTCTGAGACCTCAATTAACTAATAGATTATGTTCTAAGTTATCTATATAAGAAGAAGTGATCTAATCACCCGTATTAATACATGAGCGATTTTTTGTTATTATTTGGGATATTGACCTTATCGTTCAGTAACTGACCAATCTTTTGTGGAGCAGAACTTTGGCAGTTGCTTGTTCATGGGGCTGGCAAAGAGATCTACCAAAGGGAGACCCCAGTGTAAGAAGATTACAATGGAAATACAATTAAAAATGCAATGAGACACAAAAAAAAAAAAAAAAGCTCAAAAGAATAAATAAACCATATGGATACCTAAACACTTATAAACAAAACCCATAAATGAGAGAACTGAAGGGATGAGGAGACCGGTTAAAAGAAGAGAAGTGAGTATAATAAAGCAATAAAGAACACATGATAAAATATAGAATCGAGCATTACCTGATTGGTGTGTGGTGATCACTGACTCCACAATACTCAGGGAGTTATATTGAAGTCACTAATATCATAAAAAACCTTCTGTGAAAAAGGAACATAAATTTAAAAGTATAAAACTTTATGCTGCCCCATCCAATTAAAAATGAAAAAAATGATACTAGAATGATCAGGCTATCATCTACCAACTTCTATGACACATTTTAATTAAAAGTTTTATAGGATAAAATTGGCAAAAGAAAGGCCCTGTAATTGTATTTCCATTGTAATCTTAATCACACTTGCGTTTAGTATTTGTTTGATGTGACACTATGTATGTACAGATGTTGTATTCTAATTATGATTTTAATTTTCAATTTTTAATGTATCTTTATTGTATTCTTGAGTTCTATATAAATTGTTGTGACATTCAAAGTTTTTAACGATATTTTGGGTTTCATTTGAGACCGAAGACGTTTATGGTGTAGTTTAGATGTAGTCTTTTTAACGGTTTAATAATATCATTTTTTATGTATATATTTATTGTTTTAACCCTGTTTTATGGTTTATTATTTTAATTGTTTTAATTATATTTATTCCACAATGTAATTTTATGATTTATATGTTTTTTTAGTGTGCCCTGATAACCCCTGATG
Organism: Ichthyophis bannanicus; assembly: GCA_033557465.1. Taxonomy (NCBI): domain Eukaryota; kingdom Metazoa; phylum Chordata; class Amphibia; order Gymnophiona; family Ichthyophiidae; genus Ichthyophis; species Ichthyophis bannanicus. Next base: position 27,852,227 of record CM066049.1, read on the forward strand.
AAGTGACATACGAAACACGGTCCTGTGTTGGGTTTAGGCCACTTAATTTGTTACAATAAAGGTGTTGGGTGTTGAACCTGCCGCTCCTTGGTTTTTGTTATAGCTTAGTCACGAGTGGCTAGTGCTGTTCTTTTTGCTGGTCTGTGTGTTTCAACAGCATGTTCTTACCGTGGAAAGACATTTTCAGCTTTGGAGATGATGCACTGGATAAATTTATTAATCAAGACTCCAATTTAGATCCAGGTGAAGATGAAGAAGATGTCTACATCAAATGGGATGATGCAGTGAGATTGACTAAGCAGATGATTAAGGAGGAATTGCATTCTTCTTATCTCCTAGAGTGCTGCAGATCCAAGATCATTCCCCGTGGCCTTAGGGTTAACAAGGCTCCTGGACTATACCAAAACGAACAAGGCTTTGTATCTTGCTGGAATGCAATTTTAAACAAATGTTCACTCGATTTGATGATTTTACTTATATCGACAGCTCACAAAAAGTCAGAGATACATAAGATTGAATTAGACGAGAAACTGAAAGATCTCAAGAAAAGTGACAAGAATTTTGATAAGATGCATATGGAATACAATGATAATATGATACATTTCAAAAAAGAGATTAAAGATAAGAAAAGAGAAATTTGTAAGGGATGAGGAGGACTATAGGGTAGGTTATGTTTATCATTGGTCCAAGAAGTTGGATAGTGATAGACTATGGGTCAAAAGAAGGTCTGCCTTCTTTGACCGTCGAGAAAGTAATACAGAAGAACCAGTATCTGATCACCTAAACGTCGAGCAAAAAAAGAAAAGAAGTAGAAGTGAGTCTATAGAACATAATGAAAGCTCTGCCCCGATTTATCAAACACAAAAGGAAAACACGGAATCTGGTAAGCAGCAGGGTAATAAGAAGAATTTTTTAAGCATGGACAGTCTTTGGAAAGGTGGAGGACGGAGTTCCTCCAGAACCCGACCACAGAAACAACAATCCCATCCCTTCTGAGACACCACACGGAATTCATGAATGGAGAACGACCAGACGTATTACAACCACTTCCCCGTGAGGGGACGGGGTCGTGGCCGTGGTCGGGGGAGGGGAGGATGGGGGAGGGAAGGATCCTACGAGAGGAGGAACTAGATTCGAACAATGTAATTAATATCTCAAATTATGTTCTCACATCTGATGAAGTCTCAGTCCTTGCCAAGGGTTTATCCTTTGTACCAGTACATAATTTTGATTTATTTGAGACTGAAATTGATTTATACAAATTTTTTCGTAGGATTAGGGTACGGAGTTTTTTTAAGGATCATGCCACCCCAACAGATACTTTATCTATTATCAGCAAAGCTTCAACTTGGCTACCGCCCCCACAAACAGACCCTTTGATAGAGTCCTTTGAAAGACTTGTACTTAAACAAATACATGACTTAAAGATTAGTACTCATTTACCATTTAACAATTTGACATTTGGTGAAAGGAGAGCTATCAAATCTTTACAATCCAATTCCAACATTATTATTAAACCAGCGGATAAGGGGGGAGCAGTTGTTCTTGATAAAGATAAATATATTGCAGAAATAAACAGACAATTACAGGATAAAGAGTTTTATTTTAGGTTATATGAAGATCCTACCAACATCCTCAAAAGCAATATAGATAATTTAGTCCTTATCGCTTATGAGACAGGTCATCTAACAAAAAAGGAGAACGATTTTCTTATGGTTAAAAATCCTATTATGCCCACCATATATGCGATACCGAAAATCCATAAATCTTTGGATAACCCTCCTGGGAGACCCATAGTGTCTGCCATAGGATCTTTGTTAGAACCTGTTTCAAAGTTTCTTGATGTTATTCTTAGACCATTCGTGTTCAAAATGTGGTCATATGTTAGATATTCAGCTGACGTGATTGAGATTCTCTCCTCTTTTAAAGATTTGAATCCTAATACCATCATGGTGACTTTGGATGTTGAATCATTGTACACCAATGTGCCACAGAAGGAAGCCTTACGTATCGTTGAAAAATGTTTTTTGAATAGGACCACTCACCAGCGTATTCCTACTGCTTTTCTGTTTGCATTAGCAGAACTTGCACTTTGTAAAAAATTTTTCTGTTTTAGAGAGTTGTTTTACCAGCAGATCAAGGGGGTAGCCATGGGGTCTTCTTTTGCGCCCAATATTGCAAATCTTTATATGCATAGTTTTGAAGAACTATTCTTGAAGGATCATCTATATAAAGAGAACATTCGGTTGTGGATACGATATATAGATGATATATTGATTATATGGGACGGTTCAGTAGAATTATTGGGAGATTTCAATGTATGGATTAATAGCTTGGATAATAACCTACGGTTTCAAATCACCTATGATAGGGTAAAGATCTCATATCTGGATTTACTTATAAAGAGAGAAGGCTCAGGTTTCATTACTACACTGTATAGGAAACCTACAGACCGTAACACTGTACTCCATCATTCAAGTTTTCACAATCCATCCTTTAAACACAATTTACCAGTAGGACAGTTTCTTCGCGCTAGGAGAATTTGTACCTCCGATGAAGATTTTGAGGTTCAATCTACCATTTTACAAGAGAGGTTTCGGGCGCGTCAATATCCATCTAGTGCTATTCATAAAGCCTACAACAGAGCAAGTGATTCATCAAGGGCTGATTTACTTAGACCATGTGTTAAGAAAAATGGCCAAGATAAACTTGTTTGTCCTTTAAAGTATTCATTGGAATCTTATAGAATTATTGACATTTTGAAAAAAAGAGTGGCATTTGATACAAGCCATTCCAGGCTTTGAAAAGATGGAGTTAATGATAGCACACAAAAGAAATGTCAATCTCCGAGACCTTCTTGTTTCTTCAGCTCTCACAGAGAGAAAACCTCTCTCTGCGTATAAAGGCCAATATCAATGTGGACACTGTTCCGTGTGTACACATACTCTTCCAATCCGGAAGTTTTTCACACATCCCATTACACATAAAAAGTACTATGTTCAGGATTTCGCCAATTGTGAGACAACAAATGTGATTTACATCATCATGTGTCCATGCAAGATGTTATATGTTGGAAAGACCAAACGCAACATACGCGTTAGAATAGTTGAACACAAGAGCAGTATTAGGAGAAAATTAGAAGATAAACCTTTAGTCCAACATTGGCTTGAGAAGGACCACAAAATATCTGATTTACGCTTTTTTGTGATTAAGAAGGTGATACGCAATTGGAGAGGTGGAGACAACGACAAAACTCTATTAAGACTTGAACAAAAGTACATTTTTTTGATGGATACTTTATCCCCTCGTGGTTTAAATTTAGAAAGAGACTTGTCCGTTTTTCTTTAATACGTTCCCTTGTTAAATTAGTTTACACATTCACATTCATTTCAGAAGCATTTTTGGTAGGTGCCAGTTTTTCTTTCGCTACAAGTTTTCTTTCTTACCCTTGATGTACACAATGGGCTTGTCGTTGGTCATTATAGCAACTAGATTTTGTAACCACAACCGTCTCTTTAAAGATTTCTCATTGGTTCATATATTTAAGTTGAATGTTAAAGGCAGGCACAAGCTAGGTGCTCTTAAGTTCCCTTAAATTTTGAGCCGAAATGTTTTTACATTATTTATTTGGTCCTTTTACATTATTTATTTGGTCCTTTTATAGCAATGCATGTTTTTATTATTTTTAATCATGATTTTTCTTTTAGTATTACATGACGACTGATTTTTCATTTTTATCAATATGATCTGTCCTTTGATATTTTGTTTCTATTTTACACAGCTTGATTAGGTTAGTTAGATTTAAGGTAGGTTGTTTCTGGTGCACTATGGTAGATACCCTTCACGCGACGTATCATCACATATTTTAAATACTTCCGGCTTCGGGTTCTTTAAATACGGATGCACTGGCGTTTTGTGAACGTTTGAAGGAATAGTACACGGTTGTAGTTGCGTCTCTGGTATTCCTAAAACAGGTAAAATACTCTGGTCATATTTGATCACTCAACTTTAGTTCATATTTTTAAGAACCGCTTACATCTTTAACATCTATTGCTTTGTGTTCAGCCGAATTAGCGGTATTGATATACTGGTTCAAAGCTGAATATACGACACATTGGCACTAGCGTCTTGGTTTTTATTTGCCCTCCTTTTTATATGGTTTAATTTTGATGGTTCTTAACAATGTGAGCTGTTTTTTAAATAAACACCATTTAGTGTTCTTCACAATTTTTATAAAGTTCATATGTAGTCCCTCGGTGGTGTACACACAGTGTTATTATTCTCTGCATTAGAAAGTGTTTTAATGTTTTTCTCTTATCCATTGAGCATCTGCAGAATCATGCCGGGTGTGCTTGAATCTTTGTTAAGTTCGTATGAAGTCCCTCGGTGTACGTACACACAGCGGTATAGTTTCCCGTATTAGAAAGTGTTTCATTTCCCCTCATTCATTGAGTATTTTGCATAATTATGCCGGGTGTTTTTCTCTCTCAACTTTTTCGTCCGATTCCATGCCCCAAATTATTTTAAGAAAGAAGGTGCATAAATGGTTATGCACATCGGGGCGTTGAGTCTCATTCATGCAATTAGGATTTCATAGGGCTTCCCTTTCGCTGTCCTTATGACATTATACTTCTTAATCATAGTATGACATTAGAGTCAATAGACGAGTGTTTGATCCTCCTAGTATTCACTTTTCTTATAATGGATAATTTAAATGTTTGGGGTGTCATTAAACTTTTGTATAAATTCTCAGACTCATTTTTTCTACAGAAATTTTTCAATTTTACAGGGCCTTTCTTTTGCCAATTTTATCCTATAAAACTTTTAATTAAAATGTGTCATAGAAGTTGGTAGATGATAGCCTGATCATTCTAGTATCATTTTTTTCATTTTTAATTGGCTGGGGCAGCATAAAGTTTTTATACTTTTAAATTTATGTTTCTTTTTCACAGAAGGTTTTTTATGATATTAGTGACTTCAATATAACTCCCTGAGTATTGTGGAGTCAGTGATCACCACACACCAATCAGGTAATGCTCGATTCTATATTTTATCATGTGTTCTTTATTGCTTTATTATAATCACTTCTCTTCTTTTAACCGGTCTCCTCATCCCTTCAGTTCTCTCATTTATGGGTTTTGTTTATAAGTGTTTAGGAATGCATATGGTTTATTTATTCTTTTGAGCTTTTTTTTAAGTCTCACTGCATTTTTAATTGTATTTCCATTGCAATCTTAATCACACTTGCGTTTAGTATTTGTTTGATGTGACACAATATGTATGTACAGATGTTGTATTCTAATTATGATTTTAATTTTCAATTTTTAATGTATCTTTATTATATTCTTGAGTTCTATATAAATTGTTGTGACATTCAAAGTTTTTTAATGACATTTTGGGTTTCATTTGAGACCGAAGACGTTTATGGTGTAGTTTAGATGTAGTCTTTTTAACGGTTTAATATTATCATTTTTTATGCATATATTTATTGTTTTAACCCTGTTTTATGGTTTATTATTTTAATTGTTTTAATTATATTTATTCCACAATGTAATTTTATGATTTATATGTTTTTTAGTGTGCCCTGATAACCCCTGATGAAGTGACATACGAAACATGGTCCTGTGTTGGGTTTAGGCCACTTAATTTGTTACAATAAAGGTGTTGGGTGTTGAACCTGCCGCTCCTTGGTTTCTGTGTGCAGGGGAGGCCATGGAGGCTCCCCTGGAAAGTATGGAGGAGGCAGCTGTTGAAAATGCAGTGCATAGCCCCTGTGGACTATGTCCAACACCCAACTGTCCCCGGTGATGAGGGGCCACTGGTGGGCACAGAGGGCGAGGCGACCTCCTGTGCAGGATTGGGATAGCAGGGATGGAGAGGCTATGCTCAAGGAGTCAAAAAACCCCACCCTGCTGAGTGGGAGGAGGGGCCGGAGGCTTGGGGGTCCTCTGCCTACGGGGCTCATTACCCCGCCCCTTGCCTTGCTGACCCTGGGGTGCAGCTTGGGTGGCCTGATATTGAGGGTACTGTTTGTAGGCAGTGCCCTTCCTCGGGTAAAAGGGCTTTTTACCCGGGCCCTTCTTTTTATGAGAAGGGGCAGAGGTCTTCCTCGACAGCCTTGTCCGTGTAAGGTGCTCGGTTTCGAGCTGAGCGGCCTTCTCAGTCATGGGCTTGCCAAAAAGGTTCTCACCTCGGCAAGGGACATCGACCAACTTGTCCTGAACCCATGGCTCGAGGTCCAATGTCTGCAGCCATGCCTGGCGTCGAGCCACGATGCTGGCTGCCACAACTCGGGCCGAAGCCTCGAAGCCATCGTAAGCGGCACGTGACATGAACTTCGAGCAGTCCCAAATCCCCGAGAACAAGGACTTAAATCTCTGCAAGGGTTCCCCGGAGAGTCCAGCAGAGAACCCAGCCAACTCCTTGGCCAAGTCCCACAAGTACATGCCCATGTACAGCTGGTAAGACTGGACACGGCAAGCAAGCATCGAGCCCTGGAAGCACTTTCTACCGACGCCATTGAGGTTTCGGGCCTCACTGCCAGGAGGCACCGCGGAGTGCATCTTCTGGCTCTTCAGACGATGCATAGCCAATTCCACAACCATAGAATGGTGTGGTAGCTGTGCCTTCTGAAAACCAGGGCTCTTTCTGAGTCGATAGATCGAGTCGACTCGCTTGCTTGAGGCCGGTGCCTCCCACATACGGAAGAGAAGCCGTTTCAGCATCGGAGAAATCAGGACAGTAAAGGCCTCCTTCGGAGGAGATTCATACTGCAGTGCCTCGAGCTCCTCAGCTCGAGGCTCTTCCTCCTCAGCTCGAGGCTCTTCCTCGGGGTCCGCAGGGAATAGCCAAGGCAGTGGCCATATCCCAAGTATCCTCCGGAGGGGATCTACTCCGGGGCTCAGACTGCGGTGAGTCGGACAGGATGCACCAAGTCTTGAACGTATCAGGAGACTCCACGTCCTCCGTCTTCCAGGCGGACTCGTCCGAGGAGGAGTCAAGGTCCAATCCCGCGGGGCCCTGGTGCACCTGCCCCGACGCCGGCACCGGCGTCGACGCCCTCGGTCCCGAACGGGAGGTCGACGGAGACCGCGACTTCGAGCCATGATGGAATCGAGTATCGGCTCGGTCTCCGGGGTCGACTTCGAAGTCGATGTCCCGGTGGTCGAGGCAGATGCGCCAGACAGGCTGGCCATCAGTGCCCGCTGCTGCTCCATGAAGGCAGACAGTCTGCTCTCCAAGGCTGTCATCCTGAGACTCAGCTCGGGAGATGCAGCTGCCACAGACGCGGGCCCCGGCGGCGCCGGGTCCGATGTTGGCTCTCTGGGAGGAGAGTCCTCGAGGACTACGGGGATTACCAACATACTCCGGCTCCACGCAAGGAACTTTGGCAGGCTTCTTTGTTCCACGGGCCCGGGGGAAGGTCGAGGGTCTTAGATCTGGCCCTCGAGGAGCCAGGGACCTCCTCCTCCGACGCCCTCGTGAGTCACTTCTTCCTCTTCCGTTCCCGGTCGGGGGACCCCCTGTCCGAGGAGCTTCGACGGCGCTCGGGATTGGAATCCCGAGATGTCGAGGCCTCAGATGAGGTCCGGGCCCGGCCGGAGGCTGAGTCCGAGAAAAGCCTTTCTTTTTGCTGCTGTCGACTTCGGAGTGCCTTGGAAGATATCTTCCCACATGGCCCGCACGACTTAGAGTTGTGATCGGGGCAGAGGCACCGAAGGCAGCAGTCGTGTGTTTCGGTGAGAGACATTAATTTCTTACACCAATCACACTTCTTAAAACCACTGGAAGCCATCGGGGAAAAAAAAGAGTCCCAGCGAGGTCAAAGGACTGGCCTTCCAGGGAAAAATGGAAAAAAGGGCACGAACGCCAGCCACGAAGGGCAAAAACAAAAAAAGAAGTATCGGACTCGATACCGGTGTACCGAACCCGGCGGGAAGGGAACCAGCGTCGAACCGGGAGAAAAAATAGCGATAATCGACGAAAAAAATCTACTTTTAACCGGGAGAACAGTAGACACGTCTGGTGGGCTTCTCCGAAAAAAAGAGACTGAGGTAAGATGGCACCTTTAGACGGGAAGGGAACCGCGCATGCGTGCCTGCATTCCCAAAGGCTTTCATAGAAAGCTGGGGAAATACTCCGCTGGGGCTTCATCGTCGCCGATGACACCCATATGTGAGGACTGACTTCCTGCTTGGTCCTGGAGAATAGTGGTGTACCCCAGGGAAATGTGCTGGGTCCGCTGCTTTTTGACATATTCATAAATGACCTGGAAAAGGAATAACGAGTGAGATTATCAAATTTGCAGATGACACAAAACTATTTAAAGTTGTTAAAACCCATGAGGATTGTGTAAAATTGCAAGAGGACATTGATAAATTGGAAGACTGGCATTCAAATGGCAGATGAAATTTAATGTGGACAAGTGCAAAGTTATGCACCTAGGAAAGAACAACCCAAACTATGGTTACACGATGCAAGGTTACACATTAGGAACCATCACCCAGGAAAAAGATTTAGGCGTCATTGTGGATAACATGTTAAAAAACTCCGCCTAGTGTGCAGCGGCGGCCAAGAGAGCAAATAGAATGCTAGGTATCATAAGAAAAGGAATGGAAAATAAAACAAAGGTACTGTGTAGCAGCCCTTTTTTAATAAGTGTTATATCCCTCCCTCCCTCCCCACACCCACCCTCCCCTGGGAAAATCACAGCTTTATAGGTACTTGCACAACTTAAAAGACAGGAGGTGCTCTCAGGTGAAGCTCATTACCCAAATCAGTCATACACCAAGGACCTGAGATTAATTAAGCTTCAGGTGAACAAGGTATATTAAACTTCTTAGGTACAGTTTTAGTGGTATAAATATCCATTGCACCCTTTAGTACATATAGAACTTAAAGATCTAAACACAAACTTAAAACTAAGAGGCAGACAGCAGTCCAGCAGCGGGATGTGGGCTTTCCAGTCTTTTGCATTGAGTGTCACATGAATGATTTTCTCCCAGCTGGTGAGAGGTCTTACGTGTGCACTAGGTGCAAGGAGCTCTCTGCTCTCAGGGAACGAGTCCGTTCTCTAGAGGCTAGAGTAGCAGACTTGGAAAACATAAGACAGACAGAGAGGTACATAGACGAGACCTACAGGGATATAGTCCTGAAGTCCCACCTCCAGTCTGGCAGCATCCCTGTTGCCATGGAGGAGAGAGGTCACGTGACAGGAGAGCATCACCCTGGTGTGGCAGGAAGTGATCCTGTAACTAGGACCTGTCCTCCAGGTGATGTAAACCCCTCTCGCACCGAGGAGGTTTCTCCAGGGCCAAGTGCCCATGCGGGAAGGGTTAGGACAGCAGTTATAGTTGGTGATTCGATCATTAGGCATGTAGATAGCTGGGTGGCTGGTGGACGTGAGGATCGCCTGGTAACATGCCTGCCTGGTGCGAAGGTAGCGGACCTCACACGCCACCTAGATAAGGTCTTAGATAGTGCTGGGGAGGAGTCTGCTGTCTTGGTACATGTTGGTACCAATGACATAGGAAAATGTGGTAGGGAGGTTCTGGAAGCTAAATTTAGGCTTTTAGGTAGGAAGTTGAAATCCAGAACTTCCAGGGTAGCGTTCTCCGAAATGCTTCCCGTTCCACGCGCAGGACCCAATAGGCAGGCAGAGCTCCGGAGTCTCAATGCGTGGATGAGACAATGGTGCAGAGATGAGGGGTTCGGATTTGTTAGGAACTGGGGAACATTCTGGGGAAAGGAGGGGCTCTTCCGAAGGGATGGGCTTCACCTTAACCGGGATGGAACCAGGCTGCTGGCATTAACCTTTAAAAAGGAGATAGAGCAGCTTTTAAACTAGATAATAGGGGAAAGCCGACAGTCGCCCAAGAGCGCATGGTTCGGAAGAATGTATCCTTGAAGGATACTACAAAAAGCAGAGAGGTTCCAAAAAAGAGTAAAGTAGCCCAAATGCCCTCGAGTATGGAGCAGACAGAACTTAAAGATCCCAAATTACCCATGTCTACCAATAGCCAAATTAATATGAATAAAATACAGTCTCTAAAATGCTTGTATGCAAATGCTAGAAGTCTACAAAACAAGATGGGAGAGTTAGAATATATAGCACTAAACGAGAGGTTAGATATGATTGGAATATCAGAGACATGGTGGAAGGAGGACAACCAGTGGGACACTGTGATACCTGGGTACAAACTATATCGAAATGATAGAGCTGATCAAATTGGTGGAGGGGTTGCGCTCTATGCTAGAGAGGGCATTGAGTCAGAAAGGATTAAAGTTTTGCAAGAAACAAAATTTGCTGTAGAATCTCTATGGATTGAAATTCCATGTAAAAAGGGGAAGGTGATGGCAGTGGGGGTGTACTATCGTCCGCCTGGCCAGAATGAACAAATGGATGATGAAATGCTCAAAGAAATCAAGGAAGCTAGCAAAAGTTACAGTGCAGTAATAATAATGGGTGATTTCAATTAAACCGGCATCGACTGGGTCAGTGTCACAACAGGACATGCTAGGGAGATAAAGTTCCTAGATGAAATAAATGACTGCTTCTTGGAGCAGCTGGTTCATGAACCGACCAGAGGGGAAGCAATATTAGACCTAGTCCTTAGTGGAACACCAGATGTAGTGCAAGAGATAAGGGTGTTGGGGCCACTTGGCAATAGTGATCATAGCATGATCGCCTTTGATTTAATTAGTGGAGGAGGGATAGTAAGGAAATCCACAGTACTACCCTTTAACTTTCGAAAGGGAGACTATGATAGAATGAGGAAAACAGTTAAGAAAAAACTAAAAGGAGCAGTTGCAAAGGTTAAAGACGTACATCAAGCTTGGGTGTTGTTGAAAAATACTATCTTGGAAGCCCAGACCAGCTGTATTCCACGCTTTAAGAAAAGTGGAAGGAAGTCCAAAAAATTGCCAGCATGGTTTAAAGCTGAGGTCAGAGAGGCTGTTGCCAAAAAAGCATCTTTCAAGAAATGGAAAAAAGAGCCAAATGATGAAACCTGGAAACAGCACAAGCACTGGCAAGTCAAATGCAAGGCATTGATAAGGCAGGCAAAGAGAGAATTTGAGAAGAAGCTTGCTGCGGAAGCAAAAACGCGAAATAAAGACCTTTTCAAGTACATTCGTAGCAAAAAACCCGTGAGAGAGTCAGTTGGTCCATTAGATGATAAAGGGGTTAAAGGAGCACTAAGAGGCGACAAGGCGATAGCGGAGAGACTGAATGAATTCTTTGCTTCGGTCTTTACTGAGGAAGATGTAGGGATGTTACCCACGACTGAAGTGGTATTTAAAGGTGTGGAAGAATTGAAGGAAATATCGATACATCGGGAAGATGTCCTACAACTATTAGATAAACTGAAGAGTAGCAAATCACCTGGGCCGGATGGTATACATCCAAGGGTGTTGAAAGAACTGAAATTTGAGATTGCAGACCTGCTATCAGTAATCTGTGAACTATCATTAAAATCATCTCTAATACCTGAGGATTGGAGGATCGCCAATGTAACACCAATTTTTAAAAAGGGTTCGAGGGGTGATCCGGGAAACTACAGACCGGTGAGCCTGACATCAGTACCGGGAAAAATGGTAGAAACCATCATAAAGAATAAAATTACTCAGCATATAGATAGTCATGACCTAATGGGAGACAGCCAACATGGCTTTAGACAAGGAAGATCTTGTCTTACTAATCTGTTATGTTTTTTTGAAGGAGTGAATAAACAGGTGGACAAAGGTGAGTCGGTTGATATTGTGTATCTGGACTTTCAGAAAGCCTTTGACAAGGTCCCTCATGAGAGACTTTTGGCAAAACTAAAGAGTCATGGGATAGGAGGCAGTGTACTACTGTGGATCAGGAACTGGTTAAAAGATAGAAAGCAGAGGGTAGGGCTAAATGGCCAATTTTCCCAATGGAGAAAGGTGAATAGTGGTGTACCCCAGGGATCTGTGCTGGGTCCGCTGCTTTTTGACATATTCATAAATGACCTGGAAAGTGGACTAACGAGTGAGGTTATCAAATTTGCTGATGACACAAAACTATTTAAAGTTGTTAAAACCCAGGAGGATTGTGGAAAATTGCAAGAGGATCTTGATAAATTGGAAGACTGGGCATCAAAATGGCAGATGAAATTTAATGTGGAGAAGTGCAAGGTTATGCACCTAGGGAAGAACAACCCAAACTATGGTTACACGATGCAAGGTTCCACATTAGGAACCACCATCCAAGAAAAAGATTTAGGCGTCCTTGTGGATACCATGTTAAAACCCTCGGCCCAGTGTGCAGCGGCGGCCAAGAGAGCAAATAGAATGCTAGGTATGATAAGGAAAGGAATGGAAAATAAAACAAAAGATATTATAATGCCTCTATATCGTTCCATGGTGAGACCGCACCTTGAATATTGTGTGCAATTCTGGTCGCCATATCTTAAAAAGGATATAGCAATTTTAGAAAAGGTTCAGAGAAGAGCCACCAAAATGGTAAAGGGGATGGAAGGCTACTCCTATGAAGAAAGGCTAAAAAGGTTGGGGCTCTTTAACCTGGAAAAGAGACGGCTGAGGGGAGATATGATAGAAGTCTATAAATTAATGAACGGAGTGGAACGGGTAAACGTAGATCGATTGTTTACCTTATCAGAATATAGAAAGACTAGGGGACATGCAATGAAGCTACAGGGTAAACTATTTAAGACTAATAAAAGAAAATATTTTTTCACTCAACGTGTAATCAAACTCTGGAATTTGTTTCCGGAGGATGTAGTAAAGGCTGTTAGTGTAGCTGGGTTTAAAAAAGGTTTGGACAAGTTCCTGGAGGAAAGTTCCATAAACCATTATTAAGAAGGGACCCAGGATATCAATGCTTGAACCAATACAAGCATTGTGGAACCTGTGTCCCTTGGGGAAACTGCTAGGTACGTATGACCTAGATTGGCCACTGTTGGAAACAGAATACTGGGCTTGATGGACCTTGGTCTGACCCAGTATGGCATATCTTATGTTCTTATGTTCTTATTATAATGCCTCTTTATCATTCCATGGTACGACCGCACCTTGAATATTGTGTGAAATTCTGGTCGCCGTATCTTTAAAAGGATATAGCATTATTATAAAAGGTTCAGAGAAAAGCCACCAAAATTATTTTATTATTTATTATTATTTAGCAAGCATTTGTATACCGCTCCTTCCAGCGATCAAAAGCGGGTAAGATTACATGGAAAAAGCTGTCGAATCAAGACAGAATAATTTTGATTTGTACATAAAGATTCGAAAGGTTAGCACGTCCCGCAGAAAATTATCTACTTCTAAGCTAAGGGGATAATAATTTACATATGTACATTTATACATTACAGGTTTTCTGGGCTGCTGTGGGGGAGTTGCCCCTCATGCGAGTTTAGTACAGGTTCAAATGACTTTCAAATAGGTGGGTTTTGAGTTTCTTTCTAAAGTCGGCTAGATCAATGCTGGCTCGTAGGTCGGGTGGGAGTTGGTTCCATAGTGTCGGTGCTGTGTATGAGAAAGCCCTGTTACTAGTGATTTTTTTGACTGATCTGATATCTGTTGGAGTGTGAAGGGTGTTGGAATTGATGGTTCTCCTGTTTCCGTTGGATGGTTGCAATCTGATTAGGGTGTCGAGGAAGGATGGTGCTATGCTGTGGATGAGTTTGAAGGTGGTCGTCAGTATTTTGTATGGGCTGCTATGGGAAGCCTGTGTAGCTCAATTAGTACTGGTGTAATGTGTTCAGTAAGACTTTTCCTCATGATGGTCCTGGCAGCTACATTTTGTGCCATTTGTTCAGGGTTTTCTTAGGAAGTCCTTGAAGAATGGCGTTGCAATAGTCGAAATGTGGCATGATGAGTGCTTGAGCAACGGATCTGAAGTCATGGGGATCAATAATATTCCGTATGGGTTGTAGAGCTCTCAGTTTGTAGAAGACTGCCCTGTTGGTTTTGCGCAGGTGAGTTTCCATTTTTAGGTCGAAGTCAAATGTAACTCCTAGATATTTTATTTCTTTCTTTGTTTGATAAGTCTTGTTGCACAGGGTTATTGATGTAGGTGGGTCAAAATTTGCTTTCCTTTTGTGGTAAAGGGGATGGAAGTATACTCCTATGAAGAAAGGCTAAAAAGGTTAAGGCTCTTTAACCTGGAAAAGAGACGGCTGATGGGAGATATGATAGAAGTCTATAAATTAATGAACAGAGTGGAACGGGTAAACGTAGATCGATTGTTTACGTTATCAGAATATAAAAAGATTAGGGGACATGAAATGAAGCTACAGAGTAAACTATTTAAGACAAATAAGAGACCATCCCTCCCCCCGTTCCCCCCAACGAGGCCCCCATCAGGTGGAGACATAAGCAAGGTGACCCCAGCGGAAGGGCAGAGAAGAAGGAAATCCCCAAAGAGGAATCCAGGGGAGAAAGAAAGAAGGGGAAGGAGGGGAAGAGAAACAGAAAATGAAAAAAGGAAAGGGGGGAGGGGGGGGGGGAAGGGCATACGGGCCAGGGGAGCCAATCAAAGGAGGATAACGGAGAGAGAAAAAAAACAAAAAGATAGGAAGAGGAGGAAATCAAAGAAAGGAACAGAAAGGAGAGCACGGGTCAGGGGTCATGAGAGGCGGAGGGACCCATATAAATCCCCCGGTATTCACATTTAGAAAGAGCAGAATCCTACAACTGAATCTAACGACATATAACAGAATAACAGAATGATCATGTCTCAGGCCACCCGATATCAGCCAACTGAAGTGGAGAGGCCTATGTAGGCTCCCCGTATGCTCACTCAAAAATGCACCAACAGCTAGCTCCAGTTCCGTGTAGGCTATACCAAAGGTACCATATTAAGAGTCCATCAGACAGCAGCCAACCAAAGTGTCCACTTAGCCAGCCTTCTTCTCCCGTTGGGGCAATTGTAATTCAGGGGCACTTTGAAAAAATTCTCCCAGTATGCACAAACTGCTGCCCCTGCCTCTGAAAGCAAATTACAAAAGCTAGCACCTCATGTCACATTCAACTACTTAGTTGTTCTCCAGGCATGTTAGCCAGAGTGTTCAGAAAACAGGTCACCGCCGCTAGGGAATCAAAATACTTCCGAGTCCCTAGATGCTTGATACGGAGCTTCGAGGGGTATAGAAGGGAGAACCGAATTCCTTTTTCACTCAGACCTTTACAGACTGGTAGAAACCATCATAAAGAACAAACTTACTCAGCATGTAGATAGTCATGGCCTAATGGGAGACAGCCAACATGGCTTTAGACAAGGAAGATCTTGTCTTACTAATCTGTTATGTTTTTTTGAAGGTGTGAATGAACAGGTGGACAAAGGTGAGTCGGTTGATATAGTGTATTTGCACTTTCAGAAAGCCTTTGACAAGGTCCCTCATCAGAGACGTTTGGCAAAACTAAAGAGTCATGGAATAGGAGGCAGTGTACTATTGTGGATCAGGAACTGGTTAAAAGATAGAAAGCAGAGGGTAGGGCTAAATGGCCAATTTTCCCAATGGAGAAAGGTGAATAGTGGTGTACCCAAGGGATCTGTGCTGGGTCCGCTGCTTTTTGACATTCATAAATGACCTGGAAAAGGAAACAAGTGAGGTTATCAAATTTGCAGATGACACAAAACTATTTAAAGTTGTTAAAACCCATGAGGATTGTGGAAAATTGCAAGAGGATCTTGATAAATTGAAAAACTGGGCATCAAAATGGCAGATGAAATTTAATGTGGACAAGTGCAAAGTTATGCACCTAGGGAAGAACAACCCAAACTATGGTTACTAGATGCAAGATTCCACATTAGGAACCACCACCCAGGAAAAAGATTTAAGCGTCATTGTGGATAACATGTTAAAACCCTTGGCCCAGTGTGCAGCGGCGGCCAAGAGAGCAAATAGAATGCTAGGTATAAGGAAAGGAATGGAAAATAAAACAAAAGATATTATAATGCCTCTATATCGTTCCATGGTGAGACCGCACCTTGAATATTGTGTGCAATTCTGGTCGCCGTATCTTAAAAAGGATATAGCGTTATTAGAAAAGGTTCAGAGAAGAGCCACCAAAATGGTAAAGGGGATGGAAGGATACTCCTATGAAGAAAGGCTAAAAAGGTTAAGGCTCTTTAACCTGGAAAAGAGACGGCTGAGGGGAGATATGATAGAAGTCTATAAATTAATGAACAGAGTGGAACGGGTAAACGTAGATCGATTGTTTACATTATCAGAATATAGAAAGACTAGGGGACATGCAATGAAGCTACAGGGTAAACTATTTAAGACTAATAAGAGAAAATATTTTTTCACTCAACATGTAATCAAACTCTGGAATTTGTTACTGGAGAATGTAGTAAAGGCTGTTGGTGTTGCTAGGTTTAAAAAAGGTTTGGACAAGTTCCTGAAGGAAAGGTCCATAAACCATTATTAAGAAGGGACCCAGGATATTAATGCTTGACCCAGTACAAGCATTGTGGAACCTGTGTCTTTTGGGGAAACTGCTAGGTATGTATGACCTAAATTGGCCACTGTTGGAAACAGGATACTGGGCTTGATGGACCTTGGTCTGACCCAGTATGGCATATCTTATGTTCTTAAGTTCTTATGACTGTAACATATTCCCTACACTTCCTACTCACCGCCGCTGAGTAGTCCTGGAAGATGAGGAAGTCCCGAGCTCCAGGGTCCACACTTCGGCAAACCCTAACAGCCCGAAGCACGGTCTCTTTTTGGACATAGCTTAGGAAGCATGCTATCACTACACGTGGCCGATCCTCCCCCTCTTCGCTGGCCCAGTCAGGGTGCCCATTCCAGGGTTATCTTCCCCAGTAGCGGGAACCAAGATTCCAAGAAGCCTCGTAGTTTGTTGTCTGCGGCTGACTCCGCTACTCCCACTATATGGATATTTTAACTCTGTCCTCTGTTCTCCAGATCTTCGAGCTTCTCACCCTGTTGTTGGATTATACTCTGGAGGGCTCCACGTGCCCTTCTGCTGCCTTGATTCTGTCCTCCCTCTCTGAGATCCGATGCTCCACATCTTCAAGACACCCACCGAAGTCTGCCACACTCTGCACCACCTGGGAAAACTGTGCGGTAATAGTAAGTAGCATTTCATCCAGTGGCTTCACTACCGCCGTTGTGACCTCCTCCACTAACCCAGCGGTGCATTCACTTTGGGAGCCAGACAGGCTCGGTGGATAGAGGTCCACCATCTTTGAGGGTCCAGGACGGGGTTTTTCCCGCTGCGGAAATTTAGTGGTCACTTACTGCACCTCTCCGTCACCGGCTGTTTCCACAGTTTGCATGAGACAGCACCATGTTTCAGCGCTGCTTGCTTTGGATCAATTCCCAGGGGAGGGGGGGGTTACTTATTCATTGTTTTCCAGCAGGTTGCCCTGGAGCACAGGAAATACCGCCACCTCTGTTTACTGCATCACGTGACTCCAGCCATGAGATGTTTAAAGCAAACACACAAAAAAATCTTACACCTTCTCTGAAGCAGGTTTAAAATTTGTGCTTATTACTGCCACAAGTAAAAGTAGCAACCTATTTAAAAAAAAGGCACACAGGTACTCTATGCTGCATTTATAAAATATTTTAGATATAGAAAGCATATTCCATAAACATCAACCATCATTATTTTCAAACCTCTAATAAGCCTTGGCCCAATAGGGCACCCTTCTATTGACCCTTTTCCTATAGATGTTTTTTTGTTTTGTTTTTTAACAAAAGTGAAAAATGTCCTGAATGTCTAATTATGCATATTTTCTTTTCTCAAATACTTTTCAGTTTGATAAAAACATAGAAAAATGACAGAAAAAAACCACATGGCCTATCTAGTATGTCCTTCCATAACTACAACAGTCCCCTTTTTTCCTTTAGAGATCCTCTGTGTTTGTCCCATGCTTCTTTGAATTCAGATACTGTCCTCATCTCTACCACCTCCACTGGGAGACTATTCCACAGATCCACTACTCTTTCCATAAAGACATATTTCCGCATAGCACTCCTGAATCTATCTCCTTTCACCCTCATCCCTTGTCCCCTTGTAGCAGAGTTTGCTTTCAATCGAAAGAAGCTCTCCTCCTGTGTATTTATGCCATGGAGGTATTTATACGTCTCAATCATATCACCTCTATCCCACCTTTCCTTCAAGGTGTACATATTAAGATCCTTAAGTCTGTCCTCATATGCTTTATAATGAAGACCACTAACCATTTTAGTAGCCACCCTCTGTACAGACTCCAGCCTGTTTTTTGAAGGTGCAGTCTCCAGAAATGCACACAATACTCCAAATGAGGTCGCACCAAAGACTTATATAGAGGCACTATCATTTCCTTTCTTTTGCTGGCCATTCTTTTCCCTTTGCACCCAAGCATCCTTCTAGCTTTTGTTGCCTTTTCTACCTGTTTAGCTACTTTAAGATCATCAGACACAATCACGCCTAGGTCCCACTCTTCTTTAGTGGACAAAAGTACTTCACCCCATAGAATATATGGATCCCTTGGATTGCTGCAGCCCAAATTTTTATTTTTTATTTATTTTATTTATTACACATTTCTATACCACTCTTTCCAGAGATCAGGGGGGGTTTACAAAGAACCAACATGTTACATATAACAGGGTTTGAACTTTTTACATCATATCAATATTAGTCATAGACTTAACTAAACCAGAGAAACTATATACATATAACTATACATACATGCTAACTGGGCTTATGAGAGTGGGAGCTTTAGTGGTCACTTACTGCACCTCTTTGGCCTTGCTTTTTTTTAAAAATTAAATCTCAGCTGCCAAATTCTAGACCATTCTTCAAGATTAGCTAGATCCCTCCTCATGTTATCTACACCTTCCTGGGTGTCTACTCTATTGCAGATTTTGGTATCATCCGCAAAGAGGCGAATCTTACCCGACAGCCCTTCCGCTATATCACTAACAAAGATGTTAAAAAGAATCGGACCAAGGACAGATCCCTGGGGCACACCACTTATAAACAAACTGAGCACCCTAGGGATGGACCCTAAAGTTACTGCTTAGGTTAGAAATTGGCTGAGTGAGAGGCGACAAAGGGTACAAGTAAATGGGGCTCATTCTGAGGAGAAAGATGTTGAGCCCCATTTACCTGTACCCTTTGTCGCCTCTCACTCAGCCAATTTCTAACCTAAGCAGTAACTTTAGGGTCCATCCCTAGGGTGCTCAGATTGTTTATAAGTCGCCTGTGAGGAACGGTGTCAAAGGCTTTACTGAAATCTAAATACAGCACATCTAGCGCTGTCCCTCGGTCCAACTACCTGGTCACACCCAGTCAAAGAAATCTTTAAGATTACCTATGCATTGTGGCGGCAGTCAAGTTTAAAATGAAAAGAATGGGTGATAGTGATCTGGGGACCTGACCATATTCAGCACACCATAAAATATTTGAGAAAAGAGAAGTAAAACTTGCAGTGTTTGAATATTTGGGATGATTTTAACTTTGTTTGATAAGCATTAAAATAAATTAAAAGGACTTGTATAGGAGCAGGGCCAACAGAGGAGTGCACCTACTGGGCCAAAGTTTGCTGGAGGTCTGATAGTTATGGGATGAGATTTTTTTTTTTTTTTTTTTAAATCTAAAATGTTTGTGCCCCTACCTCACTATTTGGGCTTTAGTAGTAGTAGCAGTAGTTATGTAATCTTTTGATGCTTTCATAAAATTGGCATAAAGTTGCACATTTCATTACCTTACGCATATATGCTTTGTTGTGAAATTCCCCTCAAAGTAAAAACGGGGGAAAAATTGCAGTACTGCCAAATACGTACTGCTCGTTGAATTCTAATGAAGTACTTTACCTAATTTTGATTTCTTCCTCTTCTTTTTCTTCAATTTTAGCTTTAAAAATTTTTTATATTTTTTCTCTTTGTTCTTCTCCTTTTCTTGAACAGCTGGAATAAAGCATTTAATATTTTTTTCAAGAGTTATTAAAAGGAATGTGTCTGTTGCATAATCTCTACAATACAGGTCAACACTTCAGCACTTAATCTTACGTCAACCTATTTCCTATTGCTGGTCACAGACTGTCATTTGATAAATCTATTTAGAATAGGTTTTAATTGTCACTGCTGAATATTTCACATCATTTCCTTTCTAAACCATGTCTTTAGACAAAAAGCATAGTTACTACCCTGTAACAGGTGATCTCCGGGAACAGCAGGAACTAGTCTTCACATATGGGTGACATCGGCAATGACGGAGCCCCGTACAGGAACACTCCCCAGTATCCAATAGGAATGCTTTTGGAGCATCCCTCCATGCCTGCCTACCTGCCTGCCCACCTTCCCAACAGTTCTCCTCAGTAGGTATGCAGCCATAAGAAAACCGAAAGAAAAATATAAAAGAAATGTTGATCCCATCCACAACTCCAAGGGAAGGCGGGTGGGTTGCGATTCCTGCTGTTCCCAGAGATCACCTGTTACAGGTGAGTAACTACGCTATCTCCAGGAACAAGCAGGAAGTCAGTCTTCACATATGGGACTCACCAGCTGCAGACTACTCTGAAGGCCCGTGTAAACCCGAACCCATGGGGAGGGAACCTGAAGCTGCAGGAGGGTAAAGCAAGGATCTGCCAGGCTCAGCCCCCCTCAGGTACACTCTCCAGGTAGCCAGCCAAGTATGATGTGAGGGAGGTGTAGTCAAAGTCCAAAAAGGTGTCTTAAGACGGCTTGGCCAATTGGGTGCCTAAAGCAAAGTACTTGTCGAGACAGTAATGGACAGCAAAGGTATGGAGAGAAGACCATGTGGATGCTCAGCAAATCTCTGAAATGGAGACAGAGGATAGGTTGGCAAATTTGGTGAACATCGCTCGGACATTGTGGGTAGTTACATGTCCCTGTATGGAAAGACCAGCTTGTGTATACGCAAAGGAGATGCAGTCAATAATCCAGTTGTAAAGGGACCTTTTGGATACCAGGAGACCCAGGTGATTAGGGTCAAAGGAGGCAAAAGGTTGTGAGGATTTATGATGTTCCCAAGTTCTTTGAAGACAGAAAGCAAGAGGTCTTCTGCATTCAAGCGTGTGTAACGAGGCTTTCGCCCAAGAAGAATGAGGTCTTGGAAAAAAGACTGGCAGAGAAATGGATTAAGGTGGAAAGGAGAAACCACCTTTTTAAAGAATTTAGGATGAGTCCATAGGACCACCTTATCGTGTTGGAAGTGCAAGGAGCGCAGTCCTCAAGAGCTTGCAACTCGCTAACTCGACGAGCAGAAGTGAGAACAAATCAGAAAAATGGCTTTCCAATTAAGGAATTTTAGTGAAGCCGAAGCCGGAGCTAGAGGCTCAAAGGGAGGTTTGAGCAGTTGCGCCACGACAATGTTGAGGTCCCAGGCTACAGGAGGATGTCCGATTGTTTCATTAAGAGAAGGCCACGCATAAAACACGTCACAAGCGGATATGAAGAAATTAGATGATCCACAATTGGGCAGTGTGAGGAAGAGACTGCACTTAGGTGGACTCTCACCAAATTAGTTTTTAGCTCAGATGTGGAGAGATGAAGGAGGTATTGCAGCAAGTCTCCACTGGGCAAGTAAAAGGATTGTGGATTCTCTGGGAACACCAGAGGGAACATAAGAACATATGATATGCCATACTGGGTCAGACCAAGGCCCATCAAGCCCAGTATCCTGTTTCCAACAATGGTCAATCTAGGTCACAAGTACCTAGCAGCTTCCCCAAAAGACAAAGGAAAACCTACACTATTTAAAAGCGTACGTATGCCTAGTAGAATCTTTTGTGTAAGCGAGTAAGATCTCAGTTACATTCTCTGGGAGATGTAGGTGAGACAAGATGAAGCATTCAGCAGCCATGTTGTCAACCGTAATGCTTTCAGGTTGGTATACAAGAGTGACCCCTGGTCTTGTGAGAGAAGATCAGGGGTATGCCCCAGATGCAGAGGTTGTCCTTGCATCAGCTGACGTAGCAGGGGAAACCAAGGCGGACGTGAACAGAATAGGATGATGAGAATCATCCTTCCTCTGTCTTATTGCAACTTGAAGAGAGTCTTCGACACAAGAGGAAATGACAGGAATTCATAGAGTAGACCCTGGCCCCAATGAAGCAGGAAAAGATCTAAGATCTCGTTCTGTGGTGATAGGATCCTTGAACAGAAGCGAGAGAGTTGGACATTCGCTGGAGTGACAAAAAGGTAGATAATGGGTGCTCCCCATAGATGGAACAAGTGTTGGGCCGTTTCGGGATGAAGCATCCACTCGGGTGGGCGAAGAATACGACTGAGTTGGTTGGCTAGCTGATTCTGTTCCCCCAGGAGATAAAAAGCTTGGAGAAAAATATGATGAGCTATCACAAAAGTCCAAATACAGACTGTCTCTTTGCAGAGAAGATGAGAAAAGGTACAACCCTATTTGTTGATGTAGAACAAGGTGACCTGGTTGCTGGTCTGAACGAGTACCGTTCGTCCTGATAGGTGGGGACAAAAGACCCAAAGGGCGTTGGCAATCACTCTGAGTTCCAACAGATTGATGTGTAGCGACATCTCATGAAGTCCACTCTCCCCGGTAGGGAGACCGTAGAGATGGGCTCCCCAGCCTTGCTTGGACGCATTGGTGGTCAGTGTGCACTGCGGTGTACACTGCTGTAAAGGTAAACTAATGAGAAGGTTCTTGGCGGTGCATCACCAATTGAGGGATGTTGCAAAATGATGTGAGATAGTGATCTTGTCTGCGAGGCAACCTGTGGACTGTGTCCACTGATTTGAGAGGGTCCACTGTCCTGGCTGCATGTGTAGACAGGCATATGGAACAACATGGACCATGGAGGCCATGTGACCCAGGAGATATAGTATGTCACTTGCAAAGACATCTGTTTGCTGCTGGCAGTGGGTTGCCAGGGAGATGAGATGCTGAAGGCAATCCAATGGCAGGAAGGCTCAAGTCCTTGTCTTTCACTTGTCACCCTTTCCCAAAAATGTTCTCCCCATTACAAGGAATATTCACTAGCTTGTCTTGAACCCATTGCTCAAGATCAGAGACTTGCAACCAAGCTGTTTGTCTTGCCCTAATGCAGGCTGTTGCTGCTCTGCTTGTGGCCTCAAATGCATCAAAAGCAGCTCTGGTTAGAAACTTTGCAGTATTCTGAGCATGAGACACCAGGGCCTGTGTGGGGCCTGCTTGTACTCTGGAAGCCAAGAAACGAATTCTGACAAGTCTTTCAATACATCTCTTAAGAACATGCCCATGTAGAGCATGTAAGAGTTGATCCTGGAAACCAGCATAATAACTTGGAAGGTCTTTCAGCCAAAAGCATCAAATGTTCTGAATTTACTACCCAAGGGAACCAATGAGTGGTTTTGCAAGCTCTTAATCCTCCTCAGTCGACTTTACCACCACAGAGTGGTATGGCAATCGAGACTTCTGAAATTCTGGGGAAGAAGGAACTCTATACAGAGCATCCAGCCTTCAGCTGATAGATGAACTGCTAGTGGTGCTTCCCAAATCCTAAACATCAACTTCTGAAGAATATTATGGATGTGAAGCATAGCAGCCTCCTTAGGTGCTCAGGGATACTGAAGGATATCAAGTTCTTCAGACCATGGTTCCAATTCCACAGCCACCGACACAGATAGAGCAGTGGCCATGTCCTTGATGAAATCCTGGAAGGACATGTCCTCGGGGGAAGACTGATGTTTCTTGAAAGTCTGTGACAGATCAGAGGGGATATCTCCGAGTGGCTCGGAATCAAGAGACTCCACATCAGAGACAGAAGAATCTGTACAGGCAAAAGGCAGAAAATAAACATAATGACTATCAACACCGTAGTACTGATAATGTTCCGAAGTTGATGCAGAAGCCCAATGCAGATGTTAGGAATCGGAAGCAGATGCTGTCATGTGTGCTAGAGTAGGCCGGAACTCCGTGAATGTCAGTGCCTATGCCCTGCCTGACATCTCTGACACTGCCAAAGCATGAACATCAAGAGTCTGTAACGGAGCAGTAGAACCAGAGGGCATTGAAGGCCCCTGCACTACAGCCACCAGGATCGTGGCCGGATTTCGCTCGATGGCTTGGACTCGCTCATCGAGGGAGAATGTAGTTGGCAGTATGGAATTGGACTAGATTCCAGGAGGCAGTATGCCCCCAAAAATAGTCTGGTCTCTTGTAGAAGTCCGGAACATACGAACATAAGATATGCCATACTGGGTCAGACCAAGGTCCATCAAGCCCAGTATCCTGTTGCCAAAAGTGGCCAATCCAGGTCATACGTACCTAGCAGTTTCCCCAAAAGACACAGGTTCCACAATGCTTGTACTGGGTCAAGCATTGATATCTGGGTCTCTTTTTAATAATGGTTTATGGACCTTTCCTCCAGGAACTTGTCCAAACCTTTTTTAAACCCAGTTACACTAACAGCCTTTACTACATCCTCCGGTAACAAATTCCAGAGTTTGATTACACGTTCAGCGAAAAAATATTTTCTCTTATTTGTCTTAAATAGTTTACCCTGTAGCTTCACTGCATGTCCCCTAGTCTTTCTATATGCTGATAACGTAAACAATCGATCTACGTTTACACGTTCCACTCCGTTCATTAATTTATAGATTTCTATCATATCTCCCCTCAGCCGTCTCTTTTCCACGTTAAAGAGCCCTAACCTTTTTAGCCTTTCTTCATAGGGGTATCCTTCCATCCCCTTTACCATTTTGGTGGCTCTTCTCTCAACAGAGGGTAGGAGTTGAATTTAAGTCCCAAAGTGGTGCTAGAGTACAGCTTGACCAAAGACAGCATCCTGACAGGAGTACCTATGCAGCAAAAGTACGAATGGAGGATCAGAATGCTGCCTGATAGATCTCCTCAATGGATACTGAGTGGAGATTGCCTATAGAGGATGTGAAAGCCCGCACATTATGAGTAGTGACAACATACTCCAAAGAGAGAGCTGCCTATGCATAGGCAGTTTCATCACCAGTAGGCCTAGGTTACTAGGATCAAGAGAAATAGATGATTTTCTGTGACCCTTCATTCTAATCAAGTAGTATGCAAGCACTTATTCTCAGATTAAGTGTGTAGCGCTGCTTCGACTCAAGATGCATGTGGTTTCGGGAAGAAAATCAGTAGGATAGAAACAAACACGACAGCAGAAAAAGACCACATGGCCTATCTAGTCTGCCCTTCCATATCAGCCACTGCAACATTCCCATTTCTTTTCCTTTAGAGATCCTCTGTTTGTCCCATGTTTTTTTGTATTCAGATACTGTCCTCATCTCTACCACCTCTCCACTGGAAGACTATTCCGCACATCTACCACTTCATGTAAAGAAAGATTTCTGCATATTACTCCTACTACTACTACTACTACTATTTACCACTTATAGAGCGCCACGCACACAGCGCTGTACAGCTAACCTACAAGAGGCAGCCAGTATACAAAAGACAGTCCCTGCCCGTCAGAGTCATGCTCATCGGAGCTTACAATCTAGTCAGAAGATTACAGGGCATTGGTCGATTTAGTGCAAGGCACGGTATGGTCTATACAATTTGGTCATGAGAGTTGGCAGTGGTTAAGATAAAATAAGAATAGAAGTCAGGATCTGAAAGCGACGGTGAAGAGGTGGGTCTTCAACCTGGATTTGAAGAGGGCCAGGGAGGGTGCCTGGTGTATAGACACAGGTAGGCTCTGTTCCAGGCGTGAGGTGCAGCAAGGTGAAAGGAGCGAAGTCGGGAGTTAGCGGTGTGGGTGAAAGGCATAGATAAACGTAATTTGCTAGCGGAGCGCAGGTTCCGAGAGGGGATGCAGGGAGAGATAAGAGATGAAAGGTATTGAGGGGCCGTAGAGTGAATGCATTTATAGATCAGTAGGAGAAGTTTGAATTGGATGCAGAATTGGACAGGGAGCCAGTGAAGCGACTTGAGAAGAGGAGTAATGTGGGCATGGCGAGACTGGCGGAAGATTAGTCGAGCAGCGTGATTTTGTATAGATTGAAGGGGAAGGAGGTGGCCGACAGGGAGACCAGCAAGGAGAAGGTTGCAATAATCGAGGCGAGAGGAGATTAAGGAGTGGATAAGCATTTTGGTGGTGTGTTCAGAGAGGAAGGGGCGGATTTTGCCAATGTTGAAGAGAAAGAAGCGGCAGGTCTTGGCTACAAGCTGGATATGTGCGGAGAAGAAGAGAGAGGTGTTAAAGATAACCCCTAGGTTGCGGGCCGAGGGAACAGGAAGGATAGTAGCTCCGTCCACATAGACTGAGAAAGGGGGAAGAGGAGGGGAGGAGTTAAGGGGAAAGATGAGGAGTTCAGTCTTGGCCATGTTCAATTTCAATCGGCGATGAGACATCCAGGCAGCCATGTCGGAGAGGCAGGCAGAGATCTTGGACTGGGTTGCTGGAGAAATATTAGGTGTAGACAGGTAGATTTGGGAATCATCGGCATAGAGATGGTACCTAAAGCCGTGGGAGGAGATAAGTGCGCCAAGGGCTTGGGTGTAGAGAGAGAAAAGGAGGAGGCCCAAGACGGATCCCTGGGGTACACCTACGTGGAGCAGGGTAGGGGAGAAGCCACCAGAGCATACACTGAATGAGTGATGGGAGAGGTAGGAGAACCAGGATAGTACCAGGTCCTTGAAGCCAAGGGAGGAGAGGGTGGTGAGGAGAAGATTATGGTCAACCGTGTCAAAAGCAGCAGAGAGATCAAGAAGGATGAGGATAGTGTAAAGGCTCTTAGATTTAGCCAGGAACAGGTCATTGGAGACTCCTGCGAGAGCCGTTACAGTGGAGTGTAAGGGACGGAAGCTGGATTGTAGTGGATCCAGGAGGGCCTGGTAGGTGAGGAAGTCGAGGCAGAGGCAGTGGACTGCTCATTCTAGTAGTTTGGATATGAAGGGAAGGAGGGAGATGGGTCGATAGTTAGAAGGGCATGTTGGATCGAGTGATGGTTTCTTGAGGAGGGGTGTGACAACAGCATGTTTGAAGTCAACGGGGACAGTTGTGGAGAGTGAAAGGTTGAGGATGTGAGAGATGGGGGGGTACAATGGTGGGGGAGATGGGGTGGGGGAGATGGGGTGTAGGAGATGGGTGGGGATAGCGTTAGATGAACAGGTGGTGGGTTTGGAGGAGGTAAGAAGGAGTGTGGTTTCTTCTTCAGAGATCGGGGGGAAGGAGGAGAGAGTAGAAGAGGAAGTACGGATGGGGGGAGAATTGGGGAGGGGGGAGGTAGATGTGGTGGTGGGGACTTGGAGGGTAATCTTATGGAGTTTGTCATGGAAGTAGTCGGCTAGGGTTTGGGCAGAAAGGGCGGGACCGGGGGGACCTTGAAGACAGAATTGAGGATATTAAAGAGACGGCAAGGATCAGAGGCAAGGGAGTTGGTCAGGTAGATGTAGTAGTCTTGCTTGGCAAGTACTATGGCTGACTGGAAGGAGCCAAGCATGAATTTGAAGTGTAGCAGGTCCTCCGGGGAGCAGGATTTGGACTAGGCACGCTCGGAACTGCGCAGGTGCGTAGATAGCGGGTTGTGAGCAAAAGCCAGGGCTGGGGAATATATTGTTTGACTGGATGTAGGGTGGGTGGGGCAAGAGTGTCAAGAGCTGAGGATAGTATAGCATTGTAGGAGGATAGTGCCTCGTCGACAGACTTGGAGGATATAATGGAGGAGAGAGATGGAGAAATGGTGGAGGAGAGAGTCAGGGGATCAATATTATGGAGGTTTCTAAATAGGTCGGAGGAGACAGGACAAGGTTGAGAGGGCAGAAGCTGAAGAGTAAAGGTTAAAAGGTGATGGTCAGATGAGGGAAGGATTGAGTTGTGGAAGTTTGAGGGAGAGGAATGAGAGAAGAGTATTAGGTCAAGGCAGTGGCCGTGTAGGTGGGTGGGGGCAGGGGAGCAAAGTTGGAGGTCGTACGAGAAGATGAGGGCGAGGAACTTTGAGGCATGGGGTTCAGAGAGGTTGTCGACGTGAATGTTAAAATCGCCAAGAATAAGAGTGGGGGAGGAGGGATCCAGAAAGGCAGAGAGCCAGGAGTCGAAGTCGGTGAGGAAGGTCGATTGGGATTTGTCAGGTGGGCGATAAACAACAGCAACACGGAGGGGAAGTGGTATGAGGAGGCGAATGGAGTGGGCTTCAAAGGAGGGTGACTAAGGTAGCAGAAGAGGTTGGAATTGGCAGGAGGGAGAAAGTAGGAGACCAACACCACCACCGCGACCAGAAGATCGAGGTGTATGGGAGAACTGGTAACCCCCATAGCAGAGAGAGGCAATGGAAACGGTGTCATCTGGGGGGGAGCCAGGTTTCAGTCAGGGTAAGAAGGTGTAGGGCATTAGAGATAAAGAGATCATGAGTAAAAGGAAGTTTGTTAGTGACTGAGCATGCGTTCCATAGGGCACATGAAAACGGGAGAGCGGAGGGGGGGGAAGGAGAGGGATATGGATAAGGTTAGATAAGTTAAGTGAGGATTTCTTATCAGAGTAACATGAGGCCTTATTTCTAGAGAAGCACAGAGATTTAGAGGGAGCAGGATGCTGGTGGATATGTCTGGATGTGTGTGCCCTCCAAGAGGGATTTGAAAAAAGGGACGTGAGAGGTGAATGAGGGGTGATATTGATGGTATCATATAGGTTATGATTTCTTTTTGGAGATAAGGTTGGGGATGATATCTTTGTATGAGTGATTGGGGGATGAGTGAGGGAGGGTGGAAGGGGGGAGGAGCGGGATGTGGATGAGGTTAGATAAGGCACATGAGGAACTCTTTTTAGTGTGAGAAAGAAATCGAGGGGGGCCAGGGTTGGCGTTGATATTACCTGATGAGAGAAGGAGAAGGAGTAGTAGAGAGCGTGGGTAAAGCGGAGACGATACGGTGGAAGCGAGGGTGGGGTTGCCTTAGAGAGAGAGGGATTGGTTGAATGCAGGGGATGGTGTGCTGAAGCTCCAGAGCAGATGCCAGGCAAGAGGACAGAATGGATGGAGAAGTGAGGAAGGTGGGGGGGGGGGGTAGGGGGAGAGGAGGGAGGGTGTTGATAGGAGGGGAGGCAGTTGGGAGGATGAGGAAGAGAAGGACAATGTGATGTGGGGCCATGGCAATGGGCAACAATTTCTATGCAGTGAGTGGGTACTAAGATCTATGCAAACAATGGGTAGCAGTTCTATGCAGGCGGAGGGTAGCTAGTTCTAAGCGGGTAATGGAGAGGAAGATCAATCAATGCCAACAGTGGGAGCAAGTCTAAGGCAGAGTTACTTGAAGGTAATGGGGTGGTGTTCGTGAGATGGCTGGGGGTGAAGTGTGGAGGAGCGAAAGACCCTGCTGGGCACCCGGCAGCTATGGAGGTTAAGAGGAGCAGGGTTAACGGCTCACACCAGAGCGCCCCTCCGGCCCGCACTTAAGGGCCATGCCAAAGGGCCCTCTGGCGAGGCCCTCAGGCATGGGCCCACCAGGCGTGGGTGCGCCCAATGGCGCCTCCAAATTTAAAGGGCCAACTGCCCTGTTCCGGCGAGGTGTGTGGCATACGCCTGATGGCGGCTCCAAATTTAAAGGGCCGATTGCCCTGTTCCGGCTCCGGCTCGGTGTGCGGCGTGTGCCCGATGGCGTCTCCAAATTTAAACTTTAACCTTCATCCTATGTACCTTCGTAGCAGAGCTTGCTTTCAATCAAGAGGCTCTCCTCCTGCACATTTATGCCACGGAGCTATTTAAACATCTCAATCATATTACCTCCATCTCACCTTTCCTCTAAAATATACATATTAAGTATACATATACACTGTAGAATCTATGGATTAAAATGTAAAAATGGGAAGGTGATGATACCTAAGGCTAGCACAAAGTGTTCTCAATTCACTAGATCCAGAGCCTTCTCCTTCTTTGCTCCATCCTGCTGGAACGCACTACCAGCAACTATCAGAACCATCAGTGAACTCTCCCAATTTAGGAAGGCACTGAAACGGCACCTCTTTCTTCATCACTACGATGATGCAGTCTTCTCTCCACACTCACCCACTCTCACATCTCAATGCAGCATCTCAAACTCATGCACGTCACATTCCCAGACTGATCACTCGCAATCACACCTTCCCCTCCAACCACCATGAGAAACTTATGCAGTGCCGCATAATTCATTATATTGTTGCATAAAGTAGACTGTATTTATTCATCTTGTCTCCTTGTTAAGGGACTGGTTATTTATACCCTATTTTACCTGTTATACCTGCTTAATGCATACCCAAGTTTAATTTTCCTGTTTAATGTATACCCAAGTTATTATACCTGTTTCACTGTAAGCACAAATCACGAAATTGAGATGTGCAACTCTTATGTTCATTGTAAACCGCACTGATGTCGAATAGCGCGGTATAAAAGAGACTGCAAATAAATAAATAAATAGTGAGGGTTATACTAGCAACCGCCTGGCCAGAATGAACAAATAGATGATGAAATGCTCAAAGAAATCAGGGAAGTTAACAAAAGTTACAATACAGTAATAATAATGGGTGATTTCAATTACCCTGGTATTGACTGGGTCAGAATCACGGCAGGACATGCTAGGGAGATAAAGGTTTTAGACAAATTAAATGACTGCTTCTTGGATCACCAGGTTCATGAACCAGCAAGAGAGAAAGACATTCTGGACATAGTCCTTAATGGAACACAAGATCTAATGCAAGAGAGAAGGGTGTTAGGGCCACTTGGCAATAGTGATCATAGCATGATTGTGTTTAATTTAATAAATGGAGGAAGGACAGCAAGGAAATAAGCAGTACTGGCTTATAACTTTCAAAAGGGAGATTATGATAAAATGAGGAAAATAGTTAAGAAAAAACTAAAAGGAGCAGCTGTAAAGGATAAAGATTTATATCAAGCATGGATGTTTAAAAATACAATCTTGGAAGCTCAGACCAACTTTAAGAAAATGGAAGGAAGTCCAAAAAACTGCCAGCATGATTTAAAAGTGATGTCAGAGGCTGTTGTATCCAAAAAAACAACTTTCAGGAAATGAAAAAAGGAGCCAAATGACGACAACTGGAAATATAAACACTGGCAAAGTAGATGCAAGAATATGAGAAGAATCTTGCTGTGGAGGCAAAAACGCATAAGACAGACTTTTTCAAGTACATTTATAGCAAAAAACTGAGTAAGCTGGACCATTAGAGGGGTAAAAGGAGCACCAAGAAGGGATATCTTTCTCAGCAAAGACCGAAGCAAAGAATTAATTTAGTGGAGAGACTGAATACATTTTTTGCTTCGGTCTTTACTGAGGAAGATGTAGGGATATTATCCATCACTGAAGTGGTACTTAAAGGTGATACTGCAGAAGAATTGAAAGAAATATTGATACACCAGGAAGATGTATTACAATTATTTGATAAACTGAAGAGTAGCAAATCACCTGGACCGGATGGTATACATCCAAGCATGTTAAAAGAACTGAAATATGAGATTGCAGACCTGCTATTAGTAATCTGTGAATTATCATTAAAATCATCTGTAATACCTGAAGATTGGAGAATGGCCAATGTAACGCCAATTTTTAAAAAGGGTTCCAAGAGTGATCCGGGAAACCACAGACTGGTGAGCCTGACGTCAGTACCGGGAAAAATGGTAGAAACCTTAAGAACAAAATTACTGAACATACAGAAAGTCATGGCTTAATGGGAGACAGCCAACATGGCTTTAAACAAGGAAGATCTTGTCTTACTAATCTGTTATTTATTTTGAAGATGTGAATGAACAGATACACTATATCAACCGTCTCACCTTTGTCCATCTGGACTTTAAGAAATTCTTGGACAAGGTCCCTGAGACACTTTTGGCAAAACTAAAATGTCATGGGATAGGAGGCATTGTACTATTGTGGATCAAGAACTGGTTAAAAGATAGAAAGCAGAGGGTAGGGCTAAATGGCCAATTTTTTCAATGGAGAAAGGTGAATAGTGGAGTACAGTAGAAATATAGAAACACAGAAATATGACGACAGAAAAAGACCACATAGCCTATCTAGTCTGCCCTTCTATATCAATCTGTGTTGGATCCATTGCTTTTGGATATATTCATAAATGACCGGGAAAGGGGATAAGGAGTGAGCTTATCAAGTTCACAGATGGTTACACGATGCAAGGTTCCACATTAGGACCCACTACCCAGGAAAAAGATTTAGGCGTCATTGTGGATAACATCTTAAAACCCTCCGCCCAGTGTGCAGCAGCAGCCAAGATAGCAAATAGAATGCTAGGTATCATAAGGAATGGAATGGAAAATAAAACAAAGGATATTATAATGCCTCTGTATCGTTCCATGGTACAACTGCACCTTGAAGATTGTGTGCAATTCTGGATGCCATATCTTAAAGAGGATATAGAGTTATTAGAAAAGGTACAGAGAAGAGCCACCAAAATGGTAAAGGGGATGGAAGGATACCCCTATGAAGAGAGGCTAAAAAGGTTAGGGCTCCTCAACCTGAAAATGAGAAGGCTGAGGGGAGATATGATGGAGGTCTATAAATTAATGAATGAAGTGGAACGGGTAAATGTAGATCGATTGTTTATATCATCGGAATATAGAAAGACTAGAGGACATGCAATAAAGCTACAGGATAAACTATTTAAGACTAATAAGAGAAAATATGTTTTCACTCAATATGTAATCAAACGATAGAATTTGTTACTAGGGGGATGTACTAAAAGCTGTTAATGTAGCTGGGTTTAAAAGTTTGGACAAGCTCCTTAGGAAAGGTCCATAAACTATTATTAAAGTGGACCCAGAATATCCACTACTTGCCCCAATACAGGCAGGCAAAGCGGGAATTTGAGAAGAAACTTGCTACGGAAGCAAAAACACGAAATAAAGACTTTTTCAAGTACATTCGTAGCAAAAGGCCTGTGAGAGAGTCAATTGGACCATTAGATGATAGAGGGGTAAAAGGGGCAGTAAGAGGAAACAAGGCTATAGCAGAGACACTGAATGAATTCTTTGCTTCGGTCTTTACTGAGGAAGATGTAGGGATGTTACCCAAGACTGAAGTGGAATTTAAAGGTGATACTGCAGAGGAATTGAGAGAAAGCACAGTTACTTACCTGTAACAGGTGATCTCTGGGAACAGCAGGAATTAGTCCTCACATATGGGTACGTCGGAACCGACGGAGCCTGCGCGGGAAAGCTCCCCAGCTTCCCAGAAAGGAAGCTTTTGTGGCCTCCCACAGCGCATGCGTGCTGCCTTCCCGCCTTCCTGACCAACTCTCTTCAGTTCAAGTTTAAAGCTGAGACAATAGAGAGAGGAAAGGAAAGAGAGAGAGAGAGAGAGAGATACAACTCCTAGGAGAGGTGGGTGGGTTGTGAGGACTAATTCCTGCTGTTCCCAGAGATCACCTGTTACAGGTAAGTAACTGTGCTATCTCCAGGAACAAGCAGGAATGAGTCCTCACATATGGGGACTCCCTAGCTAAGATGCCAGGGAGATCCCCCCCCCCCCCCCAAGGGTTCCTCAACTTCCTATGGATCTCAGGCATCCATTCAGGGAAGGTGGGCAGGAGTTGTTTAAGAATGGAACAGGTGTCTGAGGACAGCCTGACCAAACAAGGCATCCCGGCGGGAGTCCTTTTCCAAGCAGTAATGGGCTGTGAAGGTATGAACCGAGGCCCAGGTGGCTGCTCGACAGATCTGATCAATGGATACAGAATGAAGATGAGCCATAGATGTGGCCATGGCTCTCACATTGTGAGTTGTGACATGGCCTTCCAGAGAAAGGTTCTTACTCTGGTAAGAAAAAGAAATACACTGAGCAATCCAATTGGACAGTGTTCTTTTTGAGACTGGAAGTCCTAAATGAGAAGGATCAAAAGCAACAAAAAGTTGAGAAGACTTTCGATGTTGCTGTGTCCTGTGGAGGTAAAAGGCAAGAGCTCTTTTACAGTCTAGAGTATGAAGGTTCCGCTCTGCATTGGATGCATGAGGAGCTGGAAAAAAGACAGGTAAATATACCTCTTGATTAAGATGAAAAGGTGAGACCACTTTAGGCATAAAGTGGGGATTTGTCCTAAGGACTACCTTATCATGATGGAACCTTGTATAAGGTGGATTAGCCACTAAAGCCTGCAGTTCACTGATGCGGCGAGCAGAAGTGATTGCAATAAGGAAAATGACTTTCCAGGAAAGGAATTTCAAGGAGGTAGTGGCTAAGGGTTCAAAGGGTGGCTTCATAAGCTGACCAAGAACCACGTTTAAGTCCCATGCCACCGGAGGAAGCCGAATGGGAGGCTTAGTTAAAGTTAGACCTCTCATGAATCTTGCAATAAGAGGATGAGAGAAAACAGATTGTCCATTGATAGGCTGAAGAGATGCTGCAATAGCACTCAAATGGACCCTTACAGAATTGGTTTTAAGTCCTGCATTGGAAAGATGCAGGAGATATTCGAGTAAAGAATTTAAAGGTAGTGCTAGAGGGTTAAGACCCTTTTCAGCACACCAGATGGAAAATCTTTTCCATTTAAAAGCATAAGAACGCCTGGTGGAAGGTTTCCTAGATGCATGGAGGATATCCTGCACTTGTTGAGAAAGATTGAAGTCTTGAAGGTCTAGGCCTTCAGTAACCAAGCTCTGAGGTGAAGGGATTTGGGGTTTGGGTGCCACAAAGTCCCCTCCTCTTGAGACAGAAGGTCTGGAGCAGCTCCCAGATCCAGGGAGGGTGCCTGGGAGAGATGCAGAAGTAGAGGGTACCACACTTGGCGTGGCCAGCGTGGAGCTATGAGGATCATAGATCCTTGATCCCTCTGAAGTTTGAATAGAGTCTTGGGAATCAAGGGAATGGGTGGAAAGGCATATAGGAAGGCCTGACCCCAATGAAGGAGGAAGGCATCCTTGGCCTGAGCTCCCTGACACGGAATCCTGGAACAGAACCGGGGAAGTTTGGCATTGTACGGACTTGCAAAGAGGTCTATGTGCGGGGTTCCCCATTCCTGAAAGATTCTGAGTACCTGATCCATGTGCTTTTTGACACTAATTGACCTCCCTACCCTCGTGCTAGACACTACAATAGTCATCATATGTACAGGAGTAGTTTCTAGCAAATGATGAACTGGGTAAAATCTGGAATTTTTTATTATTTTTTAATGATTTTTAATGTTTTTTTTAAATATTTTTTTTTAAATGTTTTTAATGCAGAAAAGGCATCTATTCGGCTCTCACAAAGAATCAGTTTTGAGCCGCGTTCATCGAACATACAAACGGGTATGGTACTCTTGCTACTAATATTTTGGAAACTCATCAAGGATGTATACGTTTATGATATTGCAGCTTAAGGATTTTAAGTATTTATGTATTTATGTTTTTATTGTGTATAGTTGAGCCACTCATTTTTGTTTTTACTATGCACAGATAGTTAAGAAAGTTAGTTTTAACATACTCCCGGGTTGTTTCCATGTATTTATCAAATGTGGGATTGGTATTTATTATGGGGTATTTATAATATTTAGGCTTCAGGATTTTAATTATTTATACATTTGTGGTTTTATTATTTATGATTCTAGTGATTTATCATGTTTTTTGTTCTACTTACTCACTCCTGGCTCCTAGTAGTCAATTGCAGTTATGGTGATTACACATAGCATAATGAGTTTGGTGTTAGTTAGATGTGATTCCACACACCCTTCCGATACTTTTTATTGATAATGAAAAGTGGTTATTTATTGATCCGTTTAATTCTTGTAACAATTTGGTTTACATGTATGGTTTTATATTTTTTACATTTTTTATATATTTTACTCATATTCACACAGAGTATTTTAAGTTCATGTTCTTATTGGTTTTTACATATTCTTATATTTATATATATATATGGTATATGTTTTTATATGTTTTTAGTTTATTTGAATGTATTATATTGTTTATGGTTATTTATTTGCAGCAAACCTGAATCCCCTGAGGAAGTAGAAAATGAAACACCGCCTGTGTCGGGCTCTCAGGTTTTTGAATTATTGAATAAAAGTATCCTTTCGATTTAACTACCACGTGTTATTGACTGGGTGTCTCTTGAGCAACGTGGTGTGGTGCTCTTCTTGGTGGACCTGAGGTTGCATACCTAGACATTACCATGTCTGAAAATTTCAAAATAGCTAGTAAATGAATAAGCAAACTGCACACCTAGATACAAGAGGATAGTTATTTCTATCTTGTATTTCTTGAGATCATATATACAAAATGATACTGACAGAGCAGAAGTAATTACTACTACTACGGAGCATTTATAAAGTGCTACCAGTCGTACGCAGCGCTGTACAGATATGAAAGAGACAGTCCTTGCCCATCAGAGCTTACAATCTAGTCGAGACAAAACACAGAAGGTGGAAGCAGGGATAGAAGAAGGGGAAAGAAAAGGGGGAGGAGAAGGAGATCAGGTGAGTCAAGATCCAAAGGCAGCAGCGAAGAGGTAAGTTTTCAACCTGGATTTGAAGAGGGTTAGAGCCTGGCATACAGATTCAGGTAGTTTGTTCCAGGTGTGAGATGCAGCAAGGTGAAAGGAGCGAAGTCTGGAGTTAGCAGTAGAAGAGAAGGGCACAGATAGGAGTAGTTTGCTAGTTCACGAAAGGGGTTGTAAAGAGAAATAAGAGAAGAAAGGTACTGAAGAGCAGCAGAGTGAATGCATTTATAGGTCAGCAGAAGCAGCTTGAACTGGATGCGGAAACGGATAGGGAGCCAATGAAGTGACTTGAGAAGAGGAGTAATATGAGTATGACGAGGCTGGCAGAAGACTAGTCTCGCAGCAGAGTGTCGAACAGATTGAAGGGGAGAGAGATGATTCAAAGGGAGACCAGCAAGACGAAATTAGACCTTACCTGCTAATTGTCTTTCCTTGAGTACTCTCCGGGCCAGTCCAGAACAGATGGGTAGTCAAATCCCCCTCCTCTAGCAGCTGAGGACTGAATGCTGATTCTTGTTGCTATGATACCTATCTCTCCCCTGGCGACAGAAGGCAGTCTTAACGTAACAAGCAGATGAAAAACAACAAAGTGGCATAGGAAAAAGGAGAAAGAGTTACACCAAAAGACTCTGAGCGTGTTCAGAGCGCTGCCCAGTAACACGGCTATACTGCGCGATAATATACACGCTGGCGCACGGACTAGAGCCGCGCCCGAGGAATCACTCACAGAGTCAACCTCTTTTTTTTTTTTTTTTTCATATTTCGCCAAACTGACTATGAATAAGACCTTGAGCTCACAGAAACCACAGAAAATACATTAGGGCGGGATCTGGACTGGCCCGGAGAGTACTCAAGGAAAGACAATTAGCAGGTAAGGTCTAATTTCGTCTTCCTTATCGTCTCTCCGGGCCAGTCCAGAACAGATGGGTAGTACCAAAGCAGTGACAAACCCAGGGAGGGACCTGTGAGCCCCGCTATCACGGCGGAAGCCCCCACCGAAGCATCCTGACGCGCAAGCACATCCAAACGATAATGACGCGAAAACGCATGAAGAGACGACCAGGCCGCCGCCTGACAAATATCCACCGGCGGAACCAAGGCCGACTCTGCCCAGGACGTGGCCTGCCCCCTGGTAGAATGAGCACGCAGCCCGACCGGCACGGGCTTGCCTCTGGTCTCATACGCAATCCGAATGGCTTGCTTCACCCAACGCGCAATGGAAGCCTTAGAGGCCGCCTTACCCTTGGACGGCCCTCCAAACAGCACAAACAATCGGTCGGATTTACGAAACGACTGTCTCCCGAAGGTAGCGCCGCAGAATGCGACCCATATCCAACCGTCGTAGCGAATGATCAACAGAAGGCCCGGCTTCGGTAGCCACGAAGGTGGGAAGCGAAACCGACTGATTCAAATGGAAAGCAGAAACCACCTTGGGCAGAAAAGATGGAACAGGACGCAACACCACTTTTTCCGCAGAAAACTGAAGAAAAGGAGGCCGACAGGACAGCGCTTGCAAATCGGAAATGCGGCGAGCGGAACATAAGGCTACCAAGAAGGCCGTTTTCCAGGACAGCTCCCGAATGGAACTGGAGGAGCGCGGTTCAAAGGGAGCGGAGGTCAAAGCCTCCAGCACGAGATTCAAATCCCATGGAGGAATAACCTGCCGGACAGGAGGCCTGATATGCTTGGCCGCCCTGAGGAACCGCAAGATATCCGGATGCGAAGAAAGCCGAGACCCGCGAACCGGACCCCGAAACACCGCTAACGCCGCCAACTGCACCTTCAATGTGCTCAGAGCAAGACCCTTTTCCAAACCACTCTGGAGGAACGCGAGAATATCCGGAATGGAAGAGAAACGTGCTCGCAGTAATCGATCGCCACACCAAGCTTCAAACACGCGCCACACGCGGATGTACGCCAGCAACGTGGATCGCCGGCGAGATTGCAGCAACGTGGCAATCACCGAGGAGGAATAACCCTTTCGTCGCAAGCGATCCCGCTCAATAGCCATGCCGTAAGCAAGAACTGATCCGCCTGCGGCACTGGAACGGGCCCCTGCATTAGCAAGTCCGCTCGAGCGGGCAACCGCCAGGGTGGCGCTACCAGCAGTCGCATCAGATCAGCATACCAAGGGCGCCTGGGCCAATCCGGAGCAATAAGGATCACCCGACCCTCGTGAGTGGCTGCTTTCTGAAGCACCCGTCCTATCAATGGCCACGGCGGAAACACAGAGAAGTTGACCCGACGGCCAGGGCTGAGCGAGACCGTCGAGACCCTCCGACATATGTTCCCTGCGCCTGCTGAAAAAACGCTCGGTCTTGGCATTGCGCAGAGTTGCCATCAAATCCATGACCGGGTGACCCCAACGCCGAGTGACCTCCTGAAACACGTCCGCATGGAGTTCCCACTCCCCGGGATCCAGCCGGTGACGACTGAGATAGTCGGCTTGCACATTGTGCTTGCCTGCGACATGCGATACCGAAAGTGCCACCAGGTGCATTTCCGCCCATTGAAACAAGCGCTGACTCTCCTCCAGGAGAGAGAGACTGCCCGTTCCGCCTTGGCGATTTATGTAAGACACGGTCACGAGATTGTCGGAAAAGACGCGCACAGGCTTGCCCTCCAGCAACTCGGCAAACGCCAGCAGTGCCAGAAACACGGTTCGGAGCTCCAGACGATTGATGTACCACCGAGCCTCCTCCTTCGACCAGAAGCCCTGTGCTATGCGTGTCAAGCAATGTGCTCCCCAACCGGACAGACTGGCATCCGTAGTGACCAAGACCCAATCCGGCAGAGACAAAGGTACGGCCGCTAGGAGATGATGGGGAACCAACCACCAGAGGAGACTGGCTCCAACATGCTCGGGACAGCCCAAGCGCCAGGAGAGCGGATGACGCTGCGGAGACCACCGCGAGAGAAGAGCCTGTTGAAGTGGCCGCATGCGACCTCGAGCCCAAGGCACCAGATCCAAGGCCGCCGCCATTAGACCCAGCAACTGCAAGTACTTCCAAGCTGTGAGAGCACGAAGACGTAAGAAACCGGACACGTGAGAGAGAAGCTTGCGAACACGGTCCAGAGGCAAGGAAACATAGAAACATGATGACAGAAAAAGACCACAAGGCCCATCTAGTCTGTCCTTCCATAACAACAACAACAGTCCACTTTCTACCTTTAGAGATCCTCTGTGCTGGTCCCATGCTTTTTTGAATTCAGTTACTGTCCTCATCTCTACCACCTGCACTGGGAGACTATTCCACAGATCCACTACTCTTTCCGTAAAGAAATATTTCCGCATATCACTCCTGAATCTATCTCCCTTCACCCTCATCCCATGTCCCCTCGTAGCAGAACTTGCTTTCAATTGAAAGAGGCTCTCTCCCTGAACATTTCTGCCACGGAGGTATTTAAACATCTCAATCATATCACCTCTATCCCGCCTTTCCTCTAAGGTGTACATATTAAGATCCTTAAGTCTGTCCTCATATGCTTTATAATGAAGCCCATTAATCATTTTAGTAGCAACCCTCTGCACCGACTCCATCCTGTTCACATCCTTTTGAAGGTGCGGTCTCCAGAATTGCACACCATACTCCAAATGAGGTCGCACCAAAGACTTATACAGAGGTATTATCACCTCCTTTTTTCTGCTAGCCATTCCTCTCCGTATGCACCCAAGCATCCTTCTAGCTTTTGCCATCGCCTTTTCTACCTGTTTAGCTACTTTAAGATCATCAGACACAACCACGCCTAGGTCCCACTCTTCTTTAGTGGACAAAAGTACTTCACCTCCTATACTGTATTGCTCCCTTGGATTGCTGCAGCCCAAATGCATGACCTTACATTTTTTAACATTAAATCCCAGCTGCCAAATTCTAGACCAAGCTTAGCTAGATCCCTCCTCATGTTATCTACACCTTCCTGGGTGTCTACTCTATTACAGATTTTGGTATCATCCGCAAAGAGGCAAACCTTACCCGACAGCCCTTCCGCTATATCACTAACAAAGATGTTAAAAAGAATCGGACCAAGGACAGATCCCTGGGGCACACCACTGGTAACATCCTTCTCCTCAGAGTGAGCTCCATTTACTTGTACTCTTTGTCGCCTCCCACCCAACCAATTTCTAACCCAAGCAGTAACTTTAGGGTCCATCCCTAGGGTGCTCAGTTTGTTTATAAGTCGCCTGTGAGGAACCGTGTCAAAGGCTTTACTGAAATCTAAATACACCACATCTAGAGCTCTCCCTCGGTCCAACTCCCTGGTCACCCAGTCAAAGAAATCGATCAAATTTGTCTGACAAGACCTGCCTCTGGTGAATCCATGCTGCCTCGGATCCTGTAATCCGCCGGACTCCAGAAACCTCACTATTTTCTCTTTCAGCAGCGTTTCCAATAATTTACTCACCACTGACGTTAAACTAACCGGCCTGTAGTTTTCAACCACATCCTTACTTCCATTTTTGTGTAAAGGCACCACATGAGCCTCTCTCCTGTCCTTTGGCACCACTCCCGACTCCAACGAGGCATTGAAAAGGTCAGTCAGTGGAGTTGCTAGAACGTCCCCAAGTTCCCTCAGTATTCTAGGGTGTATCCCATCCGGTCCCATCGCTTTGTCTACTTTAAGTTGAGCTAGTTTCTCACGAACACAGTCTTCTGAAAATTGTTCAAGATGTCCCTCGCTTCTGTTCTTATTTGTGGGTGTTTTCTGAGGTCCTGCTCCTGGTTCTTCATCTGTGAACACAGAACAAAAATATTTGTTAAGCAATTCCGCTTTATCCTTATCAGCTTCTACATATTCCCCCCCCTGCACCCTTGAGTCTGACAATACCACTTTTGCCCTTCCTCTTCTCACTAATATATCTGAAAAATGTCTTATCCCCCCATTTTATTGCATTGGCTATTTCCTCCTCCTTTTGAATCTTTGCCTTCTTGACTACTTTGCTAGCTTCTCTAAGTTTTTCCAAATACAGATGCCTGTCTTCCTCTCTCTGTGATCTCTTGTATTTCATGAAGGCCTCCCTCTTTTTCTTCACTTTTTCAGCTACTTCCTTCGAAAACCATAGCGGTCTCCTGTTCCTTTGCCTTTATTTACCATTTTAACAAAAAGGTTGGTTGCCTTTAAAATACCCCCTTTCAGTTTTGCCCACTGTTTTTCTACATCCCCCAGCTGTTCCCATCCCACTAACGACTCCCTGAGGTATTGGCCCATCTTCGCAAAGTTAGTCTTCCTAAAGTCTAAGATCTTCACCTTGGAATGGATTCTAACAGCCCTAGTCCTAATACTGAACCACACCATCTGGTGGTCACTGGATGCAAAATGATCTCCCACTACAACATCAGAAACACTCTCACCATTGGTAAGCACCAAGTCCAGTATGGCCCCTTCACGTGTGGGGTCTGTTACCAATTGCCTGAATAGTTCTCCCTGTAGAGAATCCAGGATCTCCTTACTTCTAGATGATACTGCAGCAGGAATGTGCCAATCAACATCTGGCATATTGAAATCTCCTAGCAGTAGCACTTCCCCTTTCCTAGCAATGCTGCGTATGTCTTCAATTAACTCTCTGTCCACCTCTTCCTCTTGTGAGGGAGGTCTGTATATCACACCAATGCAAATAGATTTCTCTTTTCCTCTTTCTAGTTTAACCCACAATGCCTCCTCTCTCCCTTTTAAGCTCTGTAATTCCAAAGCTTTAATAGTAGTTTTTACATATAGTGCCACTCCTCCTCCCCTTCTTCCTACCCTGTCCTTTCTGAATAAAGTATAGCCAGGTATAGTTACATCCCAGTCATGGTTTTCTGTGAACCATGTTTCTGTAACTGCCACTAAATCCAAGTCAGCCACTCCCACCAAAGCTTCAACTTCAGGGATCTTATTTCCCATGCTACGGGCATTAATACACACTGCTTTCCATGTGTTACCCCTGTTACCCATTTCCATAAAGGTATTTAATGTATCACCTACCTGGGGGCTTTCTTCACCCATCCCCAACGAATCTAGTTTAAAGCCCTCTTCAGTAGATTAGCCAGTCTACTACCAAAGATGTGTTGACCTTTCTTGGACAGATGGATGCCATTTCTGCTCTGCAACCCTTGGAACAGCATCCCATGGTCTAGGAAACCAAAACGCTCTCAAAGACACCCTCCACGCAGCCATGCATTCATCTCCAGGATGCGAGCCTCTCTGCCTTGGCCTTTACCCTCAACAGGGAGGATTGAAGAGAACATCACCTGTGCACCTACCTGCTTCACCCTCTGTCCCAGAGCCATGAAGTCACTTTTGATACGTTCCGAGGTATACCTGGCAGTATCATTTGTTCCAACATGGATTAGCAACATTGGGTAATAGTCAGTGGGCTTGATGAGTCTCAGCAAACTCTCCGTGTCGAAAAATGCCCCCAGGTAGGGAAGCTGCTGAACCGGCTGCAGGCGACTCTTGGTCTGGTTCACTATCCAACCCAGATGCTCGAGACAAGAAACCATTCGGGCGGTGGCCGCGACCGACTCCTCGCGGGACGGGGCCCGAATCAACCAGTCGTCAAGATAGGGATGCACTTGAACGCCCTCCTTGCGCAGCGCCGCCGCCACCACCACCATCACTTTGGTGAACGTGCGGGGCGCCGTCGCCAGCCCGAAGGGCAAGGCTCGAAACTGAAAATGACCCATGGGAACCGCAAACCGAAGGAAGCGCTGATGAGCCGGATAGATCGGGATGTGGAGGTAAGCCTCCGTCAAATCGATGGAAGACAAACTCCCCCAGACGCACGGACCGGATCACCGATCTCACTCGATCTCGGAAATGTGAGACCCGCAGACAGCGGTTGACGTGCTTCAAATCCAAAATTGGCCGGAAGGAGTCTCCCTTCTTGGGAACCACAAAATAAATCGAGTATCGACCGAAACCGCACTGGTCTCGAGGAACTGGAACCACGGCCCGGAGCTGCAGCAAACGCTGCAACGTGTCGTGAATGGCCTGCCGTTTGACAGGCGGACCGCAGGGAGAAAAAAGGAACGCATCCGACAGAGGAGAAGCGAATTCGAGCGCATAACCCTCTCTGATAATCTGCAGCACCCAGCGATCGGTGGTAATGGCGGCCCAAGCGGAAACAAACTCCTGCAAACGACCTCCTACCGGAAGCTCCGCTTGGACCTGCTTCGTTTCATTGGGGCTTCTTGGCGGCCGCCGAAGAGGCTCCAAAATAGCCTCTTCCGGAACCTCTAGCTCCCCGAAAGGAATGACCCCGAGACGGAAAACGACCACGCTGATACGGGTTAAAACGAGCCCCCCGAAAGCGGTGAAACTCACGCCCTTGACCTCTAGAGAAGGAACCTGGCTTACCCCCCCTTAGGACGGTCCTCCGGAAGGCGACCCCCTTTGGAGTCACCCAAATCCTTGACAATCTTTTCCAGCGCTTCACCAAACAGAAGCTTACCCTTATACGGCAGCTTGCTAAGCCGCGCCTTGGAAGAGGCATCCGCCGCCCAATTACGCAACCAGAGAAACCGACGGGCGGCAATCACGGAAGCCATCGCCTTCGCGGTAATGCGAATCAAATCATAGAAGGCATCCGCCAGGTAAGCTGCCGCAGATTCCAGCTTAGCTCCTTCAGTAGCAGAAGATTCCCCCTCGGAACTAGACGCCAGCTGACTCCACCGAATAGAAGCTCGAGAGACGAACGCTCCACAGACAGATGTCTGCAGCGCCAGGGCGCTTGCATCAAAGGCCTGCTTCAAGAGCCCCTCCAAGCGATGATCCTGCACATCCTTCAGGGCAGTAGCACCCTCCACCGGAATGGTGGTCTTCTTGGTGACCGCCGAAACTAGCGCATCCACCTTCGGCATGCGCAAGAGCTCCAACTCCTCCTGGGGCACCGGATACAAGCGAGCCATGTTCCGCGCCCCTCTCAAGGAGGCCTCTGGAAACTCCCACTCAGACTCTATCATCTGTTTGATGACTCTGTGGAAGGGAAAACATTTCTGTTTGGACTTAAACCCCT
The DNA here is from genome assembly GCA_033557465.1 of Ichthyophis bannanicus. NCBI lineage: Eukaryota > Metazoa > Chordata > Amphibia > Gymnophiona > Ichthyophiidae > Ichthyophis > Ichthyophis bannanicus. The sequence continues at coordinate 27,896,592 of CM066049.1, forward strand.
GTAACAAGGGATCCTCCAAAGGCTCATGTTGTACCACCGAAGGAACAATATTGAGCGCCAGCAGGGACTGCGCAATCAGGGCAGACAACTCTTCCTTCCTAAAAACCCTAAACATATTAGGATCCTCCCCTGGCCCCAATTCACCTTCCTCTAAATCAGCAGGCCAGGGGTCCAAGCATGATTCGTCCTGGAGTTCTCCGTACTCTGGCCCCAGAGCCTCTGTAACCAGAGAAAAACCATCCCCCCTAGACGCTGTAAGGGTAGGTAAGGCAGGAACCCCCTCTCCGGGTTCTGCACAACTAGAAACCCCAGCCTGAGACTGCGGGAGAGATCCTGTCCCAACAGGCATAGGAGCCCGCGATTGTTTGAGCAGGTACGCTCTGTGAAAGGCCAAAATGAATTCGGGACTAGGAAGAGGATCCAGCACTTCAGGGAGAGCAGATATCAGAGGCTTTTCCTGCTCCACCACAACATGCCGCGATTTGGCCTTTTTCTTAGCCAGCTTAGCCGGCGGTTCTGCAGACGCGGCTGGCATGGACAAAATGGCCGCCGCTCCCGCGCTTTCAGCGGGAGCCTGAAACTTCTCAAAATGCTCCAACTGAGAACCGGAGCGTTCGGGCATCGCGAGGAAGCAGTGCGCAGCCCAAAAGAAGCAAACAAACGCGAAATAGGGCGCAATTACCGGCAATCCCACACACTGAAACCACACGCCCGCGGGCAGCCGACAGAAAGAAACGGGACCAGGAAACCAACACAATAAATACCTGGTAAGAAGCCGGTTGAGCCAGACACTCCCGACGAGCCAGGAAACCGCTGCTAGCGAGTCCCGAAAAGACAGGAGTTCAGAATAAGACACGGCACCTGCGAGTTAGGACAGGAACTGGGGCCCCCAGGTCTGATCCCTAGCAGCACATGGCACCGAGAAGAGGAGACAGGCTCTGTCCCATTCACTGTGCACAGCAGGGCAGGTACCCACAGCAATAGGAAAGTGCTAAACACCCTGCTAGGGCTAAGCACCAAACCTTAAGGTGAAACTCTTCCAGAAAAAAATAATAAAGAAGGCCAGAGAAATAAAGCTAACAGAACAGCAATGGGGAGACAAATCTCTACACATCCAGTCTAGCTGCTGAGGACATTAAGACTGCCTTCTGTCACCAGGGGAGAGATAGGTATCCTAGCAACAAGAATCAGCATTCAGTCCTCAGCTGCTAGAGGAGGGGGATTTGACTACCCATCTGTTCTGGACTGGCCCGGAGAGACGATAAGGAAGGAGTAGGTTATAGTAGTCAAGACGGCAGGTGATCAAGGAGAGGACAAGTGTTTTAGTAGTGTGTTCTGAAAGGAAAGGGCGGTTCTTGCTAATGTTATAGAGAAAAACGGAAAGTCTTAGCTACAAGCTGGATATGTGTGGAGAAAGAGGAATCAACGACAACCCCCAGATTGCGGGCCGAGGAAACAGGAAGGAGTACAGAGTTATCCAGAGACAGAGAAGGAAGCGAGAGGAGGGGAGGTTTTTGGGGGAAAGATGAGAAGTTCAGTCTTGGCCATGTTCAATTTCAAGCGGTGATGAGAGATCCAGGCAGCAATGTCAGAAAGGCAATCAGAGATCCGGGTCTGGATTGCCGTAGGGATGTCAGGCGTAGAGAGGTAGATCAAAAGACTGGTATCAAACTGTCTGCATGGTCTATATTGGATAATTTTATATTGGTCCAATGAAAACTTTGACAGCCCAAGAAAAAAATCTTTTTTTCCCAGATTCATTAAGACTACTTTAAATTTGGGTTGCTGCTTCATATCCAAAATGTCCTACATTGAATCAACCTATACTAAATGCAATAATGCCCTGTTATCCCTATGCTTGCTTAAGCAACTGTTGCACTTACCATTTTCACGAAGTTTCTCTCTGTCTGTCTCTTTTCGATAAGAGCCGTCCATTTGGTTTTCTTTCCTTTTCTCACAAAGTAATGGTCTGTGGGTATGTAGCATAGTCACAGAGGACGGCACAGTGTTTCTCCTCTTTGCATGCAACTTCTTAGTTGTATCATCAGCGGGGGACCTTCTCAAAACTATGTGATGAGAGCCATCTAAATCAAAGAACAAAAATAAAATGGGAAGAGCATCCATATTAGTATACTTCTGATAAAAAAATAGTTTACCTTGAAGTTCAAAATGTCTCTGTATTGGTATAGCACAGTTACTTACCTGTAACAGATGATCTCTGGGAACAGCAGGAATAAGTCTTCACATATGGGTACGTCGGTACCGACGGAGCCTGTGCGGGAACGCTCCCCAGCTTCCCAAAAAAGGAAAGCTTTTGGGAGCATCCCATAGCGCCTGCGCGCTGCCTTCCCGCCTTTCCTAACCGCCTCTCCTCAGTTCGAGTTTTAAAGCTGAGACAAAGAGAGAGAGAGAGGAAGGAAAGATAGATAGAGAGATACAACTCCTAGGGGAGGTGGGTGGGTTATGAAGACTTATTCCTGCTGTTCCCAGAGATCACCTGTTACAGGTAAGTAACTGTGCTATCTCCAGGAACAAGCAGGAATGAGTCTTCACATATGGGGACTCCCTAGCAAAAGATGCCTGGGAGATCCCCAAGGATATGAGACCCTGGGAAGGGTTCTACCTCCTCCTATGGATCTCAGGCATTCAGCCAGGGAAAGAGGGCAGGAGTTGATTAAGTATGGAACAGGTGTTTGAGAACAGTCTGACCAAACAAGGCATCCCGGCGGGAGTCCTTGTCCAAGCAGTAATGGGCTGTGAAGGTATGAACCGAGGCCCAGGTGGCCGCTCGACAGATCTGGTCAATGGACACAGAATTTAGATGAGCCATAGAGGTGGCCATGGCCCTCACATTATGAGCTTGACATGGCCTTCCAGAGAAAGGGTCTTACTCTGGTAGGCGAAAGAAATACACTGAGCAATCCAATTGGACAGTGTCCTCTTGGAGACTGGAAGTCCCAAATGAGAGGGATCACAGGCAACAAAGAGTTAAGAAGACTTTCTATGTTGCTGTGTCCTTTGTAAGTAAAACTCTATTAAAAAATGATACGTCCAAAACTCTCCATATATGTAAGAAATATATATTTTATTAATCCTTTTCACTTATTTTCATTTTTCTCTGTTTTTCAGAATTTTCACACGCTATATATATCATCCACAATAGTCAGAATTCCTCTTCAATAACTTTCAGCATTCAATGTTTTTACTCTTCGATAACTTTCACTGTTCAATGTATTTAATCTTATAAAGAATCTCAGGAAAACTATGTGCCACCATTTAAAACCATTAGAACATTCTCTCTCCAAGGTTTCAGGTCTCAACGCACAGCTTCGGCGCCTCTAGGCGTTTCAAAATTTATTTTCATCAGGAGACCATTATCCTATAATAAATAAATTACATAAACTTATTGAAGTATTAGTTAATTTAAAACCATCTTATATCTAAAAACCAGACATTATCAAATCTTACTTATATTCTAAAAACTTACTTACATTCTAGTCTGCTGCCCGCGTTCCTCCTCTTTCAATTCATTACAGAGAAACACCGCGCATGCGGGATAGTAATCTCTACTCCATTTTTAAATCCCCCGTTAAGTTTCCGGAAGTGAATCAGTGGAAATACGTCATCAATAGAATTACATACCTACTCTTACCACTAATTTACATACCTACTTATCCTGCTTATTAAAAAATTAATGTAGAAACCATGGTACTCGAATCTAAACTTTTATCCTGATTCAATATAGAAGCCTCACATGCAGGAGGACCACTCGATGGATACATTCAGACCCTTGGGAACAGCAGTCTGCAACTTATGTATCCACCACTGTTCTCGAATTAACAAAGTTTCATCCTGTGTCCTACCTGATTTCGGTGTTCGAACTTGTTCAATCGCAAAGCTGCGAAGTTGCTCAAAAGTGTGTCCTGCAGACACACAATGAGCAACAATAGGGGCTTCTAACCTACCGCATTTAATCCTACTTCTATGTTCCCGTAGCCTCACTTTCAAAGACCGGATAGTTTTACCAATATAGTACAGGCCACAGGGACATAGTATAGCATACACCACCATTTCTGTATTACAGGTAGTATTAGTTCGAAGAAAAAATGTTTTGCCTCCATAAAAAAACCTCTGTCTGTTCCAGCATTATTCCACACACATCACACTCTCCACACTTATTGTGGCCCCTTCGTCCTAACCTATTATGTTCTGTTTCTAAATCCTTCAGTGGGGGAAGTACTGCCGGGCTTAAATATTCTTTCAAATTCTGTCCACGTTTCCAAACACATCTAATGTTCTTCATTGCTAATCCTGGAACTATTCCTAAAAGTGGTTTGTGTCTCTTGATTATTTTTTGTCGGTAGCAAATTTTTATATGGACAATTTCGAAGTTAACTTTGTGTCCCAGTCTTCTTATACATCTAATATATTGACCTGGCGGAGATACATAGACGACATTTTTTTAATGTGGAAGGGATCAGAAAGTGGTCTTCAACAATTTTTACAATGGCTTAATACTTGTGAAGAGAATATTACCTTCACGTCTATATACCATCAAGAATATATCACGTATCTCGATGTGCAGGTCACTAGAGGTGTACAGAGATGGAATACCTCGATACATCGAAAAAAGACTGATCGCAACACATTTTTGGAATTTTCCAGTAAACACCCTTATAGTTGAAAACAATCTTTGCCCTATTCACAATTTTTACGATACCGGCGAAACTGCTCGAGTACGGCTGATTATAAACAACAAGCTAAAATTTTAAAGAGGGATTTCCTCGATAGGGGGTACCCAGCAGTGGTAGTGCAGCAAGCATATCATAGAGCCCTATTTAACCATCGGGCGAATTTGCTACGTCCACCGACAGAACTGAATGCTAATCATGATAATATCGATAGAGAAAATATAAATTTCATTACCACATATACCCCGTTGAGTCACCAATTACAAAAAATAATCAAGAGACACAAACCACTTTTAGGAATAGTTCCAGGATTAGCAATGAAGAACATTAGATGTGTTTGGAAACGTGGACAGAATTTGAAAGAATATTTAAGCCCGGCAGTACTTCCCCCACTGAAGGATTTAGAAACAGAACATAATAGGTTAGGACGAGGGGGCCACAATAAGTGTGGAGAGTGTGATGTGTGTGGAATAATGCTGGAACAGACAGAGGTTTTTTTATGGAGGCAAAACATTTTTTCTTCGAACTAATACTACCTGTAATACAGAAATGGTGGTGTATGCTATACTATGTCCCTGTGGCCTGTACTATATTGGTAAAACTATCCGGTCTTTGAAAGTGAGGCTACGGGAACATAGAAGTAGGATTAAATGCGGTAGGTTAGAAGCCCCTATTGTTGCTCATTGTGTGTCTGCAGGACACACTTTTGAGCAACTTCGCAGCTTTGCGATTGAACAAGTTCGAACACCGAAATCAGGTAGGACACAGGATGAAACTTTGTTAATTCGAGAACAGTGGTGGATACATAAGTTGCAGACTGCTGTTCCCAAGGGTCTGAATGTATCCATCGAGTGGTCCTCCTGCATGTGAGGCTTCTATATTGAATCAGGATAAAAGTTTAGATTCGAGTACCATGGTTTCTACATTAATTTTTTAATAAGCAGGATAAGTAGGTATGTAAATTAGTGGTAAGAGTAGGTATGTAATTCTATTGATGACGTATTTCCACTGATTCACTTCCGGAAACTTAACGGGGGATTTAAAAATGGAGTAGAGATTACTATCCCGCATGCGCGGTGTTTCTCTGTAATGAATTGAAAGAGGAGGAACGCGGGCAGCAGACTAGAATGTAAGTAAGTTTTTAGAATATAAGTAAGATTTGATAATGTCTGGTTTTTAGATATAAGATGGTTTTAAATTAACTAATACTTCAATAAGTTTATGTAATTTATTTATTATAGGATAATGGTCTCCTGATGAAAATAAATTTTGAAACGCCTAGAGGCGCCGAAGCTGTGCGTTGAGACCTGAAACCTTGGAGAGAGAATGTTCTAATGGTTTTAAATGGTGGCACATAGTTTTCCTGAGATTCTTTATAAGATTAAATACATTGAACAGTGAAAGTTATCGAAGAGTAAAAACATTGAATGCTGAAAGTTATTGAAGAGGAATTCTGACTATTGTGGATGATATATATAGCGTGTGAAAATTCTGAAAAACAGAGAAAAATGAAAATAAGTGAAAAGGATTAATAAAATATATATTTCTTACATATATGGAGAGTTTTGGACGTATCATTTTTTAATAGAGATCTATTCACGTCCTACTAAAGTGGACCGTAATTTATAATAGGAGCTTTGTAAGTAAAAGACAAGAGCTCTCTTACAATCCAGGGTATGAAGATTCCTCTCTGCACTTGATGCATGAGGACCTGGAAAAAAGACAGGTAAATACACCTCTTGATTAAGATGAAAAGGTGAAACCACTTTAGGCATAAAGTGTGGATTGGTCCTAAGGACTACCTTATCATGATGGAACCTTGTATAAGGTGGATTAGCCACTAAGGCCTGCAGTTCACTGATGCGGCAAGCTGAGGTGACTGCAATGAGGAAAATAACCTTCCAGGAAAGAAATTTCAAGGAGGTGCTGGCTAAGGGTTCAAAAGGTGGCTTCATAAGCTGACCAAGAACCAGATTTAAGTCCCATGCCACCAGAGGAGGCCTAATGGGAGGTTTAGTTAAAGTTAGGCCTCTCATGAATCTTGCAATAAGAGGATGAGAGGAAATAGGCTGTCCATTAATAGGCTTAAGGGATGCTGCAATAGCACTCAAATGGACCCTTACTGAATTTGTGTTAAGGCCTGCATTGGAGAGATGCAGGAGATATTCCAATAGAGAATTCAAAGGTAGTGCTAGAGGGTCAGGACCCCTCTCAGCACACCAAATGGAAAACCTTTTCCATTTAAAAGCATAGGAACGTCTAGTAGGTGGTTTTCTGGAAGCATGGAGGATATCCTTCACCTGCTGAGAAAGATTCGAATCTTGAAGGTCTAGGCCTTCAGCAACCAAGCTCTGAGGTGAAGGAACTTGGGGTTTGGGTGCCACAAAGTCCCCACCTCCTGAGACAGAAGGTCTGGAGCAGCTCCCAAGTCTAGGGAGGGAGCTTGAGAGAGATGTAGAAGTAGAGGGTACCACACTTGGCGTGGCCAGCGTGGAGCTATGAGGATCATAGATCCTTGATCCCTCTGGAGCTTGAACAGAGTCTTGGGAATTAAAGGAATGGGTGGAAAGGCATACAGGAAGTCTTGATCCCAGTGAAGGAGGAAGGCATCCTTGGCCTGAACTCCCTGACACGGAATTCTGGAACAGAACCGGGGAAGTTTGGCATTCCACAGACTTGCAAAGAGGTCTATGTCCGGGGTTCCCCAGCACTCTTGAAAGATTCTGAGTACTTGGTCCATGTGCAGGGACCATTCGTGTGGAAGCAGAACTCGACTGAGTCTGCCTGCCCAAGAGTTTTGGATTCCTGGGAGGTATACGGCCAGGAGATGGATTTGATGCTCTCTGGCGAAGGCCCACAATCTTAAAGCTTCGTTGCAAAGTGACAGAGAGCCAGTTCCTCCTTGCTTGTTTATGTAAAACATGGCTACTTGATTGTCCGTATGAATGAGGACTGTCTTGTAGCTGAGAAGGGTATGGAAGACCTTGAGAGCTAGAAAAACTGCTCGGAGCTCCAAGTGGTTGATATGGAGATAGGTCTCCTGTGGCGACCAAGTGCCTTGAGTGGAGAGGTCTTGCAGATGAGCTCCCCAACCTGTTCGGGAGGCATCTGTTGTGAGGGTTGCCTGGGGCAACAACTGTTGGAAGGGGGACCCCAGCAACAGATTTTGGACTTCCACCACTAGAGAGACCAAAAGAGGCGCCTGGAGGTTGCTATTTTGTCTGACAGAGCCCCTGATGCTTGAGTCCACTGGGTGGACAAAGTCCATTGAGCTGCTCTCATGTGAAGGCGAGCATAGGGGACCACATGCACTGTGGATGCCATGTGGCCTAGCAGTTGCAGCATCTCCCGGGCAGTTAAATGGCTCTTTGACTGAATCTGGGAGGCTAACTGCACTAAGCGTAGGCAACGGGCCTGAGGAAGGTAGGCCCTTGCAGTGGTAGTATCCAACCAGGCCCCTATGAACTCTAGGGACTGAGTAGGGGTGAGCTGGGACTTTGGGAGATTTACCACAAGTCCCAGATACTGCAGAATGCGCCTTGTGCTGTCCAGGGAAGTCTGGGCCTCTGACTGGGATGGAGCTCGGATGAGCCAGTCGTCCAGGTATGGGAATACAAATATTCTCAGAGTGCGTAGAAATGCAGCTACTACTGCCATGCATTTGGTGAACACTCTTGGAGCAGAGGCCAGACCGAAAGGAAGCACCCTGCATTGGTAATGCTTTCCTTGGAAAAGAAAACGGAGGAACCTTCTGTGAGAAGGATGGATGAGGACATGTGTGTACGCATCCTTGATATCTAGAGAACAAAGCCAATCCTGACTCTGAAGGTATGGAAGGAGAGTACCCAGAGAAAGCATCTTGAATTTCTCCTTGTATAGGAATTTGTTCAATTCTCTGAGATCTAATATGGGTCTGTAGCCCCCTGTTTTCTTTGGGATGAGAAAATAGGGGGAGTAAAACCCTGACCCTTGTTGAAGAAGAGGTACTTCTTCTATTGCCCCTTCGGCAAGAAGGGTAGCCACCTCCTGACCTAGAAGGTCGAGAAGAGATGTTGGAGAATTGAAATGTCTCACCATGGTGTGAGGAGGAAGGTTTGAGAAATGAAGTTTGTAGCCCTCCCTTATGATGGAGAGGGTCCACTGCTCTGTTGTAATTTGCTCCCATCTGGGAGCAAAATGAGCTAAACTTCCTGGAATGGTGAGAGGCTCTGGCTGTTTTAGAGCCAGAAAGGCTAAGTTCTCTAGTATCAAGTCAAAAACCCTGAGGAGGTTGGGACTGCTGAGTTGCAGCAGCCCCTGTAGACTTAGGCCTGGTCTGTTTAGGTTGCTGACGCTTAGTAGCAAAGCGACCTGTAGATGATTGTTGGACAGAAGTAGAAGGGAATCTGCCCTTTTTGAAAAAAGACTTCTTGAAAGGTTTTTTCTTGGCAGGAATGGAGGTTGACTTCGAAAGTCTATCCAGAGCAGAATTTTCTGCATCCATTTGAGTGGCTTTTATTTGCCATTCTTTGCCAAACAGGTTTTCACCTGCACAGGGAAGATTTCCTAAGCCATCCTGGACCCAAGGTTCTAAATCAGAAGCTTGGAGCCAAGCAATTCTGCGAGCAGCTATGGCAATGGCCGAAGCTCTGCTGGCACCTTCAAAGGAGTCAAAAGCTGCACAGTTGGAAAACTTTGAAATATCTTGAGTATGCTTAAGCCAAATAAGGAATTCTTCCCTTTTATCCTCTGGAAGAAAAGGGAGGAAAGTGTGCAGTTTATCTGCAACTTCCTTTAGAAACATACCCATGTAAAGACTATAGGAGTTGATTCTGGCAATGAGCATACTGGCTTGGAAGATTTTCTTACCAAAAGCATCCAAGGTCCTGCATTCTCTTCCTGGAGGGGCAGAGGAGTGTCTTTTTGCACTCTTTATCCTTTTCATAGCTGACTGCACCACAATAGAATGGTGAGGAAGCTGTGTTTTATGAAAACCAGGACAAGGAGGGACACGGTACATAGTGTCCAATCTTCGAGAATGAGGAGAGATAGTGAGAGGAGTCTCCCATAAGTCAATCATGTGCTCATAAAGAATCTCATGAATTGGCAAGGTGACTGCCTCCTTAGGAGCCTTAGAATAACCTAAAATATCCAATTTTTTAGCTCTAGGCTCTGATTCAGAGGTTACTGAAATAGAAAGTCCTTTAGCCACTTCTCTTATGAAGTCTTGAAAGGACAAGTCCTCTGGAGGAGACATCCTTCTTTTTGGAGAAGAAGGCTCTTCAGGAAGGGCTATGGATACTTCAGGAGACTCCTCCGATGTATCAGAATCTTTAGAGGAATCAAAGTATCGCCTGTCAGGGTGTTCTTCCAAAGCTCGATACGCGTATCGAGCGGTATCGACATCGGGCGTCATCGGTACCGGTTTGGTACCACTGAGCATCCCTGGACAGGGAACCGCTGCAGTCGGCATCCTGGTTGATGTCGATGCAGTCGGTACCGGTACCGACACTGGTGCCGGTAACGGAGCCGATACCGACAACGGGGTTTGTTGTGGTATCAGCGGCGTCGCAGCTTGAATGAAGGCCGTGATAGCCTGCTGCATGGATATAACATTCTGATCCATCGACGCCATGAATGCCTGGAATTCGGTACCGGAAGGTTGCGCCGGTACCCCAGAGCATTCTAACAGGTGATCGGTCGAGGCCGTGCCATCGATGTCAACCTGTAACCCCATAGGAGGAGCTTTGGAAGCCGGAGCTTCCCGCCGGGGTTGTTTTGCCGGTGCGGAATCCTCGAGGGCAAGCCCGGAGGCATCTCGATGCTTGGAAGGAGATCTACCCTTCGAGGACCAGCTGGATTTATGTTTGGTTACCTGAGATCCATGGGAGGAAGTAGAGGCCCTGGAAGACGTCGATGCCACTGAAGCTGCATCAGAGGGAAACAGCACATGGAGCTTAGCTGCTCAGTTCTGTAAACCTCGTTTAGACATCAAGGAGCAGGACGGACAATCCAAAATGGAGTGGTCAGGACCCAAACATTTAAGACACCATTCATGGGTGTCGGTGACAGAAATAGTACCGCTACACTTAGTGCATTTTTTAAACCCAGAGGCTGGTTTTTCCATGAGGAAAATTTCTCGTTAGGCCTAAGGCCCAAAGAGGAAAAACACACTAAGAGAGGGAAAAATATGTTCGTTTTTTTGGGGGTTTTTTAAAGAAAAGAAAGACCGGCGGTACCGGTCCGATGTCGGTGAAGGCAGACGCGCGACCAAAGAAATAAAATTAAATAAAGAACTTCTTCAGCGGTGACAGGAACACGACCTGCTGGCTACGCGGAAAAGAAGAACTGAGGAGAGGCGGTTACGAAAGGCGGGAAGGCAGTGCGCAGGTGCTGTGAGATGCTCCCAAAAGCTTTCCTTTTTTGGGAAGCTGGGGAGCGTTCCCACGCAGGCTCCGCCAGTACCGACGTACCCATATGTGAAGACTCATTCCTGCTTGTTCCTGGAGATTGCATAGTTTTCTACTTAGAGCCCTCATTTTCACCTCATAAATAAAGATCCCAGAAGTTTCCCTGGCTAACAATGGTACCATGGGAAGTTTAACTTTCTGCCCCCTCCCCTCCTCTATTTTTCTTGAGCAGGCAGTTTTCTCCTGCTGTCTTGAACTTTCAGCTAAATCAGAACAAGCATTTGTTCACAACTATTCAGTAATGTTTCCCTTCTAATTTATCTCCTCCCTCATCTAGCCATCACAGTGATAGTCTGGGCTATGGGGGCCATGCACCAGGGCTCCTTCTGGAAACTTACTAACATGGTCCCAGACTCTAGTCACGAAGTATCATCATTAAGCAATAACCAAGATTCCCCCCTTCTCCTCTCTTCAGGGGCTTGCCTTGATGCAATTCCAGCCAAGCAGGGATACGGAAGTTCAAACCGGGGGACCTTTCCACATGGCAGCATTTAGAATTTGTAACACTACAAAATAAAAAATACACCTACCGGGATATATACTAAAATTGTGAATATAAGGAGATGTGATTAGTGGGAGGTGGTTTCTGAGAGTTTTGTTTTATAGATAATTGGGTACTGGGGGGGGGGGGGTTGAGTTATTGGGTGAAGAGTAGAGATTCTTTCAAAAAAGCCTTCTGCTTTGGAAGAGTTTCTTCAGCCTTCAAAGAAGTTTCCTCAGTATCTATAAGTTAAGCAAAAAGCAGTAGAAGTTCACTGCATGTGGTGTTTTGTTACCGAGGATGTCTCACTTGCTCTATTTTCAGGTGGAGAGGTGGCTGTCACCTTGGAGCATGGTGTTTTGAAATTGCTGGTTGTAGCATTTGGTGTTGCTTCTGTGGAAGTTGTTATACTACTAACAAAATAAGTTTGAATGAATTTGAGTACTGATGGTTGGTTGTTGGTGAAGAAATCTTCGACTGAGGTTTTTAGACCTATGATGGTATAGTATGGAACAACCCCTTCGGGCAAGTAATTTTCTTGCTGCACAGAGGGCGAAGTTGCTTTACTGAAGTCTTTTCTCCTCTTAAAATTGTGAACATAAGGAGATGTGATTAGTGGGGGGTTTCTGACAGTTTTGTTTTGTAGATAATTGAGTACTGGGTTGTTGGGGTTTTTTTTGAGTTATTAGCATTTATAATTTGCCATGTGAGCTATCAGGCCAGCAGCATCTGTTTCTTTTATACTTGCTGCCTTATTAAAAGGCATCTCACCATTGAGCTGTAAAGTTTAATTAATTTAAGAAGTGTGGATGTGCTTTCCCTCTCTCTAAGAGAACATGCCCAACTGTTTACTATAACCATTTTAGTTAAATAGTTATATATTCAATATTTACAATAATCTTAAATCAAAAGAAGCAGTTGCATTGAAAGTTTTCAGACTACAGGGAACTCCCAAAATATAGCTAGAAGTTTGATGCTGAAGCAAACAGGGGTGTCCTAGACGGAGCTGTGGTTTCCCCTGTAAACAAAGAGATGGGGAGGGGTGGCCTGCACAGAGCAGCAGGTGCACCTACTCTTGCCATCTTACTGGACAGACTAGATGGACCATACTGGTCTTTATCTGCCGTCATTTACTATGTTACTATGTTACTATTAATCTGCCAATCAAAGACTATAAAAGACATGGATTTACATTTCACATGATGGTAATAAGCATTACTGCATTCAAGTAAATTCTGATTTTTTTAAAACAGTTTCAAATACAGAAGATATTCGAGCAGCTTTTGTGTGGAACTGGAGAAAGGACCTAGGGCTTTTAACTCGCATACAGTCTTATATTAACCCAATTTAAAATTAAAACATAGTTCATTTACTAAAACATCTTTCTAGTCTTTATAACAAAATATCTTCACCCTCTGAAGTCTGTACAACAAATGGTACATCCACTAGATCTTTAACATTTTACAACTGGAAAATGGGAAACTTATTTTTCTTTTAAAAGTATTCCAAATACCTGCAATACAAGCCTAGATATTTCTATGTGTATTTATAAAAAGGAATGCTACCCATTTGTAAAAATATTAGTTCCTCCCAGGGATGTATATGGTCTATTTTAAACTTCATCTTCCAGCTTTTGTAGATCTTTCCTCATGTTAACCACTCCCTTGGAGAACTCGACTCTGTTGCAAATTTTCGTGTCATCTGCAAAAAGACAGACTTTTCCATTCAGTCTTTCAGCAGTATCACTCACAAACACATTGAACAGCACCGGGCCCAGGACCGAACCCTGGGGCACCCCGCTAATCATCCTCCTTTCATCCGAGTGAGCTCCATTACCATCACCTTCTATAGTCTTAGATAGTGCTGGGGAGGAGTCTGCTGTCTTGGTACATATCGGTACCAATGACATAGGAAAATGTGGTAGGGAGGTTCTGGAGGCTAAATTTAGACTTTTAGGTAGGAAGTTGAAATCCAGAACTTCCAGGGTAGCGTTCTCTGAAATGCTTCCCATTCCACGCGCAGGACCCAAAAGGCAGGCAGAGCTCCGGAATCTCAATGCGTGGATGAGACAATGGTGCAGAGATAAGGGGTTTGGATTTGTTAGGAACTGGGGAACATTCTGGGGAAAGGAGGGGCTCTTCCGAAGGGATGGGCCTCACCTTATCCGGGATGGAACCAGGCTGCTGGCATTAATCTTTAAAAAGGAGATAGAGCAGCTTTTAAACTAGATAATAGGGGAAAGCCGACAGTCACCCAAGAGCGCATGGTTCGGAAGAATGTATCCTTGAAGGATACTAGCAAAAGCAGAGAGTTTCCAAAAAAAGACTAAAGTAGCCCAAATGCCCTCGAGTACAGGGGCGGCCCAAGGGGGGGTGCAGGGCCATGTGCGGAGACTCAGTGCGGGGCCTCATTTGCATAAGTGGCCTTATTTGCATACATATTTGCATAATGTTACCATACACTAAATTTTAGTAAACATGTCTCTTAATGAGTGTATGGATAAAGAAAGACTAAAAGATTTCTACATTACTATAATCCAGTGCCAACCGCCAGGCACATTAGGAACTACTACAAACGCTGCCCATTTAGAACCCATAGCAAACCCGCCGTATCCTAACAGCATTACCAGGACTCACAAAGCACCATAACCCTACCTATCAAAAGGCAACACTGCAAATATTAAACCAATACATTTCAGAGAATACTGGGGAAAGAGAACAAGTGGCAATGTCATATAGGAATTACATAAACAAAATACGTCAGCTCAGTTACACATGCAGAACATAACCAAACAAGGAATCACAATTTAGAAACAGGAAGGCAATAATTTAACTGGGAACCCCAAAAGCCAAACTTGGAATGTCCAACACCACTGTAGAAATAAAACTATAAATTAATTTCCTCTTGTACCAAACAAAGCGCAGACGTTAATGATGCACATTTCTCAGAGCTTTCATATTCCAGTTAATAAATTCAAAATAAAGATATATCTTTCTACCTTTTGTGAATTTTTTTTCAGTTGCAATTGCTCCGACCACTTTCTTCTGGTTTCTTCATGTTTTCTGCTAACTCTCCAACGTCTGCTGTCCATTTGTCCTTTCTTCTCTCCTAGTTTTTTTTTCCATTCTCTCTACATCTGCTTTAACATACTAATCTTTCTCCTTTTGCTCTTTCCTCATTCCTATTTCATCCACACAAATTTTACCCCTCCATCCTCAATCCCCACTTACTCTCCCAATACCCGGCCAATTGTAGATTTTTCATCCCTCCCACACAAAATATTTTTCCCCTCTCCATTTTACTCTCCCAGCCCCATCCCATTGTAATCCTCCCCCAACATCAGCTCCCTTCTAGTTCCAGTCTCACCCAGCATCCATTCCCTTCTAGTCCCTGCATCAGCCCATTTCCAGTCCTAGCTCCCCCATCCATTTCCAGTCCGAGTCCCTTCATCAGCTCATTTCCAATCCTAGCCCCCCCCCCATCAGCCCATTTCTAGTCATTTCCTAGCCCCACCATCAGCCCATGTCAAATCCTAGCTCCCCTCCACTCAGCCCAATTGAAGTCCAAGCCCCCCCATGAGCCTACTTCCAGTTCTAGCCCCTCCATGAGTCCATTTCAATTCAAGCCCCCACCACAGCCCATTTCCAATCTTAGCTCCCCCCAACAGCCCATTTCCAGTCCTATCCTAGCTGCTCCATCAGCCCATTTTCAGTCCTAGCTCCCTTCCCTCACAGCCCATTTCCATTCCAAGCCCCCTCCCCATCAGCTATTTGCAGTTCAAGCCTCCCCTTCCACTCAGCCCATTTCCAGTCCTAGCAACCCCCCAACCCATTACCAGTCCTAGCCACCCATCAACCCACTTCCAGTCCTAACACCCCATCACCCCATTTTCAGTTTAAGCCCCCCCCATAACCCATTACCAGTCCTAACCCATCAGCCCACTTCCAGTCCTAACCCCATCAGCCCATTTCCAGTCAGCCCCCCATAGCCCATTATCAGTCCTAACCGCTCCATAGCCCATTACCAGTCCTAACCCCCCATCACCCCATTTCCAGACAGCCCCCATCAGCCCACAGCCCATTACCAGTCTTAACCCCCCCATAGCCCATTACCAGTCCTAACCCCCCCCCCAACAGCCCACAGCCCACCTCAAGTCAAGTCCTAACCCCCTTCATAGCCCATGTATGTATACTTGTAAATACATGGAATGTATACTTGTAAATACATGGAATGTATACTTGTAAATACTCTTGTAAATAGTTGCAGTAATGACGTCCCATGTTTTATTCCAAGTTCTCTGACCTTGTTCTCTGTAAAACCTAACAGTTTGTTATGGTATGTTGTTATATTGTGAACCGCGCTGATTCTGAATAGAGCGGTATATAAGAGCCTGTAATAATAATAATAATAATAATTACCAGTCCTAACCCCCCCCCCCCACATCGGCTCATGGAAAAATCAAAACAAAAAAAAAAGCTTGCTGCTGCCGCTGCCACCACAGCAGCAGCAGAATGGAGTGTCCCGCGGGGGTCCCCTCTGCCCGGCTGAGCTCCCGGCCAGGTTGAGCCCCTCTGCGCCGGCTTTCAGATACGCGAAGGGAGAGTGTCTCCCTCGCGTCTGTTAAGCCCACAGGGGCAGATGGTAAATTTCCCATCAGCCCCTGCTTCCCATCAGCCCCTGCGGGCTTAACAGAGACGCGAGGGAGACACTCTCCCTTCGCATATCTGAAAGCCGGCGCAGAGGGGCTCAGCCGGGTAGGGAGAGCTCAGCCGGGTAGGGAGAGCTCAGCCGGGCAGAGGGGGCCCCGCGGGACACTCCATTCTGCTGCTGCCGCGGCGGCAGCAGCCAGCTTTTTTTTTTTTAATTTCATTTTTAAAAAAGCAGAATGTTCTTTGCGCGGGGCCCCCTGAAATGCGGGGCCCTGTGCAAAAAACATTCTTGCTCAATGGACGGGCCGGCCCTGCTCGAGAATGGAGCAGACAAAGCTTAAAGATCCCAAATTACCCATGCCTACCAACAGCCAAATTAATATGAATAAAATATAGTCTCTAAAATGCTTGCATGAAAATGCTAGAAGTCTTAAAAATTAAGATGGGAGAGTTAGAATACATAGCACTAAATGAAAGGCTAGAGATGACTGTAATATCAGACACATGGTGGAAGGAGGACAACCTGTGGGACACTGTGATACCTGGGTAAAACTATATCGTAAAGATAGAGATGATCAAATTGGTGGAGGGGTTGCGCTCTATGTTAGAGAGGGCATTGAGTCAGAAAGGATTAAAGTTTTGCAGGAAATAAAATTTGCTGTAGAATCTCTATGTATTGAAATTTCATGTAAAAAGGGGAAGGCGATGGCAGTGGGGGGTGTACTATCGACCGCCTGGCCAGAATGAACAAATGGATGATGAAATGCTCAAAGAAATCAAGGAAGCTAACAAAAGTTATAGCGCAGTAATAATAATGGGTGATTTCAATTACTCCGGTATCGACTGGGTCAGTGTCACGGCCAGACATGCTAGGGAGATAAAGTTCCTAGATGAAATAAATAACTACTTCTTGGAGCAGCTGGTTCATGAACCGACCAGCCATATTAGACTTAGTCATTAGTGGAACACCAGATCTAGTGCAAGAGATAAGGGTGTTGGGGCCACTTGGCAATAGTGATCATAGCATGATCACATTTGATTTAATTAGTGGAGGAGGGATAGTAAGGAAATCCACAGTACTACCTTTTAACTTTTGAAAGGGAGACTATGATAAAGTGAGGAAAATAGTTAAGAAAAAACGAAAAGGAGCAGTTGCAAAGGTTAGAGACTTGCATCAAGCTTGGGTGTTGTTGAAAAATACTATCTTGGAAGCCCAGACCAGCTGTATTCCACGCTTTAAGAAAAGTGAAAGGAAGTCCAAAAAACTGCCAGCATGGTTTAAAGGTGAGCTCAGAGGCAGCTGTTGCCAAAAAAGCATCTTTCAGGAAATGGAAAAAAGAGCCAAAAGACGAAACCTGGAAACAGCACAAGCACTAGCAAGTCAAATGCAAGGCATTGATAAGGCAGACAAAGGGAGAATTTGAGAAGCAGCTTGCTGTGGAAGCAAAAACGTGAAATAAAGACTTTTTCAAGTACATTTGTAGCAAAAAACCTGTGAGAGACTCAGTTGGTCCATTAAATGATAGGGGGGTTAAAGGGGCACTAAGAGGCGACAAGGCGATAGCGGAGAGACTGAATTAATTCTTTGCTTCGGTCTTTACTGAGGAAGATGTAGGGATGTTACTCATGACTGAAGTGGTATTTAAAGGTGCGGAAGAATTGAAGGAAATATCTGGGAATTTTCTGAAGGGAATTCTTTCTATTAAAGCTATTTAATCTGTGAACCCACTATTTTTTGTTAAATTAGTCAGGGCCTAGTAGCAGCAGTCTAAGTTTAAATTTAAAACACAGAGGAGAACTTTCTGGTTACATTTCAAATCCAGCAGAGAGCTTGTAGTTTAAATTTCATAATAAGTTAGAGCCTAGCAACAGCAAAGAGCTATAATTTAAATCAAATAAGAATATAGCTTACCTCAGCAGCACCGGACAGGGTACTGTGTAGCAGCCCACTTTTAACAGCTAACCCCAAATTATTAGGGTCAAAAGATATGAAGAGCTGAGTAGCTCTTGTGTGCCCTTGCGTACGGTCAAGGTAGAAGGATAAGGCCCTCCTACAGTCCAGGGTATGCAGAACTGCTTCAGCATGGCTTGCATGAGGCCTAGGGAAGAATGTTGGAAGAACCACCTCCTGGTTGAGGTGGAAAGAGGAGACAACTTTAGGGAGGAACTTAGGATGAGTCCTGAGGACTACCCTGTTCCTATAGGTTCTGGTGTAAGGCCTGTCACAGACCAGGGCCTGAAGCTCACTCACTCGCCTGGCCGAGGTTAGGGCTATCAGGAAGAGAGTCTTCCAGGACAGGAAGCGGAGAGGACAAGTAGCCATTGGCTCAAAAGGTGGGCAAGTCAATTGTTGCAAGACCACATTCAACTCCCACTAAGAAGCAGGACAGATTGGAGGCTTGAGCAAGAGCAAGCCTCTGAGAAAGCGGGACACCAAAGGGTGAACCGACAGAGAATGTCCTTCCACCAGTGAGTGGTGAGCTGCTAGAGCTGAGAGGTGGACCCGAACAGAATTAGACTTAAGTCCCTGATTTGATAAGTGCAGTAAGTACTGAAGCACTACTGGTACAGTACAGGAGAAGGAATCCTCTGTACGTAGCTGACACCACACAGAAAACCTTTTCCATTTGAGAGCATAGGTTTTTCTAGTGGACTGTTTCCTAGAGGCTAGGAGAACCTCTTCAACTTCCTGAGGTAGGCCCCAGGGAGCCAAAACTACCCTTGCAGCCTCCATGCTATCAAATTGAGAGCTTTGAGGTTGGGGTGCAGCAGAGAACCCTGATCCTGAGAGAGAAGGTCGGGTTGGAACCCTAGAGGCAGTGGGGGATCCACTGCAAGCTGTAGCAAAAGTGGAAACCAAGGCTGTCTCGGCCACCTGGGAGCCACCAGCAGAACCAAGTAGCCTAGTGGTTGGGGCAAGGTACTTCAGGCCGGAAGGTCGGGGGTTCAAATCCCACTAGAGGACAGCAACCTTGGGCTGGAAGGACTGGGGTTTCTAGTCCCACAGGTGCTCCTTGTGGTCTTGGGCAAGCCACTTAACCCTCCATAGCCCATGTTCCCTGTAAAATAGTTTTCTCCAAGTTATAATACCCTGTTCAATGTAATTTCAGTTTGTTCAATGTAAACCGCACTGATGCAGAATAGCGCGGTATATAAGAGAATGTAAATAAATAATAATAATAATAATAAATAAGGTGCTAATTTGGTTTGCTCTCCCAAAGCTTTGGTGGTTTTTATAATACAAGCGTGCTTGCTTCCTTCTCATGTCTTTGTGTGTGGATATCCGTTACCCAAGAGCCCTGGTGAATTAAAGGTGAGGGGAGGTGCAGCGTACACTTTCAGTTGGTGCCTTGCCGGAAACGGATCTCTGCATTCCAGGAAAGGACAGAAGGTGCCAAAAGATTTGTGATGCTTTCCTAACAGGGGCTCTACAGATCAACCAACAGTAAGGATTTCAGGGTTTATTTTATTATATTAAATTGCTAGCTCTCTGACTGGGAGCTCTTAAAAGGGTTTTTTGTATATTTTTAAAGCAAGGTTACTTTCTTTTTGGTGCTTTAGTGGAACTTTCTTTGAGCACAGTAGGTTGCTGAACTCTAGTAACCTCCTTAGTTTTGGAAACTGCTAACACCTAATCAGGTGTTAGTTCCCTCCCAACCCACCCCGACTCCCACCCACCGCTAGTGAGCAGTCTTGCTTTATAGGGCACATCCCCATTTAACAAATCACAGAGAATTGGACCAGAACATTTTGAATATAATTAAAGAGATCTAACTGCTTTTTCTTTGAAAGGACAGCTGGGAAACCGGCAGGTACTTGCTAGATCTCTCTCTTTTGCTTTAACAGATACCTAAGTGCCACGAACAGAACAATGGCTGGGGAAAATCGTATCGCTAAAGCTGTTGCCCCATTACAGCTTCTGCCTCAGTCCAGAGGTCCTAATGCCAGTTGAAGGACCGGTTCCATGTGCAGGGTGCCTGCATGCTGAAGCTCTGAGTAAACAAGTGGAGGAACTCAGAGGAGGTGGCAAGGCTGAGGAGCATTCAAGACAATTAGAAGTACATTGATGAGATGCTTCTTGCAGCAACCAAGCTCTCCAGCAGAGGGGAAGATGGGTGCCAACAGAATGTCGATGGCTGGACACAAGTCACCAGGGCCTGCAAAATCACCAATCCAACTTCTCCAGCCCTTGAATTGAAGAACCATTATGCAGCCCTGGAAGTGGAGGAGGTGAAAGCTTCCCTGGAAAGGGAAGAACCAGAGCTCAAGTACCCCAAAGTTGCAGAATCAGTGACCAGAAGGAAACGAAGGATAGTGGTGGTTGGAGACTCTCTTCTGAGGAGTACTGAGGCGTCCATCTGCCGACCAGACTTGATGTCCAGAGAGGTATGCTGTCTGCCTGGTGCCAAAATCCAAGATGTTACGAAGAGTTTGCCAAGACTCATCAAGTCCATTATTACCCAATGTTGCTAATCCATGTTGGAACAAATGATACTGCCAGGTATACCTCGGAATGTATCAAAAGTGACTTCATGGCTCTGGGACAGAGGGTGAAGCAGTTAGGTGCACAGGTGGTGTCCGCTTCAATCCTCCCTGTTGAGGGTAAAGCACAGGGCAGAGAGGCTCGCATCCTGGAGATGAATGCATGGCTGTGTGGATGGTGTCGTCGAGAGCGTTTGGGTTTCCTAGACCATGGGATGCTGTTCCAAGGGTTGCAGAGCAGAGATGGCATCCATCTGTCCAAGAAAGGTCAACGCGTCTTCGGTAGTAGACTGGCTAATCTACTGAAGAGGGCTTTAAACTAGATTCGTTGGGGATGGGTGAAGAAAGCCCCCAGGTAGGTGAAAGCCCCCAGGTAGGTGATACATTAAATACCTTTATAGAAATGGGTAACAGGGGTAACATATGGAGAGCAGTATGTATAAATGCCAGTAGCATGGGAAATAAGATCCCTGATGTTGAAGCTTTGGTGGGAGTGGCTGACTTGGATTTAGTGGCAGTTACAGAAACATGGTTCACAGAAAACCATGATTGGGATGTAACTATACCTGGCTATACTTTATTCAGAAAGGACAGGGTAGGAAGAAGGGGAGAAGGAGTGGCACTATATTTAAAAACTACTATTAAAGCTTTGGAATTACAGAGCTTAAAAGGGAGAGAGGAGGCATTGTGGGTTAAATTATTAAGAGGGAAAGAGAAATCTATTTGCATTGGTGTGATATACAGACCTCCCTCACAAGAGGAAGAGGTGGACAGAGTTAATTGAAGACATATGCAGCATTGCTAGGAAAGGGGAAGTGCTACTGATAGGAGATTTCAATATGCCAGATGTTGATTGGCACATTCCTGCTGCAGTATCATCTAGAAGTAAGGAGATCCTGGATTCTCTACAGGGAGAACTATTCAGGCAATTGGTAAAGACCCCACACGTGAAAGGGCCATACTGGACTTGGTGCTTACCAATGGCGAAAGTGTTGCTGATGTTGTAGTGGGAGATCATTTTGCATCCAGCGATCACCAGATGGTGTGGTTCAGTATTAGGACTAGGGCTGTTAGAATCCATTCAAAGGTGAGGATCTTAGACTTTAGGAAGACTAACTCTGCGAAGATGGGCCAATACCTCAGGGAGTCGTTAGTGGGATAGAAACAGCTGGGGGATGTAGAAAAACAGTGGGCAAAACTGAAAGGGGATATTTTAAGGGCAACCAACCTTTTTGTTTAAATGGTAAATAAACGTAAAAGGAAAAGGAGACCGCTATGGCTTTCAAAAGAAGTAGCTGAAAAGGTGAAGAAAAAGAGGAAGGCCTTCATGAAATACAAGAGATCACAGAGAGAGGAAGACAGGCATCTGTATTTGGAAAAACTTAGAGAAGCTAGCAAAGTAGTCAAGAAGGCAAAGATTCAAAAGGAGGAGGAAATAGCCAATGCAATAAAATGGGGAGATAAGACATTTTTCAGATTTATTAGTGAAAAGAGGAAGGGCAAAAGTGGTATTGTCAGACTCAAGGGTGCAGGGGAGGAATATGTAGAAGCTGATAAGGATAAAGCGGAATTGCTTAACAAATATTTTTGTTCTGTGTTCACAGATGAAGAACCAGGAGCAGGACCTCAGAAAACACCCACAAATAGGAACAGAAGCGAGGGACATCTTGAACAATTTTCAGACGACTGTGTTCGTGAGAAACTAGCTCAACTTAAAGTAGACAAAGCGATGGGACCGGATGGGATAAACCCTAGAATACTGAGGGAACTTGGGGACGTTCTAGCAGCTCCACTGACTGACCTTTTCAATGCCTCATTGGAGTCGGGAGTGGTGCCAAAGGACTGGAGAGAGGCTCATGTGGTGCCTTTACACAAAAGCGGAAGTAAGGATGTGGTTGAAAACTACAGGCCGGTTACTTTAACTTCGGTGGTGAGTAAATTATTGGAAACGCTGCTGTAAGAGAAAATAGTGAGGATTCTGGAGTCCAGCGGATTACAGGATCCGAGGCAGCATGGATTCACCAGAGGCAGGTCTTATCAGACAAATCTGATTGATTTCTTTGACTGGGTGACCAGGGAGTTGGACCGAGGGAGAGCCCTAGATGTGGTGTATTTAGATTTCAGTAAAGCCTTTGACACTGTTCCTCACAGGCGACTTATAAACAAACTGAGCACACCCTAGGGATGGACCCTAATGTTACTGCTTGGGTTAGAAATTGGTTGGGTGGGAGGCGACAGAGTACAAGTAAATGGAGCTCACTCTAAGGAGAAGGATGTTACCAGTGGTGTGCCCCAGGGATCTGTCCTTGGTCTGATTCTTTTTAACATCTTTGTTAGTGATATAGCGGAAGGGCTGTCGGGTAAGGTTTACCTTTTTGCGGATGATACCAAAATCTGCAATATTGTAGACACCCAGGAAGGGGTAGATCACATGAGGAGGGATCTAGCTAAGCTTGAAGAATGGCCTTGAATTTGGCAGCTGGGCTTTAATGTTAAAAAATGTAAGGTCATTCATTTGGGCTGCAGCAATCCAAGGAGCAATATTGTATAGGGGGTGAAGTACTTTTGTCCACTAAAGAAGAGCAGGACCTAGGCGTGGTTGTTTCTGATGATCTTAAAGTAACTAAACAGAAAAGGCGACGGCAAAAGCTAAAAGGATGCTTGGGTGCATACAGAGAGGAATGACTAGCAGAAAAAAGGAGGTGATAATGCCTCTGTATAAGTCTTTGGTGCGACCTCATTTGGAGTATAGTGTGCAATTCTGGAGACCGCACCTTCAAAAGGATGTGAACAGGATGGAGTCGGTGCAAAGGGTGGCTACTAAAATGATTAGTGGTCTTCATTATAAAGCATATGAGGACAGACTGAAGGATCTTAATATGTACACCTTAGAGGAAAGGCGGGATAGAGGTGATATGATTGAGATATTTAAATACCTCCATGACATAAATGTTCAGGGAGAGAGCCTCTTTCAATTGAAAGCAAGTTCTGCTACGAGGGGACATGGGATGAGGGTAAAGGGGAATAGATTCAGGAGTGATATGCGGAAATATTTCTTTACGGAAAGAGTAGTGGATCCATGGAATAGTCTCCCAGTGGAGGTGGTAGAGATGAGGACAGTAACTGAATTCAAAAAAGCATGGGACAAACACAGAGGATCTCTAAAGGTAAAAAGGGGACTGTTGTAGTTGTTGATATGGAAGGACAAACTAGATAGGCCATGTGGTCTTTTTCTGTCATCATATTTCTATGTTTCTATGAGTATTACCCGTGATGGGTAATCTGTTAAGTAGACAGGCTCTGTCTCAGATGCGTGAATGGCATGACAGAGCTATGGCTTTAGCGTTTAAGAAAGGTAGCCCTTCTTTTTGTATGCTATTGTATGTATGAGAAGCATGGTGATGTAGCCATCGATTCCGTAGCACATTGGGTTTCAGTGACTAGAGGTAATGAGAATTTGCAGTTTCCTCTGGAGGAAACTTTCTCTGTAGATAAGGTCCATTACCTGAGATATGAGTTTGCGGTTAAAGGTAAACCGTGCAATAGTCATGAATGGATTGTGCTTACATGGTGGGAACGGATAGTACATGAAGAAAAACATAGGAATGAAGTTCAAGATTTGAAACAAAAGTTGTTTGTGCTAGGAAATGTAACTAATGACCAGCTGAGCGAGTGTAAGTCACTCGTGCAGCAGAACTAAGAGAAGAAATACTTGAAGAGAAACAGAAGTTAAGGGGAGTAGAATTGTGTATTTTGGATATTTGTAATAAGAATTGAGAGCACGCCTGGACAGAGAAACAGAAAGTGTTGTACATGTAATAGGGACCTTAAGAGTGGCAATAGGTCATAGTGTTACTGTTGCTAAAGAATTAAGAGTTACTGACGAACTTATTGATAGAACTGAGAGAGATTTGGACAGACATTATGAAACCTATAAAGAGGAGCATGATGGATTATATCATGATCTAGGCTCTATTCAGGAAGCTATACACCAGCAAAATAACTCACGTTCTAGCACAGTTAAATCTGAAACAGCTGAGGGAAATGAAATTGTGCTTACTTATCCTTTCCGTTTGTATCCAGCGAGCTTGACAGGTTCTATGACTGTGCCTGCAAATTGGAGCCCTAAAGAAGTGTTTGATTTGGCTAAAACATTTCCTAATTACAGGGATAACACTTGTAGATTTGTGTCCATACGGTCTCAATTAACTTGGGCAGATCTAGATAATTTGTTTAGGACTGTTTTTTAATCCAGTTTATTTTCATCCAATCCATGTGGATAACTGGCAGTGGCCACTCACAGACCCTGTGATAGATTTTCAAGAGAAGACTCAAAGAGATAATTTTGTTTTGAGTAGAGAAAAATTGTTAGAATCTATTAAAGTAGTATGTAAGCCTGTAAAGGACTGGTCGAGAGTAACATCTTTAAGGCAGGATAGGGGTGAAAAGGTTACAGATTTTCACACTAGGTGTATGCTAGCTTTTAAGGACTATTCTGCTAAGGCAGAATAAACACTTTCAGGATTCCCTAATATTTTTGTAAACGTCTTGCATCTAAGAATAAAAGAAATTTTGAAGACTTCAATAATAGATTGGCCAGCTAGAACAGCAAATGCAAGTCTGGAAGGTGCTTGATACAGTGAATTGAAATTTATCAAGGAACAGCAAGAAGAGCAAACAAAGATAGATGCGAAAAAAGATTAAACTGCTCAATTTACAGATTGCTTCTATGCAGCCACCCATGGGCAGGGGTTGGAGTAAAGCCAGAGGGAGAGAAGATTATGTGAATTCCTAGCAAGGACATGGATAGTCAAAAGGAATGCGTGAGTTAGAAGCTAAGCTGGAAGGATCTAATTTGAAGTTTATTATTGATACTGGAGCTATTATTTCAGCACTGCGTTTACAAGATTTTTGCCTGCCATTTATCACGCTCAGCTAGCTCAAGCACTGATAGTACACTGTGAAGACATTGAAGGTAAGATAATTCCTCATCGTAAACTTGAATTTTTACCTTTGCAGATTGGAGAGACCGTGTATCCTACTAACTTTCTTGTGGGAGACACTTTACCAGTAAATCTTTTAGGTCGGGACTTTTTAACTTCACACCGTGCTACTCTATCCTTGATGAGTGGAAAGTTGTTTTTCCAGCTTTATTCTCTCTCTGAAGTGCCATCCCCTGCAGATGCCAGTACCATTCAGCCTGCTCTTGCAGAACCTTTCTACCCTGTGGGCAGTGGCAGGATCCAATGTCAGATCCCTTTCCATTCCGCCTGTGAAGATCGCTGTGAAATCTGGAACCCAGCTTCCCAGACTCAAGCAGTATCCACTACCAGCAGCTGCCATTGATGGAATTCGTCCTGTGATTGAAGATCTTTAGAAACAAGGTGTCATCTATTCTACAACTTCACCATGTAATACTCCAATTCCTCCTGTGCTAAAGGCTGATGGCAAGACTTATAGAATTGTGCAAGTCCTGCGAGCAGTAAATAATGTGATTTTGCCAATTTTTCCCTTGGTACCTAATCCACATGATATCTTGACACAGATACCTTCAGGGACTACTTGGTTCTCTGTTGTGGATTTGAGTTCTGCTTACTTTTCAGTGAGAATTAGCAAAGAAAATCAATTTTTAATTGCTTTCCAATTTGACAACAATATACTTGGAAGGGTACACTGATAGTCCTACATATTTTGTGTAGGCCCTAAGAACTGCACTGCTTGATGTAAGGCTCTACCATTCCTCTTTAGTTCAGTATGTTGATGATTTGCTTTTATGTTCATCAAATTATGAGATTTGTTTGTCAAATTCCTTGTCTTTGTCATCTCACATTGCTGATTTAGGATTGAAAGTCAATTTGTCAAAACTGCAATTTGTATCTCAAAATGTTACTTTCCTGGGTGTTGTCCTAACACCATCTGGTCGTGCAATTACCTCTGCTAGATTGAAACCTATTATTTCATTGCCTTTCCCAGCAACACCAGTATTACTGCGCAGGTTCCTGGATCTGTTAATCTTTTGTAAACAATGGCTAGCAAATTTCTCAGATTGCCAGATTATTCTCTGCCATTCAAACTGAATGTGGCTATTTCCGATTCCTCTGCTACTTGCGTGCTTTTACAAGCCTTCCTGACTGGTCACAAGCCAGTAGGCTATTTCTCAAAGCGATTTGATTCAGTGACTTTGGGACTCCCACCATGTCCACGTAGTTTGGTAGCAGTGGCTTTTGCAATTGAAATTACTGATTTTCTAGTTTTCTCAGGCTCATGTCACAGTATATACTACATCAATATGCAAACCCTTCAACACTTCTAGCTCCATTGACAGATCTTGTGGAGGATGATGGGTCTCATGATTGTTTTCCAACCATTTTGCAGACCAAGAAGCACAGCAAGCTGCCCTTCGAGCATCAGTGTCACTAACATTATTGTTCTTAACACCATCTAACATGACTTTGTTTTCCCTTTCATCTCTCTTACAGCACTGTCAAGATACTCCCTTTGGAACAGACTCTGTGGACTTTGTGGGGTGCGACCTATGATGCACAGGGCTACTGGAAAAAGGATCATTTGCTCATTTGCCCTGACAGCCTATTGTTTCCACTTGCCCTGTTACTGCATCATAAGCTTCACCTGTCCACTGTGGCTATGAATCATGCCTTTTCGGTTCTCCGGTATCACCTGAAGTTTTTTTTCTGTGGCACAGCTTGTCTGCACTGTTTCAAGGCTGTCAGATTAGGGTCAGTTATAAGGGTTTCTGCCACCCTTCCCACCCTTTTTGATTTTGCAGCTTGATTTTATAGACCTGTCCTGTGCCAGAGGGGGGGAAATGGTATTTGTTATTGATCACTTGTCTTTTCTCCGGATGGGTAGAAGCTTATCCCCTACCAGAGTCTCCATCAAATTACTGCTCACTCAGTTTATTCCTGTTTTGTTCTTTCTTCTGATCAGGGTCCAGCCTTTGTTGCGAGTGTCTGGGAGGGTATTGAACAATGGTTTGGTATTAAAAGACAACTGCACACTCCTTATCCGCAAAGCTCTGGCCAAGTGGAACGGATGAATAGGACACTCAAAGGTCACTTACGCACTCTGACACAGGATTGGGCTACAGATTGGACAGAAGCCCTGCCTTTTGCCCTTATGGCAGTGCGTAATTCCCCCCAGCGTGCTCGAGGAGTCCTGACACCGTACGAAATAGTTACTGGACGTCCAGCTACTTCTCCACATGAAATGACAGTAATCCCAGATCCTCAACTGTTGCGCAGCGATATTTTGACTTATTGCTCATGATTGCACTCAGTCTTTTTTTTTATATTATTTATTTATGCAATTTTTACAAAACAACAAGAAATATATAATTCCTTGCAAGAAAATCGAGTAAATGTCAGCAAATTTCTAATCACACCTACATATAATTAAGATAATAATTCAAACATTACTCCAAATAGTCCACATAATGTGGGAAAGAAGCAAAATAAATACTTCCAGAGGCACTTTGAAAGCAAGTACAAAATAACATATTCAATAAGAAAATCAAAAGTCACGGAGGACCCAAGAACTACAATTCCTTAAGAGAACAATTTCAGATGATATCTTTATTCTGGCGACACAGATCAGTTGGATCAGAAAAAACATGCTTAACATTCTTAATTATTACCAAACATCAAAACGGAAACCTAAGGAAAAAGGATCCCCCTAGCTGAGTCACACCTGCCTTATGCAAAAGAAACTGTTCCTTCCGCTTCTGGGTTTCTTTAGTTAAATCAGGGAACATGGATATTGTTAAGCCCATAAAGGTTTCTAAACGTTTTTTAAAGAACAGCTTCAAAAGCCAATCCTTATCTGAAATTAATGCACATTGAACTAGCAACGTTGAAGCAACACAAGTTTCCCCCCCAACATCAGAAATCATACCAGAAACATCCAGAGCTTCAAAATTAACTTCAGATACTACTACTGGATCCCCAGCATTTTTCTTGGCTAAAGGCAGATAATATACTTTTGCCAAAGGAGGAATCAAAACCTCAGGGACTTAAGATTTCCAACATATATCTCTTAAACATATCCAGAGCAATAACACCCGATACGCGAGGGAAATTCAGAACTAGTAGATTTGCAGCCCTGGAAGCATTTTCCAACACTTCTAGTTTATATTTAAGCGACCCGTTTTCCTTAATCAAAGACGAAGAAACAGCAGAAACATTGTCCAGCTGAGATCCTAGATTATGAATCTGATTCTTCAACTGTTCATTGGAAGACATTATAATATCGATATTAGCAGCATTCTTCTGGATAGCAGCATCGTGATCGTGAACTTGAGAGGCCAAAACCGTAGTTTGTGAGATAATCGCTGAAGATAAGGTGGCAATAGCATCCCATATGGACTCCAACGTAAAAGTCTTGGGTCGAAGGAGAAGAGGAGAATCTGACAAATCAGGCGTCAAGACAAGCAAAGGGGACCCTTCACCCTGCATGGGAAGGGCCGACAGAACTTCCGCCGCTCCAACCTCACCCAAAGTCTCCCCGGAACTACCGGGGCTCTGTGGAACCACTCAATCAGCTGACACCCTCTCTGCACTCGGGGCTCCCTTCCTAGAAGACACCGAAGCTGTCGTAGCTGAGGTGAGGTCCATTGCAGCTGGGTGTGGCGGCGGCGTTCTCTGTACAGGGGAGAGAGATGTCTCAGAGTCCGACAGAAGAGCCCGGGCCTCCCCACCAGGCGCAACCAAGCCGGCTCGAATCCCCTGCTTTTTTCCCTCGGGTAAGTGTACAAAGTGGTCCATGGGACCTAAAGTGGATGGTCGGGCTCAGAGAAAATAGCCCGCAACTTTCCTTTTCGCTTAGGCATTCAAACTAGAGAAACGCTCCGCAGCCATCTTGGAAAACAGCTCCTCCCCCCCAACTCCACCCCGATTGCACTCAGTCTTGTCTGTTTCCCCTTTTATTGCAGGTGAATCCTCAGCAAGATACTCTTTCAGGGTCATCACATCCAGACTTGAAGCCAGGGGACTTGGTCCTGATTAAGAACTTGCATCCAAAGACACTTTTGGCTCCCAAGTTCCTAGGTCCAATCCGTGTGCTCCTGGTGGGATACTCAGCTTGTACAGGGGAAGGACAATCTCGTTGGATTCATCTTTCCCAGTGTAAAAAGGCTCCTTCACAGGATCCAGAAGGCAGTTCCCTGCATCTGTAAATCAAGAGAGGTGTCTTCTGTTGTTGCAACGCAGAGACTCATTCAGACTTGGACAACAGTGATATTGCAGAAAAGACTTTTGAATGAAGTAATTATGTAAGAGACCTTTTCCAGGATCTATACTGTTAATTAGGTTGATAAAATTAGTTCGAGTTACTGCTTTGCTGATATATAAACAATAACCTTTTGGCACTTAACCTCTACTTCGTGAAGAGATTGGGAGTTGGGGGTGGTTATATTTATAGTGTTTATCTTCATTGTACTAAGGAGGATAGTTGTGTTTTCATTTTTCTCAGAACATTTATTTTTGGAGTAATTTATAGTGATAGAAGGATTTTTGATAGTAAATGGATTAGGGTAGTCTGATGTGATGGGATGTGTTGCTTTGATGAATATGGAAAGGAGACTAGATTTATGATGGATTTTGCAGTGTTAATATATTTGAAAAGCTAGTGGTTTTTTTCTGTTTAAGTTGTACTGTAGCATGGAATGGATTTTCTGAGATGATGGATTGGGATTGGAATGTATTTTACACTGAAGTAAGAACCTTAAAAGCAGACAGTACAGATAACAAGCCTGGCAGCGTTTTGTGTGTTTACTGCACACAGTATCTTTAGTGAAAGATACTGTGTGCAGTTATCTGGCGAGAAGACCTTGACTGCAAGTTTTGTTAGAGAAGTTTCATTTAAACATATAGTTTATAGTTAAAGTACAGCCTGAATGTTGCAAATTCTTTTCTGTTTCCCTGTGAATATATAATAGGAACAAATTCTGATTCCAATTGGCAGCAGAATTATTGAGAAATAAATATACATGATCATAATTTTATGATGTTTAAGATAATTTGGATTTTAAAAGTGTGGAGGAAGAAAGCATAGTTACTCACCTGTAACAGGTGATCTCTGGGAACAGCAGGAATTTAGTCTTCACATATGGGTATCGTCGGAACCGACGGAGCCTGCGCGGGAACGCTCCCCAGCGTCCAATTAGAAAGCTTTTGGGAGCATCCCACAGTGCCTGCGTGCTGCCTTCCCGCCTTTCCCAACTGCCTCTCTCCTGTTCTTCGTTTTCCGCGGAACGAGCAGGTTGTTCCTGTCACTCCAGTTGAGTTTTAAAGCTAAGAGAGAGAGGGAGAGAAAAGAAAAGAGATACACAACTCCTAGGTGAGGTTGGTGGGTTGTGAAGACTAAATTCCTGCTGTTCCTGGAGATCACCTGTTACAGGTGAGTAACTATGCTATCTCCAGGAACAAGCAGGAATGTAGTCTTCACATATGGGTACTCCCTAGCTACAGATGCCAGGGAGAGACCCCAGAAGTTGTGTGCCCGTGTGAAAGGGCTCCACTTCCCCCTATGGATCTCTGGCATCCTACCGGGAAAGGTGGGTAGGAGTTGATTAAGTATGGAACAGGTGCTGTAGAACAGCCTGACCAAACAAGGCATCCCGGCGGGAGTCCTTATCTAAGCAGTAATGGCTGTGAAGGTATTTATTTATTTACATTCTCTTATATACCGCGCTATTCTGCATCAGTGCGGTTTACTTTGAACAAACTGAAATTACATTAAACAGGGCATTATAACTTGGAGATAACTATTTTACAGGGAACATGGGCTATGGAGGGTTAAGTGGCTTGCCCAAGACCACAAGGAGCACCTGTGGGACTAGAAACCCCAGTCCTTCCAGCCCAAAGTTGCTGTCCTCTAGTGGGATTTGAACCCCCAACCTTCCGGCCTGAAGTACCTTGCCCCAACCACTAGGCCACTCCTCCACTCTTAGAACCGAGTATGAACCGAGGCCCAAGTAGCTGCTTGACAGATGTCATCAATAGACACAGAGTGCAGATGAGCCATTAAGGCTGCCATGGCTTTCACATTGTGAGCTGTGACATGGCCTTCCAGAGAAAGGTTCTTACTCTGATAGGCAAAAGAAATACTGTGCAATCCAGTTGGATATGTTCTCTTGGAGACTGGAAGTCCCAAAAGAGAAGGATCAAAAGCAACAAAGAGTTGAGAAGACTTTCTATGTTGCTGTGTCCTTTGTAAGTAAAAGGCAAGTGCTTTAAAGGTGCGGAAGAATTGAAGGAAATATCGATACATCGGGAAGATGTCTTACAACTATTAGATAAACTGAAGAGTAGCAAATCACCTGGGCCGGATGGTATACATCCAAGGGTGTTGAAAGAACTGAAATATGAGATTGCAGACCTGCTAATTAGTAATATGTGAACTATCATTAAAATCAACTCTAATACCTGAAGATTGGAGGATCGCCAATGTAACAGCAATTTTTAAAAAGGGTTCCAGGGGTGATCCGGGAAACTACAGACCGGTGAGCTTAACGTCAGTACCGGGAAAAATGGTAGAAACCATCATAAAGAATAAAATTACTCAGCATGTAGATAGTCACGACCTAATGGGAGACAGCCAACATGGCTTTAGACAAGGAAGATCTTGTCTTACTAATTTGTTATGTTTTTTTGAAGGAGTGAATAAACAGGAGAACAAAGGTGAGTCGGTTGATATTGTGTATCTGGACTTTCAGAAAGCCTTTGACAAGGTCCCTCATCAGAGACTTTTGGCAAAACTAAAGAGTCATGGGATAGGAGGCAGTGTACTATTGTGGATCAGGAACTGGTTAAAAGATAGAAAGCAGAGGGTAGGGCTAAATGGCCAATTTTCCCAATGGAGAAAGGTGAATAGTGGTGTACCCCAGGGATCTGTGCTGGGTCCGCTGCTTTTTGACATATTCATAAATGACCTGGAAAGTGGAATAACGAGTGAGGTTATCAAATTTGCAGATGACACAAAACTATTTAAAGTTGTTAAAACCCAAGAGGATTGTGAAAAATTGCAAGAGGATCTTGATAAATTGGAAGACTGGGCATCAAAATGGCAGATAAAATTTAATGTGGATAAGTGCAAGGTTATGCACCTAGGGAAGAACAACCCAAACTATGGTTACACAATGCAAGGTTCCACATTAGGAACCACCACCCAGGAAAAAGATTTAGGCGTCATTGTGGATACCATGTTAAAACCCTGGGCCCAGTGTGCAGCGGCAGCCAAGAGAGCAAATAGAATGCTAGGTATGATAAGGAAAGGAATGGAAAATAAAACAAAAGATATTATAATGCCTCTATATCGTTCCATGGTGAGACCGCACCTTGAATATTGTGTGCAATTCTGGTCGCCGTATCTTAAAAAGGATATAGCGATTTTAGAAAAGGTTCAGAGAAGAGCCACCAAAATGGTAAAGGGGATGGAAGGATACTCCTATGAAGAAAGGCTAAAAAGGTTAGGGCTCTTTAACCTGGAAAAGAGACGGCTGAGGGGAGATATGATAGAAGTCTATAAATTAATGAACGGAGTGGAACGGGTAAACGTAGATCGATTGTTTACGTTATCAGAATATAGAAAGACTAGGGGACATGCAATGAAGCTACAGGGTAAACTATTTAAGACTAATAAAAGAAAATATTTTTTCACTCAACGTGTAATCAAACTCTGGAATTTGTTACCGGAGGATGTAGTAAAGGCTGTTAGTGTAGCTGGGTTTAAAAAAGGTTTGAACAAGTTCCTGGAGGAAAGGTCCATAAACCATTATTAAGAAGTGACCGAAGATATCAATGCTTGACCCAGTACAAGCACTTTGGAACTTGTGTCTCTTGGGGAAACTGCTAGGTACATATGACCTAGATTGGCCACTGTTGGAAACAGAATACTGGGCTTGATGGACCTTGGTCTGACCCAGTATGGCATATCTTATGTTCTTATGTTATCTTTTACAGTCCAAAGTAAGAAGATTCCTTTCTGCATTTGAAGCATGAGGCCTTGGAAAAAATACAGGCAGGTAAACTGCCTGGTTTAAATGAAAAGGTGAGACCACCTTTGGCATAAAGTGTGGATGAGTCCTAAGGACTACCTTATGATGGAACCTCGTGTAAGGAAGATCAGCAACTAATGCTTGCAATTCACTGATGCGACGTGCTGATGTGATTGCAATGAGAAAGATAACCTTCCAGGAAAGGAATTTCAAGGAGGTAGTAGCTAAAGGTTCAAAAGGTGGCTTCATGAGCTGCCCAAGAACCTGATTTACGTCCCATGCCACTGGAGTTGGCCTAATGGGAGGCTTAGTTAGAAGGCGGCCCCTCATAAATCTCGCTATGAGAGGATGAGAGGAAATAGGTTGTCCATTTAAAGGCTTTAAAGAAGCCAAAAGAGCACTTAAATGGACTCTTACTGAGTTGGTCTTAAGTTCTGCATTAGATAAATGAAGGAGATACTACAGTAGTGATTCCAGAGGTATCGCAGAGGGGTGAAGACCCTTTTGCGAACATCATACGGAAAACCTTTTCCACTTTAAAGCATAAGAGCGTCTTGTGGAAGGTTTCCTGGAAGCACAAAGGACATCCCTTACTTGTTGAGAAAGGGTAAGACCATGAAGGTCTAGGCCCTCAGCAACCAGGCCCTGAGATGCAGAGAGTGGGATGCCACAACATCCCGTCCTCCTGAGACAGGAGATCTGGAGCAGATCCTAACTTCAGAGATGGAGGTTGAGAGAGATGCAGGAGCAGAGGGTACCACACCTGCCGTGGCCAATGTGGAGCTATGAGAATCATGTGGCCTTTGTCTCTCTGAAGCTTGAATAGGGTTTTGGGAATTAGGGGAATGGGTGGAAGGGCATATAGGAAGTCCTGGCCCCAATGGAGGAGGAAAGCATCCCTGGCCTGAGAACCCTGAGCTCGAATTCTGGAACAGAACTGGGGAAGTTTGGCATTCAACAGACTTGCAAAGAGGTCTATGTCCAGCATTCCTCAATTTTGAAAACTTTTTGCTACCTGGTCTGCATGGAGAGACCATTCATGTGGAAGCAGAACTCGACTGAGTCTGTCTGCCCAAGAGTTTTGAATGCCTGGCAGATACACCGCCAGGAGATGAATTTGATGCTCTCTGGCGAGGGCTCATAGTCGCAAAGCTTCGTTACAATGCGACAGAGAGCCTGTTCCTCCCTGCTTGTTCAGATAGAACACAGTTACTTGATTGTCCATCTGAATTAGGACTCTCTTGTAGATTAGCTGGGTATGGAATACTCAAAGAGCAAGGAAGATTGCTCTGAGCTCTAGGAGATTGATATGTAAGTGGGTCTCCTGTGGAGTCCAGGTGCCTTGGGTAGAGAGATCTTGCAGATGAGCTCCCCAACCCACTTGTGAGGCATCTGTTGTTAGAGTGACCTGGGGTAGGGGTTGCTGGAAAGGGGACCCCACCAACAGGTTTTCGGTTGACTGCCACCATTGTAGAGACAAAATAAGGCGACTTGTGTTTGCTATTTTGTCTGACAGGCAGCCTGATGCCTGAGTCCACTGAGTGGATAGAGTCCATTGGGCTGCTCTCATATGGAGGCGAGCATAGGGAACCACATGCACGGTAGATGCCATGTCGCCTAGTAGTTGTAACATTTCCCAAGCAGTGACATTAATTTAACACTGCTTGGGAGGCTAACTGCACAATGCGAAGGCAGCGGGCCTGTGGAAGATAGGCCCTTGCTTTTTTGATGTCCAGCAAAGCTCCTATAAACTTTAGAGACTGAGTGGGAGTTAGGCTGGATTTTGAGATGTTTATGACCAGGCCCAAATACTGAAGGATACGCATTGTGCAAGATAGGGAAATTCTGGCCTCTGACTCTGATGGGGCTCAAATGAGCCAGTCTAAGTAGGGGAAGATGAATATTCCTAGAGTGCGAAGAAATGCTGCCACTACAGCCATGCATTTCGTAAACACCCTTGGTGCTGAGGTCAGGCCAAAAGGAAGCACCCTGTATTGGTAGTGCTTTCCTTGAAACAGGAAGCGAAGGCACCTTCAGTGAGTTGGATGGATGAGAACATGAGTTACGCATCCTTGAGATCTACAGAACAAAGCCAATCCTGACTCTGAAGGTATGGCAGCAGAGTTCCCAGAGAAATCATCTTGAATTTTGCTTTGAACAGGAATTTGTTCAATTCTCTGAGGTCTAAAATGGGTCTGTGTCCCCCTGTTTTCTTTGGAATAAGGAAATAAGGGGAGTAAAACCCTGTACCCTGTTGGGAAATGGGTACGCGTTCTATTACCCCCTGGGCAAGAAGTAAATTGACCTCTTGACTCAACTGAGTGTTGAGAGACGCCTGAGAATTGAACTGTCTTACCACTGTAGGAGGGGGCATGTTGAAGAAATGAAGCTTGTACCCCTCCCTTACAATGGAAAGAGTCCATTTTTCTGCTGTTATCTGCCCCCATCTGGGGGGCAAAATGACACATCCTTCCTGGGATAGTGGAGGGCTCTGGCCCGTTCAGGGCCAGGAAGACCAAGTTCTCTAGATGGGAGTCAAAGCCCCTGTGGAGACTGAATCTGCTGGGCCGGTTGAGGCTTAGCAGTCTGTTTTCCTTTGTTTTGGTGGCTGCTGACGTTTTCAGGCAGACTGACCTGCAGAATGCACCTGCTGGGTATAGGAGTGGTAAAACCTCTTCTTTTTAGAGAAGAATGGTTTCTTGTAGGATTTTCTCCTTGCAGGATCAGCTGTAGCTTTGGATAGTCTATCCAAAGTGGTGTTATCAGCATCCAGCTCATTAGCTTTCTCTTACCAATTTTTGCCAAAGAGATTTTCGCCTGTACAAGGGATATTCCCCAGTTTGTCCTGTACCCAGAGTTCTAAGTCAGATGCCTGGAGCCAGGTAATCCTGCGAGCCCCTATGGCAATGGCAGAGGTTCTGCTTATGCACTCAAAGCAGTCAAAAGCTGCACGATTAACAAACTTGGAAACATCCTGGGCATGTTTGACAAGTGTAAGGTAATCCTGCCTTTTATCATCAGGAAGGAGAGGACTCATAAGCTCTACATCTCCTGTGACCTGTGATAAGGAAGCTTATCATAGCTCAGGAAGGAGCTATAGTAAAGGTGAAGTGACTCTGAACAAGCAACCTGTCAGTCCTGGTAGAAATAAGAAAACAGAATTTTTCCATAAAAGACTACCAGTCCCAGAATGCACCAGGTTTCCAACAGCCATTAGAGGAGCTGAAGTGGGGAAACGTGTGTTCAATCAGGAGGGCTATGAGGTAATCCCCAAGCACTCATCTCAAAGGGCAGGGCCTGATTCAGCACAGCTGCGCTGTGCTAAGGTGGAGCACTCATCTAAGCAGAATAAAGGTAGAGCTTATTCTACAGAGAATTATCCTCAGTTTCATCTGGGAGATCCTCATCCTCAGAATCAGCTTGGATATCCTCAGCTTGGACGTCATCATCTGGAGGATCATCAGGAACAGAAGCCAGACTGGACGGAGAGAGAGGGCAAGAAACCCTTTGGAAGAAAGAAGAGAAAAGCATTTGGGAGGTCTAAAGGAGTCCAGAGCAGTACATATACTGGGAGACATTCAAAAGGGCAGCGTACACCATTGGACTGGGGAAAACCAGAGGAGTGGTGCTGCAGAGCTAGGCATCTCCAGACGGTACCTGTGAGGGAGACGGCTGCACTTGAAAGGGACCCTAGGACCCGTGCCAGAAGGTATGTGAAGAGAGATCCAGTGTCCAGGGATCTGGATTGGAAGGCTGGACATCAGAACTGGACTACATACTGGCCAGGCTATTTAGAGAGGAACTCTAACAGCAAGGGAAGCTCAGGTATGAACACTGATCTATGCCCTAGCTATAACCTTGAAAGACAGCAGGGAAACAAGTATTCTCCTGAGAGTGCTCCATTGAGAAATTCCTCTGTGCCTATCCATGATATTGAACCCATGATTGTTGAAGAAGGGGGAGCGGTCTTAGATACAGGCTGTGAATATATGGATTGCTCTCTGTCTAAACTCCTCTGGTAATTTACTGTTACAAAGTCCAGCAACCATCACAAAGAAATACAAACTTGTTCTTTAATCTACTCAGAAAAGCTCCTGAGTAGGATTTTGAGCCATGCAGTAGAAATTAAGCCAGCTAAGGGGTTTCAGCTGGGTAACTGCTAGCAATTGAGCCTTACCTAATTGCTTGTGAGCTCTGAGGGAAACACTTCTGAATCTATGTGTGAAGATATAAGAAGTTAACCTGAAAAGAACAGTTTTTCCCTTCTTTGTGGGTTTTGCTTGTTGTTTGATACACTGATAAGAAAATATTAGCTAAAGCCTACAGAAAAGACCAGTTTGTTACCAACCAGGTCTTTATTCTTTTGCTTTGATTGCCTGACAAGTTCAACTGTTTTCCTGATTTTGTTTTTCCAAGTTTAACACTGAAAGCAAGTATCCTGTTTTATGTGCTACCAAGCATATCTGTGTTGGGAGAAATAACCCCATAAATATATATCTTATTGGCTTTACACTCAAGCACAACTAATTATTGTGAGCAGCTGTGTCTGGTGTGAATGGACTGCATTTCCCACAATCTCTTGCAAATCATATTGATATATGCACTTGCCAAGACTGTGAACATTCTCACCCAGGCAGCCGTCTGACAGACCTCCTTAAGGAACATTTCCATATATAAGATGTAGGAACTAATCCTGGCAGAAAGCATAGAGGCCTGGAAGGTTCAACGCCCAAAGGCATCAAGAGTTCTACATTCACGTCCTGGAGGATTAGATGCATGTCTTTATGCACTCTTGATCCTTCTCATAGCTGACTCCACCACTATAGAGTGGTGAGGCAACTGGGTTTTTTGAAATCCAGGACAAGGAGGCATTCGATACATGGTATCCAGCCTACAGAAATGAGGAGAGGTGGTAAGAGGTGTTTCCCACATTCTTAACATGAGATCATGCAAGATCTCATGAATAGGCAAAGTAGCCGCTTCCTTGGGAGCTTTGGGATATTGTAAAATCTCCAACTCCTTTGCCCTGGGCTCTGTTTCAGGAGCCACTGTGATGAAAAGACCTCTAGCCACCTCTCTGATGAAATCCTGAAAGGATATATCCTCTGGAGGAGACATCCTACGTTTAGGAGAAGGCTCCTCAGAAAGAAGTACTCCGGCATCGACAGAGCTGTCAGAATCTTCAGAGTCATCGGAGGATTCAAAATATCTTCAGTCCGGGTGCTCTTGTAAAACACGATACCGGTACCGATCGAAGTCGGTACCGGAGGGATCTGGTACCGGCTTGTCAATAAAAGACGAAATTGCATGACTCGGTATTGGAAGCACACTCGCCGATGTCAATGCTGTCGGCACCGGTACTGATGTCGGTGCCGGAACCTGTGTGGATACCGGTTGAACTCTCTGAAGCGGTCCCGAAGGCACCGATGCCGCAATGAGAGCCGCCAGACTGCGCTGAACAGCCAGGTCTCTCTGGTCAATTGAAGCTGCCGATGCCTGGGTGTCAGTACCAGATGAAGCGGCCGGTACCTCAGAGCATAGAAAGAGAGAAACATAGGAATATGATGACAGAAAAAGACCACATTGCCTATCTAGTCTGTCCTTCCATATCAACAACTACAACAGTCCCCTTTTTACCTTTAGAGATCCTGTGTTTGTCCCATGCTTTTTTGAATTCAGTTACTGTCCTCATCTCTACCACCTCCACTGGGAGACTATTCCACGGATCCACTACTCTTTCCATAAAGAAATATTTCCGCATATCACTCCTGAATCTATCTCCCTTCACCCTCATCCAATGTCCCCACGTAGCAGAACCTGCTTTCAATTGAAAGAGGCTCTCTCACTGAACATTTATGCCATGGAGGTATTTAAATATCTCAATCATATCACCTCTATCCCGCCTTTCCTCTAAGGTATACATATTAAGATCCTTCAGTCTGTCCTCATATGCTTTATAATGAAGACCACTAATCATTTTAGTAGCCACCCTTTGCACCGACTCCATCCTGTTTACATCCTTTTGAAGGTGCAGTCTCCAGAATTTCACACTATACTCCAAATGAGGTCGCACCAAAGACTTATACAGAGGCATTATCACCTCCTTTTTTCTGCTAGCCATTCCCCTCCATATGCACCCGAGCATCCCTCTAGCTTTTGCTGTCGCCTTTTCTACCTGTTTAGCTACTTTAAGATCATCAGACACAACCACGCCTAGGTCCTGCTCTTCTTTAGTGGACAAAAGTACTTCACCCCTTATACTATATTGCTCCCTTGGATTGCTGCAGCCCAAATGCATGACCTTACATTTTTTAATATTAAATCACAGCTGCCAAATTCTAGACCCATTCTTCAAGTTTAGCACAGTTACTTACCTGTAACAGGTGATCTCTGGGAACAGCAGGAATAAGTCTTCACATATGGGTACGTCGGTAACGACGGAGCCTGCGCGGGAACACTCCCCAGCTTCCCAAAAAGGAAAGCTTTTGGGAACATCCCACAGCGCCTGCGCGCTGCTTTCCTGCCTTTCCTAACCGCCTCTCCTCAGTTCGAGTTTTAAAGCTGAGACAAAGAGAGAGAGAGGAAAGGAAAGACAGATAGAGAGATACAACTCCTAGGGGAGGTGGATGGGTTGTGAAGACTTATTCCTGCTGTTCCCAGAGATCACCTGTTACAGGTAAGTAACTGTGCTATCTCCAGGAACAAGCAGAAATGAGTCTTCACATATGGGGGACTCCCTAGCTAGAGATGCCTGGGAGATCCCTAAGGTTATGAGACCCTGGGAAGGGCTCTACCTCCCTCTATGGATCTCAGACATCCAACCTGGGAAGGAGGGTAGGCGTTGACTAAGAATGGAACAGGTGTTTGAGAACAGCCTGACCAAACAAGGCATACCGGCGGGAGTCCTTGTCCAAGCAGTAATGGGCTGTGAAGGTATGAACCGAGGCCCAGGTGGCCGCTCGACAGATCTGGTCGATGGTCACAGAATTTAGATGATCCATAGAGGCTGCCATGGCCCTCACATTATGAGCTGTGACATGGCTCTCCAGAGAAAGGTTCTTACTATGGTAGGCGAAAGAAATACACTGAGCAATCCAAATGGACAGTGTCCTCTTAGAGACTGGAAGTCCCAAATGAGAGGGATCAAAAGCAACAAAGAGTTGAGAAGACTTTCTATGTTGCTGTGTCCTTTGTAAGTAAAAGGCAAGGGCTCTATTACAATCCAAAGTATGAAGATTCCTCTCTGCACTTGATGCATGAGGAGCTGGAAAAAAGACAGATAAATATACCTCTTGATTAAGATGAAAAGGTGAGACCACTTTAGGCATAAAGGGTGGATTGGTCCTAAGGACTACCTTATCATGATGGAATCTTGTATAAGGTGGATTAGCCACTAAGGCTTGCAGTTCACTGATGCGGCGAGCTGAGGTGACTGCAATGAGGAAAATAAACTTCCAGGAAAGAAATTTCAAGGAGGTGGTGGCTAAGGGTTCAAAAGGTGGCTTCATAAGCTGACCAAGAACCAGATTTAAGTCCCATGCCACCGGAGGAGGTCTAATGGGAGGTTTAGTTAAAGTTAGGCCTCTCATAAATCTTGCAATAAGAGGATGAGAGGAAATAGGCTGTCCATTGATAGGTTTAAGGGATGCTGCAATAGCACTCAAATGGACCCTTACTGAATTCGTCTTAAGGACTGCATTGGAAAGATGCAGGAGATATTCCAAAAGAGAATTCAAAGGTAGTGCTAGAGGGTCAAGACCCTTCTCAGTACACCAAATGGAAAACCTTTTCCATTTAAAAGCATAGGAACGTCTAGTAGAAGGTTTTCTGGAAGCATGGAGGATATCCTTCAGTTGCTGAGAAAGATTCCAGCCTTGAAGGTCTAAGCCTTCAGTAACCAAGCTCTGAGGTGAAGGGACTTGGGGTTTGGGTGCCACAAAGTCCCCTCCTCCTGGGACAGAAGGTCTGGAGCAGCTCCCAAGTCCAGGGAGGGGGCTTGGGAGATTTGAAGAAGTAGAGGGTATCACTCTTGGCGTGGCCAGCGTGGAGCTATGAGGATCATAGATCCTTGATCCCTCTGGAGTTTGAACAGAGTCTTGGGAATCAAGGGAATGAGTGGAAAGGCATACAGGAAGCCTTGACCCCAGTGAAGGAGGAAGGCATCCTTGGCCTGAACTCCCTGACACGGAATTCTGGAACAGAACCGGGGAAGTTTGGCATTCCACGGACTTGCAAAGAGGTCTATGTCCGGGGTTCCCCATTCTTGGAATATTCTGAGTACCTGATCCATGTGCAGGGACCATTCGTGTGGAAGCAGAACTCGACTGAGTCTGTCTGCCCAAGAGTTTTGAATTCCTGGGAGGTATACGGCCAGGAGATGGATTTGATGCTCTCTGGCGAAGTCCCACAATCTTAAAGCTTTGTTGCAAAGCGACAGAGAGCCAGTTCCTCCTTGCTTGTTTATGTAAAACATGGCTACTTTATTGTCCGTATGAATGAGGACAGTCTTGTAGCTGATTAGGGTATGAAAGACCTTGAGAGCTAGAAAAACTGCTCGAAGCTCCAAGTGGTTGATATGAAGAGAGGTTTCCTGTGGAGACCAAGTGCCCTGAGTGGAGAGGTCTTGTAGATGAGCTCCCCAACCTGTTTGGGAGGCATCTGTTGTGAGGGCAACAACTGTTGGAAGGGAGACCCCAGCAACAGATTTTGGGTGGACATCCACCATTGGAGAGACCAAAAGAGAGGTTTGGAGGTTGCTATTTGGTCTGAGAGAGCTCTTGATGCTTGAGTCCACTGGGTGGACAAAGTCCATTGAGCTGCTCTCATGTGTAGGCGAGCATAGGGTACCACATGCACTGTGGATGCCATGTGGCCTAGCACTTGCACCATCTCCCGGGCAGTTAAGTGGTTCTTTGACTGAATCTGGGAGGCTAACTGCACTAGACATTGGCAACGGGCCTGAGGAAGGTAGGCCCTTGCAGTGGTAATATCCAACCAGGTCCCTATGAACTCTAGGGACTGAGTAGGGGTGAGCTGAGACTGGGAGATTTACCACAAGTCCCAGATACTGCAGAATGCGTCTTGTGCGGTCCAGGGAAATCTGGGCCTGACTGAGATGGAGCTCGGATGAGCCAGTCATCCAGGTATGGGAATACAAATATTCCCAGAGTGCGTAGAAATGCAGCTACTATTGCCATGCATTTGGTGAACACTCTTGGAGCAGAGGCCAGACCGAAAGGAAGCACCCTGTATTGGTTATGTTTTCCTTGGAAAAGAAAACGGAGGAACCTTCTGTGAGATAGATGGATGAGGACATGTGTGTACGCATCCTTGAGATCTAGAGAACAAAGCCAATCCTGACTCTGGAGGTATGGAAGGAGAGTGCCCAGAGACAACATCTTGAACTTCTCTTTGCATAGAAATTTGTTCAATTCCCTGAGATCTAATATGGGTCTGTAGCCCCCTGTTTTCTTTGGAATGAGAAAATAGGGGGAGTAAATCCCTGACCCTTGTTGAAGAAGAGGTACTTCTTCTATTGCCCCTTGGGCAAGAAGGGTAGCTATCTCCTGACCTAGAAGGTCGAGGAGAGATGTTGGAGAATTGAAATGTCTCACCATGGTGTGAGGAGGAAGGTTTGAGAAATGAAGTTTGTAGCCCTCCCTTATGATGGAGAGGGTCCACTGCTCTGATGTAATTTGCTCCCAGTTGGGAGCAAAATGAGCTAACCTTCCTGGAATGGTGAGAGGCTCTGGCTGTTTTAGAGCCAGAAAGGCTAAGTTCTCTAGCATCAAGTCAAAAACCCTGAGGAGGTTGGGTCTGCTGAATTGCAGCAGCCCCTGTAGACTTAGGCCTGGCCTGTTTAGGTTGCTGACGCTTAGTAGCAAAGCGACCTGTAGATGATTGCTGGCTAGCAGCAGAAGGGAATCTGCCCTTTTTGAAAAAAAGACTTCTTGAAAGGTTTTTTCT
The DNA here is from genome assembly GCA_033557465.1 of Ichthyophis bannanicus. NCBI lineage: Eukaryota > Metazoa > Chordata > Amphibia > Gymnophiona > Ichthyophiidae > Ichthyophis > Ichthyophis bannanicus. Next base: position 27,940,322 of record CM066049.1, read on the forward strand.
TGGCAGGAAGGGAGGTTGACTTTGAAAGTCTATCCAAAGCAGAATTTTCTGCATCCATTTGAGTGGCTTTTATTTGCCATTCTTTGCCAAACAGGTTTTCACCTGTACAGGGAAGATTTCCTAAGCCATCCTGGACCCAAGGTTCTAGATCAGAAGCCTGGAGCCAAGCAATTCTGCGAGCAGCTATGGCAATGGCCGAAGCTCTGCTGGCACTTTCAAAGGAATCAAAAGCTGCACGGTTGGAAAACTTTGAAATATCTTGAGTATGCTTAAGCCAAATAAGGAATTCTTCCCTTTTATCCTCTGGAAGAAAAGGGAGGAAAGTGTGCAGTTTATCTGCAACTTCTTTCAGAAACATACCCATATAAAGACTGTAGGAGTTGATTCTGGCAATGAGCATACTGGCTTAGAAGATTTTCCTACCAAAAGCATCCAATGTCCTGCATTCTCTTCCTGGAGGAGCAGAAGAGTGTCTTTTTGCACTCTTTATCCTTTTCATAGCTGACTGCACCACAATGGAATGGTGAGGAAGCTGTGTTTTATGAAAACCAGGACAAGGAGGGACACGGTACATAGTGTCCAATCTACGAGAATGAGGAGAGATAGTGAGAGGAGTCTCCCATAAATCAATCATGTGTTCATAAAGAATCTCATGAATTGGTAAGGTGACTGCCTCTTTAGGAGCCTTAGAATAACCTAAAATATCTAATTGTTTTGCTCTAGGCTCTGATTCAGAGTTTACTGAAATAGAAAGTCTTTTAGCTACTTCTCTTATGAAGTCTTGAAAGGACAAGTCCTCTGGAGGAGACATTCTTCTTTTTGGAGAAGGCGGCTCTTCAGGAAGGGCTATGGATACTTCAGCAGACTCCTCTCATGTATCAGAATCATCAGAGGAATTAAAGTATCGCCTGTCAGGGTGCTCTTCTAAAGCTCGGTATGCGTATCGAGCGGTATCGACATCGGGCGTCATCGGTACCGGTTCGGTACCGATGAGCATCCCTGGACAGGGAACCGCTGCAGTCGGCACCCTGGTTGATTCCGATGCAGTCGGTACCGGTACCGGCGCTGGTGCCGGTACCGGAGCCGATACCGACAACGGAGTTTGTTGTGGTATCAGCGGCGTCGCAGCTTGAATGAAGGCCGCGATAGCCTGCTGCATGGATAGAACATTCTGATCCATCGACACCATGAATGCCTGGAATTCGGTACCGGAAGGTTGCGCCGGTACCCCAGAGCATTCTAACAGGTGATCGGTCGAGGCCGTGCCATCGATGTCAACCTTTAACCCCATAGGTGGAGCTTTGGAAGCCGGAGCTTCCCGCCGGGGTTGTTTTGCCGGTGCAGGATCCTCAAGGGCAAGCCCAGAGGCATCTCGATGCTTGGAGGGAGATCTCCCTTCGAGGACCGGCTGGATTTATGTTTGGTTACCTGAGATCCATGGGATGAAGAAGCAGCTCTGGAAGACGTCGATGCTACTGAAGCTGCATCAGAGGGAAACAGCACATGGAGCTTGGCTGCTCGGTTCTGTAACCCTCGTTTGGACATCAAAGAGCAGGACGGACAATCCGAAATGGAGTGTTCAGGACCCAAAAACATTTAAGACACCATTCATGGGTGTCGGTAACAGAAATAGTACCGCTGCACTTAGTGCATTTTTTAAACCCGGAGGCTGGTTTTTCCATGAGGAAAAATTCTTTGAGAGGCCTAAGGCCCAAAAGAAGAAAAAAAAAAATATATATATATATATATATATTTCTTTTTTTATAAGAAAAGAAAGAAAAGACCGGCGGTACCGGTCCGGAGTCGGGGGAGGCAGACGCGCGACCAAAAAAATAAAATAAAACAAAGAACTTCTTCAGCAGTGACAGGACTCGACCTGCTGGCTCCGCGGCAAAGAAGAACTGAGGAGAGGCAGTTAGGAAAGGCAGGAAAGACGGGAAAGGCAGCGCGCAGGCGCTGTTGGATGCTCCCAAAAGCTTTCCTTTTTGGGAAGCTGGGGAGCGTTCCCGCGCAGGCTCCGTCGGTACCGACGTACCCATATGTGAAGACTCATTCCTGCTTGTTCCTGGAGATAGCTAGATCCCTCCTCATGTTATCCAAACCTTCCTGGCTGTCTACTGTATTGCAGATTTTGGTATCATCCGCAAAGAGGCAAACCTTACCCGACAGCCCTTCCGCTATATTACTAACAAAGATGTTAGAAAGAATCGGACCAAGGAGAGATCCCTAGGGCACACCAATGGTAACATCCCTCTCCTCAGAGTGAGCTCCATTTACCTATACTCTTTGTCGCCTCCCACCCAACCAATTTCAAACCCAAGCAGTAACTTTAAGGTCCATCCCTTTTATAAGTTTGTTTATAAGTCGTCTGTGAGGAACAGTGTCAAAGGCTTTACTGAAATTTAAATACACCACATCTAGGGCTCTCCCTCGGTCCAACTCCCTGGTCACTCAGTCAAAGAAATCAATCAGATATGTCTGACAAGACCTGCCTCTGGTGAATCCATGCTGCCTCGGATCCTGTAATCCGCTGGACTCCAGAAACCTCACTATTTTCTCTTTCAGCAGTGTTTCCAATAATTTACTCACCACCGAAGTTATACTAACTGGCCTGTAGTTTTCAACCACATCCTTACTTCCGCTTTTGTGTAAAGGCACCACATGAGCCTCTCTCCAGTCCTTTGGCACCACTCCCGATTCCAACGAGGCATTGAAAATGTCAGTCAGTGGAGCTGTTAGAACGTCCCCAAGTTCCCTCAGTATTCTAAGGTGTATCCCATCCGGTCCCATCGCTTTGTCTACTTTAAGTTGAGCTAGTTTCTCATGAACACAGTCTTCTGAAAATTGTTCAAGATGTCCCTCTCTTCTGTTCCTATTTGTGGTTCTTCAACTGTGAACACAGAAAAAAATATTTGTTAAGCAATTCCGCTTTATCCTCATCAGCTTCTACATATTCCTCCCCTCCACCAGTAGTTCTTCCGAGGTTGAGGCCTCGAGAACATCCTGGAGTCCTGATAATGCTTTGGAAGCCGAAGCCTCCCGCCGGGGCAATTTTGCCGGTACAAGTTCCTCAAGGGCAACGCCAGAGGCATCTCAATACTTGGAAGGAGATCTACCCTTTGAGGACCGGCCAGATTTATGTTTGGTTACCTGAGATCAATGCCACGGATGCTGCATCCGAGGGAAAAAGGGTGCTAGGCTTAGCAGATCGGTTCTGCCGACCCCACTTCGACATCATCCCACAGGCAACACACTCCGAGATGGAGTGGTCAGGACCTAAACATTTAAGGCACCACTTATGAGTGTCTGTGACGGAGATGGTACCGCCACACTTTGAACACTTTTTGAAACCCAATGCGGGTTTTTCCATGTTGAGGAAAAATTTGGGCCTAGTGCCCAAAATGGCACGTGGCACCCAAGAGGAAAAAGGCTGGAAAATCCAGAGAATTTTTTTTTTTTTTTTTAAAAGAAAGAACGAACCGGCGGTACCGGTATAGCGGAGGAAGGCAGACACTACCACAAAAAAAGAATGAAAAAATACGGGGTAATTTCTGCGGTGAGAGGAAAATGACCTGCTGGCTCCGCAGAAAACGAAGAACTGGAGAGAGGTAGTTGGGAAAAGCGGGAAGGCAGCACGCAGGCGCTGTGGGATGCTCCCAAAAGCTTTCTAATTGGACGCTGGGAAGCGTTCCCGTGCAGGCTCCATCGATACCGACGATACCCATATGTGAAGACTACATTCCTGCTTGTTCCTGGAGATAGAACATTAACCATTTCTTTATTTGTGTGCAGCAAATATGTTTAATCCATGATGTGTAAGTTTTGTTTCCTAGTTAAGAAAATTTGTCTGCTGATTTCATTCTGTGTGTCAAGATATTAGAGTAGCAATGTCCTGGTCTATTATGAGCCACTTACAAGAGTCTACTGGATCTTAAATTCTTATAGTGTTACAGTTTTGTAATTCTGAAACGACCCCTGCAGAACTGATGTTTTTTGCTAGTGGAATAGGTACTGAATTAGTATCATCGACCGAGGTAAATTCAAGTTGTAAATAAAGTTCCCTGTGCAAGAAATTAATTGGTCTTGAATGAAGTGTTAACAAAGAGATGTTGCAAACAATGACAACTGAATTTCAAACTGGTTTAAATTCTGTTTTGAAAGTTTTGAGATTATGAATACATTACCTTTTGTGGAACGTAATCCTTGGAATTCTATGTAATGACCTATATTTAACCAATTTTGTATCCCGCCTTTTCCTTCAATCAAAGCGGTAAATACAGCACAGGGTTATACAAAGATTAGGGAGAGCAAAATAATAAACACTTGGAATACATAAGATAGGGAAACACAGCAGATACATTACATTACGTAAAGCTACAATAACATACTGTTACACAGAATTTATGTCCTCATGTCCATCCTTTGTGAGCTGAGATATCTATGTCAATCAGACAATGTTCAGGGTAAAGAGTCAAAACATTACCTGAGATAAGAAAGCTTTCCTTTTTGGTAAACAATTGAAATGAGTTTAATTTATTTGCCATAAACTGTCAGTAAAGCGTAGTTACTCACCTGTAACAGGTGATCTCCGGGAACAGACCTTGACAAAATGCAATAATACAACAGCAAATAGGGCCTTCAGCCTTTACGTCCCCAAATGTTGGAATGCACTCCCACCAGACATTCGAGCTATAGCAGACCTGACCCAATTCAGGAAGGCAATCAAATATCACCTCTTCCTCCAATACTACCCAACCAGCGATGAATTTAGTTAGCACCACCTAAGAATCACCGCCCTTTTGCAGCACATACTCACAAGGTCTCAAGTATTCAAAACGGATTCATCATTTATTATGCAATTCAACAATGTTATAGGAATTTTACCTCATGTATATAGCATATTTCATGTAAATAGTTCATGTATATAGTTCAGCCCCTGTTATCCAAGTTTATATTCCTGTTCGATGTAAAACCAAACAGAATGTGTGTATTGGTCACTTTGTTATACTGTAAACCGCGCTGATGCCGAATAGTGCGGTATATAAGCAACTGTAATAAATAAAATAAAAAATAAATAAATAAAACAGCAGGAATAAGTCTTCACATATGGGTACCGTCGACACCGACGGAGCCTGCGCGGGAACGCTCCCCAGCATCCAAAAGGAAAGCTTTTGGGAGCATCCCACCACGCATGCGTGCTGCCTTCCCACCCAACAGTTGAGTTGAAAGTTGAGACTAAAGGAGAGAAGTAGAAGAAAAATAGAAAGAGAGAGAAAGACAACTCCTAGGGGAGGTGGGTGTGTTGTGAAGACTTATTCCTGCTGTTCCCGGAGATCACCTGTTACAGGTGAGTAACTACGCTATCTGCAGGAACAAGCAGGAATGTAGTCTTCACATATGGGGACTCCCCAGCTAAAAATGCCTAGGGTTGCGGATCTAAGTAAGATGGGCCATGCTTCCTCTCAGGGACCTCAGGCATCCAAGAGTGGATGGTGGGAAGGAGTTGATCTAGGAATGGAAGAGATGCTGTAGAACAGCCTGAGCGAACAAGGCATCTCGACGGGAGTCCTTGTTTAAACAATAGTGGGCAGTGAAAGTATGTACAGAAGCCCAAGTTGCTGCTTTGCAGATCTCATCAATAGCAACTGAACGAAAATTAGCTGTTGAGGCTGCCATGGCTCTAACATTAGAAGCCGTGACATGGCCTTCAAGAGGGATTCCTTTACTCTGATAAGTAAAAGGAAATACAGTCTGCAATCCACTTAGTGACTGGAAGTCCTAAATGACTAGAGTCAAAAGCCAGAAAAAGCTAAGACTTTCTAAATGGCTGAGTTCTGTGAAGATAAAAAGCCAGGGCCCGTTTACAATCTAAGGTATGAAGATTTCTTTCCGCGCTGGAGGCATGAGGCCTAGGAAAGAAGACTGGGAGATAAACCGATTGGTTTAAATGAAAAGGTGATATCACCTTTGGCATAAAATGAGGATGAGTCCTCAAGACTACTTTGTCATGATGAAACCTCGCATAAGGCGGGTCAGCCACTAAAGCTTGCAGTTCACTAATGCGTCTTGCAGAAGTGATAGCAATTAGGAAAATGACTTTCCATGAAAAAACTTTAGCTCCGAAGTAGCTAAAGGTTCAAAGGGTGGCTTCATGAGTTGACCCAGAACAAGATTAAGATCCAATGCCACTGGAGGAGGTTTGATCGGAGGTTTTGTTAAAAGGAGACCCCTCAAATCTTGAAACAATAGGATGAGAGGAAATTGGTTGTCCATCGAAGGGTTTATGAGATGCAGCAATAGCACCAAGATGGACTCTAACAGAATTGGTCTTGAGACCAGAAGCTGATAAATGAAGGAGATAGTCCACCAGAAGGGACTCTACTGGTACCAAGAGGGAATTAAGTCCCCTCTGGGAACACCAGACTGAGAACCTCTTCTATTTAAAAGCAAAAGAACGCCTTGTGGAAGGTTTTCTGGAAGCTAGAATATCCTTCACTTATTGTGAAAGGCCTAGATCTTGAAAGTCTATGCCTTGAGCAGCCAGGCCTTGAGATGAAGGGACTGGGGATTGGGGTGCAGAAGGGATCCATTGTTCTGGGACATAAGATCCGGAGCACTCCCCAACTCCGGAGGAGTGTGGCTCGAGAGAGACCTAAGAGAAGAGGATACCATGCTTGCCTTGGCCAACAGGGAGCTATGAGTATCATGCGATCTTTGTCTCTCTGGAGTTTGAATAAGGTTTTGGGAATTAGGGGAACTGGTGGGAAGGCATAGAGAAAATCCTGGCCCCAATGGAGCAGGAATGCATCCCTCGCCTGACAATTTTGAGCTGGAAGTCTGGAACAGTACCGGGGAAGTTTGACATTCTGTGGACTTGCAAAGAGGTCTATGTCTGGTGTTCCCCAGACTTGAAATACTCGAGCAAGTTAAAATGAGTGGAGAGACCACTCGTGTGGCAACAGGACTCGGCTGAGCCTGTCCGCCCAAACGTTTTGAATGCCTGGAAGGTATACTGCCAATAAATGAATGTGATGCTCTCTGGCAAAGGCCCACAGTTGCAAAGCTTCGTTGCATAATTGCAGAGAGCCTATTCCGCCTTGTTTGTTTAGGTAAAACATGGCTACTTGATTGTCGGTTTGCACCAGAACTGTTTTGTTTATGAGATGGAAGCAAGAGACTCGAATAGCATTGGAAATGGCCCTTAGTTCTAGGAGATTTATTTGACGAGAAGCCTCCTGTGGGGTCCAGAGACCCTGGGTAGACAGATCGCCCAAGTGGGCTCCCCGACCCAACTTGGATGCATCCGTCGTCAGGACAGCCTGAGGTAGGGGTTTCTGAAAAGGAGAGCCTACTGTAGGGTTTTCCAGAGATTGCCACCAATGCAGAGATGCAATCAGGCGTGTGGTAACTCTGATCTTGTTCGACAGGCATCCTGAGGCCTGGGACCATTGGGAAGCTAAGGTCCACTGGGCCACTCACATGTGAAGGCATGCATAAGGAATCACATGGACTGTAGATGCCATGTGTCCTAGAAGTCTAAGCATGTGTCAGGCAGTGAGGAAGGTTTGTAGCACTGCTTGAGATGCTAGTTCGATGATGTGCAGACAGCGAGGCTGAGGCAGGAAAGCCTTTGACTGCTGTGTGTCCAAGCGAGCCCCTATAAACTCGAGGGATTGAGATGGGGTGAGCTGGGACTTTGGAAGGTTTATGATCCATCCCAAGTACTGCAGTATGTGCATTGCTCAGGAAAGAGCACGACTTGCCTCTAGAGCTGACGGTGCTCAAATGAGCCAATCAAGGGAAGACAAAAATTCCTAGAGTCCTCATAAATGCTGCTACCACTGCCATGCATTTTGTGAAGACCCTTGGAGCAGAGGCCAGTCTGAAAGGAAGGACCCTTTATTGAAAATGTCTTCCTTTGACTAGGAATCGAAGGAATTTTCTGTGATCTGCATGAATAAGGATATGCATGTAAGCATCCCTTAAATCTAGAGAACATAGCCAATCTTGCTCATGAAGGTATGGAAGAAGTGTGCCGAAGGAGATCTTGAACCTTTCTCGGACTAAACATTTGTTCAGTTCTCTGAGGTCCAGGATTGGTCTTAGTCTCCCTGACTTCTTTGGAATGAGAAAATAGGGGGAATAGAATCCTGTGCCCTGCTGGGACATTGGAACCTCTTCTATAGCCCCTTGAGCCAGAAGAGTGGTGACCTCTTGCCACAACAGGTCTGAGACCGGTGGTTGAGATATGAACTGTTATATTAGCGTGGATGGGGGCAAGCTGAGGAAATGAAGCTTGTATCCCAGACTCACGATCTATAAGAGTCCAATCTTCTGATGTGATTTGTTGCCATCTTTTGGCAAAATGGCAGATACGGCCTGGACTATTTAAAGGTTCTGAGTTTGGAATAGGAAGAATGGCTAAGTTCTCTAGACAATAGTCAAAGACCCTGAGGAGGCTGGGTCTGCTGAGTCTTCTGAGCTTTGTCTTTCTTTGTCTAGTTTGTTTTTGCCCCTTCTGGGGAACATGTGTTTGCTGGGTGGAAGATGGATAGAATTTATTCTTTTTAGAGAAAAAAAGGTTTTTTGACAACCTTTTTCTTGGCTGGGTTAGCTGTAGATTTTGACAATCTGTCTAAAGTTGTATTAAGAAGTGTCAATTTCATTAGCTTTGAGCTGCCAATCCTTGCCAAAGAGATTTTCTCCTGTGCAAGGAATGTTTCCCAGCTTATCTTGCACCCATTCCTCCAAGTCTGAAGCTTGGAGCCAGGCAATACGACTTGATCCTATGGATATAGAAGTTCTGCTAATGCATTCAAAACAGTCAAAGGTAGCACAATTCATAAACTTAGAGACATTTTGAGCATGTTTGACCAAAGTCAAATGATCTGTCCATTTATCCTCTTGAAGGATTCAAAAGTTCCAAGTCTTTTGTAACCTGTTCAAGAAACATTCCCATGTATAATATATAGGAACTGATTCTTGCAGATAGCATGGAGGACTGAAAGCATCGACGACCAAAGGCATCCAGTGTTCTAGACTCACAACCTGGTGGATTGGAAGAGTGTCTTTTAGCACTCTTAATCCGCCTCATGGCGGACTCTACCACCATAGAATGATGTGGTAACCGAGTCTTCTGAAACCCTGGACAAGGTGGTACTCGATACATAGTGTCAAGACGTCTAGAATGTGGAGATACTGTTAAAGGAGCTTCCCACATTTTTAACATTAGATCACGTAAGATCTGGTGTATAGGAAACATAGCTGCCTCCTTTGGAGCCAAAGGATATTGAAGAATTCTCAATTCTTCTGCCCTAGGCTCCTTTTCTGATACTACTGTAAAGCACAGTTACTTACCTGTAACAGGTGATCTCTGGGAACAGCAGGAATAAGTCTTCACATATGGGTACGTCGGTACCAAAGGAGTCTGCGCGGGAACGCTCCCCAGCGTCCAATCAGAACGCTTTTGGAACCATCCCAACACGTCTGCGTGCTGCCTTCCCAACTGCCTCTCCTCAGTTAAGTTTTAAAGCTGAGACAGAGAGAGAGAGAGAGAGAGAGGAAGGAAGGGAAAGATAGAAATAGAGAAATGCAGCTCCTAGGGGAGGTGGGTGGGTTGTGAAGACTTATTCCTGCTGTTCCCAGAGATCACCTGTTACAGGTAAGTAACTGTGCTATCTCCAGGAACAAGCAGGAATGAGTCTTCACATATGGGGACTCCCAAGCTGAGATGCCCAGAGGGAGTCCTAGCATGTTGCGAGTCTAGAAAGGGCCATGCTATTCCTCAGGACCTCAGACATCCTGGGGATGGAGGGCAGGAATTGAATACAGACAAGGTGCTGTGGAACAGCTGGACTAGAACATGACCTCTATAGAGGAAGACCCTGTATAGAGGGCATTTAGTAGTAAAATATTGTAATATGGGCCTCCCATGTTGGCCTTGAAAAAGTCTACTGAGGTTCATATGGATCTGTTAGAAGAGCCAGTGAAAACCCTCAAGGAGTACCTCACTGAGGAGTAGAGGTAATAAAAGTAGAAAAAAACAAGTGGAGGTCTGAACCCTTCAGGGTGAGAAATAGCCCCAGGGGAAATTGGGATGGTATAAAGAGGTAGGGCTTCAGCATAAGACGCAGAAGGTACTATTAGACAAAGCTTAAGCTGTTTTGGTCCAAGAACAGTACAATCTTAAGACCAAAAGAAAAAAAGAGTCTGACCTATCTGGACTGGCGATGGAACTAGTCCATGTAGGAGAGAAAGGGTATGGAAACCCCTGTATCTGATAAGAAAGTAGGGACAGACTTAGGAAAAACTAAGCTGTAGACTAACTGAAGTTCCGCAATGTCTTTCCTAAATGGGGTAAATTAGGAAAGAAAAAGGTACATGGAGAGCTTCAGAGGTACCTAAACCATGAAAGGTTATGGTAAGGAAAAAGATTGTTAATTACCACAGGAAGTGGTTATATGTGTAGAACCCTAAGTATGCTGGCACAGCATTGATAGGGGTAGTGCCCATCTGTCAGGATCATATAGGAATGTATGGATATCTGAACCTAAACAGACAGATAGATATGTATCCAGATACTTATCTAAAAGATATCTCTCACTAGTTATAAATATATATAGATATATATACACACACACACATATCTAAATATATACACATACAGCGTATATATGCATATATATATATATATATATAGAGAGAGAGATATGTATGGGCAGAAGATACACAGATATATATATTATATATATATATATATAGATAGATAGATAGATAGATAGATATGAATATGTAGGCATATAGACACATGTCTCCAGGTATGTGGATGGAGAGATGTCTATAGAACCAGATCCCCCTAGGGATAGGGGGAGAAAGAAAGATCTCTCTAATAGCAAGAAGGTTGATACCTGCTTGAAATAGATGCATAGAGAATCTTCTTTTTCTGGTGATGACTGGCAGTCAGAGGAATGGTCTCCCTGACAAGAAGGAATCTAGATTCCTTTCAGAATAACCAGGATGGCTTACGTGAAAATGCCGAGGATAACTTAAGTCTGCAGGCAGCAAGTCCAGATCTCTCCAGAACTGCAGTATGGAGAATGGATAGAGGACGCCACTGGAAGAAGATACCATAGTGACCCTCTTATGAGGCAAGATAGGTATCAGGCGTCCTTTAGCTGCCACTGAAAGAAAATTATCTCTGACGAGAAGACTAAAGGAGATATGGGCCAAGTCGGGGAATTGGCCATTCTGTAGGTTTTCACGTGATGAGAGGTCTGAATCTTATGTCTCAATAGAGATTTAAGATGAGATGGAAAGGGTAGGGAATACCTACCAGTCATGAAAACATGACTAGGGGAAGCCCTCCTAACGATCTGGGGTTATCTGCTAGTCAAAATACTAATGCTTTCTAGCAAGGGCCCATAGTGCAAAGCTACTTTGTAAAGTTGAAGAGAGCATGCTGCAGGTTGGTTAGAAGAAAAAACTGGCTGTGTAAAGCCAGTGGGTAACAAACTATTCTGCCAAGGACAAGGGGGCAAAGAACAGAAGTTAACCCCTGGTTGTGTGGTAAAACGAACCAGTGGCCTAACCACTAGGAATTGCTGTATCTGTAGCAAGTACCAGGGCAGCGAAAGGAAATTTCTTTTGCCCTCCTTTTTTAGATTGGGAAAAAGAAACAGACATAGTAGGGCTTCCTATTGTCTGATGAGCTCCCCTAAGGTAATAAAGGGGGAGATAACTCTGGAAGGGAGAATCCCCTGTGGAACAGGTAGAGGACCATAGGGCTTACCAGCGTAAAAGAGCCACTCTTACAAATCTAATGTTGTAGTAAGAGGGAGGTAAGACAGAGTTGAAGGAGACTGACTATGAAGGAAGTCTCTGAAAGGTAAGATGATACATGCCAGTACAGGGAAACAACTGTCTTATTGATAGTTGTCACTTCGCTTTTCCCCAAAGAGGAAAAGAAAACCTGTTAAGTATGGGCATGATCATCATAAAGACTCTTAGTGTAAAAGAAAAGATGTCTCATGAAGAGATATCTAGAAAAGGTTAGGATAAAATCAGTGCAGATACTTCAAGTGAAAAGAAGCAGACTGCCACTCTAACCACCAACCAAGAGGAGTAATGATGATCTATTTGAAACCCTGCGACTGCTGGGTTTGCTGACCCTGTTGAGGTTGTGGTTTCTTCAGGGTGATGTTTCCCTTGTTTGGAAACATCTGTATGATGGGCAGAAGATGGATAAAAGCAGTTACTTACCTGTAACAGGTGATCTCTGGGAACAGCAGGAATAAGTCTTCACATATGGGTACGTCGGTACCGACGGAGCCTGCGCGGGAACGCTCCCAAGCTTCCCAAAAAGAAAAGCTTTTGGGAGCATCCCACAGCGCCTGCACGCTGCCTTCCCACCTTTCCTAACCAACTCTCCTCAGTTCGAGTTTAAAGCTGAGACAACAGAGAGAGAGGAAAGGAAAGACAGAAAAGAGATACAACTCCTAGGGGAGGTGGGTGGGTTGTGAAGACTTATTCCTGCTGTTCCCAGAGATCACCTGTTACAGGTAAGTAACTGTGCTATCTCCAGGAACAAGCAGGAATGAGTCTTCACATATGGGGACTCCCTAGCTGAGATGCCTGGGAGATCCCCAAGGATATGAGACCCTGAAAGGGGTCTGCGTCCTCCTATGGATCTCAGGCATCCATCCAGGGAAGGAGGGCAGGAGTTGTTTAAGAATGGAACAGGTGTCTGAGGACAGCCTGACCAAACAAGGCATCCCGGCGGGAATCCTTGTCCAAGCAGTAATGGGCTGTGAAGGTATGAACAGAGCCCAGGTGGCTGCTCGACAGATCTGGTCGATGGACACAGAATTTAGATGAGCCATAGAGGTGACCATGGCCCTCACATTATGAGCTGTGACATGGCTCTCCAGAGAAAGGTTCTTACTCTGGTAGGCGAAAGAAATACACTGAGCAATCCAAATGGACAGTGTTCTCTTAGAGACTGGAAGTCCCAAATGAGAAGGATCAAAAGCAACAAAAAGCTGGGAAGACTTTCTATGTTGCTGTGTCCCATGTAAGTAAAAAGCAAGAGCTCTCTTACAATCCAGAGTATGAAGATTCCTCTCTGCACTGAATGCATGAGGAGCTGGAAAAAAAACAGGTAGATATACCTCCTGATTAAGATGAAAAGGTGAGACCACTTTAGGCATAAAGTGTGGATTTGTCCTAAGGACTACCTTGTCATGATGGAACCTTGTATAAGGTGGATTAGCCACTAAGGCCTGCAGTTCACTGATGCGGCGAGCAGAAGTGACTGCAATGAGGAAAATAACCTTCCAGGAAAGAAATTTCAAGGAGGTAGTGGCTAAGGATTCAAAAGATGGCTTCATAAGCTGACCAAGAACCAAATTTAAGTCCCATGCCACCGGAGGAGGCCTAATGGGAGGTTTAGTTAAAGTTAGGCCTCTCATGAATCTTGAAATAAGAGGATGAGAGGAGATAGGTTGTCCATTGATGGGCTTAAGGGATGCTGCAATAGCACTCAAATGGACTCTTACTGAATTTGTTTTAAGTCCTGCATTGGAGAGATGCAGGAGATAGTCTAACAAAGAAGTTAAAGGTAGTGCTAGAGGGTCAAGACCCTTTTCAGCACACCAAATGGAAAATCTTTTCCACTTAATAGCATAGGAACGCCTGGTGTAAGATTTCCTGGAAGCATGGAGGATATCCTTCACCTGCTGAGAAAGATTCAAGTCTTGAAGGTCTAGGCCTTCAGTAACCAAGCTCTGAGGTGAAGGGACTTGGGGTTGGGTGCCACAAAGTCCCTTCCTCTTGAGACAGAAGGTCTGGAGCAGTTCCCAAGTCCAGGGAGGGGGCTTAGGAGAGATTTATTATTTATTTATTTATTACAATTTTTTATATACCGCGCTATTTACAATCAGCGCGGTTTACAGAGAACCAAAGACCAGAACAGGCTGCTCGGTTTTACATAAAACAGGAAGATAAACTTGGATACGATAAACTTGGATAATATAGGGGTAAAACTATATACATAGAATGTTGATCTGTTAATTTGATCACATGAGAGAGGTATTTACGTGAAATTGACAATGGTGCTTGGGAAAGGAGGCAATGTGGTTAAGTTTGTAGTGAATATTTGCACTTTATGTAGGGTAGTATTTGATGAATAGGTTATGCTTGAGGGCCTTTCTGAATTGGACTATGTTAGTTATGGCACGAATTTCGGGTGGTAGGGAGTTCCAGTGTTTTGGAGCGCAGAACATGAAGGCTCTGTTCGCTGTTGGTCGGCAACAAGTTGTTATGGCCTTCGGCATTATTAGGGTGTTTATCGCTATTTGTCTTCTGGATCTAGTTGGTGGTAATGTTTGTGTGAGATCAATTAGTGAGTTTGCAGATAAACCATGGATGGTCTTGTATGTGAGGATTAGGGTTTTGAATTCGAGCCTGCCTTGTATCGGGAGCCAGTGAAGCTGTTTGAGGATTGGTGTCACATGATCGCTCCTGGACGCTCCTTGTAGAATCCTTGCAGCAGTATTCATGGCAAGTTGAAGAGAACTTAGGGTGGATTGTGGGAGACCTTGTAGAATTGAGTTGGCGAAATCGAAATGCGGTAAGATGAGTGCTTGGAAGATGGTTCTAAAATCGTCTGGGTCCAGTAATGAGCGTAGATGCCTGAGTGTGCGTATTTTGAAGTACACAGCTTTTGTAATATTGTTTACATGTGTTTTCAAATTGAGACGGTGGTCCAGCGTGACTCCAAGGTATCTTATTGTTTCTTTTGTGGCTAGATCCGCTCCTTTCACACTTATATGTGGTGGTGGAATGAAGTTAGGGTCTCTCGTAACAAAGAGAACCTCAGTTTTCTTGTGTTGGATGCGGAGGTTCTGTGAGAGAAGCCATTCTGATACTGCATTGAAGCAACTTATTATGGGCAGTAGGTCTAATTGCATTGTAGAAAATGGCATATAAAGTAGGATATCATCTGCATATATCATACATTTCACGTTGAATGATCTGATGATATTGCAGATAGGCTGCATATAGATGTTAAACATGAGAGATGAGAGAGATGACCCTTGTGGCACACCTTGTTTTTGATGGAAGAGATTTGATTCTCCCGTTGCAGATTTTACATATTGCATTCTGGTGTCCAGGTAAGATTTACACCATTCCAGAGCTGAACTACCGATGCCTTTTTCCTTCAAACGTGTAATGAGTATCTTGTGATTTACCGAGTCAAACGCTGCTGCTATATCTAAGAAGATTAGCACAACGCCTTGGCGGATGTTGTCTATGCTGGTGAGTATGTTATTGAGGAGAGTGGTGAGGAGTGTTTCAACTCCATGATGTTCCCTGAAGCCATGTTGAAAGTAGTCGAGAGGGGCTGTGGAATCTATGTGGTCTTGAATTTGGCGTTGCACCTCTTTTTCAAAGATTTTTGCTAGGAGGGGAATGCTAGCAACAGGCCTGTATGAGTCAGCTCTTTTTGGGTCTAGTTTGGGGGTTTTTAAAAGTGGTCTGATGGATGTGAGCTTTAGAGGAGATGGGAAGGATCCAGTTGTAAATGAGAGGTTCACGATTCTTGCAATGAACGGGCTAAAAGCACTTCTAAGGTCCTTTATCCAGAAGGCTGGGCAAGGATCGGTTTGAGAGGTGGAGGTATTGAGTGAGGAGATTGTGTCTTCAATTTGTTTAGCTGAAGGTGCGGAAAGTGATGTTAAGGTGTTTTGGCAGGTTGATTCTTGGATATCTACTTTCTGTAGCTCATCCGTCTGTAGAAGTTTAGATTGCAAATAATCAGCAAATTCTTGTGGGTGAATATCATATTTTTGTTCTGATGATGGTTCATTTGATAGTGATTTTACTAGGCTGAAAAGATCACGGGGTTTGTTTAATGATCTTTTGAGCATCTCAGTGTGATACTGCTTCCTCTTGGTTGTGATTGCTTCATGGTGAGTTGCTAAATAGAGATTGTAGGCTGTATGATCACCAATGGCAAGTGATCGGCGCCAGCGTTTTTCGAGTCTTCTAAGGTGCGTAAGAGAATCTCGCAGATCGGGAGAGAACCATGGAGCGGAGGTTCTTTTCCTTGAAGTGTTGTTTTTGTGTGGTTGAATAGCAATGGCATTGAGGCTGTTATTCCAGGCTTCAATTGCTTCTTCCAGGTTGAGTGTTGTATTGTTGAGGAGTGGTTGGGTATTTGTCATTATAAAATCCTTATTGAAGGGCCGAAAGCCTCTTGATGGGGCTCTTGGTGTGTTGTCAAGGTTTCTGTTGTTTAGGGAATGAGTGTTGTCCAAGGGAATTTGTAGGATTATGAGTTTGTGGTCTGACCATGGTACATTAGTGATAGATTTTATCACGTTGCTGTTTTGTGTAGAAGCAGATTGTGGAGCGAAGACCATGTCAAGAATGTTTCCTTTGATGTGTGTGGGCTCCATGATTAGTTGTTGATATCCAAGACTTTCGATGGCATTGAGGAATGAAGAGGACTGATGTTGCTGTAGTGATGGGAGATTGAGATCTCCCATTATCCAGTTTGGAGTGTTGAAGTTGCTGGTATTGGCAGCAATGTCCAATATGGTGGGAAGGTCGTCCTGGGAGCTTGACGGGGTTCTATAAATCAAGTTGATGGAGCATTGCTTGTTCACTATGGTGATAATTTCCAGATTGTCAGAGCTGTAGGAGTTAGCTGTATTGAAAAGGAGTTCAGACTTGGTGAGAATGAGTGCTCCTCCTCCCTTCTTGTTTTCTCTGTGAGTTGTGTATATGGAGAAATTTGGTGGAATGAGTTGGTTGAGGACATTATCTTCTTTTGATAGCCAGGTTTCAGTGATCAAGAGTGCGTCAAGATTGTGATGGGTAACTATATCTTGGATTACAGGCCATTTTTTTCTAATCGAGCGAACATTTATGAGGGCACATTTTAGGCTTTGGGAAGGTGGGGAGTCTTGTTGCTTTGGGTTACTGTTTTGGAGTAATGCGATGTGAATCAAGTGGGAGTGCTGTATACGAGCTTCCTTAGCTGGATAATGGTAAGAATTACTGGACCATTTTTTTCCGTGGTTTTTGAGGATAGGGATATGAATGGTGGAAGAAGAGTAGGCAGAGGAGGTCTCGAGCCAGTCTGTGAGAAGGTAAAAACTAAGAAGAGTGATGAGGTGAGGATACATTTTGGTTCTTGTTGAGGAGGTATTGGGTGTTTCTATGAGCTGTATATAATATCAGGTAGGGATAGTACTGATTAGGCTACGGGTAGAAGATGTTATAGTACAATGCAGGTAATTGTAGAACTGTAACAACTGTAGGAATGGCAATTATAGGGCAATAATGGCAACTGTATCAGGTGGCAGTTATAGTACAATACAGGCTACTGTAACAAATCAGGCAATACAGGCAACTGTAACAAACTGTAACAAATATGATTGGCTATAGAGTAGGCACAGAGCTGCAAGAGAGTGTGCTATCAATGACACTGAAGGCGGTGATATTGAAACTAGAGCAGCGGTTAGTTCAGCTTTATAGATAGTGAATACTTGCTGTGCGTTTAGACCGAGGACGTGCTGGTGAATGTAGGGTAGCCCTGTTGCAGGATGTGCGTGGAGCTGTGGGCTTCTTGGACGATTCCTGGGTTCTTTGGAGGGGCCTTTGCCTAAGGGCCGTGCCAAAGGGCCCTCTGGCGAGGCACTCAGGCGCGGGCCCGACAGGCGCGGGCCCGACAGGCGCGGGCTCGCCTGTCGGCGACTTACTTTTGCTGTGTGAGGCTCCGCCTCCCACAGCCCCGATTGGGCTGGAGGCTCCTGAGCAGGGGAAGATGGCTGAACCCTGCTCAGGATGCAGAAGTAGAGGGTACCACACATGGCGTGGCCAGCGTGGAGCTATGAGGATCATAGATCCTTGATCCCTCTGGAGTTTGAACAGAGTCTTGGGAATCAAGGGAATGGGTGGAAAGGCATACAGGAAGCCCCGACCCCAATGAAGGAGGAAGGCATCCTTGGCCTGAACCCCCTGACACGGAATTCTGGAACAGAACCAGGGAAGTTTGGCATTCCACGGACTTGCAAAGAGGTCTATGTCCGGGGTTCCCCATTCTTGAAAGATTCTGAGTACCTGATCCATGTGCAGGGACCATTCGTGTGGAAGCAGAACTCGACTGAGTCTGTCTGCCCAAGAGTTTTGGATTCCTGGGAGATATACTGCCAGGAGATTGATTTGATGCTCTCTGGCGAAGGCCCATAATCTTAGAGCTTCGTTGCAAAGTGACAGAGAGCCAGTTCCTCCTTGCTTGTTTATGTAAAACATGGCTACCTGATAGTCCGTATGAATAAGGACTGTCTTGTAGCTGAGGAGGGTATGAAAGACCTTGAGAGCTAGAAACACTGCTCGAAGCTCCAAGTGGTTGATATGAAGAGAGGTCTCCTGTGGGGACCAAGTGCCTTGGTTGGAGAGGTCTTGTAAATGAGCTCCCAAACCTGTTTGAGAGGCATCTGTTGTGAGGGTTGCTTGGGGCAACAACTGTTGGAAGGGGGACCCCAGCAACAGATTTTGAGTGGACATCCACCATTGGAGAGACCAAAAGAGACGTTTGGAGGTTGCTATTTGGTCTGAGAGAGCTTCTGAAGCTCGAGTCCACTGGGTGGACAAAGTCCATTGAGCTGCTCTCATTGTAGGCGAGCACAGGGTACCACATGTACTGTGGAAGCCATGTGGCCTAGCAGTTGTAGCATCTCCCTGGCAGTTAACTGGCTCTTTGACTGAATCTGGGAGGCTAGCTGCACTAGACGTTGGCAACGGGCTTGAGGAAGGTATGCCCTTGCAGTGGTGGTATCCAACCAGGCCCCTATGAATTCCAGGGACTGAGCAGGGATGAGCTGGGACTTTGGGAGGTTTACTACCAGTCCCAGATACTGCAGAATGCGCCTTGTGCGGTCCAGGGAAATCTGGGCCTCTGATTGAGATGGAGCTCGGATGAGCCAGTCGTCCAGATATGGGAAGACAAATATTCCCAGAGTGCGTAGAAATGCAGCAACTATTGCCATGCATTTGGTGAATACTCTCGGAGCAGAGGCCAGACCAAAAGGAAGGACTCTGTATTGGTAATGTTTTCCCTGGTAAAGAAAACGTAGGAATTTTCTGTGAGATGGATGGATGAGTACATGTGTGTACGCATCCTTGAGATCTAGAGAACAAAGCCAGTCCTGACTTTGAAGGCATGGAAGGAGAGTGCACAGAGAAAGCATCTTGAACTTCTCCTTGCATAGAAATTTGTTCAATTCTCTGAGATCTAGAATGGGTCTGTATCCCCCTGTCTTCTTTGAAATGAGAAAATAGGGGGAGTAGAACCCTGACCCTTGTTGAAGAGGAGGAACTTCTTCTATTGCCCCTTGGGCAAGAAGGGTAGTTATCTCCTGACCTAAAAGGTCGAGAAGAGATGTGGGAGAATTGAAGTGTCTCACCATGGTGTGGGGAGGAAGGTCTGAGAAATGAAGTTTGTAGTCCTCTCTTATGATGGAGAGGGTCCACTGCTCTGATGTGATTTGCTCCCATCTGGGAGCAAAATGAGCTAACCTTCCTGGAATGGTGAGAGGTTCTGGCTGTGTTAAAGCCAGAAAGGCTAAGTTCTCTAGCATCAAGTCAAAAACCTGTCAGACGGCTGCCTGGGTGAGAATCTTCACAGTCTTGACAATGCATATATTTATATGATTTTTGCAAGGTATTGTGGGTAATGTAGTTCATTCACACCAGACACAGCTGCTGACAATAATATAGTTGTGCACAAGTGTTAAAGCCAATAAGATACTTCTTTATTTATGGGGTTATTTCTCCCAGCACAGATATATGGTTGGTAGCACATAAATTAGGTTACTTGCTTGCAGTGTTTAACTTGGTAAAACAAAGTCAAAAATCAAAATCAGGAAAACAACCTTCAAACTTGTCAGGCAATTAGCTAATGTTTTCTTAGCATATCTCTAACAAACGAAAAGCCACAAAGAAAGAAATAAACTGTTCTTATAAGGTTAACTTCTGTTTACTTTCCACACAGATCCAGAAGTAATTCTCTCCTAGCTCACAAGCAATTAGGTGCAGCTCAATTGCTATCAGTTATCCAGCTGAAACCCTTTAGCAGGCTGGCTTTCTACTGTGTGAGTCAAACCCTGCTTCAGGAGCTTTTCTTAGTGGAATAAAGAACAAATTTATATTTCTTTGTGATGGCTGCTGTGCTTTATCACAGAAAGTTACCAACGGAGTTTGGATAGAGAGCAGTCCATATAAACAATATCTTGATCTGCTATTATTTCCCCTTCATCAACAAGCATAGGGTCACTATCATGAATTGGCACAGATGAATCTTTCAATGGAGCACTTTCAGGAGAACACTTATTTCCCTGCTGTCTTTCAAGGTTATAGCTAGGGCATAGATCAGTGTTCATACCTGAGCTTCCATTGTTGCTATAGTTCCTCTCTATATAGCCTGGCCAGTATGTAGTCCAGTTCTTATGTCCAGCCTTCCAGTCCTGATCCCTGGACACTGGATTTCTCTTCACATACCTTCTGGCATAGGTCTTAGAGTCCCTTCCACGTGCAGCCGTCTCCCTCACAGGTAGCCTCTGGTGATTCCTTGTTCTGCAGCACCATTCCTCTGGCTTTCCCCAGTCCAATGGTCTATGCTGGCCCTTGGAATACCTCCCAGTATACGTGCTGCCTTGGACTCTTCTAGACCTCTCAAAGGCTTTTCTCCTCTTCCTTCCAGAGGGTTTCTTTCCTTCTCTATCCGTCCGGTTTGGCTTCTGCTTCTGCTGATTCTTCAGATGAAACTGATGATCCTTCTCTGCATATCCAAGGTGATCATAAAGATGGTCATCTGTAGAATAAACTCTACTCTTATTCTGCCTGGATGAGTGCTCCTTCCTAACACAGCGCAGCTGTGCTGAATCAGGCCCTGCCCTTTGAGATGAGTGCTTAGGGATTACCTCATAGCCCTCCTGATTGAACACACGTTTCCCCACTTCAGCTCCTCTAATGGCTGTTGGAAACCTGGTGCATTCTGGGACTGGTAGTCTTTTATGGCAAAATTCTGTTTTCTCATTTCTACCAGCACTGACAGGTTGCTTGTTCAGACACACTTCACCTTTTCTATAGCCCCTTCCTGAGCTATGATAAGCTTCCTTATCACAAACCCTGAGGGGGTTGGGACTGCTGGGTTACAGCAGCCCCTGTAGACTTAGGCCTGGCCTGCTTAGGTTGCTGACGCTTAGCGGTAAAGCGACCTGTAGAAGATTGTTGGCCAGAAGTGGAAGGAAATCTGCCCTTTTTGAAAAAAGACTTTTTAAAAGTCTTTTTCTTGCCAGGAATGGAGGTAGACCTTGAAAGTCTATCCAGAGCAGAATTCTCAGCATCCCTTTGAGTGGCTTTAATTTGCCACTCTTTGCCAAACAGATTTTCACCTGTACAGGGCAGATTTCCTAAGCCATCTTGAACCCAGGGTTCTAAATCAGAAGCCTGGAGCCAAGCAATTCTTCAAGCAGCTATGGCAATGCCTGAGGCTCTACTGGCACCTTCAAAGGAGTCAAAGGCTGCCCTGTTTGAAAACTTGGAGATGTCCTGAGTATGCTTAAGCCACATGCGGAATTCTTCCCTTTTATCTTCTGGAATAAAAGGGAGTTAAGTGTGCAGCTTTTCTGCCACTTCTTTCAGAAACATACCCATATGAAGGCTATATGAGTTGATTCTAGCAATAAGCATACTGGCCTGGAAGATTTTCCTACCAAAAGCATCCAAGGTCCTGCATTCTCTTCCTGGAGGAGCAGAAGAGTGTCTCTTTGTACTCTTTATCCTCTTCATAGCTGACTGCACCACAATGTAATGGTGAGGAACCCAGGACAAGGAGGGACACGATACATAGTGTCCAACCTGCGAGAATGAGGAGAGAGAGTGAGAGGAGTCTCCCATAAATCAATCATGTGTTCATGAAGAATCTCATGAATTGGTAAGGTGACTGCCTCTTTAGGAGCCTTAGAGTATCCTAAAATATCTAATTTTTTTGCTCTAGGCTCTGATTCAGAGGCTACTGAAATAAAGAGTCCTTTAGCTACTTCTCTTATGAAGTCTTGAAAGGACAAGTCCTCTGGAGGAGACATTCTTCTTTTTGGAGAAGAAGTCTCCTCAGGAAGGGCTATGGATACTTCAGGAGACTCATCTGATGTATCAGAATCATCAGAGGAATCGAAGTATTGCCTGTCAGGGTGCTCTTCTAACGCTCAATACGCGTATCGAGCGGTATCAACATCGGGCGTCCCCGGTACCGGATTGGTACCGAGAAGTAGCCCTGGACAAGGAACCGCAGCAGTCGGTATCCTGGTCGATGTCGTCGGTACCGGCATTGGCGCTGGTGCCGGTACCGGAGCCGATACCGACAATGGAGCTCGTTGCGGTACTGACGGTGTCGCAGCTTGAACGAAGGCTGAAATAGCCTGCTGCATGGACAGAACATTCTGATCCATCGACGCTATGAATGCCTGGAGGTCGGTACCGGTAGATTGTGCCGGTACCCCAGAGCATTCTTTTTTTTTTTTTAAGACGTTTATTTTCATTTTACAACAAACAAAAGTAACAACACACCAAAAGATACAAATACACACATACAATAAGAAAAACAACCCCAAGTACCCCCCACCCCTATGCTTCTTCTCTAAACTAATAAGAGTCATCACATAAGCGCTTACACACAACAGTTATTGTACAGCAAACAAGCAGAAATGGTATTGATGATACAGGCTGATCCTGTGGCAGAAATGTATACAAAGTAAACAGCCAAATGAGAGCAGTTAGCAGTTAGAACATAATCATGGAACACCTTCCTTTTAAACAAGCAGTGAAGGGCTTGAGTGGAAGAGATTGACAGACGAGGTAGTTGCTCATAATTACAGTAAAATGGACATAATTCCACCAATCATTGAGGTTCAGATGGGAGCCAATTTCCAGTATTTCGTAAGGAAGGAGATAGAAAATAGCTATGCCCAGTAAATGGGCCTCCTGAAAAAACACTAACTCAGAATAATCATGATTAAGAGAGCTAGGGATTGTCCCTCCTTGGAATGGACTATTGATGCCTTTTACAGTCAGTAGTGATAACGTACATAAAGCAATGCCAAATAGTTAAACAATCTGAAAAAGAAACATAATAGCGCACAGAGGTACACAATGTCGCTCATAGTACCAGTAAATGACTGCAGAAACAACATGATAGGAATTAAACTAAGGAAAACCATGAAGCGCCCCTTATAACAAAATAAGCACCGGAGTGCCTAGAGAAGAAGCAAAACCCCAGAAATCACTGGCGGCCTGATGTCTGCGGGGAGAAACCCCAGAGAAGGCCTGAATTGAAACATAAATCCTACAGTGCTATACAGGCTCCGAAGGCTCCGAAACTAACCAAGGATCTCATCGTGGAAAGAAAGGAGACCAATAAGGTATATATAAAGAGAAAGAAAGTCCAGGCAGTCTCCGTTTCAGGCAGCGATCACCGCATCGGGCCATTCAAAATGGCGGACAGTTCCAGCGGATTCCATCCAAGCTGTTGGGTTAGCGCATCTGGTCTGCTTCTTTAGAAGCTAGAAATGTTGCTAGCAGATCAGGATCTTCGAAGGTACGAGTTTGGTTATGGAGAGTCACTCTAAGCTTCGCTGGATATAAGATGCCGAAGCGAGCCTGTAACTGTTGAAGTCTAGGTCGAAAAGCAAGGAGTCTCTTCCGACGGTCAGCTGTGGGCTTAGCCAAGTCAGGGAAGAAGGAGACTTTATGATTTTCAAATTCCAAATGACGATTCGCCCGGGCAGCATTTAAAATTTGCTCAACTTGCTGATATCTCAGTAGACGAAAAATGATGGGCCGGGGGGTCGTCCGATTGAGCGCCATGCTGGTAGGAACACGATGTGCTCGGTCAATTTCCAGATCTCTGTGAAAAGTAATCTTCAGCAAGGAGGGAAGAGTTTTGACCAGGAATTCTCTCATATCTCCTGCTTCCGCGCCCTCCGGTACACCAATGAGCCTTACATTGTTGCGACGGGCTCGATTATTGCTATCCTCTAACTCTTTTTGTAGATTCTGTATCTGACGCTCAGCCTCATCCAATTTCACCAAGCGCACCACGTGCGAGTCGAGGACCCCCGCCATATTGTCCTGCCGTAATGAAAGACCTTCAAAACGATCCTGAAGCACACCAAAATCTTCTCTCATGGCTCGGAGCGCTTCTCCGTTAGACTGCACCAGTTCCTTCACACCACGTATTTCCTCCAAGATCTCCTGTTGCATTTCGGGGTTATCCCGAAATGGCACCATCTTTTGTGGGGAAGGCAGCTCTGTCTTGGAACGTTTTCCGTGTGAAGAAGAGGGAGATCCGAAGTCTAAGCGCGCTGGTTTATGGGCCGCCATCTCCCCCGAGGCACCCCGGTAAGTTCGGAGCAAAATATCAAGTTAATGTAGGTATTAAGTCAGGATTCTGAGTAGGCCCCTCGGGAGCTTCAGCGCGAAGCGTCTAACCCGCTGGACATCAGGCTCCGCCCCCCTACCCCAGAGCATTCTAACAGGTGATCGGTCGAGGCCGTGCCATCGATGTCAACCTGTAACCCCATAGGAGAAGCTTTGGAAGCCGGAGCTTCCCGCCAGGGTTGTTTGGCTGGTGCAGGATCCTCGAGGGCAAGCCCGGAGGCATCTCGATGCTTGGAGGGAGATCTACCCTTCGAGGACATGCTAGGTTTATGTTTGGTTACCTGAGATCCTTCAGGAGAAGAAGACCTGGAAGATGTCGATGCTACTGCCGGTGCCTCAGCGGGAAACAGGACATGGAGCTTAGCTGCTCGGTTCTGTAACCCCCGTTTAGACATTAGGGAGCAGGACGGACAATCCGGAATGGAGTGTTCAGGACCCAAACATTTAAGACACCATTCATGGGTATCTGTAACAGAAATAGTACCGCTACACTTAGTGCATTTTTTTAACCCGGAGGTTGGTTTTTCCATGAGGGAAATTTTCTTGTGGGCCCTGAGGCCTTAAGAAGAAAAGTACACCAAGTGAGGAAAAAATATCGATTTTTTTTTTTTAAAGAAAGAAAGAAAAGACCGGCGGTACCGGTCCGGAGTCGGGGAAGGCAGACACGCGACCAAAGAAATAAAATAAAATAAAGAACTTCTTCAGCGGTGACAGGGCTCGACCTGCTGGCTCCGCGGCAAAGAAGAACTGAGGAGAGTTGGTTAGGAAAGGCGGGAAGGCAGCGCGCAGGCGCTGTGGGATGCTCCCAAAAGCTTTCCTTTTTGGGAAGCTGGGGAGCGTTCCCGCGCAGGCTCCGTCGGTACCGACGTACCCATATGTGAAGACTCATTCCTGCTTGTTCCTGGAGATAACTTTTTCCCCCTAGGGGAAGAAAGTTTGGTAGGACATCTCCTACCAACTGGGAAAGAGGAAGGCGTAGAACAGCCTCTGGAAACAGGAATGTCAGTGGTTAACTGAGCAACGTGGAGTAAAGACTCCTTGTTAAAGAGATTTTCTCCAGTGCAAGGAGTATTTCCCAGTCTTTCTTGTGCCCATTTGTCCAAGTCTGAAGCCTGAAGCCAGGCTTTACGTCGTGTCCCTATAGCTATAGCAGAAGTTCTGCTAACAGACTCAAAAGAGTCTAGGGAAGCACGAGTAAGGAACCTAGAGATATTTTGAGCATGACTAACTCAGTAAGGAATAGTCTGCTCTCTTGGGCTCTTGAATAAAAGGAGTCAAAAACAGTAATTTCTTTGTGACCTCTTCAAGAAATAAACCCATATAGAAAATATATGGGAGAATTCTTGCTGAAAGCATGGATGCCTGGAAGGTCTGGCATCCAAAGGCATCTAAAGTCTTAGACTTACGACCTGGTGGATAAGAAGAATGCTTTTTAGTACTCTTCACCCGCCTCATTGCTGATTCTACAACAATGGAATGATGAGGAAGTTGAGTCTTCAGAAAACCTGGAGAGGGGGGCACCTGATATAGAAGATCAGTTGCCCTGGAAGGTGGGGGTACCGTTAAAGGAGCTTCCCACATTCGTAGGAGATCCTGCAAGGAATGATGCAAAGGAAGTATGATGTTCTCCTTTGCTCTAGCAGAAATATACAGGGATTCTGTATTCCCTTGTGTAGGATCCTGTCCAGGTATAGAAATGGCAAGTGATTTTGCCATATCCAGGAGAAAAGCTTGAAAAGAAAAGTCCCCAGAGGGAAATTCTTTTGGACAGGCTAGATCTGCTGAAGAACTAGCATTGGCACCGAGGGATCTATCCAACTTTATAGGAATATAAGATCCTGAATGGTGGTCCTTAGAGGATGGTCGCTGGTACCACAGGAGGTCGGGACCAGGGACAGTCTGTAGCACATTGTCCATGCTAGGGATCGATTCCAAACTCGGTATCGAGGGAAGCGAGCCTGATGAGAGATGCATGGAAGGCACCGACAGCAATGGTAATGTGGATAGCGGTTCTGGCACCGTATCCGATACTTGTGGATGAAGGCCAGCCGGTGACAACTCTAACGGTATCGAAGAAACCGAGCGTGCCGGACATGGATCATCGGAACCATGGAAGGACAGACTACATAGGCCATGTGGTCTTTTTCTGTCATCATGTTTCTATGTTTCTATGTAACCATGCCTTCAGTACCGTCTGGTGTCGGTACCAAGGCGAGTCGGTACCC
This sequence comes from Ichthyophis bannanicus, assembly GCA_033557465.1. Lineage (NCBI taxonomy): Eukaryota > Metazoa > Chordata > Amphibia > Gymnophiona > Ichthyophiidae > Ichthyophis > Ichthyophis bannanicus. The sequence continues at coordinate 27,967,051 of CM066049.1, forward strand.
AGTCCTCCGGACTGGAGATCGATTCTAGACTCGGCATTGAAGGAAGCGAGTCTATCGATGCACATCTGGAGGGTACCGACGTCGGTACTAGTATTGGTACCGGAATCGATACCGATACTAGAGGGTCGGTCTGTGGCGTAGCCAACGGCCCCGAAAGTACCGAGGACACCAGACTACGATCCCTGGTGAGGAATGTTTCATCCAACACTATTGCCGATGCCGGGGTATCGGTACCGCTCGAAGCGGATGCCACCACCAAGCATGGCTCAGGTATGTTCTGTGAGGGGTGAACCTCAGGAACAACCTGAAACCCCACACAGGCTTTGGAGGCCGAAGACTCCCACCGGGGTTTTAAAACCAGTGTATTCTCGAGGGTAAGGCCAGAGGCATCTCTATGCTGTGCATGAGATCTACCACTCGAGGACTGGCTAGTCTTAAAAGACTATTTTTGGGTTACCTGATCCCGTGTAGAAGTGGTGGACGGTGCACTGAAGATGGATGGGGACCGCGTATCGGGGGAAACTCGATGCTGAAGACTTCTTCCCACAATACTATTGCAGGAGGGACACTCCGGAGGAAAATGGTCAGGACCCAAACAGGTTAGACACCAATTGTGAGTGTCTAAAATTAACTTTGTACCGCCACAGTTTGTACATTTCTAGGGAATAGTGGCTGGCGGTTCCATGAAGGAAAGTGAGTAGGCCTAGCAGGCCTAAGAAAACCGTGAGGCAGTAACAAAGATAAAATATTCCTTAAAAAGGAAACATTTACAAGAAAAAGAAAAAGAAACACCGGCGGTACCGGTGGCGTCGGGGAAGGCAGCCACGACCACAAGAAAACCAAAAAATAAAAGAAGAATTTTCTGCGGTGACAGGAGGACGTCCTGCCAGCTCCGTGGAAAAACAAAAACTGAGGAGAGGCAGTTGGGAAGGCGGGAAGGCAGCATGCAGGCATGTTGGGATGCTTCCAAAAGCGTTCTGATTAGACGCTGGGAAGCATTCCCGCGCAGACTCCGTCGGTACCGACGTACCCCATATGTGAAGACTCATTCCTGCTTGTTCCTGTAGATTGGCAAGACCCATTGCCATATCATGTACAAAATCATGAAAATACATATCCTCAGGAGGGGACATTCTGCATTGAGGAGGAGGAGTTGAATCTTGTAAAAGTTCAGCTCTGGTACCGGTGGAATCATCAGAGTCATCGGCATCGGAAGACTCAAAAGGAGGAAGCACCGGGTTCTCCCGAAGCAGATGGCGTTGGTACAGCTCGATGTCGGTACCGAAACGAGTGGGTACCTGATCCCCCATGCTGGAGAGAGATTCCAAACTCGGCATCGGGGGAAGCATGCCTGTTGAAACAGGTACCAAGGGCACTGGCACCGGTACCGGCATCACTACCGGTGCCTACGGAACAGTCTGCAGCGACTTTAGTGGTACCGAAGTAGCTAAAAGTCGCTAGACTGTGTTCGATAGCAAGGAGTCTTTTGTCCACTGCCGATGCCAGGGTGTCTGTACCGGTGGAAGCGGCCACAACCCCATAGCATGCCACCAGTAGTTCCATCGAGGTTGAGGCCTCGGGAACATCCTGGATCCCCAATAAACCTTTGGAGCCCGAAGACTCCCGCCGGGGCTGTTTTGCCAGTGGCATCTCGATGTTTAGAGGGAGATCTACCCTTCGAGGACCAGCTAGTCTTAAAAGACTTGTGTTTAGTTACCTGAGATTCCTGGGAAGAAGTAAAAGCCCTGGAAGACATCGATGCTACAGACATTGTGTCTGAAGCAAAAAGGGCACCGAGTTGATTTGCTCAATTCTGAAGACTTCTTTTAGTCAACTTCCTGCTCAGGACCTAAACATTTAAGACACCAGTCATGGGTGTCAGTAATAGAAATTGTACTGCCACATTTTGAACATTTTTTAAAACCAGTGGCTGGTTTTCCCATGGTAAGGGAAAAGAGGGCCTAATGACCAAAATGGCGCTAAAATTGAAATATTTTTAGAAGAAAGAAAAGCACCGGTGGTACCAGTAGGTGTCGACGGAAAGCAGACGCAACCACAAAAAATATAAAAATAAGAGAAGATTTTCTGCGGTGACAGGGGACATGTCCTGTCGGCTCCACGGAAAATGAAGAACTGAAGTGAGAGGGGTAGTTTGGCAGGAAGGCAGCACGCATGCATGGTGGGATGCTCCCAAAAGCTTTCCTTTTGGACACTGGGGAGCATTCCCACGCAGGCTCCGTCGGTGTCGACGGTACGCATATGTAAAGACTACATTCCTGCTTGTTCCTGGAGATAAGTATGTTGCAAGCTAACTATACATATATTCAAATAAGTTGTAATCATTTAGTGCTAGCAGTAGATGTATTGTAATTAATTAACATTAGATTAGATAAGATAATTCTGTTCAATTCTATATTGCCATTAGCAGTGGTGCTTATTTGCAATTGTGAGGAATCAGAGGAGTGTCATAGTGGTGAGTTTTGGTTCTGCAAATTATATACTACATGCATTGAGTCCTATGGGCCAAAGATGGCGACTACTGTGAATGAAAGGAAGTCTGCAATGTTGCTGAAAGTTGAATAGAAACAAGGATCAGTGATTCCTGCACTGCTACAGAAAGATATATATGCAGCCAAGAAGCTGGGTAGACATCACTAAAACTGTCCAAGATGTGCATAGAGCAGCCCAAAGTGAAGAAGAGGATGCTGCTGGAGAATTACAGTTGTGACTAGTGTCATGATGTTGTGAGCATAAACCTCGAACTACTGGAAGATCTATGAAGCGCAGTCAGATATTTTGCTTGTAAGAATAACTGGTAGAACCTTACTCTCTATACACATTCTTAATGAGGCCTAGCAAGGGCAAACAGTGTCATATAATTTTGGTTAATTTGGAGGATGCTTGTAATCCTTTCTATATTGTCAAATGGAGCATATATATAAAGACTTCTTCCAACCAGCAAGATGAAGTTCGCCTGTGAACCAGATGTAGTGCTTAGGACTGAAGTACGTGAGGAGAAAGATGTTCTCTACTATGGCAGAAGATTTATTTTGGACTTGGATATGCTTGGGCTATCATTTATTTGTAGTGATTCTGTCCAGAATCAGAGGAGGGACTGAAAGGAAGCTTGTCTGTATAAGGCTGTATACACAGTCAGGGTGCTTAATAACATCATATTACTAAAGGCCCTCAGAAAGAGTTAACACTACAGACATTCCAATGCTTATTACTCAGCAACAACCTTGAAAGACTCTACTGAAATAACTAGGCTGAACTTTCCTAAAACAAAGACACTAGGTTTGTTATGAAAAAGATAGTGCAGGGAGAAGTTGTTTCTTCAGTCTTGTAGTCTCGATTCAGTGATATCAAAACTGCAAGTGTTAGAATTATTGTTTAAGAGGTTATGTCTGGGAATACATGTATGTCTCCTCATGATGACCTATGCTAATAAGAACTGACCTATTACGTAGAGATATAGAGATGCATGTTATGAATATACGTGATGCTTGACGAAGAACAATAAGGTGGAAATTATGCTGTGTAATGGAATATTTACCTATCAATAAAATGGCTGAAGGCTGTGATGGCAGAGTAAACAAGGTGCTAACTTGGTTTGCTCTCCCAAAGCTTTGGTGGTTTTTATAATACAAGTGTGTTGTGTATTATTAACCATGCTTGCTTCCTTCTCATTGCTTTGTGTGTGGATATCCGTTACCCAAGAGCCCTGGTGAATTACCAGTGAGGGGGAGGTGCAGAGTACACTTTCAGTCAGTACTGGGGAAAATGGTAGAAACCATTATAAAGAACAAAATTACTGAACATGTAGATAGTCATGGCTTAATGGGAAACAACCAACATGGCTTTAGCTAAGGAAGGTCTTGTCTAACTAATCTGTTATGTTTATTTGAAAGTGTGAATAAACAGGTAGACAAAGGTGAGTCGGTTGATATAGTGTATCTTGATTTTCAGAAAGCCTTTGACAACATACCTGAGAGACGTTTGGCAAAATTAAGAAGTCATGTAATAAGAGGCAGTGTACTACTGTGGATCAGGAACTGGTTAAAAGATAGACAGCAGAGGGAAGGGCTAAATGGCCAATTTTCCCAATTGAGAAAGGTTAATAATGGAGTACCCCAGGGATCTGTGAAGGGTCCGCTGCTTTTTAACATATTCATAAATAACCTGGACATGGGAACAATGAGCGAGGTAATCAAGTTTGCAGATGACAGAAAATTATTCAAATTTGTTAAAACCCAAGAGGACTGTGAAAAACTGAGAGAGGACCTTGATAAATTGAAAGACTGCGCAACCAAATGGCAGATTAAATTTAATGTGGACAAGTGCACAGTTATGCACCTCGGAAAGAACAATCCAAACTATGGTTACACGATGCAAGGTTCCACATTAGGAACCACCACCCAAGAAAATGATTCAGGCATCTTGGTGACTGACATGTTGAAACCCTCCGCCCAGTGTGCAGCGAGGACCAAGAAAGCAAATAGAATGCTAGGAATCATAAGGCAAGAAATGGAGAATAAAACAAAAGATATTATAAGTGCCTCTGTTTCATTCCATGATGCAGCTGCACCTTGAATATTGTGTGCAATAATCACAGTTCACAATTATTTATAGTAGGTCTGCAATCTATTATTTCAGTTCTTTCAACACCCTTGGATGTATACTCGTTCCCTGAGAGCAAAGAGCTCCTTACACTTAGTGCACACAAGATGTCTCACCAATTGGGAAAATAGTGTACATGTGACACTCAATGAAAAAAAGACTGGATAGCCCCTATTTTGCTGCTGAACTGCTGTCTGCATCGTAGTTTTAAGGATTTGTTTAGATATTTAAGTTGTTTACTTAAAGTTGCTAGGGATATTTGTATCAATACAGCTATAACTATTACATCTAAGGAATTAATTTGAAGACCTTAAGTAATGTATTTCTGATGAGGATTAACAAGCTAAACCTGAAAGCATATTTGACCATGTCTTTCCCTTTAATAGGTTGAAGAGTCTATAAATATAAGATTATGCCTGGGATAGGTGGGAGTCAGGGAGGACGGAGGGAAAGAAGCACTAAGTAAAAGCTGGCTTGCTACACAGTGCCCTGATCGGCTTTTAGAGCCTGTTTTACAGAAAAGCTGGCTTTTTCTACAGTATCCTAACTGACTTTATAAAACACAGAACTTTAAAAAAGAGAATTTCCTTTAACCCAAGAGTTTGAGAAATTCCAGGTAGATAAATACTTACAAGTGCACAATCCTTCCCAGCAAGAGCAGCTCGTCTCAGTAGTCCTAAAGCGTAGTTACTCACATGTAAAGCACAGTTACTTACCTGTAACAGGTGATCTCTGGGAACAGCAGGAATAAGTCTTCACATATGGGTACGTCGGCACCGACGGAGCCTGCACGGGAATGCTCCCCAGCATCCAATCAGAAAGCTTTTGGGAGCATCCACCGCGCCTGCGCACTGCCTTCCCGCCTTTTCCACTGCCTCTCCTCAGTTGAGTTTCATAGCTGAGACAAAAGGAGAGAAAGAGGAAAGGAAGACAGATAGATAGATACAACTCCTAGGGGAGGTGGGTGGGTTGTGAAGACTTATTCCTGCTGTTCCCAGAGATCACCTGTTAGAGGTAAGTAACTGTGCTATCTCCAGGAACAAGCAGGAATGAGCTATAGATGCCAGGGAGATCCCATAAAATGCGTGTCCCTGGATCAGGACTGCAGTTCGCACACCTGGATCTCCGGCATCCCATGAGGGATGGAGGGTAGGAGTTGAAAGGAGAGGTAGCTGTAAGAAAAAACAGCAAAGCTAAGGACTACAGGGGAGGAGTCCTTGGTATGTATGATAAGTACCATTAAAAATATTTAATGAACAATCACAAAATGGATCTTACCTACTGGATTGTAGGAAGTAGAGAGCGTGATGGAGTCTACTGGAGATTCAGTAGAGGATCCTCAAGGTGACCTCACCGCAGGGAGGGTGAAGGTCCAAATCTGGACTTGGCAGGTGATCCAGGTGTCAACTGGGGTAGTATAAGAACGGCAGGTCTTCAGTGGAAAGCTTTATGGAAAAAAAGCTGAAAACTCTTTTAGCTACAGAGTCATTAACATTGAGGAGTAAAAGAGATAGACTGACCGATTTAGACAAGTAGCCCAGTCCTGGAGGGAAGAAGGGTATGGAAAAGGAACCCGCATTCCCAAGGACAGATGTGTGAAGGGCTGAAAAGCTAAAAACTACTGGAGATCTACACTGTCTTTCCTAGCTGGTGAGAGTTAGGAAAGATATTGAAGCATGATGCTTCAGGGATAGCGAGACCTAGAGTAAAGTGGAAGCTGTTAGTACCACAGTAGTGGTTGTGTGCATAACAGCCCCCACATACCGATGGACAGTATGAAGATATGGCAGTCTACTGTCTGGAACCTCTAAGAAGGTGGAACCCTTATAGCATAGACAGTTAGAGAGATAATATGTAATACATATCTACCTATAAAAAGCATCTCGACAGATACATATATGTGTAAATATATATAGATAGATATATAGGGGCATAAGTAATGCACACACAGCTTACAGACATATGTATGTAGAGAAATATATAGAGATATATACATACATGAATAAGTAAGACTGAAGGTACATGTCTGCAACTAAGCCCCATGAGAACATTCACATGAGAGATGTGAAGGAGAAAGATTCATCTAATAACAAGAAGGTGGAACCTACTTGAAAGATATATAGAGAATCTATTCCTCCAGGCTAAGAGGGTGCAGGAATGCTACCCAGTGAAATAACCAGGATGGTTGCGTGAAAAACTGAGGATAATATCAGTCTGTAGCGAGCAAGTCGTGAGTTCTGTAGAATTTTGACATGGTAAATGGACAGAAAAACGCATAGAAGGAGATACCAGGATGATCCATTGGAGGGACACAGGGGTATCATGCG